>OX376353.1:2772058-4154337 GCA_947369235.1 Udea olivalis
TCGTATTGCCGAAACAGTGAAGGAAGACAAAAAGCCAGAAACCAGCCAAAAGCCAGCGGGTGTAAGGAGAGAAAGAGTATTTATAGAACGCAATTGACGACTGCGAATTATTAAGGAAGTGAAATTTATTTTTTAAATAAGCGGGAGGGAGAATTAGGGTCAGAGATTTATCGTCATCCATGGCAGCCTATGGATCCAAAATGTGGACTCTTACTATCGGGCCTCAAATAAGGCTTAAGGTCACCAACGAGCTGGAACTTGACAGCGCTCGGTAGGTCCCTGCGTGATCTAATCATAATTTAGTAAACTCGTACGATTTAATTAGCTAACGTAGTCCGGCGGGTAACCATTTTTTATTATCTATATAAATAAGGAGACCACTTACCACCAAGTTCTTCTGACTATGATGAACTAAGCAGAGCTTGTACTATGGATGTAAGCTATTTTGCAAACAATTAAAAACTAACTTTGGTTATTGAACCTAGGATTTCGAGATCTAACCAGTCGATCAAACAGGATTGTCCATGCACATTATGTCAAGCTTGTGGTTCTCATATTCACATAATTGTAGTTTTGGTTAGTATTATTTGAATATTTACTGAAATAGATAAATCCCAGTTGTATATTTCCTCGTTTAAATCGCTTCTATCGCCTGGCTTGCACCACCCAAAACAGTCTAGAAATCCAGTTGTGCCCCTAAAAAATAGGACGAGTGACAAATGATGTGCAATATTAGAAAAAAACACTGCACCATTGTCACCAAACTGTTACACAGCCGTTTGTAGATTGTACCCTCATAGCCAAGCTGGCTGTTTTTTACATGTGCTGCGCCTTTGATGCGATTCTTTGGCGCCGGCGCTGTTTTTATTGTGTTTTTCCGCATGCGAATTGACCGTCTGCAGTGGAAGGTAATCATTATAACATGCAAAGATCAATATGAATAGCAAGATAAGAAAATGTAATTTTGGATTTTATGATTTTCTAATCTTTCACGGTATTTCTTAAACTTAAAACTGCGATCTGTCAAAAGTAATTGCACGTCGCGGCGTCTCGGTAAAGCAGCACATCTCGTCCGCTTTTCTCAGACTTGATTTACATATGTTATTTTTCACTGAATGTTTCGTTCAATCATAATAAAATATAGCCTATGTCACTCCTTGATAATGTAGCTTCATATTGGTTAAAGAATTTGATATCGGTCCAGTAGTTTCGGAGCCTATCCAATACAAACAAACAAACAAACAGTCAAATCTTTCCTCTTTATAATATTAGTACTGTTGGGTTTCCCTTCGGCCTCAGTCTCGCCAGGTGGTAAGCGATGACGACGCCGATGGTTGTACATGCTTACCCAGAAAATACTTATTCACTCTTGCCTTGAAGACACCGAGGTTGAATGAATCCGGAGACACAGACGCAGGAAAAGCATTCCAGTTCCTAGCAATGCGGACCTGAAAAGGCCCAGCAAACCGTTACGGTTAGTGCGTACGTATTGCTGGTAGTCAGCCACATGGGGGGTGGAAGTCTTCCGGGCTTCTAGTAAACCGGTGGGTTAAAGAAGAGGGTGTTATTAAGTTAGAGTGGTGATCATTGTGTCATTTAGTAGCATCAAAAAAATTATATGCACTAGCTAGATAAATACGGTCAATGCGGTCATAGTATCGTATCTGTATTTAAAATCGCCTCACGTCTAAAGATACTAAAATTCGCCAAGGTGCAGTTAGAATAGATAGAGAAAGTAACGTGAGTGGAAGAGATGGCTATCTGTTAATTATTCTGCTTCAAATGGTATGATTGACTGCAAGTAATTTTGAGAAACGCTTTATTTGCTTCGTTTTAGAAGTAGTATTTGATATTTTATTGCGACAACATTTTGAAAAGCAATGAAGGAAATTTGGTATCACCATTCAATCAAGAGAGATATGCCAGTCCCATGGGATCGTAAGAGGATTGGCCTCCGCTGTGATACTGTCAACTGCATGACAGCTTTTGTATAGTTCATAATATAACTGCTCACATTTTCAAAATAATTGTCAGGGAAAGATATAGTGTGTTAGGGATTAGCTTGATTAAATGTAATATTTAGCATGATTTGTGTTTAACTACTCTTATCAATTTCCCACAATGCACATTAAGAGTTCGCGCAAGGGTCATATTCAAATAACAATAACTTCCAAACTATGTGCCTCAAAAATATCGCTACCTCTATCCCTAACACACTGTATAAGCAACGGGATATATTTTTTATCTGTTTTATTGTTACTAAGCATCAGAGTAGTAGTAATAATAACGTAGATGGAATAAAATATCACCAATTTTCTTACTTTACGTCTACAGACAAAACTATTAGATACGGTGTGCAACTGCACTCAAAAAATCTTTTGTCATCCTGTGAAGTCCAGATAAATTATGAAGGAGTTCTTTTGTAAGACGGTGAGTAGGCATTATTGAAAAACCGACATGATTAGCATATCCATTGTCGCCCGTGATTAACTACCCTAACCTCAACTTTCCAGGAGGCTACAACAGAATATATTGTCTTTATGTTAAGTATCACTGACGCAGGTTTTCGCAGCTTTGACGTTCAAATTATATGGAGATTAGACCATGAATCGAAAATAGTTTGATGTGAAATTGTGTTGCCGTGTTTCTTTATAAGGAGAATCTTTTACCTGTTTCTTGAGATAGGTGTTCTCAGTGTTAATGAATCAACTTACGAGTATCAGTCATTCTTAAATTTAAATTAGTTATTGTAATTAAATTGTGAATCTAAGTGCCATCTTTAAACGTTGCTTAAGATTTATCTACGTTAGAATATTACCGAAGTCAACTTCGTGCAGGTCCATATTTTACCCAACCGCCCTAATTGCCCTCGAAGACGCTCACAGGTTATGTTTAGAATAGGACACTTGTGCTTGCAACGAGTTCAAATTCTCTTTTTATTTTATGTACAAATCTTTTGTTACACTATGATGCCAAAAAGCGCAGTATTTTACTAAGTCTCGCTTCGTCTACCCATTTCTCTGGGATCCTCTGGACTGGAACATTAAACTTGGATTGGATTCGTACATCCCCTCTCACTCGCCGCCTATTACAAAGGGGGCGAAAAAACACCGCCACGAGAACTATATCATATCTGCAAAATGATCGATGCACCATATGCACTTGATAAAATTCATCATACCAATTTGTTGCAACACATGCCACACCAACTGATACAGCGTGTTGATAACGCTGACCACAAACATTTCATACATCGGCCACTTCGCCACTCGTTATCGCTTCTTTCATCATATTCTACCCCCAGCTGGGGTAGGTTTTAATAACACGGTAGCGAAATTTAAAATACCCTCATTCTGGTTGCAATTTTTCGACATGGGGGTTGTGAGTCATTCCTAATTATGGCCGACGCCGTAAATGATCGTAATGATGCTAAAATTGAGTCGCCGATAACGCTCTCGCAGTAAAGATTTTATCGACGGAGGGGCGTTTCTGAAATGACCGAATGTATATTGCTGCATTACTTCGATTTGATTGCTTGAACGACGTTTTACATTTACTTTAATTCACAAGTACAGTGATGCGAATGTTACGCCGCTATTAAACTACGATGTCGTAAGCAAAATTTTAATGAATTGGTTCAGACCCTCCTATCTAGTTTATGACTTTCTGATACGCTCGTTTATAGTTTTGTTTTCTTTTTAATTATTAAATTGATTTTGTGGACACCAGAAGCAGCCAGACCCAAATACATGATTAGTTACGAACGAGCAAGTATTGTGTTGTGCCGTACACAGCATGCAAAATTTAGATACCAAATTGCAAGCGCCATTATTCCATTAATTGTTTAATAATTTCTACGAGATTATTTTTACCATTAATTGTTTCATACACCCCACTCCTAATTCTCTTACTCACAATGCGACTAAATGCACTAGCTCGTCAGTGCAGTATTTGAGGTTGAATAGCAACAGATTAGATTGTATAATAAGCTTCCTGCTAGAGTTAGAGCAATGAAAAAAACAAATTTAAATTTATATTAAATAATTGGCTTTTACAAGAGAGCTTCTACACCTTTATGGAATATATAGAGATAAAAATGAATGAATCTATGTTTGATTTTTAAATATTTTGACTATTTGCATTTAGTACCTATTGGATAATTTTCAATTTGTAATTTAATTTAATTTGTACTTGTATTTTACTATGTTTATTATTTTTACGCCAACAAACAACAAATGACAGAATATGTCGAACTTGATTTTAGTATAAGAACCTGTATTCTTGCTAAATAAATATTTAAAAAAAACAATACGGTTTTTGTCAACATCATCGGATTCTAAAAGAAAATAAAAAATAGATAACTAAAAAAACTCTTTTTTAGTTTATTTAGTTATGTACAATTCGTTTTATGGCCCTTCAAACTAAGGTGTTCAAATCCATTTTCGAAAGTGTAAAGTAAAGAAAATCTATAGGACCATTCGATAATCTACACAATTTATAGCATTTTTGTTCTATATCTGCCGAACAAATGTTCTGCAGAACGCAAATAAAGATAGCGAATGACGTCACTTGCTAGCGACAGTTTGTAGGGAGCGTTTTGGGTAAGTCCAAAATAAGTTTTTAAAATTGCTATATCTCGGGGAGTTTTGGTCCTTTCGAAATATTTTTTACCAAATTTTCTATTTTTGACAGGTCTTTCGATAACTCAACAAAAAAATTGAAAACTTCTCCGACGCGGTGGTAGAGTCGCATTATGTTTGTATACTGTTTATTTATTTTTTCATATTATTATAGTATTTATGTCTATTATTCAGTTATTTTTTAACTATTTAAAAGTACAGATTAAGTCTATTTAAATAAAGATATTTGAGTTTGAGTTCAAATACCCTATTGCCGTCAATATAGCGATTTTCTTCGCCGGGCTCAGAATCAAAATCATCAGCGGCCTCTACGCGCTAGTCGTTTGATCTGCAACCTAAATGTAAGCTTTAATTCTCATGTCTTTATCTGGCCGGTGTCAATCGCAGCACATTATCAAGACATTTCTCACGGCGCGACTGGTAATCTGTTGTTTGCCCGGGGCGCCGATTGTATCGCCATCGCCGCTGTTTGGGAACTGTGCTGGTTCAAACTACGTTACAGTTAAAAGCTTAACTCGTTCATCTTACTTATAGATAACAAAATATTGTATTCATTACGTATCGGCGCACAGCCCAGACCAAAGTTAGGAACGTAAAATAAAGCACATGCTTTGTTAGTGTAATGTAGGCGAGCGCAAAGTAGTCTTTAAAAATAAATATTCATTCAATCGTTCAATAGATATTCATATTTTATCTATCTATAGATGAAACGCATTTTCTATACAAGTATTTTACTTTAGTATTTTAATAAATGTGTTACAACTATTTCTGCAGTTAGGCATATATTCCAGCCTATCAATGTCCTTCATAAAATTTGATTAAAATCCAATGCGTAATTCACCATGAATAATTTCCGTAGTAACGGCGAATTTATTAAAGTAAAATATTGAATTGTACACGGTCAGTGGATGTTAATCCGTATGAAATCAATTATGGTTGCTAACTTATTACCTTCCAGTACCTATGTACTTCATGCTGGATTTAATACTAGATCAAAGAATTTAAATAGTAGGTCAAGGTTGCGATCAGAAGTAGTTGGACAAATATTGAACTATTTTAACTCATAAAAAATTATACGTCACACTGATTTGACTGTAAGACTTGACAAGTGTGAAAAAAGATATCTCGAGCACCTGTAGTAGCTATATCATTGCCTGTTCTGGAAAGAGGATAATTGACTTGATACTGTCTGAAATACTATATTACACCGTATAGTTTGATATTTAGATTTAACTCTACTTACTTTTACAAAAAATACAAATATTACCCATTAAAATTAACTTCGTTATTTCACATAAAATTAGCTTTCTCCATGCGGGCACCCAAATACACACTCATAAAATATTGACTAACTGGACAAAAAACTGTGTTCAGCGACGATCTTTCAAATGCATTGCGCCTTAAGTCCAATGCATAAAGTTGATTATGCGTATTTCTGCTCTTACTGGACCACAGTTGAAAATCTGCCCCCAGTAAGGCGACACTGAATGCATCTATGCAGTTATGGGTATGACCAAGCAATTATTATTAAGTCATTAATGTACACAAATGTTGGTGAATGCAGCCCGCATGCGCGGCACGCGACTAACGAACGTACGGAATTTGTTTTGTTTGATTTAGAGTTCCGTAGTGTTACTGGAATAACTAAATACAAGTTCTCAGAAAACAAAAACAATTGTAATTGTTAGTGATGTGCCCGAAACGGCAAGTCTAACTTCAGTAGTAACTAGTATTGCCTTTATTATTGTTTCTGGCGAGTTCAGTCGGCCCCTTAAAGTTTCAGGCTAATTAGCAAAATATAATCTTGATGCTAGGAACATAAAGTTTATAGTACTTCACAAACACTTCAACTAACAACTGTTCGAGCGCGTTACATAGTTTGAAAAAAAAGAGGTTTCGAACTTGAAATCAATTTACTCTCCCTCTACGCTTGTATCTGGGTTTAAAGATATAATAAATGCATTAAGGAAATCCTAATATTACTTTCTGATATTCATTAGTTATTAGGTGATCTTTAACTTCTCTCAGCTGTTGTTTATACAGTAGAGAACCCTCTTCCATTAAGATCAGTTCACACTTGCGCGTTTTTTCCATCTGAATCTAATCTGTGTTGGCCGTGTGTGGGCACGCTTGGACCCTCGGGTTAGTTATGGCGGTTTACAATTTGCCGTTGCATACACACTGCATAACGAAGTATAAATGAACGTAACAATGCGTGAGAGGTAAAATGTATTTATAAATAGATGCAATGTTTTTAGCTGATGATAGAAATGAAAAATCCAAATTGGTCAGGGTATTTTGCGGGGTTCGGACTCACAATAGTAAATAATCGAGCGAATTTAGTTAGCGAGACCTGTTATGTACTTCTATTGTTAAAACAAACTACAAGCCAGCTTTAGTTCAATGATATATTTAAGCAATACGTGCAAAATACAGCATTGTGAATGCAAAACACTATAAAATATAGTGTGTTAATATAAAAAGTTTTCATACTTTTTTTTTTAATTTAAAATGGGTTTGCGTTTAGCCTCAGTCTCGCCTGGTGGTAAGCGATGACGAGGTCGATGGTGGTACACGCTTACCCAGAAAATGCCTATTCACTCTGGCCTTGAAGACACCAAGGTTGTAAGGATCACGAAACACAGACGCAGGGAGAGCGTTCCACTCCCTAGCGGTGCGGACCAGAAAAGACGCAGCAAACCGTTGGGTAAGTCGGAAAGTCAACCACAGGGGGGTGGAAGCCCTCCCGGCGTCTAGTGGTCCGGTGGTAGAAAGTAGACGGTGGTATCAGGTTGTGTAGTTGCTGCGCACACTCTCCAAAATAGACCTTATAGAAAACCGATAGACAGGCGACTTTACGCCGATGCTCCAAACTCTGAAGTTTGGAAAACTTAACATGTGCTTAAAAATATCCAAAAAATAATATAGAAGGTAGCATAAGATATTGGTATTATTTCTATTGCTACGTCCCTGCACTTTGCTTCTGATTGTTTATTTTTCTTCTTCTCAGGTAGATAGCAATTTTATGTATAATGTGTGGTCACTATGTTATTGTTTTGGTTTAGAGAAACATCACGTCAATGCACGGATGTTCTAAATAAGTCATGTCACGTCCGGATGACGTCAAAATTGATTTATCTGCAATTCTATCTGCAGACTGCACATATAGACATAGCTTTGTGTATTTTTTTAATTTTCGAAGAATTCCGCTCCGCTGCGAGTCGCAGAGTCGTGCCAAAACGCTCCGTATACAAAATGTAAACAGAACGATTGAAAAAGTTAAGCCGGATACGACAGTAGGGCTGCCGTCTTGTTTGCCTCTGATCGGGACATTCGGGACACTCATATTGGAAATGTAGGACCTTCAAGTGGTCTTGTCTTTGTACAGTTTTTATGCAATGTATGTGGCAAGCTAGCATACACTAATGTGTAATAGATAAGTACACAAAGTGCAATTTCTGGAGCTCAACGTCCCATTTGACTAAATCTGGTATTGAACTGCACATAAAACGACTACGTCACCAGCGAGGAAACCCGGCTTAATTTTTATCAATTAACTTATTCATCACCGCGGAGCGAGACAATAGATATTCCATTGTTTATGACTCCGCGCGCAGTTGACGCACAATCAACCTGTTAAAGAATCGAATAAAAATGGTTATAATAAAGAAATTTGAGGTCGTACTGGGTGTTAGTATCAAAAAATACCTGAGTATTAATTTCAATCTGTCACATCTATAGTTTAGTTGAGTTAAAATTGTCACATAAATATTAATTTATGGATCAAGACATGTCTCAATTTTAAGGTCATACTACGTCACCCTACGTAAGTGCTAACGGGGACCTTCTGTGAAACTGCAATTAGTGGACGCTTATCAGGACAAAAAAATATCCCTTTAGTTTAAGGATTGTAAAGTGAATGATTTGAATGGTAAAGGCGCCGCGTTGTTTTGACTAAATGGACCTAACCAAACAGACGAAATAAACTGAGAATTCATTAACGACCATTTTTTAAACTTGCTACCTTAGTCGCCTGAATGGCCGAGTAAATTGAGCGTTAGGATTAGGACTTTAAAGTCCACGGGTCATGGTTCATTAAGCTTTAGCTTCAGATTTTTGAGAACATATCCCGGGTTTAGGATAGCATTGGTGAATTATCTTTCAATTAGCTTAAATTATTACCCCTGAATTGTAACATAACAGCAATGCGTAATATAAATAACTGCAGTCATTACATTTTTCAAATATTTGTGGTCTTTAAACCTATCGTTATCTAAAATAATTATTTACATGGTAAAGCATTTTGAAAACCCTTGTGTTATCATAACTTGCCAAAAACATCAGACCCTAACCAAAAAACTAAAATACTAACGATTCAGCATGACTCCGTTAATTTTACAAAGTTGACTGCCCTATTCAATATCTATCACGAATAAACACCAACGTTTCGTACTCGTACTACGATTTCGTTTCCAAGAAAAGGAAGGAGACCCGACCCGTTATCGCTTATCAGTGCACGATAAGGCGCAGGAGACGACGACCGATAGTAGGCGACATACCGAGACTGATTTACAGTTCATCAGTCAGTGGCTGACATTAATTTGGTTTGAATTTCTATTCGTTTTATGACGTAACATAGAAAAAATAAATAATTCCAATGTATGTGTAGCTTCTCTGCTGAGAGACTGTACTATGTGTGAAAGAAACCACAAATTACGCATGGGGCGCGGTCCAGACGGATAATTCGCTTAGAACAAACCGCCATTTTGACCACGCACACAGACAAGCGTAGTTGACATGCGATACCGGTGAGAATCGGTCACGCGGAGAGTCGCACTGTGTAGCGAGTGTGTTTGTCGAACTTGGTGCAATTTTTTTCATGATGAATTTTGTTTTTGGGGAGTTCTGCTGTCAAGTAGGGATAACCTACCTACTTCATTTTAAAAGTTCAGTGCGTAAATAGTATATAGTAGTAAGCCTAGGCGATCAGGCAAGTTTAGGTGATTATACTAGAAAAAGGCTAGATCGGTCTTGAGCGGTTCTGTAAACTCTTTATTTTGTGCAAAAACTGAGTCAGATAATTTAATAATTTTAAATAAATGTTTGAACTGAAGCACAGATATGGCAACCACAGATGTTCGCATTTTTTCAGTCAATAAGTATAGCATTGGCGTTTGACTGGCCGCATTTGAGCCACAAGCTACCTGCGGCCGCGTGCACACTTTGCCACATTCCCTGGCGCCGGCCGCAGTCTCTGGTCCTTGCGTTTGGTGGTGGTAGTGGTCACGTCTAGTTACCCAGCTCAACCACTAGTCGCCGTGTTAAGTGGCCGTGACTAGTGGCTCAGAGTGCGGCAGCACTAAGGCCGAGATCTAAAGAGCGTGCTTAGCTTAAACTTAGACTTTCTTAGACTTTGAACAGACTTTGACATCTATCTATCTATATCAGTTACTTTTTATCGATATCAAATTATTTTTGTTTTAGTTAAACATCAACTTAGATATTTGTTAGTAATCATGATAACAATACTCAACAAGTAAGATAATAATTTATGTGATAAGTCTGTGTTTAGCTGAGTAACGACTATAGATCTCGGGCTAAGTGTCTGGTAATTCAAGCAAAGCTTGTGGATGCTCCAGAGCCTGTTGCATCCACATATATTCCAAAGTTTATACTTTTGAAGATATTCACACCCAGACACAGAATAACCACAAATATGTTCGTCACGAATGTTTGTCCTGAGTGGAAATCGAAATCACGACCGCCGGCGCCAACAGCCAGTCAAAATAATGTTCACATGCTTAATTTGTGTATCGAATTTAAATTTGACCCGAACTACTCACTCGTAAGTGTCTGGTAATTTAATTTATTACAATTTGAATTTTAAATTCTAGTTGCATATCATGAAAACTTAACCCATTGTTGTCGTAAGTGCAAGTGCACCGTTCAAGGGCACGTTACGACTAACACGGATGATTTAGATTTTGTAGTTTGCTTGGTTTTAACAAGTTACTGTTTAATGTGGGGTCAGATAATCTTAGTGTAAACTGTTCCATATATTTATTCATCTCTCAAATATCACTCATTCAATCTCAAACCCTTTATACATGAAAAACTTAATGAGTAGATAGTCTAACACAACACTACTGTAGCAAAATACTATTATTATTATTAATTTACACAAAAGTTTAAAGCTTAAAAGTGCTCCCTCACTTGAATCATTCGCCTGTAATTTAACGTTTCGGATTCGATTTTGAGCATTACTTCATTAGAACATTATTCGGTGCTTTTCTCCCACCAACATAATGAATCTGTAACGTTACAGTTTGCGCACTGTAATGGTCGGTTCTCCTCCCTCACTGATGTGAAGCTCGACTCTGTTTACTGTAACTTTACATTACAGGCGAATGCTCCAGGTGAGTGACCACCTTTACAAGATTAAAAGGTCCTTTCTGAAGCAGATTATGCAAAGCAGGCTTTGCGAGCCGTAGCGTAACGCAACAGAATAAGATCTTATTTAAAGCACCAACCCTTCAGAATCAAGTACGCATGAGTAATTCGCTTTAGCAATATCGCTCGCAACAATCTAACATCGTCGTTTATCTCGGCCTCACGTTTACAGATTCGGCTCCGATATCCTAAGGATAATCCGAATGTACCGAGCGTTCCCCCCACATCCTAAATCAGCTAAATGAACAGACCTGTCTGGCGGGACAAGGCCAGACAATGTCACTCCTATTCGACTTTGGCGCGAGGTAAACAAACTGAGCACTCGAATTGTATTGCAGTATTACTGTAGAAGGATTAATTAAAATGGCTGCCCGAAATAAGAATAGTGCTGGGAAGGACTCGAGTCTTTCGAGACCTTTCAATTTGACAAGACTCATTTTTTTGAGGACTGAAGATGAATTCTCTCAACAGTGAAAATATTTGTTGGTCCTTACAATACGATCTTAGAATTCAAGCATTTTTTAATTAAATTAATATAAAATACTCAAATCCATTAGTAAATTTATTGGGTCCATATTGGTCATGTATCATATTATAATTGACCATCTTCCGTAAATATGGTTTGCAAATAAAATACTGAGTATTGAGTAAATAAGAAAAATGTGTAAATTTGCTTCTTTATATTAAGTACCTACTTATTCTGATTGCACATGGGTTGATTATGGATAATAATCTTGAGTACTTGAACTCAGTCCTTCCATACTCCTTGACTTAACATTTTTGTTATGTCTCGCGAGGTGTGCAAAAACGAATCCAGTCCTTGAAATTAGAACTTAGAACCTACAAGAACTGTGTTTTCTCTACACTAGAAGCTCCTCATAATTATCAGCGCTTAATTAGAAGGTTTCGTGTGGTATATTGAGGTAGGATTGCGTTTCGTCACGATATCCACTGCGTAAAAGTTTTAATTCTTTAATTTCGCCTGTCTTATTTTTAAAATTAATGGGTGCGATACCATCAAGCAACAAGAACAAATATGTAAAATAGACGAATAATCTAAAAATGACCTTTGTTTAATCTGTGGTCAACAGCTAGTTTAACTCGGTGACAGAGTTTTTGAAGCCTGTTCGGTGTAAAGGTGCGTTTAGACCAAACGAATAAATGCTCATTCTATCCTTACTCTATGAAATATTTTTTGTGTAATTGTAGTCTGTTGTTGTTTACAAAGATAATTTGAGAGAGGGGGGATATAATGATCATTAGCTAGTTTACTCTAAACGCACCTTAATTCGTAGCCTTCTATTGAATTTGAGTTATCGCTAAACTACAAGGGCATTTAAGCCATATTTGAAAATAAATTTCATGAAGACATTATAACAATTCCAAAAAATAAATAACTAAGTAACACTATTAACGAAATATCTAGCAGAGCTTGTACTATGGTTGTCGAAGACTGATAAACATACTTAAATATTTCCAAATACATACATAAGTAGATAACAACACCTAGAAAACACGAAGGACACCGTCGAAATCGGCCCTAGCATGCACAAACGACTTTCCTTCATTATAATTCTTCAATTTTAATTTAATTTTATTAGCAATTATTCATAGTAAACGGACATTCTGTGGTTAGAAACGAAAGTTCTGTTATTTCTAAACAATTTGATATGGTTGGTTGTGGATATGAATGGTGGACGGTTTGTCAAAAGTGATGACAAATTAGTTTCAAGTAATACCAACAGATGGAGTTATACTCCTTTAGATCGCGCTATAATTGTGTTTCGTCTCAAGCATAAGAACTTAAATTCGTTATTTCATTAGTAAATTATAAAGGTGCCATCTGCCTACACTTTAATATCAATTTAAGCATTTATGAGCAATATGAGCATTAATTATTTATGATTTGAAGTTGTAATAAATAATTGTATTTTATGTTCATTTAATTCATATCACTTAAGTTCTAACATAGAGGTAAACAATATATCTATTAGAACATAACAAAAAGTATACATCGTTTACGATTAAGTATAACCTCGAAATCTAATACATTCTGTAGTAGCCCAGGGTTCCTAAAGTTGTCCGTGTTTCAGAAAATGCCTGATGAGAATTTGTGAATGATTCCAAACACAACTAGTATTTTCTCATTGCTGTGTGTTCCGGGGCCTTCAATGTATGGGGAACGAGCGATGTCCTTTAATGTTCATCACATGAATATTTGCCATGGATGGGGATCAAACCCAGGACCTCCGACGCTAAAGGCAGAATGGCTGCCATTGCGCCAACAGGCCAGACAAATGAGACCGTGCCGTCTGTTCTTGAAGCAATACCTACTAAATCAGGTTTCGAGCCGAGAATTCTAGCCACTCGATCACCGAAGCCATTCAATAGAATCACGTCAGAAATTGTACATGTATTATTTACGTAAGCTGTTTGTTTCACTAATGTGACTGTTTTATAAATTCATTGTTGCATTCCTAAATAAAGTAATTGCAGAATTTACGGAAAACCACGAATAGGTGTGTCATCATAACATACTTATTGGTCTTGTTCTGAGGGCATTATACATTGTGATGATATAATTACAGTTCATTGAACTGTCAAAACTGATTGAAGTGCTATAATGAATACATTATACCGCATATGAGAATCTTACATATAAACAACTGTTTTATATAAGAATGTAAATTGTAACCTTAAAATATCTAAGATTAGAAATCGAGCTGTATTTAAATGATAAATACCAAATTTACATTTAAGTCCTTCGAAAAGATCTCGTTCTATTTTTTTAATTTTTGGGACAAATTACACCAAGATCATCTGACCTCAAACTAAGTTAAGCTTTACTATGGGTATCAGAGACTAATAAACATACTTAAAAATTTCTAAATATATGCCTAAATAGATAATAACACCTAGACACACAACAAACATTTATGTTCGTCACATAAATGTTTGTCATGGGTGGGGATCGAACCCAATACCTCCGGTGCTAAAGGCAGGATCACTCGCTACCATTGCACTCACAGGCCGGTCGTTCTCTCGAGCCACCAGTCTGGAATTTAGTCAGACCGGGTCGCCATAAACGTCTACACTTCAATGTAGATTAGGGTACTATGCTTGTAAATTAGGAATTCTCTCAATCGTCTGTGACTCAGCTCTTTGGTTTAACGATACAATTAATTGTAATGCATTTCAATTGCATGTTTGTTCATTGTTACCGGTAATTTGCCTGTTGTAAGCTCCTGTATTTATTTATACAAGGATGAGTCACGATTGTTTGGTTTCTGCATTGACGTAAAGTCTTTTATTGTTTATCTACAGATTCAAAAGCTAACAACCAGAAGATCTTAATAAGCAATTGGGGTGAATAGACACTACCTGAATGATTTTCATTTGTATTGAAGGGTTAAAAACCCTTTAAGATGTTTTGCTTAAAGACTAAATCAAATGGATCTCTCATTCATTGCCTACCATCTTCATAAATTAGCAATCCAGCTCAGAGCTCCTGTGATCCTTAAATGAAAGCTAAGCACTATTCGTATCAGTCAGGAAATTGTGGCAAATTCACCGGTATTGCTAATTTCACTAAAATGTCATGCAGCCCGAAAACCAAGCTAGCCATTTACCATACTGTGTTTAAGTACGCTAGGTAGTTCCTGGGCTTATCGGTGTTATTTTCACCGTGTCGGCAACACTGACCTCTGGCTACCTCGTTTGGGATAAAATCGTTGCTTTTTTCGGTTATCTATATCTGTACCCAGAATTTCTTGGAGAGCACGCAGCCAATCAGCATGAGCGCCAGTGGCAGCATATGTCATCCCCATACATTTGAACAATTACTATTGTAGAAATCGTCGCGGTGTGTTGCTCTTGGCTAGCCCCCCAGGCAACATAACTATTGCAGCCACGATTGGCGTAGTATGCTGTAGCACGATTTCTCGCCTTGATTTTCGTGGTGTCCCAGGTACGATACCCGGTCGGGTCAATTCAGGAAACGATCTTTTCTAAATTCACTGTGTGTGCTGGGAGAACCCCTGGCTTAAATCCTTGTCTGGTACCCCGTAACACAAGGGTATTAACCCTGAATTAGTGATCATGACAATTGGTGTGCTGTCTGGCGCATTTTTATTTATTTATAAGCCTCTAAAAGTGAACGATTCGAAAACATTGACACTACAAATCCTCCATCAGAGAGTGCGATCGAAAAAGACAGGCCCTTGCGTTCTCGCGCTCATTGCCATTCCCTAACTTGACATTGATCTTGTTACACTGGCGCAATATTAAGTCAGCTGCCTCGTTTGCAAGTCGGAGCGAGCACATTTCTCAGGCGTCTGCATATCATTGACCTAAGGCGGTCTGCATGCTTCGAGAAATCATCTAAGTATAATCGCTAAGTCAGGAATTTAAGCATCTTGAACTATGCCAACAACTCCAAGCTGGGATCCTTAAAAATTTTGAACCTTAAGCCAGTTTTATCTTTTGTCATAAAATTAAGGTACTCACTCTTGCATAGGTGTGAAATTTTGAACAAAATTTAGAAACATTTGATGTGGGGGCAGTAGAAGAGGCAACTGGATGTTGCTTAATGTTGACAAAGGTTTCTGAGCAACGGTGTAGAAGTAAGCACGCTTAAATATTCTGGGAGTTGGGTGTTCCTAATATAGATATTAACCTGGACGTTTGCTTTTAGAAGTCTGTTGCGTTTATGACTGCTGTAATTCTATAAGCTGCAGTAAAAGATGAAGCAAGATCAACATTATGTCTGAAGACGAAGTCTTGAAGGAGATCTACTGAACTAAATTTTGCATTTAATGTTGCGTGCAATTTTAGAATCCATTTTAACGATCTAATAAGTTTTATTAGGAGTAATAACATATATTTATTCTACGAAGAGTAGTAAACTGCAGCGCCTTCTAAATTCCAACTAAACTAATTAGGTGTTACCTGGGAACATTCTTGAAAAGGGTCACTTGGTTATTCCTCGCTGGCGTCATCGTCATTCCTGAGGACGCATCGTGAATGGCAAATGACGGTTTCAAAGAAAAGCATCGTTTTGTACAAGTTCAAGTCTATAAGTACCGTTCAGCTCTACGCACTTAGTATTCTTTGCGTCATTCTTTGGAATATTTCGGTAGTGCAAAATATTTTCACATGCAAATGGTCTCATTGACGTTCTGTTTTATGACTAACATTTGGGATTCGCTAAAAAAGTGAAAATTTTAACGGGATTCTCGTGTAATTCAAATTGAATGCGAATGGATTGGAATACGTAACTTCACAACAATGTCACGCAGATGTTTTCCTGTTATATTGTCAGGTGAATATTCACAATGAGAGTGGAATATCTATTATTATTACCCTCTTATCAAAAATCGCGTATGATGTTTCTAGAGTTAAGACTGAGGATAATATTTATTTTTCTTGTAGGCCCATTAAAGGAACGCCCTGAAAGTAATGTATATTGCCATTAAATGAATCACAATCTGGTAATTGGCAGTTGGCCCCGGTCCTCGACAGAGCGAACGTGGCACCTAAATTAGACGTTGGTTAATATTCACCACTTTTTTCTTGAAGTTTCGACGATTATCATGCTAATTCGGGCCACGCGAGCTTGCCAAGCCGTTTTTGTCTAGTACTTTCCAAGAACTAAAGTTCACCGCTCTCACCTTGATATCGCCCTCTAAATTGAAATTAGATTTTTCAACTTGAAGCTCACAATTTCGTCTAGCTGGCTATTCGTCTAGTGCGTTCTCCCCAAACAGCCATTATTTTTGCATAACGCAACGCGTTGTCTGTTATTATGTTTAGCATGCGAACGTGCTATGATTATAGCTGTCAAAACGTTTCGGCGCTAAAGCAAAATGTACATGCCACTTTTATTTTAATTAAAGTTGCAGTAATATTTTCGAATGCTTATCTGTTTGAATGCAAACTGCCGTCGGAGTGTTCAACGCAGGCGCAGTGAAATACTCATTGTGTCGGTAATACTGAGCTACTTTTATCACAGTTCTGTCCGTGAGAGCATTACTGTCTGGCTTCAAGCCTGAATGTATTTCATTATTATGTTTTACTACAGTTACTATTGTTTACGTTCTAGGTTTATTTATTTTCAAGATAAGCTACGAGTGGTGTCTCAAGAAGGTTGTAAATATGTCAAACTGTACATCGATGGAATATCTGCATATTCATCACAAGTCAATGTCGGTGCGCATGCTAGCCTTGTTTAAAAACTTCCATCAGGTCATATTGAATCTACTATGATCCAAAGCGTTTACATATAGATTATTTATTCATACGAAGCAACCTGTCTATATCCACGGAGAAGCGTGATGTAGTGACCACGGCTGCAAAATCATATCCAAATATTAAATATTATGTCCATTTATGTGATATTTCAATCCTAACGTACGGTTCACACAATGTGGCCGGTATCACATAGTTATTGTTTTATAAGAAGCTGAACCAGCACTGCGACCGAGAACACCCGGCCTGCTGTCCCAATTCTTAACAAATATAGACTTTAAACACTGGAAAGTCACTCGAACTGTTGCCAATTGCGAAATCCACTCTGCCAAACGCTATTCAGTATAAATCGCACTAAACACCGATCATATCCCACTCAAAGATAAAAGTTAAACCGTTCACTGTAAAAAGCATGAGGACGAAGTTAAAAAGTCGTCTGGCGTGTAATGATGACCATTCATTTGCGCAAACTCGTTTGATAGCCGTGCCTAATGGCGGCTAACTGAAAAAGCGTTTTGTCCCGTAGGACAACAGAAAAAAAAGAGGAATCGGGGGCCGCAAGCAGTCTGCAGTGCAGCAAAGTGGGCGGCGGGAGTGCGCTGCAAAATTGTTGTTTATAGGCCATTCTCTCCGACCGTTGCACCGCGCCGTGCCATTACGAAAATTATATCACTCGCTTCGGAAATATGCCCGGGCGATCCGAGGCGAGGCGCGATGCTCTTTTGTTTTTTATTCCCTCTGCCATTCATTCCTAAAATAAACGCAAAATTACACATTTGTCTGCGGTTCAACTAGGGTATCCCCTGTGCAAGATGAGACCGTTGCGTCTGCTGCAACACTCGGAGCCCAGCCAATTTCTGTTTACGATTCGATCCAATACACTAATTGCATGACACCGAATGACGTCATTCTACAGTTATAATTAACATCAAATATGCGTCTACAGTTACGGTTTCGTTTTAAGAATCTTGATTAATACAATCATGAGCTCGTATTCTTTAAACAAAAGTGAGGTTGACGAACTCTAAATTGATATCAGATATGCCTCGTTACTTAGCATGCAGACAGCTTACATCGATTACATCTAGTCGCCTGAATTAAATAGATACTTCGAAATTAACGTGTCAATGAATTAATTTGGTAGCGTTAAATATTTCAGCAAATTACTGCTATTAACACGTTTAATTAGGGATGTTATCTTGTCGCTGTACTGTACATACGGCGCTTATGTTAGATTGTTAGCTCGGTGAGCTTTGATTGCGTCATCATAACGCAGCCATTTTAAAAAGGTCTCACTGTAATGCAGACATGCTAGTAATTGGTGTCTAGTTAGTTTGGTGTTTTGTCCGGAAACATTGCGATATCCGTCACGCCAAGCGCCTCCATGAGCGTCTTCAAGATAGCTTATCAGCCGGTAACCGTATTTCCATTCAAACTTTTCGTACGCACTCTTCGAAATTCAATTGCTTATTTTTCTGACACCGGTTTAATAACCGATACTGACATGTATCTGATTGAAAATAACCTTTTTGGTCGAAAACTTTTTATAAATTACGATAATGGTGAGTGATAGGTATAATAATATTATAATAAATACCGCATGTAGACGGCGAAATGTTAACAGTTGCCAGGGGCTATGTTAATCAGAATGCGCGAAATGCCTCATTATACGATAGGTAAAAATGAATGAGACACATGCCGCTAAAAAAACGGTACAACACTCCGATAAAGAACAAAGAGAGGAGTATTTAAAAAAGAAAACGTTGTTCATTTTTTTGCTGCATGTATGAATATTAGGAGATTTAAGATGGTCATATAATGACGTGTTTTGCTGTACAAGGGGGTCAGATTAGTCACAAAACGAGACCAAGAAGAAACAGTGGTGGAGTGGTGGAGAGTAAAGAAAGAGCCAAAAAGCCGACTCAATTACTGATACATGTTGGTGTTTACATAATCTAAAAAACCTCTTGATGTCTTAAGTAAGAAGGATGATAATTTTGAGGTCAAATAGTTTTCCCTTCAACATTACGTCTTGGGACTCCTAATGCATCAGAGGGGTTAATAATTCAGAAATTGCATTTGGGGAGTTTTGGTATCAGATAATTTTAGTAATAAGAGCATAATATTTGGCTTCCTGTGGAAATGGTCCTACAATTAGACCACAAAGACCGAAAATGTTATTTGTACATGTATAATATATATTTTTTTAATGTTTTACTAACCTTCCGGTGATGGTGAACATCGATAAAGAACCAAATCAACCCGGATAACGGCGGATCACCACCTACCAAGCTGGGTTCTAATACCATTGGTGTAAAGAGGCCACTGAGTGTTCCGTTCACCGTGACGGCACAGTTACTTGCCTCTGACTACCCTGTTTGGGATAAAGTCGTGATGGTATGGTATGTTACGAGTAGATACTATCTGTTCTCTGCCTGTTGCTTGGTTGGATCTCATTGACCTGTTTTACATAGGTATAAAAAATCTTAGTGCCACTTAGCAACAACTGATAAGCTTATAATCGATGTGTCTTGTTGCAGATGGGTTCACCGGCCGATAGCGTGATAACGTGAGTACCCGCCTAATTTAACGCTGATTCCGTGCGTGGTTGCTATGTTGATAAGGCTTGAAGACCATAGGCATAAGTCTCAATACATACAAATATGTCGATTTATTTGAGACAGTACATAAATATGTAATTTAACATTTTTAGAAAGTAAAAACGCAATAATCCGAATGTTGTGAATGCATGTGGTCGATTCGAAACCCTAATTTTGATACGTTCTTTGATTTGAGGTTCTATTTATTTTATTCTCATCAAGTTCCCAAATATTTCAACCCCTTCAAGTCTAATTTTCCCGATAAAAGGTAGCCTATGTCTTTCTCAAGCTCTAGACTATATTTTCATAACCAATCAGATTTCTTTATTTTGACATCTGTCTGTGGAATGTGAAAATAACGAAATCTAATCGGTTATGAATACACATCTCCTCTCCTCTCCGCTTTGGTGGAAACCGGGCCTTAGAGGTGCGTCGCATTGCACTTCATTTTGATACACGCGCGTCATTTGCTTCGTTTTATGTCTCTATGCAAGACTGAGACGACGTTCGTCGGGGTGGGAGATTTCTGTAGAGGGTCTTGTTTGCAGAGTTGCGTGAGACCTTTTTGATTGATCTCGATTTTGTAGATAATTATGTCCATGCGGTATCTTTGAAATCTTATGTCAGATGAGGGATAGAGAAGTATTCGAAATAGATGTAACATAACATTCATCATAGCGTATGCTAAAGCCTAGCAGGACAGGAAACTAACTTACCTATTATTCTTTGCTACGGAGTACGACAGGCCACTTTACAAAAGTGTCATACGGCAGCAATAGTCAGCAGCATAAGGTAATGTAAAGCTTGATGCAATTTCGTGTGTATTACTTTGGGTCCCAAAATCCATCACTATCACTATTCTACGTATGTGTGTATACCATAAGGATTCAGTTGTTTATCAGTAATGAGTCAGAAAGTGAAAAAACCGTTGTTATACGAGGCCTATAAAACTTTTTATGCGGGGAAATTTAGCAGCGTTTCGCTCTTGTCTAGGACCTGTTGTGTTACTAAGAACGCGCATTTTGAAGTTTTTTTAAATTAAATTATGACGTTCATTATGCACTGCAGATAACTGTATTTAGACTTTTTCAAGTATCCTTCAGTCAAAAGCCACTGTTACATAACTCCAGAGTTTTTGCAAGACTCATTGAACTGAAGTTTCTGGTGGTTGTCTAAAAACTTCTAACAGTCAGCGAGAGTAACATTTTTTCTTGAGTTAGGTCTAGGCGGAGAGACTGACGATAAGGAGTGAGGCACGCTGACTTTCTCAGAAGCTCTCATCTGCTAAAGATCGCTGTATGCCTTTGGGAGGTCTTTGTCTGTATGAGTCAAAGATAATTTCTCCAAAGGATCCAAGAGAATTAACAAATGAATATGTTTTGTCGCACTAAAGTCAAGTGAACACTTTGGAACTGTCATGTTACGCTTGAATCTGGCCATCTGTTCTATTAAATATTTCATAATATTGATTTCGAATCCGAGCGCCGGCAATCGAAACAGTTTTAACCGTTGATCCTCCATGGTTTCCCTCTCTCACGCGTTCGACAGCGAAAGTCGTCCCATAAATCAGGTCGTGCCCTACGTTCTGCGAAATCGGTTAATTGTTGGCGCGAATTTTTTGCCGTATATTCACTTAGGGCACTTGCACATGGACTACAAACAAACCCACTGCCGCTGAGTTCTTTTTAACAGCATTCAAACACTGCTATTGGTTTAACGAACTTTTGCGTAATTACGAGTAGGTATGTATCTCATTTGTCAGATCTAGCGATCACTTTAAAGTCGTCGTCTGGTTTACAATTGAACCTCAAGCGCTATAAAACAAAAACTAACTCATATAAATACGGGTAAAATGAGAGTAAAGAGTACTTATCCGTTACTCTTTACTCTCATTTTACCTTCAATTGCCCTAACACATAATCAGAACATAAGACAATAATCTAAAACGAAACCTAAGCATAATTGGTAAAATCTAAAGCAATAAGTACAGCTCAAAAAATTCCATGGTTCTAATATCGGTATCCTTTTCAGGGTTGTAAATTGACATCCGTTTTTACGTAATATACTGTCTGCACAACACAAACATATCAGGTCATCTGCCCTAATCACCATCAGTTCTCCGCGCTATATGCCTTGCCCGATGCCACCTTAATTCCAGAATGTACAAAGAGGAAAGGGTTAAAAAAAGGCGCCGCTAAGTATTGTAGTTTCCTCGTCTGCGAGTGCCCTTATAGTTGCAAATCCTAGCAGCTGCGGTGGTGCAACCGGGACGCGGGATACGTGATCGATTGGATCGCTAGATGAGATCTTCTCAGATTTGCTAGATGATAAGTTTTTGCTCCTATAGTGTTCATATGTTTGATTTTGATTGTTTTGTTTCTGCCAATGCACCTTTTGTGAAGTAATTACCATTGCAGCTTTCAGACAAATTGGATACGATTTAAATACTGGTCTTATATGTTATTTTCATGATTTTAGATAGGAATTAACTCAAACTCAAATAACTTAATTCGATCAGACTTTTACAGTAATTTGAAATCGTAAAAATAATATTTATTGTAATGAAAGAGGTGTTTTGCTCTCCAATCGAAAAGTCCCACCTGCTGTAGCGATTTTTTATAATCATCATCTTGTTTTCTTTAATACCTTAGTAAGTTGAGATTATTTGGACTGTTGTTGAGCGATCAAAACTTTTAGAATATCAGGGGACCTTTAGATTCAAATTATGAGTATTTAGTCCAATAAATTAGGTACTAATAATCGGACTCGCAAGTTCTCCCGTTAGCATAATTTCAGAAGTCTGACCTTTAGTATACCTACTTATTTTTGTGCGGAATTGCCCTCAGATAAGCAATAATTATATTGCTTCATCTCCACGACTGCAACCGACGGTTCTACCAAAACGTTTGCAGTTCCTTAGCCAATCCAGAACATCACAATACATTGTTTACGTAGCAACTGGCCGTTCAGAGATAAGTAGTATGTAGTGGCAAGTAATAAATGGGTATTAATCTAAGTTTTTGCGTGGCGGGAGCGTGGCGCTAGGCTCGCGACTTCCCGCGAACTTCACGCGCCATCGCTCCCTGTTTATGCCGAACGCGTTTCCAATGCAATGAGGATTGACTAAAAAATGAGTCACAGGTATTTAAAAAACAAGTCCAATCAAAAACGATGCTTAGGATTTTGTGGTTAAAATGTTTTGAATTAGAGGTTGTAAATGATGTAATTTTTAATATTTATAAAATGTAACATGCATTAAGTCTGCGGTAATGAGTGGGTGGAAATCGACAGTAAATACTTATAATTTTAAATTCTAAAGCTGAAGAGAAGTTACTTTTCAATAAGCTGAGCGTGACGAAACAAATCGAATCAATTAAAGCAATGACTTAATTTCGACTATTGCTTTCTTTTACTCTTCAACTAAAATCTCTTCTGCTATGATTTATGATCCCATAAACATACTTAAAAATATTTTAAAATGCGTTATCAAATAATGATACGTAAACTTTATCAGTGGGGGCCTCGTCTTCCAACTTACCAACGACGACTTATTATCTTTATGGTTATGTCTCCCTACCAAAAAAATATAGTTTACGATGTCACATATTTATGACGCCTTCTTAAAAAGCTGGAGTCGATCTGTATATGACTATTTTTTGTACGTTCAGTTCTGTCTACAAGTACCATAAAGCAATAAGATCTTAGCTTGAGCAGTTTTGCTTGTATTGGTATGTCCAATGGCTTCTACATCTATAGTCGTTTTTATAATTAGCGTTTAAGCCTATTTTATTATTTATTGATACCATAAATAGATAAATAAATATCTGGGACAATTCACACCAAGATCACACTGATAAACATACTAAAATATTTCTAAATAATTTCGTTCTCAATTAAAATGGCTTAAAATTCGTCACCGTAGGAATTCTCGAACGCTCTGTTTACTTTTTAATATTCTTAGTAATCCCAATTCCCCTAGATATCTGAAATGTAATTTTAAGTATAGGGGCGAGTGCAGCACGCGCAACCAGCGCTCGCATAGCCTTTTGCTGCTTCATACTCCTCTTCATACGTCTTCCCATATGTCGAATTCTTTCACATTAGCTGCCATTAGGCTATGGAACTCGCTGCCTAATAAAATTAAATTGTCATCCAGTAGGTTTTCCTTCAAAAGAGCAATCCATAACTTCTTCATAGATAAACCTTAACTCATTTAACCAAACCTCTCTCCTTTCAAGGCAATATTTTAAGATTTAGGTACGATCTTTAGTGTATGTATCTTTAAATTTATGTATTATGATTTTGTATGTGTAATATGTATAATTTTGGTATAAGTATGTTTTTTGTATTAATAGTATATTTTATTTCCGGTTTTATGAGACACCGCCATCACGATTTCTGCTTCGCCCAGTGGTTGACTGGTAGAGAATGCCATTAGGCATTAAGTCCGCCAATTGTACTTTTTCTTTGTGCAATGAAGAATAAATAAATAATAAATAAATAAATACATACTTAAATAGATAGTAACACCCAGCCACACAACAAACACAAATGTTCGTCACATAAATGTTTGTCATGGGTGGGGATCGAACCCACGACCTCCGGCGTCAAAGGCAGGATCGCTGCCATTGCGCCAACAGGCCAGTCAAAAAAATGTAAACTACTGATACATAACTCATATAAAATAAAATGACGAAAGGGAAACAAATGCGAATCATATTAACCACATTGCTCTGACAGCGGAGAAAGAAAATAAAAATCAGATACATTTCTCATGGCCGCCCCTATATTAACATAATGGTTAATGTATTTCCGAAGCATTCTTTTTCATATGTTTTCCCCAGAAATTGCAAAATATTCCTCTATTGTTGTGAGTGGTTCAATTTAAACTGTTCTATTTTCCCCCCGTGTGAGAATGGAAACGCGATCTCGCCTGTGGGGTGCATAAATTCTATCGATCTCATACTCGTACATTCTCCGCCCAACGTACTTTTAACGGTCGTCTGTGTGTTATTGTGGGTTTTTGCAAACATTCCAAGTTTATTTGCGATTTTCTTGTAAGGAACTTCGGATCCGGTACGGTCTTGTAGGGTTCAATGTTATTTCTGTCCCTACTCGTATTGAAAACTTTTACGTTTTATTGTGCGATATCTAAAGTAGTGCTTAGATGGTCTTATAAATACTTGAATTATGATTTTAGACAGGAAAATCTTTTGTAAAGGTGAAGTGATTAGCGGTGTCTTACTTTGTTAGTTTACTTAATTAAAGCTACGCAATCATATGAAGTTGTAATAGTAAAAAAAAAACATTACACTGTACAATTTTAAAATTAACTCTTTAAAAAACATAGTATAAAATAATATTTGCTCGTACTTGTACTCCCTTAGGCTAGCCAAGTATTGAAAAATTATATAAAGCTTCCCCTCACAGATGAATACTAGTATTTTCCTTATTATTTCAAACACTGTTTTTTGCTCGCTTACTTTTTTTTTCAGTTTTATTCAGCAAATAGTCAATTTCCATGGGTTTCCGTGTTACATGTATTAGAAACGAACCCAGGTCTCTTTACTCCCACAGCCGAACTACAACGGTACACAAATAACTTCGGACACCCAGTAACAAATTCAAGATATAGTTGCGTAAAAACAATGATGTATTTGTAGCGGGCGGTAAATATCGACTTTACAGGCCGCAGTAAAAATGTCGTAAACATTGTCGTGCGTGCAGTACATTGCCGGGGAACGTACAATACACCTGAGTATTTGCGCTTCGTGGTGCATGTTGTTCATTATTAGTACATGGCAGTCCATTGCTGGGCGTAAGCCTCATAATAAAATATCTGGGCAATTTACACCAAGATCATCTGACCCCAAACTAAGCAGAGTACTATGGACGTCAGAGACTGATAAACATACTTAAATATTTCTAAATACATACATATATGGATAATAACACCCAGACACACAACAAACACTAATGTTCGTCACACAAATGTTTGTCATGGGTGGTCATCGAACCCACGACCTCCGGCGCTAAAGGCAGGATCGCTGCCGTTGCGCCAACAGGCCAGTCAATAATAGGCTTATCCTCAGCTGGACGCTTCCACTTGCCAGCTGGCATTCAACTTAAGGATTAAGGTCGTCGAAGACTAGATACTTGATTAGCTCATTAGATGTATTGTAGCATCAAATATGCAACGGGTCGGGCATTAAATTCCAACCTAGGATAAAAATTCATGTGACGAACGTCTTAGTCTGCTTGGACTAAAAGACACTACTGCTATTTGAACTCAATTGAGGTTCGAAAAGTTTGCCCAACACTAGAGTTTTATGTAAACAGTACACCACTAAAATCGCATAGTAAAAACTCCTCCTGCAGCAGACAAAATCAGGCTAAAACCTCAAATGGTTTTAATGGAATATGATCTTAATGTCAAAGTTATAGGGCCCAATAACCGTGGCGAAAGTTCAAAGCTTCTGGTAACCTGATGCTCTGCCGCCTGTACATAAATTCGCAGCAAAACTACTTTGCTTCATTTACAATTCATTTAGTCCAGTACCTTTCCCGTTAAAGGAAAACGAAACTAACGCATATAACTGGTGTATAGACGGTCCACACCATTGACAGCGTACAAGCTCGACTTACGAGTAAATGTACTCTATATCCTGCTGATACAGTTGATATTAGACTGGAAAATCTCACAGAAAATCTTTTTACACTCGAGCTGTAACACGATTTTTCATGTAAACCATAATAAATATTACATTATCCAATCTTCCTTTTATAAGCTTTTTCCTACTGAGGAGCCGGCGTTTGTTTTTGCAAAAAACGGACGCATTAAAGAATGTTAATAGCGGAACACTGAATATATGAATGGTTAATTTTGCGTCCTTTAGGTCGCAGGTTCGTGTCGGTGTAAACAACAGGGAGGGCTAGTTGATTTATTTTCTCGGTTTAACTGGGAGCTTTTCAGTCTGCTCAATAGTTAGAATTAAATTTTGTAAATAGAAATAATGAATATTTTTGCATCTTACGGAATCAAATTAGATAAACCATTACCAAGAAGACAGTTTACGTACTTTTTGAATTCTTAATGATTTAGTCAGTAAGTTAGTAGCTACATAAAAACTGAAAACTTCATCTCAGCATCCTCTTTTCAGCTTTAGTAAACGAATTAATTGTTGTGACATCACTAATTTAGTAAGTCCTCTGATGAATGTAGGCTATTACCTAATAATTACTTTTGCAAATTGATTTAAATCGCTCTGACCATTTCCAATCAGATAATCATTGAAAAGCAAGAGACCCGACCAATTTATTATACCGTTTTATACTTTTTTTAAGTGATCAATAGGATTAAAGGTGAATACTGTCAACATATCACCGTTGGCTTAAATCTGAACATCATCTGATGCTGGAGTGAACATATAGTAACAATCTATAAAGAACAAACTCTAAAAAAACACTATAAACAATACGAAAAAATTCTTAGAAGCACAGTAAAGATATCAAAAAAATTAGAATACATACGTATAATTCAAAATTCGACCAACATTACTAAAGCAATGTGGCGTGTCGTTAAGGAAACTACAAAGAAGTTGCCTAAGCGAAATATACAGAACATTAAACTAACGGAAAATAACAAACAAATAGATAATCCACACACTGTAGCCAACCTGTTTAATGATTATTTCACAACAGTAGGTAACGATAGCTCAATTACGAACTCAAACTCAAAACCGTCGGGCCGCCCTGTTATATCGCCTGCTAACAACTCAATATACCTACGGCCAGTGGACGAAAAGGAGGTTAAAGATATCTTGCGCAACCTCAAAAACAAAAGAAGTTTTGGGTATGACGAATTGCCGCCACTCTTAATTAAAAAATGCTCTGACGAGTTGTTTGTACCCCTAACCCTTTTGATTAATCAATCTTTTGCCGAAGGTTCAGTTCCCGACCCTCTTAAAATAGCAATCATCAAGCCCATATACAAAAAAGACAACCCAACTGATAAATCTAACTACCGCCCTATAGCCCTGCTGCCTACTTTCTCTAAGGTGTTGGAAATGGCAATGACTAAACGGCTCTACTCTTACTGCGAAAAATTTAACATCCTGGATGAAAACCAAAATGGATTCCGGAAAAACAAGTCGACAACAACTGCAGTCTTCAAGTATATATCAGAAATTCTTAACACAATAAATGATAAAAAATATGCGATAGGTGTGTTGCTTGATATGAGCAAAGCCTATGACCGCGTTTCGCATTCCATATTATTGAGAAAACTGTATGACATAGGCGTAAGGGGGATAGCACACGACTGGTTTACGTCCTATCTTAAAAACCGTGTTCAATTCGTTGAAATAGAGCATTTCAACCCTGTTTTGCAATTAGTGTCAAATGTCAGATCACACAAAAAAAATGTCACTGCATCCATTCCTCAGGGCAGTGTGACTGGGTGTATACTGTTTTTGATCTATATAAACGACCTGCCTAAGATACTAGACTCAACGGGAGTTCTATTCGCAGACGATCTTTCTGTGACGTTCCCGTGCCAGGACAGTGTTGAACTAAAGAAGCGTTTAAGTCATACACTCTCAAGTATAGAGTCATGGTTAAATGACCATAATTTACTTTTAAATTTAAAGAAAACAAAAATAATGCAGTTCCGACCCTATCAAAAAACAGCGCTTAATATTGATTATTCCTTTGGTATCCACAAAATCGAAACGGTTGAGAACTTCTCGCTGCTAGGAATTGCCATTGACACTCATGTGAATTGGAAAAGCCACATTTCGGATATCTCCAGTAAACTAGCTAGATTCACATACGCTCTATACAACCTTAAAAAAGTTACTGACCTAAATACAGCAAAAATGGCATACTATGCACATGCTCACTCTTGGCTTTCATATGGAATAGTACTATGGGGAAACAGCACCGAAGTACATACCTTGTTTACAAAACAAAAAAGCTGCATTAGAATACTAGCTAACATAGATAATATGACTAGTTGCAGGCCTCATTTTATTGCTTTAAATATCCTAACGCTCACAGCAATTTATGTGCTTGAGATTTGCAAATTTGTCAGAAAGAACATACATATTTTCCCTACTTACACAAGACCATCGAACTTAAGACAGAAACAAAAGCTAGCTTCCCTAAATTCTAAATTAAAAATACATAAATCAGGACCCCACTCAAGTGCCATAAAAATATATAATAAAATTCCTGATAGCATAAAGGAAGAAGGTAACAGTAGAAAATTTCAAAACAAATTAAAAAAGCATTTGATAAAAAAATGTTATTATGATCTGCAGGAGTTTTTCACTGATGTTTGCACCTAAATGTATAATTTTTAATTTATTAATTTCGTAAAATTTTATGACATGATAAATTGCACATATTATTACCATTATTTTATTCATTTTGATGAGGTATAAGCTATCCCCTATTTTTATTTTTTATTTTGGTTTTAATGTTTTTAATTTTTAATTTTAATTGAAATTTTATAGTTATGTTTGATAATTATGTATTGTACTTATTTCTAATCTTATTTCATTTTGGTGATGTGATTTTTCTATATTTAATCTAAATTAATTTTGAATATTGCTACACCCTAGCAGGGTTCATGTAATACCTGGACACCATAATGTACCATCTTATAAAAGTGTAA
Source organism: Udea olivalis (assembly GCA_947369235.1). NCBI lineage: Eukaryota > Metazoa > Arthropoda > Insecta > Lepidoptera > Crambidae > Udea > Udea olivalis. The sequence continues at coordinate 2,801,671 of OX376353.1, forward strand.
CAACATGAATGCAATGAATAAATGAATATGAATATGAATATGAATATGAACATTTTAGATTTGTTTTTCCCCAATAAAATGTTAAATATTACCTCTAAAGGATGGACGACCACCTCAGCAGGCCCTGCCAGAATACCAGCATCTCTGCCGTGCCTGCACGGCAGGGGCACGTGCTGAGGCAGGGTCCTGGTTGCACACTATTTTTCGTTAATTATGAAGGTTCTGTGTTTTGTTTTAATGTTTTTGTACAATTTGTATTGTAATTCTGTTGTATTGTATGGGTCAATAAATGATTTTTCTTTCTTTCTTCTTCTTTCAACATCGTATTCGTTTATTATGAATCATCGTAGCAACATTAAGAAGAGTTTATTTCGAGTTAATCAAGTTACAAAGTTTAAAGCGTAACTACTTACGGTATATCACAGCGTTATTTAATCGCTATTAGGCTCTGATTGCTGATCGTAATCTAAAACAAATGGGTGTAAGAACAGTAATACGGGCTACAGTTAAACATAGATTAGAGCAGAAACAAAATTGAACGCTACCAAAAGGGCGTCCCAACTCATGTAATAATAAGTAATTGAAAACGTGCGTTAACTGATATAATTACATAAGCCTGTCTAATTAAAAGGCGTCATTGTTATAAAAAACAAGCTTCGAATTACACTAAATTACTAGTTATTTCGACGTCCTCTCGTTCAGACTACGGAAATATAACAAGCGAAGATGCATTTAAATTTTAACCCAATTGTTAAGCGATAAGGTCTAGAACAGAGTGCACCACTGCGATTGATTTTAACTGTGTTTGTGTTTGATCGGAAAATATTTGGAACCCTCGCTGTATTTCTTGGCCAAATTTGAATCTTATTACCTTGAGAAACGGTCGTCGGAAAACGTTTAGGAATGATTATCTAGCAGTTCATTTACCTTAAAGTAAAAAAAAAAGTAAAAAATCATTTATTCACTTAAGCTTTTACAAAGAAGCACTTATGAAATGTCAAAATTCACAAAAAATATATATAAACGATAATAGACGTAAATAAAATAATACAATAATAGTACATATACTAAATAAACATAATGCGAATCTACCACCGGTTCGGAAGTTGCTTCTTATCGAGAAGACTCCGGCAAGAAACTCGATAGTTACTCTTTTGAACTTTGTTTTGTTTTACAACAAATAAATTCAGAGTACAGTCAAAAGAACAATAAATATACATTATTTGAGCAGAGGAGCAGATTATTCCTACTATGACCACAAATTCTTGTCGTTCAAGTAATCCTCCACGTTATAATAACCTTGTTTTATCAGCTTTGTTTTAATTGTAGACTTGAACTTGTGAAGAGGTAGATCAACAAGACTTTGAGGTATTTTGTTAAAGTACTTTACAGATTGACCCACAAAAGAATTTCCTACCTTATGTAGCCTAAGACTTGGAGTAATAAGTTTGTTTTTATTTCTAGTATTGTGTGTATGAGTATCACAGTTTTTTTTGAACATATGCAAGTTTTTGCGCACATACATTATGTTATCGAAAATATACTGAGCGTGCACAGTTAAAATATCAATCTTCTTAAATACTTCTCTGAGCGAGTCGCGTGGCCTAAGGTTGTATATCGACCGAATAGCTCTTTTTTGGAGTACAAAAATGGTGTTAAGGTCTGCAGCTGAGCCCCACAACAGTAGACCATACGACATAACGCTATGAAAGTAACTAAAATACACTAGTCTTGCTGTTTCAATATCAGTCAGCAGTCTAATTTTTCGGACAGCACAAGCGGCCGAACTAAGTCTCCCTGCCAGAGCCGTTATATGTGGACCCCACTGTAACTTAGAATCTAGAGTAATTCCTAAAAATGCCGTAGAGTTCGTAATTTCTAAAGTCTCATCATTCATGTTGATAATGGTATCAACCTGTTTAACATTAGGCATAGTGAATTTAATACACTTCGTTTTCTTTGCATTTAGTAATAAATTGTTGCTTGTGAACCAACATAGTACTTTTGAAAGAGTATTATTTACATCGTCAAATGCTTGCTTACCTCTGTTGATTTTAAAAATCAACGAGGTATCATCAGCAAATAATACTATTTCACAAATATCTTTGACAAAGTAGGGAAGGTCATTTATATAAATAAGAAAAAGCAGTGGGCCCAATATCGATCCCTGGGGCACTCCCATGCTAATGGTGGCACCGGAAGAGGTGGTTCCGTTTATACTCACTTTTTGTGTTCTGTCTGTGAGATAAGATTGTATAAGTTTAGACGAAATATCCGAAACACCGTAATGTCTCAGCTTAATCAGTAGGATTTCATAATCCACGCAATCAAACGCTTTCGAAAGATCACAAAATATTCCTATTGCATCCTGCTTGCCTTCCCAAGCATCAAATATGTGTTTGATAAGTGCTACACCTGCATCAGTAGTGCTTCTATGTTTAGTAAGTAGTTACTTAAGGCACGTGGATCATTGAAAAATATTAAACTTGTACTTTTTACTGAGCATGTTTGGTTTTTGTAGAATAACGTATAATTTAGTTTTCGATTTGATCGCAATCAGACATCAACTGCCGAGTGGGTGGCATGGCATGGTCAGACATTGTTTCGATTACACCTTTCTGTCCTCACCTGTTTATTTAACTGTCTTATTCATTTTGTAATTATTTCACTACGAACATACAATTAAAGGGAGCTATTATTGAGTAAATTAGTTGACTGGGTGTATCCATTTTGTCGCGTACAAAGATATGGAGAGGGCCGCATGAAATACGTCACGTTCTTATATCTTATTTATATATAAGAGGTAACACCATGAGTTGGTTGATGTAGGTTTCCTAAACCGAAAGTAATCTATTGTCAATAAATAAAGATGCTGAACAAACTTTTATAGATGACTGCTAGATGATTATATTCAGTGATATTCTTTCACCGTTAAATTTTAATATTTGTGACAAAGACAGAAACTAAAAAAAAACAACCTGATGCTAAGGATTCAAGATCTGATCACCTCCCCGATTCAGAACAATGTTATCGACCGATTCGGTTATTTTCTTTTATTTTTAATTCATTCTTTAAGTATGAGTAGTTTTTATGTAATTCAGTTCATGAAGATTTAAGGTCTTTGGCTTTAACACATACAAATATTGATTGCTACCGTTAAGCGGATCATTTACAATTATTAAAACAAATTTACCGAATCGGTCGGTAACTTCGTTCTGAATCGGGGGACAGATCGATTCTTTCTGGTTTCTGTCAGTGCATTGGTAAATGCTTTGAATAAAAATTCGTGACAATACACCGACATACCTGTGTGCGGCTTAGTTGTGTTCTTAGACTCCATTAAGCTTTCGGCCTGTTACTTGCGCGTCGTGGCAGTCATATAGGCCACCTAGCAAACCATCAAACCAACACAGTTTCTGACAAACTTTGCCTCGAAGAGAAACATTAAAAACATTACTCAAGTTTCCAAAATTAATACATTTATTGTATCTTTTCGAGCAGAATGACATCAATCTAGGGGCGGGCCCTGCTGACCGATGGCTTTTTTCCTAAAACGGTCCCAAAATTATCTTTTATCGCTTGTGAAAGATCTGGTCAGTAAACGTAAAACATAATTTACCATTTAACCAATGTGTCACCTTTGAATTGTAAAGTTTAATCGCCTTAATTGTTTACTATCGCAAGTGAAAGATCTAGAACGTGTACCTCCGCTTTCACAGCAGCTGCTTCGAATCTAATTTACGACAAACATAAAAATTGGTCTTTATAAACCGCTCGCATCTACAAAAAGGGGAAATAGACAAAAAAGGACTCCATTAAAAAGCCATTGGGTAGTTATTAACAAAATGGTTAAGGGGTCATTACGGGACTGCTGGGTGTGTAGTCAAATTTACGAGCAGCAGAAAGTCACCTGTCCCAGAAACAGGTAAAGACTACTGATTGATTTAAATGGGTCATTATTGTGCGATTGCGCACGAGCCCACGGAGCTTTTATTAGCAGCTAACTGTCAGGCAATGTGAACAGCTGTGCTGTTTGCTAACATTTGTATACATCCTGAACTGTGAAAATCGTGATAAAAATTGCTGTCTGGGTCTCTTTTCAGAAAAGGAGGATCCTAAGATACTTTTACTTGAATACAACAAAATAATGCGCACCACGTACATACCCTACTCTAAAAAACTATACAAACAAGCTTTATTCAGTCAGATGCATAGCATATGATCTCTGTGTGGGATCTCCCACCTAATTAATTGATTAGTTCATACAATTGATAACTCATACGGTAGATCGGCCCAAAAGTACTGAAAAGGCTTCTAATAAGGGCTGCCTCTTCATCGTTATTAGCTTGGCCGTTCCGTATATTATTTATAATTCTCGAAGTTCCCATAATGAGAGTGGAAGAAGCGCAAGAGGTTTGTCAGGACCGTAGCAAGTGGAAAGATGTGGTCTCTGCCTACCCCGTTGGGCAAAAGGCGTGATGGTATGTATGTATGCTTGAAGTTTATTATGATTGCTATGAGCTACAACTGTAAATAAATACTCGTTAATATGAATTACAGAAAAAAATAGTTCCATAAATAAATGATTGATTGTAACTTATACTCGTAAATACAATAATTAATCTTACATTAGAAACTACGTTACGTTATCCATTGAACTTCACACTGGTTAGATACATATGATAATAATCAGGCGTGTACTAAAGTTATTGCATAATTATGTCAAAAATATCTTGCAACTTGCGTAGATGTATGTTTACAATTTGACATCATGATCAGGTATGATGAAAAATTTTAAAATCCTATTGGTGATTCATTTAACTAGTACTTCTATTAACAGTTAATAAAATATCGATAAATGTCATATAAACACTTCTTATTTATTTCAACAGATAGTTTAGTTGTTGTAACACTGACTCAGTCCAAGACCTCTATTAGCTTGTCTCGTTTCCCTAATTTGCCTCAGCACCCATACAAACCCAACAGATGAAACTCTTAATTAACACGATGTTTCAACCGGAAGAGCCGAACCAGCACCGCCATTAATTTTCCAAATCAAAAGACAATTAATACGGAGAGATACAAATTTCAATTGTGAACAAAAACGCGCCGCAAAATGAATGCCCTCAAAGGGACAGCGAAACAAGGAAACGCGGGGCAGGTGGTGGCAATTACGAATAGATCGACAAGCCACGCGACCTTCAGGATCACCTTACCTCAACACCTTTATCTGCAGCTGCCATCATTAAAAAGGTAAGTGTCATAAATGACGCCACGCATAATGTTTGTTCTACAATAGCCAATGACTAGACAATGAACCACCTTTTTACCAGGATGTTCTTACAAAAATGAAACCTCCGTACCACCCATAGCCTGATTCACAAACCTAAGCCTACTCCATAAAAGGCCCTCACAATAGGTCCCGTTCCTCCTTTGTTCTCTCCCATTTGTGGGTAGTTGGAGAAATGGACGCTTCTTCTCGGTAAGAGGATTCTTTTTTGTTATTCCTGATGAATAAACTTTTATTATTTACCTTTAGCGAACAATGTCTAAGACCGACAAAGGCGATGGAAAAAGGCGCCGTGAAACAGCTTTGCCTTGATTGTTTTTCAAGTACACAGTTTAATTTTATTAAAATTGCCCTTGCAGAGATAAAACCCAAGGCTTCCGATGGTAACGATGCATTTAGTACTGTTCAGGTGTTGCTTTAATTAATGAACGAGTCGTGAGCGAAAGCTTAATGCATCAGAGAAATTATGATTAACATGTTATTGATACTTGGTAACGTTTAATTGTAAATTAAACTATAGAAAATGATGACTAATGGCCTTTAGGGCTGATTAGTTCCTTTAGTTAGATTGGAATCCTAAATAAGTAAATTACCTTCTAGTAACATTTTCCTTTCTGATCTTGGAATAATGTGCCTTTTACTAAGGCGTCAAGTGTTTGTATTGACATAATTTAAATTTTTCTCAAGCTTTTGCAGCTGTCTGAACTATAACTTTGGTCAGAAAATCACTAGCATTCGCATTAAACGGACGGTTAAATATCTGTTTTAGACAGTGTAGGGCAGTTTAGCAAAATGTCAGTGTCAAATGTAATAAACTTATGTGACGGCGGGTGTAAAAACGTACATTTTTTTAAAGCTTGACTTTATTGCCGATGTCTCATCAAAGGGCAGATGCTATCTCTTCCGCTTTGGGTTGGTACTGATATTTCTCTAATCGCGTTTGCCACGTTTTATCTATTGTCAACAACTTGAAATCGATCATGTCGAAATGCAGATAAGAAGAATGCACAAAAAGTACGACGCGTTTTATCATTGCGTTAGAATTAGGGTTGCAAGACAAATGAGAACTGACATGTCGATGAAGAATAGTGACAAACTTTTCTCTGTTATTTTATGGAATTATGTGCGTATCCCAATGGGCTTATGTGGCGATTCGTCCGGGCTAAGACTGCTAATATGGTGGTGTAGTGTATTATATAATGTGACATCATTCTTGTCTGCACATTAAAAAACCTTTCCTGTTAACTAGAAAAGTTTCAATGAATTAAAAATCGCGTCGCATCAAAATCCTGTTCGAATTTCTCACAATTATTTTTATAAGTTCTGCAGATTTGTTCGGAGACCGGAGTGAGAATCGAACGGTTGCTAATTTGAGCAAGGCCTCTACTCATTGCCTCAATGAAATAGCCAATAATGCCTCCGTATAATCAATATTAAAATCGCTGCATTTTTGAGTAATGCAAACAAAAAACTCCAAGGACGTTTTGTATTTAGTGATCCATCGATAATGTATAGTTAAATAGACAGCCGTCCGACACTAGGTGCATCGGCTCGTAAAACCGTTTGTCGGCTCGGTTCGGTTCTAAACTTTTTTATTAATCGCAATTCTCAGAACGTCGGCGAGATTTCGGCGCCTTCGAAAAACCTCTTCTTTTTCGTGAGGAAAAAATTTGGCGCTTATTTGTTGGCCGAGAATGCAATGTTTTTATTTATAATAATAGACTTGGTTAAAGGAATACAAAACAAAAACTATGCAGATGTTGTGTTATGTCAGAAACTTCTGGGTTTACTTACAAAAATGGACACTTTAGAAATACTTTACGTTTAAGATAACAAAAGCTAAGGTGCCCAAGTTTAGATACTAAAGAATACTAATGCATTGTTAGTATTGTAACACAGCCATTGTCCTATGCCAAATTATGTCACTCATCGTTACTTTAACTAATCCCTATGTTACTTAAGCAAAATAAAATAACTTGAGTTAATGCATTGTTCCGCAAATATCAGATAAACATAATATCTACTTACTGACTAATCGTATTTTGTGAAAATAAAATCATATTTCTTATAGCATTTTGTAACTAATTTCGTTTATTTTGGTGCTGCGTGGTTCACAAAAGCATATTTGGAAATGATTGATACACTCAGTGCGAATAAAAAAATGCTACGATGCATTTCGACTGATTGAAGTGTTTTGATCGAAAATTGATGGCCAAATAATTGCATGTTTCGAAATTGAAGCTCGAATTTCGGCAACCTATGTTCTTTTCGATCATTTGTTCGAGTCAATCTTGGCTTTATTTTAGCAAAAAAGTAAAACATATTTTCTTTAATTGGATACGTTTTAACTGTTCAGTAGAACGAACTGTTTAATGATCTAATTACTGTTGTGTAGTTACTTTATGGTTATGTACCGACAGTGCGTCAAGATTTAAAAGCAGGCCTTATGCTGCCAACATTGCCTCGATTTAAAATGGTACATTTATAATCTAGCTTACTTTTTTGCGAAATTATCGAACTTCAGAGCAAAATAGAAGTTTGACGCAAGCCATAACAAGCTCAACCTGGTTCCGTTTAGTAGAGCGTAGTTTCTGTTGTTTACAATAAAATACATAATGTAGCACATAACCTGGATTGACAAACATTGGATAGCTAGTATTAGCGACAATTTTTGAGTATAAGAAAGTAATCTGACGCGTCTCATCTTAGTTTGTATTTTTTTGGCTCAACGTAAACTTTTATTTTTTATTTGTCGCTAGTGCTGCATGTCCACGTCTACAGGCCTCTTAATCAAATTCCGATCGCTTCATTTCCAAAGCACCGAAAAAGTGAAAGCAAAATTACAGAGCGAATTTTGCAGCGATTAAATTCTCGCTCGCTTTTTTACCCTTCAGTGGAACAATAAGGTGATTAGCAACCCTTAGGCTAACCCCACTCCCCTTTTTAAACGATAGAATTACTTCTCGGAACTTTGTTACGTTGTTTTGATAGCGGGTATCGGTGTTCGGCCGCTCAAATCTCTTTGAATTCACCGATTCTGCCCTTTTTCAATTTGGCTAATGTCTTATTAAGCCGTCAGCTGTATCAGGCTTTGTTCCTCTGATTTCATTGGGTTTTGCCAGGATCAAAGCAGGGAGGGATTTGCTGTTTTATACCTGTGCACGTCGTTTGTGGTTTCGCTTTGTTGCAGGCTAAAGTTGTTGGTCATTCATCATGCTTAGTATATTTTTCTACAGTACTTGCATCTGAACTCATCTTATACTCATAACATCAAATACATTTATAAATGAAAACATTTTTCAAGGAATATCTGGTCCCGTTTATATACTGGTTCCAAAAAAGAAGTTAATACATAATTAAAATAAACCCTTAAATTTTCCGATTGAGAAAATAAAATACCTACTACTGTATTATAAACTTAATGAGACTTAAAACAAACCTTTTTGGATTTTTGTCTATATATACTAATAATAAAAAAAATGATTGGTTGTTTGTCATATGTATTGAATAGTCTCCGAAACTACCAGCATGTTTTTAAAAATTCTTTTACAATAATATACTTACATTATCATATCAGCGAGTGACATAAACTGTTTTTTTGCTATATTTTAACGGGAGAAGTAGACTACGCGGACGAAGCCGCTGACGGACAGCTAGAGGTGATGTGATTCGCTTTGCAATCTTTTACATTATACATACATACATACATACCATCACGCCTTTTTCCTAACGGGGTAGGCAGAGACCACATCTTTCCACTTGCTACGGTCCTGACACACCTCTTGCGCTTTTTCCACTCTCATTAATCCTTTCATACATGCTCGTCGATTATGGGTACTCCTGACCTGACCTTTTCTGAGCACGTCTTGGACTTGTCCTAAGTACGTCCGTCTAGGCCTTCCCCTTTCAACAGCTCCATCCATCCTCGCCTTGTAAATTTGTTTCGTTAATCTCCTTTCATCCATCCTTTCCATATGCCCAAACCATCTTAGCATTCCCATCTCAATTTTTGTGACAACATCCTCTTTCACACCACATCGCTCTCTTATTATGCTATTCCTTACTTTATCACTCAATGTCACTCCTGCCAAACATTATATGTATGTGTTATATTTAGTATAATGTGTTATATTTTGTATTAATCTTATGTATTTTATGCTATAGCTTAATTTTGAATGTTAAATGACGATTCAATAGAACTGTGAATGTATGGTCTGCTTGAATAAAGCATTTCAGAATTTGAATTTTTGAATTTTTATTATGGAAGCTAGACGAAAATCTGCTATACTTTAAATTATCATACATATTGTGTGAGATTGGATCTTAAAGGACATTAGCGATTAATATCAGGTTTTACTTAATTAATTCTTTTGAAATGGGAAGGCAACCGGTTGTTTATAAAAGTAAGCCCAAATACGTTAGTATTTAAACTTCCTTTACCTAACGGCCATTAGTTTAATTCTAATCAGTCCAAGTTGGAATGTTGTTAGGTTTCAAAGTCATTGCCAATGATTGTCAAAGAGGTCGGTCGATGACTGTCTGCCTGTCTGCATTCTCGCGGGCGGGTCAAGGTGAGGTCCGGCTGCATAATTAACTAATTGTAGCATCCAGATTAACGCCGGATACCTTTGATGGGCGTCATTTGAGGAGCTAGCTCATTCATTTTGATGTAAAGTAAAAAAAAACCTATGTCTATTCATGCTAAATTTCTGAATCAAATGTGTATTTTCACGTAGGTAATAGCATTCGTTGTCTATGGTAGACTCCCATGGCCTCCCGGCTCAGGTTTCCCGTGACGTAACTCCAGGCCAAATAAGACAAGTGTCTGACACTTGCGGTGGTGTGGATTACGATGTCAGCGTCGGGTGTCCCTTGTCCAGGAATATCTGGCCATTCAGCGAGCGCCTATCACATGGTCTTGTAATGCAACTGAGACAGGTTGAAATATCTCGGACAACTAACAGGTGTATTCTGATCCTGACCTAAGCAGAGCTTGGATCTGTACCCTCTACCTACAGTATAAAAATATGATTATTTGGATAAAAATATTGAACAAATAGAAAAATAAGGCCTATAGCCATTGTACACGGTATAACAATAAATGAATATCTGATCTTATCTTATATTTAACTTTATATGTCCATAGTAATTTAAGCTAGCAACAAAGGAATTGTGTAAGTTTATTTGGCAGCAGTATTCATTTGCTTTATTCAAGGAATTAATGGTGATGCTAATTTAATTGCTTCCTGGTTTCTGCTGCCAAAAACAAGGAATAAATTGATTATTGTTACTAAATGTTACACTCAATTGTCTGTTTTTTAGATAAAATTAGCTCAACAACTATACATGTTGCTTGTTATATTTCTGTTTTAAGTACTTTAGATATTCATATTCATTTATTCAACATCTAAATAATGAATAAATGATAAATAAATGTGCTATAATACCATCTGCATTTCTTCAGGTGAGCAAACCTGTCAATTGATGTTGAACCACCTATACTAAACGAATGACGTGACACGTTACGTTAAACGTTAGACGATTACGTGTCGGTGTAACTAGTACCTAGATATATCAGCTTGTGATAAAAATGATCTGTGGGAGTTATCTAGCGAGTTACCCCATTTGTTGAAGTCCATATTCGTTTGCCATGCCATGGTAAGCTCTCAGTCATAACTTATACTTTAAATTTAATGATCGGATGTTTTATTTTCTTTGTTGTTTTTATAAATATTTAGTTTAAGAAAATGTTATGCAGAACTTTCCTTTAGCACCCTGTCGAACGATAAATAGATTAAATCTCGCTGCTCTTGCGTTGCGTCTCGGTGTAACAGAGCGCCTTTTTAGTCGATTAGCAGCGGTCTTAGCATACTTTTTGTACGGGCACCAGTTTCTAAATGTAGCCTGTTCTATATCTATTCTGTTCGGACGCCGCATTGTCAGCGCCCTGTTGTGCAACGTCGAAATGGACATGTTGGAACGACTGGATGTTTTGTTTAGAGATGTTCGCTTCAGGAAGTCTCTGACTGATTTACGCGGGAGGCGTCGGTGTGAGCGTTAGGCGTTTGATCGGCTTGAGGGAGTTTTGTTACTGGTGTTCGATACGATCTTATATATTTTGTTTCAGAGCTGATTTGGTACGGTAACTTTTTCTATTCATTAGCTAACCCTGATCGGTTGTTTGAAGTTTACTTAACAACAATCAATAGTCTAACGTTGTGTCCTGGGATCGATTCCCGGTCGAGTCATTTCAGGAAACTATATTTTCTTAATTTATTTCTAGGAAAGCGCCTCTCGCAAAAATACTTGTCTGGTATCTCGTAACAGTGGTATATTTATCTCTACCTCGATACCATGACAAGTGGTGTGTTATCTGGTGCATATTTATTTATTTTTTATTTATTTTCATATTTTAATTTTATTGGTATTTTAGAAGGGACAACTTCAGCAGTAGACAGAAGGTACACACTTGAATGACACTGAAAAACTGCTAGCCAACTAGAGCAAACCTTGTTTCTGGTGATCTTGGTGGGAAAAGATAAGATAGCTTAGTTGCACAAACTATTTATATATGGAATACTGACCACACTACTACATCCAGGTTCTTCTTAATGGGTTACAGTCAGAAAACTTTACATACTTAATATAGCATCAGAGAAACATGCTTCTTTAGAATACTTCCCTGGAAATGAAAGCAGAAGGATAATAGATAAAATTGCTACTATTACTCGAGTTCACACACGATTTGCACAAATGCTATTCACTTACTTAGCCGCAAAAGTATACAATCATATGAATAAGAAACTAAATATTTATTCCCTGACACTTGGAAGATGTAAAATGAAATTTATTAGCTGGTTAAAATGTTTGGACTACGATGAAACTGAAAGTGTACTTAAGCCTAGTCTTATCTAATTGGACAATTAATTGCTTGCTACACACATTACCCTTATTTCACTCACTTCTCACACATTCATACTCAGACGACACACGCATTATGAAGCCTTGTGCAATAATAAATACATATAATTGAAACTAATTAAGATAGATGAGTATTTCAATCTGTATATAACGCATAAATTGTACAACATATTGTACATAAATTGCACTACAGAGAGAAATTTTGGTTGAAAAAACTGAGTTATAAAATAAAAATAAGGAAAACACATTGTATTCTAATAAGTTATTTTAGTTGAATACTAAAGTTATAAATGTAAAAATAAGCTACGGAAGAGTGGCTCCCTCTGACACAGGTGCTACTGCACTTACTAGAAGGAATCCACCCCTTAATTGTTAAAACTGCCGTGTTACATGAATAAACATTTTTACTTTCAAAAAAAAAACACGTTATTCCGTTTTTAATCACAAATGTTGGTTACATAAATATTAACGTTTATCCTAAGAGTTCGAACCCAAGACCCTCAGCTTGGCCAGCAGGATCACTTCCAAAGAGTATACAAGTAAAGAAACAAAAAGCAAGTTCTGTCACAGTGCAGCTTAAACGCCGAACTGCTAAAACCACTTAAAAGTGCATGCTTCTGACCGGCGCAGATCCGCAGACAGACGGATGCAGTCCGATGCACTTTGCACTTGTTTAGCGACGAGACATACATACATAAACAAAATAGTAAATTGTATTACATGTTTTTCTTAGTAAAAACAATTGCTATGTTTAAATACGAGCGATTATAAATACGAAGTTACGTCTTAAGAAATTGGGTTCGTTTTTAGGTTCGTGAATCGTTCATGAATTGGAATGCTTTTTTTACTCTTTATATACAAATGTATTAAAATGAGACGAATTCATAAAAAGTTGCATTTGCTAGCAATATCTAGTTTTTAAAATGCGAAGGCAACTTTTTTGTTTTTAGCGTTATTTTTTCGCGCCCATAAAACCTGTAGCATATGGAAACAGCCCATTTCTGTGCCACCTAATCAATTTGATATCGTCATATACTGATTTTTATCATATACTTGGATCATCATAACTTACGCCTCAGTGGTCGAGTAGGAAGAGCGATCGGCCCAACACCATAGATTACTTAATAGTTACCTACTACGATAAATCGCATCCATAGAAAAATTACTATTTTCTTAATCCTAAATGTTCATCAATAGATGTCAGTAGCCAATACTCACAGCATGTTCATCGCGTTCGCGTCAGTTCAACCGCAAAATTCGCGTACAAATGCTTTACGCGGCTGTTGACAACCAACTGCCAAATGAGTCATGGAAGACCCGGCGGCTAGAAGGTAATTATCGCGTGCAAGTACATGCAGTTACAGAGGCCTGCCAACACTCACACATAACTCGGGTGGGATCCCTTTATAGGTCCTGGGTTCGTGATCATCAACTGAAGTGTTGACTTGAATAAAGCGATGAAAATTGTAATCCCCGTCTCAGAAGTCGCAATAGTTTTCTCAAACGTACCTCTGCAATAACGTGCTCGCCTGGTGAGGGGCGTTGTAGCCTGTGGCAGGATGCTCATGCTCCACCACCAGAATATCTAGCAACTACTGAGCACCTACCTCCGGGTTGCGACCTGCCGCGGCCTACATGGAAATCGCTCTACCGACTCCGGACTCAAGTGGGCCGCTGCAGAAGTAACCTGAGTAAGTGGGGATACATCACCCCAGACAGGATACATCACCCCAGACAGGATACATCACCCCAGACAGGATTCATCACCCCAGACAGGATACATCACCCTAGACAGGATACAATGCGAGTGTGGCGCGCCAGAACATTCCATGCAGCACTTGCTGTCCTGCCCTCAGTGCCCCGTCAGCTGCTCACTTCGGGACCTTTATCAGGCCTCCTCTCTCGGAGTAGCGGTGGCAGAGCATTGGGCTACTACCGTATAGTTTTATGGATCATCGACACGAAGAAGAAGAAGCGATGAAATACTAATCCTTTGAAGCTGTCCGACAGCATTAATCAAGGGCTAATTACTCAACTTTTACCGTAACAACACTATTCATATCGGTCAAAGTATTACTAGTATATGTTAAAACATTGATACGTAGTCTCAAACCGATAGAGAGTCATAAAGGAACAGCTTTAATTGAGGAAATGATTACCTAATGTTTATTAAAACATATCATGGCTCCATAATTTATGTTACGTAACTGCGTGGTTAATTTGTATTCCCATAGACTATTTACCGGGAAATGACACATCGGTGCTGTCTCCATTCACTATCTACTTATAATCGCTTATCTTATCTGTGATCTATAAGACACGTTTGTGGTACTTGCCTATTCAAAAGCGGATCTTGAGAGCCCAATAAAGGTGGCGGAGTAAACTATCAGGGATACTTAGTAGTATTGTTTTAAAGATTAGATAAGAGGGGATTCCTATTCGTAGGAAAGATATAAACAAACCAGCTTAGATTAATACGAAAATATACTGTAATAGATGTGCTCCTCTGCAATTTTTTTGTAATTATGATTTTACTGTCAATAACATTTTTGAAAGATTGAGAAGAAAACAAGATTGAAAAGAGTAACCATCGAGTTTCTTATGAGTTTTTCTCTATCGGAAACAAACTCCGAACCGGTGGTAGAGTCACATTATGTTTATGTCTGATAATTACTATCATAGTATTATTTTATTAAATAACGTTTATTTTTATCTATACTAATATGACCAAGAGGAAAGATTTGTTTGTTTGTATTGAATAGGCTCTAACTACTGAACCGGTTTTAAAAATTCCTTCACAAATATCAAGCTACATTGAGTGTCTTTTTTTTCATTTAGGCTATATTTTCAAAAAAACAAAAAGGAAAACCCTTTAAAGTAAAGACAGTCTACGCAGGCGAAGTCGCTGACAGACAGTTTAGTATATTTCTGCTAGTAATCATTTTTTGACTTGTCATAAGTACTATGAGTAAATATATCTTTGATTGATTGATTAAAATTATATTATCACACTGAAAATATACTATATTCGTATTTTTTATCCAAAATAGGTTTGCGTTTGCCCTCACGCTTACCCAAAGAATGTCTATTCCTCCAAACTCACCTTGAACATCAGCAGAACAAAATTTATTAGATTTAGTGCGAAAAACTTTGCCTTGCCCGAATTGGACTCTCTCAAGATTACTGCACACTGCTGCTCTCAAACTGATATCATTTGTTCTTGCCCTGAATTATCGCGCGAAAATTACAATAAAATATCTTGGTGTGATGATCGATAACACACTAAGCTTTCAACCTCATATTGACTTTCTGACATCCAGAGTGCGTAATTAATATATGTGTTCAAGCACTTGCGTCGTGCGGCTGATGACAGGGGGTTGAGAATTGTGTACTTCGCGTTATGTCATTCAATACTGACGTATTGCATCTCGTCTTGGGGTGGAGCACCGAAAACGACATTGTTACAACTTGAAAGAGCGCAGAGGGCTGTCTTGAAGGTTGGTAATAGCCTACCGTTCTTGTACCCTACTGCTGAGCTGTATAAACGATGTAACGTTTTAACAGTTCGCCAACTTTTTATTTTGCAAACTATACTACATAAACACTCGCATGCAATATGACCCCGGTATCGTGAACTAAAGAAGAAAAGCAAAGGTCTGTCCTGGCAAGTCACTGAGGACACAATTCTCCCACAAATTTTTCACGTTTTTAGGCGGGTTTCTTTATAACAAGTTAAATAAAATACTACTTTTCTATCCCCTCCCTATTTATGCTTGCAAACAGCGAGTCCTGCAATGGTTGCTAAGCAAAGACTACAATACCACAGATAATCTTTTGGCAGTTGTATCCTAAAAGTAAAAAAATGGCACTTACCTTTAAATATATACACACGCATACCTCAAACTCACGCACACACACACGCTTACATACATATATATACACACACCCACATGCATCCATACAAACCCATACACAAATACACACACGCACACACGCACGCACACAAACACTCATGCACACACGCAAATACACGACACACGCATGCATGCATGCATGCATGCCACTTTATCTTTATTAGGTAGTTATATTCTTCTTAATGTTTAGTTTTTTCTATTTACATTAAACTAGTGATTTTAATATTTTTATATATTGTAACCGAAATTGAGAGGGTGGGAGCCTGGCGATCCGTCACACAGGGATTACCCTAGTCTGGACACCAGTCTCTCACAAAGGTGGCTCATGTTCTTATCTTTAAGTTTAGTTAATAAGTTTGTATATGTGGCTTTTGTGAAGAGGAAATAAATGTCACTTTATTATTATATTATTATTATTATTCCCTCTTGCCTTGAAAGATACCAAGGTTGTGAGTATCGGAAACTGTTTTTGAAAGTATCTTAAATGCAGGGAGAGCGTGCCATTCCCTGGCGTTGTGGACCAGAAAAGACGCAGCAAACCTTTGAGTGCGGATTGCTGGAAAGTCAACCACATGTTGGTGGAAGCACTTTCGGCGCCTCATGGTCCGGTTTTAGAAAAAAGATTAAACAAACACGAAAAACTCTTCACATGAACTGTTGTGTACGGTAGGGATCGTATGCACGGGGGTCTAGGCAGAACCACTAACCATTGCACCAACAAAACAAACAGTCAAATCTTCCTTATTAGTAATTTAAATTGAACCCTTCCACATGTGTCGAAGCCCTTTTAAATGGAATGACCTATAACTGCAAACACACATTCACAGAATGAAAAGAATCAAAGAAACTTACCGCGGATAAGTTGCGCTCTTTATTTAAACATGCCTTTTTAAAACCGCCATTATTTATAGAGTTCACCGCGTGCGAGTGATATTTGTTTAGATACGGCTTCCTAGGGTTGAACATAGTTCTTTTCAAGTCGATTGGCTATAGTATTTTGGTCTAATAACGGGCTATGATTGGTATTTTGCTTTATGACGGAATCAGAAAGTGAAATAAGTTTCTGACGTTGCCCAGTGGGTATGTGGCAGCTAGTGGGTAGCAAGTCGACCGCACCGCCATGCCAGGGCTCATATAATAACTTTCATCCAATGGTCTTTAATATACAAGGACCTAGCATCTGCAAAGTGTGCTTGACGTCTTAAGCACACTTTTGCCTTAGTTACAATGTATTCCTGTTTCTTGCGCTCACTCACGTCAGAAAGAGAGAGAAAACAGTATTCACTGTTACGCATGTGTAATGTTTACGCTTTTCAAGTGTATGTCGTGCTACATCCAATGTATGAAAAATAATTGCTTTCATGCATCAAACGGATTTTTGCCAAACGTGCCAAGTGGAATAAATAAATATCTGGGACAAATTACACCATGATATGATCTCAAACTAAGCAGAGCTTGTACTATGGGTGTCAGATAAACATACTCAATTTTTTTAAATACATACTTAAATAGATAATAACACCCAGACACACAACAAACATAAAAATTTTCGTCACGTGAATGTTTGTCATGAGTGGGGATCGAACCTATGACCTCTGGTGCTAAATGCAGGATCTCTGCCATTCCACCTACAGGCCAGTTAAATGGCATTCATTAAGGGTCTCCCATTAATGAAGGTGTCTCTTCGCGGTACATTTGGCTTAAAGAAAGTATGCAAAAGTATAAACAATTGCCCTTTTCGTTACATTTCGTTAAATTGCTTCTTCAAACATTAATTATGTCTTGGCAGCCCTAGGTGCCGTTCACGGATAGCCCGCGCACGCGCCGCTGAGCGCCAACTAATTAATACGTGCCCTTCCAGGTCTTCATTAGTGGGCAGACGCTTTTTTGTTTGATGCTATGCGCTAGAGCACTTTTCGCGCTAAGTGCATGACTTAGTTTTATAGTGTTTAGTGCAGAATATTTTAAGCTATTATTCAGTTAAATAGTAAAAATTGTAACTGTTTATGAGATAGACTATCCAGTTAAAGTTTCAAAGTTTAAAACGATCTATGATTTTTTATCAGAACTGAAACTTACAGCTCAGGAGCTAAGGATGTTTTGTCTACTCTTCTCGTGAGGCACGCATCTTAGCCCCGCTGGTGTGGCCAACCGAACTCCATTTTGAACCTGTATTCATTTTAACTGTCAAATTTGTAATTAGTTTTCTTTGTTTCACATCAGTCTGTCATTCCATTCATAACTTTTTAAGCACTGTTGTAATTATTTTCTTTGTAGTTGTACAATAAAGTATATTTATCTTATCTTATCTTAACTTACTCTATGTCACGTAATTTGCTTCCTAAAATATTATTCTTTATTCACACATTTAACGCGTTTTCCTTCACCATTCCCTATCTCTTACGTCAATACCATGATTTCTTTAATGACTTCAGACGCGTTTTATGTTTGCTGCGCCAGAGCACTGTATTATCCTCCGTGCGGTCTATCCCGGTTGTGAACCCACGCTGGTGTGTGGGGTCCCAGGGTACGCCTTTCTTATTTTCTTGGCCCACTTCGCGCGGTCTTGTGCATCCTCAGTGGTGAGTTTGTTGGCACGCATGTCACCCTTAACGACGTCGAGCCAGCGCTTCTTGGGTCGACCTCTTCTGTCGGTACCTGGCGGGGGCGGGATGGCCAGAAATTTGTTGCCCACGTAGTTTGCCGATCTACCGCTAGAGCACTGTAATTTAGTAAATATTCAAACTGTTTTGAAGACCTGCTCTCTGGTTCTGAATCAACACTCGAAGAACATTTGAGCAAACCGCTTACTCTCCCTAAGTCCCAACCACTATCAACCACAGCTGCTGAATGAACGGTGTACGTATATCTATCAGCAACAGAAGTAGCTTTAATCAATCAATCAAATAATTTATTTCGAGTTACAACAATGACTCATATAGTGTTAGTATTAAAATAATTATTCTTATACCTATTTGTTAGTACATTACACAAAAAATACAGTTCCATAACATTATTTATTCACATCTGTGTGTACCCGCATCCACCATGCTAGGACAGGAGAGTCCCACCGGCCTGCAAATACGCTCAGAAGCTTGTTAGGGCTGCCGCGACTCCGCGCAAGCAGGGAGGCGCACCGCTTGCGTATGATGGCTGCAAAGCCATCAACCTGCGCATCTGCAAACATCCCAGATGCGCTGCAATATCGCGGCAGCCCCACCAGAATCCTGAATGCATTGTTGTATTGCACGCGTAGGTCACTGTACGTCCGCCGCGTAAAGCTAACCCATAGGCTGCACGTGTAGAAAGACTGACAGAAGGCTTTAAAGAGCGTTATCTTTACTGGTAAAGTACAACGTGCAAACCTACGAGCCAACATGTTGCACCGGACAGCCAGCGACCTTCGCTCTCTCTCACTATCTAAATTATCCTTTAGATCCTCAATTATCCAGTGACCTAAATATTTAAATTGCTTGACCCTGCAAAGAGGAGTTCCAGAAAGCGTTATCTTGGGTACACTCTTTGGTACTTTGTTCACCGCTTTAAAAACCATCAACTTCTTTGCATTGTACTTCAGGAAATGGATTTCTGCATAAGTTTCACAAACAGATAAGAGCCTTCGCAAGGCACCAACCGATATGGGCTCAACAGCACCATGTCGTCCGCGTAACTTATATTATTAATACAAACGCCACCAACATGGCACCCGATATTCGTGCTGCAAAGCTCATCAATTAGTTTATTTATGTACAGATTAAAGAGCAAGGGAGAAGTCCTTACCTACATTATATGTAGTAAGTATGCCTTACCTACATTTATATACCTACTTTAATACTTCTATAATATAGAAGAAGCCTCGTATAGTCTGTCTATTTTACGAAGACCGTTTCACCACGCTTGTAGTAGTGACATGAACTGACATACGCTAGTGTGCGTGCTCTTAGCGGGAACATTGACGCTAGTGACACTAAGACAGTGTGTATGTACACGTTACTACTACAAGCATAGTAAAAAGGTCTTCTTTAGATAGAATGTCTGGAACATATCTTATTTATTTACCTCATGCATTACCATATTTGCAAAAGGAAAACCTTATTCGCTACTTTATTATTCAAGACTTGAACTTTCCTTTAAATCCACCTGTGTTTAGTTTTGGTTTTTACGTGGCGCTACGTATGACTTGGTCTATGTATAACATTCCTAGAAGTTAGTATGGTGTTTACGGTAAAGAATAAAGATCTTGTTTGATGTGCATTGTAAACACTATAAACATGTTATTACCCAATTAAGTCAGCTGATCATTTATCACCATTATTGTTTTCAAATGTGACTATTATAGAATCGTAATATTGTAAGTAGAATGATTCACACGATTGGCGTAGTGCGCTGTAGCACGGTTTCTCGCCTTGAATTCCGTTGTGTCCCGGGTTCGATCCCCGGTCAGGTCAATTCAGGAAACGATCTTTTCTAAATTGGCTTGGGTCTGGGTGTGCTGGGAGACGCCCCTGGCTTTATTCCTTGTCTGGTACCCCGTAACACAGGGATATTTATCCCTACTTCGAGACCATGACAAGAGGTGTGTTGTCTGGCGCATATTTATTTATTTATTCACTGTAGTAGTAAATTAGTATCTAAGTAGAACCTTCCCCTGTCTGGTTGCCGCACGTGTCTGTAAGTACCCTAATCAGATTTGATCTCCAAATCGGTGTATTGCTAGAATGTATGGATTGTAGGAAGGTTGACGTGACAGATAGCACTGTGAGCAGAGCACATTCTGCACAAGACGGATGGGGGGAACTAAACTGTAGGATTTTGTTCCTCTTTCCACTACTCGTCATTCTTGACCAGTGCTTGACCTGGGGACTATTAGAAAAAGGCAAAACGTGTGCTAGAAGCGTTCCATATCTGGAAGTAAATCATGTAAACTTTTGGTGCGGGCCCAATTGGTACTTGATTGGAGGTGTGTGAATGCCGTTTTTGTCCAGCTCGCGTGTTACCGGGCGGGAGGGAATGGAATCAGACATTATGTCAAGACAAAGAGGAAATAGAAGCCACGGCAGGACATATAGGCAGCGGACATTGTTCGATACGTCTCATGACTGCATTTTTTTTTTTTTGACAATTCACACCAAGATCATCTGACCCCAAACTAAGCAGAGCTTGTAATATGTGCGTCAGAGACTGATAAACATACTTAAATATTTCTAAATGTATACTTAAATAGATAATAACACCCAGACACACAACAAATACAAATGTTCGTCACACAAATATTTGTCATGGGTGGGGATCGAACCCACGACCTCCGGTGCTAAAGGCAGGATCGCTGCCATTGCGCCAACAGGCCAGTCAATTACAATAATGACGCGATGTAATTCTTTTTTTTAATCGAATATATTTACTAACATGAAAAATGTATAACTTGAAAGTGAGTCTGCTATGAAGAACAATAAATAAAAACGGAATGCACAGTCCAACACGCGTGCGCAGCCGGGCGAGTCTGATCGCGGCCACAGTCGAGCTTAAAGCTTTTTGCTTTCTGTTTACCCTCACATGAGGGAATTATGAAAGTGCCTCGTATTAAGATTCATTTTTACGATTCCACCACATGACTGGACGGCTTCTTACTTTACTGCGATCACGCCGCTTCCTGTTCTCAAGCGGTTAACTATGTGATTTATTCTCACATAGTCCGTGTGCGATAGTGTAATTAGGCCCTTGTCTGGTGAGCAGCCGATACTTTTTACAATTTCCGCTTATTCGTTTTAATTGAGTTTCTTTTTACCTTGGAATTTTTGTGACGTGATATGACATGGTCATTAAGATTAAATGATTTAGTGGGGCGGTCAGGTTGTGTATAAAGGGTTGGTTAGTGGATTAATTAAGGAACTTAAGTTATGTTTTATAGTGCACTATATGCTTCCTGTTCGTGTGGCAAAGCCATTGGTCGCACTTCCCAGTAATTCACTCTAAGGGAATTAAGAAAAACGTTTGTCCTCAGTTCTTGTCATTTGTTTCTGGCGGTTCTGTGTTAGTGTTATTGCTTTTTTAGTTTGCGTTTAGAAGTGTCCAGATAGGTTCATCAGATCTTGACACCTACAAAGGTGTATTCACTTTGCTTAGTGCGAGTGCAGGTGACTAGTAGGAGTGATTGATTAGTGCAGGCGTGTAGTGCTAGTAGTGTCTAATTCTCTTAAGTGATTGTGTTTAGTTGCTGTGTTAAGTTTATCTTGGACACCTTTAATTTTGTACCTAATGTATTTACAATTTAAAAGACATTCATATTTTACATACTCCCCATTTTTATGGTAAATCTTCCTTCTACTTCGCCGTTTTTTGCAAGTTTGCAAAACACTAAACACTAACACCTGCTGCCCAGACGTGTTTAGTTGCAGACACGCGGCGAGTGAGGGGAATGGGAGGCGCGCGGGACGAGGCCACTTGCAGGCCCGTCGCAAAAAAATAGTACACGCTTCTAATCACTTTACTACGCAGGTTACGAATCACTTGCACTAATTAATCGGTATCCACACATGTTTTCTACTAACACTAAGCACCTGCACTAACTTTTTATTTTATTATTCATTTATTTCCAAAAATACATTCTTAATATAAAAAAAAAATCTGCCAAACTGCAAAGCAGTTTGTCGGCAGTAGTTCTCGGTTACAGTTCGGCTAAATACATTTTTGTAATTAATTTAGTTTACATTAGGTACCTCAGATTTTTGTTATTGATTTACTTTACAACCCATCCTACTATTTTGCTCAAATTACTAAAAAGGAAACAGGCACAAAATATGCAATTGCCTTATACAACTTACGAAGACAATAATTTAACACATTATACCTGAGGGTGGTCTGGAAGGTGTATCTATTCTACATCTACCTACCACTTGGTTACTCACTCTGTGGCAATCATTAAAACGAGATTTTATTATTTTATCAATAATAAAACGGTAATGAAACGGTAACGATAGACCTACGAGTATGATGTACAGTAAAGAAACAAGTAAATTACTAAGCAAAGTGAATACCGGCCTTTAGTTTGGGACCATGAACTCTTCAAACGCCGGTCACCAGTATCCCCTTCCCTATTACTCACCTGAACTCCTATGTTATTCGTCGCCTAATATACTCGTAGGCAGGGTGTATTGGAGGTCCTAACATCCAATTTCTTATACTCTTTTTGAAACAAGTTATAAAGTAACGAATTGTGCATACAATTAGAATGAACTCCTCATAAACGCAGTCTAACAATTCTGCATATACAATTTGTCTGTTTATTATGGCAATGAGCGTTCCCTCAAATACGTCGTTAGTTATAATGCAACTGTCATAATGCTGCGCAATAGTGCACTTAGATGTAATGAGTGGACGACAAAGCGGTTTGTGGGTCATGGGTGGGAGTCGTCTACGCAACCTCTGACGCTTACTTCAAGAATGGTCGATGTATGAATGAATAGTTAAATAAAAAGGAAATTTGTGTGAGTATGTTGATTTGGGTCTTCTTCTTTTTGTGTGATGAGCTAATCAGAATGTCTCGTTTTTTTCTCTTGGTATAGACGTAACATATGATTTTGATAATTATTTTGATGATGATCAGCCAGTGAAATTGTGATATCAAAAGAAATTTAGAGAATCAGTCGAAACCTTTGTTAAAAAAGTGGGCAGGTCATCATTTCACTAGAATATTTTTGTATTGTATATTAAATTTATAGTAACTGCCTATTACATTAGTATTGTATACTTAGTTGACTAGTTTAAAAAACATAAGTAGGTACTTTAGTATGTATGTAAAATATTACAACGTTGATTTGATTATAGGTACCTGTAGCTAACGGAGACAGTACTTCCCCGAACGGACGCTAGTCTAAACTTAAAGTCATTGACATTCAGCACACTAGAATTTACAATTTTAAATATCGATAGAATGAAGCAAAATGAATTTAGTATTAAGTTATCTAAACACTAGCTGTCCGTTAGCAGCTTCAAATAAAAAAAATATAACCTGTGTCACTCCCTGATAACGTAGCTTATATTGGTGAAAGAATTTTTAAAATCGGTCCAGTAGTTTCGAAGCCTATTCAATACAAACTAACAAACAAACAAAATATCTTTCCTATTTATATCATTAGTATAGAAAACCTTCTGGAAACCTCCAGCGATATCGGTTGTGCCTCAGTCGAGTGTCATTCTGCACAAGTTTTGAGAGCGTCCAATGACCAGGCACGTTACGGTTAGTGCTCTAGGGTTAAGTGTGGCCTGACCACAGCATCGCTAAGTGGCCACACGTGTATCGGTGCCGTTGTTTCGGCTCAGGAGGCTGTCATTCATATTGATTTGCTCTCTGTTGAATAAACAGTACATGCCAATTTTGACACGTTTGATTTAGCTATATTATGCTACTATGATAAGTGTTCGGTTTACAGCTCCCAACTAAGACTAATAGCTGATTAATACAAAAAGCTTTTTTAAGAATCTCTGTTATTATAACACAGCTTTTGCTCTTTCGATGTTAGCGCTGTCACTTATTGCTGAAAAGTAACACGACAGCGCATTAGCTTTTTGTTAAAGCACTGATTCTGGGATACACATTATAATGAAAAAATATATATAGATTAGGACTTAATGAGCTTTTTAGCTTCATGCTATACATACAAACAAGTCCCCGAATATTTCGAACGTAGGTTTTAGCATAATTAGCAAGTAAATCGACCGCAGGTACCACCGGGTCTTCAAATTTACACAAAAATTTAGTAATATTTAATTGGCAAACATTTACGTCGACGTCTAGCTGTCTGCTGCGTACATAAAAGAATATTTTCGCATCGACTTGACAATCAGGCTGAATAAAAACATGCCAAGTCCCAACTATCTAACCGCAAATACTCGGAAATGGCATTTAGTATGATGTATTTGTTCGCGAGGGCATTATATTTACTTTTTTCATCGAATATGCCAAGGGTTAATGTACAGTGACTGGCACTTTCAGCGACGCCGCTTCTTAGGCACGTGTAAGGTGTTGGCTATCGGCGATGGACGTTGAACCGCGATCGATGCGATAGTGTAGCTCGGCCTTTTGGAGGGTTGCCACTTTCTGCCGACAGTGACATCACGGCCTTAACGGCCTGCCTAAGATCGCCTGTTCCATTTTTGAATGCGAAATTGTAAGTTGTGTGATTGACATTGGCGGACTGATTCACCATTTGTGCATAATGATAAGCAAAGATGCGATACTGATAGTTTTAGCCTTGTAGTAGGCGGCATCGTCCGTTTATAATGACATCACAGTCTAATTTGGACGCGTGATTGCGTGACCAAAGAGCAGACATTTTTTGTGAAGGTGTGATTGTTGGGTGCTAATTTGACGCAGGTAGGACACAGTTTCGTGCTACTTTGAAATGCTGTTACCCGTGCCCAGAGTTCTAGGTTAGGTGCTACTGGAAAATGTGGGACTGCGAACTGCTGGCATGCGAACTCACTAAAATTTGACAGTGACACACAAACAAGTGCAATTCCGAAGAAGTCGATTTGATCTCTTCTCACACTCCAGAAGAACTTTTTCAGAATTCTGCACGAAGCACACGGGAGCCCTATACTTCAGGGCGCGAGCTTCCTCAAATTCTGTTCTGGATTGCTATTACGACAAAGTACTGTATTAGTCCAAAGTCAAAGCTTTTCCGCAAACAAGCGTCGGGTTCGTGCCCCCGTGGCATGGTAGTGGCGTGACGCTGCACTATTGCCTCGATGATTTATTACTACCCCATTGTCGTCGCCAACTTTTCGGCAGCACGGAAACAAAAGGATCCACCCGTCATTAGGGGGACAAGGTTTCCCAGCACGCGGCTGCCGAGCAGATTTAGCAGCATCTCACAGAATTTAATCGAAATAGATAGCGCTAGTTGGGATTTAGGACGGTGTTGAATGCTGTCTAAGCGTCTGTGTGAAACCAAGCGTGTCACTTCTTCGACGCTGAGTGCGCTATAGTGATAAGAATGCTCCATTTCCCCATCAAATATTTGATTAATGTAAATCAACTTGGTTTTGCATTTGATATTATAGTGTTGAGGATTTCTTTAATGATAAGAATTTGTGGTCATCTTAGGTATAATCTGCTCCTCTGCACATTTTTTTTGTTATGACTTTACTCTGTCAATTCAATTTTTGTCTATAAAAACAAGATTGAAAAGAGTAACCATCGAGTTTCTTGCCGGAGTCTTCTGGATCGGAAACAACCTCCGAACCGGTGGTAGAGTCACATTATGTTCAATTATGATATTTACTATCATAGTATTATTTTAAGTAAGTTTATTTTTTGTTATATTTTTGCTATATTTTTTTTTGTAACTATATGGCTTGTCATAAGTACTTTTTAAAAGTCTATATGAATAAAGATATAAAAAAAGACCATAACGCTAAAACGCGGACTAAATGGAGCGGCATCCAAAGAAGACCTTTTTTTTCTAAACGACTGCTGCTTTTTATCCTCGACAGCTTTGACAACGTTTTATGACTGTAGGGTGACCGCAGAAAGCTCTCGACTCCTAATTCAGAGTAACCTGCTACTAAAGAAGAGGAATGCACTCTTTTGTGACGCGCAGTAAATTTCGCGTCAAACTTCTAGTCCACTCAGAGTGCCGAGTGCGTTTTGCGAATTTGCATGGCATCGAGTCAGCGCCATCTAGCGGCTTTAATGTTGCCCGAATTTGCTGGTAGATTGCGCTGACTCGATTCTATACTACTTGACATTTACGTGCTCGCTAAACGCGATGGTGAAGTCATTAACTTCTCTCACTGCATATCGCACTCGGCACTCTCTGAAGTAGTTTCGCGCAGAACCTTTTTTTTGCAGGGGAATAAATGCATTACGCACTATCCCGCTACCTGGGTGGGGCAGCGGGGGAGTTTAGTACTCTCCGTCACAGAAGGTGACCCACTAAAAAGACCCCCGCTATAGCTCATCGCCTTGACGGGACGACATGGTGCCTAGTTCGGATTACCGTGCCGTCCCTGGCGGATGGCCTAGCCTTCACGCCGGGTTCCCCTACGCAACATGGGCATCCCGGTATACAGGGACCGACCACCCGCTCCAGCATCCGGCTCGAGAGTCTCCATTACGGGAGGGGCTTGGAAGCGCAGTTTATCCCGCGCAGCGCGATACGGCCTCATCCATGGATCTCGGTCCAGACCCTCCAGCATCTCTTCCCGCGCTCTGATCTTGGCCTGCCAGATGACCAGCTGTAGTGCCTTCTTATCACCTTTATACACCACGTACAGCTGGCCTTCCCTCTCCTGGTCCCTATAATTCCTCCTCAGGACATGCGCAGAAATGAGGAGTGTAGGCCTCGGGACAACTTCAGAGTGGACTGAAGTTTGACGCGAACTACATGACATACATGACTACCGAAATACATGACACACTCGTGTCATGTATTTCGGTTTATGTCTATGCTGCATCTGGTTCATGTTTTATGACGTAAGAGAGATGTTTTATGAGCATGATTCGGGAACGATGAAGGGAATGTTTACGTAATAATTGTGCATTTGTTTTGAAATGTTGGGCGGTAAAATGTGATTCGCGGCCGTTCTCTACGATGTGTTGTTTCGGGAAACGTAAACAACTGTCGTACGTGTAGTATTGCGAACTCGTCGGAGTCGTCGGCCATTATTCAAATTTTTGTTTCATGATTCTGCCCGGTGGTCTTTCTCTAGGCTATGGTGGAGGCCTACGTTCAATCCTGGATGTCTTATTATATCCGCGATAGTAAAGGCTATTTCTTTGTCATTGTTATTAACAAATTCACTATCGAAAGCTTTGTAAAAAAATACGATGTGAAGTTAAACAGGAGGTTGTAACATGTATCCACGCTTTTAATGTTTTTGCATAGGAATATTGATATTCGAAGACAGATAGGTACCCTGTTCGAAAAGCGATATTAATAAAACCGGAATATAAAACTGCTACTAAAACTTCTATAACATGCCAGTTTCTAGCTCGCTACAAAATATTTCCAGTTTTTAAATCTAGATAGACAAGATCATTAATTCTGCAACTTCAATTGAATGGCGTACCATTATGTTTTAATGGCGTTCCGAAATTGGTTTCCTATGTCTGGCCTTGACTCCTTGACTGAGGGAAGTGGACGTCCGGCCGCCATCTAGGAACTGGCACAATTGCCGATTTGACTTCCGTTTTTATATTACTTTGTAAACGGTTATGGGCATATGTACATGCAACAGCATCGAGTTATCACTTGCAATTTCCACCATCGGTCTTCAACCGCTTATTACTGCAGCATAAATATTAAAACCTAATAAGAACATTATGAAGTTGATGTTTGTTTGACTGTACATTCTTTAGCAGAAATTGTAAGAATCTGTTTGATAATCTTGCCTATATCAATGAATCTTGAAGCAATTAACTTTTCCTGAGTTTCATTATAACAGTCAACGCTATTAAGTGTTCTCATATTTCAAGTTATATTTGTAATTTTTAAAATATTCTTAGTCATGGAAAGGTAAAGTTTGAGTGAAAAACTTAGAACAAAAACAATAAGATCTGTGTACTTCTAGTTGAGTATATTTTTTGTCTTAACAACTACAGCATTCCTTTAAAGAGAATGCTACGTGGGTAGAGTATCGTCACCGAAGTCAAGGTCGCCGCAGTTGACCACCAACAGTGTTATACCTATTTCCAAAAACCATGACATATCATATGGTCGTGTTGATTCTTTGTTAAAGCAGCCACAACATCTTTGTAGGCGTTGAGTTGTCGCAGTGCCGTGAAGGCCGGCCTGTGTCAAGATAGACAGAATATATTATTTTAATACTCAATGATTCTAAGAATGCTCAAATCCGCCGTCGATCTATCAATCATATGATTTAGGACGTCTGACTAAGGTATCAAATGCTTAAGTTTTACGAAAATATATTTTTAGACGCAAGGTGGCCATAATATTTTCTACTGAGTTCTCGAATGATAAAAAACATTAAGAAAAGGTGATCCAAGCCTTGCATCTCACGAGATACTATCAAAGGGGCAGTTACAAAGTACTACAACAGGAGCAGAGACATAATAACGTCATTAACTTTCTAAGTAAGATCTCAATCTGTCTTACAACATTGTAGCACAATTACAATTTACAAGCGTCTGAATTAGAATCTGTGTCTGCGTCCCATGTAATGACATATTGCGACCTGTCATTAACTTTGCTGCTCTTGACACCGTGGAGGAACCACCCAGACGAAGGTACGAAGGTACGTACGTCTGCCTGTCGACCACAAAGGATTTCGAAAACACCTAATGGCTGCTGTTTGGTACTCAAAATAAAATATTAGGAGTTTACAAGCTTTCAGTAATTTCAAAGATACCAATGATACAAATTATATCGGTACATCGGTAGTTTTAGCCCGACTATAACGTTAACTCTGGGCTAACGCGTAAAAAACACAAAAAACGACGCTAAACAAGACAAGAAACGAAGCATTTGTTGGATTTTTCATGGCTCACCACGCGTGGCCAACAGCCAACCTAATTCTGACCGTCAGCACACGTCAATGAACATCTTCATTTGTGGCGTAAAAAAACAAAAAAAATACTTCGGACGAAACGAAAGCAAGCTTATGAAAGTACGCAACGCTGGTTCAAAGTATTATTTTTATAATTTTACGATTGCCTAAAGACGTTAAATACCCAACACGATATTTCGAGGCGGCCTTGGTAATGAAAAATGTTTATACTGCTTACCATTCACGAGGATCGATAGGTGGAATTCGTTTGTGACGTATATCGACCGGTGAGTTCAAGGCAGGTCGTCTGACGGAAACCATGACATCTTAATGCCCACCAAATTATATTTGTAAATACTAAACGAATACAATTCTTTGTTTTGTACGATCGTGGAAAAATTTCAGCAGCTATTAAAGTATGTACTGTGTCGCGTTTTAGAAACGAAAACTTTTTAAAGCTATATAGCTTTACAAGCTTAACTAAACAAGTAGGACATTTCAAGAGTTTAACTATATTCGATTAGAAGTTTAACTATTGAACGTGGTCAGTGGGCCTAGCCAAAAGCAAAGCGCCACGATGATTTCTACAATAGAAATCGTTCAAATGTATGGGGATGACATAAGCGCCAGTGACAGCTTATGTTATCCCCACACATTTGAACGATTTCTATTGTAGAAATCGTCGTGGCGTGTTGCTTTTGGCTAGCCCCCGTGATGGTCTAAAATCTACTATAAACAATTAACTGATCTTTAATTATGTCAATTGAATAATGGACGTTGTTGTGGCAAACATGTTGATTGAGCCCATCAACTATAATGCTCACTTGATTTCAATGAACAAAGACCTTTCTCACGTAATGTGACTTATGTGACTTATGATTCTTCCTTACATTCAGTACGCCTAGTTAATTCTCGTTCATTCTCGTGCTACGGGATTTCCAACATTATCTCCGAACGATTTCAATCGAACTCACTGTTTTAATGCAAAAAGAACTTGAATAATGAGCTCACGCTCTTACCTATGTATCCACCTCTGTGAAAACTTTTTAATCCCATTTCATCCCTTTAAACCCAAAGCCCCCTTAAACCCCGTAGACCCCTAAATTTTTATTCGTTTCTCGCTTTACCCTCTTCCGTAATGTGATTTTCAAGTTTGTGAATCTGCCAGTAGTAAAAGTTAATACAACCCAAGATTTGTGAGCTAAGACCCCCAATAGCGACTTTAAAACGATTTAGACACGTGTTTAAGAGATTTTGTAGGATTTCTTTAACATTTACGTTTTTGTGGTCAGAGTATTTCTTTCCTTACTTTCAGTGATAGTTTCGTTTATTATACCTTTGATGGTTGTCAAGATCAAAGATCAGTAGTGCTATTCTTGAACTCATTTCGAATGTCGCACACCTGATCCGCTGTGAGATTCACCTTTCGTATGTAACACTCAAAAACAGTTGAGGCAGTCCTGAAGAACACTGGTGAAAGAAACTAAACTAACAGATATTATTCGGCATGACGCGTTCATTTGGTTAATGTAAATTTGAGGATTTAAAAGTGCTTATAACAGGTCTATTTAAATAAATATATTTTGACTTTGACATATAATATTGTGTGCATAAAGTTATGAGTGTGTTGGGTAACCTGAGTGAATTCGAGTTAGGATTTTTTCAGAATAGCCAATAATTGAATTTTATTATAAATTTGCGTCACGTCGCCGATGGTTTTCCATCAGGTATCTTAAACTCTTTTTCTCTTCTTTTAGGATTGCAAACATTTTTCAATTACATACAATAATATGTCAATAATAAAATTAATGGCCCCCTGGAGACCGCCTAGAGTCAAATGTCCTGTTACCATCCGAGACCAACATTCATGGCCAACTTTTAGGCCTATTCACACCTAAGCGGTATTCGCTGCCGCTGTGGGTTTCGCTCAGGTATTTTGTATCAAGTTCCGCGGCTAATCAAACCTGAGCGGTATTAACTGCAGCTGTGGGTAGAGGTAAATAACGCGCGGATTTCGCTCAGCTATTCGCCAGTCGACGCGGCTTAACTGGTGAGTCAATTAAGGCTAATAAAAAACTTCCTCTTCATCGTTATCCATTACTAAAACCAGATGCTCTACGTACAACGTGACCGACCGCTTTGGCAACAAGTGACTAACTGGCGAAATCTTCTTACCTTCCTGAGCGAAACGCGTTTACGCGAAATCCGCTTTGGTGTGAGTGAACAGTAATATTATCCACTGGGTTTTCTCTGCCGCAGATGGTAGCGAATACCGCTTAGGTCTGAACAGGCCTTTTAGTTGGTATTGTGTGAACATAGCACAATTGTAATAATGTATAAGTTTCTGACGCGCATGAGTCGAGCGCCGCTTAGTTTAGGGTCAGATGATCTTCGTCCCAAGTACTTATTTATATAGTGCGATGTGATATCAACAATTTATGTCATCTTATTGGACACTTTTTACGCAGTCTTGGTCAATCTACTGACCTGTTCTCGTTTTGCTCTTGTGAGACAGACTTAGAAAACCGTGAAAAAACTGGCTCGCGATGACTAATAAATGTAACTTTTAAGCCAAAATAAATACTTCTGAATTATGTACTTAAACAGTCTTCATGCTGTGCAAATAAGTTGCTAACATCACGCTTATTTTCCTCACTTCATTTTAATTATCTGTTGTCTTGCCTTTGTAAGTGCCTTTAATTTAGGTTAAATTTGGATCGTCTGAATTGAATCCGTGTTGTTTTGTTCGGAACTGTAGTGGGAGAGGCTTAAACTCTTTGGTCGGGTTGCGTCGGGAGTCAAATTTTTTAATAGTTCCAGTCTGATTCTGAAAAAGGCAGTTTTAGAAAATTGCGTTTGTCGGGTCTGAATTTCGCCGGGTTCGAGGTCGGTCACAGCACTCACAGCGCGGTATGCTCAGCCAAATTCTGGTTTTGTGATGCTTGGCTCGGCGTGCAGACATGGTTTATTTTAGATGATATCAAAGTAGTTGTTTGTAGGTATTTGAGAAACGAATATTTTAACATGTGTTTGTGCGTCATGATTTCCATTTATGTATATCGTTTTCGTTTTTAGTTTTTTAATAAAACCCGATAATCTAGCACACGCGCTCATTTAATAATTTTTTCTCACAAGATGGAAGGATCCAGTCGAATATATTATGTAGTATAATAAAGTATAGGCAACAAATGTGGTATACCGACACATTCTAATGATTATAAAAACCGATGGTGAGGCCACGTGAGCCTTACAATTAATCATTTTAGTTAATATTATTTTCGCATTGTTATACATATCTTTTTTGTAATAAATCATAACTTGTTATCATTTACTCTGTTCATTCTGCTAACTACTCCCAGTCTTTTCAGCTAATTCATATGAAAATCTTTAGCATAACGAAGGTGCTAGAAAATACAAAGATGATTATAGCTATTTACTAGTAATATTTATTCAGTATTTTGTTTATGTTTATTTATATTTTTCTTCCCTTCTAGCCCTTATTGTAAGTTTAAAATAGATAAATTATAAATAAATGTGCGCCCAGAGATTAATATCCCTGTGTTACGAGGTACCACACAAGGAAATAAGCCAGGGGCGTCTCCCAGCACACCCAGACCCAAGTCAATTCAGAAAAGATCGTTTCCTGAATTGACCCGACCGGGAATCGAACCCGGGACACTACGGAAATCGAGGCGAGAAACCGTGCTACAGCGCACTACGCCAATCGTGTCGTGATATCTGATAATATTAAACACTTTTCAGTTTAAGTGCGAGTAGTCGTTCTTCGTCCCGAGCTTTAAACTCATTGGAACAATATCTTTAAGCTTTTTAAAAAGCTCGCAGAATTTAATAATCGTAATCAGTTTTTTAGTTATTAAATTTGCTTTAAATATAAAATATTCATCCGTTGAAATGAATTAAGTAGATATTCACAAGGGCAACGAAGTAATGAATGGCATTCAATTCGCACTTAATTTTACTTCCTTTCGTTTCGTCTTGCGAACGGCTACAACCTGTATTAGGCTTCTTGTACACACTTGATTTCATTACATATACTATTCTTATTTCTCTATGACCGGATGCATTGGACTGAATTCTCTCGTTGATGATGAGTCAATGTTCGTCTATGCCTAAAAAGTGCCAGTGGTATTCTGTTAATGTATGGTATCAGAATCAGAGTTCTTTGTAATTTATTGACTTTGTTTTTTTTTACATTTAGTTCCTTGTGTCATACGATTGGAATTTCCGGTACAAACGTGTATGATGTTTAGACTTTGTGTAAATCTCAAGCCGTCTTAACATGTAAATTACTATTCATATTTTGTGCAGACCTCCGGCTCTTAATTCTCTAATACTTTCTAGTTGTTCATGTTGATGCAGTATTTGACGTCAAGTGGCAAGAACAGCTGTCATAGAAAGCTTAATTGGTGAATAACCTCACTGCTCGCTGTATCATTTAAGCTGATGTTTGAATTGCAGTTAAGTAGTAATACCGAAAATTCGCGCGCCGTACCGTCTGGGTAATTAAACTTATACCGACAATGTTGCGCTCTACTACTAACCAGATCTATGCTCAATAAATCATCGCAAATATTAACTTATATAATATACACACTATTTCACATCACAATCGAAATTACAACCTTCAGACTAATGAGCAGGACCGCCATCGTGCCACTCAATATTGTTACAAAAGAAAACCACAAAACAATAAAACTAAACACCAATGTTCAAATCTAATTGCCACTAGTGACGCTGTGCTGTGACGTCACGCGTCTCGTCTGCGGCCGGGCCTACGTCGCGGATCGAGACGGGCGCGTTCCGGCGTAGGCGCAGCTCTGGTCAAGATCAAGGCCAAGCCGCGGTCGTTACACCACCGCTTTTTGCGTCGCTGCCGGCGTGATGGCCGACGCCGCCGGTTGGCACGGTATCAGATTAATTAATAACACGTATTTGTAGCGTGGCAACCTGGGGTTCCTGGTGAAATGTTTGCAGGTAGAGCAACAGGCCACTTGTGGGCTTTAGAACTACAACTAACTTCCAATGATAGAGTATAGAAAACACCTGAACTGGTGACCTGTAACAAAAAACGAAATCCGTCAACACAAAAAACAATTCGTAGACCTTGTCCTTGAGCAAACAAAGGTAGACCGAAATAAATTATAAATACCGAAAACACGGGGATTTTTCACGGTATATAAATATCACTTGTTCCATCAACTGAATATTTTGAACCGTAAACCGTCTTCTTCAGTCGTCGGTTTTCGCATTTTTTTGCATTTGATTAAAAGGCATTGTAGCGATGGCTTGATTTCAATGGTCTTTGCCCAGCAGTAGGACAATAAATTGCCTAATTACTTCACTAAACTAAAACGAACTCCGATCCTTGTGCTGAAGGAATCTTCAGCTCAGATGATCCAAAGGTGTGAACAAACAAACACACGGCTATTAATAGTTCTGACGTCCATATTGACATCAGTGGTAACGAAATACAAACAAATAAAGTAATAACGCCCTCTTTATTACGGCTCTAATTTAAATCAAATACAGACACGAGTGTGCAGAGGCTGAACTGACATTCCCTTCTGACTGTTACTGTTATTAAAGGATGATAAACAATCAGTTACTCCTTCCAACAATCGATTATGGATTGTGGGATTTGTGGGCCGATCACTGGTGGCCAACAGCTACATATTTTCGGAGTACTGTCGTCAATCAATGTAGCTGCACATTTTTGCCTTACCATCTTGATCATCGGCACCTTCCTCTGTAACATTAACAACTACACAGTATAAATATGTTATGTATGAATGTTTTTCGTTCTTTTCTGATATATTTTGTAACTTCCATTTACCGCACGAATGGACTTTTTATAGAATCTGCTACGACGAGATATTGTCACTGAGCGCTGACAGTATGTCCATATTCTATAACAGCTAAGTATTCTAGTATTTTTCTAAGCAGTCAGTGTAGTTCGTTCTTTAAACCGCTTTAGAATTAGCAATGAGAGGTCTTTGTACTTAAGAGCGTCACAACTAGAAATAACACGACTGGCATCCTTTCACATTCTTTTCGGCTCGGAAATTGCTTGGACTGCTTTATTAAAAGGCGTGGTCGGATTACATTTAAAAACAATCTGTCAGTCTGTCAGTGTTCATTCATCAGACGTTGTTCTCAGTGTTCATACATGGTGCTCTTGGTTTTACCCTTATGGCAAAACATGTTGAGGAGTGTTGAGAGAAAATTGACATAGTTATCGTAATATCTCTCTGTTCGTTCTAAACAGGGTGTCCTGGGAAACCTGTACCAGCGAAGGTCTGTGGTCTGAGGACCCCAAAACCGATCAATTGAAGCCCATGTATTTTCTGCCATTTTCGGTAGTTTTCGATAAATGTATTGTTTACGAATTTTCGAAAATTTCTGGGTTGTGTCACTTTCTTGGTTACTGTAGCGCAAATAATTGAGGTGCATGTTTAATTTTTTTTCAACCTTAGCTGCATACTAGATTCACTAGCACTACTTGATTCAAACGCATTCACATTTATAGCAGTGAATAATAATTCATAAAAAAAATGAAACTGAAAAAGTTACTAAAAGTAGTTTCAGGAAAAAGTTATGGATAGACAATTTGTGCACAAGTAATGCATGCAATAATATGTGATTCTTGTACAAACACAAGCCTAACTAATCAATAGATATACATAACATACATACATACATAAATAAATATACACAATAAATAATTGAAATATCTAACTAATACATAATTATGATGAACCCACGCAATCTAAACAATGTTAAAAGAATTTGTATCAAATTCTTTTAAATGCCCAATGCAGAACGGTATTCAAGATGTCTTACCCTGGCCAATCATTTAATTTAGATACTGGAGTCGTATCAAGCTTGTGTCGAATGACCTTATCCGTCGCCGCTGAACCAGTAACCGACAAATCCAAATTCAGTAGGCGGTAATTAGCTTTATCGCTGCATAATTGAATTCTTATTTGGTCCTTTACGAATTCTGCGAGCGATCTATGTGTGCTAGCAATGTACATATTTGGTAACACATCCGCGCATGAGCGTTGGCGTCTGATTCACGACAGGCCAAAGTCCCCGAGAGACAAGGTCGCCGAGAGACCTACGCGCCAATCAAAATTTTGGTATACCCCCCCTCATTAACCTCTGACTTCATAGCCATAGAGCTCAAGTTCCTTTAAAGTACTCTGCTCTAAATTTAGGTAATGGTTCATGACACAAGACGTTTTAGGGGTTTCTTTGAATCGCTTAAATGTTGAAGTACAACTTTATAGTCTTTGAGTGCTGATCGTTTTTTACAAAGACCTCTGATTCAAGAATACAGATAAACGGATTTGTGTTGTCCACTGTGTTGGGATAGGTACCTTCTTTGCGTTGTTACGTCAGCGGACTCTTTAATGAAATTATTTACAAAGACGTCTTTTGTCTACTGAATAAAGATCGCAAGTAACTTAAACCATTACAACATTTGTAATACATTCCACCACTATCAACTTTTATTTCATCATAGAAGACAAATTGGGAAATATTAACATTTTCCTTCAAATTATCATCTTTGATAATGTAGAAATTCTGAGAACTGAGTTATCGACCGATTCGGTATTTTTTAAAAATTTAATTATTAAATTATAAATACATATGCGGCAAAAATCACACCACTTGTCATGTTCTCGTAGATGTCCCTGTGTTACGAGGTACCAGACAAAGAACTAAGTCAGGGGCATCTCCCAGCACTCCCAGACCCGGGCCAATTTCGAGAATATCGTTTCCTGACTTTACTTGACCCAGAATCGAACCCGGGACACTACGCGAGGCGAGCAACCGTGCTACAGCGCACTACGCCAATCGTGTTGTCGATTATAGAGGTCTGTACTAGGTATTTTATTATTGTACACCAACAGCCAACGGCTGAAACATTAAAAGATGCTACATTTAAGCAGTAATTTACTTGAACTGAAAGACTTTACAACATTTTGGTTGATAACATCATAAAAGGTTATATGATTTTTTATCTTCTCTCACTATATGATTATTTACGCTCTAGTACGACTAACAGTTGTTAATTGGCAATAGTAGCGTCTATATGGACGTGCTGGATGAGTCTCCGCTAGGTATGCGCGTGAGTTCCTGGAAGCGCGTCTGCGAGCGTTCGGCTCTGCGCTGGCGCACTGACTCAGACAGATTGAGGATCGATTTCTAGTATCGGTGGACAGGAAAATACGAGAAGAATTAGTATTATATTATTGAGTATAAATCAATATACATTTTGTACATCCTAAATGATATATGTGTACTTTACTGACTGACAACGCACAGCCGATTACTACTGTGTAGAAAATAAAATAAAGAATAATAAAATTAAGAAAGGATTAAGTCCGCACCGCTAAGCAGTGGATTGCTCGGCCTGCGTCTTTGTGTTTCCGTATACTTCTTGGTATCTTCAAGGCCAGAGTAAATAGGCGTTTTCTGGGTAAGTGCTTAAAAAAAATATCCCAAAATTTCAAATTTATTTCGGGTTCGCCAACCATTTGCGCCAACGGGCCTGTCAAATCTGCGAACTATTCGTAGCTGTGAACTCATGGAATTCCGTGTGTCAAACTTTCTTGAAAAAAGCGGGTAAATCTTGTCTCTCTAGAAATCATTGAGAAAAGGAAGAAATCATTGAGGTTTGATTAAGGAAGGTTTAGATGTCGTAGTCGTACTACGGTAGGTTGATATGCAATATTGGAATAATATGAATATCTGTTCTTCGGTCATAGACGTTTTGAGTAGGGGTTGACTTTGTCTGCAAAACGTTTAAGTTCAACAAATACCATCATACCGCGTCGGCACAAATTAGACATGCGCGGCGCTCTGACAGATAGCCCGCTTAGAACAACACGCCATTTTTGACACACGCACACAGAGACGTGATTTTACAGGCGAAGTCGGTGAGTTTCAGTGTCGCGGTGAGTCGCACTGTCAAAAACATTGAGATATTATTTGTGCGTCGTCAGATACTTTTACATTATAGTTCAATGGTCAAAAATGGTTTCGCGCAGATATTTCTGTTGCAGTGTATTTGTCTGTATGAACACCACACGAAATTGCTAAACGATTAAACGTTTTTTAAGTTACCAAATGATGTTGAAAGGTAAGAAAAACTTAGATAACGTTTGCAAGTTAGTTGTATTATGTATACGAGTATTTTAAAGGTATATAGGTAGGTAAACCATTATATTTCGTAACACATTCAAATCTAGTACAAATGGACTTTTACTTTTACCGTAACTTATCTTATCATGCATTGGTAAAACACCAGTATTTTTGGTATATTCTTTTATTGGCACGCGCGGCTGCTGCATCCGCGTCGCGCCGCCGACAGGGGACCGCCGAAGCGGTGGCTCATGGTGTTATCTACAGCCTACTAGGTAGGTAGGTAGGTAGGACTGTATGAGCAAGCCATTAGGCTAGCAGGTTGCATCTGGATCCCGGTAAATGACTTTTTATAATATAATACTTTTATACGTATTCACCCATCTCAACTCCTTTTAATCTAACTGGACCCCTTTTGTATATTTTTGTTTTTGTCGAACTAGGTGCAATTTTTCACTTGATGTATTTTATTTTACGCGGTATCTGTCAAATCGCTCTTATCTGGCGAATAAAGTAGCGAGTAGCAACCCTAGGCGATCAGGCAAGTTGATAGAAAAAGGCGGGAGCGGTCCTTCTGTAAACTCTTTATTTGGTGGCTTCGGTCTGTGTAGGTGCGTTGGTGGGCTGTTTGCTGACAGAGCTTGTAAAATCAAAATGTAAAAACGGTATTTTTAAAAATTCTCCATCAAGCGGTAACATCGCAGTGTGGGACAAACCATATCCTGTGACTGGCTACAATCCTGATATATGTTGTGCTATCTTCTATTCTTATTTATTCTTTCATTCATGAACTTCGTATGAGTAGGTGTACTATCAAGTGAATCTCCGTACTATACTTAAAAATAGTGATTTTGTGTGTGTAAATGTTTTGGAATCCGCCGGTGTATCAAAGAGTTCGCTAGCGTCGAGTTCCGAGTACATCTTCAGAGTTCTGTACCGATTCGGTTCAGTTAAACGATAGGCTGCGGAAGCTGGGGTCGCGGGTTCAAATCTGTTTAGGACACTGTGGGCCGACGACCGCTCGAAAGAATGATTGCAAGACACGCGTGTAACAGGGACGGGGTAATGGGTTGATTTAAGACTACGTTTGCAATAAAAATTCTAGTAAATCACTCGCTTGTTCTCACACAATAAAAAAATGCGAACAAAATCATGTGGACCGGAAACAACCCGCCAAGGATAAAAATTAAAAATGCGTCAGACAACACACCACTGGTCATGGTCTCGAAGTAGGGATGAATATCCCTGTATTACTTTTTTCGAATATACCTTGGCAGAATTGTGAAGTTGGTTTGTCTTGCTTGTTTTTTAACTTTTTAAACTACTTTTTCACCTATCCATATTGCTTGCATGAAGTTAAACTTATATAAATCTGAATTATAGTGCATGCTGTGCTTACTAGTAAGAAGTCATACACTAGCATAAGAGTTCTAAATGTATTTGTTGATTTAAATGTTTAAGTAAGCCAAATAAAAAAAATACTAGGTACCAGACAAGGAATTACACCAGGGGCGTCTCCCAGCACACCCAGACCAGAGTCAATTTAGAAAAGATCGTTTCCTGAATTGACCTGACCGGGAATCGAACCCGGGACACTAAGAAAATCGAGTCAAGAAACAGTGCTACAGCGCAGAACGCCAATCGTGTCGTCACTAATGCTAACTTTACAAGTTTAACAACCCGATACAAGACCTGCGTCAGACTGCGCTCCTAACTCGGCGGCTTAGTTTTCATACAAACGCAGTGTTCAACATTATCTGTTCAAATTTATGTCTGTGCTTGACACTTTATTTTGCCTGTCTAGTTAACCTCACTCCACCTGATGAAAGCAGCCGAGAAGTCCAGATATGAGGTTGACAAGCACAGTAACTTTAGTAGTAACTTCGTCAATACAAATAGATATTGTTGAATGACATTTTTCCGACGTAGTTTGGGATGATCGAATTCAATAATTGCACCGAATTCAGCAATGGCCTAGGTCCTATGAAAGCTAGGTATAGTTTTTCTAGGGCCCAGGAAAACTACACATTCTGCAGAAAATGTAGAGCACGACTCGGAAAATTTCTCTTCTAAAATGGATTTATTATTTAATACAACAGCACAGTCAATGTTCTTAGTAAATATTCGATATCTAAAAGTAGGTAATTCTACGGTTGACTGTTGAGAGTATGGTAGATAATTTCAGGGTTTTCTTGTTCAAAAGTTGGTACATAAAGATTAATAGAGAAGAAATATGGTTAGACTGATATTTGAATAAAAACGTGAAGGATTTTTTAGATATTTTTTTTAGTTATAAGTCGTATATATCTTGTATTTATTTATGTCTATGTATATATATAGATAATGAATATATGTGTAAGTATATTTCGTTGTTTTTTTATGTTTAGCATCAGTTAGTATTAGTAGTAAAATGTAATCAGTTTAATCTCTTGCACCGTCTGTAAATTTATCTGTTTAATCATGTGGTTGACTGGTAGAGAATGCCTTTTGGCATTTAGTCCCCCTATTGTACTGTGTATTTTGTGCAATGAAGAATAAATAGATGAATAAATAAAGGGAGTTCAAAAAAACTATTATTTTAGTCCGTGAACCCAAGTTCACGACATAATTATTCTTACGACGCGACCTTAAACAACAAAACCTAAATTATAACAAGACATGAATAAAATATATTTCGGAACATTCCGCTCATTATTTTATATATAGCAATATCCCATCTAATAAGGGAAATATTGGCCCCTGTGATTCATACCAGTTAAGATAAGATAAATATTTGTTCCACCAATAACGTAAAAAATTTACTTACTTTCAAAGATTAGTATGTGTGTTGAAAGCTTGTTGCTAACTGGCATAGTATTGTTATCTGCGTATATCTTACACTAAAATTAATAAACATTATACCTATTACTATTCCACTTATCTATTCACGGTCGTTATAATGTAACGTCGCCTAACCAGACATTTTCATTTACATCTTAATTAGGTATTATCACGTTTCACTGGTGACTGAATGCTAATGATACTATTTTCACCAAATATATACCTAAGAAACTCGTGTTACACACGGCCATGGCGCTGTAAAATTGAGGGTCGAAACCAAACTACTGGGTTGTAGAAAAAAGTACTTCCTATCTAGTCTCCTCTGTCACTGCATGTACTTGCTCGCGATAATCACCTACCAGTCGCCGGGCCTACCAAGACTCACTTGGCAGTTGATTGTCAACAGCCGCGTAGAACTTTCCATAGATATGAATACCAGGGCTACCTCGAAAGACACACATTTAAAATTGACGGTTTAAAAAAAAAAATTGGCAATTTGTGTTACGTACTTCAGTAACTATTATGTAATCTGAGGTATAGTCCTGAATTTGTAAGCCCCATACAGTCGCTAGGCATTTCTCCATATACTCGTAATTAGCTTAATCTAGATTATGTACATCTTTAGAATTCTCTTAGATAGGGTAAATAAATAAACAATTTGCTAAAATAAAACTTTGATTGCGATTAATACTTTGTCTCGGTCCATGATGGATTCTGTGTCTTTGAAATCTTTCTTATGCTGTATTACTGTGTCCTTTCTCATGGCATCTACTCGTACTTAGCATGTTGAGAAAGCTGTACCGCGATGGTTTATTTGATGTCTAAATGAATAAAATGGCCATTCCTAACCTAATCCAAACGTAGAGAAACCGGCCGACTATTTAAACCACTTGTTCACTGAGACGTCAGCCACATCTAGTGGGTAACCCAAGTGGTAGTGAGGTGGGCACATGAAGCAAAGAATTGGTGGCCGTTTGAGCAATATAGTTCTGTGATGACGAACATTTGGTGGGCAATGTAGCGTGAGAGGTCCGCCCGCGACGTGACGCGGAGGACCTGCAAGAGTATACTGAGGACATTTGAGTCCTAGAACAACGTCTTTAACGACCATGAGACGACTACAAGCACAGTCGTCTTATGTTCGTTAAAGATGATGTGTGATGATAAAAAAAAAGAAAGACCACATAGGTGTAACACCTCAGCTTTGACTCGAGAAATTATTAAATTTTTAATGCATTTCCATGAGCTGCCCTGTCTTAGGTAACTTATACCTATTGCATGATTAGTTTTCCATGAAGTAACAAGATTGAAAGTGACTCATTTTAGAACTTGTTCAGATGTTAAGTATGTGATTGTCCTGATATGACTCAAATACGTGTGGTTATAATTGTGGCGCCATTAATTTATTTTTAGACACCGTCGCGTTCGCGTCGCAATAAGCCTTACTTTTACAGATAAAGTGTAATATCGCAGATATCAGATTCAGCGCAATTTTAGTTCATTGCGAATATTAACAATGCATTACTGCGTAATAGCTACATTCACCGTTTTTAATGTCGCAGTTACATGACCGCTACTGCTACAGACAGAGGAATATCGAATAAATGTCCAGAGTGCTAACTGCGAGTTTATTCGATTACTTGGATCGAGCGCTTTAACGCGTATTTTGAAAAAGTATGGTTGCCCAAACAAGCTACCAAAGACGTCACCAGGTATGCCATAATTCCCGTATGCGCGCTCAATGCTATTGCGTAAAACTCGCACTTAGACCTCAGACCTACAGGTGACAGGCGCCCTGCATCTATCTTCTTACTAACTTCTGTAGGGGATTCTAAAAAAACAAACTCGAATCTACTTAGGTGGCCGAACACAATTCTCGTACATAATAAATGTGATGTCTAAATATTTATTGAACTTAGTTTATTTCACGGCCACGTACGTCAGTAAGAAACGGCCACGTCGACGTTGTCGAGTTTCATAGAGTACGTGAATCACACAGCAGATACATTGAGCGATGTCCGAAGTGAGTTTTTCAGAATAACCGATGACAGTAGTTTCATTACCACTGTTTTTGTTTTAGCCTCTTTAGACTTTTGGGTAAGTTCAGGGTAACACAGTAATTTATTTTAAAATGCAAATAGATTTAAAAATAGACACTTTTTGCTTTTGTTTCATTGTATTTGCGAAAAAATAACGTGTTGTCTGCTGATGACCTAAACGTGTAAAAATTTAAATAAAGACTCGCTGCTTATTACTTATCAAGTACAGCAGCAACAGCTCAGGCGTAACATAATTCGTACTGTACGTCTACCACGAGTTGCCACTTTAAATTTACATTATCGTTCACGTAAAAAATTGTATTGGAATTTGACATTGTCATGTCATGTCAATCCCCAATACATTTTTTTATGTACTATACGCGCATAGTATAGTAGTTTATAGCAAAAAAATAGCTGAGCCCTGGCAGAGCAGTGTTGCATGTTAATGTGCCGCCGCACTTACCACACCAACACTGAGCAGTCCTGTAAATAGTGAAATGAATGGGTCGTAGGAAACTAGTAAAGTAAAGTAATTAGCCTATATACTGTCCCACTGCTGGCCAAGGCCTTCATCATTGATATCAAGTCATTGCTACAATGAATGGGTTCTGGCTTAATCACCACGCTTGCCAAATGCTGGTTGGTGATCACAAACCCGGGCTATGTTCCGAACAATCGACCATTTTTCGAAGCTCATAGCTAGGCAAAAATTGGAGATAAATAAAAAGTGTTAATGCCAAAGTTTTAGAGAATTCCATTATGTAC
Source organism: Udea olivalis (assembly GCA_947369235.1). NCBI lineage: Eukaryota > Metazoa > Arthropoda > Insecta > Lepidoptera > Crambidae > Udea > Udea olivalis. The sequence goes on from OX376353.1 coordinate 2,846,100, forward strand.
GCAAAATACAACCCCTCCCCCTTCGGGCTCACCTCGGAGGGGTAAGGACTTTTAGTATGTTTATCTTCTAACTAGTCCAAACGAATTTCCAAAGTCAAATTTTCTGCCTAAAGTTATTCCATCGGTGCAGTGGCCCAACGCGTCGTGATTAGCTGTATGAATCAATGGAAGCAATAATCTTTCCATAGGATTATTAATAGTTAGTATGTTCGTATTATATCGTTAATTTCTATTTGTAAGTTTACATCTGGTTTCCAATCGACGTTAAACAGCTATTATAAGTGTAATAAACAGTTAATAAACAGATTGTTAACATAATTTTGTTAGTAGATTAACATTTTCTAGGATATTTGTTATTGTTCTTAATAATGTTCTATTACTTGAAGCAATAGCACGAGCGAGAATATTCACTTTGTGGCACTCGTAGTTTTTGAGATTTCGTGATGAGTGGGTAAGTGAGTGACCTTTCGCTTTCATAATATACTCGTATATGATGAGCTGCCACAACAGACTACGTTCAGTCAAATATTTGACAGCTAGTGTCCATTATTGTATCTCGCCCGCTTTTCTCTGAGTTCATTTGCATATACTATTATTTTTTACTGAATTTCTTGTGCAATCATAATAAAATATAGCCTATATAACTCCTGAATTAAGTGGAAGAACTTTCACGATCGGTTCAGTAGTTTCGGAGCCTATTCAATACAAAGAAACAAACAATCAAATCTTTCCTCTTTATAATATTAGTTTAGATGAATAAATGTGAATAAAAACTTGAGATAACATCGTTTTCCATTACTTCACAACCAAAAACAAAGAAGGTACAATCTCAAACAATCAGATAAAATAACTCGTTTTGTGTTGGATAACAGAAAAAAAAATGATCTAGAAACCCATATGGACCATAAAACTGAAATAATATTACATAACCGCAACAGCGCTACGACATATAGTTATACGTTTTTCTAACAATCGAGTATATCGACACCGAATAAGGTATCTAAACACGTAGGCAATTATTTTTATTTGATTGTATATAATTGGTCATTCCACCCTTTTTGCGGCAGCTTAGCACCGAGCTAGCATCGTGAGAAACTTTTAGCGTGGTCACTAAAAACTTATGATTGATGATTCCATTTGTATAAAAAACGCATACACGATGTATTAAAATTTAATCATCACCGATATGAAAGAGTCTATCTGTCTGTATGAGATTGTGGATCGATTGGGAGAGGCAGTGTCAATAGTTGAAATGATAATGGAGGAAGGACTATGGCCTGGGTGCAATGATTTATTAGAAGTATTTGATGTCTCAAATACTTCTTAAGACAAATGAGAAGCACGTCAATAAGTTACTTGAAACAGTTCATTATAGCATGGATTATATTTACAAACAAGTTCAGGCGGCAAAGCATGAAATAAAATATAGCGGATGGTAATTGATCTATGTAACACCAATAACAAGAATTTGTGGTCATCGTTTTGTAGTTATTTGCTCAGCATAATATGCTATATTATAGTATTTTGCGTAATCATGTCATGAATTTTGCCTACGTGTATACTACGCCCGAACCAGTGGTAAAGACATTATTTATTAATTTAATATTATTTGTTTACAGCCACTGCGTAAGGAACAAAAGATAAGGAAATATTTTCAAATCGTTGTTTTACTAAATAGATAATAGATCTGACATCATGATGGATAACTGTTCTAGGGTCTCTTTCTAGTACTCATTGATTTGACACGGAGAAATAAAAATAAAGGAAGTAAACAAAACATTATTGCTTCAAAACCTTATTCAGCCTTCGAGATAAATAAAAAAATATCTGGGACAATTTACACCAAGATCATCTGACCCCAAACTAAGCATAGCTCGTACTATGGCCGTCAGAGACTGATAAACATACTTAAATATTTCTAAATAAATAAATAAATATCCCTGGACATTATTCCACACAGCGCCATCTAGCCCCAAAGTAAGCTAATTAAAGCTTGTGTTATGGGATACTAGACAACGGATAAACATACTTAAATACATTTTCTTTTGTAAATACAAACTTATTATACATAGGAGACACCCAGACCAGTACAAACAGACATGTTCATGCACACAAATGTTTGTACTGTGCGGGGATCGAACCCGCGACCTCTGGTGTAGTAGCCAACTTCTCAACCATTACACCAAGTCGGTCGTCAATACATACTTAAAAAGATAAAAACACCCAGACACACAACAAACACAAATGTTCGTCACATAAATGTGTGTCATGGGTGGGGATCGAACCCACGACTTTCGGCGCTAAAGGCAGGATCGCTGCCATTGCGCCAACAGGCCAGTCAGATAACTTGTAGAGTCTGTAAAAAAAGTGATGTAAAGTAAAAAAAAACACGTTTAGCAAGTACCAATTCTCTTCTCTCAGAATCATCATCGTTAATCAAGGAATGCGTATTAGTTTCCGATTTGGTTTACTATCGATTAAACCGACCCGACGTCGGATTCCCTGTCTATATTATTTGGAAAAACAGCCAGTCGACAATACAGCATTTCATCAGTGCTTCTTTGTTAAAGCTTTAAGGCCTCAGCCTCGAATTTTGCGGGCAGCGGGGCGGCAGCGGCGGCGGGCGCGCTAGACTGGAGTGCAGCGCGGCGCGGGGCGGGTAACGAGCGCATTCCTTGATTAACGATGATGATTCTGAGAGAAGAGAATTGGCACTTGCTAAACGTTAGTGGTAATTAGCTTTCGAGGCCGGTAATGAGAAGTGAGTTCTTCAGAATATATCAACAAATTAAGATATAAACTAGAAAAAATCGACCTGATCCTGGGACTCTAAAACAACGTTGTTTCATCAATGGTAATGGTGCTAGCCTATAACAATGATGAAATAACGTTGGCTTACAACTAGATAAATTCGCCAGGTCTGTTAACGGCCTTGGTAGCTCAGTTGATAGAGCAATCACCCGGATTGCGAAAGGTCGCGGGTTCGAATCCCGCTTGAGTCCCAGGATTAGGTCGAATGTTTCTAGTTTCTATCTTTGTGTGGAAAATAGAGCATTGTTTAATGCTAAAAAACACTTATACCATAGCTAGTTTAATCTTAATCGATTAAAATTAATTAAATAGATTAAATTAAAGGCGTATGCCTATAACATTAATGAAACAACGTTGGCTTACAACGTAAAATACACTAGATAAATTCGCCGGATCTCTTAACGGCCTCGGTAGCTCAGTTGGAAGAACAGCCACCCACAAAACACTAACGGTGTGGTGTACTGTGAAAATGGTATAAAAAATTAAATATTTTTTTATTCCAGGATAGATGTGATGTTGTAGTAAACTTTATAAAACTTAATGTTACTATTTTTTCTTTGCAGATCAATCGCGGATGCAGTATAATAAATACCCCAACTGCAGTGAGTATCATTATATTAACATATTTAAAGCTCTCCTGTTTATCAACGGAACTTCTTTCCTGGAATTTCGAGTTTTTTCCTCCGGTAAATTATGTGTCCTCTCTCAAAGACAGTTTTATACGACTGCTTGTTGAGCAATTGATGTAAGTAAGCAATTTTTCTGCGCTTACTCTGCCCCCATATAGAATGACGTTGGAATATGGCAGTAATGGAGGTGCTTTTCTGCGCTTACTCTGCCCCCATATAGATGACGTTGGAATATGGCAGTAATGGAGATGCTTTTATGGACTGAGGTTTTTAATATAATTGTCGTTTTGTATGGACAATGTTGTGATAAAAAAAAATGGCAGGAGCGATTTCGGTTTCTTAAATAAATAAATAAATAAATATGCGCCAGACAACACACCTCTTGTCATGGTCTCGAAGTAGGGATAAATATCCCTGTGTTACGAGGTACCAGACAAGGAATTAAGCCAGGGGCGTCTCCCAGCACACCCAGACCCAGGCCAATTTAGAAAAGATCATTCCCTGAATTGACCTGACCGGGGATCGAACCCGGGACACTACGGAATTAAAGGCGAGAAACCGTGTTACAGCGCACTACGCCATTCGTGTCGTCAACACGAATAGTGCTACAGTAGCGATTTTGTGGCTTAAAAATAGACACTTTTTAATTTGAGCTAAAGAGATAAATCTGAGATTTTCTCTTTGTTATTGTTAACATTATACAATTTTAAGGACCAAAAATAATTGTAATATTTTGTATTTAAATCAGGACAAGGCTTCTTAACACCTCCTATGTTGTTTTTATTGTATCTTCTATGTGTCTAAATGTTAAGACGACGTGTTAAGACGCAGATAGTTATGTAGGATAAAAAAAAAAATGGTTGCCTGTAAAGTCGGTTTTACGGGCGAAGATTTTACGTGACAACGTCTTTTTCTCGGCAGAATATTTCTTGATATGAATATAATTAAATTGCACAATAGGAACAAGGAATTGAATGAAAATAAGAATTGCGGCAGACCGATCATAGTTGAGTGGGAGAGAGACGCAAGGCATTCGGCGGGCCTCTCTCTCGTTCGGTGACTCATCGTAACGTTACCGAGCGTTACACTTTTTCATAAGTGACTCCCAGCCGCAACCTAATTTAAGACGTTGTCACGTCAAAAAAATGTAGCCTATGTCACTACCTGATAATGTAGCTTCATATTGGTGGATTTTTTTTTAAAATCGGTCCAGTAGTTTCGGAGCCAAGTCTTTCCTCTAATATTAGAATAGATAAGATAATTTATGAGTTCCCCCTTATCGATGACTCAATAAATAAATATCTTGGACATCTCATCTCAACAAGATTAACTGACCCAAAACTAAAAAGACTTTAATCTTAAAGGTGCTTCCTCACTTGAAGTATTTGCCTATACTGTAACGTTACAGACTCCAGCATTACATCAGTGAGGCAGGAGAACCGAGCACTACAGTGCGCAAACTGTAATGTTACAGATTCGAGAATTCCGTTGGTGAGGGAAAAGCACCGAGCATAGTGCGCATTTTGATGATACAATGTGTAATATTTTGATACTACTTGTAACATCAATACGCATCACTTGTGATTCAGCATGTTACATTACAGAAAAATTCTCGTCCGTCAGGGAGGCAGTATTGTAATGCTTAAGATCGAATCTGAAATGTGCATTTCAGGCAAATGTTCGTCATGTCAGGGAGGCAGTACTGTTATGTAATTCTCAAAATCGAATCTGAAACGTTACATTACAGGCAAATGCTCCAAGTGAAACAGCGCCTTTAGGTGTCACATGCTATTCATATAAGTGGAAAAATATTATGTTCCCTAACTATGCTCGGTGCTTTTCCCTCACCAACGGAATTCTCGAATCTGTAACATCACAGTTTGCGTTATAATATTTACATGAGAGGTCTGTCTTGATAATAATCAAACCAATGATAAGAAGAATATACATTACTAGCTTCTGCCCGCGACTTTGTCCGCGTGGAATGATGTTATATAGCCTAGCCTTTCTCGATAAATGGGCTATCTAACACCGAAATATTTTTTCAAATCGGATCAGTAGTTCCTGAGATTAGCGCGATAAGCGAGTAGCTTCATACTATTAGCATAGATTTTCCAAAAGAAAAATATTTCGAAAACAGTAATATTTTTCAATTAGTTATCAATTCATTAGTAAGATTATATTAAGTGTCGCTTAAGGTCGAAAGTTCATTCAAATTGGTAAATCCAGAACAACAGTGAATTAATTTTCCACGTTGATCAAGACAAATATTTATGTACTGTAAGTATTTACTTTTTAACCTTATCTCGGGTCGTACTTAGTAATATGAGTAGGGTTATCAGCCCCGGCCGACATTGGAATAGTGACAGATTGAGACGGTTAGACGGGTCATGACTAGAGATGTAAAATTAATGAATCTGACCATATAGGACCGGTCCTTTATCGTCAAATTCATTTAAATAGAATCAAGCATTAGATAACTACCAACAATTTTAACCAATTCGACCGTGAATCACACACAGTGTTAAAAATTACCGAAGAGACTATTTTTTTTCAATTCATCTCATTCTTTTATAATTTTCAATACTAATCTTAATTTAAAACTAATAATGAGGCAGTAATACTCGAGTCAAGTGTACTGAAAATAAATGGTAATTTATTATTAAATTATACTTGACTCGATCGATGATTAAAATTATTAAATCTGAGCATAGACCGGTTGGTCTACGCTCAGATTTGGATTTGTAGTCCTGACGTATTGTCACAAGCCTTTTCGTCTTTTACCCTATGCTTCCTTTCATAACTGACCGTAAGAATAGTCGCCAGCATGGGCTCATTGTGGCTTGCTGAGCCAACCTGGCAACAGTGAGCAGCAAAAACAGGTACTATGTTTATTAGAAGAGATGTACCCCTTCTAATAAATATAGTACCTAGTAGCCTACTTAACAGCAATTGTAGAGCAAGCAGAGAATTAAGGAAATGATGTAGTTTAGTTGGGAGAGCAGCTGCCCGGATTGCTGAAGGCGCGGGTTCGAGCCCCGCCATGGTTGAAGTTTACTAGTTTACTTCCGAAAAAAATCCAAGAACGTCGTGGCCTAGTGGTTCAGCACCCGAACTCAGATCGTGGATCGTGTGGTCCCGAGTTCAAATCTGGCCAGAACTAAAATATCTTTGTGTTCATTGTTAAATATTCGACTTACTCCCCGGTGATGGAAAACATCGATAAAAAACCAAATCAACCCGGATAACGGCGGAAGGCTCACCAGTTCACCACCTACCACGTTGGGTTCTAATACCATTGGTGAAAAGTGGGCTTCAGAGTGTTTCGTTCACCATGACGACACAGTCAATTGCCTCTGACTACCCCGTTTGGGATAAAGTCGTGATGGTATGTATGTATGTATGTAAGAATTCCAAATAAGTTAATCTTTACCGATCTATCAACGCACGTTCATAAACTTAATGGTATGTACTTATCAAGTAAGAGAGAATTTCAGAAACCCTAAAAGCGGTTAAAATCGCGGGCAAAAATGACTAACGGTATAACGTTCTACTGTATAATTTAAATCCCTTCAACCCAACCCGTTCCTATTTTTATCCCGCTTCTGGAATACTTTTTTCGACATTAGACCTTCCGAGGACCGGTCTCGAAATATATTAAAACCCCATCAGCTCTTTTTTGATAGGTTGACAGGAAGTGACTCATTCAATCTACGTAATATGAGTGCCACTATGAGTTGACAGTTGGTAACAGTTTTTTTGTCAACTAAGCAAAAAAACGTAAGGTATCAGTTTCACCCACTTGCCGATAATAGGGAAGTGTGCTTTTGTTTTGTTGGCAGGGTGGATTATGAGGCCTCTTAATGCAGTTAGGGGTGAGTTTGGCATAAAGGGAATATAACCTATCAAAATTTGTTTATTTTTTTAGTTATCTTTATTGCACTTACAATTTCCTGATTTGATGCCTAGAGGCATTTTCAATAAGTATTATCAATTTGTTAGTTGATCGGTCTCTGACAACAATATTACAAGTATTTACAAGTGCTGTTAATATTTTATTGTTAAATATTGTCATTTATTATCTTTTAGGGGAAGCTTGATATTTCCAACGACTATCACTGTGTGTATAATGGCTCATTTTAATGAGCTCGTTGATATATTTTTCTAACGTGGAATATTCATTTCTTAATCATTAAGGAGAACCCATATACGTACAAATTTCGCGAAAAATTGCTACCTCGGGTTAATTTAAATAATCGATATCCCTAATTATGCGTGTTTGCCGAAAGGTTCCCTATCGGTACATGAAATTATTGAATATCTTATTTCCCTATACAACTTGTATTGTTGCTAATTTGTTTAGTACCTACTTAGTTTTAATCAAAGAAAAGGGGAAAACGTGTCGGGAAGGGAAGTAGCTTTCCTTATTTCGTACGAAACTGCGATACTTGGTTTAGACAGCTTACACCAAGATAAGCAGAACTTCAGAGTCTGAAGACATAAACACAACATACATAAAAAGATAATAACAGAAAACAGAACTTACACCAGTCAAAGAGTAACTGTTATTATGTTCCTCACTGTATAAGTTCTATAATAATAATAATAATATTTATTTCAAGTAACACAACTCATTTCATTTGTTAGTGACAATTGTACTTATACCGATGTTAGTTGCAATCAAAAAAAAAAACATCGAAAATCATCAATAAAAAATCAAATCTAGGCTATCGCATTATTTAATTGCATTAAAGTTTTTCCAACATTACAACATTTTAATAAGTTCCATGGGCTCGAGTCTTGTACACGCTTTTGTACATGCAAAAACTAAATCCTTTATCAATTTTAACAAACACAAAATAGCAAACACAATTTTTATCACACATTTATTTTTTAAATAATTATACTCAGTACGTGACCTTATTTAGTCATTCATCCATTAGAGTGAACAATATTTTAGGGGTTTTTCCTTCACCCCTGGAACGTGTGAGTCAACAATACGGGTGCGATTCATGACGTTACAGCCGGTGTTCTCACGAAGCTTTCGGTTCGTTATCGTGAATGACTCATTCAACTGTGAAATATCATAGGTCAATCATATGGCAACTTTGAAGTTTGGCGATGGCTTCATTCATCAAATCTGTTTCGGTATATTACTCGTTGTAGTGTCTTAAGTTTGTCTGTATTCAACTCATCATTTATTTGTCTAGTAAAAACGAAATATTACGGTTTGAAATTATCTGAAGTTCTTTTAATGTGTTATCCTCTTTCATAATGTTACACTCATACTTTCAGAAAGAAGGAGAAGCAACTGTTTTTTCATTAATACTCTTATTTAGAAATTACAAAAGTGAATTCATACATAGGGGAGGTATTGTTTGGAGTTCTGTTTGATTTCAGCCTGAAAATCAGCGTTGGGCCTTAAACCCAGCATGTGCTGACATGTGCTTGCTTATAAGCCAACGTTGTTTCATCAATGTTATAGGCAAGCGCCTCTGGAGTCCAAGGATTAGGTCGATTTTTTCTAGTTTCTATCTTTGTGAAGAAAAATAGAGCATTGTTTAATACTAAAAATAAAAATTCACTCATCCTATAGCTAGTTTCATCTTAATCGAAAGTCAAATATCTGCAAAAATATTTCCTTCGGGTGTTAAAAAGGTGCTTGCTATAACATTGATGAAACAACGTTGGCTTACAACGTAAAATACACTAGATAAATTCGCCAGGTCTGTTAACGGCCTCGGTAGCTCAGTTGGAAGAGCAGTCACCCGGATTGTGAAAGGTCGCGGGTTCGAATCCCGATTGAGTCCCAGGATCAGGTCGATTTTTTTTAGTTTCTATGTGTTATGAGTTATTACTGTTTAGTTAGCTACTTACGAGTATTTAGTAGTAAGTTTATTTCTATGTGTTTTTTATGGCAATAAAAATGTATTATTGTTCTGTCGTCCAGGTAATATACATATTGAAATATATTTACAATGTTAATTATTCGTGTTTTTATAGGTTGCTCATTTTTGAGATTAAATTTACTAATTTATAATCAAATACCTAATGAATTTTTCTGCACATTGAAATAAAGAATTCCACTCAAAAAAGACATTTTTGTTAACAAGTCGATAGTTTTTTGAGGTATAGGCTAAATATTGTAAACCGCAATATAATTCATGTTTATACTATACTATACCTATTTGCGATAAATTGAAAATTAATGCAATGGGTTTGCTCCAAATTATTCAATTAAACACGAGTATGTCCCGTATTGTCAGCCTTATGATGGCCCATGGTCGCACAAGTAAGTAACCAATAAACTTCCGGGTCATCTTTCACGCAAAGCTTGTACTATGGGCACAGAATGGGTAATCTATGGGCACAGAATGGGTAATCTATGGGCACAGAATGGGTAATCTATGGGCACAGAATGGGTAATCTATGGGCACAGAATGGGTAATCTATGGGCACATCCATAGAAAAATGTCAATTTCCTGAATCCTAAATGCGTGCTGCCATGTGACAGACATATACAGTAGTCAGTAGTCAGTCTTACAGTCATCGCGTCAGTTCAACCGCAAAATTCGCGTACGCTCTACGCGACTGTTGACAACCAACTGCCATATGAGTCTTGGAATACCCGGAAGGTGATTATCGCGCGCAAGCACATGGAGTGAGAGAGGCCTGCTATGGATGCGAAATGTATAGATACATACATAAATAGAACCACCACATAAATCTTTGCCTAGAAATTTGGGATCATAGCCTAAGTTTGAATTCGCCGACCTGCATTTGGCAAGCGTGGTGATTGAGCAAATACCTTTCAATTGAAGCGATGACTGGATTTCAATGATATGTGCCCAGCAGTGGATTAGTTTAAATGCTTATTACTTCATAAATACCTTATTTTAATATATTGCCAAGATAAAACCAAGGGATTATAACGTGCTGTCCTTCTTCAAGTGATTCAGTACTTAAAATTTATTGCTTCGTTGTTGTAATCTGTAACTTATTTGTTGAAACAAAAATGGAAAGCGACTGTGAAATATTGTTGCGGTAATGGCACGGCAGCGAGCGGATCCCTCCTGCGGTCTGACATTTGCGACCACACTGACCAAAGTTGCCAATTATCGTAAACACTATGTCAGAGTTGACCCTGCGCTGGCGATCACGCCATTTTGTATAATTTAATATAAAAAGTAAAAGTGGAAACGAGAATGAGCAAGAAAATTTTATATTTTAAATCCTTATAAATGTTATGAAAGGCAAGTTAAATACGTGATATTGCTGTAACGGCTAAACAGAATTTATGCGTTAACTGAAAAAAAAGGTACTCTTGGATGCTGCTACCGACTTTGTCGTCGGGGAGTTGCATTTTAATACTCTTCAGCCTGTATAACGGCTGATTTATTCTGAAACTGATATGAAGAAAATGTTTTTAAGTAGTTATTTTATTATAGCTATTTGACTGTTACAGTCAAATAGCTGATAAAATATCATCTGTCTGTCAAATATGAGCTGTCATATTCTTTACCTGCGAAATTACCGTACTGCTCGTCGCCGACAGGGCGTTCATCCTCACACTCTGAATCCGCAATGGTCTCGTTCAGTTCGGTTTCAGGAATGTTTCCTTTCGAGGAAACTATATATTAACTAGATAAATTATGGAATGAACTCCCTGCCGAGGTTTTTCCGATTAGTTAGGTTTCTGCAGGGTCGACAACGCGCGAGTGATGCCCCTGGTGTTCTACGCGTCCATAGGCTGCGGTAACCGCTTACCTTCAGGCGGTCTGCATGTTTGGTTGTCACCGATGTGATATAAATATATATATATTTTGATAATAGACATATAATGTCTGCTCTGCAGCAGTTTTCGCATGAAATAGTTAATAGATAATGAATAGGTTTTCTTAATAGAAAAAAGTTGACAGTTAATCAGTAACAACAACAATGTACGTCTGTTGAATGATGCCCGAGTTAAAACATAACATGACGTTATGTCGTTAAATTACTCAAAACAAGTCATTGACCATCTCTGTCACTCATATTTTATTCACATAATATACTACACTAGCTGCTTCGACAGACTTCGTTCTGTCAAGAGTAATTGCACGTGGAGTCGTCGGTAAAGCAGCACATCTCGCCCGCGTTTCTTCGACTTGATTTACATATACTATTATTGTTCACTGAATGTTTTGTTCAATCGTAATGAAATATAGCATAATATGTCACTGCCTGATAATGTAGCTTCATATTGGTGAAAGATTTTTTAAAATCGGTCCAGTAGTTTCTTCTTTATAATATTAGTTGTTCGTGCCAGCTTTCGCTAATCTACCTATACAATCGGTTACTGTTTTATTAAAAACTGTTTTATGTTAAAGCTCGTTTAAGCTTCGTTCAAGTGTTGATATCTTTCCACACGTCATGCTTCTCTATAAAAGCGCTCCAGTCGTTACAATAATCTAGACGATTTACATGCTATTCCAGCTCTTCTGGTTTTCAATTTAACCATATAAGTCAGTATTTTAGTTCGGCTTGAATATTTAACGTACGAATATAAAAGCGAACGGTCGTTCACTCACTCGCTCACTCATCATCACGAAATCTCAAAAACGACAATTTGAAAAAATTGCATAGGGTTTCTCTCTAGGACGTAGGTGCTTACTAAGACGGGATTTTGCGAAATTCGTCCCCTAAGGGGTGGTTTTTGATAGATTGTATGAAACTTTGTTACTTCAAGTGCTAGGGGGCTCAAATTTTGCATAGGGGTCTTATAGTACGTAGATGCTAAGACGATACATGTTATAACGACAATAAAAATGACAAGAATAACCTTGATTAAGTTAATACTTGACAACCAAAAGTTGGTATAGTTCTGGTAATTAACCTATATACAGTCCGACTGCTCCGTGAGGACCAAATGCGGTTTGGTGATCACAAAACCTTCCGGAAACACCTTTTCCCAAACGTGAAAAATATTTCTAATTTGTTTTTTTATCATTAAATACTTATTAAAGTAAATTAATATTCATGAATGCTCCTCAATACAAGATGCAAAAAAGAATGCAAACATAATATTTATAAACGGAGCTGTTTCCTGCGTCGTCCGTTCGTCGCAGGCGCAAGGTCGAGCGTAGCATCTGCGCACTGGCCCGACCGGACGCCGGCTGCGACAACGCGAGTTGGGATTACATGGCGCGAGAGGTGTGGGAGGACCCAGGAGGCAGGGGGTTCGAGCAATCTGAGGATGAAAAATTGTGATCGTTCATCGTTATCATTGGAAAAAAAGTGATTGAATTAGAACTCAATTTATTAGACACTCAAAACAAACAAAAAAAGTATAGGCTCCCACTCAGCATATGTGTTTCCTTCCTCTTATAGTCCCGGGTTCTTCAAGCGGGGCGTGAAAAGGCATTTCTGCAGACCTTCAAGGTGAGGATGGCCAGCTCAGTGATTCGTTTGAATGACTTGGCTTGTCAACCTCATATCTGGACCTCACGACCGCTTTCCATCAGGTGGAGTGAGGTCATCTTGACGGGCAATATAAAAAATATATATGCCGCAGTGTCTTAGCACCACGACACACTGGTTTCGTTTGTAGTATACCTGAAGTGGTTTTATTTCGATTGTAGTATACTTCTTTCACTGTACTAAGGATAGGGACAGATTGCGAAACATCGGCTAGCACAAGTTGACGCAATGAGGGGATCACGACCCTCATTAATGAGGAAAACGACGCGAGAAGGAATCTCACACCAGACGAATTCAACAGCTCTTTCTTAGTTAGATTCTCGGCAGCTCAGTTGGTTCGTGCAGTCTTTCTCTTAGCGAAAGGCTTCTTGGCTTGATGTGCCTGAGTTCAAAGTTATGCTTTCATTTTATCAAATAGGATATACGTTCAGCTGGTATAATGGCATTGTGCTATGCCTTTTAGGACAAAATGCAACTCTTACCAGTACCATAACCTGTTGCAACTAACAGTTTATAAGTGATATATTAAAAATCATAACATTTATGTTGTGTCCTACTTACTGAGGCACGGTTTATGAAGTTCTCGTGGTGTATTTCTCAACTCGGTGATTGTAATAGCATATTATTGAGGTACATACGAATGTAGAAATAAAATAAGACGTGGGACATCTTCGATGAAAATACCAGTCTACTGTCCCTGCAGACATTCCTCTCCATGTGAACCTCCACTAACAGCAGTTCCGTGCGAACCGGGTCACTGAGGGCTCTGACTCACGAGCGCATTCCCTCCGTCTGCTTCGAAGGGAGAAGTGGGGAGGGGTGCTTAAGGCTTTTAACTGCTTAAAGGTGTTCGTGGCTTGATATAAGAATCTTAATCGATTTGGTTAGGCCTAGTCAAAAACTAAGTGACATATTCGTTAAGTTGAGCTGACCTAATGCTTGGGTCACATTTGTTTGTTTTTTGACTTAGTGTTATTATTTATTTATAATATGTATTTATTTATTTATTTATTATTTTGTACACAGATTACAGTTTTTTACATAAAAAAATAAGGATAGGTAAAGTACAGGCGAGCTTATCTCTAAAGAGAGATTTCTCCCAGCAGACTTTGGTCTAATAATTCTATTCGCTATTGTATGTTTCATTTATTATCTTTTGTTTTTATTTTCAGATTATTTTAATTTAATTGTAATTTTGGTTGTAATTGTAGGTTATGTTATTTTATTAAAATATTATTCTGTAATTTGACTTCATCAATAATGTATATTCTGTAGTTTCTAAATCTAATCTTTAATGTATGTTTTATTTGTTATTGTATTTTTTGTTTTATCTTAAGTTTATTTGAATTTTCTTGTAATTAATTTGTTGGTTATCGTAATGTAATTTTATTGTATGTGTAGCTACCTGCGTTTTGGTCAATAGCTGTGAGCAAGCATGGAAATTAATTAAATAAATAAATATAAAATAAATGGTGCAAGGAAAAACATAAAACCAACAGTGATGGATAGACAAGACTGTGTACAATTTTTTTAAGGTATTTATTGGAATTATATGAATTTGTTTGTCAGTCTCTGATAGGCTATAATATTTACTACGTCTGCTTAGTGTGGGTCAGATCTTCAATGATCTCGGTGTAAGTTGAGTCCCAGATATTTATTCAATATAACGCTTCCGTGTTTGTAGTAACAATCTCATGTCTCGGACGGGGCATTGCACTTCATTGGACCAAGTGACAGAAATGCAAATTTTTGGACTATTTGTGAGGCAGAAGATGTGTATACATTCACTATTTGTACCTAACCAAGTCTCTAAGATATTCAAATATTAAAAAACACGTTTTTCCCAAAATCTTTGTTTACCCAAAAAAAAAACACGTGTAGAATACTTTTTTATGTTTTTCAATTATAGACATGATTCCCTGTTATTTTAATAATATCCCATTCAATACGTGCTTTTATCTTGTATCTTATTATTATGCTAACGTCACGGTAATCCCTAAAAGAGAATTGCGAAAAATATGCATAAATTTCTTCCTGAGGAAGACGCTGTATTAGCCGCAAACGCCGACGGTTATCTCCTTGAAGGCAGGAAATCTCTGCTTGTATCTTTAATGTAGTTGTTCTGAAACAACATTTGCGCAAATTCTTTTAACCACCTTTCAACGTTAAAGTCAAAAGGAAATTTCTCAAAATTGGCCCATTCAAGCGCGTCCAATAATTCATAACCCGCGCGGGTATCAATGGTCCCATGGAACCATTCGTCTCGGGCGTCCATTGATCACAAAACTAGTTAAGCTTTTGTAGAAAGCGCAATTTTCCCTGCACTTCATGCGTATCGCGAAACCTTCGCATTTACATTTGTGTCCATAAATCAGAGTTCTTTTCACACGCGCAGGTGTCCACGCTGTGCCGCCGCCAAGGACCATTGTCGTCATTCACCTGTGATATGTCCATCCCTTTATTAGCCGCCGATAGCGACAGACAGCGTCCACCTCGCATCCTGTGCGGGACCCAGCGCTACCTCAAACAGTTGTATAATCTCATTGCGCTCGCAACCAATCCTCCCGAATTAGAATCTATCACCGAGTTGTAAGCGCGCTTTTCGCCCGTCACAACTCAATATTAGACCGGATGGGAAGCCGAGATGCTGTAATTTGGCCGTACAATACCGTGCAATAATAATCGCGGCCGTTCGTAATTGCGACGACATCCGTTGAACAAAGATGTACGGGCTCATACATGTGCGCTGCGTGTGAAAGTTCGAAAGGGCCAGGCGTGTACTGCATCGAACATACGTGTAACGCATCGCTATCGGAACCTGTTTCATATATCTGCTTTCATCATACACCGACACTTGAGATAATTCCTGATTTTATTGCTTTTAAATTGACAGCGCGCTTTACGTTTTAAGTCTTTTTGTAAAGATTAGCTTCACACCTAATTTTGTAACAGTCCTCTCTGACAAAAGCGTTCTGCCGACACATGGCGATATTGTGACCATTATCGCAGTCTGAACGTTTTTTTCCAAAGCGGAAGTTCTATTGTTACGTTTATCGTGTGGTCACTGACAACTGTGATTTGTATCCGTGTTTTGACAATCCGCGTTAGATAAATACTTCTCCCAAATGCTTTACGGCCATGTCCGGTCTTCTGGCAAATGAAATTTCGGCTAAGTAATAACGAAAGCACTTTGTGCAAACGCAGGTAGAAATACGATAAGTTTTTTGACTGGAGTAAAAAATAAAGTGAATGAGTGTCGTTTAATCCGATAATATCTGTTTCCGATCGCTCCCATCCTTAAAAGGTTTACTTACATGTGTTATTGTTGTATTATCAATTTGAAAAAAAGGTCTTGTTAAGTTTAGCTTGTGGGCGTGGGATCTGATCGGGTTAAAAAACCGGATATCCTCGAGAGGTTTGTATCATTTTTGTAATTTGAATTGTTAAAAAATTCAACCTTTCTTTGTAGCTGAATAGGAATACTTAAAAACGATTAAATTTTTGGGCTATAGAAGTACATTAATTCGTTAATACGGTAGTTCAAGTAATCTTTCCTGGAATTTTGTGTTACATTTCCCAAGGCAACTATGTATCTCATATACCATACCGTATATGTTACTAGCTTTTGCCCTGTTTTTTCTTGTTTTCGTAAGAACTCCTGGATGATTTTGGTCTCTCAGTACACTCGCCAAAAAGTCAAATTTCAGTTTGTACGCCTACTAGTTACGGCCGTGCGTTCTCTATCAGTACCTAACGAAAGAGTTTTTGACTAAAGATATTGATACCAGTTGTATGGTATCAGATCTACCACATCTTCGGCGTGGCACGGGAGACTTTCGGTATCACACTGGCGTTTTATAAACGCGTATAAGCTCGTTTTTGGTGGCGCAAGTAGGCGCGTCCAGGCGTTTTTTGCCACACGCGTGAGTAGTACGAGCGTTGACGCGCCACTCGTGTAATCCATATAGAAACTGACTCACCACTACCAGTTAGAGCGAACACACCGCAACCCCGCACGCCCGTGTGTTTTGGTATTTTTTTAAATGTAGTTTGCGTGTATGCACGTATGTCAAAGCAACCATATACGCGCGAAAAAATACGCTAGCCTCTCTTAGTACCGTTAGCGCCTAGTATATGAATTAATTGTGCTGAGCTAGTGCGGGCTTCCATCTGTGATTGACTGTATCCATATTATTGAGTATATGATTTTTTATGCTGAGGGTTTGCGTTATTCATTGGTACAGCGTAGCACGCTTGACTAGCTACATCCCATCAAAAACCGCTGTAAAAAGACAAAGCAACCTTAAGAGAGTAAAAACTACTAAGTAACTATACAATATACACGGTATATCTGTCTGTCTGCGAGATGAAAGATTCAATCACGATCCGGGCCGCTTCCGAGAACTCGTCTTCGTTTTTTTCTAGCAAGGTTCAATAGTTTTGGGGCCCCTCAGCGCCGTCTTCAGTTCAGTTTCTTGCCGGGCCTTCTCAGTGGAATCTGACTTCCGACGCCGGTGGTAGAGTCAAATTATATTTAGTATAATTATAAATTATAATTATAAATTATACAGGGTTACTTTATAAACACCATCCAAAATTTTCCCAGACATTAGGCATCAATCAAAGACAACTTTTTTTTGGAAAAGGGAAGGTCTTTCTAACTTTTTAATTTTTTTTTTTTAAACTTAATATTGGTGCGGCTTGGTTACTTATTCAAAATTAAATTTCAACTTCTGAATAAAGCGCGGGCGGAGAGTGGAAGAGACTGCGAGCCCGCCGCCACTCACGTCGCGCAGTATCAACGAAACTAGTGATTTTTTTATACCTCTGAGTAGTTATAATAACATTAATAACTCAACATTTTAGTACTGAAGGTTGTCAAACAGAAAAATACGTATTTTGCCATTTTCTCCATAGATCCTCATATTTCATTTTGGACGATGTTTATAAAATAGCCCTGTATGTATGTATTATATTTAGTATATAGATTGTATTAATATTATTTATGTTTATACTATATCTAAATTTAAAATGTTAAATGACGATGCAAAAGAACTGTATATTCATGGTCTACTTCAATCAAGCACTTCTGAGTTTGATTTTGAGTCTCGTCCGCAAGTGTTACTTACTCTCTGTATATTTGTTGTTGGATTATTGTTCTGTACAGAAAAATATATTTAGGGGTTTTACGCCGGCCTGAAAAAACAACGAAAGACTTTTTTTTACTTTACTGATAAGCTGTAGGAATCCAATTACCGACGACTATTGCCTGCTGTTAGATAGCCTTTTTTTGAAATATTTCACTTCAAACGATCACCGTATAATGTTGCTTATTAACATCCACTATCAGCCAATGATTTTAGCAGTTATTTGTCATATCACTGATTTATTATCCCAAACATTAAGATCTTGTTATTTGCAGTCTTCGAGGCAGTTCGACCGGTCAGATCAGCTCGTTTAACCGGTTCCGTCACATTTGCACCCCTTCGCTTTGCATCCATTGTCTTTCCACATTTCCTTTGCTCTATTGAACATTTTGGAACTTTTTGTATTTACCGAATGTCTGCGCCGGCTTTATCCTTCATCAATTGTCTTCACCTTTCTTTAAGTATGTCTCTGGGGTCAGCAGTCAACGACCTGAAATACTCGAACGTCTTGTATTTGGGTAGGTTAGTGTCGTCTACATTTTTTTTACTTAAAACCTGCCTTACAAGAACGACCACTGAATACAACAATCAGTCCAAAGTTTTGTAGTGAATCTGCAGACGGTGGGTGGCTCAAAATGCCGAGTATTTTTATCGACCGTCTTCTTAATGCTTTGTGCACCATTACCATTATCAATTACATCGTCATCAAATTAATTTTATTATTCGCAGGATCCTCGTCGTTAACCGGCAATGCGCTCTTGGCCGCATTTTTACCCCTCCACCAATCACTCGGGAGTCGTGAGATGAGTTTTTTTTACATCGGACCCGTTACTGACCCGCACCTTACACTCAATCAGACGACTATAAAAACTAATAGCACCTCTTACATCTACGTCGCAGTTGGCAACACTTGTTCCGGGCTGGGTGCGCGCGCGGCGACCGACACCGAACTCTTAATTGGGACCGCTCATTTGTTAACATTTCAATCTTGTATGTAACAGCTAAGTGGCTGTTTTTATGCAAGAGTTATGGCGTTTTTTGGGGACCACCTCGCAGATGACAGTGACTTGATTTAGGGTTGCGAAGATCTCACGCATGTGTTTGGTTTGTTAAAAAACAATGAAAGTTTCACGGGATGAGAAATTGGTGGCTGAATATTTAGGCACTCCGTTTGTCTTAAGTACTTGTTTGTTTCTCACGATATTAACCTTTTTTTTTGTTTTTTATGACTTGTTTTGATTGGAATTAATGATTATATTCAATGATCAAAATATGGCAAATGTTCAAATGTTTTGGTTAGCAACTGGTTACGACAGTACATGATTTGCATTAAGCAGTCCTTTCAAAGAGTTAAATATCTCTGATCACTGTTCTTAACACACCAAAGAATGCTTTACAGAAAAAACAAGATCAATTTGCGAATTCCCCGAATCAATTTTATTGGTCGACAAAAAAAATTGTATCTTTATATCAAAAGTTGTGAATGACGAAACGGCACTTAAAACGGAAGATGTAAAAACTTTCCTTTAAACAGATTTTTAACGCAATTTTCTGATTTTTACTCAAGTAATGAAAATCAACAGGCTCGTAACGCGGACTAATAAACTTTTTACGTCTTTATGAGGTTTAAAATTTGACAAAAACGTTCATGAATGCGAAACGGAAACATTTCATAAGTATGACGACGACATTATTTTTGTAGCTTTACAAAACTTTTGCATTATGACAATCGATTTATGTGAAGATTAAGGTGTTTCAGACAAGAGTGTATAAGTCGGTCAGAGGCATAAAAAGGTACTATTAGGTTGGGGAAAAAGTCTTTTCGCATATAGGTAGTATGCATGAACTTGTAATAAAATCTCTTTGCTATACTATTTGTATCTGGCTGGTTTCGGTATAATTAAAAGTTAAAATTTTAAAGAATAGAATTCCAAATTCAAATTAGGAAAATGTGTGATTTTCATTTGTTTTTCTTACTGTCAAGATGAGTGAATCTAATGAAGAAATTCGATACATTTACAATTTTACAACAAAAAAGGTAAAAATGCAACGCAAGCCGCGAAAAAAATTTGCGATGTTTATGGACCTAGTGCAGTGTCTGTGAGAGTAGCACAAAATTGGTTTAAGCGTTTTCAATCCGGAAATTTTGATGTTGAAGATGCACGTCGCTCTGGTCGTCCTATTACGGATAACATGGATGCCATTTTTGAAAAAGTGGAGCAAGATCAGCATATCAGTAGTTACGACATCATCATCATCATCCGTGCGGTCTATCCCAGTTGTTAACCCACACGGGTGTGTGGGGTCCCAGGGTCCGCCTTTATTATTTTCTTGGCCTACTTCGCGCGGTCTTGTGCATCCTCAGTGGTGAGTCTGTTGGCACGCATGTCACCCTTAACGACGTCGAGCCACCGCTTCTTGGGTCGACCTCTTCTACCGGTACCTGGCGGGGGCGGCATGGCCAAACATTTGTTGCCCACGTAGTTTGCCGATCTCCGTGAGACATGGCCATACCAACGAAGGCGGCACTCCTGCAGCTTGTCTGCGATGTCACGAACACGAAAGCTGCCGCGGATGTGGGTGTTACGCACGCGATCTTTGCGTGAGAGTCCACACATCCACCGCAGCATCTTCATTTCCGTGACGCGTAGCTCCTGCTTGTGTCGCTCTAGTAACGGCCATGTTTCACTGCCATATAAAAGGACAGGCCTAATGATAGTTTTATAGACCTGCCCCTTCTGCTTGATCGGCATTTTGGGGTCACAAATGACACCAATCACTTCACGCCATTTGGCCCAAGTCGCGGAAATTCGGGCTCTGACGTCGCGGTCGATGTCCCCGGACGCGCTTAACACAGATCCCAGGTATTTGACACGGTCCGTGCGCTCGACCACGTTAACGCCTATGCGGACGGACTGGGGATCTGTGGTGTTGCAGGCCATGTACTGCGTCTTCGCCACATTAAGTTTCAGACCGCCGTTTTCAAGTGATTTTTTCCACTTATTCACCCGTTGTACCAGCCGTCCCCTGTCCGAATCTGCTAACGCTATATCATCAGCATACATAAGCAACCAGGGTGGTTGCTCGTGGTGGTCTCGGATGTTGTTTGACAGAACGTCTAATATTACGCTGAACAGAAACGGGCTAAGCACGGAGCCTTGGTGTACCCCAGCGGTGATAGGGAAGGGAAGCGTGTCACCTACCACAGTCCTAACTATGGAACTGGAATCGTGGTACATGTCCCGGATAATGTCAATAAAGAGTTCTGGAACGGCCCTGGACCGCAGCGCCCAGTCGATCATCTCACTAGGGACACAGTCGAATGCCTTTTGCATGTCTAAGAAAATTAGATGCAGAGGTGTATTCTTCAGTGTGTATCCCTCCATGGGCGTTCTCAAGGCAAAAACGGGGTCCATGGTCCAGCAACCCGGTCGAAACCCATACTGACACTCCGAGATTGTACGCTCCTGTCGGATCCGAGAGTCTACAATGCGCTCGAGGAGCTTCATGGTGTGGGACATCACCTTTATGCCGCGATGATTGCTGCATTCCTGCACCGAGCCCTTGCCGTTAAAGACTGGTGTGATAATGCTCAGTTTTCATTGGTCAGGTATCTTCCCGGTGAGGAGAATGCGGTTAAAAAGGTGGGTAAGTATGCCCACACCACGAGAGCCCATCGATTTCCACGCTTCGATAGGGCCTCCATCGGGTCCGACGACGAATCCGAGTAGTTACGACGTAGCTAAAGAACTGGGAATTAACCACAAAAAAGTTTTGGCGCATTTGAAAAAAACTGGGTACACAAAAAGCTCGATATTTGGGTACCTCACGAGCTCACTGAAAGAAACCCAGTGAACCGTGTACTCATTTGTGATTCTTTATTACGACGTAATCAAACCGAACCATTTTTGAAGAAGCTGATAACTGGTGATGAAAAGTGGATCACGTACGACAAGAACGTGCGAAAAAGGTCGTGGTCAAAAGCCGGTCAGGCTTCACAGACTGTGGCGAAACCCGGGTTAACTCGCAACAAGGTGATGCTGTGTGTGTGGTGGGATTGGAAGGGCATTATCAATTATGAGCTGTTACCACCAGACAGGACCATCGATTCTGAACTCTACTGCGAACAACTGATGAGATTAAAGCAAGAAGTTGAGAGAAAGCGGCCGGAATTAATCAACAGAAAGGGTTTGGTTTTTCTTCATGATAACGCTAGACCCCACACATCTTTAGCCACTCAGAGACTCAAATCAAGAGAGTTTGGCTGGGAGGTGTTAATTAATGCATTCGCCGTATAGCCTTGACCTTGCACCTTCAGATTTCCACCTTTTTTTCGGTCTCTTTAGAATTCTTTAGGCAGTGTCAGGTGAACATCCAAGAGGACTGCCAAAACCACTTCTCGCGGTATTTTGATCAGGAGCCTCAAAATTCCTATAGCAATGGGATCATGTCCCTTCCTACAAGATGGCAAAAAGTAATCGAACAAAATGGGACCTACATACTTTAGTTAAATGTAAATAAACTATATTAAAAAATGTTTAGCTTTTTTTTAAAAAATGCGAAGAAACCTAACCAACCTATTATTAACCAAAAGTGATAATATTTTGCAGGTACAAACTCATAGTCATACATAATGTTCCTGGGGTTGGATGTCCAGACAATAACAATAATATAGTACAGTTTCAAAATATTTTATTGAACATAAGTAAAAATAATCTGCCATACGAACTAATAAAGACAACGTTGGAATCGTGAGAACATACTTTATAGGTACAGACTGTTAAGGATGTTGACTTGTTATTTTTTACGCGGACACATGTTTTATTATCTTCTCAATAAAATCTGAAGATATGAAAGTTCCTTTAAAAGCACGATGAAATGGTACAGTGAACAACACAGTTAAACTTTACATTATGGACTTCGTATCTTAAGTGTAATAAGAAAATTCTTAGCGTTCGTTTTATACCAGCAGTGTTACGAGTACGATCTTGCTAAATCTCGCTGTACATACACAGATAATTATGCAAACAAAATTACTGGCTTCCTCCCATAAAACACTCCTAACGTTTACTGCTCGTCTGGAGTTATCGATACAGTAATCTTCTAAGCAGTTTACGATTAATACTGTCAGTGAGTCTGTCCGAGTCTTAATCGAAAGTTGATTTATAGCAAAAGCAGTAGACGAGATTTAAAATCCCGTTAGTAAGCACCGCACCTTTCCCGTGGCTCGATTTTGATTACGATTTCTGCAAATACATCACAATGTCTATTCATATGGATATGTATCAGGCTTTAATTATAGCTACTTTTTTGCACGATTCTTGTACTTGCCGCACATTGAACTGTCCGTTGCCAAGTCTGCTAGCATTACTTTTTATTTATGTACTATCTTAGCTAGTCGAATGGTAACAATGCTCGACTCGAGATCCAGAGGAAATCAAATCCCAAGTTTAGAAAATAAAGTTTTTGGATCATTAAGAACATAGCCAGGCTTTGAGATCACCAACCCACAATTGGCAAGCGTGGTGATTGAAGCGAATAACCATCAATTGCAGCTGTGACTTGATATTAATGCTGAAAGCCTTTACCCAGCAGTATCTCATTCTTCGGGGGATGTTGGTCGCAGAAACTTTTGGAATGGAGGCGTTATGCAGGATTACGGTGTCAGCAGACCACCAGAACCGGGGCTTTTGAAATCTATGTGGGGAGCCTGTATTCATAAGTGGTCATCTTATGATAGTCCTAAAGTCAGGTTGTCTGTTATGATAGTTTAAAAAACGAAGGTACTATAAATACTCAGATCCTACATAAACATTTGTCGTATCAACGGAATCCACACACAGTCCAGCAATTGTTCAAAAAGATTCGGTGACTCCTTCTTTTGCGGAACCATCGAGACGTAAAACGCTCTTCCAGCGCATGTGTTTCCTTCCTGTTATAATTCCGGGGTCTTCAAGCGGGGCGTGAAAAGGCATTTTTGTAGGCGTTCAAGATGAGTATGACTATTATTATTGCTTTACTGTGCTTGTCAGCCTCATGTCTGGACCTCACGACCGCTTTCCATCAGGGGGAGTGAGGTCATCTTGACGGGCACTATAAAAAAACATTTGTGATCCTGAGGAAATCAAACCCGGCGGGACCTCGCCTCTCAACCGCAATGAGGAATTGGCAGTTACACGAAAAGATTTGCAAAACCATATCTTTCAATTGAACCCGCCGATACAGCCGATAAAATTAGTGAAACACGTCGATCGGATGCGCGTGCGCTTCACGGCGTCGTTACAGCGCGTCGTAAAATACGATGTTATCTGGCGCAGCAATACCGTGCGTTAGGCGGCGCGGGCGGCGTGACGGACGGTGGCCACGCTCGGCGGGCGCAAGGATACTGATTGATTTTTTTAGTTGCGAAGTATTAGTCTGGGCATTAATTTTGAAGATGCTATGTTGAAACTTGTGTAGTCTCACTTTCTAGTTCGGGGGTATGATTCAGAACTTTGCGATTGGCCGAATCCCGTAAATGTCTGCGCTTGAGTGCAAATCTTGTTTCACATGCGCTAATACAAAGTAAAGCACTTTACACTTTACACATTAAAAAAATAACAATACCTTTAGGCCATCACTACACTAGGCCATCAAAGCCCAAACTAAGCAGACCTTGTCTTCACCATTGCCAGCCATGAGACTGCTCTCGAAGATTAATGATTTGCATTATGTGACATACCCACTGTCACTTCAACTGATACATGCTTACTTATTCTTAAAAATACGCTTCAAGAGGACACGGTCGAGAGAATTGAGAAACGGGTATTTGTAAAATCAATTGCTGTCTTTTGCAAAACTCGAGCCCCTCGCAGAGTGCGATGAAGATAGCAGCAAACCGGACCGAAATTACCTATCAAAAGTACACAAAATCGACGTTTCGTAGTTCCCTTTACCCCTTCGAAAAGTAGTCTTCTTCTGTTTACTTTTTCACTAAAAATTAAGGAAGAACTGTGGTCGAGTTTCTATGTTTTGCTTTTTTTATATTACCTAGTCAAATTAGTTTTCTGAATGTTTGAACACAGCAGAAAATCAGCCCAATTTTTTCGATTTTTGACGGTTCACATCTCTTTTAATAATTAATTAATATTAAAAAGCAAAACATAGGGACATGTTAATAGTAGCAATAGATTTTTTGAAAAAAAAATAATTATTCCTCTACTAGCAATATCCAGAGAGGAAACAGGGGACTACGCTTGTATGGAAAAACGGAGTTACTGTATCCTCATAACAACTCGCAAAATGTCCGCGTGTCACTACCAAGACCGGTGACCTACGAACTATGTTTTTTTTATTGTATGGTTTCTCGGCAGTCAAAGTCGAAAGTGCGAGTACGTCAAAACGATACGAACAACTGCACGCCAGGTTACTACAAACTCTCAGAAATCCTCAATACGTTCAGTTGTTTATGTACCTATCTGTGTACATGATTAACTGCTAGTTATAAACTGTAAAACTGTTCTCATGATTCATCTTAACTCGCGTGCTAGCGACAGCGCAAAAACTGCAATTAATTATGAAATAATTGCTCAACGAGACTGTACCGAGCTACCCAGTGGAACTGGCGACCCTATTGCGCACGTTAGTTCTGCGCGCGTCTACAATGTCGCCGGCGCCGGCGCAACAATTGTTTTATACTGACGCCTTATCGTTATCTACGAGTGTTCACTATGCGAAAAATCAAAAACCTCAGGTCGATTCACGTTATATTCTTGTACTAACTTGAATTTTAACTTAAATAACTGACTGAGATTTCGATAAGCAAACAATAAAATATGTAGTCATAAATATCTGTTACAAATACCTAAATCATCCAATCAAAGTAATTATCTTACTCTTACTGATATTATAAATGCGAAAGTTTATGAGTATGTATGTTTGTTACTCTTTCACGCAAAAACTACTGAACGGATTTAGATGTAACTTTACACTACTATTATAGCTTATTCATCATAATCGCGCAAAAACGCATAGTCGCAGCATAGGCTACAAAATTATAAAGATTTTATGTATCTGTCGTAGGATAATATCGAGAATAGGATTTTCGCGATAATCCTAGGACGATCGCGTTCTGAGAGCTTATTGGCTGATAAAAATATCATGCACTGACGGATAAGCTGATTGGTCGAAAGTTACGTTTACCATTCCCTCGCCTTTGATTGGTCAAAAGTTACGTTCACAGTTCCTTTGCTTTTTGTTGTGGTCGAATGTTGCTGTAGTCTTTAATTAACAATAAAACTACAACGTGTTAAGGTTAATTAGTAAGTATTATTTAGTTTACCAATACAATGAGTGAATCGACTGAAGTGGCTGTGTTGCAAGTGCCGGACTCCGTTAGTTCTACGCATGTATTTGAGGTTATAAAAGCTAATAAGAGTTGTTAAGAAAGTTATACATTGGTCGCCAAAATAATCTCATAAAATCAGTATGGACTTCAGAACAAATTAATAGTGTTATAAATTCAATTGAGGAATAAAATTCAGCAATATTAAGGAACCTTCTCAAAACCTAACAGCACTATCGCTCGCTATGCTAAAAAATATGTGTGGTTGAAGATTTTTTTTTTAAACTGATGGTAGCCTTGCCTCCGGCGTAATGACTTCAAACTGTCACTTATATAGTATAACTACTGGAAAAATGAGACAAAAAATAAAGTGAAAAAGTATTTAATTATGAGTGTTTTGCATAAAAATAAAAATATTATGTTCTTTGTGATAATCTTGTTCCTTAGTAGAAAAAAGTGTTGCAGAAAATAATTCCTTTACTTACTATTAATAACTTGATCTCCTTTTTTTTTATAAAATTTCTTTGTCACTTCTTGACTTTCCGATGTCTATGAACCCTATTATAGGGACATATTTGGACCAGTAAGAGAAGAGATGTCGGTCAGTCGACTGTACGAATAGAAAAACAGCGCTTAAGTTTTCGATCGTCCTGGGAGGAGCCAGATTTTTGCCTGGATAATAGCGATGATAAATGTAAGATTCCTATTATCCAGCGTATCGCGATCGTCCTAGGATTTTAGCGAAAATCCGGCTCTCCCTATTATCGTACGACATAATATGCATGTTTTAGAAATGGAAGTTCACGCGGGCGAAGCCCCGTGCGGAAGCTAGACGTTATTAGTTATTAAGACGTTAATCATCACCTTATATTTGAAGTGAATTAATAATGTTGAAAGGTTATCATATATAACAGTAACATAAATACTTATCTTTGACTATACAATTCAATAGAAAATGTAACGGTTGATCTTGATAACAGATACAACCATTGTTTCATGGTTTATTTTATTATTTATATTTTGCATTCAATAACAACATTCATAATAAATAGCAGGTTTAATGATCACGGAAAACGGCACAATCGCACAATGCATGAATACTTATGCAATAACTATAATTGCTGATGTCAGTCAGTATGAAACCTTGCGGTAAAGCCCCCATAATGCCAACCTCACGCGACTAAGGATAGCTGCACCATTTTTAATGATAGCCTTATCATTAATGATACGAACAGATATCTCCGCCGTGTTATCATCAGATGGCGCCTCAATCTTACGTAACTCCGAGGAATGTAGGACGAATTGCTATTTTGATTCCGGACGACGTCGGGTAATGTTGATGATGTGACGACATGATTTATAACCTCACGTTGAAGCTTAAAGATCAGTTTTATAATTGCCACCAGCTATTCTAATTTCATCTAACGCAAGAACTTGTGAAAGTAAATAAAAAAGTTTTTAATTTAACAAAGGAATTTTCCGGGTCCTGACCTTTAAATTTTTCTTTGTGACTTTGTTAAAAGCTAATTTTTCTCTTTGTTACACCCGTTTGTTTATATTATTGCGGGAGAGTTTGCATTGTTATCATAAACAAAAGTTCAGTATTAAATGAAGGCTTTCTCAATAAAAACAATGGCGAATACCCGGAAAATTTTAACAGCATTCATGAATCGGAACGTGTAAAGGCACAGTAAGCCACAGACTTAGCTGCACACTTTAATACTTTATCATAGTTGTTCTCATTCTACTTGCTATCTATCGTTTTCCTCGTAGTTGCTGTGACAAGTTTGAAAAGGTAAATAAGTGTAATACTAAGGTGTTAAGTTTTCTGTTGCTGACTGTACTCCGAATAACAAACGGGGCTCTAAATCTGGTTGAAAGCTTGAATAAACAATCGGAGTGACGAGCACAGAATCGATACCGAGTCGCAACTGTCTCGAGTGCATTACCGTGCCGGCGAAGTTAATCGACAACACCGCATCCCTGTCTACATCGCACATAGATATAGACATCCGCGCAGACATCTCGCAGCCCGGCTCGTTGCACTGTCTCGCCGGCACAAACTTATCATTCGCAAATATCAACTCTATCTGTTTCAAAATACGGTCTGAATTATTACGCTTGTCAAGTTACAAACGATTTTATATTTTACCTCTATGGAATTAAAGTCCATTTTAGTTTGCGCTTGTGAATACAAGCTCTGAAGTTGCTACAGAAAATGAAGCGCCGTTTATAGTACTCTATCGTACTATCGTAGTACAAAACTCGTGTGCGTCGGCCGCGGATGCAGCGCTGCATCTGTGTGCGCTATGCACGTATACTTATGAATGAGTTAGTATCTCTGGAGGCGCGCTCTTATTGATTTTTTTACCCGCCACGTCGCTTGTTCCACAGAACGGACCTCGCATGAAATTGAGGCTATTTTTTCTGCAAACACATGCACGTTTATATTTTTATGGCAGTTTTTATGAGTTCGACCGTTTTAGGTTCACATAACGACACATGGGTGCATGACATTCAGAATAAATATCATAAAAGCTTTAATGAATTAAATTGACTTGTGACTCGGGTTTTTTTGGACTTGATGAATGGGCTCTGGTTGAGTATAATTAAATGCAATGTTTTCGTCTGGCAACTGATATACGAACCAGTTGACAATTAATTAAGCATTTGATATTTTCACTATGTCGCCAAATTAAAGTGTTTATTTTAGCCTTAGGACTATTATCTCACCTGATCTCAAGTGAGAAGAGGTCTTGGGACGTGAAGTATGCTTACTAAAGCCACTTTAAAGCGCAAATATGTCTGCCCGTGAATGAAATACTGTTGACAGCTAGCTCTTTAGGACGAATCTGCCGGGTACCCGCTAGCAGCTAGACTCTTGGAGAGAAGTGACTCAAGAAAGATTATTTTATAAGTTTGTTTGGATATCTTAACTTAGACATCTGACCCGAAACTAAGTTATCTAGAGACACACACATAGACGTTTGTCCTAGTTTAACCGTAACCTTAACCTTTTACCGGTACTGATATCAGAAGGTTGCGTGTTCAAATCACGTCGTGGTTACCAATTTACCGGTACTGATACCTGTGTGTTATTGTTCCTAAAAGGTTATCACTACGGTAAATCAGAAGGGGTGTGTGGAATGAAACGGTAGACGATAGGTAAGACTTGCTGAGTGTATTGATACTCAAAGATACAAATGCATAACTAATATTAAGGCGTGAGTTCGAGACGCGGATCCCGGTTAGACTTGCGTCCGTACCTCACAGGCACACCAAGCAGGCCGCGTCCCGCTGACTAAGCTAATACAACGTGTGTCGCTACAACCTCTTACTTCTAACCTAGCCAACGAGCCTATCAGAACTGTTTTAACATTCAAGTTATAGTAATGATTTAAATAAAATAGTTGCTTGAACTTAAAAGTTTACTTTGAGAATGTGGTTCATAGAATGCTATAGGTCCGTCGCACATGACGCTACGCTGCCATTGCTACTCAGAAACATGTCAGCAGTGTTTGTTCAGGAGCCATTGTCCTCGCTTCCGATCCTGGCAGCACCGGTGCCATCTGGCGGGAATCAACAGGCATTTTATATGGATATAAGTTATTGTTATGTTGATATAGCTGCTCCGGTTAAGAAAGGATAGTTGAAGGGTTGATTCTTCTTATTATGTGTTTGGAATTTTTAAGCTGTGTATTGCTGGCTACATAATCCATAAGAACGCCTATCTAACTTCTCATCTATGCCGAAAATCAAACTAAAAGCACTCATCTTTTTATGGTAGAATAATATCCAGGTAAAACTGAAAACCCACAATAATGTAAAGCTACGCATTAAATCTCAAAAGGGTTAAATAATTTTTGAAATTTAAAAATTAAAGATTTTGGTATATATTTTTCACCATGCGAATTCAAACGCATAAGTATTTCTATATTCCAAGCTGGCTTTTTGATGCTCATAAATTTTCCTACGCTCAATATAATCCTAAATATTTTCATTCATTTAATTGAGACCTCCTGTAATAGTAAACATCAATATCACTATTTACAGACCCAAATCAAACAGTCACGCTAATACATTATTACTTATCATCTCTATGATATAATCCAAGGCCCAATGATAAAGAGGCTGTTATATTAGTTATTGTATAATAAGCTGACAAGATATTATGTACCAGTAAATACATTTATCGAGTTGAACATCATAACATTATGTACCGCGATAATATGTTCAGAATGTTAATTTAAAGGTGCATTTAAACCAAACGAACCAAGAGCTAGAGATAGAGCAAGAATGTTATTTCGTGATCTTTTATTTCAGTTTTCATTTACACTAAAATAATCCTAACAAAAAAGTACGAGGAATCAAGAACGAGCAATCTAGCATCCTAGCTCGTGCTCTAGGGTCTCCGCGAGCATAGATAAAACAACGATGGAATGCTCTGTCTCTGTTTACACAAAGGAATGTTGATAGAGTGGGGATGAATAATAAATAAATATCTGGGACAATTCACACCAAGATCATCTGACCCCAAACTAAGCAGAGCTTGTAATATGGGCGTCAGAGACTGATAAACATACTTAAATATTTCTAAATACATACTTAAATAGATAATAACACCCAGACGCACAACAAATACAAATGTTCGTCACACAAATATTTGTCATGGGTGGGGATCGAACCCACGACCTCCGGCGCTAAAGGCAAGATCGCTGCCATTGCGCCAACAGGCCAGTCAATATATATATATATGATAAAATGAGCATTCGCTTGTTTTCTAAATGCACCTTTATAGGTTTGTTATTATCATGTGGTAATGTTCTTGTCTTTTTCAGGTAACATAATGTATCACCGTCTCCGGCCCCCGTGACAGTTCAAGCCACTTGTAGCAACTGTAAGTAGTAGTTAGTTTTAATATTTATAATAAACGCCTAGAACTTGTCCCACTGCTGGGCAAAGGCTTCCATCACTGAAATCAAGCCATTGTTACAATTGTTGCTTACCCTTGCCAAATGCGGGTTGGTGATCACAAGCCCGGGCTGAGTTCCGAAAAATCCGTAAACAGACTTTGCATGACCCGGGATTCAAAACCGGGATCTTCGGATAACGGGCCGAGCTCTGTCACCATTCGGCCACGGAGACATTTAAAATATTATAGACTTACATTATTTCAATCAAGTCATTTCTCCAATTGGGTATTTACTGAATGACCACACTTGCCGAACGCGGGTTTCATCCATCCATACCACAGACTTTATCACAGACGGTGTAGTCAGAGGCAAGTGATTGTTGCCGTTATGGTGAATGGAACACTCAGAAGCCCACTTATCAGAAATGGTATCAGAAGCCATCGGTATGTGGTGAACCTTACGCCGTTATCCAGGTTGATTTGGTTTTTTATCGATGTTTTCCATCACTGGAGAGTTATTCGGGACGCGGGTTAATGATCAAAGATGCAGGCTTCGTTACAAAAATTTAAAAATTCTTATTTCAACTTGGGATTTGAACTGGATATCGGGACGAGCACCTAAATAAAACAGTTGAAGTTATAATTATATTTTAAAAAGTAACGTGACCTAATAAAGAGATTACATCAAACGAAACTGCCGTAGGTAATTAGTTTAAGGTCGAGATAATTTTTTGAGGTGACGAATTTGATTAAGTGCTATCTTGGGATGTATAAATAGTTTCGTCTGTTGCTGATTAAATTGTAATTGCAATGTTGTTGTGGTTGACCTAGTTTCACAGCTAAGACCCACTGTACCTACCAAACTTATTTTTTTTTGTCAGAATTTAAACTATAAGCCTAAGTAACAGTTCCCTTGAAAAATATTTTAGGAGCTCAGTGAATTGGCTAAAAGGTTAAAAGAGTAAAAAAGAGATTATGTTTTATTTAATGCGACATTCTTTACGACAATTATCTGCGACAGACAGACAGGAGACCGCGACCGGTATTTATTTCTTTGGCTTTGTATGGGGTGTTTCGCGTGTCTGTCTCCGGTCTTGGTCGCGCGCGCGAACTGGCGCCCAGAGAAAGCAATACCTAATGACAGAACAGTACAATGTACCCTCGTTTGTGACTAAATAATAAATAAACAGTCTCCTGTCTTGGTCCAGGCGCCAATCGCCACCTTAAGACATCTTAACCATTCTTATACATTGTTATTAATCAACGAATGTATTCAGGAGATAATAGTATTTATCGATAAGTCTCCGAACCGTCCTTCATTACTTCCATATCGATAGGGATAATTTATTTATCAGAGATAAGTGCCGATAAATGGGGCCACACGGTAGCCATTCCTCCACTTGCCTTGAAAGAATACTATCATTATATCTAATACATTTTATTATACTAGTAGCGAATACTAAATCGCTTTGTTAGGTAATTGATATATTATGAGTCCTACTTTAAGCACTAAGAAAGTTTTTTTATTACGCATTAAAACGTCTGAAGGCTGGCAGCATCTGATCCATAGGCGGCGGTACCCACTATAGATATTTAGCCTGATAAATAGTTTTTTTTTTATCTTACACAAAATTCATGGCTAGCCAGCGTTACGGTCGTATAATGGTTAGCAACCGCACATGCATACACCAGATGAATAACCATAGGCGATAGGTAGCGTAACATAAACGCATCGAGCCGGTGAGGAAAAGGCCTAAAAAGGTCTATAGCTACCTGATGAGTTTAGGCTACCTTTTTCTGTATTTTTCCGTCAAGAAAACCTTGTGGAGAGCGTCCGTGAGGTCCAGATATGAGGGTGATAAACACATTAACTTAAAGAAACTACTGAGCTAGTCAGACTCATCTTTGACTACTAACGTCTTGCTGGTGAATCTCCCCCCCCCCCCCCCCCCACTAGCGTTTTTGGGCGTTGCGTCTTCCCGATCGCCGGCAAGACGCTGACGCTTAATGAACGCTAGTGTGAGGTCTCTCTTGCTCAGTAACTTTCTTTCTGCTTAAGCAGTGTAGTCAGTATTTTACCGTAGATCAAGGTATTTGGATCCAGACGGGCATCTAGCTCATTGCTCAATTATAACTAACACACCGTTCGAAGATTAAATGAAATCTGCCACAATAAGTATGACAGTTAATAATTTATTTTTTATTTAGTATCTTTAAGTAAATGGCTCAGCATAAGATGATGGCTGCGTTTACACCAAGCGAGCGAATGCTCATTCTATCCCAACATGAAATGTTCTTTGTCTGCCTCTATTCACACAAAGAAAATTTGAGAGACAGGGGATAGAATGAGCATTCGCTCCCTTGGTGTGAACGCACCGTAATGGAACTACGAAAACAGGATACGTACTTAAAAATGACAATTAAAAGTTCAAAACGTGATCACACCTATTTTTGAAACAGCTTAAAAGTACCGCCAATGTTTAAAAGATATTGAGTTAAATTATTTAAGAATACCTATTAAATGTCGCCGAGGCGTGTAGAGTCGCGTACACCGGCGTAATTTTACCTACGTCTCGAGGCCATAGTAACAATATGTGAATATAACAAAAAAACTGGCGCCTCATTTGTAAAGCAAATATTTCGTAGGTACGGAGGAAGGCAAGACAACCTTTACAAAACCATTGCAAAATGGATCTTATGTTATCAGTATAAGGTAACCTGTAAAGATTGATGTGAATCCGTGTGTACAACGACCGCAGTGTGATATCAGTCGTTTGATTACACTCTTGCGTCAATGCTAAAGGTTTCAGGCTATGCCTCCAATTTGTTCAGCTGTTCATCGTTACAAGACCGAATCGTTGAACAAAGCATATCTAAAGAATCTATGTCATCAGGTCACGTGGAAACAATTTGATTAAAATGTGACGATTTCGCAACTACAAACAGTTTAAAGTGTTAAGGAATATGTGTTTAGAAATAGGATTGTTAATAGTGTGTCAAATTAAATCCGTTTTTTTTACGTTATCACAAGCAATCTTATAATCCTCATCAAGGAAATAAACTTATACTGCTAAATTTACTCCTTTCCTGGCATTCGTTTCAATTTATTGCCTTAATATCACCCACACAGCGAGATCATTACTTCTGATAAATAGATTTTTAGGTTGGAATGACAATAGAAATTTACAAAATACAAGTGGAAAAATCAAATTCCCGTGCCAAAGTCGTAAATGAGATAACATCTGAAACATTCAACGCGAAGCAATAGAATTTTAAAACCCTATCAGCGTCGGCAATTTAGGGCAGCTGCGAATATTAAAGTTGAACAGTAGGCGTCCGAGGGAAAGGGATATTTTTAAACAGCTACTAATGAGAATCCAGAGATTTAATTCTGGTATTAGGGACAAATACTTAAGGGTCTAGTTCGGTCGGACGCTCACACCATATTGCTTAGATCTTCGAAACGTTACACACCAGATAGCTCCAGCGGCTCACGTTATTTTGGCGGTAACGTGCGGGATTAAGGAACGGGGTAAATCGTCAAGATTACCGCAGGGCGTGGGCGAATCGAGGCCATGACGAAACACTGATTGATAACGCACATTATTGTACGATAAAGACGTCAGCCGTTGTTGCTATGGTGCGCACGATCAAGAATATTCCCATTGTACCTTTATATTTATCGCGTAATTTGGGAAGTGATAGCTGCATATACATAACCTGAGCTGAGGAACTGAACTCATAAGATAGGAGTGATGATCTGTATGACGCGTTTGAAAAAGATTTCTTGCTTTGCGTAAAATGACGTAGCATGTAATGCGCACGTCACTGAAAGTTATAATTAAGTTCTGAAGTTATAACTGAAAGAAAACTAGCACAGAACATAAACATAAACGGTAAAAGTAAGAGCGATTACTCAAACAGGATGTCATCGATTGTCGTATTTAATAGGATTAGCATTCAGTAGCTAGAATTGGGACTCAAAACTGGTCAATCACGGGTTCATTCATTCTCCATTCAGAAACTATCAAACGCTGATTCATCGTGCACGTATTAATCTTTTGCCTTCCTGCGATTCGCCGCGGCGTAATGTGACATGATCCTACTCCAAATAGATTTCGCGCCGAAAGTTCGCAACTTCGCAATGGCTTTTGTTAACATCAGCAACAATGTAATTTGGTGCATTAACTTCAATTAGTGCTGTGTCATCATTTTCAAGTACCAAGGCGTGGTCCCAAGATACTCTATTGTGACTGCGCATTTTTCTCCCTTGATTGAGTTCACTGTTCATACTAGTAATTCTATCTGCATTTACAGATGTAGTGAAGGTTATTCAATATTTCACCGTATTGTAAAAGATGTCCGTAGATTCGAATTCCTTTGGGAATTTATTTTGAAAAATAGTTAAATAGAGTTTATGTTGGTGTTTGAAGTTCGGCGATTGATTGAATAGTTATTTAATTTTGAATAAAATTGTTATAATAATGTTTTTTTTTAAATTTATTTTCAAACTAAAAGATAAATTATTGTTACAGATTCCACGCGACCCGTCTGATGCAGATTAGCCTTCGCTCGTCACGGTCCACCACTGTAGATTAGGCTCTTTGTGTTACAATGATATTGTTAAAGGTTCCAGAACCCACTCTTTCCAACCCCGGAACAATGTGAAACGTGCAGTTACCACTGATCATCGCAGTTTCTTCAGCTATTCAAAAAAGTCCATCTTCCTGAATCATGATAGTGTTTTACTGCACTCTCTTTTGTTTTCGCTACTGTAAATTGATTTGTAACACGGGGCAGTCCAATGTTCTCGCATTGATGTTTCATTATTTAATCACCATTAGTATTGATAAGGTCTCGGAGGGAACCGCAAAAATGCTCTTTTAGTTTATAAGTTTCGTGACTTCAACACTCATTGTGATCTTTGTAACGTTTTTCCGTTTTCCTTCGCGATCCTGACAAGTTCACGCGTTATTGTTTTTACTGTAATTATATATTGTTTTTAATAAATTTGTTTTATCTGTTATTATAATCATGTTACGTTAAGGATTTTGAATTATATTGACTAACAAATACTAAACAATTCTAACGCATGACTTCTCATTTTACAAATACAACTCGCGAGTGTGCATGACGTTAAAGTTTTAATATTTAATGTTTTATAATGTTAAGTGAGACAACCTGACATGCTTATCTTTAAAACTTATGTGATATTGATTTTGAAATGTTTACTTCAACAGTTTGTAAATAAGATTTAATTAATGTAAATCAATGATGAGATCGATCGTTATAATATCGCCTTGCTCCATAAAACTTGATTTTAGGTTAGAATCGAATCGTTTACCTAAAGTCGAGTTTTAGCTACTGCATGGCAATACCCGGGGGTTGCATTCTAGTTTTTTGTAAGATTAAAAATTTGATTATGCAATCTGTTTAATTTGAATTTAATCAGAAGTAAATTGTTTTATTATAATTGATTGAGAATAGTTCCAATAAACATTTCGGCATGAAGAGTTGTTTCATTAAGGAGCCATGTGCCGCCGGGATGTTCCCACATCAGTTTCGCATGTCTCATGAGCGTTGAATAGCTCCTTTGGAGGTCGGACATAAAGTCATTTTTCAATTAATTCAATGTCATCAGGACAAAGCGACCTCTCTGCGCCGAACCGGCCAAATAACCTACGTTCGACAGTCCTTTAAAATCCAGCCGCACGATAATACACCTTAACAGCGAGATGCGAAAAACCAATTTCTTTTAACGACAGAAATACAGACTTCGCAAATTTGAACAGTTGGTCCTTCGTTAAAATATTGTCAGTAATTTTTTTTATAGGCTAAGCTCGACCAATCGGGGCGCCTGTAAAGGTGAGTTTCCACAAGAATTGTTCTTTCTCTGAAACAATTCCAGTTTCTAGATCAGAGCGAGTATTTTTGTCAGAATTGGGTTATGTTTGTTATGTCAGTGGAACGCAGCTGATTTACTCACAGTTTATGTGTAGAAAATTTCTCTTAGGAAATAATGTTGCTGTTGCTATGCGTTGTCTGATTCACAGTAGTATTTGAGCAGTTGAGTTTAAAATGGTTTTACTGATATTGAAACATGTACGCCGGTAGTGCCATCTGAATGAATCACGAATGCTAAATTTAATCATCCATTCAGATTATTGACGTGGCTTTGATGACCATTTATCTATAAACATAACATACAGCCAGTTAAAGTCAATAACGCAAATTAATCCAGGGTCCAAATAATCAAACATTTTAACGAACGTCCAAATCAGTGATAATCTGACCGGTTAAGCTCGCCTATCGCATCAGGGGGCCAACTCCGGGGCAAAATGGCGAAGTTTCGTGAAGGCCAAATAGCAAAAGTCGCAAATTTTGTGATAAAGTTCGCTTAAATGAATTATTACAATGCTACCAAAACCACAGAACTGTAAGTATGTATTTTAGCGTCCTACCCTTTAGTCATAAAAACCTAAACAGTGCTTTAAGACTACAATACAATAGTAATACTAATATAGGTATTTACTGGGCAGACATCGTGACTTATCAGCAGGTGCGTTTGTGATCAAATGACTGTCTAGTCTATTTTAAGTAAAAATATATAAGTCGTAAGACTGATTTAGTGTTATGAATAAGGGGTTTAATATTTATGCTACTATGTATGTGTTTTCTTGAATGGGAGTATGCCCCCATATCTGGCAGAAATAGCGTACGTGTGTACGCTCCCGATACGATATCATCGCAACCGCGCCCGTGTGTACGCGCCCGTGGCGATACCAATCGCATTCAGTATATTAAACTATTATGTGAGGTTTTATTTATTTATAAAAAGAAAATCGCACAACGTAACAGTAAATAAAAAGCATTGTACAATTTAGTTTGGGTACATACACATATTTATAATTTATTATTACGCTCACAAAATGTTAAACAAACTTTGACAATATCGCGGGGTTTGTCAGCAATTAGGTGAATGTTTTTTGTGTTTATTTAAAATTAATAGTGTTGTATTGGGGCAATTGCCTTAGTGACATGAATTATTTGTTACTTTGTAAAATAAAGCGTTCTGGACCCACTTTTCTATTTCTATGTCAAGGCTAGGTTTCCGTAGCAAAATATCCACTGCTGAAAATATCTCTCTAAAATAGCCATTCCATTCCAACCATTGGAACCAACTGCTGGGTCCAATAGTTGGAATGGAATGGTTGCAGACTGGATCAACGGAAAACCCACAATCTTTCTCTAGTCATCACTGTCTACCGTGTTAGTAGGCCGTGTTTTTCATCAAGCACGATGGTACGAGTAGAAACACGTTCTGAAGAAGGCGATACATAAAAAATAAGTATAGACGTAAGTAAATAAGTAATAAGCCTTAGGCCCGTTATTCTAAGACCTTTTTGCGGGTTTTGGTGAAACTTCACTTCAGACCTTTGGTTGCTATGCACTTATGCACTTCCATACGAAGTCCGCAATTGTATGCTTGCAATTGTAAGCTGATCGTACTTGCTTAAATTAGTTACACCAACGTCATGAATGCATTTCACGCAAGTGTCCTGTCGAAAACAGCAGATGTATGTATCACGTAAGGAGTTATGTCTTTAGTAATTATAATTTATACCAGCCCACTAGCCGTTCATCATCTGCAGATGTGGGAGTACACAAACGTTTAGCTAGACAAATTACTTCTTCAATAGGAATCTATTTTTACTCAACATTTTTTAATAGTTTACTTTGATGTATTACCGCGCAAATGTACGTCTAACATGAGTACTACGAATATTAGTTAAATGCAAATGTAAGTATGTTATAAGATTAAGTGAGAACTACAGGTGAACGACGCGGGAGGTTATAATATATATTTTAAATAATTGTTTATCATACTGCAAGTGGTATCGAAATAATCATTGGTATGAATAAAAAATGGTATTAGTAAGTGCAACAAGTTACAGTCGGTGAACTTTCACGTAATTGCTTTCGAATGGTAAGTAGATAGTTTTTTTTTATCCAACGTTGGAAGCAAGCAAGTGAACCATTTCATGCAGGATTCTTAGTTGGATTTTTGAGTAGTCAACAAGTAAAATAAAGGCGGCGAAAGTCCTTCTGCAACTATCTTCATTGCAAACACAACTCAGTGTTATTTTTGGATGTGGTTTACCATGAGGTATTCGCATCCGGGTGGATCATCCGCCGTGCCTGCCTCTTACTAGTCTACAGAACCTAGCAAATAATTCATGCAAAAACATACCGATTTTTGTTACAATGTAAGTAAGAGGTTATGAAATCAGCATCAATAAATTTTCAGACTCGTTTGCGTCGAACACTTCATCGAGTTAATATATCGTTATTTATTGGCCATCATCGAAATTAAATAAACTCTGACATTTTAAAAGCAACTGCATGGACTCGAAAGTGTGCAGCGATAAATAAAAGTTGTCTCGCAAGTGACTTTCTGTTTGCGAAATTTTGCAGCTTAATTGGGGCGCTGTCAATTTTGGTATTCAGATCTTGGTACACTTCAAGAGAAGCGACTGCTGGCTAGTAACTGGCTTTCAACATCTCAGAGCATTATCTGTAGGTCTACCATATTCTGTTACGTAAGCGGGGATAGTTGAGTTCAGAAATTTGTGCGACATTTTTAGGTCCATTTCTAATCGCTAGAGGCACTGTACCGAAATTCCATGCAAAAACGTCAACGCTATGATAGTGATTGTCATTGGTTCGCTGATTACATTCAAGTATGTATGACTGGTGACTAAATTCTGTGTCCGTCCGTTTGCCTTCTCCCGGTAAAACCCAACCCTGAGGCACGTTACTTAATTTTTGAAGGATGAGAGTCTTCCTCTTATCTCACCGGTGAAGCTTTTTTAACCCATTCACTGCCAAATAAAAAACAATTGAAAATCAATTGTTGAAACGCACCGCGGTGCGTGGAGTAGCTAGAAATTGTCAAAGCCATCAGCGGCTGTTAGCAGTAGCCAATAAAAAAATATTAAAATTCTGGTGGCGAAGCAAACCCAAATAACATGGGAGACCAAGCATTCTCGCTAGCTAGATCAACATCAACTTGTGGGTCATTTTAGGTAGGTATTAGCTGGAAGTCTGCAATCGGCGAGGACTGCACACGATCGAGTCAAGGGGCAATCTCTCATGGCAGAGGCTAAAACTCATTGAGGCGATGAGCCAGTGGAGAAGTAAGTTTTTTTATACTTGTCTAGAAGTCATTTCATCGCAATTCGCAATCGCACCTGGTGGTAAGGGACGATGCGATTTATGATGGAAAATTTCTGCCTAGTAAATGCCTATTCACTCTTGACTTGAAGAGATCCAGATTGTATTGGTTTGGAAACTCATGCGCGGGCAGCGAGTTCCACTCCTTTGCTGTTCGCATTATTAAGGAGTCCGCGAAACGTTTTGTGCGAATATTATATACAATACTAATAATATAATGAAGAAGAAAGAATTGTTTGTTTGCATTGAATATGCTCCGAAACTACTGGATCGTTTTAAACATTTTTTCACCAATATAAAGCTACATTATCAGGGAGTGACATAGGCAATTTTTTTTTTAATTTAGGCTATATTTTGAAGGGAAAGACAGTCTATGTGGGCGAAGCCGCCGACGGACAGCTAGTAATATAATAAGGAAAGTATTGAATTTTTGTTTGTATGTTTGTACTGAATAGACTCCGAAACTACTGAAACCGATTTCAAAAATTCTTTCACTAAATTATAGCTAGATTATCACCGATATTTTTTTTAGGCAATATTTTAACGGGAGAAATAGTCCACGCGGGAGAAGCCACAGACGGACAGCTGGTATATATTGCAGGCAGGCGCTAGAATGTTGCAACTAAGATGAAGAATTGTAATATCATAATTGTCACCATAGCTTGATACCCCCTACTCGCCGCGCGTGATCGATTCTCACCGGTATCGCCTGTAAACTCAACTTTGTGTGCGTGTTCAAAATGGCGGTTTGTAAGAGGACTATCTGTCCGGGCCGCCGCGCCGCATGCGTGATTTGGCTGGTACAGAGGTGTCGAGCTATGAAGTGACCTATACATACACTGTATTTTGATTGGCTTGATTCATGTTATCCCGCAGTTATCATATAGCAATATTAATTCATAGCTTCATTATCGCATCGCTACTAATTAGTGGTAGACCACATCCCCCACTCAAATATGCGGCCGGATTTCAATATGACACGATCGTTGTATAAGTTAAACGGCTGTATAATTATAAATTTGCAGTTTTGTCGCATCGTAAGTCAGCTTCAACCAAAAAGCACTTGATTATTAAATTTCACCATTTTTTGGACTCTTAAGCTACTGTTAAGGTGTACTGCTAAAAAAAGGTTATTTTTAAATTCAACATCATCATCATTCGCAGCCACAAGACGTTCACTGCTGATCATAGGCCTCTCCCCACAGATTTGCAAAGTGGCCGGTTGCAGGCGGTATCTGTATCCACGGGAATCCCCCCGCCACCTACTAGGTCGTCCGTCCACTTTGCAGGCAGGCGTCTCACGTTGCGCCTACTTTGAAACTGTCTCCAGTCTAGAACTTTTCTGCCCCATCGGCCATCTGTTCAATGGGGCGCACCCACCGCCACTTCAACTTACTTACCGGCTGGGCTACGTATGTTCAAATATCATATAATTATCACCATTATTATTAAAAATTCCAGTAAACCCTTTTATTTAAAAATTTCGGGTTAATATTTTTCGACAAACTTTTAGGCTAGAAATTTTACAAAAATTGTTTGTGTGCATCTCAATTAATTAGTAACACCTGTTACAGATTTTTATACACATACGTACATACCATCACGCCTTTTTCCCAACGGGGTAGGCAGAGACTACATCTTTCCACTTGCTACGGTCCTGAGTCCTGACACACCTCTTGCGCTTCTTCCACTCTCATTAATCCTTTCATACATGCTCGTCGATTATGGTGCTTCTGACCTGATCTTTTCTAAGAACGTCTTGGACTTGTCCTAAGTACGTCCGTCTAGGCTTTCCCCTTCTAACAGCTCCATCCACTCCCATTAGGTTTTTATAGTTTTGTAATTAATTAGTCAAATAAATCGCAAAAATAATTCGAAGCATTTTTCTGAACCCCTAGTCGGAACGGTCAATTGGTACAATAGATACAATTCATTAAATTCCTCTGCCATCCTGTATACAATTGTTTCAAATGTAAGTCAGACAACTAGCTCCTGTAAAGTCATGCCTCAAAAGTTCACTATTCAAGCTTATCTAAAAAAAACACCATACCTAAATATTAAAGTAAGTATTTCCAAGTACTTGTCAGATTCTAACATTTAGGTTTGAATTATTAATCGGCCGACATTTAGAGCGGGTTGCGATTTTAATTAAGCCGCTATTAAGTCCGATGGAGCAACGAATCTAGTCACGACCACCGCCGGCGACGGGCGTTAGTGCTAGCTAGCCTAGACGCAGACGCACCTAGGTCACAAAATAAAGAGTTTACAGAAGGACCGCTAAAGCCTTTTTCCTAAACTTGCCTGACCTTACTACCATATTCGCTCTGATTTTTTTAAATGAAGTAGGTAGGTTACACCTACTTCACAGAACATGTCAAAAACAAAATTTATCATGTGAAAAATTTCACCAAGTTCGACAGAACACTCGCGACAGTGCGTCGCCGCAGTTCTCACCGGTATCGCCTGTAAACTCATTTTGTCTGTTTGCGTGATCAAAATGGTGGTTTGTTCTAAGCATGCGTAATTTGTACCCAGGTCTAGGCGTTAGAGCGGTTTTAGACAAGCGCTTTATACGCGCGTATAAGCTCCATTTTTGGAAGCGCATGTAGACGCGTGCAGGCGCGCTTTTACCACACCTGTAACTCGTACGAGCGCTTACGCGCTTATAACCTCATATAATCCATTTAGATACTGACTCACCACTACCGGTTCGAGCGAACACGCCACAATAAGCCCGTGTACGCGCGTTTAGATTTGTGCAAGGTTGTGGAAGGTCGCGGGTTCGAATCCCGCTTGAGTCCCTGGGATCAGGTCGAATTTTTCTAGTTTCTATCTTTGTTTAATTTGTTTCATCGTGTGAAAAATTGGACCAAGTTCAACAAAAATAGTCGCGACAGTGCGATTTGCCGCATGACCGATTCTCACCGGTATCGCCTGCAAACTGAACTTTGTGTGCGTGATCAAAATGGCGGTTTGTTCTAAGAGGACTATCTGTCCGGGCCGCCGCGCCGCATGCGTAATTTGTGCTGGTATACAGAGGTGTCGAGCTATGAAGTGACCTATACATACATACACTGTATTTTGCTGCGTGCTCAAAAATAGGGAATCGGAACTCAGTATGTTACTTTTCACAAATGTTGGAGGTAAGTAAGTCATAGCGCGAAAAACTGATGGTCGTTAAGGGTTAAAAAATATGGAATGAAGAACGTTCTTTTTGATGGCAGCGGTTGAGTGGTAGATAATGCTTTCGGGCACAAAGTCCGCCATTTGTATTTGTTTTGATGTGCAATAAAGAATAAATGAATGGCAAAAATGCAAGGTGAGTTACTCACCCGCGGTGGTACTAGGCGTAAGCCGTCTGCAATCTACTCACGAAGATGAGGTGTAGCTATTAACGTTTAATCGAATTAAAGTGTTAGGTGCTTGAGATTCTATCGACAATCTAGATTTAATTATTTTAATTGCAGGTGTCTGCGAATTCAGCAATAAAGATAGAAAATACAACAGGTATCAATCTTGTGCAGTTCACCAACTAGAGCAGAAGATAAACATTTAAATCTTTTAGCAGGTTGATTGTCGTCAACTCTGCGCGGAGTCAAAAATAATAGAATATCTATTGTGTGTCGTTACCCGACGAATGTGTGAAACATGTTTTTATCCTCTGACTCTTCGCGCGCCATAACCAAAAA
Organism: Udea olivalis; assembly: GCA_947369235.1. Classification (NCBI taxonomy): domain Eukaryota; kingdom Metazoa; phylum Arthropoda; class Insecta; order Lepidoptera; family Crambidae; genus Udea; species Udea olivalis. The sequence continues at coordinate 2,890,304 of OX376353.1, forward strand.
AACTTAACACGCGTTTAATTTAACAGTTTTGTACTGGTTAAATACAATGAAACAAATTGACAAACTAGTAATTCCACGAATCTGGTTTGTAGACGAAGCCTAGTTGAAGTTATGTAGGTTAGTAGACTACCCGCCGATCCTTGATCCAGTGGGCTTGCGCAGACAAATCGGAGCAGAGAGAGTGTTCGCAATATCTAGACTAGACTGGGCGTACTTGACTGATATTGCACCTTTGGCCGGCTTGACAGCTTGGTTGATGTTCCTGCTAACTCGACGAACATTTGTGATTGTGCTGTGCCTGTATTAGCTATCTATTTAGGTCATATTCATAGACTAACTTTCCAGGTGCAGGGGTACCTGCTTCTACGGAAAAACTGCGTCCTGTACTTTAACTGTTTGGCGTCTAATGATCTAGGTGTTTCAGATATTTTTTTAAATGTTGCAAAATGATTAAATTCAAATTCAGTAAGTGTAAAAAAATTCCTTTGACTAAAGTACATGAATGTCACAGATAATACAGAATTTGGCGCATCGCTTCCTTAACCGCAAGGCAAGCCAGTTACAAATTAATAATACGCACTTCTCATTCATTTTCTTAACTAAAGACTGGTTAACATTTCACAATCAACTCGATCACCGAGGTATAAATCAATTAAGATCCTTACCGCATATTATTATTTAAATTAACTTCACGCGCGCGCGCATTCGAAGGAAAAGTTAAATCAAATATAACAACTGGCATTCGGCGTAATTAAACGAACGTAAACTATAATTTGGCTCTATTTGAGAGATGCTTAGGAATAATTGGGTGATAAATTAGTTTTTACAACGTAAAAGTGCTTTTTGAAAGCACCCCGCCAATTAGCAGCTATTCAATGAATAACGATTGAAGGGATGACTACTTACCTTTTGCCATATTTAAGGAAAACTTTAAATAAAAATAACGTTATTTTAATTGCAGAGGAAATAAATTCGTCCGCATTCAGAATTTATTGTTCTAGATGAACATTACACTAATTAAATAAATTATTTTTATTGCTTTTTCATTTCTGAATTATTGTTCATCTAAATGGTAGTATGATTTTAATTTTATGACTCGGTTAAAAGATAAATTAGAACACTGCCCCCTCAAATCTCACTCACAGGAACCGGCCACCAAATGAGCATGTTCTTTTGTACAGTCACCATCAGATATATTGTAGCAGACGGGTGACCAAATTCTTCTGAACTTTTCAAAATGTCCATAGGTTCTTAACACTACAATCCACCAATTATATCTGAACATTAATAACATCATTATTATCTGAGCAGCAGTTTCTCCCATTAAAATATAGCCTAATATTTAGGACATCCGCTATGTCACTCCCTTATAATGTGACTTAATTTTGGTGAAAGAATTATTAAAATCGTGCCAGTAGTTTTAGAACCTATTTAATACAACAATTTAACAATATTTTTTTCCACTTAATATTATTAGTATAGATGAAGGATACACTTTCAAATTCAAACAGTTAATGTTCAGGTATTTTTGATTATTCGTACGTATAGAAATGTTTGACAAGCTGCTCAGATAATAATGATGTATTGAATATTCAGATATAATTGGTAGCTTGAAGTGTGAAGATCTTATGGGCTTTTCAAATAGTTCAGATGGGCAGGGTATCCATAAACATCTGCTAAAATATATCTGGTGGCGACTGTACAAGTGTATATTTGTAGCTCTCCGTTATATTCAAAAAGTTCGGGACAAGACCTATTTTAGACATCATAATTTTGATTAGACATATCTTCTCAGCATAAGGGAATGGGGGCTGCAATGGTAGCCCATTTTAATCTCAAACTTCACTCAATTGAAAACCTAAGTAGGTACTTCAAGATATTGACCTCATAATGTATAATGTCAGCAAGATTTCGTCCCAGTTTTCCTTTGGGTACCTGCTAGATAACCTAACTGTGTAAACTCGCTAACCTTCATCTGAATTCATCAATCATCGCAGTCACGCTCCATGCCACCCATCAGACTAGTATGTATGTTCAAATTCCTACGTAATCCACCATGTCAATACTTCGAGTACCTTCTCAATATACCTAAATGGCTGGTGGCACATACCAATGTGCTTGTCCAAATTCCGGCGTCTTAGCAGCATCGATACAAGTCAGTAGGAATCAAACTTAGGTCGTGATAGCTATCTACAATTCAATAATTATTAAATGGTAGCCCTAGACGTAAGCTCTCGGATACCCATGGTGCCGGCCGGGGGCCATTTTCGATGTTTTGAAAAATACATTTGCAAGATTTGGAAACTTAAAATATTAGCAGCCGTAACTTTTTTTTTTATATTGCCCGTCAAGATAACCTCACTCCACCTGATGGAAAGCGGTCGTGAGGTCCAGATAAGAGGTTGACAAGCCCAGTCATTTTAAGGAATCACTGGGCTGGCCATCCTTACCTTGAAGGCCTGCAGAAATGCCTTTTCACGCCCCGCTTGAAGAACCCGGGACTACGAGTATAAGAGGAAGGAAACACATGTGCTGGAAGAGCGTTCCACGTCTGGATGGTAGGACAAAAACTATGGATGGTACTTCTAGTCTGCATTCCCTACAATCTACCTTTATTACTATACAGATTCAATAGTTAGAAGGTAAAGGTACCAACTACTGTACGAGTACGTCAAGGTAATGCCACTTCAAGTACATCTTTTAAAAAGCTTCCGAATAGATCGAAACGAAGAAAAAATCAGTTCCTACAAAAATATACTCTAGTCTATAGTTCTTTTCTTAGTAAACAGACAAAGAAGGCCTTAAATCGACTGTTGAGACTGACCATCCAGGTAATACGGAATCGGTCTAGACTGTATTCTGAGAAGTGTCTACCTAAGTTAGCGTTGAGATCCCGAGCGCTTTGTATTATTAAGGTTTTAAACAATAGGCCGAAATAAAACAACGAAGAAATGGATTCATCTCTGTAAGGTTCGAGATAGAACTTCGCTAATTACCATCAATTAAAGTTTTTGGTATTAATATGGGCCTGCATTTTGTAAATTGCATATGTATGTAATTAAATAAATGTCAGAGTTTCTAGACAAGGGCGCCAATCAAAATGTCTATTTAAAAATAATCATTCATGTGAAATATAAGTACTTATGCTAAGCCATTATCCAAAAAAAATTAGTTTCTACATGCAGAAAACTTTGAAATGAACGAATTAACATTAACACACGTCCCAATAGTACATACTCAAACGTTGATCACGTACACTATTATCCAGGCCCTCTTTTAAAGATAATGAAAGTCGTCATCCACACACGATCCAGCAACTGTTGGCCCGCACCAAAAGGTTCCGTGACTCGGTTCTTTGTCGTACCATCCAGCCAGACGTGGAAGCTCTTCCAGCACATGTGTTTCCTTCCTCTTATAGTCCCGGGGTCTTCAAACGAGGCGCGTAAAGGCATTTCTGCCTTCAAGATGAGGATAGCAGCCCAGTGATTCGTTTACATGATTGTGCTTGTCAGCCCCATATTTGGACTTCACGACCGCTTTACCTCAGGAGTGACGTCGTCTTGATGGGTAATCAAAAAAAAAACATCTACCCGCTTAATAGATTGTAGATAGACAAGTACGATATACAATTAATGTATGCATAGATATTATTGAACACAATTCCATTACTATATTAAAGTAAGTGTATTTAAAAGAATGGATTACCTAAATTATAATGAATGTGTGTACACATTTCATTCTGCATTGTCTGTGATTCAATTTATCGTTATTGAACACCTGTGTTTTATTGGCTAGATCTAGAGCAGATACAACCACAGACAGTTACTGGACTAGAAAGTTTGTGCAACTCATATGTTAAATACAGGAAGCAAAGATTTAGCCGGTTAATATCCGGTGGTGTTAGTAATTGTGTTTTACGACAAAATATGACCATTATAGTAGATTGTAACAATTATGGCAAACATAGTAGCTGAAATAAAATTATATATCTTATGTTTGTAAATTCAAATTCAAATTCATTTATTGCATAAAAAGTGGTACAAAAAGGTGACACAATATAATTCGTTCGCACAATTTACCATAAGATGGCATGCAAAATTAAGCAACATAAATTGGTCCAATAAAAATAAAAATGAATATAAAATCACTTCTTCTTCTTCTTCTTTCGTGTCGGCAAGAACACGGGCTAAATCCGACTTGCCCAGAAAGCGGCTACTGTGGTAGCCCTCTGGTTACTGACAAGTAAGTCCTTACGCGAGCAGGTGGTCGGGCACGCGGGACAGTTAGTGAGGTGAGCCATGGTTTGCAGGGGTTCTCCACATTCACAGCTGGCGTCTACGTTGCTTGAGTACCCCCAACGACACAGATTATACTCGTTAACGCCTCGTCTAATATGACTATGTAGTTTATGCACTAAACACATCTTGAACACGGCTTTAAAGAAAAAAATAAAACTTTTAACACAGCCACACCCTTACGTAGGTTGTGGCAACCCTGCCTACTTATGTCATTATGACTTTTCGTGTCTTGAAAAAACGGCGTAATTTCTTGCATTTCTCTGTACAAAATGGATAATAACAAGAAAAAGCGAAAGGATTTTAAGCAGAAATTGCTGGAATTGCTCGAGTCTTCGTCGGAAGGTATGTATACGTATAAAATCACACTTGTTCGTGGTGGATGTTAGTTCGTCGAATCGATCTTTTGCGATAGGACGGGCGCCTATACAAAACTTAAATCTCAAATAATTTCTTTCCCTTGCGATATTACGAGCGAATATACGGGGAAATATGACCGTAGCGATAGGACGAGCGCCTATACGTCTGGTCAATAAACCAACAAAAATCTGGTCGTAAGTTAGGTTAGACTACAAGATATTTTTTTTTCGGACACATGTCCATCTTCTGTCTGATACTAATCATACGGTACTACGAGCGAGTACATATGATTATGAATCATTTTATTTACATGATTTCAGACGAAACCGAAATTCCGCCCCCAGTCAAGCGGCGCCGAATTATCAATGATGATAGCGATGAAGAAAACTCGCCACCTACTCCTCCACAGTCTTTAATTACACCCAATTTATTAGAAAAAATTGGTTTTGTTCCTAAGCAAGAAAATAGTTTCTTTTTACACAAGGATGTAAAATCTATTTGGGACGATGTGCTGAAAAGGGGTCTGAATAAAGAAACCGTGGACTCTTTACTAAAAAAGATTCCTGAAATAAAAGACTGCTATACATCTGCACCTTTATTAAATCAAGAAATAAAGGTGACTTTATCTTCACAGGCCATTAAAAGGGACGAGCACCTGTGCGAGAAACAGACTATAATTGGGGCATCGATATGTGGTCTGAGCGAATTGCTTCAAGACATGTTAGATGGGAAAGATACCATTAATGTGGATAATATTATTGAAAAATTATCAAACTATATCCGTCTGCTATGCAATGTCCACTATATGGAGTCACAAACAAGACGAGCAGTCATACTGCCTGGTCTAAACAAGAACCTAAAAGATTCATTGGAAAAGACAGATATTAACCAAAACCTCTTTGGCAAAAATTTATCAGAAATAATCCGTGATGCCAGATCGTTAGAACAATCCAAGAAAGACCTTGCCCGACCTTTAAACAATTGGGGCCCATCCGGTGTGAGGAAACAGGGTGGGCAAACCAACTACAAGCGCCCATACCAGTATCCTCCAGCCAAGCAACCCACCTTCAACCGTCCACGTCAGCAGCGACCTCAGTTTCGTGCCATGATAAAACCCAAGGACAAGGAAGTTCCACGTCGTGCTCCGTTGGACAATCGACGACGTCGAGACTAGAGGTACTAGCGGGTAGAATATCTAAATATTTTGGAAATTGGTCTTTTACCAAAAATTCCCAAGTTTTACAATGGGTAGAAAAAGGATATTCTATTCCCCTTATTAAAAAGGTTATACAGTCAAATATTCCTTCTAATAATAACTTCTCAAGTATAGAAAGATCAAGAATTCATACTTGTATAGCTAACTTGTTAGAATCAAAAGCTATAACTGAATGTGCTCCTTGTGAAGATCAGTATTTATCTAATATTTTCATTATTCCCAAACATGATGAAACATTTAGGTTTATTTTAAATTTAAAAAAGTTTAATAGATTTGTTCAGAGCACCCACTTTAAAATGGAGGACATTCGGACTGCAGTAAAATTAATTGAATCTGATTACTATATGGGCACAATAGATCTAAAAGATGCTTATTTCTTAGTCAACATAAATAAACAATCTCGGAAGTACCTTAGGTTCAGTTTTGACAAAAAATTATATCAGTTTAATGTTCTACCATTCGGACTGTCAACGGCACCTTATGTTTTTTCAAAAATTATGAGGCAAGTCACTACTTACTTGAGGTCTCAAGGTATCACTATAGTGAATTACCTTGATGATTTTTTGATAATTGCACCTACATTGAAACAATGTAAACAACATATTGTTTTTGTATGTCAGTTTGTTCAATCCTTAGGATTTATTATAAATTTTAATAAAGGTCAATTACATCCTAGCAAACAATGTAAATTCTTGGGGTTTGAGCTAGACTCAAATAATTTCACAATTAATATTCCTGAAAATAAAAGACACACTATTTTGATTATGCTTAATTTTTTTTGTAAGATAAAGATGTGTACTATTAGAGAATTTGCATCTTTACTAGGTACTCTAACTTCAATTTGCCCAGCAGTCCCTTATGGGTGGATGTACACAAAGTTATTAGAAAGATCCAAATATATTGCTCTCCTTAATTCTAATGACAATTATGAGGCAAAAATGAAAATAACCCCTGATATTATCCAAGAATTAAGCTGGTGGATAAAAACTATACCGGCATGTGCTGCTCCTATTAGGCGAGAAAACTATAAGCTTGAGTTATTTTCAGATGCTTCTAGAACAGGTTGGGGAATTGTATGCGGTCAACAAAAGTTTCATGGCAACTGGACCATTGAGGAAACCAATTTTCACATTAATTACCTCGAATTGCTTGCTGCTTACTTTGCAATTAAATGCTTTGCGAAAGATAAATTTAATTGCGAAATTCTAATACGCACAGATAATACAACAGTTGTCTGTTACATTAACCGAATGGGCGGCATACAATTCCCTCATCTAAATGAACTGGCCAGAAAAATATGGCAATTTTGTGAAAAACGGAAGTTATATATATTTGCATCTTATATACCCTCTAATGAAAACACAGAAGTTGACACACAGTCTCGTATAGTTAACTTAGAGACTGAATGGGAGCTAGCACCATATGCTTTTCACATGATTACCTCAAAACTGGGTATTCCACAGATTGACTTATTCGCATCTAGAGCTAATGCAAAGTGCAAAAGATTTATCTCTTGGCATGTTGAACCAAACTGTTGGTCTGTTGATGCCTTTACTATCTCATGGAAAGCCTTAAAATTCTACGCCTTCCCCCCCTTCGCATTAGTTCTAAGATGTTTAAATAAGATTCAACAAGATGGCGCTGAAGGAATACTAGTTGTACCAAACTGGCCTTCACAAGCCTGGTATCCTCTTTTTATGTCTATGTTGAAATCAAAAATTGTTTACTTAAAACCAAACCCAAGACTCCTCTCTTCTCATTTCAGAATTCAACATCCTCTCTGCCAGAGCCTTACACTGATTGCTGGGATATTATCAGCAAAGTGTACTTAAAAAAAGGATATACCAGGGATAGTGTTTCTATTATTTTAAATTCATTGTCAAAAAATACCATGCATCAGTATAATTCATGTTATAAACAATGGTGGAAGTTTTGTGAACAAAATAACTTTGATCCTATATGTAATTGCACATCAAATATATTACATTTTTTGACTGAAAAGTACCATAGTGGTGCAGCATATGGTACCTTAAACAGCACCAGGTCAGCTCTATCTCTTTTGTTGGGTAGTGAGTTAGGAATTAACAAAGATATAAGTAGATTCTTCAAAGGCATCTACAGGTCAAGGCCAAATAGACCAAAATATAAAGAAACTTGGGACCCAAGTGTGATATTAGATTATGTAACTAATTTTTATCCAAATTTGGAACTTAGTTTACAAATTATTTCAAAAAAGTTGTTGATTTTACTGGCCTTGACTACTGCTCAGAGATTGCAAACTTTCTCACTAATCACCATAGATAATATTAGTAAGAATGATTCTGGAATTAAAATTAAGGTGCCACAGTTGATTAAAACCTCTAAAATTAACAGACTTCAACCTTTACTTAATTTACCGTTTTATAAAGAAAACGAAAGTATCTGCCCAGCCAAAACATTGTGTGATTATCTTATTATTACAGAATCTTTACGCTCAGACCATAACAGTCTATTCATAACACTTAAAAAACCACATTCACCCGCTTCTACGCATACTCTCAGTAGATGGGTAAAGGATGTGTTACTTGAAGCTGGTATTGATACCGAGATCTTTAGTGCCCATAGTACTCGACACGCAGCCACTTCATGTGCAAATAGAAAGGGTCTAAATATTGATACCATAAAAGTTACTGCTGGGTGGACACAAAAATCTAACAGTTTTGCTAAATTTTATAATCTCCCTCTACAAGAGGAAACAAGCTTTGCCAACTGTATACTAGATTCGTAAAAATATGTAAATCTTTTTAAGATAATTATATGTAAATTTGTATGATTATAGAATTATTTTCATTATTTTCGCTTTATTTACTTTCAACATCTACATAGTCATATTAGACGAGGCGTTAACGAGTATAATAGAATGATCAAAGTAACTTACCTGTAAGTGAACTTCGATCATTATTATACAAAGTTAACGCCTCGTCTGAGTACAACCCTCCTCAAAATTCTTTCTGTCCCACCCTGCTCAATAATGAAATAAATCATCTTCTGGATGTAATACTGAATTCATGTACACAACCAGCACTAGATGTACATGATCATGTTGGTTTATAGGTACCTCCTTTAACTTTAAACTAAATGACATAAGTAGGCAGGGTTGCCACAACCTACGTAAGGGTGTGGCTGTGTTAAAAGTTTTATTTTTTTCTTTAAAGCCGTGTTCAAGATGTGTTTAGTGCATAAACTACATAGTCATATTAGACGAGGCGTTAACTTTGTATAATAATGATCGAAGTTCACTTACAGGTAAGTTACTTTGATCATTCTATTATCTTTACTTCGACCAACCTGGGTCCTCAGCCTATTTAGACTTCTCCAGGTTGGCCAAGGTTCCTTATACCCTGGAGGCAGATTTTCATCAGGGGGGTACAGTGAATGTGGGTACTCGCTTGCCCAAAGCCTGCACCTCATGTCAGTAGGGATTTCGTCGGTAGGCTGCGTAGATCGCAGGAAGCTTTTGCGGCTTCGCAACCGACCTGTGGCTGTTTTAATATAAAATCACTAATTTTATATTAAATGTCGGAATGCAGATGTCAGCGGTTACACAAAATTAACATTAAGTTCACTAATATTTAAATCTCAATACATATCATTTTTAAAAACGATATGTTTTAATATTATTATTAATAACGGTATGTTTTATGACCTCTAAACCAGTCATTAAAGAAAAAAACATATTAGGATTTATATCCTAATGTGCTTTTATTCAGTAAGCACTTTCATTAGATACCACACACGATAGGTTTCAGAGCAAAAAGTTCTTTTTTCCCATACAAAAACAAGATGACGCCATAACTCCCCTCCTTTTTTTTCTTTTTTTCATCGTTCTAATTTTAATGCCTTCAACACCATTTGTAGGTTTTTACTGAAACTCGGGGTGTACTTTAAGAACAAAATAGAGACATGGTTTATTTGTAACTTCACAATTACAAAGCTATCTAAACTTAAAACTGCACCTGTAAGCGCAGTAATTAATTCTAAATAACACACTGCGCGTACGCACGCGCGAGGAATGCGCGCTGTTCGTTGACCCCAGTTAAACTTGTCGCGGCGTAAACTGTGACATTTCACCTCGTCTGTCAGTGACAACAGAGAGACCGATCCGGACGGAAACGGGCTCTAAAAATAAATAGAGAGAGAATTATGTAAGATGCGTTATTTTGGAATAAGAGAAAAACAAAACACGAGCGAAAACCAGTAGAAATCCGAAGTTGAGCGAACACTAGCACTTGACGACCGACTTGGTGTAATGGTTAAGAAGTTGGCTACTACACCAGAGGTCGCGGGTTCGATCCCCGCACAGTACAAACATTTGTGTGCATGAACATGTCTGTTTGTACTGGTCTGGGTGTCTCCTATGTATAATAAGTATGTATTTACAAAAGAAAATGTATTTAAGTATGTTTATCCGTTGTCTAGTATCCCATAACACAAGCTTTAATTAGCTTACTTTGGGGCTAGATGGCGCTGTGTGGAATAATGTCCAGGGATATTTATTATTTATTATTATTATCGTAGTAGCTAATCTGGCAACCTAGGGACAAGCCCTGTAACAATGTGACTGTAGTGCAACCTATGATTAGTTTAGGCTCTGGCTAGATGTTACTGTCACAGATATTCCTTTACAGAACTGAATAAATCCTTCAGTTCCATCATTCGCACCTAAGAATCATGAATATCTCAAAGTTGAACACCCTGTCAATATTAGTAGAAATGAAAGAGACACCTAAACGTCAGGACTGCGGAACTTCGATTATCGTTTCAGAATATCTATTAATACGTTAGGTCGGTAAATAACGTTTTATAGAAGGGGACATAACAAAAGTCTATACTTGAGTGATGTTCTGTGTGTCATTTTCGTATCTGGCTTCGTCAAATCTTCGCCAAAGCTCACCTCGATGCTGGAGAATAATAATAAAAGTAAAAATGTCCCCAACATCCTCAAACTTTACTCTAGCGTGACTTTATGATACCTAGACTCTAGACGAAGTATATTTTATCAGGCTCCTATCTTTTAACTAAATGATGATAGATGGAGACATTTGTATAGTAAAACTTCAGGATTTTGAGGCCTCAGAACTCTCTGGCTTTGCCAAACAAGTTTTTTTATTTTATATTAAATATAAATATAAATAAATAAATATGCGCCAGACAACACACCTCTTGTAATGGTCTCGAAGTAGGAATTAATATCACTGTGTTACGAGGTACCACACATGGAAATAAGCTAGGGGTGTCTCCCAGCACACCCAGACCCGAGTCAATTTAGAAAAGATCGTTTCCTAAATACGGAAATCGAGGCGAGAAACCGTGCTACAGCGCACTACGCCAACCGTGTCGTCATATTGGACTAGAGACAGTCATTTGATCGCAATCGCACCTGATGGTAAGTGACGATGCGATCTATGATAGTACATGTCTGCCTAGTGAATGCCTATTCACTCTTGTCTTGAAGAGACCCAGATTGTATTGGTTCGGAAACACATGCGCAGCGAGTTCCACTCCTTTGCTTTTCGCATTATGAAGCAGTCCGCAAAACGTTTTATGCGAATGGCTGGAATATCCACAACGTTCCACAAGTTGCTTTCCTTTAAACATTTACGCCCTATCCATAAACGATAGTCAAAGTTGAGCAAACCTCAAATGTATATTCCTGTCCCTTTCATATCTACTGACATGTGACAGGACAACATCACTTTAAAGGGCGCTTAAAATTTTACTGACGTTTCTGGATCCGGACGTTAGTTTATCAACTTTTGAGAGAAGTACAATCAATCACAGCTCAGGCACAAATTACCTACGCATGCGGCGCGGCGGCCCGGACAGATAGTCCGCTTAGATCAAACCGCCATTTTGATCACGCACACAGACAAAGAGGCGATACATTTGTAATTTATTGTGTTTATTTTGTAACTCTGAGATATTTGCACGCTCCTCATTACTAGGAAGTTGTAGTGATACTTACTCTATTTTTAAGATCAATATTGTACCTAAAGTTATGCAAATAAAATTTCTGATTTCTGATTTTAACGGTGAGAAACGGTCACGCGGTGAGTCGCACTATCGCTAGTGTTTTTGTCGAACTTGCAATTTTTCACATGATGAATTTTGTGTTTGGCGGGTTCATTTCAAAAACTCATTATGAATATAGTAGTAACCCTAGGCGGTCAGGCAAGTTTCGGTAATTAATCATACTGGAAAATGGCTAGAGCGGTCTTTCTATAAACTCCTTATTTTGTGGCTAAGGTCTGGGTGGTGGTTCTGAGAGTGTATTCGATCTGCCAAGAGCTCAGCTTACGCTGGCTGTGTTACGCTCTAACTGCAGATGAATGTATGAACACGAGTTTAATGTGCAACTACAAAGTTCGCGAAGTAGCCTCCGATTTGTTCCCTAACGAAATGGGTTCAAGTAAGAAAAAAAGGATACATATTTCTTTCGCAAATGTACGGTAGTAGCTTAATTTGGAAAAGTTTCTTTCGATACCGGTTGTGTTTCTTTGAGAACTTGAACAAAGTAAACTCAATTTGCGCAAAGTTACAGCCTTCGTGCTAATGCCATGTCAGTTATTTTACTGCAAAAAAGCTCCGATGTCTTTTTTACCCTCAACTCAGTCACGGATTTAGTTTTTTGGCTTGACATCAAGTCTAACCCACTTGATGTTCAAGAAACCAATCTCACCCCCGATTGCTACAAAGTAACTTAAATTGAGCAGCCCTTATATGTGACATTCATTTCATGTTACGGGATAGCATTCCTCCAAATAGTGCTCAACTTTGAGTCACATTTCAGAAATCAGGGGCGAATAAATACAAAAAATTGAAATAACCACGGCTTTTAGTGATAGACGATTGTATAGCGTAATGAAAGTTTTTTTTTATTGCCCTTCAAGATGACCTCACTCCACGGATAGTGGTCGTGAGGTTCAAATATGAGGCCATGCAAACGAATCACTGGGCTGGCCATCCTCACCTTGAAGGCCTGCAGAAATGCCATTCCGTGCCCTTTTTGAAGAACCCTAGACTATAAGAGGAAGAAAACACATGTGCTGGAAGAGCGTTCCACGTCTGAATGGTACGACAAAGAAACGAGCCAGCGAACCTGTTCCTACGGGCCAACAAATGCTGGATTGTGTGTGGATGACGCCGTAATTTAGCACGCGTGGTACGGGAGTGGAAGGGGAGGATGGCAATGTCTCTACGCAATTGGAATGTCTCTTTATGCTTTCGTTTATTTATTGGGCATAAAAAACCATAAAAACCTACAAAATGCACGGTTACCTAGATTATTGCGCTAACTGAAGCTGCTAGTAGGCGCTAGAAAACAAAACTCAAGTTTATTAAAACATATTAAAAGTGTATTATCGCCCATGCGCTAGGACAGGGGTGGGCAAACTGCGGTCCGAGGGCAATCTACGGCCCGCGACCACAAACAAAATCAAACTTCTCCTATTATGTGTAGTTGCTCTGTCTGTGCAGCGCTCACATCACATTAATAGTGGTCCCGGGTGAAAACCTCTTAAAATATAGCCAAAAAATAGAATGCAATTCTTCATAAGTTTTGTTAGTAAATATTGGCACAAATAAAAGTTTGCCCATCCTGCTTTAGGGCGTACTTACCACCAACACGAGAGAAAAAAACCTCTATTGTCGGTGCCCACTCATGAATGGACCGACTGACGGAACCTGATTCACGGCATCGATCAGCCTGAGTCACGGCAACCGGTCTGCGCTCGCGCCGCTACGAAACTACTCGCGATCGACATCTGTTTTGACATACATCGATCGCTGGGAACTAAGCTAGTTTGTTGATTTTGCAATATAAGCAGCGGTGTAACCAATATCGTGCATCGACATGCGCGTTTGACGCGTCGTCTCTCGGAGACGGTTATGAAATCTGTTTGGCCCATTGATGTATGTAATTAAGTTCGGAATTAGGACATATTTAATGTTTGGAATTTAGTATTGCTTGAACTTCGGGTCGGATTACTGGCAAGACTGAAAACAAGGAAAATCCTTTTTTTCAGGTTTCCACTCGCCACTTCTATTGTACTGTCTGTGATTATAACAAATGCTTTGTGAAAGGCGCTTTATTTCATATAGCAGTTCCAAACTACATACACTCACACACACCAGCACGTCTAGCTTTACATGTGAGCAACTTAAGCTGCCAACAGTGCCATTGCAAGACCCATTTTAAAATGGTTTTGAAAATTGACCTGCTACCCTCCATACATATTTAGAAACAAATGTACATTTATGTACTACTAGCTTTCCGACCGCGGCTTCGGCCGCGTTATCGTTGTATATTATGGCCAAATTACATGAAATCTTTATAAGTTGTATAACAATTCTAATGTATAAGCTGTGTGACTGTAAAGTTTCATCCAAATCCATTCAGTAGTTTTTGCGTGAAAGAGTAACGAACATACATCCTCACAAACTTACGCATTTATGATATAGCATATATAAGATAGCTGGTTTTGGCTTACTTACTACGCTTGCCGAATACAGAAGATGATGACAAACCACGACGAAAAAAAACAAATTCAAACTGTACTAATTCAGGAATCAATTACCCTAAGAATTTTTGAACTGATCATTCTCCCACGGAGGATTTTCTGCTTGGCCATATTATTATTATTATCGTTGGGCCTATTAGTAATTTTGCATCTGTTACCCCGCCCTGTGAATTTCTTAAAATTCGTGTCGGACGCATCTAAGGAATCACTTTGCAGTTAATAGGTTGATGAATTTGGTAGCTTTGTGTCAAGAGCAGCCGCCTGGTTCGCGGCAGACGTGGGTTCGAATCGAGCTTGATATCTAGGACCGAAGTTAGAATTTTCATCATTAGATATTAAATAGCATTGTAAAATGCTAAAATCAAACATACCATCACGACTTTACCCCAAACGGGGTAGTCAGAGGCAAGTGACTGTGTCGTCATGGTGAACGTAACACTCAGAAGCCCACTTTTCACCAATGGTATTAGAACCCAACGTGGTAGGTGGTGAGCCTTCCGCCGTTATCCGTGTCGATTTGGATTTTTATCGATGTTTTCCGTCACCGGAGAGTAAGTCGGATACTTAACAATGAACAAAAAGATTCTGGTTCTGGTCAGATTTGAATTGACCACACGATCCACGATCTGAGTTCGGGTGCTGAACCACTAGGCAACGACGCTCTCAAAAAACTCACCACATCCAGGGTCTTTAAACCCGCTCCAATACATATCGAGCGAATAATCACACAAGTCCATTCAAGTGCTGTAATTGGTAGATTAAGACCGATGTGTCAGCGGAACAATGCCGGTTCGATACCCGCGGGTTACCTGCGCTCCAGTTGGCCTGTAGCACTTTATTTCTTAGTCTTAATTCATGGATGCCAAGCATTATTTTATCTTGACATGGTTCTTGAAATCTGAACCATTGATCTAAAAGTGACCATGATCCGTAATGATGGATGGAAGAAGAAATGTATCCTTTTGAAATGGTTTTATGCTGTTTTCAGCTTTTAACTGAGTGCAGCGAGCAATTCCGTAATGTGATCTTTCATTTCCGGCCAGTTAGCGGTGACCTGACGAAATTATTCGCTACCTTCAATTTAAGGAATTAGCTTGACAGTATATGTATAAGCAATTGTAAAAAAGCCCTACACATACATTACTAATCATATTTTTAGGCGTTATCAGCATCAAAATCGTGCATTAAAGAATTAATACCCATCTGTCTATATACTATCACTTTTCCATATGTTATTGTATACGAGTCGAGTCTGTATCATAATCATTGCATCTTGACATAACAACTGAATATTTAAAAACTTGGCAGATGCAGGAGACTATTTAGTATGATATAAACTAGTAATTAGCTTTCGCAAAATAACGAAAAACGTTAAATCTTTTGCCAAAACGAAGTCATTGCCCCGGGCTGAGTCGAATCAGAAAACCGCCCACTGATCAAAACCGCATTAACGAAATGTTCCGCACTAGATGCGATGATGTTATGCAAATAGTAACTAGTCCTGTTTATTAAATTTAATATAACACACATTTATGTACTAGTTATGTTCGTTTATGTACTATGTATGTTCGTAGTAATTTCATACACACCATCACCATTCCACTATCGAAGAGAAGAAATGTTAATTTTTTATTATATTATTGTATGTTATAACTTTACATTCCTAATATTATGAAGAGGAAAGATTTAATTGTTTGTAATAAAGAAGTTACGAAACCACTAGACCTATTTAAAAGAATATTTTACCAATATGAAGCTACATTAACAGCGAGTGTCATAGGCTATCTTTTTTTGTAAGGCTAAATGTTAACGGGAGAAATACTATACGTGGGCGAAGCCTCTAACGTACAGCTGGTCTTTTAAAAACATCAAATTTTTGTTGATATTGTAATAACAATTTTTAAAATCGATTGATACCATATAATGAGAAAACTAGAAAACCTGTGGATTTTTTAACAGTTAGTACATAAAATTAGCTTAGTTGTAATTGATTTTTTTTTGTCAGACTGGATGTTTATTGATCAAGCCACAATAATACAGGTGTTGCCATTAATATCTTTACTCTGTTGATTGTTCCGATAACATTTGCCCAGATTTATGACAGAAGATCAAATAAACCTTTAGTCCAAGAATGGGCTAAATTATCAAAATTTTCTGTACTGGATTTTCTGTTTGCACTTTGTTGTGTATCCGAACCGACGTGGTGTATCCGAGAATCATTTTGTGTTCTTCCCGCTTACACATATTACCTACTCTCTTGCTCTCACCTAAACATTCACTCTAACGTAACCGTGTGATCATTGTGATAATCAGATAAATGCGCATTAATTAATTGCCTGGCTTTAACTATCGAAAGATATAACAAATTGGCGACAAGTGTAAAGAATTCACTCGGCAAATAAAATTTCGTGGTCTTACAAAATGATTCTCGGATACACCACGTCGGTTCGGATGCACAACAGAATCCCACAAAACATTGACCGCTTTTTTGACGACACGATTGGCGTAGTGTGCTGTTGCACGGTTTCTCGCCTCGACTTCCGTAGTGTCCCGGGTTCGATTCCCCGTCGGGTCAATTCAGGAAACGATCTTTTCTTGATTGACTCAGGTCTGGGTGTGCTAGAAGACGCCCCTAGCTTATTTCCTTGTTGTCTACCTCGTAACACAGGGATAAAATAATCCCTACTTCGAGACCATTACAAGAGGTGTGTTGTCTGGCGCATATTTATTTATATTTATATTTATTATATTGTGATAATAAATTTCATAAATTTATAGTCCTATTTATAGTTAAATTTATTATGAAAAAGGTACTTCTAGTGCCACAAGGCTCAAGCTTTACAGCTGCGAATTATATTCGAATAAGATCGTAACATTAAGAAACCGGTTATTAGACGGTTGCCGTTTCATCTATCAATCCGCACTCTAGTTTTCCGATGACTTTTCGCCGATCACTCCTATACAGGATGTGCTAACAATGCGGAGAGAGCGGCCCGCCCACATGTCATTGTGCCCGGAATAAACCACCGAGCGGCGCAGGAGTGGGCGCGGCGGCTTTCATCTCGCACGCAAACGTCTCTAGCACACGCGTAGGACAAAGGGAATTAACTATCTTTTATTTTACGAAATACAGAGGTTTTTATACAACTTATTTGTACGAGTAGCTTTAAACCCATCTTTAGTTCTCTGTTTGTCGTTGTAAACCATTTTTAATCAGAAGATGGCGCGGTGGGCTATCCCACGATTTGCATGTATAGATTATTATGCTTTGTATTGTGGTCGCCACACATGCTTTTGGCATTTTAGATTATAAATTAAGTGCAGTTAAAACCAAATAGCATACTTATGTGTTTCATAACTTGATGGGAATATTTATTCACATCATATGTGTGCATGCCTTTGGCTGAATGAATATGAATTTGTTACAATTTTTATTTTTTGTAATATCTCAAATGTACAATTGTACACCTATTCGCAAATAAATCAGTTTGATTGACTTTTGACTATTTTCCTATTTTCCATTTATAAATGAATAACCATAAATTATCGCTATAGCGGTTATGCCAAAAAAGATTTACTTGATTTCGGATGTAAAAATGTGCTTTCAGGATCACAATTTGATACACCGGTACTACAGCATCATCAAAATTTCTGAAACCAGTAAGTAAAGGTTGATCCTATTGATTACCTCGAACGAATTACCTAGCGGGAATTCGACTGTGATTTTCATTTGTCATAAATGTGAATCAAATGAAAGTTCGGAAGCTTCAATTGGATCACCGTTCATTACTAAGAATGAACCTTTCAAATACGAACATGCAAATCCACTATAGCAAATTGGTAAACAGATGAATATACTTACATACCAGTCAAAATCATTACCCTTCTTCCAACTTCGTCTTAGTAAGGTAAAAAAAAAGACTAAAAATAATAATTACATCTCAAATTTCCGTCGACTTCTTTATTTGGCTTTCAATGTGAGCTTCGTCGACTTTTCCCCCATCAATCAGCACTTTATCTATAAAACGTCATTTTATAGGCTGTTTCCGCTTTAACGACGCGATGACGTTGGCTGACGAATTTATGTTCTAAAACTGTACTTTGAATTTCTTTCTGACTTTAGTTTTATCTGCGGGCTATTTATAGACATGTTAAATTGTCCGTGTTTAAGTTTAAGTTGTGCCTTTCGTAATAATACAGTATCTTGGCAACAGCACAGGGTAATTGGTAACAGCAAATGTCCTATTATTATTGTTATTTATTTGTCTATTAGTTTTTGATGTGTAATCAATGTAAGAAACAGTTATTTTTCAATTTGTAATTTTAAGCATTCTTTTGTATTTTCTGTAAGTATTTTCATTTATGTATGTTCATATTTTTTTGTTAAGTATTATTTTCAAGTGAGTCAACATCTTTAGTATTTTGTGCACTTGCTTACCCTTCCTCACATTTTCTTCTGATTTTGAAGAGCAATAAGACCGCCGAATAAATATAAATAAAATATGAATATGCGCCAGTGGTTTTTTATGTGCAATAAACAATTTTTATTTTTATTTACTTTATATTGAAAGGTCGTTATTAGTTGACTAGTACTTCTGCTACAATTGAGAAACTAAAGTTTACCTCAATTTAAGATTTGAAGATACCGATACACAACAGACTAGCTAAACATTTTTCTTAAAAAATAACTTCTCAGTCCAAAGATGTTGAAACGTGTAATTAATAAGAACAAAAACTAATTTGCTACTATTTCCATCTCGTATATTTAGCGTCCCGGTATATAAATAGAAATTGTTAAAGGCTTAGAACAAAATGGTAACAATGGACGTCCATCGCTCTAACGGCCGGCTATTTAAAACAGACAATTCATCAATAACAAGAAATGTATGGCAAAAAAGAAAACATACCAAGACTCGGCTATGTGGGTGTGTAGTTCTTTGAACC
This sequence comes from Udea olivalis, assembly GCA_947369235.1. Taxonomy (NCBI): domain Eukaryota; kingdom Metazoa; phylum Arthropoda; class Insecta; order Lepidoptera; family Crambidae; genus Udea; species Udea olivalis. The sequence continues at coordinate 2,909,677 of OX376353.1, forward strand.
TGGTATGTTGGCGGATTTCCGACGAGTCTGAGTGCTTTATGGTCGTAGGAATAAGGTGAAAATTCGCTTGGCCGTGGCCGGTCACCTGTTTCAGATCACGTGTTTGAAATAGGTTCAGCAATCCGCTAATTTTCGCGCAGTGTTAGGCACAGAATAATTAACAGATGAGTTTTTATTGTTATATGAAAGAATTACAATTAGCACGATTTCTACCACATTTCTATTATTCAATATTAAAAAGATGAATAAATATTAACTCTTAAGGTATCTTATAAAATAATTATTATTTTGCAAGTAAGTAATCAATATCTTTAAAACTTTAAGGGTAACCCTAATTTAGCCGTATTGTGACAAACTCAAAAAATATATCTATCGTTAATTTCATTAAATCCTTCCTTATGCATTTTTTTGTTTACTCTTTCTACTGGAACGGTACTGAATCCAGCCAACTTTATGAGAGAACCTTCTGAGTTTTCGTAGTCTATGGTTATAGGCTAGATTTTTTTGGTTGGCCCGTGTATAAAGCTATTTACCCGCGCTCTGCCTAGTTCTAGATTTTGTTAGCACCCATTATAACAGCGGCGATAATGTGTCCCAAAAACTTTTTCAGAAGATTTAGTTTAGGTGTGAATTATTTATTGGCTCAGCAGTTGTGTTTTAAAATTAAACTACCCATTCAGCTTCTTATTTAATTTTATCTTTGTGCTATAAGGATGAATTCAAACTTTTGTATTGAAATGATTCTGCAATTTTCAATTTATGTTTCATAAAGGTCTTAATGCAGTTTAATGAAAATTGTGGAACACGAAATAAGGAGCTTTTTATGAATGCAGAACATTTTGAAATCAAAATGTTTTCAAGAATCTCACAACATCAAATGTGAATTCTGACTTATCGAAATCTTTGCAAAAAAAAAAAAAAATCGCTGCTCGACCAAGGTTGAATTGGTCTAGTTTTTATCTTTAAGTTTTTTTATCGGATGATGAACTATTTTGGCGTACCATTACGTTACAATGCTTTACATGCGTAGGTAATCTGTGAAAAGTGTGCAAAACTTCTTTCGGCTACCAAAAATTTCAGCACCACATCACGGATAATTGGGCGAAAAATATGGTTTGATTGCGCATGCGGCTCAAAATTCTCAAGAACTTCATGAACTTAATGAGGCAATCTCGCAGTGCATCATTACGGCGAATCTCCCGCGGCTAAGACATTGTCCGTCAATTTGGCAGCGGTGGTGGATGGTGGAAAAAGCGGAGCAGCGAGTCGCGAGTGTGGGAGCGGAGTTAGCGAGACAGACTCGACGACAACGCGGGCAGCCGCTGCGACCGATGAAGGTGCGTCGTATTTTAAAATCTGCAGGAACAGGACAGGCACAACAATTTATTGATTTCTGCTGTCACATGAGTGCTACTGGCATGCCTGCTGCAGGCATTTGTTTATCCAATTACTCTTCATTAGAAGAACATCATAGTAAAGTCAGTATCTTTTTTTGTAAAGAAGGAGTGCGGATGCACTGTTAAGTTGTGATCCAACACCGATGGTAAAGACATATAATTTTTCTTTGTTTGGAGATAGGTACAGCCAACAGCATAAATAGGTGATACTTAAACGTGCCAAAATTGATGATTTTACAAAATTATAAAGCTTATTAAAACACTAAGAATATAAATTAGATGGGTTATTTATTATTATGGATATATGCTGCATGTGATCAATTTTTTACGTAGTTCTCATTCATAAAAACCATTTTGAAGTTGGTTCAATCATCATCTACTTTTTTTTCTACCGCCTAATTGTAGCATCTTCGATCTTGTAACCAAAAGATAGTTTTGTTCTTTCACACTTGACTGGCTGGTTTACTCTGTTTGTAGTAATTCTGCAAACTATCCCACAGAATAGACAGTCAGTCAGATATAGTCAGAATGGCAGTGAAGCTCTTACGACTTTATTTTGCCGAGGGCCTTTACTTTCATCTGGACCTAAATATCCTAGAGCCCTATGTTACCATGCATTATTAATTCTTATAAAATATCCCGCACATTATTCTAGCGAACAACATCTTCCAAGTGTTATGGCGTCGCCCGCGCAGGTATAGATGTATGGTCGCATGGTCGAAATATGCGCTCCGGTTATTGCCCCGAACCAAACTCGAAGCAGACTCGCACCGCCCAGTTTTCAGGCCCTAGCGATGCCAGGACTCCGCTGATTGCTTGCCCGAGATTGGGCCGAGAAATGCCATTACCGAAATTCATGCACGCTTTAATCATCGGAAAAAAATTAAAACTGGACTATCATGTCAGTGTCTGGAGATTCAGTTTTAAGTTGGAAACCCCTGACTGCCGATGACGGAGCCAAGAACAAGCAACACATGATTATTCATGTGTTTCTCATCAAGATCATTCAAGCTTATGCTTCCACAGAAAGTAAAAAAATTTTCAACAAAGGTTACTTTATTCGTTTTGCTCTTCAGGTAACGGCTGCGGCATCAGGTTAGCCCAGGAATTATCTACACATAACGTTACATATGGGACTTTGCTTTAGTAGACAGAGCTATATTTTCCAGGAGTTCTGATTTCGACATACCATGGTTGTCCCCAACTCAAGACATATAAAAGCGTTTATAAAGTAAGTTTCGTCTTTTAATCCGAACTATTTGGTAAAATAAGATAAATATTTTCTACACAAAAATAGAAACTAGAAAAATTCGACCTGATCCTCGGGACTCAAGCGGGATTTTTCTAATTTCTATCTCTGGGTAGTGCATTAAAAATTCACTTTTTATAAATATTCTTCATTGCACATCAAAAATAACACGTTGATTTTATATAAAGTCTCATGATGAACGAATTAAACGAGTAGAGGAAAATGAGTAATAAGGGTGTTGTGACTGTTGTGAGTAGGTATGTGTTGGGACCTTATTGCAATGTTCGTGAATTGAGCGTCCTGGCATTTTGGTATCATGATCTCTTATTTGCAGTCACGTGACCATTACGTCAAGCAAACTCAACTTCTGCGCGGCGTATTGGTGTGATGAACTCTTATTTGACGTTTCATGCCGTTTATCTGTCAAATAGTACCAGTAAAACTTTTCAGTTGCAGAAGTAGCTCTAAAAAGTGAAATCGTAATACCAAAACAAAGTGAGTAATATTAGAACCGTGGACGGTCACGCTGCGACAGTGGCAATGAGTATTTTATGTAGCAACTGCGATAAACACTTATTTACTTTTTCGAGATGACTTGGTTAAACTGTATGCCTTTGTTTAAAAAATAGTTTTGGTTGCTAAATTAACGTGACTTCGTCGTTCCTACTTTTCTTGTTCCTCCTGCTCCGGTCCAAAATTACATAAACATAGGAAAGTTTTGTCGAGTAAAGAAAGACAGCCACTTCCTGACGCGTCCAAGCTGAATGGCGCAGATTAGGATATTCCACCACGAAGACTAGAAACACAGTAAACAAATTCCAAATAATAAAATTCTTCGCCAAAGATACTTTTAACTCTAAGTATAAGTCAAAAAAGAAATTCTTTCTTATGAATTTCTCTTTACTACAAATATTTAAAGCAAAATTTATTTAACTGGCGAAGCATTGAATAGGAATCTTCTGCTTCATTTACCCTTCATGCTACCATAGATACTGCCCCACGGCTGGGCGGAGGCCAGCGTGCCAAATGTGGATTGACGATGGCAAACTTGGCTACTTTCCGATAAATCTAAAAGCACACCTTTAGCCCGACTTGGGATTTGCACCCAGTAAAGTAAAAAAATAAAGTAATTGGCCTATATACTGTCCCACTGCCGGGCAAAGGCCTTTATCATTGAAATCAAGTAACCAGTGCTTTCAGATTTCAGACCAATTCTACCGGTGGCGTTATTTCTTCAATCGTGTAAAAAAGTGCAACGCGCCGAGCTTTCGCGTCCACGAAAGTAGTCGCCACCCACGGCCGGGTGAAAGACCCCGCCCGAAATATGAGCAAGCCCAAGATCTGATCTCATCGCAACTATTTCTGCCCAGGAAGCAGGGACCACGCTCTATCACCAAACCAAGTTTCTATTTTGACCTATAACCTGGCTATTTTCAGCGGTCGCTTTGATAGGCGCGCCGTTCTTGCAACAAAGTAGCCGATAGTCTAATTTAGACTAGTACATTTGTATCAGTGAGTTTATCTTTTGCTCTTAACACTGGGGGTTTGATTACTTTTTAACTTGTACAGTTTCATGATTCAGTTAACATTTAACATTCAGTTTCTTCTGTCTTTAAATATATTTAGTTGTACAAAAAAACAAGCTATATATAGCTACTCAGCAGCGTTTGAGGTTTGCAAAGTTGGCTCATGACCACTGCTTGGCTTGGCCATCCAGGCTGCTCAAGCTTAGTATCCAGAATTCCACTGCCATTTCCAGAGTATAATCAACCTGTGCGACCAAGAAACAGAAGAATAAAAATATTAATCCTTAAAGTTCCCTCGACAATTTAAAAGAAATAAAACATTTATACGTTAAACGTAACCAACTATAGTTATTTTCCATGAAGCATTGGGTATAACGCAAGTGCGGAATCAGAATTAATGCTGAAGTTCAATTCTGGCGTAGAAGCCTACATCTGTCCTGCTTACTCTATTTCTAAATAGGCTATGTGGGAAAGAGAGGCTTAGAAGCGTTCACCCAGGATTGACGCCATGCCATTCTTCGTCTCTGCAATCATTTTTATTGCTTTCGATACTCTTCGACGCAGGTACATGCGCGTACGCATAAAGTTTTATTGCAAGCGTTTATGGGTTCATTTTCATGGCCATTCTTGGGGAATGCAGAAAAAGATATTAAATCTTTAAGATTATTAAAAATCGAAACGCTGACCGAGTGACCAAGCATAAAAAATATCATGACCGCAGCATGAGAAAGTTAAATCAACAAGGTTAGTTTTCTTTTTATTTCATGAAAAAATATTTAATCAATCCTTTTTTAACAGATTTTAGAGATATGAATGAGCGATGATGAAAAAAGTGCCAAATTCTGCATACATTTGATTTCTTCACGTTACCGCCTTAGTAATTTTTCACAAGGAGACAGGACATGTTAATATAAAATATGAACCAGTTCGAGACGTTTCAAGCGGCGCCGCGCGGCAACACAAGTCATAAATGCACGCCAATAATGACTGATGAAGAAATCAAACTACAGTGCTCGGCTATCGTATAGCAATTAAGAGATACATCCGTCTTTCTCTTCCATCGTGTGTGGGAGGGAGACGGGTGCGGTGCCCGCCGAAAGTTTTTGCTAAAAAAGCTATCTCTGTCGGTATCGGAATGCAATGTTCGTTTAAATAAAAAAAGGATAAGCCGAAATTTGATAAAGAATAAGGGTTCTGTTTGTTTTTTTTAAAAAGAAGGGTTTTTGTTTTTCATTTGGAGGATCACTTTTTTATATGCTAAATTAGCGAACAGAATAGAACGTTAGAAAAGCCACGGAAAAAAAGGGTTGTAGACAAGCAACACATAAAGGTGAGTACCTCATGTAGAGCATTTTCTCGTAATGCAACGTTTCAGATTCGCTTTTGAGCATTACATCAGCGAAAAGTCGCCTGTCAGTCATAAGGTGTATTTTGGAGAGTGTGCGCAGGAACTACACAACCTGATACCGCCGCCTACTTTCTACCACCGGACCACTAGACGCCGGGAGGGCTTCCACCCTCATGTGGTTGACTTTCCGACAGTCCGTACCCAACGGTTTGCTGCGTCTTTTCTGGTACGCACCGCTAGGGAGTGGAACGCTCTCCCTGCGTCTGTGTTTCCGGATACTTACAACCTTGGTGTCTTCAAAGCCAGAGTGAATAGGCATTTTCTGGGTAAGCGTGTACCATCATCGGCCTCGTCATCGCTTACCACCAGGCGAGACTGAGGCCAAACGCAAACCCATTTAAAAAAAAAAAAAAAAACATCACAGTACTGCCTGACATGACAAACATTAGCCTGTCTTGTACATTTCAGATTCGAATTTCTGCATTTAATTTATTATTACATTACAACACTGCTTTACAAAACTTCAGGGAAGTTGTATCAAAATATTACACATTGTAACAACAAGTTGCGCACTGTGATGCGCGGTTCTCCTCCCTCACCGATGTAATGCACGAATTTGTAATGTTGCATTACAGAAAAATGCTCTAGCTGAGGGAGCACCTTAAAGTAAATAAATAACCACTACTAAATGACACTGCTTTGGCAATGTTAAATTCCTGCTGGTGAAGAAGGAAGCCTGCGATATTGATTGGCCTCAGCTGACCTCCTTATTTGCCAGCAGGCTTAGTTTTGACGACACGATTGGCGTAGCACGGTTTCTTGACTTACGTAGTGACCCGGGTTCGAGGCAATCCAGGAAGCGATCCTTTCTAAATTGGCTCGGGTATGGGTGTGCTGGGAGACGCCCCTGGCTTAATTCCTTGCCTGGTACCTCGTAACACAGGGATTTTCATCCCTACTTCGAGACCATGCCAAGTTAGGTTTAGTCTTTGGTAACATCTATTTTTCTTACGGTTTTTTTGCCAAAAAACTTATTTGTCTTTCTATACGTGCTACGGTACCCTAAATCGACGTTATCGGCCGACATTCGTCCAATTATTTGAGTGTACTTTGTTGCCATGGCAACGGCGCCCGCGCAACCGTATACCATTGGGAACGAGCGCGGTATCTCGGCCGGCTCGCGAAATACATTCACTCGACTTGACATGCGCGTGCGTCCATACGTACGAACGTTGCGAGATTATACTCCAAAAAGCTTGTGTCAAGCGTGTATGAGATTGATGAGTAAGTTAGTATTGTTGAAGTCTACTCTGAAGTTGTCTCTGTAATTCCTATTTTTTCCTGAGAAAAATAGGTATTGCGCCTGCGCGAAACAACTTCAGAATGGACAGGAAGGTTGACGCGAACTATATTTAGCCCTTAGAATAATGACACCTAGAAAAGCATAGTTCCATACAAAAAGACGCGCCAAACTTGAAGCCAAAACCGAACGTCAAAAATGTTTCATGGCAGAAGTAACCAAATAATGTTGCAAGTCGACAGCATTTTCCCTAAAAAATGGGGAGATTAAAGTCATTTATGAACTTAAATTTTGTAGATTTTTTGAAGCTCATTATCGAGCGTGTTTAGTTAAAAGTTGTTAATTATATTAATCATATGAATATTTTTTCACAATTAACTGATTTATTCTAAGATGACTTTTCATTAGACCTTTTGATTTTTAGAATCACATTAATAATATTCATGCTCAAAAATATATAATATAATTAAATATATACTTCAATTAAATAAATCAATTTCGTCCAATTTACTTAAAGTTGGGAAAATATTTCCTCATTACCGCCAACATTTTGAAAAACAAAAGTTTTTTCTACATAAATTACAATATTTATTTTGAGTTTTTAAGTGCTAATATAGTCCTATTATAAGTTAAAATATATTGTGTACTGGTGGTAAGTTATTTTCATATATTTTTTGTGTTTTTCCGAATCATTGTGAAACCCATTCACACAACAAACTGTCATTTTGTTTGAGCTCCTACCAATAGACCATGACCTTAATCACTGGTGGGACGTCGCGACGCGTCGATCGGGTCCGGACATGGTGTTCGGATTTCAGTGGCATCAGTAAGCATGCGTCGACTCTCCTTCTAGGCGTAATTATTCTAAGATTCAGCCTATAAACTGTCTTACTGCTGAACAAAGACCTCTCAAATTGAAATCGCTACCACTGAACGGTATTGGTTCCACTTTAGTGCTATATCAGACAGTTCGTATGCTGACCTGCCACCGGTGTCGTTGCGCGTAGGATATTAATTTTAGAAAAATAAACAGTAAATTTCAAAAACAAAATTCCTTCTGTTAACACTAATTAATTACAGTATCAGTTCAATATTTAATACACCTCTGATTTTCTTTCTCCATCTAGCAAAAAGTATACTGCTTAATTCAAAAAAGTCTAGGGAAAAAACCTAAATTACAGAAATATTTGAACAGAAGATGATAGCGAGCTTCCCTGCTTGGCTGGCTATAGTATGGTCGGCAAGTGAGGTTGTAGATTATCTTTTCATTTCTCATAAAACTAAAAAAACTAACTACAATAATAATTGAACGATATCAAAAAATAACGAATGTGCTGTCAATGTCATATGCTTTTTGCTTTGTTTAAACCACATTGCTCGCCCTTGGCTTGACCGAAGATACGAACCCTAAGATCCCGAACCGGTACTCAAACCACCAGACCATTGACGAATTAAGTGCGCACTAAACAGACGTAATTATCACCCAGTCTCAAATGTAGAATTTTATTGGCCGACTCTCCATGCGTAATGTGTTTAATTGGGGTTTTAAAAAGTTAATAACTGACTGTATTATTTTAAAGTAATTACTTCGTTTAATAAAGATTTCATGTAATAAACATTTATTTGATGAGTGCATTTTATTTGAGTGCATATAGTGTTAGAATGCAGCAATGTTCACATTTTATAGCCTACAGTGTTAACTTGGTATTTTTACCGTCGTCTACGTAAATTCAATTATATTCATTAATATAACATACTCCCAAATCAACTTAAATTTGAGCAGCCATCACAAATAACACTTTTACAGACATATCTCAGAAGAGTCCATCTCTTTCAGTTTGTAGGCCGAACTTTGGGAGATGTTCCGTATTCGGTGGAAGGGCCTTTAAATTGCCAAATAACATATATATACTAAACTAACTGTCCGTCAGCGGCTTAGACTATGTCTTCCGATGAAATTTGGTATGAATTTGGTACTCGCCGAAAATATAGCTTTATATTGGTGAAATAATTTTTATAATCGGTCTAATAGTTTCGGAGCTATTCAATGCACACAACCAGACAAACATATCTTTCACCAGCTGTTGCCCAAGACATGGAATTTTCGCTTCAACTTTCATCCCCTTAGGAACAGAATTTGAAAAACCTTCTAAGTGGCTGCTAAACTGAAAAGTACAACGGTTAATGTGCTGCTGTACAGTCGACCATAGCTATCACGTATCACTGTCGCCAAAAGATGGGACTCCAGCGCAATGAGCTCGTACTCCTGCGCAGACTGCATCGAAGCCCACAGCTTTGCACTTTAGCTGTGGTTGTTTGTACTGTACTGTTGTATGTACTTATAATAAAGGTTGCAGAAAATATACTTTTATAATCAGATACTTTGTTAAATAATTGTAATGTATGGCCAATTTTTAGCTATGTCCTATTTCACCGCGCGAATCAACGTTAAGATGCAGCCAGATTCGATTGACTGAATAAAGGTCTTCTCACTCTTAAACAAAAAAACAAAAGCAAACCCCGTAAAACACGTTAGCGATATTAAGCAAACATCTTTATTGACAACCATATAATTTTATCTCTTAAACAATAACATTGGATAAAAAATATAATTGGCACAAATTAGTCATATGAACCACCTGCCGAAAATGTTTATAGCCACCTCATAAATGCTAACAGCCGTTTCGGGTACTCCATAAAGCTAACTTTTTATTTTAATTTTTATACTTGTTGCCATTTTGACTTTGGTGAGGACAGTGAACGATTTATTCACTTAAAATACTTCCAATGGTGTAATGTGTAGCAAAACAAAAAACCTCTTGGTAAATCATTTGAAATAGTAAACGTCTGGTAAATATAAAGAAAAGGGTTTGGACAGGTTTTGAAACGCACCTTCACTGAGTGGAACATTAAAATTGAATGTCATATTTATTTTACTTACTCGTATACAAGCATAAAAAGGATCACGATTAAAATAAATATATTCGATCATAACGAGCTAGGTTTCACATTAAGCTCTTAATAAACCAATTCGTGTATAGTACGTATATGTGATCGTAAAAAACCGCTTTGATCGGTCTTTTTCATGTTTTCTTGCACCTTTTTTGCAGACGGTAGTTGTCGGCGCACCTCAGAAGCCGGGGAGTAATGAACGAGTTTTTTTTATCTTTTGTCTGACGTTCATACACTTAGGATGCTTTTTATCTGTGGTCACTTGCCCGCGCTTTCTCTCCCGTATTGAGTATTGGGTAAATTAAATAAGCAGTTTATAAAAAAACTGTAGAAGCCGCATTCCGATGGAAAATTAATCGCTTGTAATTAATTAAGGTGGATTTTTTATGTAAAAAGTATTGTAATTTTTTTATGTGCGATAATATTCGGGCGACCCCAGCTCTGGCCAAGCATCATCGCGAGTCACTGAAGAGTTATTGCAAGCAGCTTTATTTAATGTTATTGACGACTTGAGTCTTTTTCTTAGAACTCTCTATAGTAGGACTAGAAAACTTGAAGAAAGCCCAGTGTAAAGGTTAGGTACTTATTTTCTCCGACAGCAACTGATATCAAATCTGCCCCCCGATTCTGAACAAAGTTATCGACTTTTCAGTTATTTCCCTTTTTTTAAATTCATTTCTTGAGTATGGGTAGTTTTTATATGATTTAGTTACTTAATGAAAACTAAAGGCCTTTGGCTTTAACATATAACCATACTAATTGCTATCGTTAAGCGGGTCATTTACTATAATTAAAATAAATTTACCGAAACTTATTCGTCCTGAATCGGGGGCAGAGCTGAAAATTAATAAGGCTCGAGATTCGTACGAGCCTCGAACTCAGGATTTACGAGTCCTAGCTCATCCTGTAAATCGATCCAAGTCTATAAAATCAAGAATCGAAGACAATTGAAAAATACTATTTCTGTTTAAGTGATTGACTCAATGAACCGAACTATGGTTAACCATAACCGACTTTTAACAAAGCTGGCCATGTCACGTTCTTGACTTAATCATCATAAAGCTCAATCTAAAACAAGAACTAATCCCGAACAGTCACTTAAATTAGAAGAGCTAATGTAAACACCGACGCTTTATTTAGAAAGTTAAATATATCCAACAAGAAAGCTCTCTTATGAACTTGAAGTTAAGGTTGTAAATTGGGCTATAGTTTTTCAGTGTCGCTTTGAGAGAAATGTCATCTAAGAAGCTTAGATAAAATCGACTACTGTCAAACACATGTGTGAGATAACGTCGAAAATTTAATTAGTTCTTGTCCGATATGTGACGGGGCAAATGAGAACATTATTGTCTATGCATTGTAGGAAAGTTTTCAAGCTTTTTGCTTCGATGAGATAAGAACTACCGACTTGGTGTAATGGTTAAGAAGTTGGCTACTACACCAGAGGTCGCGGGTTCGATCCCCGCACAGTACAAACATTTGTGTGCATGAACATGTCTGTTTGTACTGGTCTGGGTGTCTCCTATGTATAATAAGTATGTATTTACAAAAGAAAATGTATTTAAGTATGTTTATCCGTTGTCTAGTATCCCATAACACAAGCTTTAATTAGCTTACTTTGGGGCTAGATGGCGCTGTGTGGAATAATGTCCAGGGATATTTATTTATTTGTCCAGGGATATTTAACTAGATTGGAAAACGATTTATTAGTTATTTGCTGCTACAGACAAGAAATAAATATATCAAATAAATCATAATAATTGTTAAATTATCTGATATTGGCATAGTATAATATCGTTTGAAAAACATACAAAATACTAAGGAATAATTTAACAACTTAACTTCGTGTCGTTTAAAAAGCTCGTACCCAATTGAGAAACAAATGTAAATACTTAGTAAGTTTTCTTCGCTCTGCTAATTTCCGCTAAACTTTTTCTGCAATAAAACAAAAAACAAGCAGCCATACAAAAACTAACTTTTCTATCAATAGTCAACGCGTAACGCTCATGAACTTCCTTAAAAACAATTCCAACGTTTTCCTGTGTAAAAACAACTTCGAGCAATGAAATAGACACTAATAAACATTCGTTAGTACAGACTGGAATAATGTGGTATCCAGTCGATTGCACATACAAATATCTTAAATCTCAATCGGTTACTGACGCTTTTTCAGTTCAAGCCGACCTGATAAGTGTTAATGCACGCGATGAATTGTAAATACAGCATTAATAAGCCACTTTGTTGCAGACGGGTTAAGCGGACCGTAGTCTGCATGCAAACGGTGCGATGTGCATGTCGCAGGTTGCTACGTCGGCCATTTTGATTTATACCTGGAGATAAGCTTTTTCTTGAAAACATATAATATTCGTTCTGCCGGTGGTATTATTGGTGGTCTTGAAGCTCACTTTCTTTAGGCAGTTCTTAGCGCGGCCATTCTCATCTAGGTCTTTTTTTTATCTCGTTGGGCTATCTGGCTAGTGGTCAGCACACATATCCTAGGCGATTGCTCCAGGTAGGACCTTTACTTGCATGATCTGCAAAAGTAATTATTACCCCGCAATCTCTTTCAGCTGAATGACGTGCGCCCTGATGACATCGACCAATCGTCGCCCTATCATTAAATCGACCAATAAAAAGGCAGAGCTCATAGAGTCTATCAAAAGCCTAATAAACTGTGCCGTTCTGAACGACTGACCGTGAAAGTCCGTTTTCACAATTGACCTGTGACGCCAACATAAGGAGCCTGCAGAAACACGCGATCGAAATACTCGTACCTATTTAATGAAGAAAGAAATAAAACAAGTTGATTCATACGTTGAATTAAAGGTCATCTTAGCTGTCCAAACTTATCGAATTATGACCGTTTTCGGAAAAGTTAGTGCTTACTGCTAGTGTCGATCTAGCTAGAGGAATGCGAAACTTTATTCTAGGCTGAAGAAGAAGAAGAATGGTGAGCCTTTTGTTTGATGAGAAATGTACGAATCAATACTATGTATTATGATACGAGTAATTTATTATTATTTATTTAGCCGCCGTGGTATACCACGAGATTGTGCCTCCCGACAATATGTCTAACAAGCATGTCGAGTATTGCGGCATTCAATATTTCCATCGGTAAGGTCTTTATTGATTGCCTATGGCTGTAAATCATGATAATGACCTTCATTGAAATGATTGTTTCACAATGCTACACTGGGTCAGTGCGCGCAACGCTATCTTGCCAGGCAATGTAAATCATCAGTGAGCCTCCTCGGAGCCATTTCTTGTCTGCATCGCTATGCTATGTGACAATGCTTAAATAAATAGGTATTATACTGTTTATATAACATACATTCACTACTATAATCTGGAAAGTTGCGTCACATCTTCGTGTTCGAGTCACCCTTGCCACAATGCCTGAAGACCAAGGTATTTGAACAGTGCGTCCTACTGGTCATGACAAACGGAGCTGAGACCTGGCACCTGACAGTGAAACTAGCCCACCGATTACGTCACTCAGAGAGCTATGTAAAGGTGCATGCTAGGATTGCTAGGAATCTCGTTAAGGGACAAAAGATCCGGAACTAGAAGCGTAGCAAACGAAGCTGCAGTGGGCTGGTCACATCTGTCGCAAAATTGGTGGTCGGTGGAGTAGACGGGTTCTCAAGTGGGCTCTGCAAGCGTAGTAAGTGTTGCAGTCCACCGGTACGTTGGACCGACGACCTAAAGAAAGTGGCTGGTAGTGACTGGATGGCAAAAACGGTACAGCCGGCTTAGTGGCGCGCCCTGGGGGAGGCTTATGTTCAGCAGTGGACTGCTATAGGCTAAAAATAAAGAAGAAATAAATAAATTACTTAAAGTAAATAGCATTACTCGTACCTACTTGGCTATTGCTAAACTAACAAGATTAATACAGCATACAACTTTTATACAGCTCAAAAATACGTATACACATAGCTATTAGAATGTAGGCCATGGATTTTCATGAGGGAGGCCTTTGCCCAGCAGTGGGGCAGTAAGTAGCAGCTAATTACTTTTTAATCTTTTGAAGGCTATCCCTTCAGCTTCGGCTGTTAAACAAAAAGTCAAAGTAGGCTGTACAAAAACTCATAAAACATCAGGCCTTGAAAGACTGGCCACCATGAGTGTAACGACAGAAAAAACGAAAAAAAGAGTAATGTTAAACCTGTCATGCGATAAAATGCTAAATGGCCCCCGCAATTAATGCCTTGACCGGGAACGTCGGCCTGAAGCCGTGTCTTCATTAAGGCCAAATAATAAATGAGTAGTAATAATACGCGCGCGTTTGGAACTGATCGGAGTAAGCGCATGAGAAATGCTCTTAAATGTGATGTGATAGCGCCTTATCAGCTCTTAGTAGGGTTGACACCTGTAGGTATCTCTCTGTTCTGTCTCAGCTTTTAATGCCATGTCCCGAATAAATGACTACCTCTTTATTTAAATTTTTATTCGCTTAGTTTGTTAAACGACATTTAGAAAATTGAAAATTGGTCAAGTGCAAAGTTTTTGAAGGGTTTTTCTAAAAGCCAAATGCATAAACTGTTGTTCGATTCTACGAGTACATTTGTATCATCCTCTAGAGTTAACTACTCTTCATTATAAAGCTCATGTTGGACTTGTTTTGTCCACGATTTCTGTCACAGTATTTTAAATCGGATGATGATCGACAATAACGGACCGAATAGACGGAAGAGAGTTGGCTTGTAAAACATTAGGCAAACAAGTTGAAGAGTTTTGTGAATCTGGATGTTAGTAGGTATCTTATTTGGTTGGAAAGTGTCTATATTGCAATTACGTGTTTACCTTAAGGTGCTCTCTCACTTGGAGCATTTGCCTGTAATGTAACGCTACAGAGTCGAGCATTATATCAGTGAGGGAGGAAAAGTGCGCACACTGTGATGTTACAGTTTCGAGCATTACGTTGGTGAGGAAAAAGCACCGAGCATTACAGTGCGAAACTTGATGATACGAGTACAACGTGTAATATTTATACAACTTCCCTGAAGTTTGATAAGGCAGTATTGTGATGTAATGCTCAAAATTTAATCAAAAATGTACATCACCATCACCGGGGAATGTTCGTCATGTCAGGGAGGCAGTTATGTAATGTAATGCTTAATAATCGAATCTGAAACGTGACATTACAGGAAAATGCTCCAGGTGAACGACCACCTTTAGATAGCCAAGTACGACGGTTAGTTAAGCAGTTTGCTAGAAGACCATGTTATTTCAGCAGGCGTGTTAGTATGGCACAGTTTCACTAAAGCCCAGCCTAGGCCAGCTATTTGCGTCAGGCATTCCAAGGACACTGGGTTCGGGACATCTGGAATATGTAGATACATCTCGGAACTCCTAGAAAAATAGAGACCCACACACTTTTAAAGTAAAGGATTATACTCGTATTTTGGGGCAGTTCCACTGAAATGGAAGCGGTATTTAAGTGGCAGAAGAGCTGTTTACGATCTATATTTAGGTTACATCAAACTACTAGCTGTAAATCTTATTTTAAAGAGTGGAGAATGCTTACTTTACCCTGTATATATATTTATGAAATCGTATTATTTGTTAAAAAAAATCTGGATAAATTTCAAAAACACCAAAGCAAAAGGCATAATTTCAAATTACGCATTCCGCCCCACAAAACGACACTTTTTGACCACAGTATTTTTTGCTTGGCGCAGAGACTTTATAATCATTTACCACGATCTATTTTGAATGTAACAGAAATTGTATCTTTTAAACATCAGGTTAAAATGTTTCTACTGCAACATGCCTATTATAGTATAAATGAATACTTGACGGACAAAATAATGTAACATTGCATGAACTTGACTAGTTATTGGTATTGTTATTTTTAATTTGATTTTATTTTGAACTTGTGACTAATTTTGTTTATATGGTAAAGGCGCGGCACCTCGGACAGATGGTCCGCTTATAACAATCCCGCCATTTTGATCACGCACACAGACACAGTGAGTTTATAGGCGATACCAGTGAGCTTCAGTGAGTCAGCCAGTCGCACTGTCGTGAGTGTTTTGGTTTTCGTCGAACTTCGTGTAATTTTTCACATGATGAATTTTGTTTTTGGCCGGTTCAAGATATAAGCTATATACCTACTTCATTTTATTTCATTTTATTTAAAATTCAGATCGAATATAGTAGTAACCTTGGGCGGTCACGCAAGTTTAGGAAAGAGGCGCAAGCGGTGCTTCTGTAAACTCTCTATTTTGTGCTAATACTCAGCCTGTGACAGCCCTGGCAGGACCTGATGCTATTACCCATTTAAATCAATGGTTCGCACCGCGCCCAAGGAAACTCGCATCTCGACCAATCCACTTGTCTCAGGTTGCGTGTTTTGGGATCGGAATGCCGGCAAAAGTAATGATCTGAGGGTAATTTAATTATTTTAGTGAAATTTGAGGTAACACGTTAAGTACTTAATGCGTTCTCACATTTCAATTTATTCTTAGTTTATGGGTAAAAAATTTCGTTTTTAATATTTTTTAGCGGCGAATGACGCTAACTGTCAATGGACTATCTCGTTGGGTCTGTTGTTAGTGATCTTGTCTTCCTTGTCACTGGTCATAGGTTTGATCTACACCTAGGGCAAACATACAGTGGTGGCCACATAATTAGGGATACCTGTCGATTTTCATACAAAAGAAGTAACTTTAAAGCCTTGATTCTCCGCCAAGGATTGACTGAAAGTGATCTGATAGTAGCCATCTAGGGAGTGACAGAGGAGATTGCCATACACAGTCAACAGATCTGATCAGCATTTTATTCTCAGAGATACAAGGGTCAGAGTTCTCTGTTGTAGGATCTCTGTTGTTTTTTTTTAAACATATTCTTACACCTATAAAATGCTGATCAGCTCTGAAGGTGTGTATGGCGATCTGGATCTCCTACATTCACTCGATGGATGGCTATCATCAGATCACAGCTTAGTCAATCCTTGGCTGAGAATCAAGGTTTCAAAGTCACTTTTTTTGTATGGATATCGACTGGTGTTTCTAATATGTGACGTCTGAACGACAAACCATTAGTGTTTGGGTGTTGTAATCTATTGAAATATATACTAAGAACCATTTGAGTTTATTTATAAGTGTTTGTTATTAACAGGCTTTGTCTAGTTTGGTTTCAGATAGCCTAGGTTTAACCCCTCTTTATTTTTCTTCCAAGCGCTCCACTGTGAAGAAAAATAAAAAGTTAGCTTTTTGCGACACAATGCGATGTTATTCCTTGTAGTATAATCACCCATTATAATTTCAGGCCTCCTTTTAACTAACTTCGATCTAATTATAGAGCTATCGGCGATACTGATAGCGATACATAAGATACAAATCAGCTTATCAGTCGATCGGACGGCGATAGGTTCCTTTATCGGATGTGGGAAGCGCAAATTGCCTAATTAGGTCCTACGAGAAACAAAAACTTCGCTAAAACCTTTGGCCTGAGGCGAGGCTTCGCAGGTAAAGGCCCTGCGACCTTAAGAGCTGTTAAATGCGTGCAATTAGTTCAATTTTGATTAGAATTAGGACTAGTACAAGAACATCATACAGCAAGAAAGAAAACAGTAGTGACTGCTTGGCTGCAAATTAGTGTATTTGACTTATTTTCAATTAATTTGGTTATATTACTCTAAGTTAAGCGTTATATATTATTGTAGATTGTACTTTTAGCAATTACTTGCTGTATTTATATATTGTGCAAAAAAGATTCATACTCACGAAATGTAGACATAACTAAAGAAAAGTCAAGTATATAAATAACTTTATTGTTGTTCACTATACAAAACTGAAGCTTAAAGATACTTCTATTCTCTTCTTTTTCTCTATTTTGCCATCCACGCATGTTTGTATGGGTCACCATTCGCCCTTAGTTACCAATGATCAAAGTCATGGCTTATTTTTATCATCTCCTGTGAAAACATTTAAAAAATAGGTTTAAATAGTCCTCATTAAAACTTCTAGAAGCATATTCTAGAAGTTTCGTCGTCAACGGAAGCAAAAAAGAATGTCAATGCATGTGAACAACCCAAAAGGGCGCTATTGCACTTGGTGCACAAAAAGCGCCGTTCTCATTAAGCTAATATAACGAACTCGCTGCGCCTTCCAGGAATCGCGCAGTGTAGCAGACCTAAGCAGTAACAAGAGAGAATATTTCCAGCAGCAAAAGGTAGTGCCAGAGCAAACTTGACGAGGCGCGGCGAACAGACTGAGAAGATAACAATTTGAACTCAGTACCTAGTTAAACCATATTTTTTATGAAATATGGTTGTAAATACCCGAAGGCCCCAACGGCTTTTGGTAACTCATGCACCACCACATAGCACACTTTTTATTGCCATGGTCACGAAATAAGGAGGTACTAGACAATTTAAGTATTTAAGCCAGGGGCGTATTCCAGCATTGAATTGACTCAAGCAGATGGAAGAAAACGCGCTACAGCGCTATACGCCTATCGTGTCGTCGACAGAAACATCGATTGAATTACTAGGGATTTGAATTCGCTTGAATTACTGCCGGTATTCTGTACTGCAACAACGGCAGTTCGAAAATGTATAATCCGGCAAAATTAAATAAACTACTAAAACGTGGGCCCGCCCGTGGTCGCCCGCCCAACATAATTTGGCCAGGGGCTGATTGGCGGTGTTACTCCGCGAATGGCTATGGTGGCGGCTACGAACCGCCGCCACTTTGTGTGTATACTGTGATTTATTCATGTTGTAAATAAATTGAGATCGTTGGTATACCTTAGGAAAATGTTGAAGCGTTTTCTGAGACGCGAGGAGAAGTAGCGTCAAGTTTATTCTGTCTGGTGTTTTTTGATAGTGCCAGTCAAGATGACCTTACTCTACTTGGTGGAAAGCGGTCGTGAGGTCCAGATATGAGGCTGATAAGCACAGTAATGCAAAGCGATCACTGAGCTGGCCATACTCATCTTGAAGGCCTGCAAACATGCCTTTTCACGCCCCGCTTGAAGACCCCGTGACTATGAGAGGAAGGAAACACATGCGCTGGTAGAGCGTTCCACGTCTGGATGGTTTGACAAAGAAAAGAGTCACCGAGAGAGTTTGAGGCATTAGAGTCATGAGAGTTTGCCATAATCTGCAATAAAAATTCCTTCTGTGAAGTGATTGCCCATCCTGCCTTTAGCGCCAAGGCTTTTCCCAGCCTAAGAATTGTTTGATAGTTGGTTGACTGGAGGCTGTTAAATCCTAACATGCCACACGTTTACAACTTTTTTTGTAATGATCGATCATGGTGAACAGAACAGTCCGAAGGCTTGAATTTAAGAAACCAACGGTATCCGGGTTGCTTTCTGGGTGTTTCTATTTAACGGAAAGTTAGCCGCAAATTGGCAATTAGTATACGTTTATGGCTCTGACCGGATTTGACCCACACAAGCTAAGAGCTGAAAAGTAATCTGCTGCCTCGTTACTTTCTGCTCTGCTCACCCTTAACCGAATCTTAACGATTGCCATCGTTGGACAAGTCGGTGATCCAATTAATAATAATGCGCGCGGCAAAAACAACGTTACGACGTGCGATTTTCGTCCCGAAATCAGCTCGAATTCCTGCGCCGGCGCAGCGAGGTCGACGGCCTCAAAACTGGTTCAAAATTATTTCGCCAAAAAAGCCCTTGATCGTGGGACGGTAAGGGTTAGGTATGCACTTGTTCGCTCGAGCAGGTAGGTGGAAGATAGTGCTGAAATGTGTCGATGTAACTGTTATTTACATCAATGCAATAGCACTATTTTAGGGGCTGTTAGGATGTTAGTGGCAAAAGTGTTTGCTGCAGTCAGAAAAGCTAGAATATCCTCTTCATATTTTAAGACATTTAATTCAAAGAATAATACTTTTACAAAATAGCTCAAGACGTAAGGATAAATAAGCACAAGTTACATCTATAATACTTAGGAGAATTATATTATCTAGCAATTAAAAATAATCAAATTTAACAGTGGAAAAAAATACTGCACAAATTAATAGGAGCAGAAAAGTCTTGGAATTTCATAACACTGCCTGGGTCGCTTGGGCCCTACCAGAAGGGTAAGGCAGGAAGGAAGGAAGGTTGCAGGATTCTGGTGGATGCAAGCTGCCTGATACTGCGCACTCTAGAAATTTGAGGCTCTCACAATGAGACACAGTAAGTATCTGTGTCCATGAAGTCTATGAATATTGAAAGTTTTTTTTTTTTAGTATTTCTTGTTCTTATTAAACGGGTATGTGACATGGTTATTGTGATATTTTGTTGTTATATGTAAATGGTATATCCTAAGGAAATATAAATAAGTCCAACTTTAAATAAACACCTGTCAACTGATAAGGCGAAACTCTGACCCGAGCTTCTTAAAATACTTTTATGTTTTACGAACCACCCAAGTCGCCACTCAAATTATGAGATACAATCAGCTGGCTTACAAATTATAATGCAATTATAATTTTTGATGTCGCGATGATGTGACGAAACTTATCCGAAGAAGGTTATAAAATGATATTCATTCAGCATCATTACTGTAATAAAAATCTAATCTAGCTTTTGATGGCATTTCATCTTTTAGCTGATGAAGAAGGTTAAGAAGTTCTCTTAATTGCGGATAGTCTTACTCTATGATGTTCAGAGTAGGCACCGTAAACAGGAATATAGTAACTTTTACCGGAGCTTAGATTTTATATAGTATACTTATACATTAAACTTGGATATTATCTTAATCATTCAGAGTCATAAATAGGTCTACTACTCAACATATATTTGACAGTGTGGTCAGTTGCAAACGGGTCACCTCCACCGAAATCTTCAGTGCAAAAGCTTATTTATCTTACAATGGCCTAATGAAAGAAGCCACTGTAAAGTATCATTAAGGCATTATGGAATGTTCCTTGTGTATGAATATTACCACTTATTTGAATAATGTAGGTTAAACAAAGTCTCGGAAGGGATCATTCAGATAAATTTAATTTTGGACTGCATTGAATTAAGGTCGTTAAGATAAAAGTAATCTATCAACACCACCGGGATTACTTAATGTATTTTGAATATAAATATTTACTATACTCATAATAAATCATTGATAAAAACAAATTATAACCATAAATTCTTTCGTTCAATCTTTTATAATCGATGTTTGACATCTGGAAATTCCTGAACACGTGTGTAGAAACAGTGTAATTTGATCAGTAATTATCATTTAATTACAGGATAATATACTTGTAAGACCACATATCAATCCTTTCGAAGAATCATCTGATTTTAATCGTATTTTCTTGTAGACTCAAGAATGTGTTTTTTGGTAAATATGCTATATGCCATAATTTCTGTTTCATATTTTTTCATTGAAATATAAATCAAGCCTAACAATGAGTACTTAAGCTTGCCAATATGAAAAGTGAGACTCCGCCGCGTCTCTAAGCGCAATGAATTGTTAGAGCAAATATGTAAATTGTTTGCGGCAAGCGACCGCAGCGCATGGGAACGTGCGCCCGCGCCGCCGCGCCGTGTTGATGACTGATCACTGGCCCTGCTTCCTTATTGTCTTTACATCTTTTGTCTTCAGATTTGAGTGATAGCTATCTTTCGAGGTTTATGACGAAGATATTTTAATCAATAACTTGTATTTTCACTATAGCTTTCGAGTCTTTGCGAGTTATCTCTAGTCTGTTAAAGCCTTTGTTGAATTCATATTCTTAAGACTTTCGAAAACGTATGTCGTAGATAGATCTGCAATATGAATGTTTTTTACATTTTTCTTTAGTGTAAATAAATTTAAATTCACTTTGCATGATTATTTCTTTGCCATAAAGGTTTCTAGGTCAGAAAGAATATTAATTATGATCGATAACATTTAAGGCATAATTCCGTTTCGCACTTTACTAATAAACTTTTGAAAAATGTAATCGTTAAGATTAGATTAATAAGTAGTTAGCGATTAAAAGAAACGACAAAAGGAATCCAATCAGTAATCTTATCCACATTTGAGGTGTAAGGCCCATTCTTAGAAACTCCTTGTGTCACCTAGATTAGAAAGAGATTAATTCAACTAAAAATGTATGTCATATACAATATCAAAATTCACACTTGTTTTTTGTTGATTTTAACTATAGCAATAATTAAAAAAATCTGTTTAAGTATTTGCGCGGTTAACTTTTTCAAATTAGTGAATTTATAGTAGAGCTTGTCTAACCAGAAATGACGCGCTCGCAACTTTTTTATTGCGTCCTTATTTCAGTCAATTTAGGAAACGACCTTTTCGAAATTGGCTCGGGTTTTGGTGTGCTGGGAGACGCCTCTGGCTTAATTTACTTCTCTGGTACGTAACTCCAGGATGTTTATCCCTACTTCGAGACCATGACAAGCGGCAATTACTCGTAGTCTGTCGCTAAAAAAAATTGGGATCTCATCTAGATGCTTAAATATAAACATGAAGAGCTTCTTTTCTTAACCATGGAGCAACAACTTTTATTTCGTTTTTCGCATGTTTCGTATTCAACAAACGTCGAACGGTTCCATTAAGTTTGGGTTTAAAATTCACCTGTCTCCCTGCGTCAGTCTGATAATAATGATAGCAAACCTTTGACTCCACGTCGGTTCCGCGAACCGGTCCGTGCGCAGGCGCAGATTTTGCATCAATGGGCAGGCGGTCCGAATCGAGGGTGCCAGCTTGATCGAATATTCCCCGACTTAAACACATTATTATATAGTAATTCGGGCACAGAGTAGTTTGAGTTCAGTTAACGGTGTTTAAACTGTTGGAGCAATTTCGTCTGTTATGGAGCATGACGTGAAGGATTTAATGACTAGTGGTTTTAGAGGTTATAGTTTTGAAATGGTTAGGGATTCATATATTGAATAGTTTGTTTTCATTGTTGATGCTGAAAATGTATTTTTTCGAGAAATGCAGTACGACTACTACGAATCGTAGTAGTCTATGATAAATATCTGTGACAGGTTACATTCAAGATCATCGAACCCCAAACTAAGCGGGGCTTGTAATATGAGAATATGACTCATACGCGCGAATCCACAAACGAAAATCAAAAATTGATCACCTCTCAAATTGATGCTGTCCTGTCACATGTCAGTAGATATGATAGGGACAGCAATACATGTAAGGACTCCTCAAATTTGATTATCGTTTCTGCATTCGGGCGTCAGAGACTGATAAACAGAACAAATTTAAATATTTATACATCCTTCACTAAATTTGTCCGGGGCAGGGATCAGAGTAACTAGGTGCCTTAAGCAGAACTTCTACCTACTGCACCGACGTTTTAGTCAATTGCAGTTCAACATGGGACTAATTAGTGATACATTTTTAATTAGTAACAACTTCGCACTTTTGTTAGCTCTGTCCTGATCAACATTTCTATATAGCTATAAGTTCGCAGTATCTGTCTGCGTGTAGCACCTACCCTGCATGCCCGCAGGAGGCTCATTTGATCTGGAGCGGCGAGTGGTCGTTTTTTCGGTGCGTACGAGTTTGGGCCGAGCGGGTAGGTAACCTGCCAGGATCAGGGAGGTAGAAATACAGGAAGCGGTAATGATACTACACAATCTTTTAAATGAATACTAATATGATTTACAATTAATTAGAACGAATCGATGTAATAAGTAAAAGCACACAAGCTGCCGCGAACACCAAGGAGGCGGAAGTGACGGATAATGAAGCCTTCGAAGAAGTAAATAATTTACATTTCAGAAAACTTAAAGGCTAGGCAAAAGGCATTTGTTTGCGGACGGCAGAAAAGGTCTCCAAGATACTGAAGATCTTGATGATTGAAGATGAGTGAAATATGATTCAAGACTAAAATGACAGGAGGCTTTCGGATAGATAGGTACATGATGAAAAAGTTGAAAGTGTTTCAGTAAGTTATTTTTCTGACTGTTAAAATACCTATCTTTTTTTATTCTACTGATCATAGTTTTTGAATTTAAAACTTGTTTGCCCAAATAAACGGTTTTGCACTAGTGCCCGCAAAATGAACGATTCCAGGCTCGCCTTCTGGATCCACGTCCCTCCACCTGCATTATGCACTTCGCAATTTTGTACTGCACGTAATTGCATAGCGTTTTCGACTCAAATTTTTATGTTAAGTAGTTAATGTTTTCTTAAAATAATGAGTGGCTACACGTAATTGGCCGGTGAAATGGGGGAAATCAACTGATATTATCACAGATTTATATTCGAGGCAGCACGAACGCGCTGTCGCATGTCTATAACTTTAGGAATTTATATTCAAAGTGAATTTGTTTTGGTCATATGCTCTATTGTTGCTATGAGGTTGTATGTAGGGTTAATGTCTGGGAATTACACAACGGTTAAGGTTTCTCTGCTGTTTTATTCTTCGCACGAAACAAATGACAATACATTTTTGGCTTTTTACTATGTCTCATTAAGCGAAAAGTTTAGGTGCTACTACTTGGATGAAATCCTTGCGAAGCAAATGTATTTATACTATGTATTTCTATTATATACTTTATTTCAATTATGAATACCCTTTGCCAAGCAATTGAAACTGTGCACAAAATAGGATAATTATTTACTAAGATTACTTAACATCCACCTTCGGGCAGAATGCTAAGTGAGCCAACAAATGGAGACTATTGTTGAACAGTTAGTAGTACAATATAATGAAGACTTGACAGAAATATATATTTTTTAAATGTTGTACAAATAGCTACTGTAATTGATTACTTTGTCAAACTAACTCAGTGTTTAGCAACACCGCGATCTTGATTCACAATATTCCAAAACTCACAACAAAATTCCGTACATCGGCCAATTTCGGTAATCGCAGACGGACCCCGAGTGTTTCGCTGAAGGAAAACGCTCTTTTTAACAAAATTACTACGAAGAAAATTAATTAATGTCCAATAACACAGGAAATACCCTTTTCGTGTTTCGTTTTAATTTGGGGGGAGGCGTTCGTGGATAAATATCGCGGCGCAAATTACGCTGCCAGAATGTTACGTGAACTTATTTTGTCGGTGTCTGCTGCTCTGCGTCAGAACTTTGAAAAGCGAGTAAAAAAGCATGTGACTCTGATATATTTCCCGGGATATTTTAGAAATTTCAGAAAACTTAAGTCACCGACGTAGCTCAGCGGGTGAGTAAGTTGAACTGGCAGTAGGCAGAAAGTCAAAGTCAAAGTCAAAGTTCTTTATTTGCAGTAAAGCGCAAAGATCTTATGGAACTCGGGGCGGAAAAGTTATGGATTGCTCTTGAAGATGGACCGCCTGCAACCAACCGCCCTGAATATCAACGGTATATGCCTATGTTCAACTATAAATGTCTTGTGGGTGCTAATGATGATAATAATGAGGAATCTCATTGTCGTTCTGTTGCAGTCCACTGCTGCCTAAAGACCTCGACCTTTCGTCACAATCCATGGTTCTGAGCCTAATGCATTCAGTCAGATACCGGCACTTTTTCGAGGTTATCAGTCTACGGGTGGAAAACGCTGCGTTTGCACATCCGTGATCTCAAACGGACTCGTTTACTCACTCGATTATCTGTAATTTTTAACGTAAATATTCGCATGTATCGACTTCTATCTATTATACATAGACGAGTAATGCATGCCAAGGCTTAAAAACAATTTTTTCATTGACACTGCTGGATTAACTTGCTTGCGTGACACAAAAACGTAAAAAAGAAATTAATCTTTAAGTACTTAATCGACTCACGAGAGAACTATTAGCATAATTTGGCAATCAATTACTTCGTAACAAAATGGTGTAACGTCTTATTTTGTTGCTAACAGACCGTTAAACAATTTAAGTAGAATTATTATGTATATTAATACATAAACTCGCACATACACTTTTGAACTAAATTATGGGATAATTATTTTCTTAATTGGATCAGTTTTTCTGAATGTGCTCAATTTGGACTTAGTTTAAAACCGTCATGAAGCTATAAATTTTGGTTGCGGCCGCAATCCGGCACGAAGGACCATTTTTCTTACTTTGTAAAAGACTTACAAGGAGCGAGAGAAAAAACCTAATTGCTGTACAAATATTTTCATGGGCTTTAATTTTCATCTGCAAATAAAGAAAGGCTACAATAATATCATTAACAATACGAAAGTTTAACGTTGGGTAAGACTTAAAGTTTCTAGACTGAAAACAACCCGATGGCTTACTCGATCAAGCATTCTAGTGCAAACAAATTAACGTTAATAAGTATTGTAAAAAGTAATCCAGAGGTTTAATTTAAAGGTTTACGGTGAGAGACATTTATGAAGCCAATTTAACTGTCGATTACAGAATGCTAATTGACTCTTTAACGGTGTCATTTTTGGAAAATCGTTCTGTCTCGAGACTTGACCCCGAATTATGCGACATAAGGAACATTGCGTTTTGTTTCTCATATCTCAGCTTCTTTTAGGGCCTATTTAAAATTGGGCCAGGTTCAGTATATGGTCCAGTACATTTTGTAACGGAAAGTTTGAGTAGTCTGGAATGTGGATTTCAAAACGGAACAGGAGACAGGTTTGTGAACCATGATTCCTTTTAATCAGTCGGTTTCCGTGGTAAACCGAAATTATTTCTCAAAGTTCAGACTGAAGAGTTAGTGAAAAATTGAAACATTTGGCTTCTCGATTAGGGCAAAAAGTCAATGAATATTTTTTTTATTTTCATTTCAAAATTATGATGTCGTGACACAAGCACAAAACAACGGGAAATCAAATGAACTTTGTTGAGGAAGTCTGTTTACAGAGCACATAGGTACCTACAATTTGGAAAGGCATCGAAAATAGGAAAAAATGTGGCTAAGTTTCTAGAGGAAATGGCTTTTTAGGGCTCCGTACTTCAAAAAGAAAAAACAAACCTTTAAAGGATCACTTTCTTTACCGCCTGTGTGTCTGTTTTGAACAATAACCTATAATCTGTTCATTGCATAAACAAGAGATTCTGCAATAAACACATCATCTACATTGCTTCTGCAATTCGCATTCCTTAACCCGACCTGTACCCTATAATAATTTAATTAACTAAAATTACTAACGTTGTTGAACGGAACCCGCCGCACTTCATAAAGCAAAACTAACATGATTAGCCCGCACCGATTTCAGGGATGGCCCCAAATTATCACGTTCCGATCACTACTGTATCCTGACCCTTCATTCCCCTTTTCTAACTCAATGTACAACAGCTAAGAGCCAATTTTCCAAATCTACAGGTCTGACAGTTCTGGTGCAGATTGCTTAGGAATATTACATGAGCATTTGTTACGGGGGAAATATTTTTACGATATGTACTCGGTCTTTAGTACTCTGAGGATTTGTTTGTATGATTGTTGCTTTTGGTGAAAGCAGGTTTTGCTTGAGTATTTAATTTTGTTATAGAAAGTAGTTACTTTAATTATTTAAGAATGAATATTTTTGAAACTGTAACGTAGTATACCATATGGGCCACCCGGTCGTCTGTCGGTGCACCGTCCGACGGTAAATTGAATTTTTTTCCTATTGTGTCTAGCACATACGACGTACTATGATGGGATAAGGTACCCCAAGATAAACCAACAAGCTGTAGGAAGGTCTTCGAACGGTATTATTTTGCTATAAGAAAATAACCCGAAAAAGAACTAAATTTACTAACTTAAAGTTAAGCAGATGAGCCAGTTGAAGCAGTAGTGGGAAGGTACAGTGAGGAAAAATGATGGTGGAAATAATTACAGAATGAAGACTATTTAAGAACAAAACCCATTGTGGTATCCCCACCATGTAAATAGTGTTGGATGACTTGATGATAAATGCAAGCTTTCGGTGGAATAAGTTCACCTTATCTTTTGGGAGTCATATGTGCTGCAATGGACGTCTTACAACTGTGATGAGTGTCGTAAATTATAGGGCAAAGTCACGGAAACACCTAGTATTGTTATAATTATCTTTGTACGACAGCCCAATGAACACCCTTGCCTTCAGGCGTCGCTCGCCTCTAATCTGTCATAGTTGCAAACCAGTTGTTGATATTTAAACATTCGGCACGGTAAAAAACTTGGGCGTGACCACTGTATAAGACCAAAACCACCAGACACGACGCTTGAACCAATCAGTATGCATAAGCAGTGTCTGAATAATTTGGTCGTTTTAGTTAAGCTGATAAATGCGTCCAAGTGCGAGTCGGACCTAAAGAAAATAGGGAAGGAAATATTTTCATTACAAAATATAACAAATCAGTCAAAAAATATTAAAGCTATTTTATTGTAATGAAAATTTCTGATCGGAACGAACATTGCTGTTCTGAACAATTATGTTAGGCTGAGAGTACAGTGTACCGGATTCAATTCCCGGTTGGGTAAATAATTCATGAAACCAACTTTACTGAAATGGCTTAGATCTGTGGATGCCTGTGGGAGACGCCGACATTTTACCATTTCGAGAGCATGACAATTTATGTTGTGTATTTATCTATCCTGATATCAAAAAGAGGAATGATTTAATTGTTTATTCACATTGAATAGGCTCCGATAAACGAACTACTGGACCGATTTCAACCAAATCAAGTCTGCTGTGGGTGGCCCTTTGCATGAGGGTTCCAAGATGACCGCTAACAGGCAGAAATGAACACGAAAAATTCATGACGACCACGACCACTCTGGCAAGAGCGTACCGACAAAGAAGATAGTCCCGGGGTCTTCAAGCGGGGCGTTAAAAGGCATTTATGCAGGCCTTTAAGACAAGTATGCTCATTGATTGCTTTGCATTACTCTGCTGGTCAGTCTAATATAGACCTCACGACCGCTTTTCCTTAGGTGGAGTGAGGTCATCTTGACAAGCATTATACAAAAAAGGAATCATTCAGATGCGGTACCCCAAAACCGCAGTGCGGTCATAATATGGACTGGATTAATGGAAAAAATATAAGTGAGCGACTAACAGTATTGAGAGTTCATTAATATATGTTCTCAAGGGGCCCGCGGCGATGATCTGCCACAACTTATTATACATATTGTATGTTTTATTATGGGGCTTATGCAAAATCATAAAGCGTACTGATCGTGTCAGAAACCAATTTAGCCATCATTGTAGCGTTGCGTTGAGTTTTATGATGGAGTCTTTGGTTTTTTGCAAATTTATTTATTCACAACATTATAGAACTTCGTAGGCTACGGGTAGCCTACGGCTAAAGATGTGTGGTTTAATAGGTGAAGATAAATAATTTTATTTGTCTAATAAACAAACGCAAACCCTTCAATGAACAAGCAAGGCGGTGTTATCACTTTGGAGCGGCTTCCGGACAGCCTTTAATTGGTAAACGATTAACGCCGAAGCCTAGCAAAAGCGTTCATAATGTTTGACTGTTTTAAAGTGTCTTGGATCACTAGTTTGCCTAGCAAGATTACGTATTCACATAACTCTCAAAGAGGTGAATAACTTACCCATATGACGTGATGCCATCTTCTGGGAATGAGACAGCGCGGTGCCAATTGGCATATACACAACGGGACTACTTTCTATCACGACGCACTCTTACTTTCATATGCCCGTTACAAAGTGAGACTAGATCTAATGTTTAATATCTAGTTTTACCTGTCTGTAACTGCATTCACGGCACTTCAAAATCTGCCGCGAGTTACCGTTCGATTTCTGTTTGAACGAATTTGGTGAGTATTTTTGTGTTTTCTTACTAATGTTACTAATATTATAAATGCGAAAGTTTATGAGGATGTTTCTTTCACGCAAAAGCTACTGAACAGATTTAAATGAAACTTTACAGTAATAAAGCTTGTACATCAGAATAACACATAGGCTACCATTTATAAAGATTTTATATGTACGTGTACGATTTTATATATATTTTATATGTACGTTATGAAGTTCACGCAGGCGAAGCCGCGGGTGGAAGGCTAGTATTATAAATGCGAAAGTTTGTGAGGATGTATGTATGTTTGTTACTCTTTCACGCAAAAACTACTGAACGGATTTAGATGATACTTTACAGTTATACAGCTTATACAGTAGAATAATACATAGACTACAATTTGCGTTTGATTGATAGTTTGTGAGCGTATTCCTATTTAAAAGGCAAGCATCGCATCGGTGACACCTATGGTGTTGCAGTTGTCAATGGGCGGAGGTGATTACTTTCCATCAGGTGACCTTCCTGCTCGTTTGCTCTCTATTACCGAAAAAAAAATCAAAGATTTTGTGTAATTTGACGCGTGCACGCAGGTGAAGCCGTGGGCGGAAAGCTAGTTGAATAATAAAGCAATAATCTTAACTGTTTCCTTGTCATAATTATGTCTACTCTCTGGACCTATTAAAAGCTGAACCAACTGTCGTTCTGATATTGTGTTATTTAGAATATTTTTTTTTTATTTTTTTGTTCATATTTGTGAATATATGTTTTATCTATCTACAGATGTAAGATTAGAAAAAAAACTTGGTCTTGACTGCTGGCATGGCCTGAACTCGCGACCTTTCGCTGGCCGGGCGACTGCTTTTTCGAGGAAGATACTAATATACCTGGCTAATTACATACTTTCCATCCTTTTGATGAAGATGATGGTCACCCAGCCCGCCAGATCTCAACCTGATTTGAAACTTTCACTGGTAAATTAATTAAATATTAATTAAACTATAGTTAATAAATAAATAAAATAGGGGGCCCAATCACTAACCGTTTGGCAACATTGCAAGTTATTGTTGGAGTTCACATCTCAATCATCTCAACTAGGTCTTAAACAATAGGTGTTACGGTTACTTTATTTTTTATTGAATAACCACACACACAAATCTTTGGCGCCTTAGGCTATTTTTCCTCCAGGGTTGTGCTATGCAGATACTGTGAGGATAGCTAAGCCACGTAACTATAAGATCATTTCGACTAATGTTAGGCTATGTAACGGAGCTTATAAGATGTGCTAAGAAGATGCGCCGCCGCTAAGTAGCTGTGCGAGGAAGATGCGCAGTTCGAGCTCTGCGATGTATCGACAGAAGGGAAGGCACGCACAGCACGCATTCACGTGTCATGTCATGTGTCATATTCACCAGCTCTATGCTATGTGGACCAATAAATGTGATTGGTGGATATATATCAAACGCATCCACAGCAACGTAGAATCACCTCTCTGGTGTACCAACAGGCCAGTGTACTACTCTCTGACCAGTCTTGTTTTACATGTATCCACTTAGCTACAATTAAACATGTCTTCATTATGTGGTGTAGACCACACACTGCTACCAATTGGCCATGACATAACACGATAAAACTTTTGAGCAAGAAAACCAAAATCGATTTCTTCAAAACGCCATGATTTCTCTAACAAATTTAAGTCACGTTTCAAACAATTGAGGTAAATACCATTTTATGGAAGTACCGTCGTCTCGTTAAGCGAGTATTGAAATATTAGGCCGTGTTAACTAACGCATGGCAACAGTGGTTCGGGAGCTCACGGTAATAAGGACCTTATTGGTTTGAGGAGAAGGGTAGTTATTGCCTTATATTGTAAGTGCGTATGAGTGAGTTTGGGAAAGCGTACGTTTCGTGAAGTGTCTATTTGCATGTGGGGAACTTATTAGTAGTCACTGTTACGGGTCATGGTTGCAAAGGTTTTTAACTTGCGTGCATACTTTTATTCATAACACATACCATCACGACTTTATCCCAAACGGGGTAGTCAGAGGCAAGTGACTGTGTTGTCATGGTAAACGAAACACTCAGAAGCCCACTTTTCACCAATGGTATTAGAACCCAACGTGGTAGGTGGTGAGCCTCCCGCCGTTATCCGTGTTGATTTGGTTTTTTAACGATGTTTTCCATCACCGGAGAGTAAGTCTGAACAATGAACACAACGATTTTGGTTCTGGCCAGATTTGAACTTCGACACTTTTATTTATAAAGCAGATTTAAGATTTTCTAAATTTCATTTGTTTGTTCACAACATCTAGAAAAGAAATACTATTATTATTATTTGTTAAATTTTTAGAGGAAATGCTGACTTGTTACAGCTATAAGATACTTGTATCAAAATAAAACTTCCGCGCTAAGGTTACTGTGTCTTATAAGGTTTTTTCTAATCCAAATCAATAACTTCGAGAGCTGAGCCCGAGCCACAGGGTGTTCAATAATGCTCAAGCCCCCTTGCAGTCATTCAATTGAATTTTTGTCAACAAGTCGTTCTATTCTTATTACCATTATTAGATACTTTTCGCCTGCGGCTTCGCCCGCGTGATCTTCTAATCGTTATATATTTTTAATCACTATATTACATAAAATCTTCATAAATTGTAGCCTTTTTGTTATTCTGATGTATAAGCTGTATTACTGTAAAGATTCTTCTAAATCCGTTTGGTAGTTTTTATTTATTTATTTGTTCTTTATTGCACAAACAAACTAAGTAAGTACAATTGGCGGACATTTTCCACCAGTCAACCGCAAGGTATAACAGAAACATTTTGGGCTTGAATTTTAAAAATTCTTTCACCAATATATAAGCATAGGCGATTTTTTCTTAAATTTAGGCTATATTTTGACGGGAAGGACAGTCTACGTGGGCGAAGCCGCTAACGGACAGCTAGTAATAAATAATCTAATCTAATCTATTCCCAAGTCAACACTTCTCAGTAGGCCACTGAACTGAACTATACCCATTGCCGACTTCTCACCTACTTCGCATCCGTCAGTGAACGGTGAACAGAAGGCAACGGAGGACATTATAGACCGAATGACCTATTGGCTAATTGACTTTTCTTCATTTCGTTTTCACTCGGCCATTGGATGTTAAAAGTTAATTTGGTTTACGTCTTGTGGCGAGCCGCTGTGTCTGCGTTGTCTTTGTGGAAATTTGGTGATTGTTATAGGTAATGTTGCTTACCAGTTGTAATTATATTTAGTATATAGATTGTATTTATATTATAGGTGTAGCTAAATATAAAATTTATGATGACAATTTGAAAGAACCGTGACTATGATGGACTACTTGAATAAACTATTGAGAGTTTTATAATTTTTTATTTTTTTGAATAACAAAAATCTATTTTTTTTTGTAAAAACATCACTTAGTATAAAACGCAAATAATACTACTCTTCTTCTTCTTCTTAGCGTGTCGATGGAACACGAGAATTAATTACATCGTAGCAGCCCAGAATTCAGCCACTTGTATTGCGGATCGACTGCCGTTCATTAAATCCGCTGGCGTGCAGGTGTTGGGGCACGCCGGGCACGATGTTAAGTGTGCCATAGTTTGCACTGCACCGCAAACACAGTCCACATGGGAGCTGACCAAGTTCTCCTTACTTCGGCCAACCTGAGTCCGAAGCCTGTTTAAGGACTTCCAGATCGGCCATGGTAAATCATGTCCAGGAGGGAGATTCTCGGCAAGCGGGACAAAAGGAGTAGGCAGAGAAGCTTTTGTGCGCCAAAGTTCACATCTGGCCCCTGCGGGGGGTTCGGTAGAAAGTGGAGCAAACACACCTAATAAAACTGCGATGACTTTTTAGCCTTTGCGGCACTGAGACGTAGCCGTGCATAGGATGCTTTGAGTCGCGATCTGCGTTTGCCCTTTCAGTAGAGCTAGCTATAGCCCTGCGGACTTCCGGAGGTATACTATACTATACTATACCAGCTAGTGGATATAGTATTGACACTGGGGTAGGTTTAATGCTACTTTACCATAGTGAAAACAGTGTTCTAAGACTGTTTTTTTTAATTTTGAAGGTAAGTAGGTAAGTAAGTAATTAGCTTTATACTGTCCCACTGCTCGGTTAAGGCATCCATCATTGAAATCAAGTCATTGCTACAATTGATGGTTATGACCTTAATCACCACGCTTGCCAATTTGTGCAATTTGTGGTCATCTTAGGTATAATCTGCTCCCCTGCACACTTTTTTGTTATGACTTTACTCTGTCAATTCAATTTTGGTGGATAAAAACGAGATTGAAAAGAGTAACCATTGAGTTTTTTGCCGTAGTCTTCTCGATCGGAAACAACCTCCGAACCGGTGGTAGATTCACATTATATTTAATTATGATATTAACTATCATAGTATTATTTTATGTAAGTTTATTTTTATTCAGTATATTTTTGCAACAATTATTTTTGTATATGACTTGTCATAAGTACTTTTTATAAGTCTATATGAATAAAGATATTTTTTTCTTTACTTTACTTTTTACTTTAAAAATTTGGATGTCCCGTCTCCGTAACATCCATTTCTGAAAGTTTCAATTGCTTTCTTTGATTAACTTACGCCCGAATCCGCAAACGTCAATCAAAGCTGAACAGTCCTAACCTTACATGTACACATATAGCTGTCCCTTTTATTGCTATTGACAAGTGACAGGGTAGCCTCAATTTCAGGTTATACTCAACTTTTGATTAGAGGTTGTGGATGCGAGGATAAGTCTATTTTATTCCTGAGTATTCGAAATTTAAAATGATTAAAAAGTAACGAAACTATCCCAGCGAAGACTGAGAAGTCTTGAATGAACGGAGTTGTGGCTATTTCGGGAAAGTTTGTGGCACAGCGACGTCACACTTTTATTGTTTCTCGTTCCATCGTTTGAGCAATATTATTTCAAAATAGAAATCCATGACGTTAATAGACGAGGAATAAAATCGGAATACTGGGACTGATGTTGTCAGTAGAACTAGTTGTCTTGTAGCGATTGCTAAGCTTTGAGTGGATGTTGTGGTAACTACGAGTATGTTATACCCATGTAGTACCAATAGGGTTTATAACAACATCATCAGAATCTAAAAATATTTTTTGATGCCCAAAAAAAAATTTTTAGGTTCTATCTTATTATTCTGGTTTTCTTTTCGGTTTCGGATTTTCAAACATTTGCGGCAAAATCCATTTTTGAGTGGTATGTAAATATTACTATATTATAGCAACTTATGTTAAGAAACCATAAACATAAACGCAAAATGTAATATAGCTGTCGAACAAATGAAACAGATCGCAAATGACGTCATTTGCAAGCGGCAGTTTGTGGAGAGCGTTTCGGGCAAGTCCAAAAATGTTTAAATTGCTATATCTCAGAGAGTTTTGGTGCTATCGAAATATTTCTTCACCAATGTTGCTATTTTTGAGAGGTCTTTCGATAACACCTCAAGAAAAAAAATTGTCAAATACCCTATTAGGAATACCTATGGCATCTGCTTGTATTTGCACATACTAGCATACTGCAGCGATTTCCTTCGTGTAGTTTTAGCTTTTTCAGAGAAACCGATGGTAATCTGCTTTTAGTTAGGGTTAAGCACACTAACTCGGATTGTGGATTGCATGGTCCAATCTGTCCAGAACCATATTTTTATTCATTGTTTAATTTCCGACTAACTCTCCTCCGGAAATCAAATCAATCCCGGATAGCGACGGAAGGCCTCACCACGTTGGATTCTAATACCATTAGTGAAAAGAAGGGTTCTGACTGTTCCGTTCCTCAACAGCCACCTACCTCTGACCGACCCGTTCGCGATATAGTCAAAATGGTATGTTGTTACGATATTATAAAATATATGCATTATTCGTAGTTTCGGACGTTCTAACGTGAAAACTATAAGATGGTTTTTAATAAAACGTATAGCATAGGGTGTTTGAAATTACATACTTATGTGAAAAGTTTCAAAAGCTAGTTAAAATAAAAAATAACTCCCACAGAACATTACAGTCGTTTACTTCCAATGTTTTCATTTTTATTTCCTATTACCATGCCCTGAAATAGAACATTTGTCATCGCATGCCGAAAGCGTGCCACGCGGCGAGTTCAACGACTGCTTGAAGCGGCCATTTGGCAACACCATCATGACATCGTCCCTTTAATGTTGCAACCCATTTTTTGACTCGTGTCTAAAAGCCCTTTAATGTTCAACCCATTTTTGACTCCGGCTGAAAGCCAGCTGATTGATCCTAGACTTTTAGAAGTTAGTGTACAGTTTCTGTAGTTGTGAATGTTTTCGTGTCTCTTTCATTAGTGCAACATTTTCATTGCCGTGACGGCAACTGTCAATAACTTACCTCCGCCTACTGTTTGGGATATAATTAGGGTTACCACCCGTACTCTGAAATAGAGTATTGTCCTCTTTTTCATGTAGGCGTTTCCTTTCTCTTTATTTATAATTTAAGACAACAATAAAGAATGCTAAAATACTCTATTTACGTAAAACTGGTTATTACTGTCTCGTTACTGAGACTAAATTCTATATATACACACATCAAAAGTGTCTAGGGATCAACATATATTTTTGCAATAACTTTTCTCCTGATTGATATTAATTAAAATTTTCTTTAAGGATTCATCAAATAAAGTGTTTTCGTTTGTCTACAGTAACGATAAACCAAGTCACCTTTGCATTAATAAAGAAATTTGCCATTTTCCTAATAAAGGGATTTTCGACATTTGAACCACTAACATTAAAGTTCGAAAAAAAGACTGAAATAACAGTTTTCTTTAAAATTTTATTGGGTAACTTAAACAATTAATAATCCGTGTTTCTACCGCGAACACTAACAACACAAGAACATCGGTTTGGCATACTCAAAATGAGTTCATCCAAATCACGCTGTGGAATGGCCGCCCATGTTCGTTGCAACAACAAAAAAAGGTCTTCTTGCGACTGGATACCCTCCATATTCGGCAGAGCTCTTCTCTGTAGCATATCCCATGCATGCTCAATCGGGTTCAAGTCTGGCGACTGAGCAGGCCAGGGCAGGACAGTGATGTTAGCTGCGGCGAGAGTCTGTCTTACAACTCTTGCGGTGTGCGGTCGTGCATTATCATGCATTAACTGAAATAAGGGACCGATTTGCACTTGTAGAGGAACGATGACGTCTGATACAATCGTCTCAGCATAAATTTGAGCGTTGAGGTTGCCTCTGATCCAAATCAACTCAGTTCTTCCGCCGATCCAAATACCCGCCCATACCATGATGGTTCCACCACTATAAGGATGGACTTCCTGGCAGGATTTTAATCGCTGTTGGCGTCCAGGGGTTCTCCAGTGTCGTATACGTCATGTATCCGGTCTCATACCAAAACGAGACTCATCAGAAAAGCACACGAAACGCCATTGTTCTTCTGCCCAATTTCTGTGTTCAAGAGCCCATTGATATCGAATCCTACGATTGTGCATCGCTATACCCTTAGCGGTCTTCGGGAATGAAGGTTCACTTCATGCAAGCGGTTTCTGACTGATGGTCGCTAATTAAGTTCCCTGAAGAGTGATGAAGCCTCACGGCTAACATCATGGCGGTTATTGTTGGAGCTCTTCGAGTTGTGATTTGAATGTATCGGTCTTGTCTCCGTGTGGTGCAGCGATACCGTCCTCCATGGCGATCAGCCACGGTACCAGTGCTTTGGTAACGTGTCCAAAGTCGACTGATAACACTCTGACTTGTATTCAGAGCTAAAGCCACAGTACGTTGCCGGGAACCAGCTTCTATCATTCCCACGGCTCTGAGCATTTCTTCCCTGCTTAAATGACGTCGCCGCTCCATAATAACGTTGGTTTTAATCAGTAGTAGGGAAACAGTAGCACTAATAATGTCTTCAATGCGTTGTATGTTTTTATAGGGAAAATATTGACAGCTGATTTTCATCTTTTACTCGAATTTGATGTACAGTTCCTGTTTCAAATTATGAAATGCACCAAAAAGGATCCATATAAATTTATAAAATCATAAATTTATTACAAAGCCACATCTCAATCTCAAGAAATCCGCATAAAAATGCTTGATCCCTATACACTTTTGATATGTGTACTATCGCACGAATACCTTTTTTCTATGCTTGGCTAGTAGGTTTTTTTTTTTCATAGTGTCAATTTGTTCCCACTGAGAGCAATCGCACTAGCATGCTCTCAGCAGGAACAAATTAGCATTCATACTACTACAAGCATGGAAAAACGGTCTTCGCAAAATAGACAGACAAGCCACAGTCACAAAATTAGGCCGTTTGATATTATATTCTTTTTTTTATGCTGTATTCTTTATTTTCGTCCTACCAAAATGAAATAATACTTTATTCGACCTAAAAAAAGGTGGCAACCCTAGATATAATCGTGTGCATGTTTACTGAAAATAAATTGGCTAGCTTTTGATAACGATAAATGGATGTTTTAAAACTAATTATTTCTTGGTGGCTCTTGAAATTTGACACCACAAATCTTCGTGTCTTCGTGATTAAACTCGCCAATCGAATGTAGTGCAAATCATTTAGATAGATTAGATAGATTTTTCTTCAATTGGTGTCCATATAAGTTGATAAACGTTAAATGTAGTCAGTATGAAACATAATTATTTTCCCTCACATGCCAAAGTGTGATGTTCCGTTTTTGCCGCTCAGCGAGGAACCCCGAAATGCAAAGGTCAACAGAACGGATGGTGCATAAGAAACTGCAAATGACTGCTCATTCATTAAGCACTAGACAAGTGTAGTTTTATTTGCGAACGCTAAGTGTGAAGCGAAATAACATCCTGCCTTTGTAACGTCAGAAAAAACAACTTTCACTTCTGGCAGAAATTTTTATTTATTTTCAATATACAGAATACTTATTTCAGAACAGTTAAGTTTAAGTTTTTCGTAAGGATTCTAATCTGGGGACTGTCCTCTTCTTCGTCGTGACCATGATTAATAAAATTTACCATATTGAGGCAGCCCAATGCTCCGGCTCTGCTATCCAGGGGAAGGGCCTGGTATAGATCTTGAAGTAGGCAACTAGCGGGGCACTAGGGGCAAGACACACTCAGGCACATTGTGTGTGCCCCATCTGAGCTTATGAAACCTATTTTTTTAATCTTGCACCCACTTGAGATCCGAATCATTTGAGTGACTTCCATGTGGGCCATTACAGGCTGCAACCTACGGGAAGTAAACACTGGTCGGTAAAAAATCAAGAAGAGTCTGTTTTGGTATATGCCGTAGCTGATTTTACGTACCGACGTATTCGGCTGATAGGACTCACCATAAGTGCCGAACTTACGCGGCAGAAATGCAGTTGCTCAACTCTGTGTGTGTATTCAGAGTCTATAATTCAGTGCACAATGTGTGCTCTACAAAATATGTTGCTGCTGAACTTTTGGCCGACCGAAGTTAGGCTGTACACTGTAATGTGTCATCAGTAATTCAGATAGCATTGCAGGCAGACAAATCATGCCGAACTTCGGTCGCGTACCTGCGGCATAGTGTGTTTAGACACTTTGTACAACTTTTCGGCGCTTGATTTGCTCGTCTGTCGGCGACTTGCGACAAAAAATCTGAAAGTTATGGCCGTTTAAATTTGCGAATGGTACTTCAATGTGGTGTGGGAAACCAGCGTTGTCATAATTTAGCGCATGTGCAAGCGCAGGCGGCTCGACGCGGACAGTTTTCAGCGCTAGGCCGGCCGCACAAGAATACAAGTATTTTAACATGCTTAGTTCATATTTGCATGCCTGCCTATTAAATGGCAGTAGACTGTTGAACAAAAATAATATTGCAGACTATAGATATACGAGTATATCTACACGATTTTGAGCAAATACCAAATTTTAATTTCAGTAAATGGAAAATAGAATAGAATAGAAAATATTTTAATAACCCAACAGTACAAGGAAAAAATCTAAATTGCATAAATAAATAAGTAAACAAAGGAACTAATTTCAATACGTATAACAAACTATACACAATGCTTAGGCATTTAAAATTGACTAAATAATTAGAAATGTAAACTTAAAAAACATAAAATGAAAAATTGAGCAGATATTTTTTATCATGATTTAAAAGACAGCAAAATGGGGGATCTTTTTGGTGCCAAGTCAAGTCAATTATCAAGTCTAGTCCTTAATAGACCATTGCATTTTCAAAAAACTACAAGAAACGTTCGAAAAAAAGTAAATCATAAATTCATCTATCTATGCTAATATTATAAAGAGGAAACATTTGTTTGTTTGTAATGAATAGAATTCTTTCACCAATATTAAGCTACATTATCAGGGAGTGACATAGGCTATATTTTTTTTTATTTTGGGCTATTTTTGTCGGGAAACACAGTCTACTCGGGCGAAGCCGCTGACGGACAGCTAGTAAATCATAAATCAGAATTATGTAATCATGAATTCAAGTTATTTTAATTTAATTGTGTGGCTTGATTGACACGCCTTTGGCTATTGCGATAAAAATTTAATGCGATATCGATTTATCATGTCATATTTTGACGCGACGCGCATCTTGGCCAGGCTTGATAGGGCAACTTGTCGCAAGTGTGCACTTGGCCTGTGCATTGTTTCACATTTACAACAATACTTAGGTACAATATTCGTATCCGGCGTCGGGTTAAGTAGGGCAGCGTTGTGTTTCGTGCGGTAATCGCAACCCAAGTGATTTGCTATCGGAAACAGTTTTTGGCATTTTTGCAAGCAATTCACCTTGTTGGTACACAATAATATTTATAGAAATATTGTAAACAAGGGGCATTTGGTCTTTTATAATCTATACTAATATTATGAAGTGGAAAGATTTGTTTGTTAGTTTGTATTGAATAGGCTCCGAAACTACTGATCCGATCGTGAAAATTATTTTATTAATAGAAAGCTAAATTAATCAGGAGTGATAAAGGCTATATTTTATTAGGATTGAACAAAAAAATCAGTGATAAATAATAGTACATGTAAATCAAGTCGGAGAAAAGCGGGCGGGATAATAATGTTACTCGTAATGGACACCAGCTGTCAAACATATCATATATAAACATAATATATTCTGTCCATAGTTTATATAGTTTATGTTGCTCGATGTTACGTTGTAAACGCTGAGTATGCCTAAAACTGGTGCATATGCTAGAATAAGATCTCTGTAATGTTACCATAACTGTGTTGCGTATATGTACTGTTGGTATACCTATAAATAAATAAAACATTTGACAGAACGAAGTCTGTTGGGGCTTGGCGCAGATCGTGGTATAGTTAAAGTATTCAAGGTAATAAAAAAATACTACTAGGTGACCGAGTGATAAAAGCGCTTCACCTTCAAAAAGGGTCAGTCCTCAGGGCGGGCAATGTATTTTTTATAAAACGTTGGTGGCGAGCAAGCACGCTGACCGCATGATGGTGGGTGGTTACCGCAGCTCATCAAAACGTAGGTATTAGGTACTCCCTTGCTGCTGACCCTGAAAAGGTGCTGGTAGATTTGAGCATTCACTTGTATCAGATCATCGAGCATTCGTCGAGCAACTACATTGCGAACATAGCGCTCGATGGTTTGATGTCTGATGCAACTTGATTTTAAAAACCAAGCAAAAACGTTACATTACAATCTAATGCTCTAGCAAAAAGTCTAGTCTATACCTACCTTGAGGCAAACTTTACTTACCTGCCAGAAAACGAAACTGCCTGCAGTGTTATACTCGTAGTAAGATGTAAGTATAAGTTAATTGTTATATTGATCTGTGGTTTTCCGTAAGCTAAAGGTATTTGCATCCTGACGGGCCAGCATTTTGGGCAGATTATTCCCAACCTCCCCCTTATATCTCTTACCCAAAACATAATCAATTTATGAACAGTTAAATTGGCTACATATAGACTAATAATTTATGCTTGGACGAATCAGAGTACCTAAAACCGAATTGTCTATCCAACAAACACCCCTGCTCCCTCAAACTTGAAATTCGAATGGCAAACTGAAGTTTAGCTCGTTATTTGTTGGCGGGAACTCGACATGGAGCGGGTGCAAATCTCGTTGTTCAAAGACTCACTCAACCGAGGCAAGTTTCATTCAAAAGGTTTATTCGTTTAAAAGTTAAGTTCAATTTGTTAGTTTAATGCGAAGAGAGGAAGTTGAATGTATTTGTGTCTTAATTATACTACCTAGCTAGACAGTTTAATGAATACAACAACTATTAACGTTTAACGATTAACACGATTGGCGTAGTGCGCTGTAGCACGGTTTCTCGCCTTTAATTCCGTAGTGTCCCGGGTTCGATCCCCGGTCAGGTCAATTCAAGAAATGATCTTTTCTAAACTGGCCTGGGTCTGGGTGTGCTGGGAGACGCCCCTGGCTTTAATTCCTTGTCTGGTACCTCGTAACACAGGGATATATATCACTACTTCGAGACCATGACAAGAGTTGTGTTGTCTGGCGCATATTTATATTTATTTATTTATGTGCCAGTCTGTACCTTAAAAAAATACCTAACCTCATATCCTTATAGTAGCGGGAAGTATAATGCTTACTGAAACATAAATTCGAACCTAAATTTGAATTCCATCGTCATCGCTAGAATTTTCTGCCCACTCCTGCGCCCCCGCGGTCGTATTTTGAGTAACAACTTAAAAACCCAGACGCAGTGTTTGCAAACACAACTTGAACCTTATAACCGCTTGTATATGGTTTCATTTGAACCAGTTGGAGTTGAAAGGGAGGAACCCCTATGGTGGAGGAGACTTTTAGCATGTTCTGTGTATCACTTTATTTGACATCTGCTCAAATCGCATTACCTACACTCAAGGCACTTACCGGGAATATATTCGCTTGTAATGTTAGTAATTTACAATGTGTGTTCGTAGCGTAACAAACTTTTAGGCCGTAAACTAACATTAAATTCGACAAAAAACATAAAATAAAAGCCCGCAGCTAATTATTGCAAATTTTACAGGGGGTTCAATTTTTCTATTCAAGTTCTCCCCTTTCAATTGCTATTGTGATTGCTAGTTCCAGAGCTATGATTAGATATTACATTTATCTTCTATATAAATCTAGGTCGTAAACCTACATATTAATTTCAAAACTACACTAATATTGCTACAACTACTTGTAGCTTCTTTCGAAACATAGAAACATTTAGAAAATGGTTCTTGAAATTGAAATTTTCTTCCTTAATAATGAATCCCCTCCACGGTAATTCACTAAGTAAAATAATTTGTAGGTTTTCAGCTTTTGTTGTTGTTATAGGGTAAAATAATGTTTTGAGAATAGGGCAAACAAAATAAAACTTAAAAAAAAAATCTATGAAAGAAAATCATTGGTGCTTTTTTTTGGATGTTTTTACTAAAGAAGTTACAAGTTTGTAATGTTTAAATGATATGTAGCAATATTAGTGAAGTTTTGAAATTAACTCAAAAATATGTAGGCTTGCGACCTAGATTTTGAGAAAAATCAAAATTTGTGAAAAAAACGTTTTTTTTTGGGAAGTTTGACTGTTTTTTTTTTCTCAAATGAAGAAGATATTGGTAGCCGTTTTATTTCTAAATTAAAGCATAAAATTTACAATAATTCGCTGCGGGCTTTTATTTTATGTTTTTTGTCGATGAATTTAATGTTAGTTTACAGCCTCAAAGGTTATTCTACGAACGGGTCACATTGTATATAAAGCGAATGGTCGCTCACATCATCATCTCAAAAACTACAAGTGCTAGGAGTTTCAAATTTTGAATGAGGGTTCTTTTTGTGTCGTAGGGGCTCACTGAGACGCAATCTTGTGAAATTCGACCCCTAAGGGGTTGTTATTGGGGTTGATACTTTGTTTGTATGAAACTTCGTAACTTTGTAGTTGACTCCTATTTTTTTTTGACGGGATTTTGCAAATCAAGTATTCTAAGTCGTAAAAAATACTGTATGTCATAATAACAATGAAATTCACGCGGGCGGAAACGCAGGCGGAAAGCTAGTTAGCCTATATACAAGGACTGTCCCAAAAAGCTGAACAAATCCTTTCATCATTGCAATCAAGCTATCGCTAAAATTGATGCGCATTGGCCGAATAACCGTGCTCTGGTATTTGAACCCAGAGGTCCTAGGCAAGAGCAACGCGCTACTTTCGTGCCGACATGTCAAATGTGAAAAATCTACGGGATTGACATAAGCACTCGTCTAATCGAGATGACATTTGATGTCAGTTCCATACATTTTTAAATTTGACACGGCGAAACGAGAGTAGGGTGTTGCTGTTATCCTACCGATTTTTTAGTTCTATTTCGACTCAACAGAGGCGCTGTACGAAATCCCAAAACAAATATTTTACGCGAACGATAACGTAAATTTAAAGTGGCAACTCATTGTAGACGTACAGATACAAGAAGACGACCGACTTGGTGTAATGGTTAAGAAGTTGGCTACTACACCAGAGGGTGCGGGTTCGATCCCCGCACAGTACAAACATTTGTGTGCATGAACATGTCTGTTTGTACTGGTCTGGGTGTCTCCTATGTATAATAAGTATGTATTTACAAAAGAAAATGTATTTATGTATGTTTATCCGTTGTCTAGTATCCCATAACACAAGCTTTAATTAGCTTACTTTGGGGCTAGATGGCGCTGTGTGGAATAATGTCCAGGGATATTTATTTATTTATTTATTAGATTTCATAAGGGTTGTTACGAGTACGTTACGGGCGAATTCCGGTGAGGTAGCTCCTTCAGGGTTTGACACGTGTAAAGACTTAGGTTTAGCCTAGACAGTGGATTTAGTACTAACATGAGTGCAGGTATGTGCTAAAATGGTATGGCTACGAATATGTATGACATTTGATACCGAGGTTTGCCTCTGACATTACTTGTGATCGTTTTAACCAGAAAT
This sequence comes from Udea olivalis, assembly GCA_947369235.1. Classification (NCBI taxonomy): domain Eukaryota; kingdom Metazoa; phylum Arthropoda; class Insecta; order Lepidoptera; family Crambidae; genus Udea; species Udea olivalis. The sequence continues at coordinate 2,953,955 of OX376353.1, forward strand.
CGAGAATGTTTTAAAGTTTTTAGAATTCTATTGCTTATAGAGGAAACTTTTGGATGGAACAGTGTTTAGATAACCCATTTTTCGACCTCAACCCGAACTAACAGTGTTGGCGCATTTTTTTAATTATTTATTAAATGCTGTTTTTTTTATAAAGTTATTTAACACAATTTAAATAATGTTTTTTTTCTGCTTTTGTGTCAGGCTGACCGTATAAGGCTATAAGTCATAGAACAATCAGTCTCTGACACCCATAGCAAATGCCTAGATAATAATGTAAGAAAAAGTCTCAAAGATATTAAAATTCTCTTAATTAAACGTTATCTTAGCCATGTGATCATATGATGAACAAACAAACGGCCTGTATAAATGAGACGTAATTCGCGATAAAAATAATGCGATTTCCCGAATCATGACCTCGCTCACTGCATAGATAGCTGGTATCACTCAGGTTGCCAGCTTCAATCGGACTGTCTTATGCTGATTTTTAGCGAAACATTGTACTCGTATTACGACTTAGGGAGCTGAAACGTAGACTCTAATTATGGGCCTCAAGAAAGCTTAAAGTTACTCAGCGAGCTTTGGAGAGCGCAGTGATTGAATCAGCAGAAGAAAATCTGTGGAACTAAAGGCATAAACGTATCCCAGCGGGTAAAAAGTTGAAGTGACAGTGGGCTAGGCATAACGCAGAGCTCCGATGATCGTTAGGGCAGAAAAGACCTGGACTTAAGACCTGTTCAAGATAAACGCAACGGACTCTCGCCCTTTGAGGTCTTACAGGATTTCGGTGAATCTCATTTAATATATTTTCATATATTAGGGCCCTTACCTCGTCATCAAACGTGAGCTAAACCTAGTTTCAGCAGAAGTCCTTTGGCTGCATATGCGCATATGCATAACGAAAATGAAAATAGTATGGTTGAGTCAAATTCAGTTTCTTAAAATCTAGTAAATCATACAGATTTTAACACAAGAGCGATAAATAAAATTTGCTTCAAAATATATCTAATTTGATTTGAACCATTAAATTAAGTTAGTTCATATTTATGTGTGTGCATGCCTTTGGGCGTATGTGTTCGTGTATGTTTATTTATATCGATATGATGTTTTAATGTTTGATAAGAATTCAAAGGTTGAGTTACCTAAAGTACTGTTACAATTTCTGGAATCTTGACCTCGCCAACACTTTTGATAACGGCTATCATTGTTTGAGTCCGCAAACTGTAATATACATATAACGCTTATGTTAGCCACGAACTCATTCGTGCTAGGCATATCTTTTATCTGTGACATATTAAATCCTATTTGAGTTATTTATCTGATGGCAGTTTTGAGTCAGAAAATGTTAGTTAGCTTGATGAAACAGATTTCTGTGTTGGGTCTTAGCTTAGGTATATAACCTGACTTTGGGGCCAGGGCCGTATAATCATATGTGATGTTGTTTAAATCTTTTTATTTATTCATTAATAGCTTTTGGTCGCTCTTTCGTACACCCACCCTTACTCGTTCCCTCGTTTCCCTAGAAATATTGGGAAATCCTTTCTTGATGCTCCCTCACACTCCTCAAGGAACTTATATGTGAAATTTCAGCTTTCCACGCCCAGTAGTGTGTGCGAATCCTGCCTGATTTTTTCAAGGTCCGAAATTAGATTTTTTTCTATTTTTCTATCTTTCGATATGCAAACAAGCATTATAAAATGCTAAAATAAACAAAGTGATAATCCAATAGCATCATATTTCAATTTAGCCGAAAGTTTAAATATTGTAAAAACATTTCTTTCGGATGATTGAAGGTTGCCTTGGAAACCGGTGATGAAATAACGTTGGCTTGCAACGTAAGCAAATACTAAGAAGATTCGTTCGTTCCAGTAAGATTTCGGTAGCTCAGTGGTTAGAGCAGGTTCGTATCCTGCCTGATTTCTTCAAGGTCTGAAAATCGTTTTTTTTTAGTTTTCTGTCTTTCGATATGAGAACAGGCATCGTAAAATGCTAAATACAAAGCAATAATCCAGAAAACATGGAAACACGGCCAAAGTCATTCTTTAATTATTAATGAAAAAAGTAAAACTAAATCGGTTTTTTTTTGCGAAAAGGGATCAGTTGACAACGAAACGTCGATTTTGAGTACATTTGCTAGGTAATTTCGGTTCGAGTTGCAGTTGTCTCTATCGCGGAGGATTTGAGGATAGCGCCCGATAGCGAGCGATAGATAGTGCCCGAGTCCCATCTCCTAGGAACGCCCTAATCCCAACCCCTCCTACCCAACCTAACCCTCGAGTTCTGGCTTAAGGATCTTTTGCGCTCACCTTAAATTCCAGTAACGCTATAGAGTTATGGCTTTTTAAAGTACGTCTAAACAGCAATAGTTATTTAGAAATAAAAATAGATGTGTCATATTGTGATCTTAAAATATGTGGGAACTTTTTTTGTGAATTGAACAGGTACACATTTCACCTTATTTACGTACCTACTAAATCCAATTTTATGTTTGAGAATCCGACTTAAACAGAGCCTTATGATTACATAGTGATTTCACAATATGTTGAAAAGCATTTGAAAATAAATCTACTAATCTGAGTTGAGATAGATTATTTGACTGGATGTAGGTATGTCATTAGGTTTGTAAATGTTTATATGAAATAGTACAATACAAGATTATAATCACCGTAAGGTGTCCCGTTGTTGCAAGAGTCATCTTCAGGCCCAATCTGATCTGATAAATCGATGAACTTTTATTAATAAAAATCATAACTTAATATTTTGGGTACACTAATCCTAGCTCAAATTCTATTTACAAAAACTCCCGGCCACGACTTTGTTCAAGTATACTGGTAACTGCATTATTGAGTTTATCCATTACAAACAAAAAAATAAAAAACAATCTATTCTTTTTATAATATTAATGTAGAAAAACTAAAAGTAACGATACAATCAAAGCAATCACACCCCTATTGAAACAGGCTGTAAGACGAACTATCGCGCGGCATCGCGATATCGCATCTTATCGTAAATGTGATTAACCTACTTCGGTTATGTGTATAAAACATGTTTTGAAATGTATGTTTGTTAAGGAATCACTCAAAACTTAGGCAAGAGTGTCATGTGGCATACATTCATGATTACTATCATCGTAACATTATTTTAGAGATTGATTTGCATTGCAGTTGACCAGTGGTAGTGGGAGCACCACTGGTCTGGAAGAAAGTGGTGGTGGTAGAAGTAGTAGTGAATAAACTATGAACAAATAATAATTTACCAAAAATATTATCCCATTGGAAACAATCAAGACGACCAGTAAAGGAATTAGAATTTTTTGGGAAGACTGGCCCGTTGGCAGCGGGTAGGGTGCATTTTTCATATACTACGAACCCTATTATATTCATCCGGAAATTTGTATGTACCCTGTAAATTTTTCATTCATTGCAAACAGCAATACTTAGCAGTTTACACGCTCTACCTAATTTTGGTGAAATTGTTTTAATGTGCGTCGCACAAATTAGGCTTGCGGCGCGGCACCCGGGACAGATAGTCCGCTTAGAACAAACCGCCATTTTGATCACGCACACAGACACAGTGAGTTTACAGGCGATACCGATGTAAATCTTTCGTTTCTTGTTTTTGTCGAACTTGGTGCAGTTTTTCACATGATGAATTTTGTTTTTGGCGCGTTGTGTCAAGTAGGTATAACCTACCTACACAAAATAAAGAGTTTACAGAACGACCGCTCTCGACTTTTTCTATCAACTTGCCTGATCGCCTAAGGTTGCTACTCGCTACTGTATTCGCCAGATAAGCGCAATCTGACAGATACCGCCAAAAATAAAATACATCAAGTGAAAAATTGCACCAAGTTCGACAAAAACAAAAATAGTGTATACAAAATGTTAGCTTTTATAAGGCAACCCTATCAAAAAGTAAATCGACTATCGTTTATTTTAAATCAATACAGAAAACTGTCTTATTGTTATATTTATGAATTAATTTTATTTTACTTGTTTAAATCTATTTTAATAGATTTAAACCTAATGGGTAATTTGTTTCGATAAATTGAATGGTAACGAACCGTGCGGTCGTCATTCTGGTTGGAGCTGTCATAGTGATCGTTGGTATTAAAATACGGTTTTGTGTGTAATACTTGAGATTAAAACGTAAGTACTGTTTAATTGTATGCATAACCAATGTGTGTAATTGTAAGGCAACATGGATGTGAGAAATATATCTTTGAAATATGATGAATTCGTACCTGTTAAAATAATCCTATACCTCTGAACTGACGGCCAACAAAAAGGACCCCTTTTTTATATATTGTTTTTGTTAGAATAAAAGGAGTTACGGTGAATACGTATAAAAGTATTATATTATAAGAAGTCATTTACTGGGGATCAATTCTAATGGGCTTGATCATACAGTCCTACCTACCTACCTAGTAGGCTGTAGATAACACCATGAGCCACCGCTGCGGCGGTCACCTGTCGGCTGAGCAGCGCGGCGGCAGCAGCCTCGATAAAAGAATATACTCGTACCAAAAATACTGGTGTTTTACCAATGCATGATAAGATAACTTACGGAAAAAGTAAAAGCTCATTTCTACTGGATTTGAATGTGTTACGAAATTTAACGGTTTACCTACCCATACACTTATACCACTCGTACATACTCGTAGTACTACTAAATTGCAAATGTTATCTGAGTTTTACTTAACTTTGAACATCATTTGGTAACTTAAAAAACGTATAATCACAATTTCGTGTGGTGTTCATACAGCCAAATACACTGCAACAGAAACATCTGCGCGAAACCATTTTTGACGATTGAACTTTAGTGTAAGTATCTGAAGTCGTACAAATAATGTCTCAATGTTTTTGACAGTGCTACTGACCGCGACACTGAAACTCACTGACTTCGCCTGTAAACTCACGTCTCTGTGTGCGTGCGTCTAAAATGGCGTGTTGTTCTAAGCGGGCTATCTGTCAGAGCGCCGCGCATGTCTAATTTGTGCTACCTACTTAAATTTACGAATACGACTACAAATATAGTCGTAACCCTAGGGCCTAGGGTCACCGTTGCCTGAGGGCCTAGGCGGTCTGGCAAGTTTGGGTAATTATACTACAAAAAGACGAGAGCGATCCTTCTGTAAGATCTTAATTTTGTGTACGTGATTTATGGAATCCAATTCTTTACGGATACTTATTATATTCCAAGCTCGTCTTAATTTGGAGTCAGGTTAAGATCGTTACCAAGAATTGATGCCCCAGATATTTGTTTATTTATATTGATTGAAGCAGTTTTTAGTTAGGTCATGGTTACGTTCATTGGGATCAATTTATAATTTTTAAGGAAATATTAGCAGATTTTTTATCTATTTGTGATTATATTTAATAATTATATGATTTTATGGAAAAGTTGTGGGACTACAACAATGAGGTATTATAAGTTTATAGGATGACTCACCTTGACTGTAAAACCCCACTAAGTTTAAAAGAGTAAGTAACTCAGTTCTCGCCGGGTTTTCTACAGGTTTGCTACATTTAAATATAGATATTTTTTGTTTGTTTGTTTGTTTCTCGTTTCATTGTTCAGCGCTTTCAGAATGATCATTCAATTGAATATTAATAAAACTAACAGATTAAAAGTAGCAGATAAGGGCTATAAAGAAATAAACAAAGCTTGCGTTTCCTAAATTGAAAATGTGGTAGCACCCAAAGACAAACCTCTCCTTTGTTTGGGGCACAATGTAGTTTATTTAACAACGACAACAAAAGAAATATTACATAATATTGCTTACATTAATAATAAAAAGTAGCCTATAAAGCGTGATATAGTATTTTATAATGGATTATAGCAGGATTAGCAGTCGGAATTTTCCCTTATCTTGGCGGTTGGCGCCCGCCGCGGCGCCCGCTTATCAAGATTTCTTAGATATAGGAAGTAGGGTGGCCACACTTCTACTATTCAGCAACAAAAAGAGTTTACAGAAGTAAATCTTGAGCTTTTTTCCTAATGGTTACTAATATATTCGCTCTGAATTTTTAAAATGAAGTAGGTAGGTCATACCTACTTGACAGAACCGGCCAAAAACAAAATTCATCATGTGAAAAATTGCACCAAGTCCGACAAAAAGAAAAACACTCCCGACAGTTCTACTCGCCGCGTGACCGATTCTCACAGGTATCGCCTATAAACTCACTGTGCCTGTGTGCGTGATCAAAATGGGCGGTTTGTTCTAAGTGGACCATCTGTCCGGGCCGCCGCGACGTATGCGTAATTAGTGATACAGCTTGTGAGCTGCCTGAGACTTCTCGGTAGAATCAACGTCCAAACTAATACAATACTCAAAAAGCATCTGTTTCGGTGGCTCAATGACAAAAATTTCTATAGTATTAAGTATTTCTTTGACTGGAGAAGTAGCTTTATTTAGGTATTTAATGTGCTAACCCAATCGGAATTTAGAACTTTTTGCACTTTACTGTTGATTTTACATTTTATTTTAACTGTGACATTTAATGATGGAATACTTGACATATTATCATGTTGTCAGAATGTTAATGGGACTAGCTGGATGTTTAATCAAATTATAATTAGTATAATGACTATCGCACACACGACAGCTCGTCTAGCTGTACATGTGGGCACCTTACCTTATGCTGCCAACATAATAATATGACCAATTTTGCAATGTTTTGTAAAGGTTGATCTAATGTCGTTCGTATTTGTACTTTTTTTGCTACTATTTTTGCAAATGATATTTGAACAACTTTTTTTCTTATTTAATTATACGGATTGGGCTGATTTCGATTAGATATTTAAGAACACGTTTTCACAATAAGAGTGAATTTATTTCGTTTTTGAATGCATGATTCTCAGATCAGATTCTTAGATGAAGTCATTGTATGTAGGAACGTACAAATCTTTACACTACGCTACGATTGAAAGGAGTAAATCTTCTTCAGTATGATTTTATCTATGTCCCTGTTCTATGGCAGAACTTGGTTGCATTAAGATATAATGTGTTACTCATATGAGTAGTGAATACCTTCGTGTGAATAGTACTTATCGTGTGACAGTGTGTGTCTGTGTATGTAGGAAGTTGTAATGTTAACTTCTGTTTATTTCTGGCTTTATCTATCGGACTCAAAATGCAACAGTAGAAAGAATTACACGCGCACTTTTTATTATTTCTAAAATTGTTAAAACTAAAGGAAATAGTTTTTTGTACAATTACTTTAAACTGCAAGGATATTTTATGGTAACAAATGATGATGACATCAGATAGCTACACATTACACCATGAGACTGTATGAGAAAACACAAGACTTAGAATCTCTACCAATATTGTAAAGAAGAAAGATTTGATTGTTGGTTTGTTTGTATTGAATAGGCTCCGGAACTACTGGACCGATTTTAAAAATTCTTTCACCAATATGAAGCTACATTATCAGGGAGTAAGTTAGGCTATATTTTATTATAATAGAACCAAACATTCAGTGAAAAATAATAGTTTAAGTAAATCAAGTCGGAGAAGCGCGGGCGAGATGTGCTGCTTTACCGACGCCGCGACGTGCAATTACTTTTGACAGAACGAAGTCTCTCAAGGCAGGGCTCTGTCACTCCATGTATTTGCTCGTGATAATTACCTACCAGCGGCCGGGTCATCCATGACCTATTTGGCAGTTGGTTGTCAAAATCCGCGTAGAGCATTTGTACGCTGATCTTGCGGTTGAACTGACACGATGACGTAAAATAAGTACCGACTACTGACACCTATATCGAAAGAGGTAGCCCTCGCATTATATGCCTGTCACACGACAGCACGCATTTACAATTGACAAAATGGTTAATTTTCTATTGATATGATTTATCTGTTACGTAGAACTATTACGTAATCTGTGGTCGAGGCAGCTACTCGTAGTAAGTAGTATATTTATCGGCAGAGCATTTCTTCAGCAATACCTCAATGAAATTAAGTCTTTTGAGTGAAAAATAGTTCGATAACGATTGCAAGTATCAAGTATTGCATATCGCAATTTATGCAATGCAAGGAATATCTATCAATTATATTAAGCTTTATCAGTAGGTAAATGTAAGGATAGCGGCGGTTTCCGTGAAATGCGTTAAAGGATATTTGTGCTATAGGAACGGTTGCAAGTTGTTTTTCAACAAGTTCAAGGAAAACGATAATCGAGTGGGTTATCGTGAATTATTTAGATTATTCAAGAATGCGGGAGTGGAAGTGCATTATTTTGTATGTGAAACCTGTTTTTTTTTGGTTACAGGCAACCGTTCAAGCGGAACACTGTAAATATACAAAGTCGATAACAAATAAAGCAGTACTGGGCTCTCTAAAGCCGGAGCTCGACCGCGAAATGAGCGTGGTCATTAATGAGCCCCGCAACGATAATTTTCAAAGTTGAGGCTCGACCGCGAAAGAGGCTAGCGTCTATGAAAATGATCATTGCGAGTTAAGCGGGCTCATTATTGATGATAGCAATGATAATGCAACATATACTGGAAATGTTACCCGTCTCCGTTGAGTCAATTGAAAGAGGTACAACCACATAAATCTACGCCGCAAGAGCATGTTTTCCTCAATTCAAACCGAACTTAAAAGTCCTAACATGTCCAAAAGGTATAAACTAAGTGTACATATAGGCCACATTAGAACAATAAAGGCCAATGCACGGCCGAAACGCCGCATCTGTCGCGCCGGGCACGTCGCGTCGCGTTGCAAAAATCCGCCCGCTCCGGAAACGCCCGGCGCGTGCGCAACTATGAAATCGAGCGAGACTAACCGTCTGGTTTGTAAAGCTATGAAAAATAAATACACTTTCAGAATCGGTTATTTATCAATGGATCGGTATAGAAGTGTGTACTGTATACGTCATACAGTATATATCTATATTCTTCTCCATTGTCTGGAAGAGATCGCACTGCAGCAATAATACCTCCTATAATTGTACATTTGAATGTGTCTTTGCTGTAATGACTTTGCTCTTGTTTAAATGAATATTTAAAGATCTCAGAATGTGGTGAAGTCCGCAATATATTAACAATCGTTAGGGTCCTGTCAAGCCCAGTAAAACGTTTTCGAATTAGTTATTGTAATTTTAGTGTTGATTTCTGGAATAATCAACAGGATTTACCCTAAAGAAAAAAACATAGGAAAAGTTTTACGAAAATCACCAAATTGCCAATAGATCTACACGATACTATGTGCGAACATGCAGACTGCAATCTCGAGTGATTATGTCATAAGAACGCTCCATTCATTTCGCAATGTGTACAGAATTGCCGACTTTGATATGTTTACTCGTATAGTTTACAACCTACAGCGTGCGATTGATTCATGAATTAAAAATATCACACACATGGTCATATCGGGCGTTTCGGACACTGCCGCTTGCCCAAAACGTTCCGGGAAACGTATATTTTAACGATCGGCTGCTTCCCTTCGGTTGAGTATACAATATACATATACAAAAGTGTTGTTAACATTTATGGTGGTGCTCATATTTGTTCATTTTGTTTAGACAAACTTTAAGCTGGATTTAACAGTAAAATTAGATCACAGAAGCACAGTGCTAAGAGGTACACCAGCTCTCTAAGCCTGTTTTTCCTTTGCCTGTGATGTAGAAGCCTCATAGAAAACCGTAGTTCTTAATATTTTATGGGTTTGCTCTTGACCACGATCTATCACGAGAAGAGGTGTGGTCTAAGATGAAGCGAGCTGGCCCCGAAGTAGCATTTGATCCCACGCACAAAATGGTTCGGTGATTCTTTTCTTTGTTTAACCATCCAGTCGTGAACCGCTCTCCTAGCGCATGTGTTTCCTGCCCCTTATGGTGCCGGGGTCTTCAAGCGTGGCGTGAAAAGGCATTATTGCAGGCCTTCAAGATGAGTTTGACTAGCTCAGTGATTGCTTTGCATTACTGCGCTTGTCAGGCTCATATCTGGACCTCACGATCGCTTTCCATCAGTGAGGTCATCTTGACGGGCACTGAATAAAAATAAATCTTCCCGAAAACAGAGTGAGAAGTGAGGCAGATTATCAGGTGGCTGTAATACTCGTATGTATATGCTCCCCTAGCTAAATCTTTTTCTAATTCTTGATATTGAATAGTTTATTTTTTTACAATAATAAATAAAATAAATAAATAAATATGCGCCAGACAACACACCTCTTGTTGGTCTCGAAGTAGGGATTAATATCCCTGTGTTACGAGGTACCACACAAGGAAATAAGCCAGGGGCGTCTCCCAGCACACCCAGACCCGAGTCAATTCAGAAAAGATCGTTTCCTGAATTGACCCGACCGGGAATCGAACCCGGGACACTAAACAACTAATAATAAACTATCAAGAACCTACTTACTTACAAAACATTATGTCTAAAGTCGTAAATAAGTGCATTTCGCACTTAAATCATGTTCCCGACAATTTATTATCTGTTTTGTCTGTACCAACCCGTACTACGTGAGATGAGTACGTTATGGGAGGAATTGCATGAAAACTCATACTCTGTACTTGAGGTAGTGATGACCAGATGTGGCGTATACAAAAGCCGAAATAAGTGTCGAGCCGAAAGTAAATAGGTCACAAAGACATTGAACTTGAAGAAAAGTTTATTAATTGATTTCATTTCACAAGTAATTTTCCTAATAGCTTTTTTTTTTATTCATTACGGTGTGATTTTTTTGCGTCATACGCAGTTAAACTAAATCCCGTTGAGGATCTTTTACTACTGAACTTAAATGATCCTTACATATACTCGTACTGTTTTATTTGCAGCTTTCAGCAGAAGTTACCAGGTCGTCCTTTGAAGTTGTGTAAAAGTAGTAACTACAGATTAGGCGTAAAAACCATGAGGAGCAAGCCTAGAATACCCCAAAGACCACCGCAAGTAAAGCTAGCTTTAGCTTTATTGAAAAAACTAGCTTCCATCAGGGTTTCAGCCCTAAATTCAAACTAAGTAAAAGTAGTAAGACACTAGCAACAACGCACTGACTAATCATCTCTTTTTATTTAAAAAGCTAGATTCCACCAGGGTTTCGGCCCTAAATCCGAACTCAGCTTAAGCCTCTAAGACAGTAGCAACAATGCAGTAGCTGATCACGTATTCATCAGTGAGATGGGAGGATATCCGGTGATTCAGCGCGTGCGCATACACCCGCCACTCGTCACTACAATGAAGGTATTTTATTAAAACACGGTGCCGGTAAGCGGCGGTAGGATAAATATAGGTACTCGAAATTTAAGTACAGAAGTTCCTTTTATTTTTTTTTAAATTTACGACCTAGGTAAATACTGCCCTGCATATTTCTGCCCTGGCAGGAAGACTTAGTTCGGCGGCTTAAGCTGTTAGAAAAATAAGGCTCCTGACTTATATCGCAACAGCAAGATTGATGTACTTTAGTTATTTTCACAGTGTTATGACGTATGGTCTACAGTTGTGGGGCTCGTCAGTGGATCTCAACACCATCTTTGTTCTTCAAAGAAGAGCCATCCGCTCCATTTACAACCTTAGACCACGCGACTCGCTTCGTGAAGTATTCAAAGAGATAGATATTAACTGTGTACTCGCAATTTATTAATGATAATGTGGTACATATTTTATATGCCCGTAAAAACTTGCATCTGTTCAAGAAAAACAGTGATGTTCATAAACTCAATACTAGAAATAAAAATAAGCTCGTAACTCCCAGTCTAAGACTGCATAAGGTAGGGAAATCATTTGTTGGTCAATATGGTGACGGAAGCGCGCAACCTTGGAATACTCATGGACGGTAGATTGAGATTTGAAAATTACGTACTCGAGACAGTAAAGAGCTGCTTTTACAGACTGAAAATTTTTTACAAGATTCGGCAGTACCTTAGTATCAACTTATATTTTTGTGAGTCACTTATCTTATCTAAACCCAATTATGCAGATAACGTTACTGGAGGATGTCTTTTGGCTAAAACTAGAAAACTCTTACAGCGAGTGCAGAATGCTTGTGCCCGGTTTTGCTTTACGATCCCGCGCAGAGCTCATGTGACGCCTTATCTTAATAAGGGGGACTTTTAAATATGGAATCTCGAAGAGGTCTCCATTTTGCTAGCTTACTCTTTGGTCTCATAGAAAATAAAACCCCTACTTACCTGTACGAAAAGCTGAATTACCCATAGACCGTGTAGAACTGCATTTAGATTAGCAAGCATTCATTACAAGACGACCGCATTTCGTGTCAGTTTTCGTTACGCTGCCACGAAATACTACCGCCCATAAGAAATTCGAATAGCGTTGTCTCATGTAAAGTTAATACAAACACAATACAAACTGCATTTATTGAAATTACAGAGGCTGTAAACGTAAATTAATATTTTGGTCGTGTAATAAATGATATATATTTTGAATGCTATGTACACAGTTATAGTTATAATTGCTAAGTTTGGGTTCACTGTTGTAATTTTTTTGTCATTTTATCATCTATGTAATCAATATTTTTATTAAAGTTCAATTAAAGTAGTAATTAAGATAATGGTAATTGCGCCGCTTCTCCCTCTTTGTTAGGGTAACCACTGAAAACCAGCGTCGTGGTGCTGAGCTTGGTACTACGGCATATGCGGAGTGGGAGCCTTTTGACAACTTTTGTGATTTATTTTAATTGTTTCCTATGTATGTCAAATAAATTTATTTCTATTTCTAAAATATTTTAATTAGATTCCGCAAAGTGTTGTTGAACTGCCTCTTCACCAGTTTAAGTCACAAACTAAAGCTAGGTCAATGAAGCGAGTTTACTATAGTGTAGAGGATTTCTTAAATGATAAGAATTTGTGGTCATCTTAGGTATAATCTGCTCCTCTGCACACTTTTTGTTATGACTTTACTCTGTCAATTCAATTTTTGTATATAAAAACAAGATTGAAAAGAGTAACCATCGAGTTTATTGCCGGAGTCTTCTCGATCGGAAACAACTTCCGAACCGGTGGTAATTAAAGATATTTTTTACTTTTTTACTTTACTTCCAAAATGATGGCACTGGGTGGCGTAAAGCTCAGTACGAAGCCTGGTACCCGTCCCACATTTCACCCCCCCCCCCCCCCATCACACAACAAATAAATTAAATACACATAATGCGACTCGACCACCGCGTCGGAGTTGTTTCTTGCTGAGATTGGAAAACACAAATACCGGCAACTATGAACTATGTCACCAGGTTGCTAAATCACCGATATTCATCAATTGTAACTATTACGAGTACATACTTGAATTTGCAACTTTGTTACATAAATATCGCAACATGAATGTCGTAAATTTAAAAAAAAATATCGAATGTATCGTACATATATCAACGGCATAACTAAGATATATTATTATATATTGCATTTAATTAACACTAGATCAATTGGTAATCATCGGATTTATGCTGTTTTTTTTAGTGAGAACCGTATAATGCAAGTCCTAAGGCCAAAAAAATAAATTGAAAAATAATGGAACTTAGAATTTTTCAATCTTATCCGTTTCTTCGAAATATTTGCAATCTCAACTCGTAAATTTCAAATATCTTATCTGAGCATTTTGCGCACTGTGTGGTACAGTCGTTTGCACAAAGCGTAAGTGTAAATAAGCGTTTGGAGCTCACTCCTTTTACGGGCGATTCCGTTGCGCCTGCGCTGCTCGAAACGCGCAGTCGTTCGTGGCACTGCCCTTTAGACGAAGTTTAAACAGGAAACTAAAAAAATACCAAAGTTTTTTAAAGTAACTGCAGCTGTAGTTAAGGTATTTGCATTATAATGCTCGCTTATTTCCATTCGGTCGGTCGTTGGCCGGAGAAAGGGTTGATTGCAATTTTGTGGAATGTGGCTTAAGAAACGACAGGAGGTTTCATATCTAAGCAGCGTATAGTCAACTACAACAACGTGCTTCATTGTTTTTTCTCCGGAAGACTATACTGATGAGATAGTTTTTAAAGGACTGAAGTGAAATTGGCGGAATGCTTATTTAAAAGTAGATAACGTGCCCCAAAGTGGAACATGAAACTCGGGTTAGGTCGTTACTAGAAGAGGAATAAATGCAACGCTCATGTCTGAAATATCACTCTCCAGCTATAGACTATAACGTGGAGTTTTTAATAAATGTCGTGCACCGTTCGCGAAGTGAACCATGCCATTTGTTGGTGGTACTTGTAGGTAGGTTATGTTTCTTTTTAGGATGCAATTTTAATAAGTTGTTATTGTATTATGCTCCCCTCTTTTATCTAGGAATAGTTTACAATGTCGAGGGTTTTTTGTGAATACTTGTAATGCATGCTTCATTGAGTGCGGCGTCTGGGTGGTCAAAGACAAAATGTCTCCGGCCGGTGGTAAACTCGGTATTAAAATAACTACAACCATAAGACTACTACTAACTTGTAAGAAAATACTCGTTCCAATACACATTTAACACTTTTTACCAGATGAAACATGTTTTTTTTTCAGGGAATATCCAGTGTAGAAGAAGGGCTCGAAATAAAAAATCCTAACACGAATTTGCTGCCAGCGATCAATTCATTGAAAGGACCAAAATGGATATACGAAATACAACCCATGAAGTGCTTAATAGGCCACGATGTTCTTTCCGGCCATATAGTTATGCTAAAGCGATAAATTAAATAATTTACATAACTAACACCAAAACTGAACGTTACTGAATCCATTGACACCATATTTATTCAGTGAATGTCATTTTAATACCATTTAATTTAAAGTCTGTTTTTCCACCAGAGATTTGCTATGCAGCCTTGCTGCGAGGATGTGCAAGCTAAGCTATGAAACTATTAGACGGTTTTCATTGATGCTATGCTATGTAACGGAGCGAGTGAGATGTGCTACGAAGATGTGCCGCTATGTGGACCAATAAATATGATTGGTGGATATCAAACGCATCCGGAGCTACGTAGCATTAGCATAGCACATCTCTGGAGGAAAAGTACCATAAGCCTTGTCTTGTTGACTGTCCGGTTGGGTTCTTATCCAAAAGACACCTTTGGTCAGATGAGCTTGGTGTAAAGTTCTTATGACTGTTATATTTTGTTTAAAATGAATGCGTAAATGCCTGTCAAACCCAGGACCTGTAAATTTCGCCAGAAATCCTTTTACCATTTGACGTAATCGACGTTTAAAGATAACAAAAAATCCACTGGTAATTTATTCAACACATTCCAATGTGGTGTAAATTTATAAATACAATAATACTGAAGATACTTACTTTTAATTTTCGCATTAACGACTCTGTTTAAGGTGATGACGGTCTTGAGAAGAGACAACAAGCTTGAGGAAAGTGCAAGTTTTACGATACTCAAGAACGGGTGAAATCGATTTCACAGCGAAATCTTAATTACTTGTACAAACAAAAATGTCACTGCGTGGAATAAAACATCGAGCTCTTAAGAGGGTTTGCTTTTTATATAACTTTAACTGTGTACAGTAAATTTTTAAGTGTCTTATCAGTTTTTTTTAAAAACGGTTTTTTATTTTATTTATCAAATAATTAGCGACTAACTTATTTTAGACAACTCAATGTCTTTTTAAATAGTATTATGTACACAATAATAGAGCAAAAATTTAAGTTTTATTTCAATTCAATGAAATAATCAATAAATCTTACACAAATGCAACGTTTTCGATCCACCCCCAGGTAACGCTCTTAAGGGTGTCTCACGCGCAGGCCTTAATAATGAAGGAGTTTAGTTTTTTAAACGTTGCTCAAAGTCAAGAAGAATAACATTAAAAGTATTTGTCACAGACCTTATTAAATAAAACTGTGTCTGAATTTAAGTTTTTTCGTTCGGATGCCACCTACTCTAACAACACGATAAATTCTACTTTTTAACCTTTAGGGCCAAAGCTATTCCCTGAACATCACTATGAAAATGTATTAAATACATTTGGATATAGCTCCTGTGGAATATTTTTTTGTTTTAAACTTTTTAGAGCGTGATTTTTGACTAGTCAGGTTTTAGTTTTTTTAAAAATACTTGTCCGTCCATTCGAACTAGGGCCGGGCCGCATTACAATCTGTTGCCACTATCGCAGCGTGACCGTTTACGGTTCTAAAAATGCTCAATTATTATTTATTTATTTATTTAATAAACAAACAACTGTTTACAGTGGACTAGTAAGTTGTCCCACAACACTATTTTCACAGTTTGTCTGTGAGATCACGAGTCTCTAACTTATTTAACTTAAACTTAAATGCTAAGGTAAATTAGCTATATGATATTTTTTGAGTTTTCTTTTGAATACTTTTATATTTTGTTTTTTAATTTGTATTGGTATTACGATGTCACTTTTTAGAGCTACTTCTGCAAGTAAAAAGTTTTAGAGTGGTACTATTTGACGGATAGATTTAAAGGTACTCCCTCACCTAGAGCATTTTCCTGTAATGCAACGTTACAGAGTCGAGCATTACATCGGTGAGGGAGGAGAACCGCGCATTACAGTGCGCAATCTGTTGTTAATGTACATTACAGGCAAATGTTCGTCATGTCAGGGAGGCAGTACTGTAAAGTAATGCTCAAAATCGAATCAGAAATGTAACATTACAGAAAAATTCTCCAGATGAGGGACCACCTTAAGATTAACGATGGTATGAAACGTCAAATAAGAGTTCCGAACACCAATGTCTCTAACCGAACTCCGAACCGAACCGAACTCACCAAAACTCCGAACACACCGCGCCGCGCCGAAGTTGAGTTTGCATGACGCCATGTTCACGTGACTGTGTCTATTAGAACATAGTACCATAATGCCAGGACGCTAAATTCACAGACTAATGGGAACAAGCTTTAAGAGATCGTGATAAGGCACCTGTACACAAAAAATGGGGAATGAAAACAGCTCAAGTCGCTAGGAGTGGAAATCAACAAAGGCTAATGAATATGCTGAAACGTATTACTAGGTATTAAATACTTTATAATATCGTCCAGAGGCGCCACGAATATAGGAAAACCGCCAAAAATCTGCCAACTGTTCGTTTACACAGGTGGGCGTCTCAGGACAATCGCACATTTACTTAATGTAATTAAATTCAGTAATTTGCGTCACTCGTGACCTTATAAACTAACATTAAAAGTAATCGCAATCCACACCCTTTGTTTGATCTGTCTGTAAAGAGGGATTACAATGTCAACACGAGTTAAGGAAAGGTAGTCTACCCCCTAATCTCTAAGAACGAAATCAGTGCTTTAGCACAACTTAAGCTTGGGCCAAAGACCCTTTTTTTTTAATACTTCTTTTGTCTATTTTTATCGTTTATTTTTCTAATTTCTACACGAGCTCTCCTCAACAGGGTGGGTAGGTCAGTAAACTATGTGTATTCTCTCTTTTTTTGAAAACTAAATTTTGATAGGAACCTAGACTGAAATTCAGAAAATAAAAGTCAAGAGCGCTTTTATTCAGTACGAGCTGCCCAGACAGACTTCGTTCTGTCAAATGTTATTGTTATAGATTTCTACAATATTTTTTGTTTGTCTGGCTGTTTTCATTTTTGCAGTACCCAATGACTGTTAATTAGACATCTAGATGCAATGACTTAACTAGGGGATTGAGTATGTAATTAGCACTTTAAAACTGCTTTAACTAATGCACAGTTTTATTAATTTCTAGTATATAAATTCTGAATGAAAGTGACAAAACAGATTATTAGTTATTATAAACGTTACAATAATTAAGTTTTATTAATAAGTAGGCTTTTATTTAACTGCGTTATTGTTCATTACGTTAGTGAGTACTTTCCCTAATGTTTCCGATCGAGTTGTGAATCATAGCAAACACCAATGCCAAGGGCAGACAAATATAATAAGTATATTTATTGTTTAACTTGTTGAATGTGGCCAAATTTGAATTTTCCACCTGAGGTCGTGCATTTTTGGAACATACTTTAAACATAATTTTCTGTGAAAGAATGGTTTAATTTTCATTAAAAACAGCGATGAAAACTGAGACAGTACGAAAAACTACTGTCACTTATTTATTTAAGCATCACCCGATGCCACGACGTCGTCAGCCTGGACTACGCTTCCTAAACTATTTCTATGAATCGAGAGTACCCCAAAATTTAATCAAACTTTTCCATATTAATCTATTTATACTAATATTATAAATGCAATATTTTCTGATTATGTTTGTTACTCTTTCACGCGAAAACTTCTTAACGGATTTAGATGAAACTTCAAAATAATACAGTTCATACATCATATTACACATAATTATTAAAGGCTTTACGTATGCATGTCATAAAATTGAATTGCACGTGGTCGAAGCCGCGCGCTGAAAGCTAGTTCTTAATAAATTCCAAATAATGTATTGTAGGTATCAAGCAATATCTTTCAGGAGCCAAGTCAAGGTAACTTCAGTGTTTAATTTAATAACACATATCATTTACAGTACTCTCACGGTCCCTAACTAGCAAAAAGGTTTGTATGCTGTCTCCCAGGCAGCGGTCGCACGGCCCGCCGCGAAGGTCCCCGTTTGCGAGCCCGGGTCAAGTTTAGGTATTGTTCAGCCATTGTTTTTGCAGATATGAATTGGCTATTGATTACTGGGTTTTAATGGATAGTAAACCGAATTCACATGAGAATGTACATTCATCCGATTTCAGTAATATCTGACTGATTCGGATGTTATATGCTGTAGGTCTTTAGCGGCGATATCGATTCTAATTTCCAACCCAGTGAACATTCATGCTATTCTCATTAAACACTTGAATTAAACATGGAAGGTATACAAAATGGTTGATCTACAAAAGCAGGGATATTTTATCGATAATGCGGCATAAGTAATTGTATTTTAAGTATCTATTATTTCTAGGTACAATCAACTCATCTTAGAGAACAACATATCGGTATCGGTCATTATTTGTAGATAGTCTGCGCAAATCAGTATGTCTACAGGTCACGTCACGTGAAAACTAAGAAGCGTGAAAAGCGCTCTGGGGCTCATCCTGCGCAATAGACGATTTTTGGATTTAATTAGTGGTACGAAGCGAGGAGGGTGAGGCGCCGCGAACGAACCAATGGCGCAAGGGCACGGGCCTTGCGCCATTGGTTCGTTAGTCGACACATGCGCAAACACATCCCCTCCACTGTCTTCCAGGGCGCTTTTTACGTGATGCGACTTGTACCATGAGTTTGAACAAATGACAGCCGCTGCCTTCCGCGTTGACGTTTTTGTATGGTATTTCGGTACAGCGGTAGTGATTAGAAATAGAACCAAAAATGGCATACTAAGTTGTGAAGTGTACTATCGTAGTTTACGTAGCAGAAGCCCATGGTAATCACACAGGAAACCTAGCAACAGTAGTAGCTACTCTTAACCCAAAATGTGAATCGAAATACCGGGATGCCACCGTCTTGCCTAAATAAATTTTCTAAATTTTCATTACCCAAACTAATTTTAGCAACCTTTTATTCTGACAATGCAACGATTCGAATGATTTTAGTACGCAAATTTTCTTTTGGACAAATTTTTAAATGGCAGAATATTAATATGGTAGAATATTAATATGGATAATGTCATTACGACATTTCGTCTTTTAGCAAATGATTCATTACAACAAACCATCTTTAGACAAAACACATTTAGTCAAATGATTTGTTATGACAAAAAATATGAAGACTAAAAAATATGTGGCAGAATTGAAAACCGCTAGGTTAGGTTAGAACTACGACCAAATAACCAGAAACATATTTTTGAATGTAAAACCAGAAATTACTACCAGAATAGTATAGTATTTTTATTAAATACACAAATTCTGTGCAACTGACATAAAGATAAAAATAATTGGTCATTGACTAAGCAATTGACTCAATTGAACCGGTAAATTGAAAAGTTAAGATAGTAAATATTTGGGTTATTATATTTTGCGTAAAATATGTTTCATTCAACTGATTTGACCAAATGAAATTGGTAAAAGCACTGTTTGGTAAGCGAGTTAGGTTTGCGCTACAATTACGAGTATTTGCTAAGTAATAATTTGGGAAATGGAATTTTGCGAAAAATTGTTTGGGAAGTGATGATTTGGTCAATTTTTTTCGATGAAACGGACCCGGAAATACCTCATCACTTTTGTCATTGAGTTTCAACACTCACACTCCCAGTTGCGAACAGGTCTCCTGACTACAACATGCTTAACATTTGAACCTGTGTGTAGATACATGTACTTAGGAAACAATACGCGCCGCCGACGTGAGGTCAGGGTTTCTGACATCGAAACTTTGACCTGGTGACTTTCCCTGGTTTCAAATTCAAGATGGTATTTTGACCCTTAATATTTTCTTATGAAGAAGCCCGAGCTACGAAGCTGATATCGCTTAACTAAGCTCAGCTATGAAGGATATTGTTCAATCCACGCGTAGTTCATCGTGAACCGAACCTGAGAGACCCTGAAGTACGACTATGTGCAAATATATTAATATGGCGCAAACAATGAGTTTATAACAAAATTACGAATAAATATTTATCTTGAGGGTTCAGTATACGTTCACTTCAGGGATACCACCAGCTACACTTTATTTTTTTCTGTAGATTTAATAATCTTACATTTTACGACACGTTTGGCGTAGTGCAGTGTACCACGGTTTCTCGCCTTTGTTTGCGTGGTGTCGCGGGTTCGATTCCCGGTCGGGTCAATTCAGGAGACGATCTTTCCTAAATTGGCTCAGGTCTAGTTGTGCTGGGAGACGCCCCTGGCTTAATTCCCTAATCGTAACACAAGCATATTTATCCTTACTTTGACAACCATGACAAATGGTGTGTGGTTTGGCGCATATTTATTTGGAAACTAATCGGGTTTCATGTTGCGTAAAGTTTCTTCATAAGCTCATGTGACGCTTGTGCATTTCGCAAGCTTAGAGTAAAAACGGGCAAAAGGTATTGTAAAATCTGTGCCCATCTGCGCTTCTACCATGAGTTTACCTTACTCACTATTAAAACGTGAGGTAACTATCGTAAGTGTGGCATTTTTAGTTCAATGTCAAGTTGCGCGAAAGATAATGTAAATTTATAGTGACATCTCTTGGTAGACGTACAGTACCTTAAAAATCGTGTAACCTATCGACAACAGCGTCAGAGCTCGTCAGGCAACTGTTGCTTCTCGCAACAATGATGATCAGTAGGGCCTCATTTTGGGTTTTATTGACAAAACATTTTGGTCGATTTTATTTTTTAATACAACGTCAGAGTCAAACAAGCCAATGAACGCGTACAGAACTAGAGGCATTACACGCGCATTGCTGATCCTGTAAGGCTTTTTCACGAGAGATGTGCTATGCTCTGGATGCGTTTGATATCCACCAATCACATTCATTGGTCCACATAGGATAGCGCTGGTGGAAACGGGTTCTACCATGTTTTTAATGTGACCCAAGACATGACACATGTATGCATGCTATGAATGCGTGCTGTGCGTGCCTTCCTAACTGTACACATACCCGGTGATTGTCAAGACTAAGAAAAATGATCTGACATACTCAGTAGGCGATGTAGAAATAAGTGAAAATGAAATTTATTTCATTAACATTTATTTCAAGGCCACTATTCAAATCTGTCGAACAGTCAGTATTTTTTGTATGAAAACCTTAAAATTAAGGGCAATTGAAAATAACAAATTTCCATTTACAGAGTTACTAGGAGTACATCAATTGCTGAGTATGCCATATCGGTGTTGTAAGTCTTTTGATAATCACCCGGTATAGCTCGAGCTATACTGGGCATCTTCCTCGCACAGCTACCTTGCGGCGGCGCATCTGCATAGCACATCTTACTCGCTGCGTTACATAGCATAGTAGCAGTGAAAACGGTCTAACAGTTTCGTAGCTTAGCTTTCACATCTTCGCAGCATAGCGTCATTGTAGCGCATCGTCCACGTTCGCTGAGGCGCGTACTGATTGTTTTTACACAATCATCAGAAAACGATGCGCCTCGCTGTGGGCGCGGATACGCGGCAGTTCGAACGGCATCTTGATCTTGAGCGCGCTGGCTGATCAGTGGGACTCTCCTCTACTGCGGCGCTGGCTGCAGCTCCACGCCCCTGTTACTGGCTATGTATATACATAGCATATTACATATGTACAGAGTCTCATTGATTTTCCTCCTGTTTCACCTTTTACTAACATAAGATTAAGATCAATTTGTAACTAACACTATAGATTTAGAAAATCTGAAATAAATTAATTTATTATTATAGCTGTATTGCACATCTCTGTTGGAAAAGCAGCCTAAAGGAAACTTTTGTTAGTATTTTCAGCAAGAAGGCCATCGAACAGCTCATCGATAGCCCTAGCTACTCTCAGCAAGATCATGACACTGCCGAAGCAGCACCTACGAGTATATGTGGTTTTCCGTAAGGTGAAGGTATTTGCCTTTAGTCAGGCGGCTCAAATCCGCTGCGTATTACTTCTCTAAGGATTAGGATTAGACACGAAAAGACGAAGTATCCATATAAAATTAACTTCGCCTGTTGTCCTTATTTTGTGCAATAAAGTTTAAATTAATAAAACGATAGGTATTAGCGTATTTAAACACTCAACATAAATTAGAGTCTTTTAAATCAAGCCGTCTCGACTCTCTGGTACAATGCGCGCGCGACTGCAGAACTAGTCATTAGTCATCATTATAATAGCTACTGTGGGTAGGGGTGTGTCTTTTCTATTTCAACATTCCTCTAATTTATTTAACGACATTAGCCCAAATCATAGACGTAAAATAAAGCGAAATTAAGAGAAAGCGATGATACGGCGAATGACGTTTAACACAGCACGAAAAATTTATGACCGTTTTAACCAGTCTGCTTTTTCACAAATCCTTACGCATGCAATTAACAAATAGGACTTATTTTTACAAACCATACATACAAACCTTGAAGGACTAAATCCTTCCTAAAAGTGCGGCCATGGCACCTTGATAAATCTGACTGGCTGATGGTCACTGGTCACTGGTCGTTGAAAAGGAAAAAAAACTATTTAGAACCTACGTTGCCATTTGCAACTGTTACGGCAACATCGCAAAATGCTAAATCGAAAGCTAAAACCCTGTCCACGCAAGCTGCATTGCAAGAGAAAGTGACATTTGCAAGTCCGGCCGCGTGCCAACCCTGAATGGCAGGAAGGCGTTTTAAAAATGGCGCTAGAGTTCGTCTGCGCTGCGTCTGCGCAGAGCGTATTCCGCGCGCATCCCGCCTTTCCGCTCAGGATGGTGGCCAAGTGTTGATATTTTTCAGGACAGTGTCAGCTATGTTCAGCAACATTGCCTCGTTAAACTCTATGAAGCTGGGTACTGAATTTGAACGAACTATAATTTACGAATAATATGCGACTATTGTAGCTGGCTGAGCCGCTCGCTATGCTGGTCCAAGCTGAACACAGGTAACTAGTACACAATTTTGCGCTAGATATGTTTTTTTTTTAAGCTTTCGGTAGTTGGCGGACTTCATCCACCAAAATCCTGTAACCGTTTTTAGAACGACAGTCCATATTGATAGTGAGCATCCAGCGCTAGTCCTGCTAACAAAAAGTCACTATTTATTGGTAAAACGAGGTCAACCTAGAGTCAAGTTTTGAGATTAGAGTCACTGAGACCAAGGCTTAACCTGCCTTTCAAAACATGGAGAAAAGTCCAGCAAATCTCTTCAGCCCAGCACCCTGGTAATATCTATGAGATCACTGCAAAGCACCTCTACTTTACCAGTTCTTTTGAACCTTCTTGACATGAACCCATGAGGATAACGTTCTGTTTTGTTTGGATAAGCTACCCTAAAATTCTAGGGACCTCTTTCGCTATCTCCTACCGTAACTTGCGTTTTGTAGATCCTCAGCAAGTCTGTGCACATATCCACCCGAGCGGTGCAGTGTCAACAAACTCTCGAGGAGGCATGCGCGGGACTGCTCATTGTTCTGCCCGCGGGATACGTAAGGTACACCACTTCGCATTACCTGTGACGTCAGGAAACTTTTCTGCGAATGACGCACCTGGATGAATTTGAGTTTCAATTAATGGATTCTTCTTCGTGTCGTTCCGATGATGTTGGGATCTATGTCACAGTAGTTTGATGCTCTGGCACTGCAATATTGAATGATGAGCCTCCTAAAATTATTTGAGCAAGCAGCTCCTTTCGGTTTCGGATCCTAGTTGAACAATGTCAGGTTTGAGTGAGTAGTGTTCTCTGTCTGTTTTCGAATCCCAGGTAACCTAATAGGCTAGTTGGTTAGTCTAGTCTAGTCTACGATCAAACTAGGCCATGTCCGGGTGTATGTATCCAACTTAAGTTACTCCTGCAGGCCGTTTTAAGTCCAGCGCCAATTGTGTTACTTCCACCTAGGCTTTGGCAGGTTGTAGCTTATGGGGTTGCTCAATAGGCGCTAAATAGTCAGGTGGTGGTTTGGGAGCCTCTTGCCATAATAACATCGCCTTTCACTCGGAGAACCCATTTATGGCTGCAGCATGCCGTTGTTGTGTACTCGTACTATATTTAACTGCAACTGGGACATTAAGTATCAAAATCCTTAAAATTCTTCGCAAAGCCTCCGTGGCCGAGTTTTTTCAGAGCTTGGCCAGAAACCCGGAGGTCCCGGGTCCAATTCCCAGGTCGGGCAAAGTGTGTTTTCGGATTTTACGGAGCGGGTTTGTCATTACCACCCCGCATTTGGCAAGCGTAGTGATTGACCATCAACTGATTAGATTAGATTATTTATTTCTTATTACAAAAATACACAATAAATTACATTGATTTCTGGTTATTTATTGGATTTGCACAAGAAGATCGTCAAAAATAATAAATTAGAATGAAATAAAACAAAATAAGGAAAAATAACGCAGTAATTAAATTAAATACAAAAAGTCCCAAAATAAATAAAATGTCAAGGCTTGAAATCACAAAATAGAATATATAAAATAAGATGTCGTCAATATACATAGATGGTAGCGATGACTTGATTTCAATGATGGAGGCCTTCGCCCAGCAGTAGGACAGTTTATAGACTAATTACTTTACGTAAGTTATTGAGTAACATGTCGTTTCTAAGCGAATTTCTCAGTATTTCTTATATTCAATAAATATCTTTAATAAATGTTATGACCTCGTACCCTATTGTACATTGCGTATGAATAAATATTGTACCAGCGTTACCACGTTCGTTGTTTAATATTATATTCTTATTCTTAAGTAAATGTGAAATGTGTATTCAATGTCGTCGCGCTATAGTTTAAACGGGTTTTCTTGAAAAGGTGCACCTTTTTTGTTTCCTAGTGGGTAAAAATATGGGAAAAGTTTTATTTTTCGCTTAATTTTGATTGGCTCTATCTTGCAATGAAAAAAACAATTTAATTTGGAGAATTGCTTTTAGTGTGAGTTAAGACAAATCTCAATCACTTGACACTGCGAAACTGGGAGATCACTAGTCAAATTTGGACGTTTTTTCTAGAAATAAACATTAATAATTTAATATATTACATATTTAAATTTAATACAAATTA
Organism: Udea olivalis; assembly: GCA_947369235.1. Taxonomy (NCBI): domain Eukaryota; kingdom Metazoa; phylum Arthropoda; class Insecta; order Lepidoptera; family Crambidae; genus Udea; species Udea olivalis. The sequence continues at coordinate 2,979,436 of OX376353.1, forward strand.
ATTTTCAGGTGAGTAGTAATTATCATCATCGGACTAAATATACTATGTAACAGAAATATATAGATATGTTACAAAAATACGGTTTACGCTCTCTGTCAGCAACATTTTAACTGTAAAGGTGAACACTTGTATAAATTGTAATTTAACATTGAGTAGTTAGTCATTAATGCTTTTGTCCGTTAGCCTTCAAATATTTTTTGGTTATGGAAATTTTGGCGACGGCTGCATTTTGATCAAATATGGTGGTGACATAGTACCCTCAATTTTAAATATCAAACAATAAAAATAACGCCCGGATAACGACGGAAGGCTCATCATCTACCACATCTGGTTCTAATACCATTCTTAGTGTTCTGTTCATTATGACGGCAACAGTAACTTGCCTCTGACTACCCCGTAATAAATATCCCAGTGTTACGAGGTACCAGATAAGGAATTAAGTAAGGCGCATCTACGAGCTCACCCGGACACCAGCCAATTTAGAAAAGATAGTTTCCTGAATTGACTCAAGACGAAAAACCTACAGTGCACTACGCCAAAGAAAAATTGTGGTACTTGATTAATAGGTCAACTATTACTTTACCCATAAATCTGACACACAATGAAAATTATCTGGCGCCTTTATTATCCATATCTCTACGTCCAGATTAAGTTATGGAACGTTGTAGTAGAAGCCCATCCGATAATTCAGGCGTATAAGTGCCACATATCTGTGTCTTGATCTTAATTAGGACTGAGTCACGCTGAATTAATACGGGTAATGGTAACTTCAACGATTTCCACCTGTTTCTTGGCTCGTTGGTTTTTCAAAGTTGGCGCCGCCGGTTGAGGAATGTGCTCCAGTAGGGAGCAAGGTGAAAGCGCTGACGAGGATATTTAAGATTACAAAAGGACACGTTAATAGTGAGGACTCAGAATACCTACCCTAAAAGATAAGAGAGTTACGGTAGCTTGACTCGCGGCGTCAAGAACTTATCAGAATCAGAATCAGATAATTTATTGCTTATAAACTCTGTGGCAGAGTCTAAAAGAAATTTGATGAAATAATGTACTGCAGAGTGGTTGGTTGTAGGTGGCATATGGATGGAGTCTACATTCAGCAAATTCAAATGTCGGAGTTCAAGATATGACATTGATCAAATAAACAGGGACCTCAACTGATAATGTTAAATGTGGTAATAGAAAAAAAATTACTCATACTCGTTCAATGAATTGCACATTTCAAATAACGTTTACTTTAAAACACATGCCACCTTCTCTGCGGACAAACCGCATGGAACTAAAACTCTCAACATTTTCGCAATGAAGACGGTCCACACTCCACAGATAATAGTAGATTTACTGGCTGTTTGAGTTTGTCTATGTCACATGAAGAAAATTAAAAAACTAATTACTTTTTGCTCCCTAGGGCTATATTGGCGTTCTTATAGAGCATGAGAAGTGAAAAGATTAATTCCTGTAAAAAAATAATCAACTGATGGAGTATAAGTCAATGAAAACGTCAGGGGGTTGTCATTTCTGAATTCCTCATTCTTACAAAATGGATTTGCAGATTGACTATTTTGGAAATTCACATGTAAAACGAATTTTAACAAGCTTAAGAGGATACAGCACGATCGAGAGAATTGAAAAATAGGTATTTTTAAAATCTATTGCTGTCTTTTCCAAACCTCGAGCGTCGCGCAGAGTGCGATAGAGACAGATTCAAATCGGACCGAAATTACCTATCAAGAGTACACAAAATCGACGTTTCGTAGTCCCCTGACAAAAAACAAATGAACTGTTTATCTAAACAAAACTTATCTCTACCTGAATGTACAATAAATGAGTTTTTATCATCAACACAATTGAAACCGGATAACTTTCAAGCCACCATAGCTTCTCGTAGCTTCGCTCCAGTGCACCACCAGCCTGTCGCGGGGCAGAAGCTATCACGCGATCTCGTTACATCAAACCGTCAAGTTTCCCGTAGGTTCCTCGTTATTAGAATTTATTCCGATGCCCGCGGCTGCTTTGATCACCAGCGTTTTACTCTTCTTTCTTAACTAGTTGTTATGGCAAGTATGTAACTAAAGTTACCAATGATAAATAAATAATAAACAACGGCGTCATCCACACACAATCAAGCATTTGTTGGCCCGCACCAAGTTTTGGTGACTCGTTTCTTTGGTGTACCTTTCAGATGTGGAATAATCTTCCAGCACATGTGGTTCCTTCCTGTCATGGTCTTCAGGTCTTCAAGCGGGTCTTGAAAGTCATATCTGTGGGCCTCCAAGATGTGTTTGCTTTACTGTGATTGTTATCATCATCTAGACCTCACGGCCGCTTTCCATCAGGTGAAGTGAGGTCATCTTGCGGCGCATTATGAAATAAGGCACATCATAAAAAAAGTCAATTTAAGCACATGGGTTAATGCATGAAATTTACTGTACAAATTTGGGATTTGTAACTTGTGTGTGTTGTAACACAAAGCAGAGCTTTAGAATAGTTATTAGTTACGGGATTTCTACCATGTTTTATTGTTCTTCAGTTACTCCGTGATCATGATGGCACTTTCAACAGTGCCGAAATATCGGAAACTCGAAAACATGGCAGAAATCCCGTAACTAATAACTATTCTAATGTTAGTGACAACTAAAGATTAAAACAATATGTAGCAGAGCTTGTACTATATATATCGAAACACATAATCGTTCCTAGGTACACACAGAAAAAAGGCTCAGGGAACTGGGCCCGCTCGAATCTGACCCCGTGGGGCCAGTAAACCAATGCCATTTTATACCATTTTTGAATTGGTCAACTGGCCCTACAACTCAAATCTGTACAGTCGCCAGAAACAATTTACAAATCACCGTTAAGGAGCTTATTAGTATGAAGGGGTACCGTGCCTTTAATCCTACTGGTACTTTTTTTTCTGTTCATTTCTGACGCCCTGGTCGTCAGGACCAGGGCGTCAGAAATAGCTTGATGGTAAAATAATAAATACTTTACTTCACCATTAGTAGACGGCACGATTGGCGTAGTATGCTGTAGCACGGTTTCTCGCCTCGATTTCCGTAGTGTCCCGGGTTCGATTCCCGGTCGGGTCAATTCAGGAAACGATCTTTTCTGAATTGACTCGGGTCTGGGTGTGCTGGGAGACGCCCCTAGCTTATTCCCTTGTGTGGTACCTCGTAACACAGGGATTTAATAATCCCTACTTCGAGACCATTACAAGAGGTGTGTTGTCTGGCGCATATTTATTTATTTATTTATTAGTGAGCTAAGTTATAAGTTGCTTTAGCACCTTAGCACTTATTTCCAGTTAATTTCTGCTTTCCTGGTAGTTTAAATAAAGAATATGCAGAGCATGTACCCCTTCATACTAATAAGCTCATTGACGGTGATTTATTCAATTTTTCTGGCGACTGTAGAGATTTCAGCTGCCAGTTGACCAATTCAACAATTATATAAAATAGCATTGGTTAATTGGCCCAGCGGGGTCAGATTCGAGCGGGCCTAGTTCCCTGAGCCCTCACAGAAGAGGAGTTACGTTCATACGGCTGGCTTTCGCGTATTTTGCTAGTAAAATTGTTCTGTGAAACTTATAATTTTTAATTTTATATCTATTAATACAATTTTCATTCGATTCAGATTCAGATTCTTTTATTCGCATAAAACATATTATAGTACCGGTTATGAAGATACGTTAATAGTGCTCACGTTTTGTCAAACAAGGTGACATGCAAAATTGTAAACAATTAAATAAACAGTAGACAGATATACGAACAACAACATTTTAAAGATTTAAATATACATAGCATGCTTTCAAAACAACCGATAATAATATTCGAATAATAATTAGCAAGTCAGTGTCCCCATGGATAATAATTAAATTTATTTCATGTAAAAATATTCTTTTATACTATATGAATAATTATCAATTAGCCAAAGTCTCAATTTTTTCAAAAATAAATTAGTTTCTAATTTATTTTTGAATTACATTTGTAATTTTAAAAACGACTAAGTGAAACTTGTTGATATTACAAAATTAAATAAAGAAAACGTGTGGCGGAGTGCCAACGAGGAATTTGTCAATTGTTTATTAATGAGTCGTCTGTATCTCCGCGACTGGGTCAACCACTCTATTTATAAAAAAAGTTTTACGGGTTAACTGAGCTGACGAAATATATCATTCATTTGAGTGCTGGTTAGTATTCTATATAGTATAGTTAGTTATCAGATTTAGACTTTAAACCACAATTAAAATAAATTGATGCAATTTATTCAAAAATTGTCTTCAATGTTATGCTTTGGCAATTTACAGTCTGAGTAACGTCAGGTTATTTCTAACTGACATGATTTTGACTGAACTCGCCTAGACGCCGCTCGTTTAGACGCCTCTTCACGCTATAGCACAGATCACTATGATGTTAACTACAGTGCGAAGAGTCGTCGGTTCCTCTCTATCCGGGAAAAACGTTCATCGGATGAGCAAGGATTTCTCTTTGAATCGAGTTTTTTTGTTAAATCTGACTAATATTTTAAATGCGAAAGTTTGTGAGTATGTACGTGTGCATGATTGTTACTCTTTCCCGCGAAAGCTACTGAACTGATTTAGATGAAACTTTACAGCATACAGCTTAGACATCAGAATAACACATCATCATCATCATCATCATCCGTGCGGTTGTGAACCCACACTAGTGTGTGGGGTCCCAGGGTCCACCTTTCTTATTTTCTTGGCCAACTTCGCGCAGTCTTGTGCATCCTCAGTGGTGGTCTGTTGTCACCCTTGACGACGTAAAGCCACCGCTTCTTGGGTCGACCTCTTCTATAGGTCCCCAGCGGAGGCGGCATGGCCAGACATTTGTTGCCCACGTAGTTTGCCGATCTCCGTAAGACATGACCATAGCAACGAAGGCGGCACTCCTGCAGCTTGTCTGCGATGTCACGAACACGAAGGCTGCCGCGGATGTGGGTGTTCCGCACGCGATCTTTGCGTGAGACTCCACACATCCACCGCAGCCATGCCATGCCAGCCAGTAACGGCCATGTTTCACTGCCATATAAAAGGACAGGCCTAATGATGGTTTTATAGACCTTCAGCTTGATCGGAATTTTAGGGTCACAAATGACACTATTTGGCCCAAGCCGCGAAAATTCGGGCGCTGATGTCGCTGTCGATGTCCATGGACGTGCAAAACACAGATCCCAGGTATTTGAAACGGTCCGTGCGCTCGACCACGTCATCGCCTATGTGGACGGACTGGCGATTTGTGGTGTTGCAGGTCATGCACTGCGTCTTCGCCACATTAAGTTTCAGACCGCCGTTTTCGAGTGAATTTTTCCACTCATTCACCCGTTGTACCAGCCGTCCCCTGTCCGAATCTGCTAGCGCAAATCAGCATACATGAGCAACCAGCTCATGGTGGTCTCGGATGCTGTTCGACAGAACGTCTAATATTACGCTGAACAGAAACGGGCTAAGCACGGAGCATTGGTGTACTCCAACGGTGATAGAGAAGGGAAGCGTATCACCAACCGCAGTCCTACTATGGAACTGGAATCGTGTTACATGTCCCGTATAATGTTAATAAAGACCTCGGGAACGACCCTGGACCGCAGCGCCCAGCCGAACATCTCACGAGGGACACAGTCGAAGGCCTTCTGCATGTCTAAGAAAAGGAGATGCAAAAGGTGTATTCTTTCAGTCTGTATCCCTCCATGAGCGTTCTTAAGGCAAATACGGGGTCCATGGTCCCGCAACCCGGTAGAAACCCATACTGAGTCATCAGAATAACACATAGGCTACAAATTATGAAGATTTTTTGTAATATGGCTAGAATATATAAGGAGGAATCACGATTAGTATCGTAAGTCGGAAAAAATCCTGCCCTCTTAGAGCCATCCTGGTCAAGCGGGCGAAATATCTATAGGTATAATAACTTTGGTGGGTAGGGACCCTCATCCTCATACTGCTTTATCCTCTTTGCAGGTTTTCCTTCACAAAAACACGACAACGGCCTTTTGGCAGTTCAGAACCAGAAGTACTTAGTACCATTCATAAATCAGTTAACTACACGACATAATCTCTATCTAGTTAACGTCTGCATAAACCCCGGTTACTGACGTCTGTTAGCGACCGACAATTAGCGCTTAACGTCCTATTTTCATATACTAGGAAACACGGACAGTTGCACAAGTCGTGACAGACACAACAGTGGACACTGCTAAAATTAGACCCGGACGGGAAAAAATGGTGGAGATTTCTTAGGAGCAACGTACATTGCTGCTTAGAATGCTAAGGATTTTTGTTTAAACAAGACCCATTTTTTCTCGTTCCCGTAGGAATTTCCTGAAGTTCTCTCTTCGCTCTCCCCTTTTCAACTCTACATAGCTTTCTACGCTCAGTAGTTTCGGCTGTCGGTCAGTTACTCAGTCACTTACTCAGTCAGTAAGTAACGGAAGAGTTTAATCATGTTTTTTGCCATGATAAAACACTTCCGCATGCGGGCAACCTGATTACACCGCGGTTATTAAAGCTAAGCTTGTCAATTTGCTGCTGAATTGCAACTTAATTTTCTTAGGCTCTATTTCATGTTATAAGAGTTCCTAACTAACCCCAGTCCACCCTTAGTAATTCCCAACGTCCACCTTTTTTGGTACGTTAGTTAAATAGGGTATGGGCACCTTCTTCGCTTACTCTTCTCTAGCCTCATAGCGCTATCGGAGCCAAAATATACCGGGTGACTATGACATACTAAGTAATGTAGAAACTATCTAAGCAAAAATATTTTTTTAACTAAGTTTCATTTCAAGGTCACCAACCATACAAATCACTCGAACGGTCAGTATTTTTTGTATAAAAACCTTACAATTAAAGTTATGAGAAAATATCCAATTTTCGCTTATATAGTTACTACATCACTTAGTGAGTATGCCATATCGTTTTCGGAAGTTATATGATAATCACACGGTATAATTAACGTGGCCTGAACCGGATTGCAAGCGTGCAATCATAACAAACAAACTCCAGCAGAAACATTTAAAAACTTGCACCCTGCTTTTGCGGAAACATTACTATTAATGCCTGCTTACATGGTAAAGAAGCAATGTACGTAAACAATCGCGTACTATAGCTCTGGTATCGTGGTAAGAGGCGCCGGCGTCTTCATTATGGCCTAGTTGGCACGCAATCCTCAGACACCCACGGCCGAGAAATTAAAGAACTTCGAATTAGTCGCGCACTGATCTATGGGTGCACCGTGCTGCTGCTGTCATGCGATATTTAACAAAGAGGAAATGTTTGCTTTTTTAATCGGTTTTGTTTTAAACGCTTTTGTCTTTTTTTTGTTATGGCTTAACACGGCTTGTGCATTTCGCCAGCTCAGAGTAAAAACGGGCAAAAGGTATACCTTACCCACTATTATTACGTGAGGTACCGAATGTGTGGCATTTTAAGTTAAATGTCTGTTCACAAGCGGCGCTGTCTCGATATGTCTTACTAATACATTAGCGACCCATCGATGTAAACTGTGCGTCCACCACGATTTGCAACATTAAATTTACGTTATCATTCGCGTAAACGATAACGTGTCGAAAGTGGCAACTCGTGGTAGATGTTCTGAAGTCAGAATGACGGACAGTGGTCATTCTAACATTCACTTGATTCACTTTGGCTTTTCAACAACACTCATACTATTTGATAGTTCGAGAGCCCACTAAGTTTTAACTATCCTTTTCCGTTCCACTGACTGCTAAGAAGAAGGTGTTCCATGAGTTTGTCTAAGGACTAGAGCTATTCAGGTTCTTTTTAGGACTACTGAGGGATAGTTTTTGTTAAAGTAATTTATGTGTCGTCAAAAACTTGACAATGTTTTTAAAGTTATTGTTTGTATTATGTATTTGAAGTTACGTTGTTTAGGCAACAATAAACGTTGCTGTCGAAGCAAATATAGAAATCACTAGCTTTCCGCCCGCGGCTTTGCCCGCGTGAACTTAATTTTTCCTACTTACGATACTTAGGTATCGTTATATTATATTGCCAAATTACATAAAATCTTTATAAATTGCAGCCTATTTGTAATTCTGATGTATAGGCTGTATTACTGTGAAGTTTCATCTAAATCCGTTCAGTAGTTTTTGCGTTAAAGAGTAACCAAAATACACATAGCATACATCCTCACAAACTTTCGCATTTATAATATTAGTAAGATTGATACTCCTACTAAAGCTGCAGCGTGACTAGGTCAAATTGATTAAAGAACAAGTTGCTAATAATTTTCTGACTCCAAATTAAATCACATATCTAATAATCATGCTCGTTATCGAAATATTTCAGAGTATCGACCGTTTGATACGGTGATACGTTGCCGGTCGAGGGAATCTAAGATTGATAAGCAATCGTTCGATTTACTTGGGTAATAGCAATTACTAATTATTTATCAGTAATTGGGTTAAGCAAGATAACAGTTTGTTGAAGAAAGGAAATTATTCATCATCGGGATAGGGATGCCTAATCCTGAGATTAAATAAATATGTAAGCGATAACTAACAAGTGTAGCGAAAGGAGAGTTCGCTAGCGGAAGGCAATATTAAATAAAGCTTACTTTTATCAATAACCACCTTAAAATGACCTAGCTTTGCACGGCACTGGTACAATGTACAATGCCAGCTTTAAATATAGTACTGTTACCTGAAAAGTATTTAACCTACGAACTTTCAGAGGAAAAAGCTCGTCAACGTACGTATTTTGATTCCAATATGTTTTTTTATTGTCTGCTAAGAGGCTTTGCCCAACAGTGAAACAATATGGCCACTAATTATCATGCTTTCTGCTAGTAAAGTTTTAATCTGCACACTGTCACCAAATTAAGGAGTCCACCTTTCATTTAGGGAAAATCGCAAAAATATACTTCTGAGAAAGAAGTCTTATTCTTTCAAAATCTTTCACTACTTCCATACAGTCGATACGTAATTTCGACAGCGATAGATAATATTAGATATAGTAGTTAGTGATAATATCCACCTTGTTACTAAATGTGTCCTCCTCTTTGTGGCAAGATAGCAAATATTGGCGTAGCCTGAGTAGTATATGTCCGTCCACTTGTGCACACTTCAAGGGACTATTGTCATAGATTAAGACATTAGTAGGACAGAAGGTGTTCTCGTTTGTAATTTAGTTTAATACCTACGTCGTGTAGTTGCTTTTTTATCTGAAGAACGAGCAAACGAGCAGATGTTCGACCGGCTGGAAAGTCGACATCTGCAACAAATTAGCCTGAATTTAAAAGTTGATCATTCAATCAATGAAACAGCCCTCACATGTATAACTGACAGGATGACTTTGTAGGCTACTCAACGTTGATTCTCGTTTCTAGATTCAGGGAGTTGGGTCAGCGATGCGTTGACTGCCTTTTGAAGTACTTAAATACTCGCCCCTTGAAGAGCCCCGACGAGATGATCTTCTTAAGAAGTCTACTGCAGAAAAAAGCCTGCTCTATTTTTCAGAATGGCCGGTTTCAAGGTGCGCTTGGGTATATTTAAAGTAATATGGCGACGTAATACGATTCAAAAAAAATCTGAGTTGATTCTAAAGCCTGCTTTTTATAGTCTTGGTTCCTCCTGTTCTTCTTTGATTTGGTTGGTTTGACGTATGTTACAACGCTCATACTAGTAGTCAGGTAGCTCTGTACGGTTGGTGATCTATGTCGATCAAGCACAAAGCGTTATTATTACTCTGCGCATACGCAACAGAACCACGTCTTTATTAAAGGCGTTTGTTGTAACAGTTGCTGACGTGCCAACAGCCTTCCTTAACTAGGTTAGCCTATGGAATTCCATTCCCAAGAATCCTGAAGGGGACTTACCCATATCATATGCTACCGGAAATGATGGTGGAAGTTATTGTTTATACTAAGTCACAATCATCACACAACAAGCATTTGTGTGATGATATCCTGGCTAATTGAACGCGAACGCTGAGTTGGAACATTGTAAATTTTCGGAGGGGAGGAGTAGGTTTCCCGGAACGGGGAATGATTGCCCTTTTGTATAAAATACTACAACTATGGATTCCGTAGACTTCATAATGATTTTTTAGAGCATACTCTGTAACTTTTACCTAAAATAATGAGAAAATAGAGAAATCTGAACTTTAGCAACGGTCGGTCACCACTCCAGGGTTTCGAAGAGACATACAACGAGCCCCAATCGGTCATACAGTATGAACACACTTTCTTATATCAAGATACTTGTATATATTATCAAAGAATGAGGCCTCTAGAGCCGCGACTTGTAAAATAAGTAGATTGAGTATTGACCTTAATTCATTATCAAAGCTAGTGTAATATTTCAAGAGAATAGCGGAATTACAAAACAAAAATGCTGGTATATTATTACTTTGGAATGCGAATAATTGTGAATCTAGCAAGACTTTGTACTGCCATGTCACCTGAGGCTTGTAAAACGATATTCTCCGCACTATGTTAAGTTATTGAGCAACAGAAATGCAGTTAATGGACGAAGAAATATTGTGAAGTAATTTGTTCATATACCAGCCACCTGGACCTGCTGGACCTGTCAGTCCCAGTGCTAGGCAAAAAAATGCCAATACTTGAAATCGAGTCATGGCTACCATGCAATGATCACTAGGCCTTCGCCTTGGTTTGCGTGCTGTTCCGGGTTGAATTTCCGGTCGGATCAATAAAAGAAACGATCTTTTTTAAATTGGTGTGCTGGGACACGCCCCTGGCTTATTCCTTGTATGGTACCTCGTAACGCAGGGATATGCATCCCTACTTCGAGACCATGTGGTGTGTTGTCTGGCGCACATTATTTTTTATTTTTGTTTTACTATGCTTGGTTCACTAAGGATATTCTGTTCTGAATGAATTGTATGTCATTTTCCCAAATTGAAATAAACGCAAATCACTCTATTTAATATTTAATTAAAAAAAGTAAAAGTAAAGTAATTAGCCATACCAACAATAAATATGATAGGCATGTATAATGACGAATATCCGACTGCATAGATTATTTTTTAAAAAACCCCTTGTGCATTATAAAAAGGTAGAATAATTATATTAGATAATGGAACCTGAATAGGTACATAATATTTGGGAAACAGCTTCCTTCCTCAAACCACACTTAAACGTACAAAAGTAGATGAGATTCGCCCAGAATCACGAGCTGCACAGTTTCCTCGCCACAAATAACAATGTAATTTTACGTCAAATGAGTTCACGGACAATGTCCGTATTCTATAAAAACTTTTACAATTTCCACGCGTCCAGAATACTACGTCTCGCAAATAGAGCAATCAACCCTACTCTCGAGTACTCCATCTCATGCAACATGCAAGCTGCGGACATAAATACAAATTAATAGATGACGCGAGTTTTACGTGGGTATGTATTTCGCGTGGCCAAAAAGAGTGCTAATCACTTTTGATGGTGCTTAATAAACTCCACATTTATAAACTCCAACCGTATGGGCAACAAATCACAATTTCAAGTTGATTTAAAGTTAAACTAATCATTACTCTTTCATGGAAGTCTTTTCTTTAGTAGATGGAGTAGCAAACGAACCCAACTAATATAGAGCCAGCTACAGTGGTTTTTTTTTAAATTGACCCCGGCCAACTGCTTCTTTGTATCACTGGTCAAAATCTCAACAAAAGCCCTCCAATTCACTCTACATTGGCGAAATCATTTTTTTTTTTTAATGTAATAGGGAGCAAACGAGCTAGAAGGTCACCTGATGGAGAGTGATCACCTCCGCCCATGGACAACTGCAACACCAGAGGTGTCACCGATGCGTTGCTTGCCTTTTAGATGGGAATACGCTCTCTTCTTGAAGGCCCCGATGTCATATCCCTTTGGGAACACCGCCGCAGGACAGCAAACAGCTGTCAATGTGCTGTGACAGCAAGATTGTTGAGGATATAATAAAATATATACTGAGCGGGGACCATTTTGGTACCTTTGTCTATTAGGCTAAAATTCAGAGTGTATTTTTGTTTTGCTGTCGAATGTATGTTTTTTTTTGTTTCTTGTATATTATTGGTACCGAATAAACTTTTTTCTATTTCTATTTCTGTATAAAAATATTACTCTTTTTTACCAACTAAATTATATTTAGAAATGGTGAATTTCTATCACAACAACGTTACTCTGATACCACAATGAGCTCAAAAGTGTACGCGTGCCTTGCGTTAGTTATGTAGATCTATATCTATGATGCAAGCAGACTCATTCACTCAATAATTCAGTGCGTCTATTCTAATCGAGTGCATTCGGGATCGATTCGGTTATTCGTTACGCTGGGACCGAATAGGATTCGGAGGACGTCACCCTTGTGGATAAATATCCCTACAGGGAGGTAAACAAGCAGTTGATGAGTTGACTTAGATGAGTGAAGGAAATGTTAACACAAAACCTGACGCTAATCTTGAGTTGAGCTTATGCTACGAGTTCCAGAACTTTTGGTATGGAGATTAATAATTGGACCGCGGAATAGGATATTTTCGCGAATAACTTTTAAAGTGTTATTTTCGGTGTGGAAGAAAACCGGTGTGCAAGTAAAAAATAGAACAACGTAATAAGTGACAGTGAGCAACCAGTACCGACGTGAGGTAGCTGGAAGCTGGTTGGATGAGGTCGCAAGATTTTAATGGATGCCGAAATTACATTACATCAGGCAACAATTGAATAAACAAATATCTGGGATGTCTGCTTAGTTTGGTTTCCAAAATCGTCTGACACCAAACTAAGCAGAGCTTGAATCATTGTTGTCAGATAAACATACTGAGATATTTTAAATACCTACCTAAATAGATGAGAACACAACTGTTTGTTCTGGATATGAATTGAAGACGAAACCTTCGGCGTTAAAACCAGGATTACTGCCATTGGGTCGAAAAAATACCACCAACCAAAACGCAAACCTATTTTAAATAAAAAAAAACTTGTGATCGATACGAAATATCTCAAAATATTTCGCACTTTTCGATCAAACTATTTCAAGTGACGTCAGATTATTCAATGGAAGTCGTTAGAACCCTCTGCAAAACTCCAAAGTAAGTTTACTTTCTGATATGGTTTAATAATCAAACAAGCGATTCGCAAAAGCGATATCTATCGGTTCAATATTTTGTATTCGGAGAAAAATATATCCTTTAAAGTGTAGGATTGGTCGTATGAACGTATGTACCTTGGCGCCAACTTTGTAATGCTAACTTAGGTATTATAACTGATAAGCAGTACTAAGTCAATTCACCTTTTGGCTTGCCCATTTCTTCCAGGAACTAGGTATTAACTATTAATGAGTTACAATAACCGTATCTGACTTATGAGCGTACACTTCCGAAAAAGCTTTCCGGCAACAAAAAAAAAATTTTAATCACACTTTAGTAATTTAAACCGTCCAGTGTGGTTACTCATCCCAATTCCTATACCATCACGGCTCGGATGCGAATTAGGGCACAGATAAGGAAACTGCGCAATGTCACTGGGCCAATGCGAAGGCTGACATAACACATGTCGCTTGTGAACTCGAGTCAAGGATAGACCTACATAATAAATTTACTATTACGGAATTTTCATTTTTAATACACATATACTACGTGAACTGCGTCGGTGTCAAACAAGGATGCGTATAGCCAAGTTAGTGGTTACCGCAGCCTATTGATGCGTACAACACGCGTTGCTAACCCTGTTAAAACCGTTTCAAGGGGTCTTATTTCAATCGCTTAAATCCAGGCAAAATAATTACCTAAACTGAAAATAGCGATCAATTTCGTCAGTAAATATCGTTGATGTACAGTAGACGCGTTGGTGCCAGGTAAGCGATGACTAGATGAAAATGAAAGATCATATTACGAAATTGCTCGCTAAGCTCAGTTCAGGTAATGAACTTGACAAGTGATAAGCGATTGAAATAAGGCGCTAGCAATGTTTTGGCAGTGGCGCAAGGTCACCTAAATTACGAACGGAGTAGTCCGTGCACTACCACCGTATTTGTGCTCACGTCTTTCCATTTTTTTTACATTTTAACCCACCTGTAAATCGACTCACCAATTGCTTAATATGGCAGTACCTTACCTTCCAGATTCATACACAGGACACCTTGCGCTTTTTCCCACGAAGCAACAATGCTTTCGCTGTTACGTTTTTGCAGTATCTCATATTTCAGATGTAAGCGAGTCCTTTTGTGAGTCTATCTTGTGTCGGATTTCAAACACCTGCTAAGCCTTCGTTGCTTTGCAATTACATTTGTTTAGGAATTGCCAAAAGTATATTCCTTCAATCTATTATATTGAAAAGCAACAGGATGCTTACTGTAATGTTTTTTCAAGAGATATTTTCAGTCTTTAGTGTAAACAAAGTAGGCTGATAGGTATTCTGTTTTCGCTTAGGTCTCGAAATCTACGTATATGGACCTAAACCGTCTTCAAAATCGTTAAGTAAATATGTCAACCATACGTTCCCAACCAGAAACATAGTGAACTTGAAAGTTATCCTCATTCATTTCTTACCATGCTTTTATTAAAGTAATACCTACCTAATTATCCTACTAATAAATGCTTATTAAACGATTGTAAATGAATTTGCAGCCCATTCAATAGGAACTTTCGATCGCTAACTTTTCGTGACGAAGAATGTGACAATTAATTATTATAATTAGCCACGCTGTGTCTCTTGGTTTTGTCTAATTATGTCTTTCTCTTACTTAAATTACCTAATTAACAGATGATTGCACTATACCTATTTGGTGATACAAAAAATGTTAGGTGTATGTGCAGCATAAATGCAACGTCAATCGCAATTTGTACGCATTTAGGCTAAGTAAGACGAAGTTGTTTTGTAATTAAAACATAAGTTTACAAATTATCCGTTCACACAGATTTCGCAACTAAAAATATTAAAAAGCATTTAATTTTGCGAGAAAAAAGATGCATAACTAGACATCATTGGGGCATAATAATTGGAATGGATCCGTAACTTGAAAAAATTGTTTTGAATTTTTTTTTGTTTAATGTTCATAAATTTTCCTATCACTGACGAAAAACTAAAGTTTTGTATAAAATCAAAAAGTTACACATCTTAAAAAAGAGTGACGTTTTAAAATAAAACATAGTTTAAGATGCATTTCTGGAGTGATCCTTCTTAAACTGATTCGCAAACCAAACAATGCCAAAAGCTTTTGATATTTTGGGCACTATTATTATGAAGACAGAGGTAGTCTTCATAATAATAATGACTGCAATAAACCCTAAGTTTAATTTGTTTCTATTTAAATTATAACTATGACATAAATAGGAACAATGGGCGGCAACCAAACTGTTTGTAGGTTATATGTTTTTCAATTAAAAATAAAGCTGCAATGATAAGAGGGGTTTATTTTACATTTACGATGAGTTTGGTTTTCAGGAACGGTTTGTTAAAAGGATGCCTATTTTTTAAAAATCTTTTTTAAGCTTTTGGCATTCAACAATATTGACGCTTTATTTCCAGGAAAAAGTACTTTGGTACGAATGTGTAGGAAGGGCTCATTAAAAATTGGTTTATTTTGTTTTTATCTTTCTTTAGGGATAATCGAAAAAAAAGAAAGAAACAATAGAAATAAATATGAAAAAATATAAACTTAAAATTCTTGCTATTTCGGTTTTGGATCAAAGTTTTAAAGATAATAATTCTGTAGATCATTGAGTTAGTGTTTTTAATTTTTTGTCACCAAATAATAGGTCAGTCAATAAAATTTTGTAAGCTGCCAGCACTTCATGAATAAGGTATATCGCCCTATCGTCGCCACTGTTCTATTCATTTGATCAGATGTAAAATTTTACGACAAAAAGGTGTGCGGTCGCTGCCGTCATTAGGGACGGTCGCGTTTTACAAACAATTTTAGAGCTTAACCGAATAAAAGAGGGATTAACGACACTTTCTAATGCATAATGAAGATAATCTCTCTTGGTGTTGTGACAAATTGACAGTTTGCCATTGTAACCACCCCAGGCGGCCTGTGATTTGTAATAATTATTATTTATTAGGGATTCCCTTCACGTTTGACTTTAAGACATTGTTATTTATTTTGCAATGTCACTGAATAAGATAATGTGAAGAACATTGTATAATTGCAACTGTTTGCTAATTAGTCTAAACGGGATATTGTGTAGGTACAGAGGCGTTCACATCAAGCTTTACAAAGGGGCACCTTATGTTGCTGACATAACACCCATTTTGCAATGGTTTTATAAAGGTTGATGTGAACGCCTCTGTACGCGCAATTTAGGTAAGTAGAAAATTACAAAATTAATAGTCCATCAGTATCATTATAATTTTAGATGTTGTAGACGGACTACACGCCAGTGTGGGTTCCCAGCCGAGATAGACCGCACGGATGATGTTATCTGTCTGTTATTTTTGTCTATACAATGTGTAATTGCTATTATTATGTATATATGTTTTTGTAATTTCTTTGAAATCTTATTATTTTGTTGTAAACCATTTCACCTTCTTTACACCTAATTTAATTTTTTTATCTCTAGCACGGCCTGTAATATCTCTGTCTGACTGTGTGGTTGACTGGTAGAGAATACCTTTAGGCATTAAGTCCGCCCTTTGTAACATAGACTATGTGCAATAAAGAATAAATAAATAAATAAATGATGATGATGTCCTATTATCTATTAGAAAAACATATGATTTAAAATGAATGTGGTGAATATAATATTGAGTTAATAGATCAATAATGAGTTTGACACAAAAAATACTATTTGAATTTTTGTACCAAAATAATTAATAACGCGTAAAAAAAGTGCTTGCAGTATTTTTTTTTAATGCATATACATTAATTGAGCTATTATGCGTGCGATTAAACAAATTTAGATTTTAATATCACTAATAAAAAATTCAAAAGCTATGCATGCACTATTGTGATCATAATTTACGACCTCGTTACGATTGTTGAAAGTTTATAGTTTCGGTATAGTGAACTTGTCCACTTTGATCATCAAAACAGCTCACTTGTCAAAATAATAAAAGTGACATGTCGTAAAAAAGTGACGGTTGCCGACCCTAGACAAATATGACAGAAGCGGATTATAACGAGTTTAGGTGCCGTTACCCTATTTTTCAAATCTCTTCCGTGTGACAAAAGTCTTTGACATATTTAAGACGAGATAGAGTTCAGATTTCCATGAAACTTCTTGCAAATGTTTTAATGTATAAATTGTAGGTTGAGTCTCATTGTTTGACAGTGAGCTAGTTACGATATTCTTTACTTCCTGCTATCAGTTTTTTTGGGAAAGGGTTGAATGAATGTGAAATTAATTGAAGGGCGCTTCGTAAGGGTGCTGTTTATTGGGGCGAGTGTGATGAAATTTTTTCCCGGTTCTAATAACAATGACGGCATATGCAGAGGGGATGATTCCGACTGGCCATCTTACAGATGTTTGCATGAAATAAGATCTAATTAAATATTTATTACGAAGTGTGTTTCCGGGATGTCTAGATAATAAACCGAAAAACAGCAACTTCTAATTCATCAAGTATTTCTACCATAATTAATTATTTGTTAAGGTACATTGCACAATAGGATGACTGATTTAGTTTAGTTTCTGACATATAAAAATAAAGTGAAATTTTAATTTTGTTGAAAGCATAGCTTATATCAGAAATGCGTTTGGAATATAACTGAATAAAAATAAATATCAGCCGTTAGTTATAACTAATAGCTATAGCTATTAGTCGTAAAGTTTGCGAATGCGAATTTTTATATTCACTGGAATGCACTGCAGGGAATGCGGGGTCATTGCCCTCGCTTGCAAGAGGTCGTTTAATTTTTTCACCATTTTAACTGGTCTAGTGGTTAAGTTCCGGTTCGGGCTTTCGATTGGGTACGATTCCCGTTCAAGTAGTCACTATAATTGTTTCACCAAATTAATTAAATATTTTTTAAGTATTAGTTATTCGGATATAGTTTATTTCCTTCATGATGCTCGTTGTCATGTTGTGGACGCCGAGTATGCCTGTAATTGGTGCATATACTTACTAGGACAAGAACTCTGAAATGGGAATATGACTGCGTTGTGCATCTGTATGTACTAGTGTTGTTGTACCTAATATTAATAGATAAGTAAGTAGTCCCTTTGAAAAACAACTAATTGATCAGTCATTTAGAAGGTCATGTCACCTTTTTTTAACGTGCGAATAATTGAAACTGTAAATTTTATCCAATAAGATTCCTAATTTTGCCCATAAGTCTTAATCTGTACTTCGGCGGAATAAAATATGTAGGTATGCAGGAAAGTCGTTGCGCACTGATAGACTCGAGAGGTGTCATAACTAGGTGATTTTCCCTAACTTCCAGTCATTGTCTAATTAAAACGTGACGAGACGTCATTTATTTTAAAAATATAATAAGTGTGGATTTGGGGTATACTTTTAAGTAGGATAGTTTGCGATGGCTTAGGTAGGTACATTATTATAAATTATTTTAATTATTATTTTATGTCACCTATCTCAGATTTATTACCAATCCACAAGCATTTTGATATTATTTAGCCATTAAGTAGAAGTATGTGTGAATGTTAATTAAAAAGTCAGTTTTATCACGAAAAGACCAGAAGCTTTTACAATAATCAATTTAGCCTTTCTGTTTGTGTTTAATTCTTACTGATAGTATTCGTAAAAAAACTGATGATGCGAATGCATTTAGGTAGGCCTCTTTAGTAGTAGATCTTAGGGCCCTTACACATTGCGACTTTTTGCAGCGCCTTTACACACACACGTTACAAAAAGCAGCAACACAATCGCGATTCAGTAGCTGGCCGCGCAGCTGCTGTGATACAGTTGCGATTTGCGATACAGCATCGATGTAAACGCGATACAGGATCTATACAAACGCAACGACACAAAACGTTCAGTATTGCGTAGACAGCCACAATCGCAGTCTAAATCGATGCAAACGTGCGTGTGCATCGCTACTCACGCGCGGCTGCTTCGATGCAAACGCAATGCAGCAAACGCTACAAACGCGCGTTTCCATCGATTCGAATGCGCTTATGAATCGATACAAATACATGCTGATCGCAGGGATCGCGATGCAGTCGCGCGTTTGTATCGCTGCAAAAAGTCGCAATGTGTAAGGGCCGTTATGGCTGAATGTTATGATGATAAACAGGTTTATTGTGATGATAGGACATCAAGACGCCAAAAATCCAATTAGAAGTAATGTACGAGTAGGACCTAGTAAGACAAATGAATTAACCTACCTACCTACTTAACAAGTTTCACAAAATACTTAACTAAGAATAAGTAATGTTTCATCGAATGCTTTTAATTTGTTATTCAATGATATGAATTAAGATCGAATAATAACTAATTAGTTAATATGATTAAGATGTTACCCTTGAGACATTCAGAAAATAGTGTTTTTAGGTAAAGTATGTACCTACTCACCTTTTTTTCATACACCTATGCATCACCTATGTGCTTAATTGCCTTGCAAGAAATTTGATAATTAGGCCTAACGATAAGGCCTATCATCATCTTACCTAGTTGTGATTACATCTACTTAAACCTAATTTTGGGATTTAATCATGATGTGGAAGTACCTACATATTTGAGATTAGGATCCTAACTTCTCTTTTTGGCCTTCCAATCTGAAGATTAATACATTTTATATTGTGCTATGTTTAGGACCTCCTCAATTGTTTACTAGCGCTAATACTCAATAAATCTATCGAAATAATACATCAGAGCAGAGGCATTCGTGGTTCGCGCCGTAAGATGCCGGCACTGGAATGCCGACTGACCGCGTCCGCTACGCAGCCTCCCCGCGGCAACGCCGGCCGGCAACTAACTGATATAAAAACATAGCTAGCTAGCTAGTATGCCTCCTCGATTTTCCTCCAACCGCGCCTTTACCCACACACAACCATCCGCACCCACACCGACAAATATAGCCGAGAATGCCGCTGCGCTGATTTCCTTCCTCGAAACACCCCGCGCCGCCCGGCAAACCACCGAATACTTATCAAATTTTACACCATATTCCCTCAAAATAGAGTGTGAGAATGCTACTGTAGTATATCCTAACTACAATAAACGTTGTCAGCGCGAAATATTATTACAACTAGGCGTATTTTCAGAGATTTTCGTGAATGGCATCGAACGCTGGGTTGCGGGGTGAGGCATGAGGGGCGGCGGCGTGGCTACTCGCGCCTCGCGCGCCGCGTCCGCGATCCGCGGCTAGTCGCCGAGTCAGTTCAGTCGTGTTCACGGCGCCATTTCAGACGCACGCGCGGCAAATCTTCGAACCGGCCGGCTCCCGAATAATGTTTCAGTGTTTGACAAACTCAATCGGAGGTCTCGGAAGAAGCGTATTTAATAATTTACACTGTATAACCGACCGCATATTCTCAGTGAGTGTTACGCAGTGTGTACGGAAAAAACTTTGTCGAAGATTCTGAAGAATCTTGTGTAAAATTGTGTAATTCGTCGGCTTCTGTCGGATTGCGATTTGCACAAACTTTTTAGGTAAGTTATTTGCAATTTGTCAACCTATAAGGCTTGTGTTATTAAGAATGTTGCTAAGATCATATTTTATAGTGCGGGTACTCTTGTATTAATACTTCGGTACCGGCGCGGGGCGTTGCCGGCAAACCGTAGTGTACCTACTTGTAATGGAGTTCTTCGAATTGCCGGCGCCTAAATAGAGCAACCTTTCGAACTGAAGTTAGTATATGTATCCTTAAAAAAGAATAAAGAAAGTACATAAGTACTTGTGCGATAACGATAACCAACAAATAATTGATCTAAGTGCTACTCCATAATGTTTACAATAACATTGTTCAATAATATTGCACAGTCAAGATATTTGATCACCAATTTTCTTACGAAGTAATTACAGGTTGGTAGGTATATAATTAATAATTAACGTATTATTGTGCAATTAATTTTATCGTGGCTCGTACTTATTTGAATAAAATAGGGAAAATAATGGTATTTAATGTCTTAAAATTTTTGGCGGCATATGTCAATGTTAACCCTGCTAAAATAGACAGGACTTTTTTGAGAATGTTACTTTTTATCATTATTTTTACAAATTCACGCGGACTTTTGCATTAGCTTACTTGAATTTGGTAAAATTATATTTTTAATGTTTACTTGTGTGTCCGTATTATTTGTTTAGTAATTGTTCTTTAACATCTGAGTTTGTCAGAAATATTTACGAAAAAAACCTCCCGTTAAAATTGATTAGAACTGAAACATGTAAAATTGTTTAAGTACCCGGTACAGGTTACATAAAATTATAATTACATAATACCTACATTTTGGAAGATTTGCAACTTTTTGGGTTGAATATTATTACTTCGATAATTTTAATTAAATAGCCATTTAAAGGAGTTCGTAAAAATTCTCTAACTAGTGTACAATAGTGTAGATTCATCGTAACATAATGGTTTTGTATTTAAATTTAAGAGGCTCGCCGAGCCTTTTTTTTCTATTTATGAATTTTATTTCTTTATTCTTACAAGAAAAATAAAAATGTGAATCTGTCATTTTGAAACTGCAATTTCGACATGTCATACATAATAGGAAGTCTTGAGCAAAAAGTTGATAAATCGAACTTCAACTCGCGTGTCTTCGCGCGTTGCAATAACAGGAAAAATGACTTGTGCCATTTGTTTTATTAGTAAACACCCATTTCGCGCCATTATGCTTTTGTAAACAAAAACAGTTTTTGCGTAAATCTACCTGGCTTCAGGCTCGGGGAAATTCGCGGAACGCGCATAGGCTCAGGTAGAGAGAACTCAAAAAAAAAATTAACGAGGGTCGGGCAGGACAATGACTAATTGTTAGACAAAGTGGGATAGGACCAAGGCCAATGTACTATTTAAAACTGTACGATTTCGCATCCAGACTTCAGTCTACTTTCGGGTCTCGGTGCGGACACTTCCTCTCGACTGGCAGTCAGTAGTCCGCAATCGAGATTTGTTTGTAAATACAAGGGGGTCAACACCCCTTGTGTTTGAAAACTTTCTTTTTGAATTTTAAATTCGTCAGTTTTTGGTTCCCGCCATTCGGCATTCGTGTTGTGCTACGCTATCGAGACAGTTCATTGATACTGATAGTGATCATCGGTTGTGAAGTGACTTAGTGCATTTGAGGACTTAGTTCAATAATACTTAGGTACAAACTTACAAACAAACCATTCATTTTTTATTTTATTTTTATTTATTTTTTATTTTTACATAATTTAGTTTACATTACTTTGGTGTCAAACAGACAGCCCACCTCATACATGCCTACACTTAAAAGTCTTCTAAAACTTTTTTGTAGCTTTAGTGACTAAAGTAACTCAAATTTAAATTTTTAATATTTATTTCTTGTAAACTGACTTAGTGCATTGAAGAATTTTACGAAACCTACTTTGGAATCTACAATCAAACCACTAATTTTTTTATGTTATTTCTTCTTATATTTAATTTTTAATGATAATATCGTGCTTACTTTGTAATTATATTTAAAGTTTTGTGTCATAATAGCTCGTGGGTACTTACCTGCTTATACTTACTTGCAGAGTTGCAAGTCCAGAATTTTTCTAATTAATATTAAGAATAACAAACAATTGAAATTATTTAAATAAGCTCATTATTTTTGGGTTGGAAAAAACTTATTGGTACAATTTATATGTTAATGAAATTTTAGCAATTTAATTTATCCATTTCTACATTCGTTAAATCAATACAATGAACAGGAACTCAACTAGGACTTTCCCCTACCTAAACGTACTTATTAACAATCCTAGATTATGACTAAAAAATCCCCTGGATTTCGAGTTAAGACTTAACCAAATTCGAAATATTTAGACATACACTAAATTTATTCTGATGCTGTCTTTATTTATTTTAATTACCAATTCATTTAGTAATGTTTTTGTTTTCTATTGTTACAGACGGTGTGCGTTAAACCCATCGCGCGCATCGTCCCTGTGATAAGGGGGCCTGTGATATCGACGAGTTCGTCTTAGCTTTAAAACTTAGTTAGTCCTTAGTTATAAATTCAAAATGTCGCCCGAAATCGACACCCAATTACTCGCATTCGACATATGGGAGACACTGGACGAGGAGTCCATGGAGTTGACTCAGACGTCCGAGTTCTGGACTCAAGTGCAGTACGAGGCGGAGCGGCTGGACTTGGTGCCGCCTGATAACTTCCAGGACATAGTTCCGGAGAATGAGACGGATTGGAGAATAATGGAGACGTCGGAGGAGCCGGAGGTGAAGACTGAGAATATAGTGCATCACGATTGTATGTGGGCGGGGTCGTGTGCGGATTCGGTGCACCCGGGAAATACTTTTGTGCCGACGGACTTCACGCCGGCGACGCCGGGTCAAAGTCTTCTGCGGCCCAGGGATAGTATGTCGCCGCCGCGGCCGGAGACGCCGCCGTCGCTGGATGGAGATGAGCCTCCACAGTTCCGTCATGCCGTTGACGTCGCAGGCACAGCACTACGCCTGCTGCGGGACTCCGCTGCGGTCGCTGCTGACCACTCCTACACACTCGCGCGCCAACAGTTTGACAATCTGGGCGTGCAGACTCCATCTGACTCTTGCGAATCAGGTTAGTTAACTTTTTGATGCCATTAAATTGCCGGCAAAAAAACGACGATCGCTGCTCCAATTCGATTCCAATCGTTTATTTTTTAGAGAATTTTCAATACTGCGCTTCTAAGATGTTTATTACAAAGTAAAGCATTAGATAAGGCTAATTTATTATAACGGTAAAGCAGTTATTAGTAATGAAAAATAATAATTTGTTCTATCTTAATGATCGAATAAATTTGTGAAGTGATCAGATTTCTTAAAGTAATCAATCGGATAAGTAAGTGAAGTAAACCAGGGGTCCGCGAATACGCAGGCGTCGTCGCGAGCGCGGGAAACTGCGCGTATCGACCGCATCCCGCGTCCCCCTCGCGTCTAGACGCACCCGCGGCTCCGTTCTTCCGGAACCTTCGCCCACAGCGACCTTGAACACCCCAACCTTCCTTAATGTCAGATTGCGCAACCTTCCATTCGCACCCGACCACCCCGACTTATCTCGCAGAATTGACGTAAATTAGAATACGGATTAATGCTTTCTGCTCGCACTGTGAGGTCCCGATTCCCCCGCGTATTAGGACAAGTAAGGTCGCCCGTACGACGACCGAGACGTCCCGACCTTGACGCATCCTCTTTACGAGTTAGCTTCCCGCCGACTCCGACAGGGTTAACATCCTTTTGCACTAAGCGATTCAAAAGTCGCACTATCTCGATTAGAAGTCGCAATATTGAAAACGATTTCACTTAAGACTATGCTGTTATTAGAGTGGCTAAACCGCTTTCGAAATCATCAATCTAGTTTAAATTCAGCTTAATTTTATGGTTTTTAAACAATGACAAGCGCAAATCAACATTGAATGAACATACAAGATATCGCAAGAAGCGAGTCTTGTCATGGAAGTCAAATTACAATGTTACTAATCAGTAATCACATACTTAGCTATCTACATGTGATTATTTATAACACGCTCGTTTATACACATAATACGTGTGACATGTGTTTACGAATGATGGAAGTCCGTTTTGTTTATATTCTTCTAGATACTATAATTGTAAAATCAAATAAACATGTGGTTTTAAGCATGTAACTAATTGATAATAATCGACAATGTTACAACTTGCAATTATTATTAAACAAGCTAGATTTACAGTTGCCCGACAATCTGGCCCTGTCTTGTCCGTTATTCGTATAAGAATGCAACGGAATGAAATGGAATCTCATTGAAGGGAAGCTTGCTTGCTCGCCGGACCGGTTCCGAGCTCGGCACACCATGTCTAGCTCGTCTGAATGACAATTTGATAGACAGCATCTCCATTAATCGTCGTTGCGTACCGACAACTACTAAACACGAATCTATTTTTAATTTACCTGAGTGCCTTCAACTTTACGACTACACTTTACAACATCTTGATGAAAATATTCTTAGTTCAAATGACATTTTAATCGAGTTGATTTAAAATTCTTAATCATGATGACGCACCTGGTCACAACACTAGACGTGAGCGGCAAAAAAAAATTCTCTACGCATGCGCGGTTTTATAACTACGTTAGTAGGTAGGTACTTACGCTACGCGACAAAGAAGGTGTGAAGTACCTACCTACTTTCGCGCCAAACAGCCGGAGTTATCATATTTTCGCGCCAATTTACTTAGTAGCAACATTTTTTTGTTATCATTACGATAGGTAAACCAATTTTCCGCTATGTATGGTATGCCTACTGCTTCTTCTTTTTGTGTTAAAACATATTTCGTTTCATGCGTAATCTTTTCCAAAGAAACCAATCTTTAGTTTCAAAGTATATAGATATTAAAAGGATTAAATGTTACCTAGATAAGTTGGAAGTAGGGCAATGGTATTGGTTCTGAATTGTGAGTTCCTATAAGGGCAATTCGGGCCACTTGAGTCCGGTTTGGCCGGTCGCCCTAAACACTTTGGTATCAATCAGTAAGCCAAGGCTGGGCGTTTCTAAACGACACGGAATGGCCGAACGAAATTTTAGTACTAACTCAACCTAGTATTAAAGTTGCTCTAGAATGCTAATTAGGTATTAACATTTTGCCTAGAATTTTGCTACACGCCGTTTTATTTTTACATTTTATAGTGATAGCTTAACCGTTTTTTCATCGATATTTATTTCAAAAAAGTTTTTTTTAACTATTTTTATTTAAAAAAGGGTTCACGCTCAACTAGTTTTTCGATACGATATAAAGCTTGAAGGTTTCAGTCTTAAGTTGATTGTGTTCGGCATTTTATCGAGTTACTGTGCGTAATAAAAGGCTCAGTATGCGTAGTTAAAGCAATTTGCGCGGTTCTCACTCGATAGTAACTTACTAGTTATGAGTTTCGACCTATATGTTGCTAGGTTGGGCCACACCGTCGGTTAGTAACAAGTTCTAAACCAACTACAGACCGGCTCACTTATGAGTTATTGCAATGCCTCTATGTAAGTATCTTATCAAATTAGGTACTGCCCGCCTATAACTATGCTCATGGCGTGTCGTAAATTTTTCTTTCAAAATTAAAATGTCGTTAAAACGTAGTAAAATGGCGCCATGTTAAAAAATCTTTCTTGCATTTTTTTATCATTGAAACTGATAAGCCGATGTAAGTAGACACTAAATACCGCGTAGGTATGTAGTGAAAACGGCCTTGGTGTTATCGTCGCAGAAACGTGCATTTAGATATTTCAACCATCACTATGGACAGAGTTCGCAAAGTATTCCTTCTGGCCCCGCGGCCTTGGGTGGTTATCAATGCCGATAACAATAATACAAAGTGACACCGTAACATAAATTTGTATTGTCTTATCGTAAAAAACCAGCGACGCTCAGCCACAAATGATAAGTGACTTCGCAACAAGATAAATTTGACATTACTCCTTGCTTGATCTCCTAATCATATAGGTCGAATTCGCTTCTTTAACATAATTGAATGATAATTTCTAGTTATTTTCCGTTACGTAATATTTTTTTAAAGATCACACGCCATCACTAGTGAAACTGGTTTTGAAAATGCATTGATGAGTGTATTTGATGCAGCCGAATAATTATTAAATCGACGATTTATTGCTCCGGAAATGTCATCCGATGTGGTTCTGTTACTTTATTGTCTACTAAAAAGTCAAGGATTTAAAACTAAATAAAAAAATCTGATATGAATCTTATAAGAATACGCTCGTGTTAAAATTTGGCTAAAACAGTTTAAAACAAAAAAGTCAAAGGCACATAATATGTTAGGGCCAAGTGAAGGCTTCGTGCGTGTAGGCATGTGACTGCTCCTTCCGCTTATTAATGGGCAATGAAAAAAATGTTGCGTCACATCTTTTCGCGTTTGCCCCTGAACTTCGCGCGAACCCGCCAAGGTCGCGGATGGTGCGAACGCTCAATCGATCTATGATACACAAGTATTACCAGCTTCTATTCTAACTGGCCACATCTCGCGGAGGCCCGAATGACCGACTTTACCCAGTTACGTAACACACAGAAATACCCAAACCATATGGAGGTGTAAGTTTAATTAACAACGTGAACGCTGAGCGATTTCCGTTTAAAGATCCGTGGGATAATGAGAAAGTTACTATCAAAGTTATAAGCGACTTATAAAACTGGTACGTTGCATCTAACTAATTAGCATCGCCTACAGCCGTCCGTGCTGCTTATACAGGTTGAATTATTAAATTTATGATAAATTCCACTTTAAAATTTCGAGTGATAAATTATTGCATCATTGTTTGACAGATGCCGAAATATAGGTCATCTTTCATCTTTGTTTTTACGCACAGATGAAACGTAGTACTAGAGCTAGATAGCATTAGTTATCGTTATCGTATTGATAAAATGCTTGTCGGATAAAGAAACTACCTATACAATTTTCGATTGCGCCTACGTGTGCAATATTAAAACCCTGAGATCGATAAAGCGCTTATATAATCTAGTTGCTTCTTTTTCATTTTGCGGCTACGTGTTTTCCCCGCTTACCCTGTGTTTAACGCCTCATAAAGTCTGATGAGGAATATATTTTATATTATTCAACCATTAGATCACTCTGTAGAGGATGGCGTGCGGCGCGCGCGCGTCACGATAATTTTTAATTATCGCACTCAAATGCCAGTGAACTTGGCTCTTAGTCGCAGTCAGCCGAGCGTGCCGGGCCCTCGTCTTACCAGGTCATCGCGACACCATTCAACACATTCCTCTTTTTTACTGAAGGTGTCTTAGAGAAGGTGTCTTACTGAGACACCTGCCTCCAACGACTATGAACTACAACGTACAAGCACTAAAATTTACCAATCCCATTTAGTTTCTAGAGAGTAACAAAAGATCAATGCTGACGCAATTACAGTTTTACGGCCTAAGTATGAAGTAGATTGCCGTCCTAATAAGTTAACTGACTAAAATTAACAAATCCCGTTCCTCGAGAGCAACAAAATTATAGACAGATAGTTCTTTATTGCACATTAAGCAAAGAAACTCACAAAATGTTTAAGCAATATCAGTTTTACAACCCAAGTATTTACGGTTTGCCGTATTAATAAGTTGGTTAGCTAAAATATCTGTAATATTATATTATCGGTAACCGTTACTAGTATTTACGATCAAACTTGATGAGATGACTTGCTCAATCATTGTTCAACACCAAAGAGTAGACCTGAGCTCGGTAAAACCCATCTCGGGATCTAGGTAGTCTTTGACTGCAATAAGACGGTAAGAGTTTTTATGATGCTGCTTTCGACAGACAATAAAAAGCGGATTATCTCTGGTAACGTTTAAAATTGGAACGGCGGCAGATGGCGATATAATAGATATGCACTAGACCGGACCGGCGGCGCACCGCGACAATACAGCCCATATCGCTTACACGCAGAGCTTGAAACAAATACCAGCAGTGTTAATCGCGTTGGCGCCGGGAGAAAATCGTCGCGTGTAAATCGACTCCAACACACACGCCCTGCGCGCAGGGTTACCACTACACCCTCGCTTTCTACTCGGTCATCTCTTCAGCAATTTCTCTTTTTATTCTGCAGTGATAACCTCTCAAAGTAAGGACACAGTATTCATGAAATTACGAAGGCTTCGTCACGATACAAAAAAAGCTATTAAAGGATAAATTAGTTTGATATGAAGTGACGGCAATCGACAACCCTGCCCACGCCTACATTTAGACACATGAGACGAGTGTTTGACGACAGGCGCCGATCCTCGAATTAGATCGACTCTGAACCGCGATAAGCGACCGCGTAACTATGCGGAAATCAAGCAAAAAGATCGCGTTGGTGTATAAATTTATCGTCGCCTGATAGATAATGTGTCTGGTCCGTTGCGTAGTTTTTTCTCTCCGATCTGCGTAGTTGCAAAACCTATTTCCCGAGCGTCCCTGACTCGCATACCGTTTTGTATCGAACAGCTGCCCACGTAACAGGTTTCTATTTCGGTCCGACGAGATGTAATAGGAAATTCTCGTCCTTGCCGGCTACGTAAATAGCGTGCATTCTGCAGGCGAGACGGTAACCTTTAATCACAATGAACCGCTGACATAATTATTTGTTGGTGTAACCGGATAGTGCGGTCGCCAGCGGCCGATTCCGCGAACTGTGCGCTGCTAGCGTAAACGCGATGCCGACGCGTCGTCCACATCCGCACTTCGATACTTGCAACGCGATCGCAAACCTGACTCCTGCCTACCGTACTCATTCATAGAAACGACACAATGCGCTCTCAGCAATCGTTCTGCTGCATTGCATCTGCATCACCGAAAATCCGCAACGCGACAAGAAATCTTAACTCTATTTGAACTTTAATATCCTGTTCATTTGGGAATCCTACGCCCCATGGCTTTGACTCCAGAAAAAACAGGTATATTATATCAGAGAAACGCCCGTGTTGAGGCAGTCACATTTGATGCCATGCAACCCCGTACGTTTCTCACATTTCATAGAATTCGTCCATCAAGAAAACCAATGATACTGGTTTACGTTGCGCATATCGCAACCGGTCGGTCTGGTCCTCGTCAATATCATCCGTAAATGGGTTGTGGGAGTGTCGGGGTCTTGCTGGTTGCTAGGCGCTATCGTGCAACCGTCGCATGATAGTTAATTTCGTATCGGGCTTTGTTAAAATGCAGGAGCGAAGGCCGGAAAGCGTGTCCACCGTTTGATAATCCGGAGTCCATTGAGTGCGGACGCTGCCGCAGAGAACCGCGCACGCGCTCTCGTTTTGGCGCGAATGGCGCGCCGTGACGTCAGGCGTCTGGATCGATGACGGCAGACGCTGCGGTAGTACGATGGGGTCGACGCCCTCCCCCCTTCCGTGTTCCTCCCAGCCCTTCCCGCGCACCTGACTACTGCAGTTGCATCTTTACTATCCGCCTAGATCTAATCCCGTAATTGTGTATAGATGCGGCACGACATTCGACACCCGTCTTAAATGGTGATGCGAATTACGAATGAATGAAATGCGAGGAATGGAACTTCATGCGGGTTTTTGAAATGTCGCCCTCGAATGTAGTTAATTTCGAGAGCGCCTATATTGAACGTGTTCTCAATTGTTACAGAGGAGGAGATTGACGTGGTCTCGCTGGGGACATCGCAACAGTTGTTGGTCAGTCCGCACGTGCGTACAGACTCTCTGCCGCGAGCGCCGTCTGCACAGGAGCGCCAGCACATCCAACGCACAGTGGCCTCAGCTATGTCACCGCGCTCACCGCGTCCCGTCGCTAGAAAGCGTCTTATACCGCCCACCAATGTTGCATCTAGCTCGACTCAACGCCGCCGCGCCAGGGGGCCTGGCCGTCGCGGCCGCCGCTCCAACACCGACACAGACTCTGAGGGAGAATCCCCAGAGATCGAGCGTCGTTCGATACACAACGATATGGAGCGTCTGCGCCGTATTGGTCTTAAGAACCTTTTCGATGAGCTCAAGAAGCAGATCCCAGCTACGAGAGACAAGGAGCGCGCGCCGAAAGTTGTCATACTTCGCGAAGCAGCCGCTCTCTGTCGCAAACTCCGCGAGGAAGACCTTCAAAGAGAGATCCTGAAAAAGCAACAGGGCAAGCTCATTACGAAATTGAAAAAGTTACGGACCATGCTCTCGGCTCGCTACCGCGCGTGCTGAACGCATGTGGCCGGAGGTTGGTAATAATTTCGTTTCCAAAGAGGAACAGCTAGAGTACTCTACGTGACACTAAGGACTGTTAATATTTGATGTAAGTTGCTACTGAACGTACTAATGAACGTTCAGTTTTTTATATTGTTAATACGGTCAAGTAATTACATTACACCCCAATTGTATTCTCTGAGGCCGTATTCATTGCGAAATAGTGCGTATCTGAGTCTCTTTTAAAGGGGGTCCTATAATATTGTTGGAGTTTGTTACATTTCAAAAAGTCAGCTTTTACGGCTTACTCTGCTTCTGTGGGAATGTGCGGCAGTAATATGTGTAGTTGGGAAGCAATAACTGCTGTTTGTTTGCTCAAACGATATTTTGCAGTGCCAAAGTGAGCCATAAAGCTGTTGTTAACAATAAATCCTAGGTCTTCAGTTAAATATCTTAATAGTTACAGACTGCTTCGTAAATTAGTAGACTGGTTATACCTCTGAAAATGTTTTCGAATTATCATTAAAGTATTCATAGTTGACATCACGCAGATTTACTCAGTGTTTACAAAAAGATATGGCATTCTGTGATGTCTGTCTGGTAATTGTCGAAAGATTTTTTACTGGACCTACCCTATGATAAGAATTCTGTGTCACGTTTTAGTTTAAAATCGGCACATTGGCGATTTAGTCGCGGAGTTAGGTGGCACGATTAGTCGCAAGTGGCCGCGCGTTCTGTCTAGATCGCCTAGTGTGAGCGGTCGAGTCAAATGTTGTTATGTAATTGGGAGAACGAGGTAGTGGGATGGTGGGTTGACTGGCAAAGGTGGATGCCAGTGCGGAAGGCGGTTGGCGATGTTCGGCCACTTATATGTTTCGGCCCGATTCGTAGAATTTTTGTTTGGACCAGCGTCTCGATAACATGAGGTTGATATTAAAAAGAAAAGCTATATTTTAGGTTAGCTCGCTTTCGGTTTTTTGTAGTGTTTTGTTACTCGTATCTAGTGAATTTTAACAATTTTTAATGTTTTTACATTTTAGTCACGCGATTAACTCCGAAGCGATATTTTAATAATAACAACGTTGGAATTGTTGCAATTGGACCATTTTTTGAAGCTATTAAAATAATATACATACGAATAATAATGCACCAACTGCTTTTATACATGAAATGTCTCGTTTAATTAACATACTGGCTAATGTGTAATTCATCATTTAAAACTCCTAGATTTGTATCTAGTGTGCGGTCGCGATTGTTATAATATGTAAGTACCAACTTATTTTGTCTACTGGTTAAAAATTGTCGAGACCACGGCAGCTCCGTGACCATGTACTCGCGATCGTACGCTAGAATATACATACATACATGCATAGTATATATAGTATGATTACTAGATATTATAATTACACACAATGTCATACATTACGTCGCTTAGTGTACATTCATATTCATTTTTTAATTTATCGACTTTTTGGTATTATTGCACGCAATTATGAAACTGATTATTGAAACACTAAATTTATAACAATATTTTGTCTAATTGACGTACATACAGTGAATAAATAATTAAATTATAATCTCAAGTGACAAAAGCGTCTGATTTAATAGACTGTGTATTTTGATAAGAACATCAAAATCTATGGTTTCAGTTAAGTCCATAAGGATTTAATATTAAATTATAACCAAGACATAGTTCCTCATAGTACCTACTAATAGTAAATTGTGCATTTTCTTTATGATATTTTATTGCAGTAAGTTAGTGATGTACTCGCGATAGCTATTGGATGATCGAGAGTAATATTAAACCTGTCCAGAAAGATAAAATAATCGATTTGATCCATCGACAAATTTAATGCATTTTTCATTTTTTTAAACGGGAGTAGGTGTCGGTTATGGTTTATTTTATTTTACTGTTCAGGTTTGCAATAGAAGTTGATGTTTTATCAATCACATGGTCAACCGTTTTGTACGTTCAAAGGCTTTAATTGTGTGCGGAATGTGCCTTGCTATGTACATATATATATGAATATATATATTAGGTTTATACTCGAATTAGTTGCAAGAAATATTTTTCTGTGAGATATATTACATAACTATGTAGGTATATAGCGTTGTTCTAAGTAGTGGTTACACGAAGTCTATAGTTATCGTGTTAAAGATTCGCAGTTTATTCTTCCACTAGATGTTAATTGTAAATAATAGGGAATAGGTCATAGATATAGATGTCATCTTTTTTTTTGTAAACAAGTTTTTTTTTCTAGTAATTGTTTAGTTTTCTTAACTAGAGAGTTACGAATTCTCGAATGTTGTACCTGCATTTAATTTTTTTGTTATTCTTAGCTTGACATAAATAATAAAGATAATAATGGTTTAGTTATCCGAAATCGTCTTTATCGGTGATATGACCCAGCGTGTGAGAAGATAAATTACAAATAGGAAAAAGTCAGTAGTTAAAGATTTAATTATGGTAAGCGACTACAGCTTTATAATCGATATCGATGTTGAGGGAGATATACTGCACTATTGTGACAAGGCACATTTCCACCACTGCCAAATGAAAAAAAAATAGGAGCGTGAAAAATTTTTACTAAGCGTTTGATTTGTAAATTTTATAAATAAGGTTGGTATAAATAAGTCATGTTATAGCTGTTAATTTTTATTACTTTTCTTTTGGGTAGTATCCTTTACGTAAGTTAAACACCTAACCGTCGCTGCGCGGTGGGGCCAGTCGGAACAAGTGTGATTAATGTTCGTTCGACTGGCTGATAAGGTCACTATTATATTGTCATATTTACTACAAGATCATCAATGTATTTACATTCTGTGCTCATAGAAATGTTCTAATTAATTCCGATTCCGATCAACCTATCTCGTACTGAATGAAATTCTAGTAGTGTTTTTTTTATGATCACAGATGCGATTGAAATGAACCTACCGTCTGAATTTACGATAGTATTTTAGATGGTAGTGAAAGCACACTGGTCACGGGATATGACAAAGTGATAATGGCGTAAATGAAAGAAGCCGGTGGCGGTTACACAGCGCCGCTACAGAGAGTGCATGGCGCAAATAGATTCCGCCTAATTTTAACGTTGCACTCTGCAATCTCTGAAGCAGCGCTATATAGCTGTCGATATGTATTGTGTACCTACTGTACTTATACTTTAACTATATGATACCTATAATTGATTTGTCTGATCTATAATTGTACGAAGATAAACTTTTTTTTGGTTTTTTGTTCCTTAATTATCTGTACCGAGAGTTAAGATAATCATTAAATATGGAAATAAATGCTAGGACCGAAACGGCAGAGTTACGAAACGATGGCTAATTGATTGTAATTTTTATACTATTTCGATGTAATTCGGGGTTTTGATTTGTATAATGTTTATACTCTGTGATTTGATGTACCTATTCGGTATAAATGGGTAAAGTTTTTATTAGCTCTGTCCGGTTCGGTCAATAAAAAAATACATTATTATTTTTATTTCCTTCACGGACCTTATTTTATCCTTTTCCTGATGCCTGACCCGTAAATATAAAAATGAGTTTACTGGTGTAGTAACAACTCTATAGGTAGATTAGTAGAAATTAAAACACACGTACACACACACACACACACATAAATAACACAGAATACCTTCTGAAGCTTGCTACTTGGCAGAATTGCACAAATGATTTTGTCATGGTCTTCGATAATAATACTTAAGTTTCAAAGGGGCTCTTAACCTTAACTAGCATAGCAGAATTTGGGTGTAGTCTCTCAGATCACCCATACACCTTTTTTATAGCCTCAACAACTGTGCTTGGACAGCATATTGATTTGGTCAATATCAAGTGGCCCATACACTCAATGCGCTGTTCGCTTGTTGTGCTACTTTCTAAAAAAAAGTCATAAATGACAATTAAGTAAAAAAAGTAAATTTATTTGAGTTCTTAAGAAACCTGCCCTGATTATGACAAAATAAGCTGTCTTATATAAATGGTATCCATGAAATTGTCAGCAGGAATTATTATTATGACTGAGTCGGATGAGTAGGTACCTATCTACCTACTCGTAAGTCTACCAGATCAACAAGAAAGTTAAGGAATTGGGTGAGTAGTAAAAAAAGAGAGGAAAGTTACCCTCTGTTCGGATCAGAAGTACTAATAATCGTCATACTAATATTATAAATTTGAAAGTTTGTGAAGATGTATGTGTGTAGTGTATGTTTGTTACTCTTTCACGCAAAAACTACTGAACGGATTAAGATAAAACTTTACTACAGCTTTGATATCCAAACAACACATTGGCTACTATTTATGAAGATTTTATGTAATTTGGCCATAATATATAACGATAGGTTCACGCGGGCGAAGCCACGGGCGGAAAGCTAGTAATTAGTTAACTTATATACATTTTGAAATCGAGCTTATATGAGGGTAGTAGCCTATTGGATAATAAAATTCATCCTTAATAATAGGGATATTAACGTACTAGCTATTTAGAATATTGATTATCCAGATAAAATAGACTTGCTTTCTTTGTTAATCATATAAAATTTTGTCTGTTCTTAAAATTTACCGAAAAGGTAGGCTACTTTAAAACTTGCTGTCAAATATCGGCTTAATTTACTTTGCTTACCTACCTACTTAACTAGATTATTGTGGCAGTCAAAAGAATAAAGCAGAATCTATGATCGTATCACTAGTATTTTCATTTTATAGCAGTTTATTAAACTAGTTCAAAAACTTTGGCAAATTAACATCTACTTTTTATCTTTCAAATCGCAGAACTCGTAGCGATTAAGTAGCTAGCGCGTCCCTATGGTGTGAAACTAGCTACACTTCTATCTTATTCACATTCTCGTGAAATGGAACGGCGTAAACGTCAAAAATAAAAACAATAGTGAACTTCGTGCGTGCAGCCTGTATGATGGCTCTTCGGAGTGTTTTTTCTTCCCGAATACCTATGGTTATAATTTTAGGAGCAACAGGAACAGGAAAGACTAAATTGAGTGTAGAATTAGCTCAAAAATTCAATACGGAGATCATCAGCGCTGATTCTATGCAGGTAAATAAGTTTGCAGAGTCAGAACATAACCTTCAAACTTTAAGTTGTTTATTTATTTGCTATTTTTACGATTTTTACTTAATAAGTTGAAATTCCTTTGCAACCACATCTACAGTCACACACTTAAGCCGTGATGAAAAATCCCTGTGCACAATGTATGTGTAATTTGCTTGTGTTTTGATGCTAACAGCCGATGCGCTTATAACCTTAAAAATGGAATTCAGTACGAAGTGTTCAGTTGTCTACCAACAATGTCTTAGTAGATTAAAAATAAATAATTTTAAGTGAATCAAAGAACTTGTCTTATTCATTAATGTGACTTAATACCATGTCTGTATAATTTATTATAAAAATAAATTATTATAAAAATGATTATATAAATCATGTTAGAGCACAGTGGGTAACTATGAAATCAGAATACTAAGCTGGGAACGGAAACCGCCTAAAAAGAGAAAAGCCATCAACAGCTGAACTTCATTAATCAATTACTTGTTATTTATTAAAAATATTCAATATGTCTTTTGTCTTTAGCAGTGACATGTTTCAAGAGAATACTACAAACATTTACCTTTGGAATTATGTAGTGTTCAAGTTCTCCTAACTTTTGCTGAATAGCGATATTAAAATATAAACTTACAGAATTATAAAAATTACATTCCCTATCTTCTCCTTTTTCTCATAGTTAGCATTCAATATTTTATTATGAAAATGCATGAATTTTTCTAGCGTTCATAATGACCCAAATCTAAAATAGACTCAGGAAAGAAGTTTAAACATTGAATTAATATATTTTGACTAATATCTAATTTTATAATTTATGACATGCTACGTTCAAGCTTGCAGTAGAAGAATCAAGATTAAGAGGAAAATAGGGTAAAAGACTTTGACTGACCTGTTGGTGCAATGACAGCGATCCTGCCTTTAGCACCCGACCCATGACAAACATTTGTGTTGGTTGTGTGTCCGGGTGTTATTATCTATTTAAGTATGTATTTAGAAATATTCAAGTATGTTTATCGGTCTCTGACACCCATAGTACAAGCTCTGCTTAGTTTGGGGTCAGATGATCTTGGTGTAATTTGTCCTGGTTATTTATATATTTATTTAAGATGGCAAGACGAAATAGTGCTTTACTGCTGAAAGAATTATGACAAGGCTAGCCAGGAAGAGTTGGAATAAGTTGAGCAAGAACGAACGGAAATTATACTTACTAAACAATTTTTCCATA
Source organism: Udea olivalis (assembly GCA_947369235.1). Classification (NCBI taxonomy): domain Eukaryota; kingdom Metazoa; phylum Arthropoda; class Insecta; order Lepidoptera; family Crambidae; genus Udea; species Udea olivalis. The sequence continues at coordinate 3,016,402 of OX376353.1, forward strand.
GCTAAATATAAATGAACTGTAATTAAAGAGAAAGGTAACTGGCGGACGAACTGACTGACATACTGACGTATGTTGGAACTTTGCAGATAGGTTCTACTACTCCGCGGCTAAAATAGGAGTTAAAATGTTGTATGAAAGTGCTTGGTTTGGAAGTTTGATACATACAATTTACTTCAAGACCATAGCAGTTGGTGTGTTGAATGGTCCAAAAATACTAACAAACTAAAAAAAAAGTTTATCTTCTTAGGAGAAAGCTATCCCTGAGTCATGTACTTAACCTGAATACCACCAAATGCAAAGTCATGATGTGATTGATAGTAGGATGATAACTTCCCAGTTAGTTCCTAATATTGTAATTTTAATTAAATTTATTGCCATTAATTATGAATAAATAATTTTTGATCAACCATCCATTATGGACTGGACAATAGACTATTATAATTTACACTGTATTTTTATCTTTTACTTTGAGTGAGTCTTTTGATTGATATGTTTAGAATAACATGGTATATAAGTACACTATCAAGATGGAAGTGATATCAATTTATTTTGTTGATTGAATTAAGTACTTCCAAATATAAGGATACGTTGTACTTATATTGTTTCGTATTCGGTCACCAATTAATCATTAGTATATGTACCAGTTCATAATATCAGTCGTATATGAAGTTATGAAGGAATTATAAAAAGTGAATCTACTTTGCTACGCACTTTAATATTTTGTTAGCAGGTATATTAATAGCGGTTGCAAACTAGCGTTTCTTTCCTGCGCGTATACGGTCTTTTCGGCATCCGCGCTTACACGCGCGCTAAATACCGCGCTTCAGAAAACCGTACAAGGGCATATTTCGTCGTGTTCGCTCGAACTGGTAAGGTGTCACCAAGCGGCTCGCGCTCATACGAGCGCGTCAACGATCGCAAGAGCTGCGCGTAGGTCTTATCATAGGTCTGCTAGTCCCTTAGAGATGACAAAAAATTGAGCTCCTAACTACTAGTCAAAAATGATATTCATAAAACGAGACGACGCAAGAAGAGCGCTCTTACTGGAATATATAACATTTGTTGTGTTTGCCAATCGACTTCGCATCATGTCCGAGTTTGTCTGCGTTATATAACTGCCGCGGATGCCAGGCAACCTTCGCTCGGGTCGCTGCCGCCACAGTATATGACGAGTAAGGAGATCAACCGGCCTGTTATTGAAAATTGCGAGTGTGAGTGTAAAATAGACGATTTGATTCTGACACTAGACAAATCCTGCTTGGCCCTTTAACAGCGTCTGTGCAGTTGCAGAAAAGTCTAGCAAATTCTGATGCCAATTCAGTCTGTTACTCAAAAGTAATGTTGATAGGTAAATACGATTAAGATTCTCACTAATTGTTATTCAAAAATTACTAACCCAATTTAATTACAAAATTCTCCTACTTATAATGGAATTTTGTGACCGTGAAAAGGAATGCCCCAAATTTCTTATCAGCTCAGGATTATTTTGTTAGACGGTGTACTTATTGGAATTACCTATTATGATTCCATTAGATGTTATATGTTCAAGATCGGATCAATGTACGAGCGTGTTCACATAGTTTATTTATTTGGTACTGTAAGGACACTGATTTTAGTGTACAACTGCAAACAGATTGCGTGTCGCAGTATTTTCAAATTGTCTGCGTGCGATATATCGAATTAGCATAAATATGAGATTTTCTGTTACTACGACAGTCGGGCTGGACACGAATCCTGCGTTTGGATGCTAATATCAATCAATACGAAATAAGAAGAGAACAACTATAAAATATGGAACATGAAACATTTTAGATTTTGTACTTAACGTTACTAAAATCGGCTTCGATATCTTTTTCGAAAATTGTCAAGTCATAGTTAGTTTAAATCTGAAGATAAATAAGTGCAATCTGAGGTATCTGAGGTGAGGTATTGTGTTTGGGTATGCTTTGCGTTTGCTAATTCTTTCATGGTCAGGTTTTCATAGCGATGGACCAATTCAGATTCATCACCCTAATTAGAAATGCACCAGACCCGTTACTATAGCAACAAGAGTATATGCCTTTTCCACTTAGAGGTTTCGTAGATTTACAGAGTTATGCAAGCTTAGGAGAAATTCAACAAGCCTTAATTTCGTGGACAAGGCGGGTAACGGGTAAGTAAGCCTAAGTGGCAGTGGCACAGAACTCGCAGAACTGATGGCCGTTGGGGCATGAAAGTTCTAGAATGGAGACCGTTACAGGGCAGGCGCAGCGTGGGACGCCCACCTGCAAGGTGGACGGACGACCTGATAAAAGTGGCGGGATTCCGGTGGAATCTAAATCAGCAGGATTCATGGATTTGAAAAGTAAAAAACGATAACAAATAAAACGACGCAAAAGTGAATCAATAATATAAAAAGATAATGACTAAAGTAGAAAAGTGAGTAAGAAAAATATAAAAGAATAGATATCTCAAAAAGTATTGTTTATTGCAAGCTGACAAAATCTTATTCACGCAACGCGAGTCATTGTTAGCTATTTTCATTAGATTAATTGAATAAGTTCATTGTTGTCTTTACCAGTGTAATCAAGTATATTTAATAAATCAAGAATATCTAGTTTTCAACTGTCATTATCAAGATCTCCCAAGATTAATCAAGTCAATGTGTGAACCTAGCAAGGGCACCTACAAGTATTTTCAAGGTATTTAAATGTAAATATACAATGATAGGAATTGCATTCAAGTTGTTTGCAAAATGTTTTTACGAACCCGAAGTTGGCACTAGGGCTAAAAGCCCTGTTTGATGTTCTGAAGCATTATTTTATTATAAAATAATAGCACAAAATAAAGAGTTTACAGAAGGACGGCTCGCACCGTTTTCCTAAACTTGCGTGAACCGCCTAGGGTTACTACTATATTCGCTCTGAATTTTTAAAATGAAGTAAGTTAGTTATACCTACTTGACAGAACGGGCCAAAAACAAAATTCATCATGTGAAAAATTGCACCAAGTTCGACAAAAACAAAAACACTCGCGACAGTGCGACTTTCCGACTCACCGAAGCTCACTGACTTCGCTTGTAAACTCATGTTTCTGTGTGCGTGCGTCAAAAATGGCGTGTTGTTCTAAGCGGGCTATCTGTCAGAGCGCCGCGCATGTCTATTTTGTGATAATAGTAAGAATCTCCTCACACAAATGATGATCTATAAGAGTTTTTTAAAACTACCTAATTGAATACTTATTTAAACATTTGCTAGAAAAGGAAAGTTATTAAAATAACATTATGCTTCACGTAAGTCTCTGACGAAATACTCGTAGTATTAAATAATTCCAACAGCTATTTTCTGAGTGTCTAATAGGTACCTAAGTTTCTTCATTTCCATAATCTGCCAATAATAATATAATATAACTTATTTCTGGGATTTTTTCCATAGTCATGCCACCCCAAACTCCTTCGAAAATTTCTGACCTTTATGAAATCTGGAAGATTTTGAAATATTTTGCCTCGATCTTTGGTAAGGTTTGCGTATTAATAAGTCATTATGATAATAGAATTGGAGACCTACCGCGAGACCTTCAGACTTACCTTGCAGCATAATCGCGTATAATTTGGTGGCGAATTTAGCGATCTGCTTACACTTGCTTTATTCTATTATAATCTACCTAGTAAAGGACAAATTTTGAAGACATAAGAAAGATAAGAATTCTTTAAAACAATGAAAGAAGTCCTCAACGTCTGAAACTTGGTTAAAGTTTATCTACTGTTTAATTTATTTTTAAATATGTGATACACAGTAAAATGTTATTTGATATTCCTTCTAATTAGCTCACCTACCATCCCCTATCCATCAATACCAAAGTAAATATCATTAAGTTGGGAAAATTGGCATTTCATTACAGTTTAGATATTAAAATGTTTTACTAAGAATAACATTTCATCAAAGACTCAAAAACTGAACTCCTACACCCGTTTCTTCGACAATACGCAACACTATGTTAAACCGACAATATGGTACTCAGACACTACATTTATTCGACAGTACGTGCAGATACCGACATGACCTCACGCCTATACTTTGTTACTCCGACATGACTTAACGCAGACGCTATTCTACTCTGACATTATGTAATGTATGTGATTTGACTTTACCTAGACAACTAGTTTACTTTTTTGAAGTCATAATGGGCAATCACTACAATAACGCCTATATGTCGTCACACCCGCACTGCTGGCCCCAAGTATCATCATCATCATCCGTGCGGTCTATCCTGGTTGTGATCTCACACTGGTGTGTGGGGTCCCAGAAGTCATCTAAAATACAAAGTGAGATTGCGTCAAGCACGTCTGCCTCATACTGGTTGGGCTAAGCAAGATGGCAACCGGCCTGCCTCAAGATACAAGATGATTTTATTTACTTAGGCCCGTATCCTAAAACAAAATCTGTACTTGAGTTTAGATCTGAGTGACGTTTGTGTATGAACTGATGTTTTGAAATCTCTACTCAAGTACAGATCAGTGCTTGAGTACGATTCTAGAATACGGGCCTTAGACTTATGATTCGTTGCCAATATTCGGTAATAAAACATCACAGGATGCATGAAATTAAACAATATAGGATGAATTGCGGAACATCTGTACACATTTTTATACTGCCAAATTGACCCAAAAATTAAATTAAATTTTACTTTTATTTAAAACCTAACATGTCGTCAAATCATAGTCAATATAAAACACAATGACAGCGCTATCAAGGTTATAGTTCTGTGTCGAAGCCATTATGTCAATGTCATTGAGTTTCCTCTATGTTTTGCATATTGTGGAATTAATAATAACTGAATCTTAATCGCTTTGGCAACATTAAATTTTGTTTCCTTAGGATAATCCACACGTTATTATCATTTCCAAAGTTTTCAGCTCTAGTTTTATTTCTGACTATCTGTCCGTCTTACTCTCATTCATGTTCTGAAAGGCTCTCGTTATTGCTCTCCCTAATTTCGAAATTAAATCTCTTTTGTGATTCTTATGATATAGTTAGATAGAAGTCCCATTCAATCACTTTTTTATTTTGAAATAAATATAAAAGAAGATTTATTTGTGTTATTTTATAAGTATTTTTATTTTGATTTATTCTTGTTTATCATAATGTTTTTGGTTAATATAATATCAATTTCATGAAACATAAAAAGAACAATCTGAAATAGTTTTGGTTATCCAGATTGGACGATATGGATGTCAAAAAGAACTGTCCATAGACTGTAAAACAGGGCCCAGATTCTGCTATTTTAAAGCCAATGTAATCGAAATTGAATGGAGTGATTTTGACAGTTTTAGTATGGACCAAACGTCAAGATCATCGATTCAATTACGATTCCATTGGTATATAGATAGCAGAATCGGGTCCCTGGTCTAATGAACATGTTAGGATTTTGATGTGTAATTAGTTGATTACTGTGTAGGGGTGTATTAGACAACACACCATACACATTCAAAGTTAGAAATAACGGATAAAATGTTTTACGGAAAATAGAAACTATAATATTAATGCGATTATAATAATAATGATATATGAATGAATTGATTTCTCAGTAAGTGAATTTGTAATTCCTATGAGAAATAAAGATCTTTAACCGTAAACTGATGCGATAATTATGGAAGTAAATAACAACAAAGATCGCTTTATATAAAGCCTTTTAATCAAGCCAGATCTTGAGTTTGAATATGACTTAGAAGATTAATTAGGTTAGTTTAAACTAGACAGCCTGAAGATAATAATGCAAATAATATTCTCTCAGATGAAGCCGCTGAAAAAAAATCTACCAATAATAGATACTAATAAAAATGGCAGCTCGATAATTTTATATGCGCATAATGCAAACACCTTCCTCTTATAGACATAACGTTAACGCGCAATAAGTTATCTGCAATTCGCGCGTATACGTCGCAAATTCGGCAGGTTGTGTTTTGCATTCCGTTCTGAGTTCGTTGTCTCGTCCGAGGCTGCCGGCTTCACCCGGCGGTGCCTCACTGGCCAGCTAACTTGGCAATTGGCGCCCTTATGTACTTATCGAGGATGTGTTTATAAATATACAACGGCTTCTTATAATGATTGACGTGTTGATTTGGTTTGCAATAGTGGAAGGAGGGCAAGGGGAGAAGACAATTTCCACACTATTGACTTTTATTAATATGTTATACATAATACTCTTATGGTGCTCCTTGGCTAGGAGCATTCGCTTGTAATGTAACGTTACAGAGTCTAGCATTACATCAGTGAGGGAAGACAACCGAGCCTTACAGTGCGCAACTTGATAATACAATGTGTAATATTTTGTTAAAACTTCAGTGCATTTTGAGCATTACATTACAATACTGCCTATTGTAATGTAATGCTCAAAATCGAATATGAAAGGTTACATTACATTACAAACGAATGCTCCAAGTAAGGGGACACCTTTATGGTACTTAGGTACTGAATGTCGGAGGACATAGAACAATCGAAACTACTGAGCGTAGAAAAAAATGGGACATGTTGGTAGAAATAATAGTAGATTAATTAATAGTGGATTTAAAAAAAAATGGGTTTGCGGTTGGCCTCAGTCTCGCCTGGTGGTAAGCGATGACGAGGCCGACGGTGGTGGACTTACGCAGAAAATGCCTATTCACTCTGGCCTTGATTAAATTAGGGTTGTAAGTATCCGGAAACACAGACGCAGGGATTTTCCGAATTTCCTGCGGGAACAGGAAAAAAAGTGTACAAAAGTTGCGGGCAAAAGCTGTAACTTCTAACCCTCTCATTAACAAAACTCGATAAGTCGGAATACACTGTTAGAAAGGATGTCAAAATTAAGGTATTTTTTTCATGCAAGCTGAAGTAGTGTTGTTAACTAAGTTTATATGATTAAGGGGCTTACCCCCCATTCTCAATGGCTAATCAAAGTTAAGGTCACCTGCAATTGATGCTGCCCTGTCACATGTCAATAAAAATAAAATGACAGCTATGCATGTAAGGACTGCTCAATTTTAATTGACGTTTGTAGATTCGGGCGTTAGTATGTCAAGCATGTTAGAGCCTCTTTTCGGTGACGTGTTTATTGCAAATAAACTTTTAGACTGACGAGGGTAAACTAGGGAGAGAGCGCCGTGGCCTAGGGGTTGCGAGGACACAGCACGGCCGAGAGAATTCAGAAATAGGTATTTGTAAAATCTATTGCTGTCTTTTTCGTAGTCCCCTAATCCCTTCACGAAAAGTTGACCGATTTAGTTACTTTTTTCATTGAAAATTAAAGAAAGACTGTGGCCGTGTTCCTATGTTTTCCTTTTTTTGAAATAAACTAGTCAAATTAGTTTTCTGGATGTTTGAAAACAGCGGAAAATCTGGCCATTTTTTTAGATTTTTGAAGGTTTATATCTCTTTTAATAATTTATTTATTTAAAAAAAAGCAAAACATAGGGACATGCCGATAGTGGCAATAGATTTTTTGGGAAATAATTATTCCTCTACTAGCAAAATCCAGGGAGGAAACAGGGGACTACGTTTGTATGGAAAAACGGCGCTACCGTATCCTCTTAAGCAGCTCAACGCGGATCGTGGATCGTGTGGTCCAGTGTTTAAATCTGCCCAAGAACTAAATTTGTGTTCAGTGTTACTCTCCGGTGATGGTGCACATCAATAAAAAACCAAAACAACCCGGATAACGGCGGAAGGCTCACCACCTGCCACGTAAGTTCTAATACCATGAAAAGTGTGCTTCTGAGTCCGTTGACCATGACGGCAAGAGTCACTTGACTCTGACTCACCTGTTTGGGATAAAGTCGTGATATAATATATGTTATGTTAGGGTAAACTTTCTGTAATAATTACATTCCTTATCTTACATGACTTATTTCTTATTCATAGCACTGAAATAAACGTACTACCTCACGTAATGTTTCGGTCAATTGCCTTAGAGTTGAGGTTTACAATCTAGTGTACAAACGTAGTTTCTGTTACAGCCAGATTCATTAATCTTATATTTGAACACGCCCATACAGCTGATTCATATTTTGCACCAACACGTGTATATAACTAACCAGCTGAATTAGTTCGTATATGTAATAACAGATGTATAACATCAACATTAGTCTTGTATGATGTTAGCGCCACTGTCTACGAGGCGTAGTCACGATGCGTAGCGTAATTTCTGTTGTCGTTGCTGTCTCAACGAATTTTCTTCTATTATATATCTGTGTTTCTTTCTCTTGGTTCATACTTTAAAATACCTGTTCAACATTATTGTCAATAATATTGAAAATGTTTTATTTATAATGTAAGTAAAAGTAGTAGTAAGTAATTAGCCTATATAGTACACCCCGAAATTCAGTCAAAACCTGCAAATGGTGTTAAAGGCATGAAAATCAAAACGATTGATCCTTAGGCCATACGAATCAATTTGACCTGTGGCACGACAAAAAATAAAAAAAAGGGAAGAGTTATGGCGACATCTTTTTTTGTATGGAGAAAAAAAGATTTTGCTCTTAAACCTACCGTGTGTGGTATCTAATGAAAGGGCTTACTGAGCCAATTCTAAAAATATATCACATCATTACATTTTAGTCACTTGTATTCATTTAAAATGAAAATTATTTTCAATTCAAATTCAAAAATTTAAATGTTCTGCAAAAAATTATTCAACCGTATCATATCTGGAGGAGCCTAAACTTGATATGTTTTGAAAATATTTTTTATTTTAATTTAATACAAGTGACTAAAATGTAACTGTATGTAGCTGAACCCGGGTTTCAGGCCGAGCTCCGAAACAGCTCGGCCACAGAGCAGTTTATAATTAATTGTGTTTATTGTTTGGGAACTCTTATACTAACATATATTATGTAGTAACGTATATTTTTTATCCATGTGTAAGCCACTTAATTTATTCATTGTGTCTTCCCGTTGTTGAACTACTCGTAATTCATGTAAGTTGGCATCACTGCCCGTCCAAACTACCCCAATTATCTGATTAACCATGCGGTTGCCTGGTGCAAAAAGCATTCGGGCATTAGGGTCCGTCATTGATGCAGTAAATAATAAATAAAAAATACGCTCGCTTGCAGCTAGCAAACAAAATCATGCAGCGACATTATGTATAGGTACTTAAAGCAAGCGTATAATGTTTACGCCACGTTGCCACGCCTCCGTAGACAGTGGCGGCAGTGGCGCTTAGACGGCCATGAACCGACTATTTGGTGACGTGTTGAAAACATCTGAAGTCGATTATCAAAACTATTAATCGTTATCTATGAGGCCTTAGTGATTACAGAAACTAGTTTCGTGTCTTTATTTGTTATTGTTAAATTATTTTAATTTTATTTACTTAAACTTGTTTCTGTCATAATGTCCCAGCAATTAAATACATAATTTAATAAGGTTTTAGCTTGGGATAATTACATATAGAAACCAAGTTCGCGCGCGCCCATTTTGAAGCACCTTAATTGGAGCCAGAATAAATGGCTCGCTTTGCAGTGTTCATTACAGCTCCGCAATGTTCAATGTCAAAGCGCGCCGCACGTAAGCAAGTAATAGTCACGCATGTGTGGATCGGATTAGTGCTTCATTTTTGACGGGGCGGTTGTATGAAGACTATCCTTCTATACGTTATTATTGTAAGGGTTTTAGTGTAGCTATTTTGAACTAAATTTGAAGAAATACCCAAAAAGTAACATTCGCAATGTCCAACGTCCAGCTGTGGACCAAATAGGATCATGCTGAACAGGATATCATAAACATATTGTAGCTGACTAAAAGCTGTCGAAAAAGCGCGCACTATATCTTTTGTGGTTACAACTTAAAGTCTTCAGGCTGCGGAGAACCCATCACCTGAGCATACCCTCTCTATTAGTAAATTTCAATCCCTTCCTATTTTCAAGACAAAAGTCAAATCACATTATCTTGCACTGTGTTTTCAGGTCAACTTTAGTCCATCTACTTGTTTTTTTTTTTAACTTAATAAATAAATATGCGCCAGACAACACACCTCTTGTAATGGTCTCGAAGTAGGGATTAATATCCCTGTGTTACGAGGTACCACATAAGGAAATAAGCCAGGGGATCTCCCAGCACACTCAGACCAGAGTCAATTCAGAAAAGATCGTTTCTAGAATTGACCCGACCGGGAATCGAACCCGGGACATTACGGTAATCGAGGTAAGGAACCGTGCTACAGCGCACTACGCCAATCGTGTCGTTATTGGTTGTGTTTCACCTATGTAATATATAATTAGTTTATTGCAGGGTTACAATTATTTGTACAGTATCTGCTAGTTTATACTACTACTGTTATTTATGATATTTCCAAATATACATTAAGTTTATTTTATGTAATTATGTTATTATTTTTACATGTTTCTCCTTCTAAATAGTCTCTTGCCTCTCTTTCAACATTTTTCCTCTACCCGTAAGTTGCCTGGAAGAGCTTGCTATTAGTGATAAGGATGCCTGAATTGTGCATTGTTTTAAATGTAGTACTTAGCTTTAAATTTCTTTTTGTACAATTAAGAATACCTATCTATTATACTCGGCTGCCAACAAAATTGTACGGAAAAAAATCAAACACCAAAGATCCCAATACCACAAAAACTGTTTCAGCACCTTGTTGTCATTTTCCTCAAACTGTAAATTTCTGTTTGAGTTTTTGCATGACCCAATCTGGTCGGTCAGTATAAACTGAATTGAATAGCACAAAGTTTTTTTCTTGCCGTTGATCTAGAACTTAAAAAATCGGTTAGATGTTTATCATTATTCGTTTAAACTGTCTAAGAGGTGGTATGCTGGCATACGCTATCTATGCATACGCTAAACGCCTGTAGCTTCAAATTAACTGAACTAACAGTAATGAGCAAATCATTTGTACCATTTATTTGGAAGCCTACATTACATACGCCTCTCCGTCACATTCATGTTCTAAGAAACGTGTTGGAGTATATTTTACCATCTCATAGTCGACAAGACAGAACAGTCTGACATTTAGCAAACAGAAAGAAATGGCGGGATTCGTGAAGAAAGCTGTGTTCGCCTCTAAAGCTGGGTACTGACCAACGTTACGCCGCGTAATGTAACATGTTACACAGCGAGCATTCATCAAGTCAGTACGACGAATGCTCGCTGTGTAACATTTACATTACGCCACGTAGCGTTGGTCAGTACCCAGCTTAACACTAATGTGGGCGCCTCAACGTGACTACGACCGCTCTGCTAAGAGCGTAGTTGTGGACAGAGAAGAGAAGAGAGAGTCGGGGTGAGGGGGTTCCCTACAGTGGAAAATATAAATTATATCTCCATCTATACTTTTGACTACTTAAAAAGAACGTAAGGTTACATTGGAGGGGATGGTTCTACATTTTTTGAGATATAAATTGTATTTGTAGCTATTTAGGTTTAGGCACAAAGAGGTATAGAAAAAACCTTCGCCTAGCATACTCACCTACTTATGACTATATCTTTAAAGGTTTATTAGCACTATTTCTTTGAGCACAATTGAGCACAGTTTTTAATGAGTATGCTGGATGAAAGGAAACGTATGGACAGAAGGGTTTCATATCGCCAATTCGGCCCAAAATTTGCTCGCTGCAGAGGTCCTTGCCTTAAGATGGTGGGACTATACCTGAATCGAGTACAAAAGGTTAATTTTAAAGGCACTTTTTGGTGATTTGGCAGGTTTTTAGAATCGTTGCTACTTGAAGACTACTGGTACGAGTGAAGAACTATCAGATTTATAATTTCTTAGGGAGTGTATAAGAGTGGTAAAGATCTAACAGAATTATAAAAACTGTTATGTATATTATTACACTTAAAAGAAAGTACCATGGGTGTGCAGTGCCTCTATCCAAGATTCCATTCCACTGACACATTGAACTATACAGCATATGACATCATTCCCATTACGCTTATTGCGGCCTTAACTGATCCTGTCTCGTATGATATGAATCATGGTACTTGCTGACGAGCAGTACCTATTTGCCTGATACTGAAACAAATGAACAGAGAACAGCTGTTTTGGTATTAGATGTTTAGTATACTGCTAAATAATGAATTTATAATTATTTGGCATTGAGTAGATGACAACATCACCAAATTCTAAGAATTATTTCAGTCATATTATAAACTTTCCAGAACAAGAAACCGTCTTCACGAGCCCTAAATTGAATAGGTATATATAGGTGCCGAACTAGATTTTTCAGATAGAAATATAATCAAATCTAAGAAGTGACGTCACAATAGTATCTGTTTGTGAGGAGTGTTTTGGGCGAGTCCGCAAAATTAGTTTTTTAAATTGCTATTATCATCAATATTACATCAGATAAGAAAAACTATAAAATAATTGCGCGTTGTGCGTTTCCTAAATGAAAGTTCGGAAGTTCAAATTAGATCACCCTTAACCTTTTATTAAGCGACTGCTAATGTCCTTTCCATACATTTTAAGTATAAACGATGGATACGTGCTCGACTTGGCTAGGGCCTGATATCACTATTTCTCACTAGCTATCCGTCAGCGGCTTCGCCCGCGTAGACTGTCTTTCTTCTCAAAATATATCCTAAATTAAAAAAAAAACATCCTATATCACGCTCTGATAATGTAGCTTTAAATCGACGAAATAATTTTTAAAATCGGTCCAGTAGCTTCGGAGCCTATTCAATGCAAACAAACAAATCTTTCCTCTTCATAATAAATGTATAGACTAACCGCTCTTACCATTTGGCGTCCAAGGCGTTACTTGTGTATTTATTGTTTTTTTAACCTGTCGCTTTCGAAGCGTCTATTCTGACACGCGACACCGAAATAGAGCAGCTTCCAGACACAGTGTGAACAACCCGTCGCGACACGTGACTACACAATTAGCGCTGTTACGCGGGTACACCTTTCTACTGTTCGTAAATTTAGTCGTTGTCATGTCTAGCGAGTCTTTGCCCTTTACAGATGGTACGGTACAGTGTGGGCTTGGCTGTTTTTAAAAGTATAATATCAGTAGAATATTTGGTAATCAAGTACCTACGAAAACCAATATGAACTAACTAACGCAAAGTACGAAGTAATAAAAAAATAGTGGCTAAGTCAGGAGGTTTTTTTTTTTGTTTTCATTACTCATACACGGAAAGTACGCTTGAAGTTGCCTGAGCATGGGGTTTGTAAAAATTTTTTCAGCCTTATGGCTGAAAGTAAATAACTGTCAAATGTCACCTTCTATTTTGACATTCCTTTTGCGGCAAGTCGATGTATTCTATTCAGCCACAGCTGTATTTGAAATTTCTTTAACTTGATTTCAAATGAGTATTTAAACAATCGAAGCAGGAATATACTCATTAATGTATAAAAAAAAATGTTTCACTTAATTAGTATTTAATTGAATAAATTTGAGCTAAGACATTTACGATAGAAATGAAAAAAAATATTTTCTTTAAATAAAATAAGGCGGATGAATTCCATCATCATTGTCTAAGTATGCTTTTTTTAAAATATAAAAAAAATAGTTGAATTCCACAGACAAAAAAAGGCGGGATTGCAACTATTCGAACTTCATTCAGTTGTTTCGTAAATCGAGTGAGAAGTTTATTTTCTGCAAAGTGAGTTCATCAGACTTAGATAAGGATTTGACTCCTGATTTCATTAGAGAAGAAGCTCAAACAGTTGTGGAAAACCTTTTACCGCCGAAATAAAGAGAAAGATACATAAGAGCTTATGAAGATTTTATGAAATGGCGCACAGAAAAAAAAGATAAAATTTTGTTGGTTGAACTTATGTATCTGATTTTTATTTACTTTCTTTATATTCGTAATGAAAAGCAGAGTGTTTACCTCGGAAGAAATACCTTTTCAATGCCCTCGAACTATTAATTATTATTAATTATTAATTTTATTTTGCTTCGTCAATCGCCTTTCAGCCATCCTTTCCATATGACCAAACCATCTTAGATCCATTTTAGATCTTTCGAGAATTAATCTTTTTAAACGTAACTTTCATCTATATTACTCTCAGAATTAAATATAAATTGGTACATTATAAATAAATGAATGCTGATTTTTTAATAACTATTAAAAATTAACTTATGTAACGTTTTCCAATCATAACGTATAAAAAATGTCCTAGTCGGGTAAAAATGTACTGATCAATTGAGGCCACTTTGAGCCACTCTGGTATTATTGAAATTAACTTGTTTTTAACAGAAAATTTTACTATTTATTATCATAAAAAAAGTCCCCTGCCACTCTGGTTCTTTTGGCCTCAATTATTAATGATGAAACTTGCGTGAATTAATTAAGTTTTTTTTTAGTGTTTTTAACAGCAAAACTTAAATTTAAAGTAAGGATATTGGAACATCCTGAGCTAACGGTCAATAAGGGTAGTCATTGATGGCTGCTCTTCTGACTTATTGGCTATAAATGCCGGAGAACCTCAGGGGTCTGTTCTTTCTGCGACACTTTTCCTGCTGCATATTTATGATCTATTGTGCGCAGGTATCTTTGGATACGCAGACGACAGCACTGTTACAGAGAGATATATGTCCAGTGCCAGCGCCAGTGTCGCTGAGACTGAGTCCCTTAGAGAGGCCATGGTTGAGCGGATGAATTCAACATTACAAGCAGTGTCCGACTGGGGCGAAGCTAACCTCGTTGAGTTCAACTCCAACAAAACCCAGGCTTGTCTGTTCTCCGCCAAACGGAGTCCATTCAATCTGACTCCTACTTTCCTGAATGCACCGATACCGATAACTAACCACCTCGAGCTTCTAGGTATGGAACTCTCTTCCAACCTTAACTTTGGTAGCTCTATTGAGTCGAAAGCAAAAACCGCTGCCATAAAACTTGGTATCCTCTTTAAGGTTCGGCGATACTTCACACCGGAACAGCTGCTCCACTTGTATCAATCACAAGTTCGGTCGTGTATGGAGTACTGCTGCCACCTGTGGGATGGCTCTGCCAAGTACCAGTTGGATGCAATGAACTCAGTGGACCGAAGGGCTAGGAGACTCATAGGCGACGATGCGCTCGTTGGGACCAAACCTCAGAGTTTGGAGCATCGGCGTAAAGTCGCCTGTCTATCGGTTTTCTATAAGGTGTATTTCGGAGAGTGTGCGCAGGAACTACACAACCTGATACCACCGTCTACATTCTACCACCGGACCACTAGACGACGGGAGGGCTTCCACCCCCATGTGGTTGACTTTTCGACAGTCAGTACCCAACGGTTTGCTGCGTCTTTTCTGGTACGCACCGCTAGGGAGTGGAACGCTCTCCCTGCGTCTGTGTTTCCGGATACTTACAACCTTGGTGTCTTCTAGGCCAGAGTGAATAGGCATTTTCTGGGTAAGCGTGTACCACCATCGGCCTCGTCATCGCTTACCATCAGGCGAGACTGAGGCCAAACGCAAACCCATTTTAAATAAAATAAGAAAAAATATATGAATTGTTTATCTAATTATGAAGGCCTTGACTCAACGGAGTCTCCGCGATGATATTTTCACACCTCATGTTCAAATAGAGATACAGAACATCATGCCATGATTTTTGTGTGGTATTTATGATGTAACAATGATTAACCGTGATTTTGTGTGTAAATTCGGTCTTCATTGATTTTATTTAATGATTTTAACTGCTGCAGCAGCATCGAGATTTAATTTTATCTTTAAATTTACTGTAAAAGATAAGTACACCGGCAAAATTACATAAAATTTGCTTCTTAAGCTCATATACGAGTATTCTATTAAAACATATCAATTTGCTATGTGCTATATTTTCGGCATTCTTAATAGACCTTTCAGATTTCAGCCGATGGACTGAATTACATATCTAAGACTAGCTGTCCGTCAGCGTCTTTGCCCGCGTAAACCGTCTTTCCCGTCAAAATACAGCCTAATTTACTAAAATGTATTAAATAATTAAGAATCAATATTGCTGCCCGCCATTCCATCTGTACGATTAATCACAACATGTGAGCCACATCCAGGAGTGCTTATCCGTGAGAGCATGACAAAGTCGAACAAACCAGTGGACGAGTTTACCCGGAATTTAACGAATGCTCGCGAAGTCGCGATTCTTTTGTGCTTCATTTGATCCATCCGCTGTGCGAAGTATTCCCGCTTACCTACGTTTGTTTTAATTTGTTGTGTTGGCTTGCGATATTATTGCTTGCATTTATTAGAGTTAATGTTCAATTTTATAGATGTCAATACGAATGCCCAAACTATTTAATTTATACCTATTGTAGAAATATTCTCATGTAAGTGAATGTAGTTCTTTTGAGAAAATAAAGTTCTTAACCAAAAATTTAAAAAATATTGCCTATGTCACTCCCTGAAAATGTAGCTTTATATTGGTGAAAGACTTTTAAAATTGGTCCAGTAGTTTCAGAACCTGTTCAATACAAACAAACAAACAAGTAAACAAATCTTTCCTCTTTATAATACTAGTAAGGATAGAAAAATTCAACAGATGCCTGAAGTGTTCCAGACAGAACCAAAATGTTCGTCTCTTAAAATTTTGTCCCTCAATGAAGCCCACGACCCTTGGTACAGTCAGCAATAGAAGTAGCTTAACACTTTTGTCACTACTAACTTGTCACATTCACTTGTTCCAGTTGTCATAGTAATTTGTAAGGGAAATGACAGATGACATGTAATATGGAAACTACTTTAACAAGGTAGTACTTCAGGCGGGATCACCACTGAACTGACCGAGCCAGACCAGTAAGAGCTAAAATTACCCGCATTGTAATAAACGGAGAAGCAAGTAGACAGTAGAGGAATTGAGGAACTATTCCACCAAGATAATAGTCGATAAGAAAGAGGAGAATGACCTAAATGATTCCCAACATTCCTCTCAGTTTGAGAAGATCTTTCGCTAGTTACCTTCATAGATAAAGTCATTGACGTATGCAGGTCATTGTATCTGCGTGAATGCCAAGATGTGTCGTAGAACTGACTGGCATTAGCAACACTGAATCACTGAATTCTCTATTATTTCTACCACCGTGTATGTAACAGACTATTTTTAGCTGTCAGCTGTCGTCTTCGAGCAGTAAAGCTATTGGGATGCCTACCTGTCAGTCAAGTCGGACCGACGACCTAAAATGTTGCAATTTGGTCAATGCTGGCTCCCCAGGTTCCTGGGACTAGCTAGTGGTACACCTTGAAATTCAGTCAAAACCTGCAAACGGTGAAAAAGATAAAGTTTCTTTTAATAAAAAAAGGTGATATTAATAGATAAAATAGATCTAATTAAAAACTCCTCTTGCATTAGTATTTATCATCCTCAGTGTCTTAAATTAACTTTTTGCACATGTTTCAACTAATCGTAATTTTATAAGATTACGTAAAATGTAAAAATTATAAGAAAATTTTAGGGTTAGATATGAAGATATTACGAACCATTTCGAGCATATTAAAAAAAATGATTCAACCATATCATATCTGGAGGAGCCTAAACTTTTTATGTTTTGAAAAAGATTTTTATTTTAATTTAATACAAGTGACTAAAATGTGATAATGTGATATACTTTTGGAATTGACTTAGTAAGTCCTTTCATTGGAGACCATATTACACACGAAAGCTTTCAGAGCAAAAAAAATTAATTGCCTATACAAAAAAAAAGATGACGCCGTAACCCCTCGACTTTTTTTTCTTTTTCCGGTCAAATTGATCCGTATGGCCTTAAAATCAATCGTTCCGATTGCCTTTAACACCATTTGCAGGTTAATTTAGCATACCGCTAGCACTATAAGGAGAAGACTTGAGTTTACACATAACATACAATCACGACTTTATCCCAAACGGGGTAGTCAGAGGCAAGTGACTGTGCCGTCACGGTGAACCAAACACTCAGAAGCCCACTTTTCACCAATGGGATTAGGACCCAACGTGGTAGGTGGTAAGCCTTCCGCCGTTATCCGGGTTGATTTGGTTTTTCATCGGTATTATCCATCACCGGGGAGTTAGTCGGATATTCAAGAATGAACACAAAGATTTTGGTTCTGGTCAGATTTGAACTCGGGACCGCATAATCCACGATCTGAGTTGGGGTGCTGAACCCCTAGGCCGCGACGCTCTCTTCATTTGAGTTCACAATTAATGAAAATCATGCGTGTTCATGCTGCTGATGAATCGAGCGTCTTTTCAACTGTAGTGATGATACAGTCAGTCAACCATGACAGAAAAGTTATAAGGACTAGGTAGGGCATAGTTAGTTTTGGGAATAAGTTCATCGGAAAACATGTTCTAGAAACTAGAGCCGATGCAAATTTTCATATCGAAAGATGAAATCAGGCAGGATCCGAAATTCAAATTTTTCTATCTTTCGACTTGAAAACCAACATTGTAAAATGCTAAAATAAACAAAGTATTAACGATGCAAATTTATTTTAAACAAAAGTAAAATATTGATAATTAAATAAATAAAATGAATGAATATGCGCCAGACAACACACCTCTTGCAATGGTCTCGAAGTAGGGATTATTATCCATGTGTTACGAGGTACCACACAAGGTAAATAAGCCAGGGGTGTCACACCCAGACCCGAGTCAATTCAGAAAAGATCGTTTCCTGTTTTTTTTTAAATTAATAATTTATTTCTTTCTTTCCTTAAAAAAATGAATTGACCCTACCGGAAATCGAACCCGGGACACTACGGAAATCGAGGCGATTAACCCTGCTACAGCGCACTACGCTAACCGTGTGGTCACTCTCATGTATTTCATTTTCAACATTTGTAGATGTTAAAAATGATAAATATTGTATCAATTTGGTTCGACGTAGACATATTAATTATTCAACTATGTGAGCGTGTAACTTTGACAGTTGGTGAGCCAATGAGTACATTGTTAACGTCGTTATTGACAAAAATGCTGATCGATTGAAAAAAAATATAAAACTCAAAGAAGTGTATGTGTTAACTGGTAGGTATAACATCAAACTATTTGCCCGCTCCGAAGGCCAGCCTCAAGGTAAATCAAGTCCACTCCAATAAAGGTATTTAATTGCGCAACCACTTGCCGACAGAAAATCAATTGTTAAACTTTTATTTAAATTGGTATCAAGAATAATCGCTTCATTTGTCGTTTACGTTCATTTGGATCATTATTTTAGGGACATTTGAAACCTGACATTTGAACTACTTAGTCGAATAGGTAATTGACGCTTTTGTGAACGAATATGCGTATTTACGTCCATTAGAAACATGTTATGTTGATCTGCATATGAAAAACAGGTGACTGAATTCGACGATACTAGGTGTCATAGTCATAACTTGTCACAGCGAAATATTATTATAACCAATCTTACTGGTGTACGAAAACAGGATATACTTGAACATCTATAAACTGCTACGTAATGTAAGGATAGCAGAACTTCGGTGCATTCAGCTTGCTTTTATATTTTTGGCATCTCTGGTAATCTATAAAGAAAAAGATTTTTATCTGTGGTGGCCTTAGAGCGGTTGATGATGAGTAGAATTTCATTTTCGTGGAACCCCAGGATCCCGATATTCCAAAGTTTTAATCAAAATGACAAAAACAATAAGTCTATAGCCAACTCTTTGTTTTGGGACATTTTAGTTTATTTCAATTATATTTAGTTTTCCAAACTTATTTTTAGATACAAACTGAAATATGAGCGGAAGTTGGCATTAATATTTAGACTAGTCACTAGTAAAGAATATTGTAGGAACTCATTACGTACTATGATCGAGAATGTTGCCAAATTTCAATGAGAGGCCTTTCCCCCCTTACTAGCAAGAATACGTATCTACTATACTACTGACGCATCGTCATGACCATGTAAAGTTTAAATATTCCATGAACGAGCAAAAACTCGTGTTATCATCGCCGCGTTGTGTGAGAAGAGACAATAAGCACTTTTGGAATCGATTGGTTCGAGGCTATCTGGTACTGGGTGTCAAAAAACGTGACTTTACCTTATAAATTGCTAATAGCCGTTGAAATATCCCTTTGTTTTAAATGGAATCCATGCAGCATTTAGCAGTGGTGATTAAGCTCATTCAAGTAGAGATAACAAGATTTCAATGATGGAGGCCCTGTGCTTCGTAGGGCAAACCAGTCATATCAGATGCCTGAGCATCATTGCAATCGCTTATATCCAAGTGAGTTCCCTAAACTGCTGAGCCATTTCGTCAGTAAATATCCAGCCTAGGTGATGCGTTAGCGTCAGGTTACCGCTGTCTGGCTGGAAATTAAAAGTTATAAGAGATTGCAGGCTCCAGGTGGCTGGGAAGCACTCTGTCTGACACTCTTAGCTGAAGGTTATCTCATTGTTTATTGACAAGGACGAAAGCCAAGTATTTTTTAACAACATATTAGAAGCATTTTTTCGAAGCTAAAGCTAGAAAACTCAATGTGCGCTTGTCCAATTACCGAAGAAACATTTAAAGAAAAATACGAGGGCTCAGGGAACTGGCCCCGCTCGAATCTGACCCCCCAGGGTCAGTCAACCAATGCCATTTTATTCCATTTTTGAATTGGTCAACTGGCCCCTCAACTGAAATTGGTACAGTCACCAGAAAAATTAATCAAATCACCGTTAAGGAGCTTATTAGTATGAAGGGGTCAAGACATGCTCTGCATAATATTCTTTATTACAACTACCAGGTGAGCAAAAATTAACTGGATCTAGGTGCTAAAGCACTTACTATTTAGCTCACTAATGGTGCAGTACACCTTTATTATTTTACCATCAACCTATTTGACTAAAAGTACCAGAGCGTCAGAAATGAAAAGAAAAAAGTACCAGTTATATTACAGGCGCAGTAATATAACGTATAATCATGCGTTCTTAGTTCCAGTTAATTTCTGCCTTCCTTCTAGTTTTGATAAAGAATATGCAGTGCCTATCTTGACCCATTCATACTAATAAGCTCCTTAACGGTGATCAGATAAATTTTTCTGGTTACTGTACAAATTTCAGCTGTGGGTCGCCCCAAAGCTGAAATTTGTACTGTCACTAATTCAAAAATGGTATAAAATGGCATTAGTTAACTGGCCCAGCGGGATCAGATTCGAGCGGGGCCAGTTCTCTGAGCCCTCGAAAATGAGAACTACGTCCGTAAATATACGCCGCAAAACAGATATGTTTGGGGCCTTATTACAATATCTTATATACAGTCAAGTTCATTCCCTGAACTGCCCGTTGCGAGCAATTACGTAAATTATCTTTCGCTTCCAGCCAGTCAGCGGTGACCTGGCACTAAAGCATTTTCTAAGCTGGATATTAACTGACGAAATCGCTCGCTCACTCAGTTTAGGCAATTAACTCGACTGGATATTAGAGGTTGTAATAAGGGTCCAGATGGTTTTGATAGAGGTGGCGGAATAAGGGTGAGCGCAAAAGGCCCACCTACTATTTAGTTAGTTAAGGCCGTTAGTAAAATTGTAAGGTGCGCATGATACGACTTATGATATACTTTAATACATTCGGTCCCTATTTAAGTATTCAATGTACGCGTGTCATTAATACGAGTATCATTTGCAATTTAATAAACAATAGAGCCAATCTGTTTGTGCTCTACTAATAATTGGGCAGTACTTTGATTTGTTTGTATTAACATAATCACCTGCCCAAAAGTGTTATGAATTCATTATGATAATATTTAGTATACTTAATCGATTAGGAAGTGATTAATGACTGTGGTTTTAATTTTTAAACGTAGAGGTAAAGGATTTGGTATTTTTGATGCCTTTTGGTGGTTAGTTTTGATTTTTGGACGTAAGATAGATTTTGTTAGGTTTATAATAAATAAAATATAGTATTTTTATCACCACTTAGATATATGATTTACAAACAAAACAATGACAGCAATAATTTGGATCTCATAATGTTAAATTAGTAACGCGATTCAAGAATCCACGTTCCAAATCGAGTGGAAATTACACTCTGAAGAGTGAAAATCACTCGAACGCGTTCCAAATTGACCCCGAATGAAAACGAGGATGACCGAGCTGTCACCTGACAGTTTCATAGTTGTTTCGGAACGGGTTCGGGTGACGTTTATCACTCTCACAAGTGCGAATTCCGGTACCTGACAGCTGTCAAACGAAGGTTTTGCTCGTTTTGTCTTCTCTCCATTGGACGAGGGTGAAATCACTCAGCGAAAAGCGATTTGGGACGGGCCCTAGAGAGGGACAAAATGAGCAAAACCTTCGTTTGACAGCTGTCAAGTGAATTTTATCGGGCTCGAGGCCACTGACTCTTGAATTTAATTTCGCCGGATTGGCATTGCATTACATTACTGTCACCAAAAAATTTTTGAACCTTAATGCTTTGGAATAAGGTTCATAAATTTCTTGTTTGACATTTCTGCAATGCTTTTCCAATGAAATTCTGTTCAAGAGTCAGGCCCCAGGCACCGGTAGAATTGGTACTTGTCAGAGTGATTAACGTCACCCGAACCCGTTCCGAAACCACTAGGAAACAGCTCGGTCGGCCTCGTTTTCACTCGGGGTCAATTCGGCACGTATCGAGTGATTTTCACTCCTCTGAGTGTAATTTCCACTCGTTTCGGAACGCAGCCTTGGTATAAACCGTGTTCAACTGAAGAATAAAATGTACAACTTTTTGCCAAAATGTCTGGCAGACGTGTCTGATAGTAAGCTCTTACCGCAGGCAAGTGCAAAACCAAGAGCAAATATGTTGCCTGTGGCCGACCCATAAATCTATGGACTCAACGCTGGTTTATAGGTTCTTACGGGTTCATAAGACTCTAGCTTGTTTGACTTCCTTCTGAAGTCATAGTCTTCTGAAAAATTGTGTTCTAGAGATATGCTTACCAAATTTTTCTGATCTGTATCTGTCAACAATCAAGTTCATCAAAATAATAAATAAATATGCGCCAGACTACACACCTCGAAGTAGGGATTAATATCCCTGTGTTACGAGGTACCATACAAAGAAATAAGCCAGGGGTGTCTCCAATCACACTCAGAACCGAGTCAATTTAGAAAAGATAGTTTCCTGAATTGACCCGACCGGGGATCGAGCCCGGGACACTACGGAAATCGAGGCGAGAAACCGTGCCACAGCGCACTACGCCAATCGTGTCGTCGAATTCTATCTCCGAGATAGAGATCATTTTCTATCTACGAGAAGATTCCTAATCGTTAGATACAACTTGGACGTCTTAATCAAGCAATCATGAGCTTTTAAACTAAATCGTCACTTACCTTCCATCAGATGAGTTTGAGATGAGTCCGACATAAAAAGGGTTGAAAAAACTACTTAGTTTTTTAGTCAAATTAAAAAAACAAAATTTAGGCGATTGTCGATACCCGTACAACAACAAAGACTGGAAATGGCGATTTGCGTTCCGTCTGTATCAGTATCGGAAAACTAAGTGTGAAATAACTCTTAGAGTGTTCTATGTGTGCGTATGTCTATGAAGGAGTTGCAGACAGATGTTGCTACCGGGATTATTGAATAATGTCTAGAGTAGCCATTTGGCAAACTTACTGCGTTCGTCAATACATGAAATTGTTTGGCACCACCTGCTGAAAATTTTGTAATAATTTCCATAAAAAAGTTCACATACACATCTTTAAATTTTTGATCGTTGCATAATATTTTAATAAATGTTTATGAAATACACAACTTACTTATTATCAAACACATGTTGAAAACACAATCGTTTTATGACGAGGTGCGTATCGGGGTGCGTGCACTTGAGTTTAGAACCTCCCATCATTTCAATATCCCCTAAGAAACAAAGTAAAAGTATTGAGTATTATCAAAATGTATAATACAGATACTAATAATCGTAGGCACGCGTGCAAACCATTGTATTAGTTACCAGTTCACTGCCAAACAAGTAAATTATAGAAAATCAATCGTTTTACCGCAGGGGTCCGAGCTTATAGCACTTGAGTGTAGAAGCTCCTGAAATTTCGAGAACCCCTAAAACACAAAAGTACTCGTAAAAGCATTGAGTATCCTCAGAATTGAGTCTTCCTTTAAGGTCCCTTATACTACAACTCTATAGTAGTACATGTTTAACTATGATTTACGCCTCGGTCCTGTTTAGCAATGTCACTATTGACATAATACCTGCCACTCAAATACCTGCCGGTATCTGGGCGGAATATTCGTCGTGACATCATGAGCCACTGACCTGACGAGGCCGCCAAATCTATTAGACGGTTGGTATTACGTTTGATTTTAACGTTTAACTACTCAGCCTTCGAGATTTATTAAATTAGCTCTATTAATAAGCCTACTGATCTTCTGCTGTTGATTTGAGTTTATCGTGTATTCTGTCGCGCTTCCGCCATGTTGTGATGTTCTTATTGACATGTCACAGTTTGAATTGTAACGGCATCGATATCTGTGGACGTCTACGATTGGTCATTTGAGCCCAAACTAAGCAAAGCTTTTGCTTTGGGGGTGAAGACTGATACGCATACTTAAATGATTTTCAAGAATGTAATGAAACCCAGCGTAGGACAAACAATATTTGTCCTGTACGTCTCAATACATTTTTTATGCGAACGATAACGTAAATTTAAAGTGGCAACTCGTGGTAGACGTACTGGTAATCGAAAATAGAGAATCCCTTGGTACTTATTCAGTTTTTTCAAGTTAGGTGGTAATAATAGGGGGTTGACTTGACACAGCTAGGTTAGCTAGGCTAGGGGTTGCTTCCTAGCCTACTACACCTTAACAGACTATAGTGAATCAATTAATAAATTTAGTGTGAAAAGGCTTTTCATCCATTTCTTGGTTAAAACTTTACCTTTGATCTATTGGGGAATTCTAACACTTTTACTGATCACGTTTCGCTGAAGAAACGGTTAAGATGATGATAAGACGATGAATTGTGAAGGATGTAAGTGAAGACAAAGTCTCGTCAAATTTAGTGTTTCCGTTCGTTCAGGTGGAGCGGTTTCTGGTAGGAAGTATGAGGCTGACAATGTTAATGATGTTTCATATTATAAATGGGCCATCTGGCCTGTTGGTGCAATGGCAGGGATCCTGCCTTTAGCGCCGGAGGTCGTGGGTTCGATCCCCACCCATGACAAATATTTGTGTGACGAACATATTTTGTATTTGTTGTGTGTCTGGGTGTTATTATCTATTTAAGTATGTATTTAGAAATATTTAAGTATGTTTATCAGTCTCTGACGCCCATAGTACAAGCTCTGCTTAGTTTGGGGTCAGATGATCTTCATGTGAATTGTCCCAGATATGTTTTTATTTATTTATCTAATTTGAAAACTCCATTACACATTTGAAAACAACCGACACTAAAATAATGTTTGGTAAATAAAGTCTTCTTTATTTAAATTACTTTGATGGTTTAAATATTTGTGGACAAAGTACTAGGGAGGAAATAGCCCTACAGTTCAGATCTGACCATCAAACTCTTCGAACGCGCTTTGTTTGAAAACTTGTTACATATTCGGTTCCGTTCCTTTGTTTGTTGTGCTTAGAATATCTATCTAGCCTTGAAACCGTCTGATTTCGCAATTTACCGCGACGTAGCTTCGGCGGGTAACCGGGCGGAATACGTATTCGTAGTTTGTGACATCATGTGCCAGTGACCTAGCGAGGCCAGCTGAATCTATTAGATTAGGCGTTAAGAGGGAACGTGGTTGCTGAGAAAATTATTTAGTTTTTTGGAGCAAATACATTTAACAAGTTCTATTGTGTGGTTTCCTTCCTTTACCTTCGAAATCAAACGTATGTACGGGTACGCGTTCACCAGAACCGATTTTGCCGGCCAATGGCGGACAGAACTACCCTCTGTAGAGTTTTGATCGGCCGAGTTCGGCCGATAACAGGTTAGGTGCACGCGAGCCGTTACACTGCAAGTACGGATACTACGCGCTAAAGATTTTTTTGAGTAAAATTTACAAATTATCGTTCCCCTGGAGATAAACTAAATTAATTCAATTCCCTCCTCATTCCTCACACTCCTACACACAGTCGTTTACGGTTAAATCTGGACAACTTTGGAACTCCTTACCCTTATTTATTAGGGAGTCAGAGTCTCCATCTATTTTTAAGAAGAGGATTAAAGCACATTTCCTCGGCCTTCAACACTCTACTTTTTCTCCTAATTACTTTCCTCCTTTCACTTCTCCTCGTCCGTTTATTTAACTCATTTTCCTTTTCTGATCTCTTTGGTTATTGGTGGGCTAATTAGTACATATCCTGTATTATTATTTTGTTATTTAAATTTACATTTGACTATTATTGTGCACATACTTACCTTTTTTTTAACATTTTCCTCTACTTGGGTTGTCTGGAAGAGATTGCTTTTTAGCAATAAGACCGCCTAATTGTGTCATCTTACTATTTCGTGTAATACAAACCTTCATTGTTATTTTTTTGATGTGCAATAAAGAATATTTATTATTATTATTATTATTAAAATAGATTTGATGTTCATAGATACGGAGTTAATTGCGTTTTCCATTTCCATTCAATTCTCAGAACTAAATGTTATAAGGATTAAAATTAATGGTCTGAATAAAGTTCGCTTAAATTTATTTATTTATTGACTAAAGCGTTGCAGTAAATACAAACAGCTTGCAATTGTTATAAAAGGGCTGATGATATGTACCTAAATTAGTACACTGGCCGGTGGAGCTGATTCCAGCAGTTTAGATTAAACCCTTATGCAACGTCAACTCCACTAATGGCTAGGGCAAACAGTAATAAACCTGAAAAAACCCTAATCGCGTCCTGAACATCCTCACGATCACATTTAGCTTGACATAGTGGCACCTTATGCTGCTGGCTTTAAGACCCATTTCGCAATTGTTTTATAAAGGTTCATGTGAACGCGCCTGTGCCTTTTATTATGAAAAATATAATAACTTAAATAGAAATAGAAAAAACTTTGTTTAAGAAAAACTTCGCACATGCTTCCCCTTAAATGTTGCGTCTGCTTTGAAAATTCTGGAGGTTTCCGTGCCCAATAGGAGACGCGGGAAAATAAGTTATGCGAATGACGTCTTCGTTTGTTCTTGGTAATGTCTAATAAAACTATAAATAGGTATAAGGAATGTCAAGTCATCATTCGAACGTGAAGGTGCTCCCTCACCTAAAGCATTTTCCTGTAATGCAACGTTAGAGTCGAGCATTACATCGGTGAGGGAGGAGAACCGCGCATCATCTACAGTACAGTGCGCAAACTGTAATGTTCCCAATTCGAGCATTACATCAGTGAGGGAGGAGAATCGCGCATTACAGTGCGCAATTTGTTGTTACAATGTGTAATATTTTAATACAATTTCCCTGAAGTTTTGTAAGGCGCTGAAATCGAATTTTGGCCGTCAGCCTTGACATTGCCAAAGCTTTCGACCGTGTATGGCATCGTTCGCTTCTTTCCAAGCTTCCGGCATATGGTCTGCCACCTCGCCTATGCGACTGGGTCGCCGGATTTCTGGAGGGACGTAGAATTCGTGTCCTTTGCGATGGTCGAAAATGAAGCTTTCTCCAGATTAATGCCGGAGTGCCGCAGGGCTCCGTCTTGTCGCCGACGTTGTTTCTTCTGCATATCAATGACATGTTATCTCTTGGTAATATTCATTGCTATGCGGATGATAGCACGGTCCACGCGCGTTATTTCGAGCGCCCCGGGGCAAAGCAGACTGACATCGAGGAGAAGAGGCGAAGTCTTGTTGTTGAGCTTGACGGAGTGTTGGACCGCATTTCAGAATGGGGTGCATGCAATCTTGTCGAGTTCAATGCCAAAAAAACGCAGGTGTGTGCATTCACAGCAAAGGCGTCGCCGTTCCTTTCCCATCCCACTCTTCAGAGCACCCCGCTACCGATTAAGGATAGCCTAAACATCCTTGGCATGGATGTTCGTAGCAACCTAAACCAGCGGAACTACATTGAGAGCGTCATTAGAACTGCATCCCGTAAACTCGGAGTCCTGAACAGAGTGAGACAATTCTTCACGCCTGAGCAGCTCTGTCTCTTGTATAAGACACAAGTTCGCTCGTGTGTGGAATATTGCTCTCATCTCTGGGACGGTTCCGCTAAGTACCTACTCGAAGCTCTTGACAGGTTGCAACGGCGTGCTATCCGTATTATTGGAAACCCAGAGGCAACTTTGCCCCTTGAGCCTCTCCAATTGCGTAGAGACATTGCCAGGCTAAGTGTTCTCTATCGCTTCTACAATGGGGAATGCTCTGACGAGTTATTCCAGCTTATCCCACCCTCACCCTTCCACTCCCGTACCACGCGTGCTGGACTACGGCGTCACCCACACACAATTTAACATTTGTTGGCCCGAACTAAAAGGTTCGGTTCGGTGACTCGTTTCTTTGTCGTACCATCCAGACGTGGAACGCTCTTCCAGCACATGTTTTTCCTTCCTCGTATAGTCCCGGGTTCTTCAAGCGGCGCGTGAAAAGGCATTTCTGCAGGCCTTCAAGGTGAAGATGGCCAGCCCAGTGATTCGTTTGAATGACTGGGCTTGTCAACCTCATATCTGGACCTCACGACCGCTTTCCATCAGGTGGAGTGAGGTCATCTTGACGGGCAATATAAAAAAAAACGAATCTGAAATTGCATACTAGTTAATCCTAGCGGCTAATTTAGATTTTAGATTATATAATTAAGCAGTATTGATGAAAGTTTCCCGATAAGGCCTAAAGGTTAAGTGGTGTTTCAACCTCGTCGACTAGCCAGCTTCGGCTTGAGCTGAACACCGAGAAAAAGTGGTACAGGGCATTGGTGAGTGCTCATCTACCAAACGATCGAGCTTTGATTAGCGAAATACTAGTTGGTAGGTATGTTTTAGCCAATATCTCGAAAGCTTATTTTGTCCAGGTGACTAAGAAGTGTCCTATGTAGGTAAACTTTACCAAAGGTGAGAAGACTGCCTTGTTTAGTTCTCCGAGGTACAAATGGTATGTAATAATGTAATAGTAATGAATGTTCACAGAAATTTCAATGAAAATATGTCCTAACTTTCAGTAGTTTATTTGTAATCTGTAGCAGATTTTAATTGGTTACCTACTTTCTTATGTCGGTTATCAGTTTTTACACCTTGTTTTTGCAGTTGAGCTATTAAGAAAAGTCTGATCAAAATCATTTGAATGTTTGTACTCAAGTACTGCGGGTCACAAAGATAAAGTCAATCTGAGTATGGTATAGTTTTTCTGGGATCTGCTTTGAGATAAAGGGGTAGTGTAGGTATTTTGTCAATTATAAATGCGTGCTGTCATAGCATATATTGTCAGGGCTAGCTCTCGGCTCTTTCGAAATAGATGTCAGTAGTCAGTACCTACAGTACGTCATCGCGTCATCAGTTCAAACGCAAGATTCGCGTACAAATGCGGCTGTTGACAACCAACTGCCAAATGAGTCTTAGGAGACCCGGCGGCTGGTAGGTAATTATCGCGCACAAGTACATGGCAGTGACATGACAAAGGCCGGTTCTGTACTGTATTCATTATTTTACTATGTCCGTGACCATATCATATTGTTAGCCAAGGTTGTATTATATGGTGAATCTTTATCTTTGTGAATCTTCCTGAATGTGGCTGTAAGTGCCTAATTTATTGTTTCATTTGCATAGTGTTTTCTTGTTTTTCTAGTCCTAGCAAAGTCCTATTCTGTAGTGGGCTATTGCGTATACGAAATGTAACAATAGTTTTTTATTTCATAGTTATGTGGATTACCGAAGAATTACCAAAGTCACTTCGTAGCACAACGGCCAAATCAGTAAAAGTGGTCGTTCTTGCGGCCGGAGACCAATTATTTAATGGCAGACTTAGAACTGTAGGCTATGGAAGACTGTTGCTGAAAATTGGTGGATTCTGGCCGGCCATTTTGAAAATCTATGGAGTACGTGAATAAAGTGAATAACATGATGATGAATGATGATGATTGCGATTCCCTACCTACCAACGCAAGGTTTGAATCATTATTTGACGTAAGATCTTCCGTATTTGCTTTTTCAATTGTTTGACACTTTTTTGCGACTGATGTCGTTTGTAGTTTCTTCAACCTATGTTTAACATATCCATTATGCAGTATGAGCTTAACCTATTAACTATACTTAACACGACGTCAAGTTTTTGATCATGTAAGAAAATTGTTTCGGGAGGTGCTGTGTAGAATTCAATAATTTATAAGAAGTGACTATAATTTGGTAAGTTCGACGGCTGGGCACGTTGGTTCAGAATAAAAGTAATTTGGAGGGCGTTGTCGATAAAGTTCGTATCATAACAACATGGTGCAATAAAGAACTTTGAACTATATCCTGTACCTATCTTCATACCGAAAACTTTAGTAGGTACCTAAAGGGTATGCTAGTGTTTAATTTCCGTGTCCTTCTTGGCCTTATTGGTTCGTGGCCTTGCGGAAAAAAACATATAAAAGTCGCATGCATTCGCGGGCAATAGCTCATCGTTCAAACACAAAAGAGATTAAGTTTTAAATTACAATGTCAATAACACAGTCGGAAGCGTTCGCTTATTGTCCACATTATTGAGTTAAACGACGCAGACCCATTCACTTTCGTTTCCAGTAAAACGGCGCGCGAATCCGTAACATTACCGGAGCGTTTCCGCTACGCAGCGATTTCGCGCCAAAACCACAGAATGTCGCAGTTACATGCGCGATTACACTGAACTTTTACTGATACAAACAAACTAACTTTTTTATCAATAAGGGGGTTAATCTCCTAAATTTTTAGTTTACGCGGCAGTTTGACATCGTTTATATCGTAAACTGATCAAAACTTAGGCTTATTTTGCATCTCCGGCCAACTGCTTCTGTGTCTTTTTGAACATTCGGGCTCGACGGAAGAAACAAAGATATTAGTTTCCCTGGCCAAATATTTATTTATATTTATTATTTATTTATTTATTCTTTATTGCACATTTATATAAATTAGGTACAATTGGCGGACTTAATGCCTAGATGCATTCTCTACCAGTCAACCGCAAGGTTTAACAGAGAACATACGAATTTTGGGCTGTGCAACGTATGGAATTTGGTGCAAAAAAATACAAACAACAAATTTGTTATTTAACTAATACTTTAAAACCTACTAATACTCAAACTAACAAATACCTAATACAATTCGTAAACTTAAATAAATCATATATAGATCATAGTATACTACATAAGTACATATAAATTATATATACTTATCATGCCAACAACTATACCTATCGATATACACTTAAAATAAATATACTAATATAATATTACATAATAATAAATAATATGTCCAACAATCCGCACTGAGCCCGCGTGTTGGAGTATGGCTCGTACCACCTCATAGTTGAGGTGAGGCCTGTGCCCAGCAGTGGGACGTATGAGGCTGTATTTGTTGTTGTTGTAAATAATATGAAATTAAATTAAATTGCCATTTAAGAGAGTTAAACGTAGATGCCTGAATCTGAACTCAATGAAATGGTTTACTAAATCAGCGGCTCACGCAACGACCTCTTCAGAGCAAGTTTGGAGGTAGATTTCTGAATGTTGCTTGGGAGAGAGTTCCAGAGCCGTATGGCAGACAGTCTGAATGAGCTTGATATGTAGGAGAAAAAGAAAAGGGGTGTAAATGGAGCTAAAGTTTTACTTGAACGGAAATCTTTTTGATGAGACGAGTGTAGGAATTGAAACTTATTTTTAGGTACATCGGAGAGTTTGGATCGAAGAGAATACAAAAAAGAACACACAAAATTCTCACTTTTCTGCATTGACGAATTGGTAACCAGTTGAGCTTAGATCGATAAGAAGAAATGTGATCGTACTTTCGCAATCCGAAGATAAAGCGGATACAGTTATTCAGGAGTCTGTCAAATATTATGCATGATACTTGACATTGGAAAAATCAATGTTCTGGTGAAACTCTATTGTTAACAACTTGGCTGCCTATCACGCCGCGGGGCGTGAAATAGGGCGCGGGGTGGACGCCCGTCACGCCGCAGCGCATGATAGGTTCATAATTCATACAGCGTTCCATGAGTCATGAAAAATATATAATAATAATACTATGTTGACTTCGGCCCCACGCAAGCCTCAAAGGACCGGGTCCTTATGGGCCCGTGAATTTCGAATATACCAACATAATAATAATAATAAATAATATATTTAATAATTGAAAGTGGGCCGGTCCTCTGGCCGATGTCACACATTTTTATGGACAGTCAAGCTGTTAAGGTCAAAATCTTCCTCCCCTCGGCCCTTTACTTTTAACCGTCGGACCACTAGACGCCGAGAGGTCTTCCACCCTTATGTGGTTGACTTTCAAGCAATTCACGCTCAACGGTTTGCTACGTCATTTCTGGTCTGCACCTCAAGGGTGTGTTACGCTCTTCCTGTGCCTGTGTTTCCGGATACACTGTCGTGTCATCTGATCTCAGGCAAGTCTTACCTACTCCCGGTACCGCTCTAAAATTCCCACTTCACACATCAGCTGGTCAGGTCTGAGAATATTGTTTGGCTGGCTGCGTCATCCACACTCAGTCCAGTATTTGTTCCCCCGCACGAAAAGGTTCGGTGACTCGTTTCTCTGTCGAACCACCCAGACGTGGAACGACTGCTCTTCCTCAGGTGGAGTGAGGTCATCTTGCCGGGCACTATAAATAAAAAAAAGAGCCGCCTTTTTTTAGACGGAAAGAAACGTAAGCGCAACTGACCACAGGTCACTGGTTCAGTCAACAACAGCTGAATCGTATCACTGCGGAATGATTACCGCCGTGCGTGTTTTATGCCAATCCATAGCAATTAGTTAGTTATAATAATATATATATTATCATAATATAGTAGTAGTTTTGCTCATCCATCAGGGCAGCTTTCTGCTTAATTTTCTTGAATCTTTATCGATTAAAAATAGTAATAGCTGTTGTATTATATCAATAACTATAATTATATAATTTGACGACACGATTGGCGTAGTGCGCTGTAGCACGGTTTCTCGCCCTCGATTTCCCTAGTGTCCTGGGTTCGATTCCCGGTCGGGTCAATTCAGGAAACGATCTTTTCTGAATTGACTCGGGTCTGGGTGTGCTGGGAGACGCCCCTGGCTTATTTCCTTCCGTAACACAGGGATATTAATCCCTACTTCGAGACCAACAAGAGGTGTGTTGTCTGGCGCATATTTATGTTTATTTATATTAAAAGAATAAGAGTCTTAATTTTGTATAAAACTCTCATAATACGTTTAACAATATTTTATGCAAAATGAATATCAGAACTGGCGTGAAAAAGCACAAATAGTCTTATACTTATTTGTCATATTATTTTTCATAATCTCTTTACAAAGTCAAGTTTCGTATTAGCCAACCACGAAGCCTAAAACTGTATATCCGGGTTCCATCTTCAATTAATTGAAAAGGGAAATAGTCTGTACCACATCGTATCCGTAAACAGTCATATTACGGTTCGGTTACAGTATCGTAGGTATTCTGTTGAAAGTGAAAACTGACCCGGCATTGTTGGCCCGTTTCGGCCTTGGCGGGTCATCGCTGTCCGTATGGGGTCTCGTGAACAGGCGATGGTGTAAATATTTACGTTTCAACCGTTCCGGATAGTGGCGAGGTTCGGTAAAGTGACCTTGCTCGATCTAATTATCGATGGATGAGTAAGGGTATCGGCTAGGGATTGCGGAGAAAAAGAGCGGTTTGAAATGTTATGCGGAATTGGGAGAATTGTAAAGAATAAGGTATTGCATTGCAGCCTTTTTGGTTTTTAGACTAATTTTGATTGATTGGAGAGCGTCGTGGCCTAGTGGTTGAGCACCCGAACTCAGATCGTGGATCGTGTGGTCCCGAGTTCAAATCTGGCCAGAACCAAGATCTTTCTGTTCATTGTTAGTTAAATATCCGACTTACTCTCCGGTGATGGAAAACATCGATAAAAAACCAAATCAACCCGGACAACGGCGCAAGACTTACCACCTACCACGTTGGGCTCTAATACCATTGGTGAAGAGTGGGCTTCTGAGTGTTCCGTTCACCATGACGGCAACAGTCACTTGCCTCTGACTACCCCGTTCGGGATAAAGTGGTGATGGTATGTTATGTTCTGATTGATATTGCAAGTTTGAAAAAAGTAACTGCTAAGCCGGGTCTTCACAGTAAGAAACTACTCCGACGCTGTGGTAGAGTCGCGTTATGTTTGTATACTGTTTATTTAATTCCTATTATTAAAGTATTTATTTCTATTATTTAGTATTATTTTTTGACTATTTGAACGTACTGCTTTAGTCCATTTAAAACTTATTAAGAAACCTAGGTCTAGATTCTGCTATTTAAAACATAATAGAACTGTAATTGAATGATGTGATTTTGACAGTTAAAAATAGGAATCTAAGGTCAAAATCATGACATTTAACTTTGATTCTATTGAGTTTTAAGTAGCAGAATCTGGGCTCTGGACACTCGTAATAAGGACTAATACTACGAGTCTCGAAGAGATTAAAGGGTGTTGGTCATACCTCATAAGTATTATCTGAATAAGACTTCACTTTTTATGGACTTTTTATCTGATTTGATGGTATGGTCAAGGGCTTAGCATAAATTATTCCTGAAGATCCAAAAGTTTCTTTTTTTTCCCCTTTCTTGGGAATACGAGGGGTGGCTGAAAAGTTTTGCGCCTAAGTACCTTTAAGTAATAGTAATGTCGCGCATCACACCACTCATTGCAGGTATCCTAAAGAATATAAATGTCAAGTTTCGTGTTGTTAGCATCATTGCGCTTTTTCACTAATTGAACCGTAAAAGTCACCATGTCGGAGTCATTTCGCCTGAAATTGGAGTACAGAGCTGTCACGAAATTCCTCACAAAAAAGGACAAAACGCCGACGGATATATTTGAAGAGTGTTAGCAGGTTATAGGGAGTCTGCACCTTCATTGGCTACTGGAAAGGATCCGAAAGTTCAAACACGGTAAAAAGTCACTCGAAGATGATCCCGGGTCGGGACGTCCAAACACCGCCGTTGCCGAAGAAAAGATCAAAAAGTGAAAAAAAATGTTCTTTAAGATCGGCGAATCGACATTTTGCATAAACATCTAAACAAAAAAAGGGGTCCGCGCGATGGGTACCGAAAATGCTCTCGCCGCTGGACAAGCAGCGTCGAGTCACAACTCCGCACGAGTTTTTGGACAACTATGGCGCTAATCCTCACGATATTTTTTCACACCTTATTACAGTTGATAAAACATGGATTTGACAGTACTACCCGGTGTTAAAACCGGAGTCAATGCAGTGGATAGAAAAGGGAGCAAACCGCCACGGAAGTTCAAAGTGGAAAGATCGACGTCCAAGCTCTTGGCATCTGTTTTTAGCGAATATGAGGTAATTATGTACTTTAATTACCTTCTTAAAAATACTAAAGTAAACGGAGACTATAACGCCGCATTGCTGACCGAAGTGCGTCTAGTGGTTATTGAGAAAAGGGGAGGCAAACTAGCGGAAAGAGTCCAGTTTTTGCAAGACCACGCGCCCGTCCACTCTGCGCGAGTTGCAAGGCGTGCCCTCGCTGAGACAGGGTTTGAAACAATCAACCACCCGCCTTACACAGCAGACCTGGTCCCTAGCGATTATTTCCTCTTTTTAAATATTAAAAAAGACTTTCGAAGAAGGTGATTTTTCATTTTGAAGACAAAAACGCGGAATGTTTTTTGACCAGGTTAAAATACCCTTTTTGATAACTTTAAGAAGTGTATTGAAATAGAGGGAGATTATATTGTTTTTTTTTATATTGTTCTATCAGCATTTTTAATAACTTAGGCTCAAAACTTTTCAGCCGCCCCTTGTAATATGAGAAAATCCATGCCGTTGACTCACAATAGACACATGTCAACATCTGATCGTATTTGAATCTTTATCATGATTAAATTATTGGTATCTTCTTACCATAATTGTTGTTTTTATCTGAAATGGATCTCATTCTTTCTCGAATTCGCTCCTCTAAAAATTATTCGATATTCTTCCAACCCTAGTTCCGGCTAGTGACGTTCCATACTCCGAATATGTCACACGGTTGACATTTCGACCAAACCTGTCCAAATTAGGAAGTGGAATTTTAAACGCATATTATAACTGATTATGTGGTTCGTACAATCGGTCACGTGTGAAACAATTCTTAAATTGTCAACCTTCAACCAAAGTGATACGGTTCAAATTTCCCTAAATATTCATTCACGTGAATTTTTCGGCAAATTCTGGTGCGATGTTAACTTTGCTCGGCCAGACTTCCCACAGTGTAAAATAAATTAGTATAGTACGAACAAGTTTTAGTTGTTCTCGAAGTTGGGTGAATATGAATGAATAAGGAACTATTATAGTTTTATTAATAGTTATGTTGTAATACGTCGTGTAAATCGTAAATTGTGTCTGTTTTATTTAATTTCGCAGTATACGCCTCGTTACTAGGTCGTATCCTGGTTTATGAACCGAACTTACTTTAAATTTTATGGATGAGTATAAAAATTTGCTGCCATGCTTTTGAAAATTATACTGCATTGCAGTGACGATGATAGTAAAACGATAAAATAAAATATAATATCTGGGACGTCTTACAACAAGGACCATCTGACTTCATACAAAGCAGAGCTTTTGGTTGCTGTGCCAGAGACTGGAAAACATATTTAAATATTTTTAAACACATACTTTACTCCTTAACACAGTCAATGGCCTAGCTTGTAAAGCGAGGGAAAACAACGAAAAAATATATTTATATATTTTACGTGATGGTATATGTAATATGTTGAAAATGATTAATTGATAGTATATTTTGCTTACTTTAATAATAATGATAAAAATATCCGTACTAATCGCTCACTCACTGATGTTCCTACAAATGTGAGGATTCGAACAGGCCGCTTTAGGTATTGATCAGGAGAATACTAATCACTTAATTAGATGAGATGTCGAAGGCGATATATATTCAGGTACCGCGTCAGGTTTTATGACAGCTCGTAAAGTTCCATAAAGCCTAATGTAGTATCTGTCTTATCTTATCTAATTATCGGTAGCCATTTAGCATTTTGGCGACGCACCCTGACACCTAGCGAGGTGACGTCAAAACCTAGGCAGAGTGAACGACCGAACAAGGCCAGAACAGACACACAGTGCTATTGAGGAGTTTATAATAGACGACGTTTTAATACTCGTACCTCTAGTTTTAAAATAGTGTTAAACACAAGTATCTAGAAATTTTCGACTAACTCTATGGAAAACATGGAGCCCATATCGATGAAGAATCCTCGGCCAGGACAAATTCTTAACTTTTCTTAAATGCAGTTACTTACCCTTCCTGTCTATTTTCCTTTGCCTATGGGTTGTTTGATAGATATGGCTTTT
The DNA here is from genome assembly GCA_947369235.1 of Udea olivalis. Lineage (NCBI taxonomy): Eukaryota > Metazoa > Arthropoda > Insecta > Lepidoptera > Crambidae > Udea > Udea olivalis. The sequence goes on from OX376353.1 coordinate 3,053,693, forward strand.
CAGAGATAAACCCGCCCGAATTGTATTTTATTTTTTACTGTAAGTTATTTATATTTTCTAGTGTGCAAAAAATACAATCTGGTATTTATAGATTTTATACTGGTTTATCTCGAAAACTTTTATTATTAATATTCCATTGATTGCCTTTTATTAATTCCCAAAGTTTATAAATAAATAATAAATTCATGATTTCTAAAATCATTTCAAAAATATTTTTTTCATTTTATATAAATTAACATGTTTAGGATGTGATTCCGCACTCGGCAGCAGAGCGTAAAACACGGCGCACGAATCCGCCTGTTTGCAGCTGCGGCCGACCGCAGTGCAGTTGCCTGCAGTTTATGACTTCTCAATGAGTGGAAAGTGGTGGCAGCCGTGTAAGATTAAGGCTTTTTACTACTGATATATTACTTACTAGCTTTCCGCCCGCGGCTTCGCCCGCGTGAACTTAATTTTAATGACTTGAAACTTTAACCGTTTACTTACGCAGCGCATGCAGCTCTCAAAAAGAACCCCCGATTTTGAAACATTCTTAATTGGTGTTCCACTCCTATATATTGCCTTCCTCGATAAATGGGCTATCTAACTCTGAAAGAATTCAGTGTCATTCAATTCGGACCAGTAGTTCCTGAGATTAGCGCGTTCAAGCAAACAAACTAACTCTTCAGCTTTATAATATTGGTATAGATTACTAAGAGGACCCAATAGCACAGATTGCCTAATAGTTACTACTACGTAACAGAAAAATCAAATCAATAGAAAATTGACGATTTTGTCAATTGTAAATGCTTGCTGGCATGTGACAGGCATATACTGCGAGGGCTACCTCTTTCGATATAGATGTCAGTAGTTAGTACTCACTTTACGTCATCACGTTCAGTTCAACTCATGAACCTATGGTTCAACCGCAAGATTCGCGTACAAATGCGGCTTTTGACAACCACCTGCCAAATAGGTCTAGAATGACCCAGCGGCTGGTAGGTGATAATCGCGCGCAATTACATGGAGTGACAGAGGCCTGCCAATAGTCTAGTAACTCGTTCTAATTTCCAGTATTATGACTGCGTAGTTCTCGGCCAATCGTCAGTTGTAAACCGCGCTCGCACGAGTTTGTACTCGGTATGACGCGGCCGTTTTTTCGAATTTGAAGGTTACCCCGCCTGCGTCTGGTTCAGTTCATTGTTTTGGCAATGCTGTTGAACCTGCCATAAATAAATAAATAAATAAATAAATATCTGGGACAATTCACACCAAGATCATCTGACCCCAAACTAAGCAGAGCTTGTATTATGGGCGTCAGAGACTAATAAACATACTTAAATATTTCTAAATACATACTTAAATAGATAATAACACCCAGACACACAACAAACACAAATGTTCGTCACATAAATGTTTGTCATGGGTGGGGATCGAACCCACTATACCTCCGGCGTCAAAGGCAGGATCGCTGCCATTGCGCCAATAGGCCAGTCTACCATCTTTGTTTACTGTGCTATAATACTTGTTTTATAACTTGCCCTGTAAAAATGTAACATTTGTAGTTTTGAGACATGATGCACGGTCCACGGATATAAAAGTTAAGAATTGTTTTATAACTGGCCATGCTGAAAATCAAACATCATAAAACAACATTTTAAAACTTCATAAACCGGATATAACAACAGCTAGATAAAATTTCGACAGAGGCATTTTCCTTCAGAATTATATTAAATAGAAACCGTTTGGGATATACATAGTCGTGGTGGTATGTTATGTTAAGTTTCTTTGGAAGGAAATTCAATGTGGAAACAAATTATTTCAATTAATTTTTGGGTTGTATAAATATTTAAAGACTACGTTGTAGGTAAGTAAACGATATTAAAATGTTTAGGTTATCAAGTAACCTAGCAATTGTCTATTGGCACATAATTTGTTTCCCTACTGTTAGTACATTTTTGTCATTTGAAACTATCTCAGCGTATGCATTTACGTCAGTAACAGATATATTTAAATAGTCACGACCGCTTAGGTGGCTATGGCTAGCTACAATAAATATCATAATCGCCAGCCTGCCCTTCGGAGCAAAAGATTTCAGCAATTCTAAAATGTATATACAACTAAAAGTACCTGTAGAACCATATGTGCAATAAAATATATTATATTCTATTCTATCCTATTCTATTCTATTCTGTCCGTAATAGAAGATAGTGCGTTTACGCCTGTTACCGGGTAGTGATTTATACCTCAATGAAATGATATGGCATACGTACTCGGTAGGTGATGTGATCAAGAAACTATCTTAGTCTGATTTGCTTTTTTCTAATTCTGGTTTGTATTTTAATAGGTATCCCAAAATAAACCCTACTGTAAACATTCAAAATGTTCCCTTAGACGGTTTCTACATCACCTGCTGAGCTATTACGTTTTACTCATATCATAAATAATAACTTAGTTTAAGAAATCAAGACATAATATAGAGAAAATGTCTCGATAATTGTTTAAATAAGAAATAGATTTAATCATAGTACGTAATCTACGGTTCTACACAAAAAAACTTACCTGACGACCAACTTAGAAAAGATGCTCTGACTAGGTAGTCATTCAGAAAAATATTCGTTATACAGATTTTCTGGTTGTACACTGTTTTATAGAAAATCTAAAATTACGTTTCACTTATATTGTTCCTCATATTATCATTTCATCGAATAATCAATAAGCAGAATAGTTACTTCAAGCAATTTAAATCATAGATTTTTGTTACAAATATAATTCATTTCTTAGTATATTCATATCATAGAATATCAAATCAAGTATTGTTATTGCTCATAATGTTTGGCTTTCGTAAGAAGTATTCTCAAGAACACTTTTTTTGCCACTAATGTTCATTCGCCGAAAATTCGCTTCTGGCAGTTGGGGGATGTGGTCACAGACCTTTTTTTTTTTTTTTTTGCGTCAGGAAATGCATTTAGGCATTCCCAAGGCCCTGGGTTCGGGACCCCTGGGATATGTGGGACTCGGAACTCCTGGGAAAACAGAGACCCCTACCCATTAAAACCTGACGGTGGTCATCTTCGGCGCAGAATGGAAGGGACCCGGGATCCCCAACGAGGGAGAGACTCCTCGCAGGACCCTTCGGCGCGCATAGCCGCCTGGCAGCCAGCCTCGGGAGGAGCAAGCTCAACTCCAGTGCACGATAACACAGACCACTGTGTCCGAAGACACGCGTTACCGTCATCCTCGGGATCGCAAACCGAAACACACGCAGGCCCCCCCGCGTGCGCTTCGCGACCCCAAGGGCCCTATTAGTCGCCTCTTACGACAGGCAGGGATACCTCGGTAGTATTCTTGTCCCCTAACCGCAGGGAACATGTGGTCACAGACCTTTTTTTTTTTTTTTTTTATTATCGTGGGGAAATCCTCATGGATACCTCGTCGTTCGGGGGAAAGACGAGGTTATGTCGGACTTCTACCGACTAAAACCCCACGGTACTCGAACTCAACACTTCAGCGGCGAGGCGGGGTCCCTAAAAAGTTTCACAACGCCCCGCCGCCAGTGTTTCCCCGTATTGGGGCCCCCTCCAGCCGACCCCCCAATGAAGGGGGGAGGCCACGGAAGTACCTGGAGCACGCAGGTACTTCCGCCGTCGGGGTGAAAGCCGTGCATTGCGGGCAAAAGCACCCCCGTACTCAAGCCCGCTGGCTCCCACCGTACGCGGACCCTACTAGGGCCGCAACCACGATCCACCTAAAAGGTGGATCCGCTGCCACATCTGGCGGTGCGGCCCCGCCGAGCCGCAGTGCACAGGGGGGGGCAGCCGCGGATCACTGACCCCCTCCAAGCGGTTGTGCACCGCGGCTCCCACCTCGCGCCCTAAGGCGCTGCGCCCGTGGGCGCCCCTTTGGGCGGGCAGTGGTAGCACCATACCACCACCACGCCCGGCGGCAGGCAATGGGTGGGTGGGAAGTCCACCGCACTGCCATGCCTGAGCCCTCTTAGCTTCCCGGTGGTTCCACCTACCACCAGTACTAAGCCCCCCCGCCACGACAAGGCGAAGGCTCATGGGGGGGGTGGTCACAGACCTAACCTAACCTAACCATGGGTGGCTTTTTAAACTAATCTGAAGTAATTAAATTTCTGTGAAGTACGAGTATGTTTCTATGAAGTAAAAAGTCGTTGAAACACTAATATTCGAAATGAAAATATTTGAACCGAATATTCTATGAATCATTTTCTGTGAACCGAAATTCTATGAAAATTCTGTCTGTGAAACAAGGGATCACCAAATTTTCTTTATTGCTCGCATAAAATGCATCATCACGGGTTAGTACTACATTGTGTTCAAGTAATATAGAATCAACTTCAACCGCGTCAACTTGGAATTACATCAACCCAAGCCATCACCTAAACCTAAGCGCTCAAACAACAATTACATACTTAATACAAATGTAATAATAACTAGTTTTTATTTGTGTTTACAAACATACAAAAAAACAAATCCTTCCTCTTTATAGACACACAATATTAGTTCGTGTAGACACAGATACGGTCATGAATAACGATTTTATTATATGTAATAAATGGAGCTATTCTATTCGACGCCAAAATGGGCGGGTGAAGATTCTGTTAAGTTCAAATTTAACGAGACGGAAATTTTAATATACATCATTAACAGCAATTAAACAACGGAAATGCCTTAACTATTAACCATGTAATTAATGTTCAGCAAAATTATTTCATGAGTGTAATCCCTGTTTGTAATTAATGTGCAATTATCGCTACATGATGTGACACGCCCTTAATCGGGACCGTATGTTGATAATTTAAGTGTTTTGGTTGCTATGCCAAATATTTTTTTTATAACATAAGCTATTGTACAGTCAACTGCTCAAGCTGCAGCACTGGCATCAGCAATTACTGCTTTGCAAAACTATGCGCGGACTACCGCCTCTGACTTATGTATCTTCTTCTTTTTATGCGTTCACTCTTGACAGAGTGGTCGTTGACATAAAATTGGTCAATTCTTGCGCAGCCATTGCTTTCGCAATGCAGCTCGATGCTTGACAGAATACTGGAGTGCGTCACCGACTTGATAGTCTGTCCACCGTGTTGGAGAGCGCCCATAAGATCTTTTGCCTTCGACTCTCCCTTGCACTGCAAGCCGATCCATGGAGTCCTCGTTGCGGGTAGGTAATGCCCAAAGAACTTTAGTATTTGCTTCCTTCGATCTTGAGTTCTTTGAGGATAGAGACGTTGGTACGGTGCCCGGTCCACGGTATTCTGAGCAAGCGTCTCGAACACCACATTTTCAGCGCATCAATTTTGAGTCGGTCCTATAGGTATGTGGTGGTGGTGCTGCAACACTAGGCCCCTAGTTGCAGCTGGTACTGGTTAAGCTGGGCTACTAGACGGGCCAATAAACGCCAAACGTTTCGCGGACTCCTTCATAATACGAAGAGCAAAGGAGTGGAACTCGCTGCCCGCATGTGTTTCCGAACCAATACAATCTGAGTCTTTTCAAGACAAGAGTGAATAGGCACTTACTAGGCAGACATGTTACATAATAGATTGCATCGTCAGTTACCATCAGGTGCGATTGCGATCAAATGACTGTCTAGTCAAGTATCTAAAAAAACGCGATCGCTAGTGACTTAGATAAGGTTAAGTGTGCGCGGGAGGCGGGCGACTAAACGCGGCTACAAGTAGGTGCCATGTGGCTCGGAAGCGGAAACCCGAACTCTCAGTTTGCAACGAGGCCTTACTAAAACATACCATCACGACTTTATCCCAAACGGGGTAGTCAAAGGTAAGTTGACTGTGCCATCATGGTGAACGAAACACTCACATGCCCACTTTTCACCAATGATATTAGAACCCAACGTGGTAGGTGGTGAGCCTTCCGCCGTTATCCGGGTTAATTTAGTTTTAAAAAAGATAATAATAATTTAAAAAAAAACTTTTTTTTTCAGACAGTAGTCGAGTTGTAATATTTAAAATATAATTTAAACGTAAAAAAGTGTAAAGTTAAGATCATCGACCCTTGTTTACCATTTGAGTAATTCAATAAATATAAATAAATATGCGCCAGACAACACATCTCTTGTAATGGTCTCGAAGTAGGGATTAATAACCCTGTGTTACGAGGTACCACACAAGGAAATAAGCCAGAGGCGTCTCCCAGCACACCCAGAACCGAGTCAATTCAGAATATATCGTTTCCTGAATTGCCCCGACCGGCAATCGAACCCGGGAAACTACGGAAATCGAGGCGAGAAAAACCGTGCATCAGCGCACTACGCCAACTGTGTCCTCAAATTATGAGTAATTATTAGCCTTTTGTCACGTTATTCCTAAACGTAACATACAAAACGGACAGTTGCTCTCCCATCCCACCCCTTAACTTTAAACACCACCCCATTAACCACCACCACCCCTTTACTTTGATGTCTAACTACGAGTGCTATGGTTTCTTTACCTACTAATATTTTTTGTACACTACCAGTCACAATGCTGCCAGTCACTCAGATCAAAGAGTAAAAATAAATATGAAAAAGATAAAAGTAATGATATTATGAGTGTAAAGAATCTAATATTATATTCAGCCGCGAAATATGTAAACTAAAAGTTTATGAAACTAAGCGAAATATCTCAAGAATCCATTTGCAATACTCCTCCCCTTTGCTAACTTTGCTTGCTAACGCCATCTCGCGTTGATCAATAGCGGCACTTCTAACTTGTAAACCGTAGGTCATTTTATCATATTCAAGCTATGTGCGAATACCTAATAAAACAGCCGGCGGAATGCACTACTACAGTCGTGTTTTTATCAGTACATACCAAAAGAAATCAATTACAGCGTACGCTACGTGTGGAACCACGTGACAGGCTTGCGTGTTGCGCCGGCTCTGCAATTGCATAGTGTCGAGTTTTGTATTAAGTGCCACACACAATTCAGCATTTGTTGGCCCGAACTAAAAGTTTCGGTGACTCGTTTCTTTGTCGTACCATCCAGACGTGGAAAGCCCTTCCAGCACATGTGTTTCTTTCCTCTTATAGTCCCGGGTTCTTCAAGCGGTGCGTGAAAAGGCATTTCTGCAGGCCTTCAAGGTGAGGATGGCCAGCCCAGTGATTCGTTCGAATGACTGGGCTTGTCAGCCTCATATTTGGCTTTCACGACCGCTTTCCATCAGGTGGAGTGAGGGAATCTTGACGGGCAATATAAAAAAAAAAGTGCTAGTAGCAAATCAAGATTATATGTCAAAACAAAAAATATATATAACCGAAACCTATACAAACTAACCACCACAGAAACACACCAAAAATATTACTACATATATAACTTTGATCGTGGAGTGAATATCGGGAGTGTCATAGCTATATAAAGAGTTAATCGCACGATGAAATGTTCATCGGTTTTTCAAATATCTTTTGCAGCTCTTACAAAAAATCCTAAATGGGTGAATGTGTCTTGTTTGCTATTTTATATGTACCACCTTTAATGTACTTCATTCTTGCAAAATAAATATTCTTATTCTTATTTTAAAAGATATGTCTTTTTGTAATTGACCGCTTGAATGAGATGAGAATCTCTTTAACGTAACATAAAATCTGTGTCCCCAAATGTTGGGTTTTCGTTTCAAGGATTTTCAAACTGTTTTGTAGGATTTAAAAATGCTATTGGGGAATTTTAAAAATATCGATAAAATACGTGTCCCATCTATATTTTGCATTGCTGTTGAAAATTACTTATGTCCGCTTAATTTAAAGAAAAACGTGGCATTGTGCATCGTTTTGCATTAACTTGCTCGAAAAGAAAGCGAATGCAAAAACTCACTGATGTTGAATAACATTTTTATCTGAGAAAGCCTTGGCCTTCTGCATATTGAACTTGAAAATTATCGCTAATGTGTGACTGTTTTATTCGAACGAAATTGTATGCTTTGTATGGGATTTTAGAAGAAGAAACGAACTAACACCTCTTTATTTTAATTGACTTAACCTGACGGAGTAACTTATTAAAACAGATAGACATCAAAGGTTCACTAAGTAAATTGCCATTAAAACTGGGTGTGATTCCCACCCCGTACAAGTATTAAAGTTGTTTTTTTTATTTCCTAAAAAATGTAATATTCCCTGACATCCTTACAATCTCTTAAGCAGTTGATCATATAAATATGTTCTAGAAATAGGTATTTCTTCAAAAGGGCGGCTGAGGCAACGCAAACTCTAACAACTTATTAAACCCCTGCTATAAAATTATGACAATGCAAGCCGCTAGTAACAGCTAGTGTAAATCAAAACAATGTTTTTTTTGCGACAAAAGTTATCCAATCACCCGTTCTTGCTGCGTATTCAATTCTTGCTTCTTTAAGTATCCGGTGAAGGCCAAACAAATGGCTAACCATTTTGTCTAGCCATTTTGAAGTTATAGAACAAGTTTCATTAAAAAAAACTCAAACTGACTTAACACTAAAAAGTTTCCCAGAGCTTCTTCTATTTGCATAGAATGTTGTTTTGCTCGCCCGCCACAACAGTCATCATTTAACACTATTCGAATCTTAAATTCTCAGAATTCAATTGCCGATTGGGCAATCGTCACGCGTTCAATCCAGGCGGAACCTAGCCAGATTCAGAGATACACAGGTGAACGATCTGTTCGAGTTGAAGGCCAAGATTAGCTTGGATAGTTTTTTTACTATATTATATTAGTACTTACTTATACACGTATGCTCAGGCTATCGACCTGACAGAAAAAATGTTCGTATACAAAGAAAACCTACGTTTGGATTCACCACGCGTGCCGAACAAGACAGTTCAAGGTGTTTAACTTTTGGGAAACTTATAGGAACGTAATGAACTGTGTTTATTGCCTAATTTGCAAGCTGTCAGTGAATACGGCTCAACATGTTGGTGCATTCCGAAACGTACCGCCAAAAACAAAATGAATCCCACACAAAATATACAAGATTTTTCATTGATAATGATCTCGTTCATGTATTTTGGATTTTTTGGCTGTTGATATCCTTGTAGTGTCCTAATCTTGGGCAGTTGAAATCTGACCTTGAAGAACCTAGAAATAAGAATCAATGATCAAAACGTAATTGTCAGAACACTTCAAGAATAATGAGAACTTCATCATCACCTACCATCGTCTACTGCTGGGCACAAACCTCCTTTAGTCTCCTAAGCAGCAATAGCTGATCCATGTTCAATCAAATAACCCTTACCTGTCATAAATAAGTAACCAAAACCGCTTCACCGCTAACGTATCCGAACACGACATGTGATTAGGAAGCTACGAACGATCCACGATGAATTAGACCTAATTGCGTCGGCATAGAGCGATTAGCTGAACGCATTTGGTCACCTCCTTATCGAGAGGTTGTTGACTTGAGGCCACGAGAACTGTGGACTGCCGAAAGAAACCGCGAGTGCTTTTGTACTCAGGTGTTTGTAAATAATTGTTATGTTCAAGTATTATGTAATTGAATTTGCTGATTATTATGAAATGCTTCATAATGGAGGTGTTAATACTTTCTATTTTAAAACATCGTGCCAGAAACCCATGGGAATGGATTGAAGCCAAATAGATAAACTTCACCTTCTGGTCCTAAACAGAAACTTAGGTACAAAATATGCTAAGTTAAAGAGGAGTCGGGCGTAGGACAACATCTAAAACGCAAGCTGAGGAATGGAAGCTAGTTTGATAGTAAAAACTGATTCAGAAAAGAAAAGCAAGATATTTGTAGGAAATACAGTTTGCTATGGCCAACTTTTAGCAGAAGCAGAGTAAGAAGTGCAGCCCCCAGCGAAGTGACCCCTGATTTCCCAAATGCCAAACAAAAATTAAGCAAGACTCATTAGTATACCTGAAACCTACTACATTAGTAGTGTCATAATGGAATCAAGTGCATTTCACCGATAATACTCTTCTCAAATACATTGAACGTTGGATTTTTCATTTCAATATTGTCATAGTCAAATCAATTAGGATTGGCATTACTAGTGCTAATTCGTTTGCGCTTGCCTATTTATGTTTAAGTCCAGTCTTGCCGAGGACAGTCAACTTAAAAATGTAAAAAGATGTCATCACGCGTCGTTGTCGATGTCAATAATGTCACACCTACCGAGTTTGTTTGTCTGATCGCGCACTCGAAGACATTGAACTTGGTGGTCAATGCCAGAAGCATCAGTTACCCAGGCTAAGACCTGAGAACGATCATCTTCAAGGTGAGGATGGCCAGCCCAGTGATTCGTTTGAATGACTGGGCTTGTCAACCTCATTATCTGGACCTCACGACCGCTTTCCATCAGGTGGAGTGTGGTCATCTTGACGGGCAATATAAAAAAAAAAATCGTCAGCCCTCCTACACTTACAGATACAATTCAGCTGGCCAGTTATACTGCGTCTTTCAACCGAGTTTTTAAAAGGAAGTTCGGTTTTGCTAGCCACATCAGAGCTCACCACAATAGAGACCTAACTCAAAAACTTACAGGAGTAGCCGTCGCTGGATACGGTTTTGACGACGTCATGATGATGATGACGCTTCAAGTAAGCGATCAATGAGGCTGCGCTGAATTGCATTTTTTCAACGACACCATTGGCGTAGTGCGCTGTAGCACGGTTTTTCGCATTGTCTTGCGTAGTGTCCCGGGTCAATTCTGAAAACTAACTTAACTAAATTTGTTGTGGGTGTAATGAAACGCCCCTAGCCTAAATCCCTGTCTAGTATCTCGTAGCACAGGATATTTCAGGATTATTTCGAGACCATGACAAGTGGTGTGTTGTCTGGCGCATATGTGTCTGGCACATAGTTTTAAACAAAGACTAAGGCCAGTATTCTGACACAAAATCTGTACTTGAGTAAACATCTGAGTGACGTTTTTGTATGAACTGACGTTTTCAAATCTCTACTCAAGTACAAATCAATGCTTGAGTATGATTCTAGAATACGGGCCTAAATGAATTCATAATCAAAATAAAGCTAATCCAAAACAATATTTAATTAAAGAAAAACTAGAAACATTTAAATTTGGCCCTAGATGTTGAGCGGGATTCGGACCCAGTTACAAACTGGGTCCTAACTGATTTTACATCCTGTCTCGATGTTATATTATTTAATAACAATTGAATTTCAGCTTTCAAAAAACAGTTATAATCTTAACTAACGCTGCTCCTTGATTAAAGATCCTAATCCCAAATCTTAACTAAAAATCTCGGATCACAGCCATTGCAAACCGGATGTATGGAATCAATTATGCTGAGACCAAAGTTGTGATATTTCGCAAATTCATTCGATTCTCATTCCGTAGAACCAAACAAGTGTCGGGTTTCCATTAAAAGTCTTTGATAAACAAATGTTGACGCCATTTTGATTGAATTAAAGGAGCATTTAACCATCAGATTTTAATATCATCTGGTAATAATCTTATTCTTATTTTTTTCTTTATTTTAAGTTCTTATGAGTTAGTTTTGCATTGTTACCGCAGTAATCCGTAAGCTCTGGCTTTATTCTAAAATAATTTCACTTAAACACATACACGAACACATAGCCATACATACATACAGATCACACTTTTTCCCCTCTTTATGGAAACAAGTATTTGCCTGAAAATTCTGGAACAAGGTTTCTATTCCTGTTACAATGGTGTATAAATAATTTACACTTGCATTTTCTGGTTATTGTTTCAGGTAATCCAAGCATAAAGTTATTCCTATTTTGGGGTTTTTGCTGACACCAAGATGCCGTGGTTGTGTTGATCATTTATCACTATTTAAGCCGGTAAGAAGATGTCTAAAGATGACCCAGGGCTTTCGGTTAAAAGCCTATCTATCGATGTCCTGCAACCTTAATTATAACCTTAATACTTTGACGACGAGAAAACCAGACACAATAGAAAATCTATTTTTTCGGTCACGTCACAATTTTTTTTGTAAAATCCATCCATCTTTTGTGTAACAACAACCCGTTTGCTTTGCTCTACACGGCATGTAAGTACTCTTACATGGATTTTGTAACTTATTCGTTTCCAATACTAAGGTTTTTCCGACCCCCGGTGTACGTTACACTAGCATTATGTTAATGTTATTGCTGTTTCCGCGTCGGCGAAGGGTTCCGTATTCAAAACAAGCGTTTGTTTGCGTAGCACCGCTTGCGGTTAGTGGTGGGACATACGTCAGGGAGACTGGGACTTAAATTTGCGGCCCGTTGGTGTCCCGGTTTTGAAAAAATACCGTAGTATCACGACCGGCTCAGATAGCACTGAGTGGTGGTAAACACGTTCAATCTCATTAGCGCCGTGCACATAAATCTTTTCAACCCGTTTTAAAAGAGAAATGAGTGAAGCCGTGGCTAACCAATCTCTCATCGATCGTCACATTCACTCGACATTTTTGTTTTACCACCATACAAATACCTAAATGATCTAGTGTGACCATTAAAAACCTTGGTAGAAGCCTGTGCTTCTACTAAGCACAGGCTATATCTGTATATAGACTGAACTGTTTCACAGCACTGCAGGATTAACCAGGACTGACCGTATCCCGTTTTTTAATTTGCGCTTTATCTACGAAGATTGAGCTTCTTCATCATGTTGTCTCTCGCTCACCGGAGCCTATCTCAAGAATAACTTAACTGCGTGTGCAAAGAGGCACTTTTCTTTCCGTCCCGCAGTTTGCCCCTATAGCAACAATAGTCCCACCCCCCCCCCCCCCCCTGTCCCCGTTGTTTGCTCTGCCTTAATCGTAAAACTGTAATGTCAGGCGCGAACGCGATTAGGACAATATTGAATATCAATGTCCCTTGTAATTGATTTTATTTGACTGTACTTTTGGGTTCGTTGTGAGCTCTCGTACATTTATGTAAGTATGCTTATTGCAAGTAAAATATACGACAAGCAAACGAACCGCCCGATGGTCAATGAAATAGGGTATTTGACTATTTTTTTTCTTGAGATTGGATGGATGGATAACACCAAAGTGTAGTAAAAGTGTCCAAATTAAAAGTACTGATACAGTCTATTTGAATAAAGTTATTTGAGTTTGAGTTTGAAAGACCTCTCAAAAATAGTAACATTGGTAAAAAAATATTTCAGAACCACCAAAACTCCCCGAGATGTAGAAATTTTAAAAATCATATTTTGAACTTGCCCAGAACGCTCCCTACAAACTGCCGCCTGCATTTGACGTCATTTGCGATCTATTTCTTTGCGTTCTGCAAAACATTTGATGGGCACCTATATTTAATGTTGCGTTTATAAATATGGTTTTTAACAAAAGTTGCTTTATATTGTGTAGATTATCGAATGGTATAGTTTTTTTGATTTTCACACCCTAGTTTGAAGGGCCATAAAATGAATTGTACATAACTTAACCAGTAGTAACCAATTTTGTTAAATGGTCTGACCAACTTTCCGAGTCGTACAGGTTGGAGTGTGACGTGAGACAGGCGGGGGCTGTCGTCTCCAAAGCTCTTTAACATCTACATAAATGACCTCATAGTGGAACTCAGCACGATGCGTGTCGGATGCAGTGTGGGTGGTGTCAGTGTTACAACATTAGCTATGCGGACGACGTGGTCCTGCTGAGTCCCACTGCGAAAGCAATCGGAAAGATGTTAAACGTGTGTGAGACCTATGCTAAGTCGCATGGTCTAGCATTTAATGTCTAAAAGAGCGAATATATGGTCTTTGGGGCCGCTGGTAAGCGTCCAAAAACTACACCTCCAATCTACCTTAGTGGAGTGGAGCTGAACAGAGTCTTTCAATTTAAGTACCTAGGACACATACTTAGCGACGGCCTTAAGGGTGATATTGACGTAGAAAGGGAGCGAAGGGTTTTGGCGGTCCGTGGTAACATGCTAGCCCGCAGATTCGCTCGTTGTACAGACCAAGTCAAAATTACACTCTTTAAGGCTTACTGTCAGAATCTGTACACGGGCGGTCTGTGGGTGAATTGTACCAAAAGATCCCTAAATACCCTTCGTATCCAATACAATAATATCTTTAGGATGATGTTGAAAAAAGATGAAAAAAGTGGCGTCACTGATCAATCGAGTGCGAGGGAGTAATAATAGCATCCTAAAGATAGTGGCAGATGATCCGCATGCACCTATACTCAGGCACTTCGTGCAGACTATGACTGGAGTAGAGGTTAGAAGCTCCTCCGGGACGAGATCGCAGGGAGTGCCTCTGAGGTACATGACATATTTTTAAAATAATTGTAATATGAAATAAATAAATAAATTGTTATCCCTAAGAAAACTAACTCTAGTCATATGTCTTACTAACCCATGAACCTATATTGTCTGAAATAAAGAAATTTAACAAACTAAAAGTTTTAATAGGGTCCTTTTTTAGTGTAATTTTTGTTTAAATAACATTTTTTAATGTTGTGAAGTGAAAACGTGTAGTGCAACCCTGAGGTATTACGTGACCCTGTAAGGCTTAAGCCATAATTAGGCTAATAATTGAAAAACAATTACTTGCCCATTACTTAACGTGTCATAAATGGATAATTAGATTGTAATTGAATCCTAATTAACATAAGCGGTCTAGACGCGCTCTTCGTTATCTCTTTAATCACAAAAGGGCTAATAATGTCTGGATATAACAAACATTCGCTTTCCTAGGAATAAATTCTGATTGAAGACGAAATCGGCGAAAAAATTTTCCATCCTATTCCAGAATTTCGGATTCAGCAGAATACACACAGGACGTATTAGGAAGGACAAATAGGAAGTATTAGTTTGACCTGAAGCGAGCCGATCCAATATTAATGCCGCCACAAGTTGCGTGGAAGCATGCCAAGCGGTGCTCGAGCTAGTGATGTGCAGGGCTCGAGGCTTCCGAGTCCTTTTGTCTGGAGCTCGGTGCGTTTACAGGACTCGCCTCGTTTGTATGAAGCTCGACGACTCGGGTGTCTTTTCTAGTTCTCGGGCCTTCTTGAGAGCTCTATTGATCTCTAGGCTTTTTGCAGGGCTCGATCGAGCTCGAGGCTTTTTCAGGGCTCGAGTCTTTTTTAGCGCTCGAGACGTGGCGAGTCGCGCTCAAGTTGGTTTCCGTTTGGGGTGTTTCTTTTCAAAGCAGGTAATACAATATGTGTTTGTGGCTTATATTATATATGACCAGAAGGGTATTTTGGAAATAGAGGTATAATTTACAGAAAAATATTTTTTAATCAATAAAAGGTTTAAAAAGGCTCTTTTAAGACTCGAGATCTTTTGAAGGCTCGAGCTCTTTTGATAGGTTCGACATCTCTTAAAGCCTCGAGGCGTGGCTCAGGGAGCTCGCGTCTCGGCTGAGCTCGGGCCTACGAGCCTACCGAGCTCACTGAGTCCGGCCAATCCGCCTCGAAGCTTCAAAAGTAGAACTTGACGCCTCGAGGTTTGTACATCACTAGCTCGAGCGGTGCCGCAGTGCGCTCTGCGGTAGCCAGTGCGCCAGTGTAAAGGAGTAAGGACTT
The DNA here is from genome assembly GCA_947369235.1 of Udea olivalis. Classification (NCBI taxonomy): domain Eukaryota; kingdom Metazoa; phylum Arthropoda; class Insecta; order Lepidoptera; family Crambidae; genus Udea; species Udea olivalis. The sequence goes on from OX376353.1 coordinate 3,069,136, forward strand.
GGAGAGGTCCAACGACTATGAAACCTTCTTACTGGTTTCAGATTTCTATTCTTACTGACTATCTGATGATCAGCAGTTATTGGATGCGAATACACGTGTCGCTCGCGCGTTGTTGACCTTTGTGAAGTTAACTTCTTATAGATAGCAAGAAGAAATTTGACCCAAAAACAACCCCCTGATGAGCTCTGATGTAACTAGAAGAGTAACTTTGAGCGTAGCGGATTGCCCTGCGTTTTGCGAGACAACATCACAAGATGTCACCGTCCTCCTTAACATCGCCTCACGAAGCACACAATCTTGCACGTATGCTCCACGACCCCAAGCGTTCTTTTATTCATCAATCATGGGAGTAGAACTAAAAATCTTTGTCTGTTTGAAAATAAGATAGTCAGTACAATAACACTGATTAAGCTAATCTGCACATTTCTGAAACATACATACAATGACAGCGATTTTCATGGAAAATATAAAACAGTACATTAGTTAATACGATGATGTAAGCCTGATTAGGTCTTTATGAATATAAGGTAGTGTTTTAGAGTACGCCCCCAACAGTCATCATATTATATTACAATAGGCTGAGTAATCGCACTAATTAAAAACAAATAATAATATTCAGTGCTCAAGTTTTCAAATTAATAACAAACAAAACGCTAAGCAATAATATTAATCATAGCAAAAAACTTCGTACAAAAACAAATAGTGGCCGTTCACACGTCTGCTCTCACGAATTAATAACGAAGGAACAAAACGCATTTCCCATACAACAATTAAACGGCGAACGCGGCAGGTTGCTGACGTCAGCAACCGCCAGCCAATGCCAAGGCCTGAGCCGTTGACCGCGGCATCTGAGGCGTAGGGTCACCACACTTTTCCGAAATTATCCGCACATAAATTTAAACGGTAGGGTTTCTGGCTCATAATGATGATATCCGAAGACTGATGAAGTAGAGTATAAATTAAAATTGCAAAATTTCTGCTGCGTGCGTTCTTTTGACATATTGTGCTACCACATTTAAGGTTTTTTACATTTGATGTTTATGTTCATTGTAGGTAGAGCTTATCTTAGCTGAAATGACGCGCCCTTCCACCGCTTTGACGCACTCATAAAATGTTTAATTTCGATGCAAATAATACATTAAACATTCCCCTGTAACAGGTCGTTATGTAGCCGGTTAAACTCGAACCTAGGAGCATGCGTCGTGTGTTCGCAAAAGTACACACGGCACATCTGAATCAACTAAAAAAGTAGTGGGGCTCCTCATTTCAAATAGAAGTAGACCACGATAGAAAAATCGTTAAAAATACAGATTTTTAACGATTTTTCTATTAGCGATATTATAATTCACTAGCGAAGGAAAAGCAATTGATAAATTCACGGCACTGGAAAGTTTAGTGCATGATCTCTGAGACAATTTTTTCCTGAATAAATATCTCGTCCGACCCGGATACGGCTTTCACCCGGAACCGGACGGGCCTGCTTGCCGTCGGTCATGTACCGTCCGATCGAAGGGTACTCTTGAAAGCTATAAATGGTAGCTATATGCGGATTTCAGTTTCGGCTGTCCTCTAAAGGTCAGCACACTTATTACGATGAATCAAGGGTTATTGTGTTAGAAGATTAGTTTAAAATGGTTATACATTTGTTACCGTATTAACAACTCTGAACTGCGCTCTAAAACAAAAATCACTGACGTGTATCACAAACCCGCCAAGCTTAAGTGGAAATAGGATGGGCATGTCTGCCACAAGCCAGCTAAGTTATGGGCGAGGACAGCAACGGAATGGCATCCCAACGGCCAACGCTTACGCGGGAGGCCTAGAAGAAGGTGGCGAGACGAACAAGATATGCGTCACAAGGATTCGCTCAAATTGGCTTTGAATCGTGAGGGATGGAGATTGGGATTGGGATTTGCCCTGCAGTGTGACGTAATAGGCTTATTTAGATTTAGATACGTTTGCAAATGATTCAAACTGAAATTCAGGTAGTTCTTTTTAATTATATCGACCGTAAGTGCGAAACCTATAAGCGGCTGACAATGAATTTTATGAATCATGCGATAGGGTCCGATACTACAAGTTCAATATTAGTGAGGCCTCATTTCCTCTCGTGACTTGTACAGTTATCGGCCGTAAATCGTGATCATGAACTTTTTTAACGCTCAACATTCTAGTAAATGGAAAAGTACTTGGAATAATTAAACATTGGTGTAAAGTGAATCATAGTGAGTTTTATGATTTTCTTACGGTTGATGAAAAAAAACAATGAAACATACTCATTTATGTAGTTGCAAAAGCAACATGTCTGATCATTATCCTGATTAGTAGCTATGAGTTGTTTACCGCTGAACAAAGATTTTCCTCATAGATTTTCAGAGTTTTACACATTCTGGTTGCAAGCACAGGCAGCTTGTTACTATTGAACTCCTGCGATTTTTGCGGTCATTGATCTGCTCTTCTTTTCGTACAACACTGCATTTGCCATTAGATCCATCCCATAAACTGTAATAGCTAGGAAACTTAATATTAGAGAAAATAATTTGTCGAGTCCTGACTTCCCCAAAACCTTTTACTTTTCACTGACGACTGACCACCATTAACAGTGAACTTTTTTTTTTCTTCAACCTCGAGAATATTTTAATTTATTTATATGAGAAACAGAGGCTCTGTTTCTCATGAAAAATTCTAAGCAGCTCTACTGAATAGACTGTAACAACTTCCATTTCCACCAAATGGTGAATTTTGGTGACCCTACGGTTAATCCGTCTTAATCAGTCATCGTGGCTGCGCAAGAGTTTACCTGTTAGCTCTTTATTATGCAATCAAGTGCTACATACCTACGGGCCTCCGACTTATGGAAATCTATTCAATTGATGTACGCACGCGTTCACGTCAAGCTTTAAATTAGTGGCACCTTATGCTGATGAGATAAGACCCATTTTGAAATGTTTTTGACATGTCTTGCTCCGTCCGTACGCTGTGAGAATCGTGAGTTGTAGTGTTGTATTGTTGATTACGGCTGATTTTACATTCACTAATTAATTGTTAGCTTTAAAACTATATCACTAGTACGAGTGTCACTGGGCAACTGCTGGCTACAGTATGCTAATGCTAGATGAAACTTTCATTAGACTAATATAATTGGAAGTTGGCAAACCGTTGGCCAGGCACCGGTAGAAGAGGTCGATCCAAGAAGCGTTGGCTCGACGTCGTCAAGGTGACATGCGTGCTAACAGACTCACCACTGAGGATGCACAAGACCGCGCGAAGTGGGCCAAGAAAATAAGAAAGGCGGACCCTGGGACCCCACACACCGGTGTGGGTTCACAACCGGGATAGCCCGCTCGGATGATGATGATGATGACTATTATAATTGGAAGTAGGTGACTATTCCACGTAGAGATTAGTTCACGTAGAGAATAGTTAAGTTAGGCAACGGATGACAGAATCAAGTAGATTTACTTTTAACATTCCTCTATCAATAAACTCAATCAGAATCGATTTCAAAAATAGAGCCTTTCTTATCACCAAAACGTATTGGGACATCACAAAAAACTTAAAAAGTTTGGAACCTGGTTTTCATATAGTTAGAGGGACTTGCATCGTCTATTTTAAATTATTGCTGTGGATTCAGTCATCCATCATAGCGAGATAGTACAGCCTATGCGGCAGACTGAGACAATAGTCATTGCGAAGGTCTAGCCTGTGCAAATGGCCATACTGGTTTAAATATGGTTTTTTACCACCACCGAATGTTTTTGACACCATGCCTTGCCACATTTAATGACTATCTATGATAATAATACACACATCAAAAGTGTCTAGGGATCAACATATATTTTTGCAATAACTTTACTCCTGATTGATATTAATTAAAATTTTCTTTAAGGATTCATCAAATAAAGTGTTTTCGTTTGTCTACAGTAACGATAAACCAAGTCACCTTTGCATTAATAAAGAAATTTGCCATTTTCCTAATAAAGGGATTTTTGACATTTGAACCACTAACATTAAAGTTCGAAAAAAAGACTGAAATAACAGTTTTCTTTAAAATGTAATTGGGTAACTTAAACAATTAATAATCCGTGTTTTTACCGCGAACACTAACAACACAAGAACATCAGTTTGGCATACTCAAAATGAGTTCATCCAAATCACGCTGTGGAATGGCCGCCCATGTTCGTTGCAACAACAAAAAAAGGTCTTCTTGCGACTGGATACCCTCCATATTCGGCAGAGCTCTTCTCTGTAGCATATCCCATGCATGCTCAATCGGGTTCAAGTCTGGCGACTGAGCAGGCCAGGGCAGGACATTGATGTTAGCTGCGGCGAGAGTCTGTCTTACAACTCTTGCGGTGTGCGGTCGTGCATTATCATGCATTAACTGAAATAAGGGACCGATTTGCACTTGTAGAGGAACGATGATGTCTGATACAATCGTCTCAGCATAAATTTGAGCGTTGAGGTTGCCTCTGATCCAAATCAACTCAGTTCTTCCGCCGATCCAAATACCCGCCCATACCATGATGGTTCCACCACTATAAGGATGGACTTCCTGGCAGGATTTTAATCGCTGTTGGCGTCCAGGGGTTCTCCAGTGTCGTATACGTCTTGTATCCGGTCTCATACCAAAACGAGACTCATCAGAAAAGCACACGAAACGCCATTGTTCTTCTGCCCAATTTCTGTGTTCAAGAGCCCATTGATATCGAATCCTACGATTGTGCATTGCTATAGGTGGTACCCTTAGCGGTCTTCGGGAATGAAGGTTCACTTCATGCAAGCGGTTTCTGACTGTTTGGTCGCTAATTAAGTTCCCTGAAGAGTGATGAAGCCTCACGGCTAACATCATGGCGGTTGTTGGAGCTCTTCGAGTTGTGATTTGAATGTATTGGTCTTGTCTCCGTGTGGTGCAGCGATACCGTCCTCCATGGCGCTCAGCCACGGTACCAGTGCTTCGGTAACGTGTCCAAAGTCGACTGATAACACTCTGACTTGTATTCAGAGCTAAAGCCACAGTACGTTGCCGGGAACCAGCTTCTATCATTCCCACGGCTCTGAGCATTTCTTCCCTGCTTAAATGACGTCGCCGCTCCATAATAACGTTGGTTTTAATCAGTAGTAGGGAAACAGTAGCACTAATAATGTCTTCAATGCGTTGTATGTTTTTATAGGGAAAATATTGACAGCTGATTTTCATCTTTTACTCAAATTTGATTGACAGTTCCTGTTTCAAATTATGAAATGCACCAAAAAGGATCCATATAAATTTATAAAATCATAAATTTATTACAAAGCCACATCTCAATCTCAAGAAATCCGCATAACAATGCTTGATCCCTAGACACTTTTGATGTGTGTAGTACTTACTTGAAAAGCAAAACACAAAGAATATTTTCAAATAACTTAATAAATTAAGACTATGGTAGTAAATATCATAAAACAATTACTACGAATAGACGGGAAATAATAAATGAAAGCGTAATTAAGTATATAACACTTAGCCCTGGTTCTCCTAATTTAAGTTAAATTATTCAACAAATAACTTTGCTTTGGCAAAGCCGAAGCATTTTTGCTTTGCCTTTAGGCAATGCATACTGAAATCTGTGGCCTACTTATAGGTTATTATTTCACTTGTACGGTTAAACTCATCCTTATTGCGCGCTGCTCCTTAAATCACTGCATTGACTGATGCGCAGTGCGGCACTAAAGAAATCGGAGGGAAGATCGACCGACATCTCCATCTACCGTAAAGGCCCGTATTCACTGTGCTTAGTGCGAGTGCAGGTGACTATTTTATTTATTTTCATGCATTAGGGAGCAAACGAGCAGGAAGGCCACCTAATGGAAAGTGATCACCTCCGCCCATAGTAAGAGCGATTGATTAGTGCTGGTAGTGCAAGTTGTGTCCAATTCTGTTTAGTGGCTGTGGCTAAATGTGTTTAGTTGCTGTGTTTAATATATCTCGGCCTTCTTTAATTTGTACCTAAGGTCTTTACAATTTAAAAGACATTCATATTTTACATACTCCTACAGACATTTTCATGGTAAATCTCCCGTCTACGTCGCCATTTTTTGCAAGTTTTGCAAAATGCTAAACACTAAACACTAACACCTGCTGTCCGCACGTGTATAGTGGCAGACACGCGGCAAGTGAGGAGAATAGGCGGCGCGCGGGACGAGGCCACTCGCAAAAAAATAGAACACGCTTCTAATCTCTTTAGTACGCAGGTTACTAATCACTTGCACTAATCACCTGCACTAACTACTAAGCAAAGTGAATACCGGCCTTTCCTATACAAATAGTTTAACTGGCCTGTTGACGAGATGGTGCCGTCCTGCTTTTAAGCCTTTAGTCGTGGGTTCAATCCCCACCCTTGACAAACATTCATGTGACGTGCATTTATGTTTTTTGTGTGTTATTATCAATAGATAGTTAAATAACTATGTACTAAGAAATATTTAAGTAGATATCTTTATCAGGCCCTGTACCCATAGTACAAGTTCTGCTTAGTTTGGGATCAGATGATCTTGGTGTAATTTATCCCAGATATAAAATAGTGCTATAGTTCTATAGTCATAATCATCAAAATGATCATCGTCCGAAACTCCTCGATGCTCTGTCTCTCTCTTAAGCCGGGTCCAGACGAGTGTACCGTGTAATGTAATGTAACGAGTAAGCTAACGCGAATTTGGTGTCAGGACGTAATTACAAGCATTACATGTAACGCTCGGCGCTGATCAGCTTGCGGTTATATGCGCGAGTTGACGGAAAATTTCACGTAAGCTTGCATTACTTTACACTCGTCTAGACCCGGCTTTAGCGGTAGCAGTTTTACTCACAACTTACCCTTAGAAACAAGCTCACTAAACAAAAACGCAAAAAGATACTGTCGTACCACAGAAAACAGCTGACATGTCATGACAATTTTATGTTGTTTTTATTTTTTTTTGACTTGTATTTTCTTTTTCTGTGTGATGTATATACCAAATTATCGTTCATTCTATTCTATTCTACATAAGAAACAAATGTCAATTGTGACGTGATATCATACTATAAGAACAATTGCCGATCCTTGGTCACTGACATTTAAATCAAGTTTTTCTATCGCCTAATTCCAAACCCCCAGAAAAAACAAACTAGATTCTATTTTGCATTCTCAAATGTTTCAACTCCAATAATAATTAATCAATAGGCTGTTGAACTCTTTTTTAGAGTGTCCACACACTTATAATAAAATGTCCGTGTCTGTCCGTTCGTAATCGCCGGTTTCATTGCGATCAGATGTTATCGAACATGCAAAAAATGGCAACTAACATTCCTGAGGGGATGCGGCAAAAAAGTCTTTGTGACGTCTGTGATAGAGTCGTTGTTTGAACTGAAGTGTGAAGTTTGAGAAAGTGTCCTATCTAGACTACTTATTTATTTATTCTCTATTGCACAAAATTAAAACTACAATTGGCGGACTAAATGCCAAAAGGTTGATGTAAAACGTTGATTTGGCAGGGATCACCAAGCACAGCTACACAGACTATTACAGCCACTAATTCCAGTATTATAAGGTCGAAAGCTTTCTCAATAAGCTTTGTAGAGGGCTATGTTCGATTTTTCGCTACCGGTAATTTATTTTCCTTTTTTTTAGACAGTTCAACTACAACCATATTTTATTCATATTTTTCACGTGAAGTATGCAAGTTAATAGCAAAGAGTTTTTAACTGTAATTATTTCAGTTTGTGGAGGTAAGTTAAATATTATTTTATGAATTACCTTCTAATGACCACACACTTCATTATATATTATTTGCACTGCACACTATAACACTACATATTTTTTTCTAATATTTTAAGGACGGACGACCACGTCACCAGGCCCTGCTAGGATACCAGCGCCTCTGCGGTGCTTGCACTGCAGTGGCACATGCTGAGGCAGGGTGCTGATTGGCCCACTACTTCTTTGTTAGTTTTTTTGTACCCTCTAGTTTGAGCTAAAATTATGTTTGTATGGGTCCATAAATGGTTTTTCTATCTAATGTATACCGTGTTTGTTCCGCCATTTGTGATGCCAAAATCAACTGTCAAAATAAATATTCATTCGTAAAACATGTAATCACAATATCAGTATTTAATATGTATGAATACTTCTTGTACTTCTCTGATATTATGTTGTTTTTTACACACAATATACATTCTGAAGAAAGAGCTTTTACATAATGTTTAGAAACTTCTAGAAAATTACATTGAGCACTTACCGTAAGTTCATATTGGTTGGGGAAAAAATCTTTTCGCATATAGTATGTATGAACTTGTAATAAAATCTCTTTGGCTATACTATTTGTATCTGGCTGGTTTTGGTATCATTTAAAGTTTAAATTTTAGAGAAGATAATTCCAAATTCAAATTAGAATAATGTGTGATTTTCATTTGTTTTTCACAGTAAGAACTGTTAAGATGAGTGAATATAATGAAGAAATTCGATATATTTCAAATTTTACTACAAAAAAGGAAAAATACAAAGCAAGCCTCAAAAAAAATTGCGATGTTTATGGACCTAGTGCAGTGTCTGTCAGAGTAGCACAAATTTGGTTTAAGTGTTTTCAATCCGGAAATTTGAATGTCAAAGATACACGTCGCTCCGGTCGGCCTATTACGGATAAAATGGATGCCATTTTTGAAGAAGTGGAGCAAGATCGGCATATCAGTAGTTACGACGTAGCTGAAGAACTGGGAATTGACCACAAAACAGTTTTGGCGTATTTGAAAAAAACTGGGTACACCAAAAAGCTCGATATTTAGGCACTTCACGAGCTCACTGAAAGAAACCTAATGAACCGTTTGTGATTCTTTATTACGACCCAATGAAACCGAACCATTTTTGAAGAAGCTGATAACTGGTGATGAAAATTGGATCACGTACGACAAGAACGTGCGAAAAAGGTCGTGGTCAAAGGCCGGTCAGGCTTCACAGACTGTGGCGAAACCCGGGTTAACTCGCAACAAAGTGATGTGTGTCTGTGATGGGATTGTAAGGGCATTATTCATTATGAGCTGTTACCACCAGGCAGGACCATCGGTTCTGAACTCTACTGCGAACAACTGATGAGATTAAAGCAAGAAGTTGAGAGAAAGCGGCTGGAATTAATCAACAGAAAGGGTGTGGTTTTTCATCATGATAACGCTAGACGTCACACAGCTTCAGCCACTCAGCAAAAATTAAGAGAGTTTGGCTGGGAGGTGTTAATGCATCCGCCGTATAGTCCTGACCTTGCACCTTCAGATTTCCACCTGTTTCGGTCTCTTCAGAATTCTTAAGGCAGTGTCAGGTTAACATCACGAGAGGACTGCCAAAACCACTTGTCGCGGTATTTTGATCAGAAGCCTCAAAATTTCTATAGCAATGGGATCATGTTCCTACCTACAAGACGGCAAAAAGTAATCGAACAAAATTGCACCTACATACTTTAGTTAAATGTAAATAAACTATATTAAAAAATGTTTTGAATTTTCCTAAAAAATGCGAAGAAACTTTTTTCCCAACCTATTATTTAGCCGTGACGGCTAAATATGAACTACGGCTCGCCTTCTGTGTTTTATTATTATAAGGTTATTTAGGTTTTTTAAAGACTCGTTATAGGCTCAGACTACCGCCTACACAGCCGTGGCGCTCCGTGACACTCCGTGCGTACTTACAGTACTTGATCAAATGCAAGGGCATAACTTATTTTGGTAGCCTAGTGTACCTGTTTACTTTTATTTTACAATAATTGCATCAAAAACGCAAGCAAAGAACACACTTTGAAACTTAGGCGCTGTGCCAACCAGTTTCCAGTTACCGACACCGAACACTTTTTGATCGTCGTGAGTATGTGTTAAGTGGAAGCAACTGGACACAAAAAATGTTTAAGTATGAGCAGGACACAAGACACAAAAGTGTTTAATGTTTGCACCCTGTCTCAATCAATGCATAGACCACTATCTGTAGACCCTTTACTTTATGCAGCTGTCTTTTGAAACCTATAAATATTAGAGGTTCGTGTATTTTGGTGCCTTTGTAAGAAGCCGGCTATCTCTAGTTACACTGGCAGAAAGGAAATATTAAACTTCAAATTATTTGTCGTCGTAAATTCTTAGTAATTCACTCAATTTACACAAAAACGTAAATGCTATCTGTAATAAAGAGAGATGGCTCTCGATATCCTAAAGTTAGAACTCGGATCTGTTAAGACGGTTTGAAGTTAAAACGAAGAAAGAAAAAAGATAAATTAAAAGGAAGAAAGGAAGAAGATAAATTAAAAGGAAAACTACCCCAGACAACACACCAATTGTTATGGTTCCGAAAAAAAAAATATCCTTTTGTTACCAGACAGCCTAAAAATATAGTCTTTTTTACTCGCTGATGAAGCTTAATATTGGTGTTTTTTTTAATTCCACCCTGGAGTATGAGTTTATACATTAGAAAAAAACAAAAATTAAAATCTTTTCCATTTATAATATCAGTGTAGACAAAATAAACTGATGGCGTAGTGATATTCTGCTTTACAATATCTAAAGTTCCCACAAATAGGTCGTTATTATTATTAAATCGAATGCCTTTAGCTATGGCGTTTATAACATCATTCACGGAACCCCAAAGGTGGCATTCACTAGTGGAATAATGGCACATGGGTGTGTCTGTCGTGTAACAGAATGCCTTACGCACGTGCAAACCTTTGAAGTACTGGCGGCACGTATGTCATGTGCTGTAATTACATTTACTTACGCAAAATGTATTGGTGAAATAAGAGAACTGATTACAAAACTTGTTGTTTCGCTATTCAAATACAAATACAAAAATACAAATAAACTTTATTGTGAATCACAGGTGTAACAATACTGTTCAGATCATACATATTTAAGAGTCTCACTGTGTTCCGCCTCACAGGCATACAGTAGTAATCATCTTAATTTTATTACAAAGTAGTCAATTAAAAAAAATAATAATAAATTAATTATATAGGTATGTCAAAAAGTAAATAGAACACAATTGAATTAAGTTAATTCAAACAAAATGACAAAAATTCAGTGATAGCGGTAATAGCACTTTAGAACAAGAAGATCATGGAGTTCCGTTTACAATATGGTTAAATCATTAATATTGCGAATACAGTCTGGAAGTTTATTATAAATACGAGGAGCATTACAAAACATACCTAGGTTTAACAAAGCTGTTTTCATTCGGAATCAAGAAAATCTTATTTTTATGACGTTCACGCTTGTGAAAAGTGTACAAATTAATTAGTGTGTATTCATGATCATCATTAGCGTTTGCAAGTCCACTGCTGATTATAGCCCTCCCCTATTGAACGCCACAGCTAGCGGCTTTGTGCCGTACGCATCCAACGACTTCCCATAACTTGGACCAGCCCCCCGATTCAGAACGAAGTTTTCGACTGATTCGGTGTTTGTTTTAGTTATAGTAAAAACCGAATCAGTCGATAACTATGTTCAGAATCGGGGGGCGTCATTGGTCCACCAGTCCACCGGCCTGCCCACTCTGCGTCTTCCATTAATTGCATTCTTTTCAATCTTGTTTTTATACACAAAAATTGAATTGACAGAGTAAAGTCATAACAAAAAAGTGTGCAGAGGAGCAGATTATACCTAAGATGACCACATATTCTTATCATTTAAGAAATCCTGAACACTATAATAACCTCGTTTCATTAACTTAGCTTCAATTTGTGACTTGAACTGGTGAAGAGTGAACAGTTCAACAAGCGTTTGCGGAATCTTATTAAAATATTTTACACATTGACCAACAAATGATTATCCCTACCTTATGCAGTCTTAGACTGGGAGTTACGAGCTTATTTTTATTTCTGGTATTGAGTTTATGAACACACTGTTTTTCTTGAAGAGATGAAAGTTTTTACGGACATATACTTCATTATCATAAATAAATTGAGAGTACACAGTTAAAATATCTATCTCTAATATGTAAACTTATTATAACTTGGCAATAAAAATATAGATTGATTGATTGATTGAGAGTATAGAGTACAATAATTGACTATGTCCTAATTACTATACTTTTTACTTTCATGACACCTAATAGGCAATAAAAAACGGATTCTATTGATCTAGATTACTGCGATAATTATTGTGTTTCACTAATGAAGATTTGATATCCTGTTGGTCAGCTGGGCGACCTCTGGTTCGCCACTGTTCATCTTGCTGACCATTGATCACACGACACTCCTCTAGCTTTACAGTGGCCAGATCGATAAATTCGTTTTATTCGTTCCTTGTTGAAGAGCCCAACTTATATCAAGAACTTTCTATTTGAGCCTAAAAGTAAATTTTCTTAGAAGAGTACTGAATATCTTACAGCAAATATCCTTTGATTTTTTACTTAAGAAAATCAACGTCGTTAGAGCTCGTCTAACCAGAACTGACACGCCCCACTTTATTGCGTCCATATTTCAAAAAAACATGAAGCCAATACCCATCTATTGTAGCGATAAATAAAAATAAATATGCGCCGGACAACACACCTCTTGCAATGGTCTCGAAGTAGGGATTAATATCCCTGTGTTACGAGGTACCACACAAGGAAGCACGCTAGGGGCGTCTCCCAGCACACCCAGACCCGAGTCAATTCAGAAAAGATCGTTTCCTGAATTGACCCGACCGGGAATCGAACCCGAGACACTGCGGAAATCGAGGCGAGAAACCGAGCTACAGCGCACTACGCCAATTTTGTCGTTAAATGACTGTTTCGTGAAAAGCGATGACTTGATTTCAATGATGGAGTCTTTGCCCAGCAGTGGACAGGATAAAGGTTAATTACTTTACTTTTCTTCACTTTATGAGTGCGTGAATGCGGTGGAGGGCGCGTCATTTCAGTTTAGAGATGCTCCATCGGGAGCCGATTCAAAACGTGTAATACCAGAGGTATCATAAACGCTTTGCTGGTCACTGTAAAGCTAGAGGAGTGTCGTGTGATCACTGGTCAGGAAGATGAACAGTGGCGAACCAGAGGTCGCCCGGCTGACCAACAATTCCCCAAAGATTGAAGACCATCGCCATTGGTGCTCTAGCGCGGCGGGGTTTCTTTTTCATATTGCCCGTCAACATGATCTCACTCCACCTGATGGAAAGCGGTCGTGAGGTCTAGATTTGAGGCTGACAAGCACAGTATTCCTCATCTTGAAGGGGCGTAAAAAGAGAAATGCCTTTTTACGCCCCACCTGAAGAACCCGGGACTTTAAGAGGAAGGAAACACATGTGCTGGAAGAGCGTTTGGGGTCTGGTCTGGTCTAGTCTGAAACCTGCATACCTTTTAAAGAACCTAATTTGTCTGGAAGAGTTCGCTTTGTAGCAATGAGACTGCCTAAATTGCATACATAAGTATCATAATCATATTTTTTGTTTATTTATTCTTTATTGCACAGAATTTAGAGTACAAATGGCGGACTTAATGCCTAGAGGCATTCTCTAACAGTCAATTACACGGTCAGACGGAGATATCACAGGCGGTGCGAAAGATAATAGCTGAAAACTACGTTATCCAAAAGATTTAAAACAGAATAAGAAAATTATAAAATAATTATACATTTAAGAAAAATCAATAATAATAATTCCCATTCATACATTTATAGCAAGTATCCGACGTACTTGTTGCAAAAACCTGTTGCATTTTGTTTTATTTCTGCAATTTTTTAGTATTTGTTTTCGCCGTAACATAACATCTTAGATAACAAAACGAACTAAGAAAAAAGACCGCTCGAGATGATTTTATTAGATATTCATCTGGTAATTACTGGTCCAACCAACAGTACATAAAATAATTGGAGATTCGATCTTGTTTGATATTTGTCTCTTGTTTTTCGGCCATTAGTACTTGTACAAAGTATAACATCGGTTATTTTGCCCAATTAAATGTAACGCAATTCCTTAGCAACTGAGGCTTATCTTAAACGAAATTGAAGCGCATTTAATAATGAGTTTTAGTGGCCGTTATCCGAAAAATGCTTGATTTGACCTAACCTCTACATTCAAATGTAATTTAAGTCGTAGGCATAATAATAATTACCGTTAATAAAACGTGATGTGCGTGATTACTTCTGCAGTCACTGGTTCCGTATTGTATATTTTATTTTGAGGTTTAAAATATTAAAATCAATATTTAAATATCAAGGATATGCTGCACCAGGATCACCTGACATTAAACTAAGCAAAGCTTGTCGGATTGGTTTGAGAGGTGTTAGGGCTTTTTATACCGTAAAAAATGTTCCGTGTACGAGTAACATGCCACCGTATGATCGTGAACAGCGTTAGTTAATAATCTATCTCGCGAAATTGTAAACTGTTGAAAAATTGTGAACTAAACCATAATGTTTGTAATACAACGCATTAACGTTCGGTAGTTTATAATCTACCCATGACAAATCGTCAAATTGTGAACGATTCTGCAATCAACAACAGGGTTCACAATCTGTCCGATGTTATCACCTTACACCCCACAGGTTTGATTTTACTTCGGCGACTGGGTGTTCAATGTATCTTTCAGTTATTATCAACTCGAAACCATTAAAATATCTGTTTGTTTAAGACCAGCCACTAACGAATATGACAACCCAAGCTGGCGGCGCCAGTGACAGCTTATGTCATCCCCATATATTTGAACGATTTCTATTGTAGAAATCGTCGTGGCGTGTTGCTCTTGGCTAGGCCCCCAGGTATTCAACCAATCAGCGCGTTCCGTCGCATGCAAGTTAGATGCCAGTTTACATTTGGTCAGTCTCATAAGGATAGATTGTAAAATATAGATAGGTAGATAGATATACTTTTATTACTAAGAAACAAAAACAGTAATATTCAACAATATTATCAATTTGTACAATTTTACCTATCTAAAAATTATGCGTTAAATTGTAAATGGTTTGGTATAGTTCACAATTTTTCGATAGTTTATAATCTCGCGAGATAAATTATTAACGGTGTTTATAATCATACTCGTACAGTGACATACATATTGCTCTGCAAAGTTGCAAGAACCAAGCTAAGACTTACTAGTTCTTGAAAACATACATATTTTGATTTAAACACTGGCGGGTGAAAAAGAAATTGACTTAAAATTATGAAATTTTTGAGTCCGTTGCCAATAAATCTGCTTTAAAACTACTATACTAGAAACGACCTAAAAAAAACCCCTTGATTACTGAGAGTGTGTGTAATGGCTTTGTTTACCACCTATAAATTCATGTGTTACGCTTGAAATGTGGTTTCACTATGTACTCAGTTTTAATCAGTACTGCATCAATTGAATCAATCGCTCAGTAGATATAAATTATTTCGACCGTAACCTATTCCTAACCTTGTTTCTGATAACCTAATTACTGATTAGTTATACTTACTTATTAGGGCGGTTTCATTTGTATTGGTATCGATTAGAATTCGATTTTTACCAACGATATGCTAATCACTGTCAAAAGTTCTACTAATGTAATGAAAGTAGACAGGTATTTTTATTACCCTTTGTATTTTCTTATATATTTTTGGTTGAAAAAAGGTAAAAGTACAAATCGTGAACATAATGCCAATATGTACTCCACGAGTCAACCACACGGCCAAACAGAGAAAATCTTCGGCAATCTTCAGCAATATTTAATGAATTTTATAATAATCACATTGGTTCTCCAAAAACGGAATTCTTGCTTAATTGTCTTTCACAACTTTTATTTTAAGGTAAAACACAGAAGCTAAAATAATAGTCTCAAAAACAACATGTTTTTTTTTAAAGTTAAATTCTGATCTTGCTGAAAAATTACAAAATGTTCAATCAAGACTTGAAGATCCAATGTACTAAGAAATACTTAACTCTTTCAAAGACAGCAGAAGTCAAAGCGTCTACAAAAAACAATCTAGATATTATGACGCTAGATCACGACTGACGCATCAGGCATCAATCTATTCATAAAAACCCAATGAGAATTTATTAAAAGCGGCACAATATTTTTTCTAATCCATTATAACTCGAGCGGTGTAGATAAAAAGGCCTCTATGACGCATCGAGATCTAAATAGGCTCTGACAGGCCGATAGCCTACATACTTGAACACTAGGAAAGGAACCCTAGCGAAAAGTTGCCAACCGGATTCGATATTAGTGTTGTAGATAATGCACAGGTCATTGCAATGGACAGAGGCAGACAAATTTAGAGTTCGATGGCCGTAATCTTAAATATGTATGTGGGATGGATTGGTTCGAAACAAAGAACAGATCGTAAATTAGTGATTGATCGAAATAGGAGTGTGCAGATTATAGGGAAGGAAAATGCGTAACAACAAAATCTGTTGTTTCTAAATCCTTATATTGGCGGCCCAGCCATCAGTACGAACCGTTCAGCCAATTCATTCAAATGGGGCAAAATAAGCTTTCTGCTCTAGTATTTCCAGAGCTATTGTACAACCTTTGGACCTCTTCAATAAGAGAATGATTTGAGTAAGGCAACCACCTTAGCACATTAGCATGAGATGAGGTAAGACTGGAGATGGTCAACTGGGCTAGCTAGGGCTATAAAGGTGGTATAAGGTGGTAAGGTCAGATAATCTGTTCAACCATATAAATAAATACTCTCAAAAGTTTTTAGCGCCTTCCAAGTTACTATTTGCAATCTCAAAACAGATTAAAAAAATGAGCATTGTTTTTACCATTTTTGTTTTTATTGCTTTTTCTTTTCGGCCATTCGTAAAATAGATTTCGTACATACGGAACACAGCAACAGGACTCGATTTTGTAATTATTTTGGCTGCTATACCTATCTCACTTACGCACACTGTACTGTGACGATAAGCGTGTGAAATTGCGCGCAGGGGTTAAGGTTCGTCGATATTGTTTTATCGTCGTAACTGACCTACTTATCTCCATTCACATTGACCGTGTGATTTTTGACATATTACATTGTTGCAGCGCTTTTTGGCGGTTTTATTTCATTTTTTTTTAATGAAGTGCTTGTTTTGATTTGATGTTCTTTATGATAAGGAAGTCGTGCGTCATATTTTTATCAATGCCATAATGGGTGATTTTTATAAATTGAACATTTATTGTATATTTAATATTTCACCAGTATCATAAAAATAAAAACCCAAGTCATATTAATTACAAATTGCTATTATCAGGCCCTGTAGGCTAATGCTGTAGAAGTACGAGTATAATGTTATGCTTTTCTTGTTAATCTGTCATTTAAGTTAAAAAATACCAAGAATATTTAAGGGAGGGTTACCAACATTTATTTTTACTATGGTGTCATTTTTACCTCGTTCTATTTCTCTAAGCAAGTTTAATAGGCTACACGATACCCCTTTTAACGTTCAGTAGAAATATATTTTCAGAACAAAGAGTTTTATTAAATAAACGTCAAATTTCAGAAAGATTAATTCAAAATACGTACATTTTGGGCGGCTTCATGAATTAGAATATTTTTTAATGAATAACTTACTACTGAACGGATTTGGATGAAACTTTACAGTAATACAAATTATAACATCAGAATAACACATAGGCTACAATTTATTAAGATTTTATGTAATTTGGCCATGATAAGTATATGGCGAAAACTCGGGCGAAGCGGCGGGCGGAAAGCTAGTATTTTATACCATTTTTATTTATTTCGTTATAAGTATGTATTTAGATATATCTTGGTGTAAGTTGTGCCAAAAAATCATTTATGATTTAACTCTCTGTTCGTCATTGCTCTGTGCTTATAGAGGCGATCTCACTGCTCTTTGTTCTACTGATGTGTATCACTGGCTAGGCAAGTTGCGTTGTAAAAAGTCACAATGCTATCTCTTTGATACTCGTATCAGTGGCATGGGACTGATTTGGCGTACTGTTCAGGCGCGCAGAGGTTAATTGCTTTCTTTCTTGCTGTGTGGAGTTGCAGCTTTCGAGTTCGATTTTCAGTTGGGTCATTATGTTAAAACTAGCCGTTGTTTGTAGTATGGATCAACAATAGTTTGCGAAAATCCCTCTTTGATGAATGTCTACTCTTTATCAGGCAAAGACGCATGAGGCATTAGCTAGACAGACATTCACTACATAAATTCAGGTAAAAAATCGACTCCATTTTGTCAAAAAAGTTAATAGCGTTGCTGAAGTCTCCATTCTAGAACTTTTCAAGCCCAACGGCCATTATTTTTCGCGTAAAATTGTTAGTGTATATTTATTTATTATTTGTTGTTTTTTACAACGAGAAAATGTTATCATATTCAACATAACTTACCTAGTCCATTCTGAACTTTGTTTGCTTAAGATCAACCGGACGATCGCTGTTGAGTTTTTTTAAAATTGACAAGGATGGTTTGTCTGCGGAACGGGCTTTTGACTGATAGGGGCGATCGAGGAACTTGTTATCTATTGATAAGAAGCGAAGGACAACCTTGAACCTGTTGGAACTCACGGTGAGTTTTATTTAAACATAATTTTGCGTTAGATAGTCAATCCCATTTGCTTAGGAAGCATCTTGGACTCAGGGTAAACAGTATATGGCCCAAGTGTAGGTACATTGAGTATGTTCTCTGTAACTTGGCCCAAACACCCCCTGTCTTAAATTTTAAAGATTAAGTTATATAAGAACAAATTGATTGATTGAGCTCTTAATGTGGGGAGAAGAATTGTGGGCAGGATAACGGTGACAGTCCAAACCATTGTTCTTTATTATCGTTTGAATAAGTGGCAGCGTGGTATGATTTTGATACATTCGCCTAAATGTTCTTTTTGAAGACCATCTAATTCTGCGAATAATCACTCACTATTCCAGTGCCGTTATTTTCTCTTGTTAGCATTTTGATACTTCATCATGTCAGTCCGCAGTGTCAAGATGATAGGCGTTTTTCTCGTTCGAAACTACTCGACATCCGTCACCCGTCGGGGAATCCGGAAGCGTCTAACAAAATGCTCACGCGCAGCGTAAAAATAACTCATAAGGAATATTATGTTACAAACTGTGCCTTTAGCCTGAGCTTGCATACGATTTTAAATTTTAAAACATTTTACGTCATGGAAAAAAGACTGCGGATGTAAAGTGTAGTATTCAATGTTTTTTAGGTCTTACCAATTTATCAACCTCGACGAATGATGACTTTTTAAGGAATAAGACTGAAGTAAAAGTAAAAAATATCTTACTTCAACTGCCAAACTTTCAAGTGCCAAACATATACTCGTACATGGCCGAAAAAATGGTTTTCTCACTGAACGAGCGGTGTCGCCAAATTGTAAATCCAGATAACCGAATCGGGCAATTATAAGGTTATGAATCAAGGGGGCAAACATAGTATTTTGACTTGTCAAGCTTGAAATTAACCTTTACTGCAGTAGAGTCGGGCCTTTTTTGCATTTGACATACATCATACCAACTGTCAAAAAGTAAAGGCTGATTGTCCAGACGCTTCTTATCAATATCTTACATCCTTACTTGACATTGGCAGAATTTGTGTGAAAGGAAAACTTACAAAAGAGCCAGAAAAAAAATAAATCTTATCAATAGATACCTATCTAAAGAAATTGGTTAACTGGTCTTCTCAGCAAGAAATACAACGCGGTAGTAGAGTTGCATTATGTCTGTGTACTGTGTATTTATATATCAATATAATAACATAGTACCTATTTATGTCTATTATTTAGTATATTTTGCTTGAAATTTGACGATTTAAAAGTAGTGTGAAAGTCTATTTAAATCAAGTTATTTGAGTTTGATGGGTGATCTGGTTTTTACTGGGATGACTCTGCTCTTGTTCTAGTTAATCAAAAGTTATCAACTCTAAAATTATTACTATTTAGATCTAGCTTCCGCCCGCGGCTGCGCCCGCGTTATCGTTATATATTATGGCCAAATTTTATAAAAGGCCAAATAGTATAAATTGTAAGCCATGTGTTATTCTGATGTATAAGCTGTATTACTGTAAAGTTTCATCCAAATCTATTCGGTAGTTTTTGCGTGAAAGTGTAACAAACATCCTCACAAACTTTCGTATTTATAATTTTAGTAAGTTTAATCTTAAGATGTTAGAACTCGTGTAATATTTTTTAGCAATACGAGTATGTACTGCTGTGAATGATAAGATAAGAAGTTTGGTGTAGCTGTTAGACATAGGTTTTATATGAAAATTGAGTGTTAGACTGGAACTTAATCATACCCAGAATACTGAGTCTAAGCTTTCACGAAAATATTATGTTAATGTTAGGTTGTCAAATCGTAACAAATCTTGCACCCCACACAGATACAGATAGTAGACAGATAGTCAGCTTAGAACAAACCGCCATTTTGATCACGCACACAGACACAATGTTCATCACACTGTGTCTGTGTGCGTGATCAAAATAGCGGTTTTTCATTCATGACTTTACAGGCGATAGCGGTGAGAATCGGTCACGCGACTAGTCGCACTTTCGCGAGTGTTTTTGTTTTTGTCGAACTTGGTGCAATTTTTCACATGATGAATTTTGTTTTTGGTGGGTTCTGTCTAGTAGCTATAACCTACCTACTTCATTTAAAATATTCAGGCTGAATATAGTAGTAATCCTAGGCGGTCAGGCAAGTTTAGGTAATTAAACTGGAAAAAGGTGAGAGCGGTCCTTCTGTAAGATCTTTATTTTGTGGTATTTGTTGGAAAATCCATGCTCAAACTTATGGATGAGTACGTCTACCTCAGACGGGTGATCGAACTATGCCGGTCCAACTTCAAGAAAGAGGCGATCGACATCGCCAACTATGCAGCGTTCAGAAACTGCACGAAGTTCTCTCCTCCCAAAATGCCTATGTGCCTAAATGCGAAAGTTTATCAACAGTTTATGTCATTCATAATCTACCTAACTGCTGGGCGAAGGCCTCCAACATTGGCATAGTCATCTAGCATTGATGCGTTAAGGATTACCGTCTGTATGAAGTATTTACATAACATTTTAGTACAGCGCTTCTAGCGAATAGATAAAAGTATAAAGGTCTTTCAAGTAGTTTAGTTGACGGAAACTCATGATACACGTAATAGGATTTCAGACGTATGCTGGATGATTGCCATTAATCAAAGACGCATGAGAACACTGAGAACTATGTGAAGACGTGGGCGGAAGCTAGTAACATACAATGGCGATTCCCAAAACTGTCGACAGCCCGCAAAACTGTGATGATTAACAAACAGCACCCCTACCACGTGTGTACGCCGACGATAGTCGTTAACGTCTGCAGTAAAGTATTAAGATGAAGCCTCTTTCTCACCGCGTCAGTGCGTTTTCGTTTCGGTACCGAATCCATTCAGATTTTCAGCTGAAATCATTTCCCGACAGGTTCTGGATGTTTTTCGTCGGTATTGTTCTGGTGATGTGATTGGGGTGAATCAGGCGCGCGCGGGGTGAGATGGGCAGGCGGGCCACTCTGTACAGATTATATGCTGAGACGCGCGTATGCGCTCGGTTGAAAATCTGTAAAACGCCTCGGTCTGAAATTTCTCATTTGATTACTACTATTCATGCGTTCAGTAAACAATCTGTACAGATTCGGTACCGAAACGAAAACGCACCGAAGCCTAAGATTAAGTCTTGTCCGCAGTGAAGACGGCGCAAGTACTTGCATACTTCAGGTGTATGGTGCTCGGAACCACGCATTTTGTATTTGAAACAAGCCCGGGGCCCACCTTGTCGATCCCCTGAGAAATCCCTGGTCGGTGAGCTCCATGGTGTTTTCAGGATCAATTTAAAAAAAACACACAAAACAACAATAATTGTCATGGTCTTAAGATGAGGATTAATATCGTGTTACAAGGTAATAAACAAATATTTAAATCAGGGGCGTCTCCCAGCACACCCAGATCCGAAGCAATTAATAATAGTTCGTTTTCTGCATTTACCCCGAAATGTTAGTCAAATCAAGAAATAGCTCTACAGCACACTACGCCAATTGTGACGTCAAATTAGGTCCTTAGTTGGAATGAAAACTTGTTAAGTAGGATCACTACGTAGGTACGTTGGTACCTATTACCATTTTCTATTGAACTCGATTTCTCATTTGATTACTACTATTCATGCGTTCAGTAAACAATCTGTACAGATTCGGTACCGAAACGAAAACGCACCGAAGCCTAAGATTAAGTTATAGCGCGTCTAGTTAATAGATATGGGACTCAAAATAGCAACGACGTAACTGTAGTGGAATATTAGTACACGTGAGAATAACTTAACCAGTACGTCTACCACGAGTTGCCACTTCCAGTTTACATTATCGTTCGCGTGAGAAATTGTATTAGGATTTGACATTGTCATGTCATGTTGTGTCATCCCAATACATTTTTTTTAAAGTAAATTTTAAGTGGCAACTCGTGGTAGACGTACTGTATCTATCTATGTCTACCATGCGATTACACTAATAACAGCCGCTAGCGTCGGCGTTGACCTCGTTGACGTTTTTGCATGGGTTCCAGCTGTACAGCGCCCCTGGTGATTGAAAATTGAACCAAGAATAGGTAGGCTACTATCGTAGTTTACGTGACAGAAACTCATGGTAGACATACTGACGTAGGTGTATACTAATAATATGAAGAGGAAAGATTTGTTTGTTTGTTTGTTTGTATTGAATCGACACTACTGGACCAAGATTAAAAAATGTTTCACCAATTCAAAGCTACTTTAATAGCAGGCTATATTTATTTTTTTAATAAGGCTATATTTTGACGGGAAAGACAAGTCTGCCTCCGCGAAGCCGCTGACGGACAGCGTGACGTTATAAAGGGGAAAGATTTGTTTTTTTCAATAGATAAACTCAATAACTACCTCACCAATTTTTTAGATTCTTAGCGAGTAACTTCTGCTTTATTTTAGGTATTTTTTTCAAGCTATATTATTATGTATGAACAGGAGACACGAGACGAGAACGCTAGTGAAAACAAAAAGAATCCATGGTAGAGGAGTTCCCGTTTTGCTATAGTTACGAGCGAAGTTTACAAACCGATTGACAATAAAACAAGTTTGTTTCCCGCCCGCCCATCAATACGCATAGTTGGGCTAAACTTGTACTATAATAAACAAGAGTTTCAGTGCTCCCGCGCTGTGGGAGTTTATAGCCGAAATATACCGGTAGTGCAAGATCCGACTGCAAGATTATCTGCGTCATCAAGCACTGGCGTAACATTTGAACCTGAAACTTACGGTAACATAACATTTACGCATCAGCATGAATGTCTAAATCCAGCTCTCTATATTAAGTTAAATATACTGGCTTAGCTTTACTAAGTTACAGGGTGGGTTCTCCTAGCCATTGAGGCTTTGCAAATTGACACTAATTAGAACTGAAAAAATAATAGATACTCATAAAAAAACAACAACACGTAAGTCTTATTAAAGCTATAATTTTTGAGATGCATCGCATTAGATGAATACATTTTTGCCACTGTGTAGCAATGCATGTCTTTATTTGAGTTTGTATTTTTTGAATTGTATGTGTGTAGTGATTTGGTATACCAAAATGAATATAAATCTATAATCTCATTCGTTTAATGAAAAAAAGAATAAAATGGTTGTAACAGTGTATTCGTTGAAAGAGTATTAGATTAAATGAGTTTGACATTTGATAGGGATAGTTAGTAACTGTTGACGTTCGAAGAGTTTCAATCGGATTTTGCACTACAACTACCTACTCGAAACGCAATATGTAATTATTCTAAAGAAGATAAAAAGAAGCACGAACTTATTAACTGCAGTAATTTAATGAGTACCTACTTTCATTTCCTATTTTCTGACATCTTCTGGCATACGGGAAATTAACTCGCTTCAAAATCAATGTTGGCTGGCTCACGTTTGAACTCCACTTTCCATTCACCATCGAGTGGATTCGTGGTGTCTGTTGCAAATCTGCTCTATCATCAGGACCGTCTTATACCTATTTGGGGCTCTGGTCACATTACGATAATTGGGCCTTTTTGAAATTAAGTGTCAAATAATTATTAAGTGACCTGATTTTAGGGGAGGGGGGCCCTGGGCACCAAAAGGTAAAGATGGGCTTGTCTATAATGGATTGCCAGCAATTTCTAACAAGCAGTCAAATTCCTCAAGTCAGTTCGCCTACGATCACCTAAGTACTTTTAAGTATAACAAGACAAAGGGAAATATTAATCTGTGCTAGACCATTTCGTGAAGGAAATGTTTGGATGATGACTCGGTAATGCTGAGATATTCTGCGTAGGTGGCATTTACTATCACTAAAAGCAGCATGACCCACTTATAAACTTGTACGTTTTAGCTTCGATTTAATAGGGAAATAAAGTTTTACTTTTGTGTACTATGTTTTGAATAATTCACAATAGCCGAGTGTTCTCACCTGATGAAGAGAGACAACGGAACAAGCGGGTCTTTACGATACCCATACACTAAGCTTATAAGACTTTTCGATTGCATTAACAGGGAACCACACACGGCGATGGGTGAATGGTGGCAGCGGGCTCTTGAGGGGCAAACGTAGGTACTGTGTTAACCAGCTGGTCAGAGATGGTCTTGTCCGCAGTGAAGACGGCGCAAGTACTTGCATACTTCAGGTGTATGGTGCTCGGAACCACGCATTTTGTATTTGAAACAAGCCCAGGGCCCACCTTGTCGATCCCCTGAGAAATCCCTGGTCGGTGAGCTCCATGGTGTTTTCAGGATCAATTTAAAAAAAAACATACAAAACAACAATAATTGTCATGGTCTTAAGAAGAGGATAAATATCGTGTTACAAGGTAATAAACAAATATTTAAATCAGGGGCGTCTCCCAGCACACCCAGATCCGAAGCAATTAATAATAGTTCGTTTTCTGCATTTACCACGAAATGTTAGTCAAATCAAGAAATAGCTCTACAGCACACTACGCCAATTGTGACGTCAAATTAGGTCCTTAGTTGGAATGAAAACTTGATAAGTAGGATCACTACGTAGGTACGTTGGTACCTATTACCATTTCCTATTGAACTCGATGTAAAATAGAGTCAACCCACGGTACTGAACTAGTACGCGCGGGTTTAACCTACAAACAGATTGTAGTGATAGTGGAGGTGGGTGTTGGCGACGTCACATCCGCTGCATCGACGCCTAGCCGCCTACCGTATTGCAGATTAAGGCTTGGCTTGCACGGATAATAGTTTTTTTTTCTTGACCAAAAAAAACGTTTATTCGGCCTTTCGTGTTCAGGACAACAATGGATTTAGGATCTTTATGGGGCTGCCGCGATACTGCAGTGCATCAGGGATGTTCGCTGAAGCTCGCGTAGATCAGCAAGAGTTTGTGGTGATGGTAGGAATAATCTGCTCCTCTGCTCAGTAGGTTTTTTATTTATTTTATTTATTTATTCTTCATTGCACAAAATTAATGATACAATTGGCGGACTTAATGCCAAGGGGCATTCTCTACCAGTCAACCACACGATTAAACAGATAAATTAAACACGGTGCACGAGATTAAACTAAATAAATTACTTTTGAAAACAACAACAGATGCTAATTATTATAAATAACAAAACAACAAAATAAATAATATATAAATTCAATATAAATCGATAAAAATAAACATACATAAATATAAGTCATAATATAAATAGAACCAACCAAACCAAGAATTGCTTGCCACAAAAAAAAAATATTACATAATAATAGCCATATAAACCCCTCAGAATAACCTCGTATTAACTTTGAACCACATTCACCTAACAGTGACTCAAGGACCCATCCCTAATGCGTGACCACCGATCCGTAATGCTTTCGAACAGCTACTTTAAACCTGTATTTACTAATAGATTATTTTTATGACTTTGCTCTGAATATATCGGTTGTAAAACAAAACAAAGATCAAAAGAGTAACTATCGAGTTTCTTGCCGGAATCTTCCCGATAGAAGCAGCGTGCGAACCGATTGAGAATTTGCATTAGGTTTATGTATAATATGTACTATGCTAGTATTATTTCATTCACTATGTTATTTACGTACTTTTAGGTTGTTGTCATGTCATAAGTGCTCTCTACGAGCTTAAATGATTAAAAATGATATTTGTTCTTTCATTCTTTCTTACGAAGTCCTTTTAAATCAAATGTCATTGTCTGAATCTGCCCTGTTTCAATTAATTCAAATGCTAAAGATTTAACAGGTGTCAACAGAAGTCAAAGATTTTTGGCTTAATACGTGCGCCATCTTTTGTTGACTAGATTATTTAAGACCAAACATTAAAAAATAGTTGTAACTGCAATGAGCTAACGACTAAGTAGAAAATATTATGAAATAAATGGCGACAATTCTTTAAAGGGGTATGTCCCCCGCAGAATTTGACAGATTTTGACAGAAATTAAATTTGAAATCTTTCACATTACCGCCCTAACGCGATAATGCGCAAAAGAATCGGCTGCCTGATGCGTCAATTCCGCGACAGCGTCAACAGCACGTGTGGCGTGACTTGCACAAATAAACACAAATGTCCCGCTTGAGTCCCTAGGATTAGGTCGATTTTTTCTAGTTTCTATCTTTGTGTAAACACAAATGTTTTCGATGATTTCGGAGGGGATCGAATCCACGACATTTGTGCCACGGCCTGTCAATTTCTACTTTGGGGAGGGCCTATATTCATCAATGGACGTATTTTTTCTGAAAATTATGCCAGTAAATAAACATGAGTAACTAAACTAACTAAAAAACTGAAACTCAAAAACGTCGTTAGTAAATGGCCTAAACTTTCCCACTCAATCGGTCAAGCTGCTTGCTCATTTTCAACCTTATCGTATTTGTGATAAGTATCAAGGGCTGTTATCAGCCCATATTTACGGATACGCGTATTTGCTTCCTACTGCAAATACTAGGCCGCTGATAATGTAATTTATCTAGCGGTGGACTGAAAGGTCAGTCGTTAAGTGCTTCTGGCGAGTTCAATATTGTTACTTTGTGTTTGTTTATGTGAAAAAACCTGATATATGATTGGGAAAGAACAAATCTTCCGCAATGACGCAAGATGTAATCTTTTCTTGACTTGAACCTTTACTGAGCCTGAAATCCCAAATTATTAAAATTATAAACATTGATTTATTCATTAAGATTTTAATTCTGACTAGGTATACTCTGTGGGGTTACATTACATATTAGAAAATCAAAACTTCATCGAGCGAATTCAAAAGAACATCATATGAAAATACAAAGTTTAAAGTACGACCTGCGACCAAGCAACGCGCGAGCCGAGCGAGCAAAGCGAGCGTGCCGCGGCAGCGACCGGCCAAGCGCCAGAAAACTTGCTGCTTGGCATAGTCTTAACGACGAACGAAACGAAAATTATATTTTTCAGAAAGATTCAAGGATTTAAACCAGTTGATAATCAATAATTTATCCAATAATCCTTTTGACCTGGCCAATAGTATATTACATAATTCAAACGTTGATATTACAGAGTTTGGTCAGTTAAACTGTTAATCAAATTACCATTGTTATTTTCAAATTTGTTGAATTGTTCGTTGTTCTTTTGAAATTTGCTCGAAGAAGTTTTGATTTTCCAATATGTATTTGTAACCCCACAGAGCAATAGCACAGTCCCATAGTGATGGAGATGAATAATACAGCGCCTTAATCTTAGGTATACGGAATCGCATAACATACAAAAGTATATTATCAACATTCACAACGTAAGTTATAATAAAAATTAATATTTTAGTTATTAAATTATATTCTTTGAGGTTTTTAGTTTTAGGGTCATTTTAATAACTTCAGATGTGTTAGTATTGGTTTTAGTATTTTTAATGTAATAAATTATCAGTATTAAAAAAAAAAACAATTCAACATCTGCTTCTGAGAATATTAATCAAAATCTCAATAATAATGTCTGACTGGCCTGTTGGCGCAATGGCAGCGATCCTGCCTTTAGCGCCGGAGGTCGTGGGTTTGATCCCCACCCATGACAAATATTTGTGTGACGAACATTTATATTTGTTGTGTTTCTGGGTGTTATTATCTACTTAAGTATGTATTTAGAAATATTTAAGTATGTTTATCAGTCTCTGACGCCCATATTACAAGCTCTGCTTAGTTTGGGGTCAGATGATCTTGGTGTGAATTGTCCCAGATATTTATTTATTTTTATTTCAATGTTCCTTGTAACAGAGTAAGCTGATTCTATTTTAAGGAAGAACATTGTTTTATAATTATTATAGAACATTTACTGTAAATTTTAAATACATAGTTTGACAAGTTCTCGCAATAGCTGATTTAAATGGTGAAAAATATATTCAGTTGATAAGATATTTACGTTTTACGGAGTACTATTTATTACTTATTCTGTGGGTTAATTATCTTTATACGTCAGTTATAGGTTGTTAACATACCATTTGGTGTTGTGTATTTCATATTTTGTTTTCTGTTGATTTCTGCCAAATACGCATACAACAGGAAGTGCTTAGTTAGCAGGGGAGCGATCGTTTACGACATTACATCAGTATGCGAAAACTTGCGTCGGCGCATTCTCGGAACACAACACTTTTGGTGTCTTTTGTTTTGTTGGTAAATAATAAGGTTATCCTCAAGTTTTAAGCAAATACTTGTCTTTTGAAATACCTTGTGTAACGCTATTCTAGCTAAATGTTACCTTAATTTTTCCGTTACGTTACGTTTATGTGTAGCAACAAAACGTTTCACGAGAATCCCTTATTTATTGATTCTTAGTTCTAATTAGCCTCTCGTGTGAAGTTTTATTTAAATTTTAAAAATTAAAATTAAGTTTCAATTTCTACCTTTTACATTGTAAAAGACCCAAAGAAGCAAGGGTTTCAATCGTATAACAGGCAGGTATAGTGATGCAAGAGACTCAGTCTTTTAAGGCCTATAATAAAGACTCGTCTTGGTTTGACGACTCACAACTGACTCAGTCTTTTAGTCCCCAACCATAGTTCAGTCGAAGTCTTTTAACGTAAAAACAGAGCTGTTACTTCAACAGCTTGAATGACTTAAAAGACTGCCGACTTATCGCCTGGGGAGTCGAGTCGTAAGGCAGTTAATGCAACTATTGCTTTTTTCACAGCAGCTTTCATTCGTGTAAGTAGTTTTCTAGTCTTATACGTTAAACGACAGTCATGTTAATAAAGCTGATGACTAAAAACTACGAGGAAATAGAAAGATTAGTACAACCGATAGGCTTTTAATTTTTTAAGATTTTTCTTTTTCATTACGACACGATTGGCGTAGTGTGCTGTAGCACGGTTTCTCGCCTCGATTTCCGTAGTGTCCCGGGTTCGATTCCCGGTCGGGTCAATTCAGGAAACGATCTTTTCTGAATTGACTCGGGTCTGAGTGTGCTGGTGCCATTACAAGAGGTGTGTTGTCTGGCGCATATTTATTTATTTATTATAGTTATAATGAGTAATTGTACATAGACATTGGACTATCCACACATAACTCACAAGTACCACACAATACACATACACTCACTCACAACACAAACACTACACACATTCATACACACACTACATCACACACATGTCATATTCTCAACATGTGTTAAATGCAAATATGTTAAGATCTCAATTTATTTTGTTGTAAATTGTAATTGTCTCATTACTTTTCAGTTTACTTTAAAAATATATTGATAATTGTTACTGTTACTGAAGAGCGGTATCTCCTAATACAAGCATAATTTGCTTAAAAGGAGACTCCAAACCCTGTCAGAACTATTTAATAAGTAACTGTTTCTTTTTCATTTTAATAAGGCTTACAGCTACAGTCTTCATTACAGAGTCGGTTCGTGTGTCGTTTATAATAAAGAGGCTTTAGGTCTTTATTATAAACGACTAAAGGACTCGAGTCTCTTTCATCATTAGGCAGGTAACAACTACTCAAAAGACTAAATTTCTACAATTCCTGCAGTTAAGCCGATGCAATGGTGCAAACTTTATTTTTAATGTATATTGAGATTAGTTTAAAATAATTAATAAAAATAGCTATGAATGAATATTAAAATAGCTATAAAGCTAGAAGGTAGGTAGAAGGTTGATAACAACCTTCTACCTTCGTACTCACCTACAAGTATAACGGTTCTCATTATAAAGAGTGGCAATGACGTCAAAATCGAGTATTCACATCACTTGATACGGTACTAGGTATGTACTAGTTCGGATAATATGACACGCTGGTATAAAGGCTGATAAGAACTAGGGCGACTACGTAGCTTAGTCGTGATAATGAAAGAGCTTTGTGTCATTAGAAACGTTGAAATTTCGATGAATGATTCGAATCACGCAAAGTTTATTAACTTTACTTATTCTACCTATTGGTACAGAGGCGTTCACATCAACCTGCACATAGTGACGCCTTATGCTGCTGACAATTAATGAATGTTATATGATAGCTCTAATTTGGTGCCAATTCCTGCTTGTGTCAAGTTTCTTTCCTTATAAATCCATCGATTGCTAACATAATAATGGAATAGATAGAACGTACATAGAAGCCATGTCTTGAAGTGTTATGCATAAATACATTACATACAATGTTTTTTAGTGAAACTAACCAAATTCGAACCGCAACATATCACACATTTAACATTCACGCACTCACGCGCTGGAAGTGACAGGACAGGCCACCATTTTGTTTTGGCGGTAAATTTGCGTCAACTCATAAAATCACGCTTTGTTACAGTTTAATAACCATATTACTGCAATCAGTGAATGTAATTTCGAACAGTTTTTATTTCCAGGAAAGCTCCGTAAATGTACATGACATTCGTAGGCTGGGGATTACAAAAACTACTGTAACTTTATCTGTATTGAACCCTCAAACGCTCGTGGTTAGTGAACCAATGGAGCTAGGCCATAAGCGCACTTCCTTCCGCCGGCCATTGTGGGGACCGCACACTGCGCCCCCTGGGGGCAGGGTTTAATTGCTAGATTTGTGTCTGTCGACACACATTCCACTAGTCTCTTTTAAATGACCTGAAAATTGCATAGACCAATTTGTCAATTTTAAAAAGTTTTATGTCTAGTAAGATAGGGAGTAAGTGGACTTTTGCTTAAAGCTCTAACACCACTTAAGCTAATGTTACAGTGTAGTAATGCAGCACTGTAGGTCATTTTCACAATTCAATTTTAGCATTAACATAAAAGGATAAGTAAGTTAGAATAGTAGTTAAAATAATCCTTTTAAACTAATATTTTGCCATAATATTATCAATGCCGGAGGGGTGGCATTTTACCCCTAAATCCATAATAGCGGTCTCTGTGAGAAGTTAACAGTAACAGTTCCTAAAACTTTGAGTATCTGAAGAATAAAAATTAGCTAAATTACTGATACTGCAGTATCACTAATTTAGCATTTGATTATGTTGACAATACTTAAGTATGATGAATAATCATAATAAGATGATGAATAACGGGTTTTGTTCTGAAGAACTGTTTGATATGATGCCCACGGCTACTTTTCATCACCGCACCGCTCGCCACCGACAGGGCATTCATCCTCACACTCTGAATCCGCAATGGTCTCGTACAATTCGGTTTCAGAGATGTTTCCTTCCGAGGACGCTTAAATTGTGGAATGAACTCCCTGCCGAGGTTTTCCCGATGAGTTATAGTATGGAGTTCTTCAAGAGGGGTTTGAAAAGGTTTTTACAGGGTCGACAACGCGCGAGTGATACCCCTGGTGTTGCACGCGTCCATAGGCCGCGATAACCGCTTACCATCAGGCGGTCCGCGTGCTTGATTGTCACCGACGTAGTATAAAAAAATAATGCAAAGATCCAGAAACTGATCGACTTAATAATACTTGGTGCTACAGATTAAAATAACGTTCAACCGAACATTAAGAAATGGCCACTGCCAAAACCAGTTATCTATTAGAAAAGAGTGCAACTTTTTGTATCGCCAGCGTTCGTTCACCCACCAAAGGTTATGAGAAGAATGTCCGGCTCCGCAAGAGCCTTCGGGTGGAAAGGTCAAATCAATTATACCTTTAACATGCTGGCTGGTAAAATGGTCATGATGCCTTTTTGGCAAGTGGTTGGTTTTTTGCTCCAACTGTTTAAATGTTTGGAGATGTCTGGCCAGCATTGTGAAGCGTTAAATGTTGATTTGCAATTTAATTAGTTGGTAAGTATTTTTGGTCAAGTGAAATGTTATTGACTGGAACTATTTTTGATTATCACGACTATTTTTGAACAGACGGTACGCTTATTGAAGTGTTATGTCTCATGAAGTGTTGAGGTTTCTGAAAAAGAGTTGTATTGCAAATTTAAAATAAAATCTGAGAAAATTGGTTCAAAAAGCAAAAACCTTTCAGGTAAATATTATCACAAGTTAGACATGCGCGGCGCTCTGACAGATAGAACTCTCTGACGCTTAGAACAACACGCCCTTTTTGACGCACACACACAAAGACATGATTTTACAAGCGAAGTCAGTGAGCTTCGGTAAGTCGGAAAGTCGCACTCTCGCGAGTGTTTTTGTTTTTGTCGAACTTGGTGCAATTTTTCACATAATGAATTTTGTTTTTGGCCGGTTCTGTGAAGTAGGTATAACTTACTTACTTCATTTTAAAAATTCAGAGCGAATATAGTAGTAACCCTAGGCGGTTCACGCAAGTTTAGGAAAAAGGTGCGAGCGGTCCTTCTGTAACCTCTCTATTTTGTGATATTATGTCGTAGGATAATAGGAAGAGCCGGAATATTTTCGAAATTCCGTAACGATCGCGAATGATCAATCACGTTCTGAGAGCTGTATGTCTACCCTACCATGAGTTGCCATTACGTTTACGGCGATCGTTGCGTTCAGAAATTTACATGCTATTTTTGGTTCCTTTTAGTATCACTTTTAGGCGCCCGTATCGAAATCCCTTATAAATACTTCAAAACGGTTTACACTAACGATTGCGGCTGTCATTGGTATCAAATTATAGTATACATACTAATTGGCTTATAAAGATTGTAAGAGAATGTCAGATTCCTATTAAGCGACGTCTCGCGGTAATCATAGATAGGATTTAAGCGAAATTCACTTATTTCTTTATTTTAAAAACAACCTATAACTATACTTCATTCATTATAACATTAGACAAAAGAAGCAGGGGTGCTAAAATGAATGACAATATACATTTGACGTTGCCATGCCGATGACATACTTGAGTATAACCTGGCAAAATTTAAAACCCCTTTCACCACAACGTATAAAGGGATTAGGTAACATTTTAGATTTGGTAGAGTTATAGTGACAGTCAAAATGTGTTCGAATGAAAACCCCTGCTTGTTGACAATATAGTTTGATGCAAGATAAAATAATTGATTAAAGCAAAAGCCTCATAAATTCTGAAGTTACTTTACTTTAAATTAGAACAATTAAGTGTGACAGCTGCTGAGTAGATTTTAATAAATTCTGTATAAATCTTAAAAGTGATAATGTTTATTGTACCTTTACCACAAAGTGTACCCTAAAATGAACCTTATTTACTTCTGTCTAATGCTATAATGAATGGAGTATTGGTGTAAATGCTGGCCTACCAAAAAAAGTCGCCAGCTAAAGCTCTGTTATACTTCGTCAGCAGATCTTTAAAAAACACTCCTCAAATAAGGTTCTCTGCTAACTAAGCGGTCGTCATGCGGCTGCTGACGCTACCTTTATTGTATGGGTTCCGTACGGACACCATAACAGTGTGGTATAATGGACCCGCTAAATTGGTGTTATTACGTAAAGGTGTCAAAGGTCCGTTTATGGCAAAATTCAAAGGGTTCGTACGGGGACTTTGGTAAATATAGGTACAAAGGATAAGTAGAATTTTTGTTTCAAAATTAGATTAAATGTTGACTATCAGATTTAAATCTTTTTCGCCTTAATGCATTTCATTAAACTTAACAAAAGTACCAAAATTTGCAGTATTCGATGTGTATTATTCGCCTAACAAAATATAATATGGTTTGTGTAATTAACATAAATCAGTTAATAGATATTTAGGTTTTAACTGCGATCTTAACCAAATTAGTAAAATGGGTCGCTAAATCAAGAACTATGTATGTATTCGTACTGGTTTCGAGCCGGATAAGTATTCTAATTATCATAAAGTATTCGCAGAATCAATATTGCGATATTCATAATACGGGTTTCCCAGATCACGCTGTCATATGCAAATTGTATTGTAATTAACACTAAAAACCACGTCAGTAGCATTAATTACAATGACAGATGTAATAGATGTTCACAATGTAGAGGTAATAAAAAATTAAACTTTATTGACCGGCATTACTGATCTTTATCCCAAAACTATACCAAACTTTTAGTATATAGCTTAAGCAATTTCCGAGATGTGCAGAGTGTGGGTCCTTTTCAAATGGAAATTATCCTTTTCACTTGTAAGGAATCTCTCTACCCTAATGTATCGTTGTGCTTCTCCTAAAACAGTCCCGTCCTTTAACTTCGTATAAAAAGAGTTTGCCATCCAATAAAATTTCGATTTGCAAAAAGACTTCGATAATTCTCGCTTTGCAGACATCCCTAATCTCTGCCAAAAACATGACCGAACAACCCTAAACTGCTACGACTTCCTATTACAGTTATTCTGTTTGTTGTGCCCCACATTTGGAAGTCAGCCAATACATTGCAGTACTTAGGCGTTTATTCTCAAAACAGAGATAAAAGCTCTCGGTCAGTGCGTCAAGGCTTGACCAATGCACGAAATATAATTTCTTGCAAGGCGTAACGGGTAACCGCCTTATTCATGAAAAATAAAATAGTCTTAAGCTTGAGCTGTACTTGCTCTCACTAATGGTGATGTAGCCTTTGAGCGTTGCTTACGCTTTTAGAAAAAAAATATTATAAAAATTTAAAAATGCCTTACTCAAAAAATATTTATAAGTAGTTCAAGAAGCAACCAATATATATATATATATGTATATGCCAATATACGAGTATACGCCAGACAAGACACCTCTTGTAATGGTCTCGAAGTAGGGATTAATATACCTGTGTTACGATGTTCCTAAGAAAATAAGCCAGGGGCGTCTCCCAGCACACCCAGACCCGAGTCAACTGAGAAAAGATCGTTTCCTGAATTGACCCGACCGGGAATCAAACCCGGGACACTACGGAAATCGAGGCGAGAAACCATGCTACAGCGCACTACGCCAATTGTGTCGCGTTATTAGTAAAAAAAATATTGTCCTTTATCAGTCGTTAGATTTTTTGCAGTGATTTAAAGTCGCGGCAGGCTATCGCTAGGTCAGATTCGACATTTAAAGTTTGTTACATAGCGATACCTCACGGAGATTTTAAATCACTACATTTTTTTTTAAACTAAATTACCTATTGGTCAATCATTCAATATAGAAACGTTAACGAGTATCATAAAATACCGATGTAAAAACAATTCAATTTCATGCCAATAACGCCTTACATCATTTTGGAAAAGAGCTGATACTCTTTAAATGCTGGACCGATTTTTACCAATCATAGCTATGAACCACACCGCAAAGAAACTGGCTTTCCAATGAAAAAAATGCAATGCAAAATCGGTCAATCCGTTTGAGAGCTACGATGCAACAGACAGACAGACACACAGACGACGTCAAACTCAAAACACCCCTCTTTATGCGTCGGGGCTTAAAAAGGGGTTGGGTATTCTATTTCTACTAAAACCACGAATTGACATAATTTATACTCCTCATTCGCAAAAGCTTATTTCCGCTCTCACATATCGAATAATGGTCCTCGTTTCGAATTGCTTCTTCTTTGTTTTGCAAAAATTGCTACCTTATATTTATAAACATAATAATCCTGAACAGAGCTCCCAAGCTCATTACAAACGTGTCACCCGCTGGATTATTTAGGGCCCCCGCGGATATCCCCGCAAAGGATTGTGTAACTCATTATAACATTATCTCCATTCTAAAACGAGCGAATCCAAAAATAGCCCCCGCACGAAGAATCCGTTTGCGAATTCAAAACGCAGTCACGAATGCATTCGAACTAAGGATTCGTTAGTTGACTCACTGCCGCAACGTTTTCCCGCGCGAAAGGCGCCATTTTGAATCGACTGGCGGGAAACAAAGCGAGTCGGGATCTAGGAGCTTGTTTTTTAAGGATTAAGGTCCAGAATTGGGGGCCGGGGCCGGTGTCGCTAATCGCTCTAATGTGGTCGTTATATAAATAGAAGTGCGTTCTCAGAAGCGTTCGTTTTCCTCCTCGTCGGAATGCGTCCGAGTGACGTCATCTTTAAGCGTACCTCACCTTAATCAGTGTAAGGGTGTGTGCGCGTTGAATTAGATTAGCGGATGACATCGTCGATAAAGTCAACACTGATCTAACATGTAACGTTATTTTAAAGTTATTTTGTTTTGTTACAGGTATGAAAACTTAGCATTCTCCAAGTCATGCTGTGGAAGTGGACCCAACTTTACAGTAGAATAGGCTTACAGAGAGGCATAGGCCGAGAAAAAAGACGAGAATTTCACATGGAGTATGAGTTTCGTAAGAGAGGTATTGCACAGTGGAATCCTCCGTGGTAATTTAGCTTCAAACTAGGATACTACCTCATTACGCAACTTTATAAATCATAAATCATTATCTTTATTGCATAAATACAGGTAGAAATTATCTTAAAATTATAAACGTCCAGCCATATTTTGCCTTTCCACCAGCATGCAACAGTTTACATAATCATAAAATTCCGATTACAATTTAATAAGGGTAGGAGGGTAGGTCAGAGTGTCTAAAGTCAAAGTATTCCTAAATCGAATAAAAGCAGTTTTCAACTAATAAGGCGTGTAACTATTTTCTTCCTAAAGACCTGCAACGGCAAGATTTTTATAGATTCTGGCAAATGATTAAAAACCTTTATTGCCATACAATAAGGACTGCTAAAGTTGGAAGTTTATGGAAAACTGCAGATAAATTATTTAACGTCTTGGGCCATGTTGTGTTCCTCTTGATTTGTGGGATAGCTTAGAGTCAGGGTACTGTGGTTTGCTCAGCTCCTCAGTGGTAAAATGTCAGCCTATTTGGCAATAAAAAATCACAAGTCAAACTAAACATAGCCGTTGTATTACCAACGTTAAATAAAACCCGCTTAGAGCTTACATCACAACTCCTGCGCAGGATAATGGTTGCAGGTTCAAGCGACCGATAGCAAGAATGTACTTACGCTATTTGCATTCTTGAAAATGAGTCTTATTGTTATAGCCACGCGGTTTTGCGCGAACTCATGCATTTACATAATATCGATGAATGATTTGAATACACTTAAAGAAAATAGCAAGTTCAACACGAGTCACATCATTTTCAATTTTTTTGTTCTTCAATATCATATTGATTTATAGTAAGCTGTGGTCAAAAAAATAGTTTAGAGATTTCATTCGGTACTAGCTTTCCGCCCGCGGCTTCGCCCGCGTGACCAAGACGGCTCTCAGAGGGCAAGAATTTTTCCGACTTACGATAACGAGGTTAGTAAATCGTTATCCCCCCTTATGTATTATCGTAAAATGTGTTATTTTGGTGAATAAGCTGTATTATTGTAAAGTTTTATCTAAATCCGTTTAGTAGTTTTTGCGTGAAAAAGTGATAAACACACATACATACACGCTTATTCACTAACTTTCGCATTCGTAATATTAGTAAGATGATAAGTGAAACATTTATAATATACCATTTAGTATGGACCAGTTTATGCGTAACTTAACAATCCACACCAAGATCACCTGACCTCAAACCAAGCAGAGCCTGTACTATTAGTGTCAGAGGCTGATAAACACACTTACATAAAATATTTCTAAAATACATCGATAATAACACCCATACACACAAAATCACAAATGTTCGTCTCATGAATGTCTGTCATTGGTTCATGTAATGAACATTTTGTGTTAGTTCAAAAAAAGTGGTAACCAAGATTTTCGGGGACAGAGTCGCATGCGAAAGCTAGTAAGGATATAAAGATTCGGCGTCCTGCCGCGGTTTCTTGCGGCGCTGCATTCTTAGAATTTCTTCCAGTTCAAATGGCGGAATTCATTCAATTATGCCTTAAATGTTTTTATGTCCCAACTTTATAATGAGAACGTTCTCTTTAGTGGGTTCCTGTTACTTGCTATCGATTTTGAGTGAAGTTTGGGCTTAGGTTGGCAAAATATGCTAAATTATAATTAACTAATTGCCATAGCAAAAACGCGCTGAGATTTCTTAGTTTTATCTGCATTGTAGATACGTCAGACACACACACACACGCATCTCTATCATAGTTGGGAGTAAAACAACGTCTCTCCACAACCTGCTACCATCGCGTACTCAGCTATTTCGGGCATATAATGAGGCGTGGGGACGTAAGCCTTTAGAAGATGATTGTTGGGAACACGGAAAGAAAGAGACCTAGAGGCCGATCACCAACGAGATGGTCTGATCAACTTAAAGATGCACAGACTACCTACCTACCTACCTTCTACACAGTCGCCAAAATTGCTACCGACAGAGGCCGGTGGAGACAATTTGTCCGCGCCAAACTTACACCCCACCATAATCACGATCTTCAGGCATGAAGGACCGACCAGAGAGAGAGAGAGTAGATACATCAGACAAATGAACTTGTCAATAATTGTAAGAGTTACCTTTAAAATTTTTATTAACCTATTCTGTGCCTTTAGTAAGCTATACTCAAAAAGAAAAGCGACTTCTAAACGTAAGAATGTAGTAGGTAAACGAAATCCATAATCTTAAATTCCCACAGTTCTGTAACAACAGCTCTTCAAAAGTGATCACCGCGATACATCAATTTTATCGTTTTCAAAAGCTGAAAGTCTGGGAAACAATATTTAAATAGGAAACCAGAAAGTGAAAACAGACTGACATCGCGACAAACAATAGCCTGCGGAATCACAAAGTACTTAAAACTATAGGTCGCTATAACTTATGGTTGCTGTTGTGAAATGTTTCTTTGTATTTCAGCGGTCTTTTACAATTTGAAATTGTTCATTTATCAGAGACTCGTGAAAGTTCATATGTTTAATAAAATATGATTGAACAAATTACTAACCCAAAACATAAACGTCAAACGGCGGTCATGAAAGAAATTTTTCACAAGAATAATGCATACTAACAAATAATAGACGTATGAATTATATTATGTACGCCTTTGCCACCAAATGATCAGCGTCGTGGCCTAGTGGTTCAGCACCGAACTCAGATCGTGGATCGTGTGTTCCCGAGTTCAAATCCGAAATCTTTGTGTTCATTGTTTAATATCCGACTAACTCTCCGGTGACGGAAAACATCGATAACAAACCAAATCAACCCGGATACCGGCGAAAAGCTCACCACCTACCACGTTGGGTTCTAATACCATTGGAGAAAAGTAGGCTTCTGAGTGTTACGTTCACCATGACGGCACATTCACTTGCGTCTGACTACTACACTTAGGATATAGTCGTGATGGTATGTTATGTTATGTTTGCCACCAAAGCAGTCGTAGAGCTAGTCTAATGCAGGTCAACACTATGAAGTTTTTTTAACTTAACTATCCAATTTGTTCTTTGCTATTTTTAAATATTCGTAGTTCCTTTAACCTTAGCTTCCTCTGCTCTTTTGACCTAAATAGACAACCATGGTTACGCCATTGTCTGATTTTGAAATGACCCGTTGGATGATGTGAAAAATGCCAAGTCATTATTTTCCGTTTTGCGGACAATGTCGAACTTGTGACAATATAATGGGATTGTCCCTTGCGTGTATTTCACTTAAAATTACATGTAATTTTGCGCAAGAACCTCGCAAGGCATACGTTTTTAAATTGTTTTGATTATGGTCCCATTATAAAGACAATACTTCATGAATAAAAAGGTTGGTTACAAAATGTCTTTTTCGCTGGACTTTTGCTCATTTGTTTTTTAGCATAGTAAACCGTATACGAAATGTTAGGGTTTTAAATTTTCTCGGAAAGTACATTCCCTCTAAGGCTTTCGTTTTAGCTCAAAATGGTCATTAACTCGTACAGTTAACAGGAGAACTGAGCCTGAACTGATATCTAGTAATACCAGTAGCGGATAATATGAAAAGATAATGCCTTTATTATAATGCCCGTTTCCACCAGTAATAATAAAATTTGCGGTTATTATCCATATATACAATGTGACCCGTTCCGTTCGTAGTGTAACCAAACTTAAAGGCTGTAAATTTGGATTCAATTCATCGACAAAAAACATAAAATAAGATCCCGCAACTTATTGTTGTCAATTTTACAGGATTACGAGATTGTGATTGCTGCTGACCGTACAAAGAAAACAAAATGGATAAATTGAGACTCCTGACGGTATTTTACCCTAATGATATCGTGCGCGGAATTGCATTTGATCGGAATGCGAAAAATTTGACCAAATTCAACGAAACGCGTGCGGCACAAACTACTTACAGCATTATTAGCGTTTGCAGGTTTGCCTTGGTATGTTTTGGTAGCTTTTAATTTTGTCATGCATTACGGCTTGTTGTTAGCCAGTCTGCTTCTAATTGAAAAATACATTTTCGCCCTTGTCACCTTTTCAAGTTCACTATTGATTATTGTTTTTTCTTTTTCAATTTTTTGTTGAATTTTCGTTTATCTTGGTAAAAGCACTTGGCCTAACATCGTGAGGTTCCATTTCAGAATAATCTCCAAGATCAAAGTGTGAAACACACTTATAAAGGGTCTTCATAAAGAAAAAGAAAAAAATATCAGGGACACCTTACATCAAGATCATCCGTCTCCAAACTAAGCAGTGCCTGTACCGTTGGTGTAGAAGACTGAATAACACAATTAAGATATCGAAATACACACTCAAATAGATAATAACACCCAGACACAGAACAAAAACAAATGCTCTTCACGCGAATATTTGTCCTGGATCGAAGCCAAGCCCTTCGGCGCTAAAGGCAGGATGGCTACCATTGCGCCAGCAGGTATACACATATTCAATCGTATCTGTTAAGATTACTTCGGTTGAAAATGTCCCAGAGATATTGTGTGTGTTCTATGGGACTAATTAACACCATCTATCATTTCGTGTCTGTACAGATCCTTCAATCAGTGTTCTCAACTGTCAGATGCGTTAGCAACTTTCATCACTCAAAGCCTAAGTTCGTCGACCCACCTGCATCGTGCGTTGTTTATTCAAAAATGCGCCGGCGCATCTACCGCTTGCAACACGTGCGCGCGCGCCGGTGTTGGGTGGGAAATGCCGCAGAGAATTCGCTTTTGATAAGGTTTGATGAACCGGTCAGTCATGATGACTAGGCACTTTGTATTTTTTTTTCACTCACGGCACCTGATAGTAAGCGGCTGGGAGGTTCGGATACTAGGCCGACAAGCATAGTGATGCAAAGCAATCACTGAGCTGATCAGCCCCAATTTGAAGGTTTGTGAAAATGCCTTTTTTTGCCCCAGCCTTTTTTTGCCCCATGATAAGGGTAGGGAAAGTTATTCGCTGGAAGAGCGTTCCACGTCTAGATGGTGCGACTGAGAACTTTTGGCGCGGGCCAACAAATGTTGGATCGTGTGTGTATGACGCTTTTTGTCTATCTTTTGTTTGACTTTGATTGTTGCCCAAGTTGGGCAAAATCAACAAACTCGCATTTGACAAGCGTAATCAAGCCATAATCCATCGATATTATTCTAGCAAAGATTATTTCAATGATAGTGTTGTTTGTTACCCGTGATTGGACAGCATTTATTAACCCGTCGAGCGTCCTACGGACATACGTCTGTCTATAAGCGACTAATTCGCGACGC
This sequence comes from Udea olivalis, assembly GCA_947369235.1. Classification (NCBI taxonomy): domain Eukaryota; kingdom Metazoa; phylum Arthropoda; class Insecta; order Lepidoptera; family Crambidae; genus Udea; species Udea olivalis. Next base: position 3,110,866 of record OX376353.1, read on the forward strand.
GTCCTTCAACTAACTTTCATTTCAAGGTCACCGTACAAATCACTCGAACGGTCAGTATTTTTGTACGAAAACCTTAAAATTAAAGTTCATTGAATAAATCTAATTTTTGCTTATGTAGTTACTACATCACGGTGACGGGTTAACTAAACTATTAATGGTACTTTGGAAAATACGCCTTGATCATAAAATGATTGAATCATTCCTGGGTTGGATATTTGGAATCATCTTAGTTTAGCAATACGTGTTTATTGGGTTGGCTATTTTCAGTTAAAAAGGAAGTTTCTGGAAAAAACAGTCTGATACCCATAACTACCGACGTCGATAAGAAGCACTAATAAGCTACCGAACCGATTTTCCGCCTGTTTAAACTCAGGGCCGTGCCCTTAGGCTGCGTCCACACGATCTGATGACCTATACACATTTGTCCTTTATATTTTTTAAAACAGACGTAAAAAAGTAATATAAATAAATTCATTGTATGCAATATTAAAAGCTACTTAAATATAAAAGTTGTTAAATAGGTTACCAATAAGCCAGTAATAAAATCAGCACCACGACCCTGGTTTTCAGTTGCCACCGTACCTAACTCTTAGTGTCCTGTAATTGTGTTTATATCTTTCTGTGAGATGGACCATTAAAAAGCATTTTCAAAGTGATAGCTCACTAAATAAGAGGTGCTTACTCAGATTATCTGGGCAAAGAGTTGAAGTTCTGCTCATAGCGGCAAAGGTCGTGACTTAGGTTCTCTTTCAGAACAGAAATTGACGAATAGTTTGTGCCCATTTCAAAAGAAGAATTTGTATTTTATTAAGTTACATTAAAGTCTTCCCCTTATTCAGAAACTGCAATCAAAGTTAAGCATCATTTTTAATTGATGCTGTCAATGCCAATGATAATAAGAATAGTTATTAGTGACCGGATTTTATGTTTTCGAGTTTCCGATATTTCGGCACTGTTGCAAATGCCATGATCACTAAAGCTGCTGAAGATCTTGCGGGAGAGTTGTTATTGGCAGACATATCGGTCTACCCTCGAAGTCTTTTATACGCCGCCCGTACCACTGTTTGCTAACTCACTATTTACTCGCACTTGTTCTCAACACACGACACTAACAGTATCTGTCCACGATCACTTCGAAGGAGGACAACGGTTATTCGCGTCCGCAGGGAGATTACCCCTCGTCATCTTGCACGTGTCCTCCAGGTGGTGCTAAAGAATAACCAAAGTAGGCAGCAGTACTGTATAATCATTTATTGCCATAGGAATAAATAAATGAAATCACTTCGGTGTGTTTAATGTCGGAAACTCGAAAACAAAAAACATGGCAAAAATCCCGTAACTATAATAACTATTCTAATGTCCATCATGAACGTTTAAAACAATATGTAATGTTCCAAAAATCGGGCGTTAGACTGCTGGTGTGGTCCCGGCCTAACAAACACAATCGCTATCACTCCAGTGTTTCCCAAAGGATTGGTGTCGATATGGGCAGGAAGGTTGCGGTTCTATATCTCGTTCAGGACTTCCTGCTAGCAGTAGCAGATAAAAACCTCGTTAATTAAAAAGGTCCTAATGTGAAGTTTTCCTTCTTTAATGTTTTAACTAAAGAGTTATTTTTCGAATATTTAGGCATTTACGAGGTAAATTTTGTACTAATATTTAAGTATTGGTTGTTATAATATGAGAAATAATATGATAAAACCCACAATGTTAAACCTTAAATATTGTTGTAAGTATATAATTTTTTTATTTTATTTTCTTTAAAATATGCAACAATACCATCTAACGCTGGTCTTAGAATTAGGTATTACCTATGTGTGTATGTTTTTACAACAAAATTAGGACCGAACGCTAATATCTGTTATTTGTGTTTGTGTGGGAATCGAACCCGCGACCCTTAGCGTCTCAGCTGTCCTCATCTTGTAATAGATTATTTGTCAGTTTTAGATAGACCTATAACTATGAAGACTTTGTTTGACACAATTATGAGATGTGACAACAATCTACTAGTCTTTAGTCATTGATTAGGTCATCCTCAAATCTGAGGGTGACGTGTGGGTTTTTGGGTTTTATAACTAAGAGATACTGCTATTGGCACTCAAAGTTAGTATAGTTATATCGTGCCTCATGTTTAAATAAATCTCTCTTAATATCGGAAAAGCTCTTTTAGTAACTATAGGGTATACAGCAAATGTAGCCTGAATAATTACCTCGATTTTATTTTATTTATCATTATTATTTACATTCTCCTTATTTATTTATTTATTTATTTAATTAAATTGTGAACATACCGACTTACAGTTAACCTAAAACGCGAGTAATGTCCAAAATAATAATTACAAATTATAGAATCCATGCAATAAATTGAAAATAACAATATAAATAACACAGTCAATAACAATAAATCCATATGTCAAGCAAATACGATTAAAATACAATTAAATACAAAACAAAGGTCAACTAAAACAAAATTAAATCACAAGATGTAAAAAAAAATCCAAAAACTAAACAATTCATTTACAAATAAAAATAAACTCACACAAAATACCACAAGAATAACAAATTCACATAAAATTACATATGGATATGGATAAATACAATAGGGCTTTTGAACATGAAAGCCCAAAGCGCAAATAGGTCTATACCTCTATAGTCATGGGCGAGCATATCTCCAATCGTACGCAGAGCACGGGTAGTGGGTGCATGAGTGGCATACGAGGTGCGTGCTGGAGTACATATTATCTTTCTAGATTATACTGTACGATTTAACAACTGTTTAAGCCTACCATGAGTTTCCGACACGTAAACTACTCGTACTATAGTTGACTTCAGAAATTTGTATGGCATTTTTGGTTTCATTTCTAATCACCAGGGGTGCTGAACCGAAATCCCATACAAATAAATATTAATAAATAATTGAATTAATTTCGGGGTCAATTTACACGAAGATCATCTGACCCCAAACTAAGCAGAGCTTGTACAGAGGCGTTCACATCAACTTTCACAAAACCATTGCAAAATGGAGCTTTTATCAGCAGCATAAGGTGCCCCTTTGTAAAGGTTGATGTGAACGCCTCTGTACTGTGGCGTCAGAGACTGATAAACATACTTTAATGTTTTTAATTACTTACATACTTATTTAAATAGATCCGAACACCCAGACACACAATAAACACAAATGTTTGTCATGGGTGGGGATCGAACCCACGGCCTCCGGCGCTAAAGGCAATCGGCCAGTTAGATTCACTCAGCCTTATTCACAAAAATGTCAACGCAGACGCAGACGCCAGCGCTGTCATTGGAGTAAACGTATTGAACATAGCTGTCCGCCAGCGACTTCGCCCGCGTAGACTGTATTTCCCGTTAAAATATAGCCTAAATTTAAAGGACATATAGTCTATGTCACTCCCTGATAATGTAGCTTTGTATTGGTGAAGGAATTTTTTAAATCGGTCCTGTAGTTTCCTAGCCTTATTCAATACAAACAAACTAAAAAAAAAAACATCTTTCCACTTTATAATATTAGTATAGATGGAAGGTTTGTGTTGCGTGGTTTGAAAATCGAACGCTCTGGAAATGCGATTAGCAAAACTTGCAAACTATATTCGAATTCAACATAAATATATCCTTAACTAGCTTTCCACCCGCGGCTTCGCCCGCGTGAGCTTCATTTTTAAAATATGCATGTGTTATAGCTACTAAAAGCAACAAGTAATGTTCGTCTATCTATACCGAACCGTTTTCAGTTAACGCACGCCGGTAAAGCATCACATCGCGCCCGCTTTTCTCCGACTTGGTTTACATGTACTATTATTTATCACTGAATTTTTTGTTTAATCATAATAACATATAGCCAATTACACTCCTGAATAGTGTAGCTTTCTGTTAGTGAAAGAATTTTCATGATCGGATCAGTATTTCCGCAGATTACCCCCTACAAACAAAGAAACAAACAAAGTTAGTAACTTAGATTGGAGGTTAGTTTAAATCTGACCTTCGTTACCATCGCCAGTTCCTAGAATAAATAAGGTCACACTAGTTCTAGGAATGCAAAAGCCACACACGTCTAAACTCGAACTCTCAACATAATATTTAAGGTCTTAATACGTAGATGTATATAAATGTCTAACGAAGACAATATTGCCTTAACAATGTAAACTGAAACATTAGCAAATTTATTTAAATTCCTATAACAGTTCGGTTTGAGTTTAAATTGCAATAGCCAAAAGGCTTTTAAAAAATCAATTTGTACGAGCAGATGAAACACAATTTTGTAATTCCTAGTTTTAGTCGTAAATATTAGCTAGAACAGTGAAAAATTTTACACAGAATATGAATAATATATTATTTACACATTATACGAGAACCGTAAACGACATTATATCACACCAAAGCTCATTGAGTTAGCTTCTTCTAGGGAAAATGATATCACATTGAATAGTTTTGACGGAACTAAATTAACTGCAATGCAAGTTTTTACAGCTTTAGATGTTACACAGGAAATATGGGTGACTGGCTCGTTAGCGCAATAGTTCTATCATTCCTGCCCAAAGCGCACAAGATCATGGGTTCGATTCGATCGCGACACACACGTGACACGACCTAGGAATTTCCTAACCCTGATATATTGTATATTTTATTTTTACTCATTAGTTTGATTGTAAAATATGTCAAGCTTCCTAATGTAATTAGGGCATCAAAAGAAAAGTTCACTATCAGATCTGAATCTAGATAAGTTCTAAGTTTTAAATTCTCGACCGAACTATCATTAATTGGATCAGCTTTTAATTTATGATTCAGGTTTCTTTGTGTTTAGGCAGTCGGCACCGACAAGTACTGCCGTGTGCCAATTTATATTTTTCTTACCGCTAACACCGCCATGGAATTCAACAAAATGGCCGCCGTCTGGAGGTCACCAGACTGGTTCCCGATCCTTTGTTCGCATTTTGCAAACCCTGACCTACCTTGGTGACTTACGGCCCCTGTGACGGTTGTGAAAGCCCAAACCACCGGTTTGTTTTATTTTTTTATAATAAATGGGTTTTTGTTTCAATTGAGGCAATGAACTTGTAGCTGAAATGTGGGTCGTGTTTGTTTTGAAGGCAGTCAGACAATCATAACAGTACATCTGTAAAGTGGTCTGTCTTAATTGTAAAGTGGCAACTCATGATAGACGTACAGATACTTTTTGCAAAACATACCCGATATTCTACCATATATTTTGATGAAAAAATCTACTATCTCTATTTTAAATAAATAAATATCTGGGATAATTCACACCAAGATTATCTGACCCCAAACTAAGCAGAGCTTGTACTATGGGGGGTCAGAGACTGATAAACATACTTAAATATTTCTAAATACATACTTAAATAGATAATAACACCCAGACACACAACAAATATAAATGCTCGTCACACATTTATTTGTCATGGGTGGGGATCGAACCCACGACCTCCGGCGCTAAAGGCAGGATCGCTGCCATTGCGCCAACAGGCCAGTCAATTTCATTACTATACCTAAAAATAGGCTTTATTGAATTCTATGATTTTGTAATACAAAGCGTTTTTATTTTATAAATAACTTAATGAATAATCCTCTTTCTTTCCATCTTTTATCTGTAAATGTTGCTAATACCTAAATATGTTTTTTTTACCTGATTATACATTATATATACTATTTAAACCGTAACGACAACTTCGGCGGTTACACACGGCAACTTAACTAAAATTCTTTGTTTGATAACACCATGAGAAAAAAAAATAACTCGTGCGAATAATAGAAAACATAAAACTGAAATGGAGAATATAAAGAGGTAAACACAGGAAAAATTCAAAAGAAAGCCATAAAAGAATTCAATTGTTAGACCCATGATTGTTCCTTTCATCATTCTCAGGCTGTGGCCGATCATAACAAACGCATTAAACTCGAGAGTAGGTTTAGAAAGATTTTTATTTTATCCTTATGAGCCCGAGGAAATAACGCAAGTGAGCGAAACTAAATTTTTCTCCAAAATAAGGAATTGTTAGGGAGTAGATAGCTGTGTTCAGCGATTCTAGAATTACAGGAAAATATTTTATTGATGGATTTATTTATACCAAAGGAAAAATATGCCATTGTTCATTGTGCTGACAGCATAAAAGTTACATCTTTGAGGTTTTTCGAGTATTTTGCAAAATGAAACGCAGCCTCTTTTACTTTCGGCGCCAAATTGGTCCTATAAAAAAGTTGTCTGATAAACTTAAATGTTTCCCAGAGCGAATAAGCTTATAGGAATAATTTATCAACGGGATTAATTTATGACGTTAATATATTTCATTAAGTACAGTAAATATTTCATACAAAGTCAATCGAGCTAGATCGGGTTAGTAAATAATATCTTGAATTACATCTTACACCGAAATCATGTGAAATATACTCAAATATTTCCAATGCATTCAAAAATAGTAATAACAGATACAGAACAACCACAAATGTTCATCATAAATAAGTTTGTCGAACCCTCGACCTACATTGGTGCAATAGGCAGAATCGCCACCGTTGCGCTAACAGTCAGCCAAATCCAAACCTCACTGGGAACACCTCAGGTAATGCACGTTTAGGTTAGGTGGCAGTAAGCGCTGATCATAGAGATCATAATGCGGTCCGTATGCTTGCTTCCCACCGACGTTGTTTGGAGAAAAAAAAACAAAAGGACAGAACACTAGTATTATCGGCGCCGGCGTTCAGGGCCGCCAAATCCTTGTAATTTAGCGGCTTGTTAGAAACTCAACGCTGTTGGTGAGAAGGTTAGGTATAGGTCAGGTACAGGCAAATTGGTTGAGCTAGACATGACCCGCCCATTTTAAAAAACTGTCTGTCAAAACGAACCATAAATAAAAAGTTCTTGATCTTTGACTTCACATAAACCACAAGCTATTATTACGTATGTCTAGACATGCATTGACTTTGTGGTAATCTAAATATGCAAAAAATATATATAAGTATATTACGGAAGAGGTACTGACTGCCTGACAAACTAATAATACGAGGGAGCGCACAGCCTAAACTACTTAAGGTGAGGTGGTTCACAAAACATGTTTTTAGAATTCATTTTTGAAGTAGTAAACAGTTAAATTAAAATCTAATAAAATTTACTGATATTGTTGAGGGGATAATACAGGAAATTCATCCGGTGGAAACATGATTTGATAAAGTTGGCTCGATAGAATAAATTCACAAAGTTACCTCTTTCGTGACATTTTCTACTTTTGGTTTTATTCCTTAAATAATTGATCTGATAATATGGGTAATTTACCAAAACAAAGTTTAAATATAAGTTGAGGGATTTCATCCGATTTTTTTTACATCTATTAATTTTTTTATCGATTATTTTAGTGATTTTCGGTCTGCGTGGCGCTCACCAGTTTCCTTCGGGAAATGCTGTGCAGAACCACCTGGACTTAAGTTAAAACCGGAAAATTCCGCACGGGGTCTATTATACATAATAATTTACAGATATGATTATTATGTGGTAAATCGAAATAACTGAATTTTTACATAAGAAAGCTCATTCAAGATAAATTATACTAATTCATTGTCTGGGAAGAAATACCTAAAAGGGGTGAAATGTAACCAAATTGTGGCCACTGCATAGCTATAGTTATTAAAATTGTAAATTCGGCAACATTATGAATCAGTTGGTGATGGTAAATCTCGAGTTAGTATTTCAATAGCCGCATAAGCGGAAAGGCACTTATCAGTTTTCATAACCGCGATGTCACTTACGAGTACGTCAGTTTGCTGCGCCCACGCTCCGCCTACGGGCGGCGCCCTGCAGGGCGCGGGATCGGGTTCCTTTGGCGTAAGATACCGACATCGTGCCTTCGTGTCATAAGTAATAATACGAAAATTTTGTTTAGTTTTAAAGCCTTTTTTTGAAACTGTCATCGTTTTTAACGCCTTCATGGCAAGAGCTGGATTTTATCAGGGAAGGACATAGAATAACAATAGAAAACATTTTGACGAAACGATTGGTGTAATGCGCTGTAGCACGGTTTCTCGCATGATTTCCGTAGTGTCCCGGGTTCGATTCCCGGTCGGGTCAATTCAAGAAACGATCTTTTCTGAATTGACTCGGGTCTAGGTGTGCTGGGAGACGCCACTAGCTTATTTCCTTGTGCGGTACCTCGTAACACAGGGATATTAATCCCTACTTCGAGACCATTACAAGAGGTGTGTTGTCAGGCGCATATTTATTTATATTTATTTATTTATAAAACAGACTTAATACCTTTGTTACATGAACGGTAAATTGTTTTACTTAAGGCGCGAACTCAAGCCAAAATCATTAATTCCGTCGTGGTTAAAGGCCTACTCCTCCTAAACAGATCAGCAGAAAAATGTAAAAAAAAATGTAATAAACTCAAAACATGCTATCTTCATTTTGTTAGTTTGAAATTGTCGTAGTTTAGGAATTACTATACTAAAAAAAATCTTGAAAAAGGGTCGTTAAAAAACTTCAATTTGCTAAGGCTCCTAAACTATTAGTGTGATTTGTATAGTTTTTACAGGAAAATATAGGCCCTCAAGTCTTCTTTAATCTGTTAGTTTGGTTTTCAAAAATACCTTCTGTGCTCCAAGAAAATATCATTTTTAGTGTTTTGTTGCGAGCGTCCTCGCGCGCGGGTGTAACCGGGGGCGACGGGCGGCATAACCGCTCCGGTATATTAGAGGGAGACAAAAAATCGACGAACACTAGGGCCTTAATTCTAAACTTACTTTGTGACGTATTTAAAATTAATAATGGATAAAATAGGGAAATTATCTAACTATATTATGTATACTCATATCTTAATGAGTATAAAGATTTGTTTGTTTGTTTGTCTTCTATACTAATGTTTTAAAGAGGAAGGATTTGATTGTTTGTTTTTTTGTTTGTTTGTATTGAATACGCTCCAAAACTACTGATCTGATCGTGAAAATTCTTTCACTAACAGAAAGCTAAATTATTCAGGAGTATTATAGGCTATATTTTATTATGATTGAACAAGACATTCAGTGAAAAATATTAGTACTTGAATGTTTTTTTTTTTCATATTGCCCGTCAAGATGACCTCACTCCACCTGATGGAAAGCGGTCGTGAGGTCCAGATATGAGGTTGACAAGCCCAGTCATTCAAACGAATCACTGGGCTGGCCATCCTCACCTTGAAGGCCTGCAGAAATGCCTTTTCACGCCCCGCTTGAAGAACCCGGGACTATACGAGGAAGGAAACACATGTGCTGGAAGAGCGTTCCACGTCTAGATGGTACGACAAAGAAACGAGTCACCGAACCTTTTAGTTCGGGCCAACATATGTTGAATTGTGTGTGGGTGACGCCGTAGTCCAGCACGCGTGGTACCGGAGTGGAAGGGTGAGGGTGGGATAAGCTGGAATAACTCGTCAGAGCATTCCCCATTGTAGAAGCGATAGAGAACACTTAGCCTGGCAATGTCTCTACGCAATTGGAGAGGCTCAAGGGTCAAAGTTGCCTCTGGGTTTACAATGATACGGATAGCACGCCGCTGCAACCTGTCAAGAGCTTCGAGTAGGTACTTAGCAGAACCGTCCCAGAGATGAGAGCAGTATTTCACACACGAGCGAACTTGTGTCTTATACAAGAGACAGAGCTGCTCAGGCGTGAAGAATCGTCAGTTCTAATGACGCTCTCAATGTAGTCCCGCTTGTTTAGGTTGCTACGAACATCCATGCCAAGGAGGTTGAGGCTATCCTTAATCGTTAGCGGGGTGCTCTGAAGAGTGGGATGGGAAAGGAATGGCGACGCCTTTGCTGTGAATGCACACACCTGCGTTTTCTTGGCATTGAACTCGACAAAATTGCATGCACCCCATTCTGAAATGCGGTCCAACACTCCGTCAAGCTCTACAACAAGACTTCGCCTCTTCTCCTCAATGTCAGTCTGCTGTGCCCCAGGGCGCTCGAAATAACGCGCGTGGACCGTGCTATCATCCGCATAGCAATGAATATTACCAAGAGATAACATGTCATTGATATGCAGAAGAAACAACGTCGGCGACAAGACGGAGCCCTGCGGCACTCCGGCATTAATCTGGAGAAAGCTTCATTTTCGACCATCGCAAAGGACACGAATTCTACGTCCCTCCAGAAATCCGGCGACCCAGTCGCATAGGCGAGGTGGCAGACCATATGCCGGAAGCTTGAAAAGAAGCGAACGATGCCATACACGGTCGAAAGCTTTGGCAATGTCAAGGCTGACGGCCAAAGATTCCCCATGCTTGTCCATAGCCTCCCCCTAGATGTGTGTTACGTACGCTAGGAGATCACCCGTAGACCGTTTCGGTCGGAAGCCGTACTGACGGTCGTGAATGAGAGAGTGATCCTCTAGGTAGCGGATGAGCTGCGTGTTTATGATCCGCTCAAACACTTTAGCTAAAACTAAGGTTACGGCTATTGGACGGTAATTGGCAGGGTCAGACCGGTCCACTTTTTTGGGAACTCGTTGAACGTTCGCCTCCCTCCAAGACAGCGGCACAAGACCCGAATTGTAGGAGAGGCGATACAGGCTAGTGAACACTGGAGACAACTCCGCTGCACATTTCTTCAGCACCACAGCTGGAATTCCATCAGGGCCACTGGCTTTCCTGACATCGAGTGGCTGCAGTTCGGCGCGAACATCACACTGCCTGATACGAATATCAGGCATTGTGGAGCCGCAATGTGGAATTTCAGGCGGCGCAGCACCGCAGTCATCGATGCAAGAGTTTGCGGCAAAGAGGTTAGCCAGTAAATCGGCTCTCTCTTGCGGCTGATGAGCCAACGATCCATCAGGGAATCTCAGTAGGGGCAGCGAAGGCACGCAGAAGTTAGATTGCACGTGTTTAGCCAGTCGCCAGTAGGAGCGGCTACCCGTAGGGTGCGTGATGAGTTCTTGGCCAACACGTGCAATTCGCTGGGCGTCTGCTCTAATGTAAGCCCTCTTCGTGGCCTTGGTGGCTTTATTAAAGGCTGCTTTCAGGGAGGCAAGGTTTGAATGATCATTGAGTGCCTGGGCCCTAGACCAAGCACGGTACGCCGCCTATTTTTGTTCAACAGCTGCGGCACACTCGCGATTGAACCAGGGACCAGTTTTGCTAGCACTGACGACATCAGTAAAAGGAATGTAGTATTCCATTCCGGTATTGATCTCGTCAGCGATAGCAGATGCACTCTCTGAAGCATCCCTTTCTCCAAAGCAGCACTGCCGCCAAGGGACGGAGGCAAATACTCTCGCAATCTGTCCCAATCTGCCGACGAGTAGTGCCATAACCGCCGCGTCACCTCCACAGGTTGTGGGGGAGCTGCACAAGGCACTGTAGCGCCAACCAGACAGAGATCGGAGGAGCCTAATGGATCACCAACCGATACTTTATACCTGGCTGGGTGACTCGTCAGCAGAAGGTCTAATAAGTAGGGTGTATGACCGACAATATCTGGTACCCGCGTGGGCTGGTGTACCAGTTGCGTCAGGTCTTGCGTGAGAGCAGTTCGGCCTGCTTGGTCTGTTTTTGATGAGTCTAACCAGGACTCATGGTGGGCATTGAATTCTCCCAAAACACCATTTCGGCATTTGGGAACTGCGCCTGAGCGTTGTCTGCGGCCTGACTCAGATGCTCGAAGAGTCGAGTTGTCTCAATCATCATCACATGTAAATCAAGTCGGAGAAAAGCGGGCATAATGGACACCAACTGTCAAAACATTAGGCAGAACGAAGTCTGTCTGGGCAGTTCGTATTAATTATTAGGCTCTAAAACTACTGGACCGATTTTAAAAATTCTCTCACCAATATATAAAGCTACATTATCAGGGGGTGGTATACATAGGCTTTTTTTTCATTTTTTTCGAATTTAGGTTACATTTTGAAAAAGGAAAGACAGTCTACGCGGGCGAAGCCCCTGACGGACAGCTAGTTATTAAATACTAGCTGCTGTCCGTCGGTGGCTTAAAATCAGTCCAGTAGTTTCGGAGCCTATTCAATACAAACGAACAAAAAAACAAACCTACAAATCTTTCCTCTTATGGAAAACACAATAATAGGCTCGAAGTATTTATGCATGATTGTTCTTTTATAAAGAGAGATAATTTACATCCACTCACAGTTACTTACAACTATTCATTCAATCGAATGGTTTTTCTCATGACCTCATTCTATTTGGAGTAAACGGAGTGAGTTAATCGAAAGTGCCCATCGATTCAATCGCCAGGGCCCGCGTGGGCGCTGTCGTTCATTCATTCATGCCTTCACATGGTGACGTCATCCATGTAGACGATGACAATCAACGTTGTGCAAAGTTTCACTCGAAGTGCGTTGTATTTAGGTAGTGACGTCATTATAGGCCTGTTGGCTTTGGTGCTCCTGTAGTAACCTACCATCAGGAATATATCCCAAACGGGGTAGTCAGAGGCAAGTGATTGTTGCCGTCATGGTGAACGGAACACTCAGAAGCCCACTTTTCACCAATGTTATTAGAACTCAACGTGGTAGGTGGTGAGCTTTCCGCCGTTATCCGGGTTGATTTGGTTTTTTATCGTTGTGTTCCATCACCGGAGAGTTAGTCGGAAATTTAACAATAAACACAAAGACTATGGTATTGATTGTAGTATTTGGCCCTAATTATGACTTCAGTTAGCTTTTTAATAACTGCTGAGTTTTTGTCGAGTGTGAGAAACAACCTTCCGTCCGAATAGAGCCACATATTAATAATTTGGTTAGAGAGACCCCACACCAGCGTTTTGGGAGCCGGGAAGACGCATCGCCCAAAAACGCTAGTGTGGGGTCTCTCTATTCACGATTCGGAAGTACTACTACAGTGTATGTAATAAGGACATTTTGACAAAGGAGCTCTAGGAACATCTGTGGGTTCGAGCACCTACTCGTACTGTGCTGAATCGAACGACAACTAACGACTCTTAGAGTGCCCCCACACTAGCGTTATTTGAGCGCCAGCGCCCGGCTCGGTTCGACTCGAGCGCTTGGCGTTTGTCGCGCGCCGAACGTCGGGATTGCGCTGCGCAGGCGTCGCGTCGCCGCGACGCTCGCAAAGCGTTTTTTTCTCAACAGTACAATGAACAACACAATTGCTTAGCTTTGCCGTTAGCGTACATTTTACAAATTTTACTTACCTTTCTAGCCTCCTATGTGCGAATGTGTAATTTTTCAATTTGACGTACCTAAGTTTTTTGAACGTAACATTTAAAATCATGTAGGTAAAACGTTTGTGAGTTTGAATGAGGTAGGTAATCTTTAGAATTTGATTTGTTAACAAAGGATACAAACCTTTAAATTTGAATAGGCACAAACAAGAATTTGCCCCAAATGAACAGTGGGTACATACTGATACCTAATTGTCTGTATGACGTCAGTGAAGGCTCGGATGAATGCTGTCACGCGCCCTTCACTGATGGGTAAAGTTCATGAGTACTTGTACTTACCTAATGTACTTACGACTTACCGTTTTAGAGTGCCCTGTAAGCTCAAGGTTACGTAAGGGGACCTCAATTTTGTTTTGTCTTGTAAATGTATCAGGGGTTTTCGATGAAAAACATAATGTCATAGGAACTCTCAAAGTTATGGATATCAATGCATATGCATAAATATAATTTGCAGAAATAACTCCGGAAATAATATAGTAAAAAACATTGAATTTATTTGCCATGAGGGTGCTAATTTCATTTATTCAATTTCAAACCAAATCTTTTTTGTTACAAAACTGACATGATACTGTTAGAAGATAACTGCTCCAGAAATCGAATCCCCCCGAATGTTAAAGCCACCCCCTGCTCCTTTTTTTACACTCGTAAAGAACTTTTTTTTTTCTATGGATTTCTCTTTTCGATTCTATGAGAATCCTAACAACAAAGTTTGCTTCTCTTCATAGCTGTTAGATGAAGTAAATCAAATTTTAAAAAAAATTACGTAAGTAGATCATAACGGCTTCTCATTGATAGGATGCCACCTGGCTGAACCTCATTCGTAGTAGTGGGTTTCGTTCTACGTGTTTTCGCACTACCTAAAACTTCGTAAATATAACTAGGCCAATCCTCGCCAGAATGGAGAACACGAATTTGGGGGCGGACTTGCAAATATTATTATCTCACCTGAGAGCTTCCGGAATGGCTGAAGGGCGCGCGTGGGCGGCCTCATTCATACTGAGCAGTGACGTCACACGGTCGATTAGACTGACGCTTGCTTAGTATGTAAGCGCGGTGGCGTGTTTGCCTAGATCAAAAGTGAACCTTATGTGGGTGTGGGATATCCTTATCTGTAACTTCAACTTATTTTGTTATTTAAAAATCACATTACGGTAATTGATTTTATGAGGTACTAGCTGTCCGTCAGCGGCTTCGCCCGCGTAGACTGTCTTTCCTGTCAAAATATAGCCTTAATTTAAAAAAATCCCCGATAATGTAGCTTTATATTGGTGTAATTTTTTTTGAAATCGGTCCAGTAGTTTCGGAGCCTTTTCAATACAAACAAACAAACAAATCTTTTCTCTTAAAATATTAGTATAAACTAGCTGCCTCGATGGACTTCGTTCTGTCAAAAGCACGTCTCGCCCGCGTTTCTCCAACTTGATTTACATATACTATTATTTTTCACTGAATGTTTTGTGCAATCGTAATAAAATATAGCCTATGTCCCTCCGTGATAATGTAGCATAATATTAGTGAATGAATTTTTAAAATCGGTCCAGTAGTTTCGGAGCCTATTCAATACAAACGAAAGAACAAACAAACAACCAAATCTTTCCTCTTTATAATACCTATTAGGAATGAATACCTACGCCCGAATTCAGAAGAGACAATCAAAAATTGAGCACCCTTTAAATTGATGCTGTCCTGTCACATTGTCAAAAGGACAGTATTCACATTTGAGTTGGGTTCAACTTTGATTATCGTTTCTGGATTCGGGCGATAAAGAATTTGGGTTAAAGACACGCGAGTACTGGTACTGTTCAACAGGGTTACCAGCATTAAGTATACATACATTAGTATGTTAGTTTGTATATCAGCGACTAAGTTCACTGACCCGACAGAAGAAGATACGATAAACATTTGTGCAAGTTTGTAGTCCGATTAGATTACTAAAATTGTTACTAAAAAGTACTTTTGGATTTGATAAGTAAAAGTTCTCATACGGTTTTTGACTTTAGGTAAGAACCTAATAAATAACTTATCAAATACCATGTGAATTATATTAATTCGATGTCTTATTCAAAAATACTTAATGTCTTTTCTTTACAACTTTAGCTAATGTAATGTTGTGCTAATGATCTGTCACTTTGTCGCAAGTACTGACAGCAATTTGAATGTAAGAGGCAAATCATTACATAGTTAAAAGTATCTTCGAATATGAACATTTTGTTTTAATATTTAACAATGCTTGTTTTCATATCGAATGGTATAAACTAGAATAAATCGAATTAGAGCAGCCACCCGGATTGTGGAATAAGCTGGTTCGAATTCTGCCTGATATCTTCAGGGTCCGAAATTGGTTTTTTTCTAGTTTTATACCTTTCGAGATCTTTGAATATTTTCGTAAGAATCACCCCAGAAACGGTAGTCAACGTTTATCATTTCTGGTTTTGGACCAAAGAGAGGTACTCTTTGGTAAGCATTTTGACATCCTTTCTAAAACACAACAAACGCATTAGTATTTCCTGAGGTATTTCAGTTCTCCATGTATCTAGCTCCATGTATCAACACCCATACTTGAATTGTGCTGATAGATTAAATAAAATGCCTTTAAATCATGAGTGAGGCCCGTGTTCATTTTGACTTTAGTTTAACATTGGATAAGAAATACTCACAAAACGTCTATCGTAAAATTCTTTATTTAAACGATGAAAGAACATTATATGGCAGACCCATAAACTCAGTGAACATATATTTTTTTAAAAAAATAATAAATATGCGTCAGACAACACACCTCTTGTAATTGTCTCGAAGTAGGGATTAATATCCCTGTGTTACGAGGTACCAGACAAGGAAATAAGCCAGGGGCGTCACCAGCACACCTAGACCCGAGGCAATTCAGAAAAGATCGTTTCCTGAATTGACCCGATCGAACCTGGGACACTACGGAAATCGAGGCGAGAAAAACCCACGGAAATAGGTGCTACAGCGCACTGCGCCAATCGTGTCGTCGAGAGAGAAATTCATTCGTGAAAAATGTTTTCAGGAATTCACAAAAAAAAACATTTTTCACATTTGTGAAAAATGTTTTTTTTGTGATCACAATCACAGCCCTGGCTACTATGGCCCCCATAGCCGCATTCGGGAAGACTAACCCAACAATTTCAGCAAGGGGGGAACGCATGAACTGGATGACGCAACTTGGGTAGGCTTTCCACCCGCTCTGGACCGAAGACCTGTTTCTGTGGCAAAATGCTGTATTAGGTAGAGGAATATGTTTAGTAGTGGACTTCTTAGGGTTGTTGATGATGACGGTAATAAAAATAAATACCAAATATTTATCCTCAAACCTCATGACCCTCCATGAGGTTTGAGGATAAATATTTGGTAAACAATTCTTTAAAACAGTTTTATAACGCCTTTAGTGTTTCAGTTCGGGCTAGAGACCTGCCTACTTCTTTATTGTTCTGTTATAGAAAGCCAATTCTACAGAAGCTCCTTTTTTGTCTTGGTCTGCAACAACAAAGCAAGATATTAATAAAATTTCTAAATTCGTGTAATTTGGCATCAGGTACTTTCAATGTTGTAATTTGTTATTGAATAATACATATTCTAATCTAATAAGACAAATCTAATCCAAGGAAGAACAAACACAAATATTTCGTCACTTAGACTTGGGTTGGACCCACGACCCGCAGCTTACTTCGGGACTGCTGAACCAATTAGACAGATAAAAACCAGGTCCGAGGTGTAATAAACCTGTTAATTTCCCATTAAATAATATGATCAAACCAGTTTTCGCTACAAACATACTTAAATCGAGGCAATATTAAGTTGGTGTAGGTAAAACTATTAATTTACTCGTACTATAGAATAGTTGCGATAAGCTAAGTATTAGTATGGCCTTGGTTGATTTTATTTATCTGTCAAATTAATGCGTTCCACAATTTGTGAGGTACCAGTGCAAGCGACAGCAGTTTTAAAAAAAACTCGTATTATTTCTTGAATAAAAAAAAGGTTTGGTAAGTTAATTCCATTTAACGTTACATGGTTACTAAAATGACACACATTTCGGAGAATGTGCAAGTGAATATGTTCCGTCTGGATGCAAATACCACCTTCCACCTTACGGAAAACCACAGGTTAATAACACCACCGCTTAACTAGTTCTTGTCTTGTGCCGCCAGCACCTTTTCACTATAGGGGCATTAGAATTACGCCTAAACTTGTTGATATTCCACCCCTACGTACGACGCGTTTTGCTAACCCTTTTATAATCCAGTTGAGAAGTAAATATTACTGGGGAGTTGAGTATCTTTAAGACAGAATAGGCATAGAATGATAAGTAACCATTTTTTGTTCACTATTAAATTGTGTACATATTAAGATCATCAAATGTGCAAACAGTTTTATTTTCTAACCCCTCTCGAAGAACTGGAAACTGTAATAGTTTTGAGAAAACCTCAACAGGAAGCTCATTCCACAATTATAATTCAACAATATTGATAGATATTTTTTTCATTTTTAATCCGCTGACGCTTGTAACTCGAACGCAAAGATGGCGCGTGGCAACCGATTTTTATGCCAGTTGTTTTAATATTTTACAACATCGTCCGATAACAATATCTGTCTGTAATTCGCATTTATATTCAAGGTGAATTGTTCCGTGTTACTACTGGGAGGTGACCCTATGCAAAATCTAACCGAACTGAGGTTATAAGTGACGGAAATTTGTTTCCGTCAGACACATCACTAGACTAGACATTAGACCCTATCCTCAACTATCTAATCGGTCAACACTGTATTAATTATCATTACTTAAGAAGGAACATCAACTTAAATGGACGGGACGGGAATAATAAAAAAAACTCCTAATCGTTCGGCAGTCATATAGGTATTGTTCGGGATATCTAATGTTTTCAAAGAAGAATGTAATTGCTTAGAGATGACTCCGGTACAGGAGCGAAACCATCTGTATGATATAAACTTCATTCATGTTCCAAATTTTAAGTATTTCATCTTTTAATTCGGTGCAGTATTGAATTTTTTCAGCCATCATTTCTAATATCATTTTAACATAACATTTTCTTAAATGATAAAATTTTCAGACAGACTTGACGTTTTGAAGTGTTTAAGAAATTAAAAAAATCTTATTAATTCTTTCAAGCAAAGCATCTCGGACCCCACTGTTGCTCTGTCGATGGTTGAAGTCTCAAGACAATTTTTTTTAAAATAGGTGTTGGCCTATTATAGTCGAAAGAAGGTAAACTTTTCGATGTCATGCTCACTAAAATGTTTCTGGGGTGTAGGCGTTATGTGACGGGTCGTTTCACTCCCTAAAATATGGTTGAGTGGAACGATGGCTGGATCATACGTCAACTTGTGAACAGTGGCCACTTAAGGAAACTGGTCTGCTCAGGTTCACTATAATTTGGGTACCGTAATGATAACTAACTAACTTGATGTTCAAACTGTATGACTCTAGTTACAAAGGCATATTGTAAGACTTACCTGAATTATTGTAAACCACATTTTTTAAAAGAGCAACTACTGAGTTTCTTGCCGGGTCTTCTCAGTGGAATCAGACTTCCGACGCCGGTGGTAGAGTCACATTATAGGTTTGTAGGATATTTAGTATATAGATTGTATTAATATTATTTATGTTCATTATAGCTGAATTTAAAATGTTAAGTGACGATTCAAAAGAACTATGAATTCATGGTCTACTTGAATGAAGCATTTTTGAGTTTCAGATGATTTTTCTTGGCGTAGCTGGGTTGTGGCACCGCTTCCCCAAATCTCTGACAAAGACAAACAGGCATTTAGAATGAAAATGTGTACGTATATTCTCTGTGACTGGGTTTCATCACTATTCTAAAGTCAGTATTACTTTTAGGCTATAAAATGTATTTCTTCATACTATAAATAAACTATAAAATAAATACTAGCAGACGCATTACACTCAAATGATAAGATGATCTTAAGATAAAAAAAATATGGTACACCTATACATTTCAGTATAACAGGTAGTAACCGTCAGATCAACATAAAATACATTAATAGGACTTCCAACAACAAATCTTCATTAATCTGACTGTAATCTTTTTACACGAGCGTGATGTACATCTATTGCATCATTAGTTTCTTCGCACTTGTAATCGGAAAAGTTTTTCCGTGTTCTAAAGATACAGTGAGGCCCACGTCAGTCTACGTACTATCTACTACTTGTTTGCTTTTACCAACCAGCATTTTATAATCCTCGGAGTAGTTCAGCCTCAAAGAAAGTGAGAGATCTTCAAAAAATGGGCGTAGTTATACGCGTGTTCAGTTTATGAACTTCTGTCTACGCATTCAGTGTACTCTGAATCGGAGGTCTCTCGAAACTGGTGAATTGTGAGTCCAGTTTTAAAAGATCCGTGGTGTGTAAGGTTTAGTTTCAGAACAAGGATCAAAATACATGTGTTGCTCAATGTTTGGTATGCAAAGTTGTCTGGTCCTACCACAATAGCTTACTGCGTGGCGGCCAAGGTGACGGAAGGTCAACATTTTGCGCAATATTTCGTATATTAAATGACGTCTCTTATAAATATTTAATGCGGTGATTCTTAAGTGCATTCACACTGAAGGTGCAGCTTTGCCATTGTGTGGGCTGCGGACAATAAATAACAAATGACCAAGTTCCTTGATCGCGAGATATTGGGATGAATTGACAACTGGGCCGTTAATAAGTGGGTCTTGGGCTAAAAATAACAGGGTTATTATAGGTACATCGTTTCGGCTGTTGGATGGTAAAATCAGGTCATCATTCCACTAGGTTTCAGTTTCCATTTTGTGAACCACTTGAGAACCTTCTATTGGCGTAACTATAGGGTGGCAGGACTGGCAAAATTCCGCGAGCCACTTGCGTGTTCCGAAGTGGCAATGTGACGATCTTTCTTGGGGCGCCATCTAATGAATTCACCACGGGCTTCAGATGGTACAGTTACGCAATTGGAACCTTACCTTACCCAACAGACATCGGTTCTGCAAGTGATATGGCCTGCCCATTCACACTTCAGCTTGGTTCAAAATTCATGACATGTTGACAGTAGACCATTTTCTGCAAGATTCTCTTAAGCTTTGTAAGCACTCAACCCCGGGGTGCCTTTTCCGCTGAAAACCTGGTAGCCCACGACAAAGATCTTAACCAAGAGCAACAAGTCAATAAATGGGTATGGGTAATGTTTATTTATAGTCCTTAATACTGACGACCTGACGACCGACTTGGTGTAATGGTTAAGAAGTTGGCTACTACACCAGAGGTCGCGGGTTCGACCCACGCACAGTACAAACATTTGTGTGCATGAACATGTCTGTTTGTACTGGTCTGGGTGTCTCCTATGTATAATAAGTATGTATTTACAAAAGAAAATGTATTTAAGTATGTTTATCCGTTGTCTAGTATCCCATAACACAAGCTTTAATTAGCTTACTTTGGGGCTAGATGGCGCTGTGTGGAATAATGTCCAGGGATATTTATTTATTATTTATTATTTATTTAATACTGGTTATGAACATGCGCCGCAATTAGGATTTAAGAAGGCTAGTTTTCAATGGCCAAGTGCAATATTAGTCCATTATTGTACTTGTATTGTGGGTAAAAAGACTTTGAGGTGTTTTTCCCATGTGATGTCTCTAATTTCGATGGTTAAGAACCAACACCTCCTTTACATAATGACTATTAGCAAATGTATTTTTGATGTCATTGACGTTAAGGTCGTTTCTCGTCATAGCTTGTGTTTCACTTCCTAATGCCAAATACTTAACATCTACTGCTTTGTAGACAATATTATCATTATGGATATCTAACTTGATGTATTGCTAGATGTACTCTTTTTAGAAAAATATACCCAACAGGTACATCTTAAAAAGAAAACCTTCTTCTCCTATTTTGGCATCCTTTTTAACAGCTGTTAGGTAAGATCAGTTCCATCAAGTAACATTTTAGAACTATTATTTTAGGCAAAAAATAATACTTTAAGATATCATATCTCGGCTCCGATATCACTTAGAACAATTCTGACCACTCATATATGTTTCTTTATTAAAGTGCTATAATTAAGTGATACAATTATTGCTGGCCGTTAATAACAAAAATGACGCCACGGGTCACAGATGTAAATTACATAAAATTTCACCTTCACTTCACCTTTGACACATAATACACATACAGATGTGTCGGGACACTTTTCGACCTATGATTTGTCCAATCTCTTTGATCTCCTGGCCTCCAGCAGGTGGAATCTGGTGGTGGTGGTGGCTCTCTGTTTAAGACTCCAGAGGAATCTGGGACTCTCACCGTCTTGCCTAGATTTTTTAATATAAATTTAGCTAAATTGCAGGCCTTCAAGATGAGTATGACCAGAGCTCAGTGATTGCTTTGCATTACTGTACTTGTCAGCCTCATGTCTTGACCTCACGACCGCTTTCCATCAGGTGGAGTGAGGTCATATTGACTGGCACTATAAAAAAATACGTAAATATGGCTTCTCTGTCTCAATTTTCTGAATTATGAGAAACGGATTCTGGGGTGTGCCGTGTGCCTCCTGCGGACGCCATGATTTTCACGTTAAGTGGATTTTTCATCGAATTAAATATCTATTTCATAAAGAAGAACACAATTACTTCTGCTGCCTCATAGTAGTTTTGACAGGTTTTTTTCTTGTAATTCCGAATAGGCAAAGTATGAATGTACATTCTAAACCTGCAAAAACTCCATCAAGCTGCGTGTGGCGCGAAACAGAAGACGGTTGCCCATAAAATCACGTTTGGCGCCACACAGCACTTTAGTTCCCATTACCGTCGCTAGTGGCGCCACCGCCGCGGTTACGCAACTGGAGTGATGTATACGTATACGAGTACTCGAGTTAGCCGTGACTCGGTGACCCCGTGCCCAGATACGGGCATCCGGTGCATTGTTTGGGTATTATTATCAGACGCTATGCGTGTCGCAGATTATGGAAAAAAATTGGCAAATGATTCAGACTAGTGCTTCGGTTAGGATAGAGAGTAATGGAGTCTCTGGGACATTTTTACATTTAAATTGCAAGATTGTTTCATGACTAACTAGCTCTTAACTGGTATATTAGAGGGTTCTTTCTAACCACGTACATATTTGACATTGATAACATTAACGGTTTTGGTTTTCATACAAGGTTGCAGGTTGACAGTGCCCTAGATTCTGGGGAACTTCATTCATCATTTGCGGAATCATTTGCAAAAGTACACATGAAGCTTTTAGGGTCAAGAAGGTTCATATATTATGTAATTATGTATTATGTTAGTTGTTTAAAGAAATTAAATTTACTCATTAAAACAATTGATGAATACATTCTGAAATGGGTCGAACGGTACAAATGTAGGGCCCACCACTCTCTGAATCTAAAGGTGCTCCCTCACTTGGAGCATTCGCCTTTAATGTAGAGTTACAGTGTCGAGCATTACATCAGTAAGGGAGGATAACCGAGCATTACAGTGCGCAAACTGTAATGTTACAGATTCGATCATTACGTTGGTGAGGGAAAAGCACCGAGCATTACAGTGCGCAACTTGATGATAAAATGTGTAATATTTTGATACAACTTGGAACATCTCTCATCATCTCCGTTTGGCGTTGTGGAATCAACTAAATTCTCAAAATCGAATCTAATGTTACACGCGAATGCTCGTCAGTCAGGGATGTATGATTGTAATGTAATGCTTAAAATCGAATCTGAACATTACAGGATTTACAGTAGAATGCTCTAAATGAGGAAGCACCTTAATAGGGTGTTAACTAACGTCATTTATATAATCAACACAACATAATCACAAGAAGGAAAAATAATAATCTTGCTGCCTTTGATATAAAAATCATTGTCTAGGCAGCTAAGACCTCACTCCCACAAATCTTACTAGTTCTCCATCACACGCCATCAGAAAGAGTCAACTGGAACGAGGGTAAAAAAACTCCTGTCCTACTGATTATGGGAACAGTTGGTACCTGTTACGGGTATGTCCCGGGCCAACACTACTGGGGCCCGTTCCAAATCGCTTTCCGCAAAGTGATTTTCACGCTCGTCGGTTAGAAAGAGACAAAACGATCAAAACCTTTGTCTGTCAGCTGTCAGGTGAATTTCATCCTGGCACCGCGGTGCCGGTTGAATTGGCAGTTAACCAGAGTGATAAATGTCACCCAAACCCGTTCTGAAACAACTAGGAAACTGTCAGGTGACAGTTCGGTCAACGCCGATTTCGCTCGGGTTCAATTTGGAACGGGCTCGAGTGATTTCTACTCCTCATAGGGAATTTTCACTCGTTTTGGAACACAGCCCCGATGTCTGTTGCAATACATTTCTTCAATGGTAGCATTGATTCTTTGAATTCTAGCTTAAACAATAAACCTCATTAAACAAAGTACAAATAGCTTTATTAATCGTTATTCATTTACTTTAATGAGGTTAGGTGGCAACAGAACTGTTTTTTAAAGTCAAAGCCAAACTGCGTAACTTATCTACTGCATAAATGAAATTTAGGAAATAGCTAACTTGCCTCCGAACCTTACTATTGTCTCCATTATCTATACTAATATTATAAAGCAGAAGAGTTTGTTTGTTCGCTAGAACGCGCTTATCTCAGGAACTACTGGTCCGAATTGAAAAGTTCTTTCAATGTCAAAAAGTCCATTTATCGGCTATATATCCTCAGAGGCTAGTAACTTAGATAAGGAAAACAAAAGTAATTTAAATTATAAGGCCTTTTGGTTTTGATCAAAATAAATAAATTTTGTATTGGTAACTTTTTTTTCAGTATTTATTTTCATTAAATGTTTCACTTTTTAACTCTTTTTATTTATGGAGCTTAACAACACAAGTAAGACAGGAGTAAAACAGTGGTCGCATGTCATTAACTTACAGAAAACAATAAAATAGCAGATTTTTGGCCACGTTAAGCTACTATCGGCAGTTTTGTGAAGAGTAACTAAAGGAATTTTATACACAGAACGTGTGTGTAGTTAATGTGTTAAAAATTCGTGATTTTTTAACAAAATAAACCTAAAAATAAAACATCCGAAAGGCTAGTTGTTCATTTGTATATTTTGTAACTATACCTATCACTATGGAACAAAACTTCTTACTTTTGTTCAAAGTTAAGTTAAAATTGCAACAGGGAAGTGACGTAGGTTGTCATGATTAACAAGGCGACTTATTCTCAGTAGAACAAGCGCAAGGACTATTAATTCCTCTTGTTTTTTTTAACAATGTTTTCACTATTCGTCTATCTTGCCATGTGCACGTTTTGCTCAGCTTTTCTGGATAAACTGTATATAAACTAACGAATTAGGAAAAATATTTTATATGGCGATACTTATCACCTAATTCCCGTAACTACAACCACACTCTAATCAAAAGTTGAGGACGTTGTCACATGTCAATAGAAATGAAAAGGATATCTATACATGTAAGGACTGCTCAGCTTTGATTGACGTTTGTGGATTCGGACGTAAGACTATTTAAACTGTACCGTACTTTGAGAGACTCTTATGTTTGATTTGTGTATTTAAGTATTAATATTTAAGATAACTATTTGTTGTTTGTCTTTTGTTTCTTCAAGTTCTAGATGTTGCACACCCCGAAATTCCATTTTTTTCTGTTATACTTTGCGGTTGACTGGTAGATAACCTCAAGGCATTAAGTCCGCCAATTGGACTTTATTCGTTGGTGAAATAAAGAATAAATAAATAAATAAAAAGCTATGATTTGTTTTTACACCTAGGAAGGCAAGAATTAGAGCACAATCTAACAAGAAATCTATACTTACTGTTAATGGTGTATCTACTAAATCAATTCATCTTAAATATAGATTTTTAATAATTAACTTCTCAAGAAGTATTTCAAGTTAAAGGTTAGTTGATATATATACTGTAATGTGTCACAATTCCTTAGCTAGTGCTTCTGTATCAGGTACATCGCATCACCCTCGACATTCCACTGCAAGACTCGCTCCGACCTAGGTTTTGCTTGAAAGCCGCAACAATCTCAGTAGTTACTCGCTCCATTGGGTCAGCTCTCACTTCCTACGCAAATAATATCTATGGCAATCGAAAGCAAAGGAAAAACGAGAATTTACCTAACATAAAATAACGCCTGGCACTTTTTTTAATGTATTATGAGAGTTTCGTCGGGTTGGGGCAAATACGCGTTGCTAGCATATCCTAGCCGCAAATTTGACAGTAAGCCTAGTAGAATTTGTGAGAAGGAAGCCTTCCCCTGTAAAACTAGGAGTAGATTTGCACTATTACCCTATACATATTAATAAATGTAAAGTTGACACATTCTAAAAGCATTCCTCAAAACTTTATGATACGTACCAAAAAACTAACATTAACAAATGTTGATGGAAATCACCCCTTATTAACCCTTGAAGCGTCTAAGAAACGCTCAACTATTGAACAGATGACTTGGTTTCATGTTGCAAAAGTTGCGGTTTTATTGTGTAATATCTAATGAGTATATCAGTTACCATTATGATAGTAAACAATCACTGTTCACTTATCTACACCAACTCTTTAATCACATGAATTCTCATTTAAGAGATGAATATAAATCATATTACGATTTTAAATTAACAATTAAACCAAGGTGACTTTGATCTTGTGAATGAGTCCACGACGGAAGGGTGCTTGTGTAATGGCAGATAACCCTTAACACCGATCGCAATTTTTTTAAATATTTTTATTATACTCGTTTACCCGAAGTTGATAATTATTTTGTTTGACTTTCAATACGGTCATTTTGATCATCGCCGTCGATTACCTACTTTATGCTCTTTGATAAAAATTACGCAATCATTTTAAGGGGTCCGTGGCAACAATATGAATTTTAACAGTTTTCGATTTTCAGATAGATCACCAAGCCGTTTTTTTAAAGATGGCATTGTTGACAGGCAAATCGCCACCTGTCAACCAAATATACCCCACAAGAAAGCTTTGACGAGCAATGAAGAGGTCTAGGATCGATTTTTTCGACGAAATCGGATGAGTAATAAGAAATACTAGGTTACAGACTTAGGCCAACGCATAGGTTTGTCGAAGAGCTGGGGTTAGGACACAAACATGAAAGGTTACACAAAACTAAAGAATCAAGAAAATCATAACATAACATATCTACCATCACGACTTTATCCCAACGGAGGTAGTTAGAGGCAAGTGACTGTACCGTCATGGTAAACAAAACACTCAGAAGCCCACTTTTCACTAATGGTATTTGAACCCAACGTGGTAGGTGGTGAGCCTTCCGCCGTTATCCGGGTTGATTTGGTTTGTTATCGATGTTTTCCGTCACCGCAGAGTTAGTCGGATATTTAACAATGAACACAAAGATTTTGGTTCTGGCCAGATTTGAACTCGGGACCACACGATCCACGATCTGAGTTCGGGTGCTAAGTCAAGACGCTCTCTCATCAAGAAAAATCTGGCATAGTAAGCATTCTGCAACCAGCCATTATCAATGGAATAGACTTTTTCAGAAATGAACGTGTTGAGGCAGCTGATGAAGAACTGGCACAGTAGGTAGCAGACGCCTAGTTGCTACTGTTGCCATGTTATTATGTTTGTTTTAGACTCATTCTAGTGTTGATAGATTCAATAGAATGAAGTATCGTGAATGCATCAGAAGATATGGAACCCAGAGGAGATGATATACCCGCTCTTGGCGATACCTTCATAATATTCGGGCTCTTCAGTAATGGCGGTTGCTTGTCTGATTTTAAATAGTTTGTATAATGAAGTCCGATCTTTATATTCAATTTTCCGTATTCGTTATTAGGTAAAAAGCGGCTGCTGCAATAATTTGCTGATAAAAATCAGGGGTTAAAGTATCAAGATTTTAAATTTCGATTTATATTGTGTGCGTCATTGACGTAATCTTAAAAAGTATTATCGGTCATTTTTTATACTAATATTCAAATGAGACGACACACTATAATGGTTTTGTTGAGATACATAAAGCGTCATAAATTTATTCGTATATTTATTTATTATTCGTTTTGTTATAGGAAGGTGTTGATAACTTTACAGAGAAAAACGTTCTAGGGAATTTTTCTAGGAAATTTTAGTTTTTAATCAGATTCAAATCAAAAGGCACCCAAGAGTAGCTAAAAGTACAGTTATTTCTGATCCCACTGTTGGGCAAAGGTATCCACTATTGAAATCATGTCATCTCTAGGATAGGGTATCGATAGGCTTAATTACCACGCTTGTTGAATGCTTGTTATTGAGCTCAATCCTAATCAGACAACTAAATCGTTACCGCCATGGGTCCACTCATAGCCGCTAAGGTCGTGAGTTCGATTCCTATCCTGCACAAATAGTATTTGTTCTGTGCGTGGGTACAACTATTCTGTAGGTATTCAGATAGTTTTCTAGAATTGTCGAAGTAGGTATGTAATTATGGTGTATTTAAGTCTCTCACACACTAGTACAAAATGTGTTCAGATGGTCTTGTTGTGTAAAGGATGGCACAGAGGTACTTATTACCAATATAGTTAAATCTGTCTCCATGATAGAGAGTTAAAAAAGTGAAATATCTATTCTCAAGTACCAATAAGCTTTGCTCTATGTATAGCCTATTTCTTGTTAATTAAACAATAATTAATGAAACCTTTCCTCATTTAATTTGAGTTAAGAGCAAGCTATTAAAATTTCCGTAACCACTTATTGAATTATAACAAGTGGGTTAACCCGACGCGAGACGAGCGTTGTCTACACTCATCTCATCTAACCTTTGAATGAATATTCAATATGTGGCTATTATTCAGCTAACCCTTTCATACCCGCCCTATAAGATGGACACAACTCTTACAACGGCGGATGGTCTTACAGACCGAGAGTTTATTTTAGAATTTATTGAACAGAAAATAGGAAAATACAAACTTACAAGCGTGTCCGGTCACACTTTGTTGTTGTATCCTGTATCTTGGTCTGCTGGAAGAAAACTCTTTTTAGAATTGAATTTCATAAGATGCCTTGTAGGTAATGTCAAACATGAAATGTGTACCTAATTGCTTTGAAATAAGGTTCAAAAATGTCTCCTTATCCATTTAAGAGCAATTTGGTTCAAGAGTAAGCCTCCTGCTTATCACTTACAACCTGCTCGTCTAAATATATGAAACTAGCTTTCCGCCCGCGGCTTCGCCCGCCTGAATTTCATTTTTATGACATAGGGAATTTTTTCAGACTTACGATACTTGTTATTCACAAAATTCCGTCTTAGTTAGTACCTACGTCCTAAAAGGAACCCCTATGCATAATTTGAGACTCCTAGTACTAGAAGTAACGAAGTCTCATACAAACAAACTATCAACCCCAAAAACAACCTCTTAGAGGTCGAATTTTTGCCAATTTTTAAGTGTAATATTTTTACAAACTTTGAATGCCATATTTATTTATATCTAATCAACAGCCTATAATATAAGTTTTATGCTTCTAGTTCTGAAAATGACTATACTTTCATACAACCTTTCATCCTCCTTTTCAACGCTTTACAACACTTTTCTCCAATTAAAAAGTAGCCTATGTCCTCAGGCTCTAGACTATCTGTGTACCAAATTCCATTTAAATCAGTTCAGTAGTGTTTTCGTGAAAGCAAGACAGATAGACAGACAGAGTTACTTTCGCATTCATGATATTAGTATGGATAGTCTATGAGTGGTTGAGGGGTGCGCCATAAACATGCTTCTAGGCAATAATATGTCGTTATTCGATAAGTGCCATCGAAATATAATGAATAAGTTGCGTCATTTGGTATACCATTTATGTAACTTAACGTATTCACCTATTGGTCTGAAAGACCAACTTGTGAACATTTGAAGGTTAGACAAGAATCTTCCAACGTTCCATTTCCATACATTTCATACATTTTACTTACATTAGCATAATTGTAACATTGACTTATTTAACGTTGTAGAAACAAAGGTATCCTTCGTGATATATTGGGATTCTAATTAATATTAATGTCTTGTTTATTATTTTAAGCGGCGTGTTGCCCAATGAGGTTAGCATGAGTTGCAATCTAGGGCGTTGTGTGGGATGCCTAGGTAACCTAATAAAGGGACGATGGAAATATTTCGTTTTGTGGTGAAACAACGTAGAAATAGTTCGTGGTACAGAGACTAGCGGCTCGCTTACACCTGATCCGTTATCGGCTGAACTGTGCTCGGCCATCATCGGCCAAACTCGGCCTATCAAATACAACGTATGTAATTAATGCATGGTACGCGTACACCAAAACCGATTTTTTCGGCCAATGGTGGACCGAACTAACTACTTCGTTTGATTTGTTCGGACGAGTTTGGCCGATGACGGAAGAGGCCCGAGCATAGTTCGGCCGATAACGGATTACGTGCATGCCAACCATTAGAACGGAAAGTCGGTAACAAAAACACTAGTTATTGATTTAACATATTTGTTTTCTTATTTAAATTTTTGTGCTTTTCAAGCAGAAACGATCAGAAATCGCGATTGATTGATAGTATGTCCAAGTTATTATCTAGACACGCGGTAGCGTGTCAAGCCAAGTTCAAGCCAACAGAACTGGCGAGCAGCACCGTGTGTAATATAACACGAACCACTTGTAGCCACTTTTGACCCCCTTATAACTCTAAAACTATTTCACGTAAACATGTCAAATTTAGCTTATCTAATGAAACTTGAAAGATCGATATGTATTCCAAATTTCATAAATACACCTCAAACGGTTTTTTAGATATTAACATCCAGAAATCGTCATTTTTGTGACTGACTGACCTATATATCTAAATTCTAACCAGTTTCAGATGACCCAGAAATTTCAAATTTGGCATCCAGATAGGTGGTTGATTAAATACAAAGGCAAAAATCAGAAACTAGTAAATTTTTATCATAAAAGTTAAAAAAAATATGTAAATGTTGATATTTCAATAATAAGTTGAGCTCATATATATAAATATATATATAGTAAATTGCGGTCGTCAAAAGTTTCTAATAGGCGGTGTTAAGATTTTTCTCTATTTAATAACCTCCACCCAAAATCTTGTAATTAATTTAATGGTTCGAATTCTAAGTGTGCATATGAGAACCCGTTAGTACATACGTACGTACGTACGTAATCATCCGCCCAGGGTTACTTACTACTATATTCGCTCTAAATTTTCATAATGAACTAAGAAGGTCAGAATATGCCTTGTAGAATGTAGATATTATCTACTTGACAGAATCGGCTAAAAACAAAATTCATCATGACATGTGAAAAATTGCACCAAGATCGACATAAACAAAAACACTCGCCAAGTCAGACCTTACTTAGGCTTCAATATATTATCCTACTGATCATTGAACTTTGCACCCATTTAGATCTTACTTCTTTTGTCGTTCAAGTCAACAACCAAGGCATATTAATATTTAACTTGGCTGTCATTTCACATTTGTTTTTGCTGGGATCTGCAATTACAAATTTTCTTGAATGAATTGGTTTGGTTGGGGGGGCGGGGGTCAATCAATGCCCGGTCGACCAGAGACCTGAATGTGCGGCTTGTAAACTCTGACACCACTTCCCATATGAGTTCTCGCTTCACCACGCAACCTCTAAGGACCGAGTGTGCATAAGAGGATACAGAAGCGCCGTTTTTCCATACAAACTTAGTCCCCTGTTTCCTCTCTGGATATTGCTAGTAGAGGAATATATTTTTTTCCAAAAAATCTATTGACACTATTGGCATGTCCCAATGTCTATTTTGGTCCGAGTAGAAGTCTGTTTTTTCTTACATGACTTATTAAGGATGTAACGTTTTGCGTTGTACAAAAACATAAACCACATGAAATTTACGTAAAACTGGAAAGAATTAAGCATTTTCAGATCAACGTTTAAAACAAAAACGAAATACTCGTAATGAAATAATTTAGCTAATTTATTTGACAGTAATTTGACAGCTCCTCCTCTTAAAAAATAGGTTGTCATGTGACTAGTTATGGGAATGGTAAATAAATGATAAATTTATATAATTTATTTATTTTCAATAAAGCAAAATTTTAAAAGGCATCGTACCGTTAGTGATAGGCGTTATCTTGGAAACACCAGAGACATGAATTACTATGTTATTTTTCTCTACACTTCACTTTTTAACCAAATACTTTTGGGTACATTTAGTCATCCTTAAAAATATGAAATCATCGAGAGGCTCATGAAGTGAATAACCTTTAAGAGGAACTATGTAGCTATATTGCTGCCGTTTATATAGCTACTGCTTGCAACGTTATATTTAAAGTTTAAAATAAATTAATTGACCCGATCCCTTCATCAGGTGTCATGATAATCATTCACTACAAAATCGTGATTACGAGTACAACTGCTCGGCCGTCACTCTGCAAAATCTGATGGGCGTGTGACGGGCACCCGGCGGGCAAAACTGTGCGTATGTGTGAAACGAGGGGTGTGATCTAGGGATGAGGAATGATTCGCATCATTTTAAACTTTGGCATTCGCATCGAGCCATGCGAATGTTTAGCGAATTCGAATGTTGTGCGGGTCACGACAAAATGATGAGAAGGCTGGTCATCTCGGCCATATTTGACCAATAATGAAGCGCTTTTCCGATTCCGACTGTTTGTTGTGGTCAAGTTTTCACTAACTATAGCGTAATCATTGTTCAATTGGTTTTGAGCCATTCATGGCATTCTCATGGCGGAAGTGAAATAAACTGAGATAATATGGCGATATTTTACGCCTATAGAACGTGACCACGCGAAATACAATGTTTGCGAAAAAGTTAACTTAGTCGTTTTATAATCCTTTCTGGAACATTCGCATTCGAGGTTCGCATTCGCACCCCAAATATTCGCATTCGCATCCGCATTCGCGAATGTCAAAATATGACATTCGCAACATCCCTAGTGTGATCGCACGGGTAAATCCGAACGTTTATAGTAGGCAAATGACTGAGTATGATTCATTCGATGATTTGTCACTACTAGTGGCTATGGTTACCAATACGCTATTTTTGTTTACATAAACATCTTATAAAAAACAGACTATAGTAATGTCACCTGTCCTGGAACGATTTCTGAAGCTTTGGTTGGAGGCGCTCTTCGTTTCTAATAGATTAAAGTGAAGTATGTGTTTTGTTGCAGATCTACAAAGGCCTAGACGTCGTGACTGCGAAAGCCAGTTCTCAGGAAAGGGAGGCAGCTCCTCACCATCTCCTAGACATTCTGGAGCCGCACCAGATGTTTACCGTTGTCGACTTCAGGAATAGAGCACTTAAACTTGTATCCTTTATAAAAAAAACTAGAACTAGATAGTCTACTGACATTTTTGACAGGACAGCATCAATTTGAATGGTGCTCAACTTCGATTGTCGATTCTGGATTCCGGCGATAATCTATCATGAACAACTCTTTTTGTGTTCTTTCCCAAATAATGCTAAAATAATGACTACCTATGGAATTTCACAACTTCTTTTGTGAACTCAAAGAAGCAATTGTATAAATAGTTTATGTTAAACTTAATAAGTAAACATTGACAGACAAACACATCTGCAAAATGTAGAATTATTATAAAATGATTCATTGCCTCGAAATGTAATTCCTTTTTCTAGTATTGATTTTATTTCCCCTAAATGTTATATTTAAACAGACGGTTGATTATAATTTTATTGTTGTTTCAGCAATAACAATATCTGTGGCGCCTGAAATTGTCAATTGTTCAAATTATAATTTTTTAGGCATTGAAAATACCAATACATATTAATGCATGCTATTTTTCCTGAATCACGTCGTTTTATTAAAACTTTTACACCTGCCGCCAAAACTACGGCCACATTAAGGCTAAGAACTAACGGAGCGGTTGTCACCCACGCCCGCCGCGGATGCGGGCCTGCAGCTTCTACAGAATGCAGAAATATATGTAAAAAATGAAAGCAGATGTCACGACGCATTTAATTCCCGCGGCGTGCGCGCTCTGCGGTCGATCAGCGGGTGTCTTCTAAGCTTCCAACCGCCCGGATGGCGGGCGAAAATCGCACGCAACTACGGCGGCTGCGGGACCGCACAAATCCCCGGTCTCGTAAGTTTGGGTAAAAATCGCCGTTTCTCTACCGCGGCGGGCGCGGTCGGTTCCGCCTGTAAGTGCACCATGAATGCACGCCGACGATATACAAGGTGTCACATCACTAGGGCTACCCGAATCACCAGTAAATGCTTCTAAATCAAGTAGGCCTAATATTCAGCTAACAATGAAAAATAGAGCATCTATCTCAGTTATGACCAATAAAGTGACTCAACCCATAAATTTCCGATTTTTTTTATAAAAATCATAATTCGTAAACTACTAATAATCGCGGAACATACATGGGAATGATTCGGGTTGCCCTAGTGATGCTCTATCACTGGGCTTCCGCTTATCACTAATTTTTAGGGCATCCTGTATAGTCGCTAGCGTCTATAGAGAGTATTTACATTTTTTTTCTCGGTATAGCACTTCTAGTTATTTGAATTGGAACTTAAAATAATATAATGCATCTATCTGTCTGTAGTTATCATCGTTGTGTACGTTAACTCATGGTCAAATGACAATTGACATACGGATGCTGTAAGATACCTTCCTATTTCGGATAACTAAGTTCTCTCGATCAACATCTTTAGTTAATATAGTTTTTCAGCAGGATGCCGTTTGGCATAGTAACAATGCAATCTACGCCAGTATAAAACACCATTCTTGTAATACATCGGTAATTCTTGGAAACAAGAAAAAGACACATGTACGGGATTTCCCGGGTCAAAATGTCAGTCAAGAAAAATAAACTTTCAAAGTCAAACTGTGAAAGTCATATTCAAATCTTCAGAATGGATGTGGAGTAACTTTTTTTAATGTTTTTATCGCAGCGGACGACGTTCATTCCAGTCATTCTTTAGTTATTTCACAAACATGTCTTTCATGAGTTTCCATCATAGCAAGCTACTATAGTTGACTTCAGAAATTTGTATACCTACCATTTTTGGGTCCATTTCTAGTCACTACCCTACCGCGGACGCTAGCGGCTGTTATGTCCATCCTGCTAGTGGTAGGATAGCTAGACAAACAGTGAAAAAGTATTTTCCAAAACGATTCCAGAAACCGCCCGCCTGCTAGGTGGACGGACGACCTGGTAAAGGTGGCAGAATTCCGGTGGATGCAGAACGCCTGCAACCGGTCGCTTCGGAAATATGTAGGGGCCTATGCTCACCAGTGGATGTCGTGTGGTTGCGAATGATGATAATGATTAATTACATGTATTACTGACGTAGAAGAATGATAAAAAAATTCTGGAGTTCTTTTTTGTATTTGACCAGTCGTCAGAAGTCTATCGTCTAGGTGCGCCAAAGGACGGAGGATGTCATGGAAAGATGCCTTGGAGTCGGTTTCAGATCTGATAATTAGTGTTAGTTTATTTATTCGGTGTTACACGTCTGCTGCATTTATGATAAATTTTTGTTTTATTCTTATCTCGTTTGTCCATGACATAAGTGATGGACATGTATACGAGCACCTCTGTCACATACGTCACACGGCCAGCTCACGCTTGACACTTCGTTAATCAAATAAGCCGCTGTTCAGTGCGGTCACCTTAAGAAGTCTTGCATGGTCGTTTTTTTGCGTTTGGGTCATTCACCGGGTAAGCCGCTTAGAACTCCCATAGGGGCCTATTCATAGTATATTGAACGTAGTTAGATGTCGCGGACGTAGAGTGGTATCAGTCAATTCGTAAGATAGCCAATTACATCTGTAACGAAACTTAGTTGTAAATATCTGAAGGCTTTTAAGAGCTACAGGCTACTGAGTTTGTATGTTGATAACTTTAAAATGTATGAACAACTTCAAATTGCGCTTCGAATATAGCCCTTTCTGTGTGTTATTGTCATTAACATTCATTTTTGTACATCACTCATAAACATAGTCTGTAGCTCTTGGCTGGGTCATCTAATACTTTCCCAAAAAGGTAGATTAAAGCTATTTTTATTTACAATCTATTTAAGGCTTGTAGATATAACTATCGCGACGCAAAGGTACTATGTACACATGTTAGACTTTTTTTAATGGGTTTGCGTTTACTGATTATGTTTTGATCAATGCTAGAGATATACGCCAAGAATTTATAGTCTTAATAGTGTTACATCTTGCATTAATGTTTGTGTCAATTGGCTTTTATCAACCTTTTGTTGTTGGACAAATAGTAGACTATCAAGTTTGCCTGTTTCACTCTGACATGCCAAACTGTTTCATTTAGAACCACATACAATTTTGATCTCAATAACGCGTCCAGCAAAGTCGAAATTAAAGTTTTTAACCAACAGTTCACACATAGCGTTACCATCAATGATATCGCGATCAGTGCAGTTTTTTTAGAAGCACCGTTAATTGGTTTATAGAATACCAAAATAGGACTCCTTCCAAACGATTTGAGGTTAACTGACAATCAGTTGTCAAGAGCAAAAACATGCGGTTAGATGGAACTGCAAAGTTTATTTGCTAAGCGGTTAGAAAAGTTTCAGAGCAGCGTTGTTTATTCTCGCGTATGCGGTCGTTTCGGCGCACGCGCTTACACGCTGGCTACATTTCGCGCTTCAAAAAACCAAACATGGGTACATAGACTTGATGCGGCGTGTTCGCTTGAAGCGGTGGGGGCGAGTCAGTTTCTATATGGATTTTACTAGCTTACAAGCGCGTCATACGCTCGTATGAGTAACGAGTGTCCACGCCAGCACGCTTCCAAAA
Organism: Udea olivalis; assembly: GCA_947369235.1. Classification (NCBI taxonomy): domain Eukaryota; kingdom Metazoa; phylum Arthropoda; class Insecta; order Lepidoptera; family Crambidae; genus Udea; species Udea olivalis. The sequence continues at coordinate 3,146,843 of OX376353.1, forward strand.
ACGAGCGTAAACGCACGTTTAAATTGTCTGACTGAAACCAATGTTAGACAGAACCGCGTAATTTTTTTGGGTAAACGGTTGAAGACCGCACAAGTAGTATGTCGCTGATTAACTAGGTTTGCAGTTGTTTTAATACGAGTACAATGTCAACTTGTCAGCGTTTATGATTGCGCGTTTTATGTATGCAATTGATTTGACATTCATGTACACATTAATTTGATTCAATTGCTATATTTTTCAAGATCATACACAATTTTACTAAAAACTTCCGACCGAAACAATGCATTACAAAATTTTCCTTAATTTTTACGCTTCAGATTGAACATCTAACGGAACAGGGAAAAATTCCAATAGTAGTTGGTGGTACAAATTACTACATCGAATCCATCGTGTACAAAATTCTTGTAGAAGATACAGAAGATGCCGAATCTCTCTTGTGGGATAAAAGCAGAAGGAAAAGAGACTTTGATGAATCTGATAACGTTGACCAAATTCCAGCTAAGAAAAATAACATAGAACTAAGCGAAGATGATCCTAACGAACAATCAGTATCCGGTGAAGGTACTTCAGAAAATAAACAAATTGTATGTGATCAAGATATTGATAAAGTTAAATTAAGTCAAGATGTTGACAATGAGAAGAATTTTACAAATGAGGAGATTCATCGAAAATTGCATTCTATCGATCCTGTAATGGCGGCTCGGCTGCATCCTAATAACAGGAGAAAAGTTTTAAGGTTAGTGCATTTAGTGGAGACAACTCCCTGTAATTTCTCGATCATATTTTGACGACCGACTTGGTGTAATGGTTAAGAAGTTGGCTACTACACCAGAGGTCGCGGGTTCGATCCCCGCACAGTACAAACATTTGTGTGCATGAACATGTCTGTCTGTACTGGTCTGGGTGTCTCCTATGTATAATAAGTATGTATTTACAAAATAAAATGTATTTAAGTATGTTTATCCGTTGTCTAGTATCCCATAACACAAGCTTTAATTAGCTTACTTTGGGGCTAGATGGCGCTGTGTGGAATAATGTCCAGGGATATTTATTAATTATTTATATTTATTTTTAAGCAATAAATAACATCATAATATGAAGCTGTATTATGGCTTTTACACTAAAACCTAAGCCAGGTACATTTTAGGGCATTACTAGCTATAAAGATATGTTCTACAGGTTCAAATCTATTGTTATGAGTAAAGTAAAGTAAAGTAAAGTGAAAAAAACATTTATTCATTTAAGCTTGTACAAAGCACTTATGACATGTCAAAAAAAAAGTATATAGAAATAATAGTAATGAACGTAAATAAAATAATACAATATTAGTACATATTGTGAATATACATAATGTGAATCTACCACCGGTTCGGACGTTGCTTTTTATCGAGAAGACTCCGGCAAGAAACTAGATAGTTACTCTTTTGAACTTTGTTTGTTTTACAAAAAATAAATTCAGAGTACAGTCAATGAGAGTAGAAAAAAGAACACAATATTGAGCAGAGGAGCAGATTATTCCTACTATGACCACAAACTTTTGTCGTTCAAGTAATCCTCTACATTATAATAACCTTGTTTCATTAACTTTGCTTTAATTGCAGACTTTAAACTTGTTAAGAGGTAGATCAACAAGACTTCGAGGTATTTTGTTAAAGTATTTTACAGATTGACCCACAAATAAGTTTTATGTTTGGTGGCTGGTATTATGTTTATGAGTATCACTGTTTTTTTTGAACAGATGCAAGTTTTTGCACACATACAATAAGTTATCTAAAATATACTGAGCATAAACAGTTAAAATATCGATCTTCTTAAATTCTTTCCTAAGCGAGTCGCGTGTCTATGTTTGTAAATGGAGCGGATGGCTCTTTTTTTAAGTACAGAAATGGTGTTCAAGTCTGCAGCTGAACCCCACACCAGTAGACCTTACGACATAACACTATGAAAGTAGCTAAAATATACTAGTCTTGCTGTTTCAATATCAGTCAAGAGTCTTATTTTTCTAACAGCACAAGCAGCGGAACTGAGTCTCCCTGCCAGGGCCGTTATATGCGGACCCCATTGTTGGCCTTGAAGGAGCGCTCAGCCCAAATCCAGAAGTTTTGAATGCATCCTGTTTCCAACGGAAAGTGTTAATATTAATTTTCAAAACATAGCCTAGGTTTCGATCAGCAACAATGCAGTAACTATTACTAGATTACAACAGTGAAGCAGTTTTTTGCCCAGCGGTGGGCCCTAAATGTAAAATGACACATGGACATACTTTCCGGCCCCAACAAAAAGGTAAGTGCGTCAAAAACTCTGACCTCGACAGAAATGAGTACTGGTGTGGGAAACCAATCCCCTACCTACGTCTCAACTGGCGCCATTAATCACTGCACTTAACCGGTCGTTTAACCAAACGCTGACAATCGGATATCTGTAGGTCACCAGTGTTTATCAAACTGCAGGTGTCATGTTTTCATTCATCAAAAACATTTTACAACAACAAAACAATTGACGACCGGTTTTATGAATGAAACGAAACATTTCTACACACGTCTGAATTATCTCCGTAAACTGTAAAATGGCGCTTATTATTTGTTGTTAATGTTGCTATTTATATGTTTGTTAATGTTTTATCGCGTTTGATAATTCTAATGAGAAGTCAGAGTTCACGCGTGCGTTAGATTGTTGCTAGAACTCTTGTAACATGCGCATAGTTCACGACCGTCAAGTGTAAACAATAAATTGTTCCTGTTACGTAACAATCGGAAGTGATTGTTTAACGAGTGTTTCCCGAGTTCCCGACTGATCTAATTCGGGCACAGTCGACACCTCAGTGGCTGAGTAGTTACACATTTACATTTGCGGCGGGTTCGATGATAGCTGTCTCTTACTGATTTTGCTAAAAATATTAACTGACTGTAACTCTGATCTGGACACTTTGAGTCTGCTTTTTTTCTTTTGTTTATTATGACTTGGTTGCCTTTTTATCTAATGAAGTGTTATCTTTTTGACAGCTCATTTGGCTAGCTATATTTTTAGGTTGTTTATGAGTTTTAATGAAACAAAAATTTGGCTGCCTTAATTATGTAATTAAGTTTAGTGTTCTCTGGACACTTTCATTTACACCCTTAAAAATATTCTTCACACAATCTCCTAACCCCAAACTAAGCAGCTACTTAAATTATAAATGTTAGATTTGTGTTTTAAGTAGGTAGTCCATGTTGTCAAGACACATAGTTATTAAACTCAAATGTGCGGTTTTGTTTTGGGTTGGAAATGTTGAAATCGAACCTAACTATTGCCTAGTAAGCAGAGTCACTAGCTGCACTAACGTGTCAGTTAAGACATCAATTTTTTTCAGCAGAAAAATCTACGCTAATCAAACAAATCACGTCCCAGAAATGAAATTTCGGACAAAATGTTGACAAGTAAATTCCCGATAAAAACGAATGGGAAAAACGGAACGGGCCTGATTCTCATTGCGTCATTTGGCAAACCAGTTCGTCCTATAAACATACATAATAACATTCTCAGGTCAGCTGGTCCCAGCAGTCTCAGCCATAAAACCGAATTCACATGCGGAATTCTGCGTAGTAACAGAAATAGATATAAAAGTCACGTTCTTTACATAAAACGCCCAAAGTGAAGGCCGTGAGTCGCGATGACATAAAAGCGGCGGCCAGTTTCGTAGACCTACCGTTTGATCTATTGTGAGGGAAGCGCGGTGTAAGTGAGAGGTCAGCTCAGGTTGGTCGGGCGAGACTTCCGCGGGTCTGTGACCGCTGTCAAGGATTTCCTAGTTTTGCGAGTGTGCGTAGCGAGCGACCTTGACTTTACTACCCGCCGGTTGGTGTGCCCAAATTGAGGGAGTTACGAACGGACATATTAATATAGGTACTTACCTACTTACCCAATTTGGTGACTGTACAGCGCTATGTTGATTGAATTAGGGCGGCTTTCGGGTTTAGGGTTTACGAACTGCCTATTGGCCTTTGAAAATCTACACAAACCTAGATCTGGACTGTGTTGTACTCTATAAAGTGTAGTTACAACAACTTAATTATGAGTAGAAAATTCGAAGTAAAAATTGACACATATATAAATGTTTTAACACAGAGTACACAACAAAAACGTTTGCTTTCATATATATGTACTAGTAAGTTGTTTATTCGTAGTTCTAGTAATCATTGCGCCAGCTAAGCGGGCCTAACACCACAACTGTTAAAAGTCCGCCATGCTGAAAACAAAACTAGCTTAATATTTATACCAAACATTTCACTTTCATTAAACACATTAAGTAAGTCAAAACAGCAATAGAATTATGCGACCGCTAGGTGAGTTAAGACGTTCTATTATTCGCCTGAACTATTGTCTCCCTACTCAGTATCGGCGCGGCCCCTCGATAACCCCGAATTATTTATCGTTCGATTACGACACAACCAAGGATCGAATCCGACGCGAATCGCTCATTATCATATCACAACGATTCGCCTATTTCTGACACGAATAAACCCTTTAATTACAATCAAAATAGCTGTAAACGTTCAACTTATTTAAGTAGTTTCAAGCATTGTTGTAGAGTTTAGTAGTTATTGAAAAAGGTATTTAATTAATCAAGATTGCTTCTGCAGATATAGTAAAGTTAATCTCTCATGAAGTCTGAGTATAGTTCAGTGGCATCATCACATCATTCCCTTCTTTCTATACTGTTCATAACCCATTCCTTTTTATGATCGTTTATTCAGCTGTCAATCTTATCTTTTTAGCTGTATAATTACTGTAACAAGTCATGCTGTATCTGTCGAAATAAATGAATTGATTTTGTTAGATGTTTCCCCGAAAAATATGACATATTTTGTCAAAGAGCAGGCTGGCATATAAGTTTCCAAAGACAGAGACCTTCTATTTTGAAGAATGCTATTTTAGAATGCTTCTATTTTATCACCCGGTGTTTAAAATTGGATTTGATGCTTACATTATGTAAGGTCAGGGTTTTTGGATACAATCATGCGACCACAGTGTCGCTGCCACCGGGTCAGAAAAGTTGGTTGTGTACAGTCTGATGCATAAATATACGTTTTAAAGTCTTCACAAACATTTTAATGGAAATTAACCCGTAAATATCTATAATTACGTCAAACAAAGAGTCTGCATGAACTCTCGCATAGATATTTTCGGCTAATCTTCTGTTCAGATGTTTTTGAAGGCTCAGAAACTTATCGATTTTTATGCTTTTGACTGTTCATACAAGCGTTCATGCGCTTTAAATATTTTTTTGATAAAAACCGGCAAACCAATGTCTTTTTTACGTTCTCCTACACGTCGTAGTGCATTCGGTACCAATACGAAATTAAGTACTTGATTTATTTTAAATTTATCTTATTTAATAGATACATTTCGTTATTTTGACAAAAAAGATATAAGTACAATAAAATAATGTATTCAGTGTATTCCACACAGACCGTGTGGTCCAGTCGAAATAATCCAAAGTTAACGATAAAATCCAAAAATAAGCTCCCTGAAATCTTTTGATCTACATTTTGTCTATTGTAGGTAAATGGGTACAAACTACTTAATAAACAAATAAAATCATTGGTTCGCAATGTCATACAAAATGCTAGGCCGGTTTCGATTTGAGCCTATGAACGGAGGACATTATATTTTATCACTTCTTGGCTTTGACCCAGAAATTTTGAGGTGTGCCCAATTGCCCACGGCAACAAGATAGTGCTATCGTAATATATGGCCTCCTTCTGTGAAGGCTTGTAGACTACTAGCTTTCCGTCGCGGCTTCGCCTATATGACTACACGAATTTGAATGTTCCATTTTGGGCCGTTAAAGCATAGCCTATGTTACTTGGCGACAGCGAATGTGATTTCAGTGCTGATATTGGTAAAATAAGTATTAAAATCAGGCCAGTACTTTTGATTATTACTTTGTTTATTTACGCATGTTACAATGCTTGTTTTTCATTTAAAAAGATAGAAAAACTAGAAAAATTCGAATTTCGGACCTTGAAGAAATCAGGCAGGATTCAAACAAAGTGAATATCGAATAACATATTTCATCTTAACCGAAAGTTTAAATATTTGCAAAAATATTTCTTTCCAATGTTTGTAGTGTTTGTGTGTGTATGTAGACTGATACTGTTCCTTTATATTGGTAAAAGATTTTTTTAAATCGGTGATACGGTTTCGGCTTCAATACAAACAAACAAACAATCAAATCTTACCTGTTTATAATATAGTATTGTTAGTTTGGCCTATCCCGTTGGCGAATGGGTATCGGTTATGGCTTTAGAGCAAAGGCTTGCGGATTCAATTCCACTTACCGTAGAAACCTTGCATATTAAGAGAAAAATAAAGAAAAAATCCAATAGGTCGAGACCTTTAACCACTGTTGTACTTTTCATATTTTTATATTTTTTTTTAAGAGCGTCGTGGCCTAGCGAGCACCCCAACTCGGCTCGTGAATCTTGTGGTCCCGCGTTCAAATCTGGCCTGTACGTCTACCACGAGTTGCCACTTTAAATTTACGTTATCGCTTGCGTAAAAATTGATTCGATTGTATTGGGATTTGACATGACATGACATGACAATGTCTAATCCCTAGACATTTTTCACGCGAGCGATAACGTAAATATAAGTGGCAGCTCGTGGTAGACGTACTGAAACCAAATTATTTCTAAAAGATAACTTAAATCAAATCAAATCAAATCATTTATTGCAAACTAAGTGTACATAGGTTGGTCCATTATGTTTAGTGCTTACAACTTAGTTGCTCTTTTCGAGCACTGCAACTTAGGCAACATGCTATCTAAGTAATATTAATTTCCCGCATTCACTGCAGAACTAGGTCATGTCTTTGATACTCGTAAAATCGTTATAAATCGATACAATAACTTTCAACAATTATGTATAACTGTATATTCACGCCCTCTTGGCCTTGTGTTTTTTTTTTTAGATATGTTTATTGTATTATATGTTGGCATTTAGCCACCGCCATAACTGGCCGTAGTGAGCCCCAAGGCAAGAGCGCCCATAGCGACTAACTGATGTTGCGGTGAAGAGCCTTCGTGTTCGGCATATCATTTGAAGCTTTTTCTTGCAGTCAGCAAGTCAGAGGCACGTATTTACACTTACAATAGTTTACAGGCATGCAAAGTGAAAGCTTAGTTCGTATCATGCATTTCAACGACTTATCAGCCTACCTCAGAAGTGGTGGAGGTGTCTTGGGCAGCAGGATTCTATGCGAGGCACTGCTGATCTCTTCAAAGAACTTCTTTCATCATAAAAATGGAGACATCGTTGATTTCTTAGCTAATAATACTTGTACTATGGTCTCGAAGAAGCAAAGATAAATATTCTTGTGTTACGAGGTATGTACCAAACAATAAATTAGGGCAGGGTTGTCTCCCAGCACACCCAGACCCGAGCCAATTTAGAAAAGATGTTTTCCTAAATTGACTCGAAGGGGTTACTTTATTTTACATAAGGAAAGAGCCTTGAAATTTATTTCTCATACTTTTGTATCTGATGAGCTACAAGCTACCCCTAAGTTGGAAAAGGGTTTGAGTTTGTAAGGGATGTTGGATGTTTTGCCGTCGCCGTCATCGTGTTTGAGCGGGCATTCATTCAAACATGGCTTTGATAATGGGATTTTATTGTTGGTGTTCATGGTTAATCATGGAAAGTAAATACTTCCTTTTTGCCTTTAATTAATTTGAATTGTAACAGATATCTTGGATTTATTATATACATTGGTCAATTATACACTACTTTCTTATGCATACCATTGAATGACCCACATGAAAAATTTATTTCTGTTTGTTTCTGATATATTTTTTAGTCAGTGTTTAATGCTAATCTGATATAAATTTTCCGTTATAGTAGGTAGTGTGGCGTAGATGTTTTAAAATTGTCATTCTCAGCATACATTTTTAGTATGCTTATACCTTTTTCTCGGTTATGATTCTTCTATATACTTATATACATTGTTATAACTCATCCGGACTTGCCCTTCTAAGCTTTCTATATTTCAGCCGTCTTGTTTAGTATTCTGTGGCCATATTGACGCGACAATACTAACAACTTATGCCATGGCTCGACCTAGAAAAGCGCCTAGCAACAATTACATCACTCTGAAATTTCGAAAAGGACACGTTCCGTTTGAATCACAGCATAAAATAAAAAGTACGACAATGGTATATTTCATGCGAATGACATTCGCGAAGACAGAATCTCGATTCCTAATAGGGTATTAGGAATTTCAATTCTGTTTCCTATGCCTATTTTTTAAATAGTTAAGAGAATCTAAGCTGATGTTCGGACATTTAGGAAAAAAGGAATATTACATTTTGGCATGCCATTATTTGTTTTTTGGTAGCGGGACATCAACAATCTTATTTAAACCTAAAAAATGGTACTCAAAACACTACTTTTATTTTTATACATGATTATAAATAAATAAATAAATATCCCTGGACATTATTCCACACAGCGCCATCTAGCCCCAAAGTAAGCTAATTAAAGCTTGTGTTATGAGATACTAGACAACGGATAAACATACTTAAATACATTTTCTTTTGTAAATACATACTTATTATACATAGGAGACACCCAGACCAGTACAAACAGACATGTTCATGCACACAAATGTTTGTACTGTGCGGGGATCGAACCCGCGACCTCTGGTGTAGTAGCCAACTTCTTAACCATTACACCAGGTCGGTCGTCGATTATCACTACTGTATTCGATTTTTACTCAAAAAAGAAAGTATTGGAGTTGACTGAACCCTTGCCAATCGTTTAAAAACAGATTTAAAAAAGTACCCACGTATAAATGGATACACAATAAAGAATTTGAAGAAGGTCGTGTAGCGCTTGTAGGTCTGTCTGTCTGTCTGTCCTCACGCAACTTGGGACCACTTGTCGCTATTACTCAGGGTGACGCAAGCCCTACAATAAGGAAGTGTGTTCAATTGTCCGTCCGTGCGGAGGGCGATTCTGTTAGGCATTTCGGGACGAGGATTCGAATTTGGCACTTCTGTTCTTTTGTCTGCAATAAGTAACTATGTGAGTTAGAGAAGGACAAGCACAGCGGATTTCGCGAGTTATTTAACAACCCATCTGGACACAAATGGAACCTGTCTGGAATTGATCTTGCGAAACACCGCAGCTTTTAAAAGACGGTTTAATAGAAGGTGTTGTGTTTTTGCTGGCGAGTAGCCAGAGGAATTTGATTTAAAAGAAAGACATTGACAAATAAAATCAAAACACAAGTAGTAGTACTCGTACAACATAACGTAAGCAAGAAGGCAAAAGCACCACCAGACAGCGGCGTCGCGTAATCTAGAAAAAAGGACATCACTCAGCATTCTGAGTGATGTCCTTTTTTCTAGATTACGATCTGCTGAGATCAGGCATTCCTGATCTCAGCAAACCGAGAAGTAATAAATTAAATTGTGTGTTCCACTGAAGACCTGGGGCCTTATTATAATAGCTTATATCCAGTCAAATTCACTACCTAAACTGAGGGCAGCGAGCAGTTTCGTCAGTAAATATCCTTGATGATTTAGTAGTGCCAGGTAATCGCTGACTGGCTGGAAATGACAGATCATATTTTGAAATTGCTCGCTACGCTCAGTTTGGAGAATGAACTCAGCAATTTTTAAGGGATTGTAATAAGGGCCTTGAGGTGGTAATACCATTGCCCGTTTTGCTGGTCGCGAAAAGCTCCCTCCAGCCTATAAGACAGGGCCGGCCACGCGTAGCTCAGGTGTTACATTTTTCTGGAATCGTAGCATGTGAAAACAGACTACCAATCAGGCAGTCCGATAGTTACTTTTCCGGAAATGTAATCTATAATAATATTACAAAAAGTAAAGATTTGATTGTTTGTTTTTTTACTTGTATTGATTAGATTCCGAAACTACTGACCCGTTCGTAAAATCTTTCTCACTAACAGAAAGCTAAACTATTCAGAGTTAATAAGTTAAGGCTATATTTCATTATGATTGCACAAGAAATGTGTGAAAAATTGTATATGTAAATCAAGTCGAAGAAAAGCGGGCGAGATATGATAATGGACACCAGCTGTCAAACATTTAACAGAACGAAGTCTGTTGGGGCGGCTCGTAATAAATAAAAATAAAGTGTAATCTTGTCAAGCTCGTTGGTTTGGGTGGTAAAAGTTCTGCCTACGACGCTAACAAAAATACTAAAATACTGAAACAATAAATAGGTTACCACCAGAAATATCGTAAATCAAAATTATATTACTTTTTACATTATATCCTGAATGTTTATTTATATTCCAATTACGTGTTTAATGCCGTCGTTTTATAATGATTACAGTAGTTTCATAGTTAGCTTGCAGGCACACCCTTAATAAGTACTCAATAAGGTTTTAAGTGGTTGTGCGCATGAAATAAAAAAGCCATAACATCTAACAATAAAAGTCTTGATTAAGTAACTTAGTATAAATTCCTTGAAGTAACTAGTAAATAAAAGTCAACAAAAGTGTAAGTTTATTTAAAAGTCGTCAAAAGCACTTAAATATCTGAGGTGTAGTGTGTGTATCTAAGTACTAGGTACAATACACTGTCTCGCACGCACAAGTGGTAGTAGTGAGTTGACACTGACACCTGTCAGGTGTCAACGTCATCTGTCGGTGTCACTCATCTGTCAACGTCACTGTCCAGCGGAAGCATGGGGATGGGGGTATGAGAGACCCGGACCGTGGCGGACGTAGTGCGTTACGGATACACTTGGTGTGATGCTGAGCCAGTGATAAGTGCACACAGCACACATTTAGGTAGTCTACATGAGGGATAAAATAAGTATTACGAGTATACTTATACTTTTTCACGAGTAAGTATCGTGTCATTAATGATTTTCAGAATTAAACTTTTTGACAGTTTTTATTCAGCACAATGTCTGTCATTATCTTTGGTAAAGGTAAAGATGCCCTAGTAGCAATTGGTAATATAGCGTTAAAACAGGAAAAAATTGTGAATCATTATGGATAAAAGAAGTGTCATATTATATTATCATCTTGAACATAATAATTTTGACATGATTTGGCTAACATTGTCTTTAAAAACTGTTCGTTGTAGCGTAGTCGTACGTCACATGAAAAGTTAGGATAATATTATGCAGAATAACCCTGCTCGTGAATGTGCGTATTGACTGATTTATGATAAATGTAATAAGCACCGACTAGACTCTGAGATACGCTTCTGTGAAGGTTAAACGATGTGCAAAGTTGATGGAATCAGCGTCCTTACTAAGATCGTTTAACTAAATAATCTATACCAATATTATAAATCTGAAGAGTTTGTTTGTTTGCTGCGTGTCTTAGGAACTACTGGTCCGATTTGAAAAAATATTTCAGTGTTAGATAGCCTATTTATCGAGGAAGGCTATATATCATCACGCTAAGACCAATAGCAGCGGAGCACCAATGAATAATGGGTCAAAATCTTGTTTTTTTCTTCCTTTTGAGAGCTCCGCTGCGTACGCTGCGTAAATGGTTAAAGGTTCGCAAAAATCATGTATGACAGAACTGTTACCCTTTCAAGTTCTACAAAAAAGTCCGCGACAGCATATGCCTATCTTTCTAAGGTTGGCTCACTATAACCTTAGGTTTAAAGAATATTTATTTCCTCATTAAAAACCATACAGTCACTTACATGAGAAATTCACAGGTATGGGTAAATACATATTTCTCCAGTAGAAAATAAGTGATTTGGGAATAGTCCTCTAGGTAGGTGTACTTACATGTGTTCACACAATATCACTGTTCATACCATAACATATTGTTTTACATTAACTTATTATTACATTTACTTCGTATGGTATACAAGTCTGTAATGGCTTAGGCCTCAGCCTTGAATTTTCAATCACAATACCGAGCTTAGACTATTCCCGCGAAAGGATGTAACATGCAAATTCACAACAACAATAATAATTGCAATAAAATTATACAATTGAATTTTTTACTTTTACATTTTTTTAATAGATACATTCTAAGAGAAATCAGAATCCTGTAAAATGTGTTTTTTAAGTCTTGTTTTAAAAATATTAATTGTTTTAGAATTTTTCAAAGTGTCGGGTAATTTATTATCCAGTTCTGCTCCTTCAACATTTTTGGGACAACATCCTCTTTCACACCACAAAGCTCTCTAAATGCTATTCCTAGTAAGGAGTGACTTTGAGTGATAATACTTTATCACTCAAAGTCACTCCTGCCATTCTTCGCAATGCTCTCATTTCCACTGCATTTCTTCTTCAATCAATCTTTCTTTTGCCACACCCAACTCTCACTTCCGTACATGAACAGCCAGTCGCGCCTTCTTTGACACCTTCTGACTGTTCTTAAAGGCATGCAGCGCTCCATTGAACATATTCCCTGCATTCACTCTTCTATCAATATCACCCTCATGCCTTTCCATCCCTCCATGAACCTAGTTCCCAGATACACAAATTCTTTCTTTTCAACTCCAATCAAAACATGACATTCTGTCATATCCTCCTCACTTTCAAACACCATGGTTTTTGTCTTACTCACGTTCACTTTCATACCTCTCGCTTCTAACGACGCATTCATTAATGTTACCATTTCCTGCTACTTGTCGGCCGACGACGCCAGTATGACTTGGTCATCAGCGTGGAGAAGGAATTTAACAAGCAACCCATCCATTCTTAGTCCATAATCGCCGTCTTTCAGATCTGTCAAACAGTCATCCATGAATAGGTTGAACAGCCATGGGGACGCTACACAACCCTGTCTAACCTCTTTAAGGATGTCAAACCAGTCAGTGTACGCCCCGTTTATTCTGACGCAAGCACTGGAACACTCATAGAGAGATTTCAGAGCTCGTATCAGACACCTGCTCACCCCATGCGCGGATAAAGACAACCACAACTAATTCTTTTTCACCCGATCATAGGCTTTTTCCAGGTCCAAGAAAATGCAATCGACTTTTTGTTTTTTGGCCAAAAAAATTTCCGCTACGCAACGCAAGGAAAAAACCTGATCCGTACATCCCATTACCTATTTGCCATTAAATTAGTATTAGGTTTTGGAATTGATATAATTGATTAATATTCATAAGTTTAGTTTCTTTATATATTTTTTCTGTAATAGTTCGGTAGTTGTACCTAAATAAGGTTTTGATAATTTTATTTTGAAAAATGTGTATTTCTTTCAGTTTTGACTTCGATGCAGTTCCCCATATTTCGATTAAATACATAGTTAAGGTGAGATTTAACAAACGAATTATAGAGCATCAGTCTAACTTTTAGGGGGAAACAACCAATTCTGTGTCTAATGCAACCGAAAAACGAGGAGAGCTTTGACTTAATGTAATCGATTTGTGGAGTCCACGCTAGCTGACTGTCAACTCTTCAGCTGAGATACTTTTCTTCTTTCTTTTCTGTTAAAATGTTACCATTAATTGTTAATTTTATATAATTTGCTATTTTTTTTAGGCTTAAAAATGCAATTACAGGTTTTAGTTACGTTGATTGTTAATAAGTTATTGCGGAACCAGTTGGTAATAGTATTTAAATCTTCCTGTGCGTTGGCAATTATTTCGTCTATAGAGCTTGCAGAATAAAATAAACACGTGTCATCTGCATATAAGGTTAGTTTTCCATGTAATTTAGATTCTGAGATATTATTGATATAAGTTAGAAACAGTAACGGACCAAGAATCAAGCCTTGCGGAAACAATTATTGTTCTTTTGTACAGCAACAAATTCACTTTGTTGCAACAATTATTGTTCTTCTGTACAGCAACAAATGCACATTGTTGAAACAATTATTGTTCTTTTGTACAGCAACTATTTTTTTTTTTTACAAAAAATGATTCAACCGTATCATGTCTTGAGGAGACCTTTTCTATGGTAACCAAATTTGTTCTATAATAATGCATTATTTGCGAAGGTGTTTTTAAAAATTTGATTTTAATCCTTATCCAAATGAATACGTTATTCATAACGAGTATTTAATTTAAAAAAAATGCCCTTTACATGATTTGATTTCAATGAATATCTTAGGATATATCGCAGTTTTAAAATAACACAAGTTACAACACAGTTCACAATGCATGCCGTGGCAGCATTTAGCTTTAAGTTTGAAATGTAATATCTCAATAGTATGTATTAGTGTGCATCTTGTTGGTTGTCCTATCTAAATAAATAGATAAATAAACATCGCAGCAAAATAATGATCAAGTACTGCGCGCGCATTTATGATATGCTAGGCCGGCGGTCAGTCATGAGGGGGAAGGGCGGCGGCAATTAGCTTTAAGGAGTCTCAAATTTTGCTTAGCGATAACCACGCGTAGATACGACGTCGCGGGCAACAGCTATTAATATTATAAAGGGGAAAGATTTGATTGTTTGTTTGTTTGTATTGAATAGGCTCCGAAACTACTGGACCGATTTTAAAAATTCTTCCACCAATTTGAAGCTACATTATCAGGGAGTGACATAGGCTATATTTTATTATGATTGACAAAACATTCAGTGAACAATTGTAATATATGTAGGCACTGCACAACACTGTGGCCTTTTGGAAAACAATATTCCTATAGTAATGTTTATAAGAATAAATAAACCAAAAAATGAACGATAAATACAAATAGTGTATGTATTTGACAGTTGATTGGACCTGGCGCCACAGTGCTGCCATCTCACGCAGGCCATTTCAGAAAATCCTCATTACGTTGCTGCTTAACGAATCAAAAATCGTTCTGAAAAGTTAAGTCGACTTTATTCGACTTAATAAATAATGTTACAGATTTATTTAATCTTCGTGCTATGTTCCAAATCCACTGTGAATTCATCGTACTTATATAAGTACTTACGGGTACATATGTACCCGTTCGGCTAAGTTAGTTACTTCAACACCTGAACTGAGTTACCTTGTAATAGTGCGTTTAAATCAAGCGAGCGAATGTTCATTCAATCCCCTCTCTCTTAAATTCTCTTTGTGTAAACAGAGACAAACAAGGAAAATTTCATAGAGTTGGGATAGAATGAGCATTCTCTCGCTTACTTGGTGTGAACCACCAGAGAAGTTAACAGGGCCCAATATTTGGATGACGAGCTTTTATTCTGAGCCTCTTTACTGTCTCATCTTTGGCCAATCTTCTTACCTGTCAACTTAGTGACACGGTCCGAATTGCGATTTTAAATCTCTAAGGACTCATAGAAAAAAATACTTCATAAGCGTATGTATTTAGTTGACACCAAATACAAACTAGTATTAAAATTAAAAATGGATAAGTTCTTACCCACTCCTCTTTCATTATTCCTAATCGAGAGCTAACGATAACCACTCTCTTTTATGCATTAATAATAAATCGGCTTGTACTATCTTCAAAAATTGGAATCAAATGAAAAGAGGTCCTTTCATAAATTAAGTATTTGTAACTTAAATAGCACTTTTAAGACTGTTTATTTATAGATTTTTGATCATGCCGAGCCCATAAAGTCTGATATTACTTCTTTAGGCAGTACAGTTTTTAATCTTATTTTGTTTGCATATACACTGTATATTAATGTAGTATATCAATCAACAATAACAAGACTGTTGCTTTACTACTCATAATAAATGATTGATAAAGTTTAATTATCAATTCATTCATTGATGCTCTTTTTGTTCTCTATTATTTTGTGACTCACACGAAGACATCCAGCATTATTATTTTAATAATTATAGAACAATAATTGACTTGAACTCGTAGTACAATAATAGCTCAATGTTACTCCATTCATGAATCAAGCTGCAATCGTGAGATTTGCAATAAAAACTGCAGTTCACACAATAGAAGTAGGTAAACTGTCAATGTGGTGCCAAGGGTGCGTGCGCGCCGGCGCCTCGCGGCCATCGCGGTGACGTCACGTCCGCCCGCCATTCATAGCGGCGCTCATTCATAAAATTCTCATCTACAAATCTTATTTCAAATCGGACCTTAATCTGTTAAGTTGAATGTTCATTTTACCCTAAAAAGCTTTTAAGATTTTTTATCCTTCTTTACACATATAACGTTTCTGCGTATGTCGCCAAATTAATTGACAGTAAGTACTTGTGTTGACCGTTTATAGTTAATTATTTTGCTTATCCTTCACAAGCTATGGCTGTTTTTTCCTTCTTCTTATGGTGATAAAACCTTTTCACTTCTTCATGCTTAGTAGGTACTTGCATTTTTGTGCTGTTTGCTGGTATCTGTCTGCCTTTCTTCTTATTCTTTGTGATTCTGATGTTGTTAAGTACGTTCACTGGTCTGGGCTAATGTAGCCCTACTTACTAGGGCTACTCTTGCAGCGATTTAATTAAGTTCGGAGTAGGTTGTGTAACTTACATGTAGGCCACGGCTGATCGCAGCATGCGAGGAGTTGCTCAATGGTCGCTAAATAGTCAATTGATCGTGTGAGTGAGTTCAAGAAAATACTATAATGGATAATACATTAGTACCAGTTATACCATATTGGTTTCGCGCCTTTCTGCTTGATTTGAATCCCTTCGATTCGCAGTTGGTTTACAGCTTGGTATAGAGTCCCACTTAGATTTTTCTATGTCATTTACTGTTGACGTCATTTTTTTGAGTCACCACGGACACACGTTCGAAGTTTTCCGAAGTCAATGTACTTGTAAGCGTATTCTTTTCTAAACTCGAACTCGGTAAGCGGTGGTCAGTTCCTTCTTCTTAAAGATGATAAGTAAAGTCATTTTAAAAAGTTAAAAATTGGGCCTTCTCAGTTCGAATCAGTAGCAGCAAATATTTCGGAATGACGCCGGGTTGTACCGAATAATGTTTATTTTTAAGAAGAGGAGAGGTTTGATAATAAACGTGATCAACTTAAAAAGACCGCCTGCAAATGTAGCCTATGATTTCCCCTAAGCTATTATTATTATTACTTAGGTCTACGGGTTTCCGGAAATTTCAAGTAGCTTTTGTGGCGTACCACTAGTGACATCAACTGTCTATCCCTCATCTCGGCTAGGGTACCTTATGACAAAATCTATTGCAAATGAGCTATACTTTCACACCCCCCTCCAAGGGAATGTATCGAATTTCCGGTAACCCTGTATAACAAAGTTAAGTGGACTGGTTTATTAATCACAATCTGGCTCTCGTTTCTTGTACAAATATTTATGAAACTGGCTACTTTTTTTAGCTGTTTTCTTTTTGAAAAATAAAAGCGTTTAAAACATCGTCCATTAATTAGTCTAAGTCAGCCGCGGAATCACCTATTTAAAAGTTATGATCCGATTAAAATATGGTCCCTTATAAACAAGAATTCAATTATTACATTAATCGCCTTATTAATGGGAAAATAAAACACTAATGATGTCATTTTCCACCTTTGGTTTCGCCGGAATGCCGAATACTTTAACTTTAATGGTTATGTATTTAAATAAAAAGTAAATTGAGGAAATACAATGGGGAATTTATTTCCTGCAATGGGATTGGTAACAGACCGGCCCTTGCTAACACAGTTAGCAACAAAATACCTTTTTAATCGGTTATCAACCTCAGTTATCTAGATTCAGCGGTCCAATTTCCCATAAGAGACCTTACCCTCATTGAAGAACTTAGCTTTCATAATTCGTACAGATTATTCATCCTAATTTAACGTTGTTAATATTTAACAAATCCTGTGTCCCGAACATAAGATAAGATAAGATAAGATAATATAAACTTTACAGCACAAACAAAATTTTACTTTCATCTAAATAAATTAGGTGTACCATATAGGCGGCCTTATCGCTAGTAGCGATCTCTTCCAGGCAACCTTCAGAACATGACTGCGATACCTACTACACTCGGCGTCAAAAAAATCGCACCTTTTAAAAATCTTCTTTAAAAATTATTGAACCTTATTTAGAGGCTAGTTCAAATAAAATCAATAAAAAAAACAATTGAATTTAACTTTTGTTTAATTGTTATTACAGAAAAAACATTAAAATTAAAAAAATTACAATAACAACAGATAATTTACAAAAAAATGACACAAAAAGTGGCTTAAGATTAACTTAAAATCTAGTGTTACACAGAGGTGCGATTTTTTTGACGCCGAGTGTATTACCTACTCGTACTATTAACATTTACCCTAAATTACAAAGTTATCGTTCTTAGAATGAAATTCTTAAAATAATTAACTTTTGTACAAATAAGTACGGAAGTCATGCTTGTACCTACAAATTCTAATTTCCACTTAAAACGGTTCCCAGATAACGACGAGTAATCGTGTCAAAGAACCTCTGAAGTACTTGTATCTGTGTAATTTATTTGCCTATTGATGTCTAACCGAAGTACGCGGCGATTGGCCTTGCGCGGCCATATTTGTGCTTTTCGCGCCAACCGGCGAACCGACCGGCGAGAGTAGGTCACGTTCATTCATAAACTCCGCTCGTGCGTTGTGCTATCGCAGTCGGGCGGGTTGGACGCCCTTGACAATGCGCGTCTATTTTTTTACACGTCCGTCTCATTTTTGGGGTTCATTGCTTACTTTGATGGTACGAAGGAAACGTTTACTTACACGGACGTCCTTGAAAGAAAACGTATAAATAAGTACATATTCGTTACAAAACCTACTCGAAGGAACCCTTTTGATCGTGGAACTGCCTTAAGCATATACAGTAAGAACAAGTCACAATTTTTAAAAGTATGACGTTGTTGTATTTTTGGTTGTTTATAATTATCTGCGTGTGTGTGTGTGTTTATGTAAGCTTAATGCTACCCAAAATCTTCCTCTATGAGAGCCCTTAGTTAGACATAAGTTACGACTTTATTATATACAATGAACTTAGAACAACAGATGCTGTTATCTGAAATTTCAAACAAAGCTAGTTTTTTTTTACAAATAATTTTGATAATGTTAAATGTTTTTAATACCATTAAATTTTTATGGATACGTTTCCATTCCAATTCCAACTTCACTATTTCACCTAAAGTGACGCAAGTTTACTTCAGACGCTCTATTTTTATTAATTTGATCGTTAGTTTATACATAAAGAGCCAGTACTAATTTAAATTGACAACTTATAGGATAACAACAGTACAGATCAATAGTACTACGCTTAGTAAGATTTTCCTAATCAAAATCAGACTACGGAACCTTTAGCGATTTAAATCCTCACTTTGTGCGTTTTTATTACAACAGTTGTCAAGGAGCCCCGAATATATTTTACGAGCCTTTGTAGCCGATCAAGGACTTGATGGCAGTAACTGATAGCCCTAACGGGTACCAAGAATATTGCAATAAAATGCACCTGGAATAACCCTGCGACCTTACCCAGCAGTGACGTCATAGACACGCACGTCGAGAAGAGAAAACCTTACTTTGAGGCCAGCCCCCCCCAGTTACCGACCGATTCGGTTATTTTCAATTCTATTCTTTATGGGGAGCGTCTTTACAATTTTTTGGTTTACGAAAGTGAAAGCTGGCCTTAACATATACTTAATTAAAATATTGAATGCTACCGTCAGGCAAGTAATTTACTAGAATTTAAACAAGTTTACTGAATCGATTGATAACTTCGTTCTGAATTGGGGGTTGAAGGACCAGGGTTACTTCGTTCAGATTCACGTTTCGCTGACTCGTGTCTAACCTAGCTTCGAGCTCGTAAATCTGTCCAAAACCAGTATTCGGTCACAGTAAAATTTGCGGCTAAAAGCACGGTGAAAGAAAACACAGATGAAAAACAAACATAACCCAGAAAACTGCGGAAGGATCGCCGCTCTAGACCAAGTTTTCCGTTCAGCATGACGGCAATCGTTGTAAAAAAAATCTTCGATTTTGACTCTTGACAAGTTTGGGATGAGGTGCTGAACGTATGGATGTGTATTTCTGTTCTGTCTGAACTCCGATCATCATTTTTCAGTAAGTAATGCTCTGAGCCCCTGAGCTGAGGTTCGTCCCTAACTTTGGAGCACCCTTAGCACAAGCTAAATTTTCTCCTTTTTTGTTTATTGATCTTATCGGAAAGACTTTAGTTGTGTCGCTTTGGAATTATTTACCTATATTATTCTCTCACTTATTTATCACCATCTAGAAATTGAAAGTAATTTAGAGTACGTTTTGTACTGTCTTTCATAGTCAAACTAGATCATAAACTAATAAACGTATGTAGGTACTGGTTAATATTAAAAAAAAAACATCTTGAAACTTTTAGCTCGCTTTTGAAAATTTGCTAAGGTAGCAAGCACAAAATTTAATATTGTAAATTCATATTAGTAACGCTATTTATTTTATCTACTTAGCTATAGATGGAGATAAGATATGAATGTAAGATGGACACTAAACTTTTCGGTTGGATTTTTGACATATTTCATTTCCTGTTTGTTCTGTAGAGCGCCGTGGCCTAGTGGTTAAGCACTTCAACTCGGATCGCGGATCGTGTGGTCCCGAGTTCAAATCAGGCCAGAACCAAAATCTTTGTGTTCATAGTTTAATTTCCAACTAACTCTACGGTGATGGAAAACATCGATGAAAAACATCGATGAAAAACCAAATCAACCCGAATAGCAGCGGAAGGCTCACCACCTACCACGTTGGGTTCTAATACCAGTGGGCTTCTGAGTGTTCCGTTCACCATGACGGCAACAGTCACTTGCCACTGACTACCCCGTTTGGGATGAAGCCGTGATGGTATGTTATGTTGTTTGTTATCAGTTCTATAATAATAATACTAAATTATAAACTTTGCATCATTGGTAGAATTCTATAGGAATGCCATTTTAGACACCAAAGCTTCGATAAAAGAAAATATGTAAAATGCTCATTTAACACTTGTGAAATACATTCTGCTTCAAAACTTGCTTATCGATTCTCATGTAGTATGTACACACATGTTCTAGTTAAAGGTTATTTCGATATAAACGCTTGAAAGCCTAAAAGAAGATAAACATTATTAATGTATAAAACTTATATTATAAAAACACACTAAAGAAAAGGGAAAACTGTATGATTGCCCAAGAAGAAAAACATTCATGATCGGTATTAACTTACATAAGACAAAGTACTTTTTTGTATTAATTTAAAAACAGTAGATTATGCACAAATGAGAATACCATGCCATTAATAAAAGACTAGAAACTAGCCTGTCGCAAGTCGCAACTCTATGGCGTCCCTGGCACCGCCCCCTAAAGTACTTAGCGAAAGATTGAAACGATGAAATTAATTACAACATGTGTTCAGCGTCGCCTCATTGTAGATAAGCGATTATCTAAGATACGCGGAGCGGCCTTGAAATGTTCGTCCTATGAATTAATTTGTCTAACGCCGAGCCGCCACTCTGGGGCGCCCTTAGGCAGGGCGAAAACGTGGACACTTTTGTGTCTTGTGTCTAATACAAGCTACCGCTGAATATTTGATTTCTATAGAACCAGCATGAAATCATCCACTCCCTGCGCATACGTCAACTGTGTCCGATGTTGTTGTTTGCTGCACAATGACAACTTTCACATGCAATTGGCATACAAACACTGCCACATTATTAGATCCTTGCCATATTCTGTAGTTCAGCTTCCTTTACATGACATGTAGAAAAACTAGACTAGCCAAGGCTTTTCGTCTTGTGATTAGTATATAGAGTGTAGAGTGCCGAGTGCGAGATGCAGTGAGAAAAGCGAATGACTTCACCATCGCGTTCTGCGAGCACGTAAATGTCAATTAGTAGGGAATCGGGTCAGCGCCATCTAGCGGCAGATTCGGGCAACATTAAGGCCGCTCCGTGGGGCGACTCGATACCATACAAATTCGCGTTTTTTTTCTTGCAAAACGCGATGGTTAAGTCATTCGCATCGCTCACTGTAACTCGCACTCAGCACTCTATACGTCTACCACGACACGAGTTTCCACTTTAAATTTACGTTATCGTTTGCGTAAAAAAAATGGGATTTGACATTATCATGTCAAGTCCCAGTACAAACTTTTGAAGTGGAACTCGCGGTAGACGTACTAGTTGCCTGTCCAAAAAATATAACAATAGAAAATCCATTGTTATGTATCATACGAGTATGTGTATATGGGACAGGGAAAGGGTTAAAATTCTCGTTTTCCTTGCGATTGCAGTCAGTAAATAGCCCAGCGGCCTGTGGAGTAAGCGCAGAAAATTTCTCTACTTATTATAGCAAACTGTCTAAGGACGCCTATAAGGTGAGGCAAATACGCCACTTGTTAGCCCGGTCAAATCAGACCAAAAAATAGGGGGAAGATTTATTCAAAACACTATTATAAATTAAATCTGAAAAGTCCTCATCGATCCGACACGGAAAAAAATATATTTTGGGTCAAAGGTCACAAAAACGAGTTTTTAGTGATTTTCAGCGAAACGGTAAGTTTTATCATAAAATTAGCTGGGACAAAGTTGTAGATCAGATAATTGTCTATAAAAAATATTCAAATACTTTTTTTCCTAAGAGCCACTGTTTCTGAGATATCTACATTTTGTCTTAACTAATTTTAAGGTAAAACTTACCGTTTTTCTGAGAACTGCGTAAAACTCGTTTTTGTGACTTTAGACCCAGAATTTTTTTTACAGTTGTCGGATCGATGAGGACTTGTTAGATTGCACTTATGATAGTGTTTTGGACAATCCTGGTAGGATTGTCCAAAACAAATTTCAGTTGGGTGTCAATTATTGTAACCTACTATGTCGAATTTGACCGGATTATTGTTGCACCCCGTCACGTGCTTGTTGCACAAAAGAATCGAAAATCTCGTTATTCTCCAGGAAAAATCCTGTGCAAAGTAAAGTTAAAATTATCTCATTTTGAAAGCCTTTTATACAACCTTCAGTATAAAAGCATAACACTCCCACAGGGCACCGTTGCATCGTTAATTATGAAATCGAAGCAACGCGTAACACGTGACTCGCAATCGCCGCTTGAATGTGAATAGTTATTGTATAACAATTTATACTTGGACCTTCCCACGCGCTCTGCAAACGTACCGACAGCAATATACTTGGAAGTAAATGCACTTGACAATAAGGTAAGAAACACAATTGCATTGAATAGATAGATTATTTATTTCTAATTAAAACAATACTCAGTTGATCACATCAGATGGTGAATTATTGGTTTTTCACATTGAGATCGTTCAAGAAAATAAAATAATATAAAATGTTAAAAAATCAATTAAAATCATTGAAGGTAGGTAAAGATGCAACTGAGTTAGACTCATTCGTGTTGCGATTTGTTTTTCATATTGTAGGTCCCATAGCTAGGCAAGTTACTGAATTCTATGGGCATTTGCTTAACCATAAAATAGTTTACCTATTTCATAACATCAGTGTAACTAGGGGAAGATTCTGTTAATCCATGGTTACACCATAATATTTATGTTTTTGAAAAGAAGTTTGCCTTCAACGAACTCAAGTCAACGAAAAAGAGTTATAAAAAAACAAAAAAAAACATTTTTTTTCTGTCGTCGCTCCAGGCAGCACGGTGGCGTGTCCACAGCGATCGTGATTAATTATGCTTTCTCGCTATGTGCTGCCTCTTTATTGTCGTGCACCGATTCCTACTGCACAGTGAGCCATACAGGGTTAGACAAACGTTCCAACTACTTATACGGACGGGAAGATGAGGACGCACACAGAAAATCAGTTTTTGTACGTTTGTATTCATTTTGGTTTCTGCTGGCGAAATTGGTTTACAGAGATCCTGCCTGTAGCACCAAATGTCGTGGGTTCGATCCCCGGTTCACCCTAGACAAACATTCATGTTTTTTTTTTATATTGCCCGTCAAGATGACCTCACTCCACCTGATGGAAAGCGGTCGTGAGGTCCAAATATGAGGTTGACAAGCCCAATCATTCAACGAATCACTGGGCTGGCCATCCTCACCTTGAAGGCCTGCAGAAATGCCTTTTCACGCCCCGCTTGAAGAACCCGGGACTATACGAGGAAGGAAACACATGTGCTGGAAGAGCGTGATGTTCATGTGATGAACATTCGTGATTCTTCTGAAATATTTAAGTACAAGCGGCTGCACGCGACTTCGTCCGCGTGGAATGATGATATATAGCCCTCCTCGATAAATGGGCTATCTAACACTGAAATAATTTTCCAAATCCGCCCAGTAGCTCCTGAGATTAGCGCGTTCAAGCATACAAGCAAACAAACAAACTCTTTAGCTGTTTAATATTAGTATAGATAGATGTTAGTCAGTCTGTGGCGCCCATAGCTGTACATACAAGCTCTGCTTTATTTTTGGTTTAGACGATTTTAGTGAAAGATGTCCTAGATATTTGATTGGCCTGTTGGTGCAATGGCAGCCCTGCCTTTAGCACTGGAGGTCGTGGGTTCGATCCCCACCCATGACAAAACATTTATGTGACGAACATTTGTGTTTTTTGTGTGTCTGGGTGTTATTATCTATTTAAGTATGTATTTAGAAATATTTAAGAATGTTTAGCAGTCTCTCACACCCATAGTACAAGCTCTGCTTAGTTTGGTACATTACACCATCTGGCTCCTTCTGGCATAGTCGGGTGATATGTATCGAAATCGATTGTCTTCGCTCCACCCGTATCGATCCTCTGACATACGTTATAGCATAAAGTGCACCATCTGTACATACATACTATACCACTTACATATTATACCTACTTACATAGTTACAAATATTCCATTTCTGTTTGTACCTACTTTCATGTGCAATGAAGAATACATTAATAAATTAGTGATTAATTGAGATTTTACCAAGTAACTGAATTCATACCAAAAATAATGTTGAGCTTGTTTTAAATAGCTAACGAACCCACTTACTAATTACTAGTTTCATATTTTTATTACTATTTCTTTTGTATGAATAAATACCATTGTGTTTCTGTTCATAATATATTTCTATGCTACGAAAACATGAAATAAATATTTGAATGGTATGATGCCAATTCGTGTTTACGAACGTAAGTCTGTGAGAATGACGAAGGCCGCGGTCGTAAAAGCGAATACTGTAGCACAATTTCGTCGCTCCTCACATCGGCGCCGTGGCTTAGTTGGTTAAAGCGCCTGTCTAGTAAACAGGAGATCACGAGTTCGAATCTCGTCGGGGCCTGAGTGTGATTTAAACTCATTTCTTTTTGTTTGTTTTTCCTTTTTGAGATTTTCAATTACTTTTTTAGGCTTGTTTTGTTATTTTTTCTTTAAAATATAGTGTTATTGTAAGAAAAATATGCTGATTTAGTTTTTATAACTGCATACCATGAGTGCTGTTAAAAAAATAAATCATACAAATAAATGTACGTTTATCAGTTTATTCATTAGTGTATATGGGCGGAGCCCCTCGTAAGGGGGGTGGGGGGGCGAAGCTCCCCTGCCAAAAAAAAGTCAGCTGTGAAAAGACAGAAATTCGGTTAGGTTTATCTAAATTGTTATTGATCAAATCCTAAAATTAAGAAATAGCTGAAAACATTATCTTCTCTACCAGTATATCATCAGGTGAGACAAAAATGCTGTTGTTGGTGCAAAAAGGGCTAATACAAAAAAAAAGACTTTGTTTATGCGTGATGTGAAACTAATGAATGATCTATCAGGTACTTGATTTAAATATTAGTTAGCGATTACTTCGTCTCATCTTAAGATAGCTAATATCGTAAATGGGAGTGCCATGCTATTTTGTCACGTATTCGGGACGTTTGTATTAACGATAAAAACTGGGCAATAGAAAAATTACATCGATAAATGAGTGGAGCAGCCATTAAGTTTAATGCGTCAATCGCAAAAGTCAAAAAAGTGTTGATGCCATATAGTGCAGTCATTGAAGCATTATTGCTCCGATTTTTTTTACTGTGAACCGAATTGCATACAATTTTGGAATTAAGTTCATCTTACCCTTAACTTCAAAAGTGAAAATGATTTGAACTCCGCAACCACCCTGGGGGTGGTTGCCACCCCTTCTCGGGGGTGAATTTTTTTTTTGCAAAATAACCTCGGATATCAATAGAAGGCCTAATTTGAAGCAAAAAATCATCTCTAAAGTTTTTCAAAAAATCCAATACTTTTCAAGTTATTGGCAATTGAAAATTCGCAATTTTTTCACGTTTTTCATCGGTTTTTTGCAAATATCTCCAAAAATATACGTTTTATCGAAAATTTTACGAAGAACAAAATTGTAGCAGGTAAAACAATGAACAATTTCGTTTTTTATAAAGTATTCTAAGTGCAATATTAAGCTAGATATTAAAGATCAAAGCCGTTTTTTATTTTGTCTGAAATTTAATCGATGTGGTCAATGCCATCTAGCGGCGAGCAGATGCATTTTATGCATTCTAATACAAAAGGGTTCTGTAGTGCTTGAAATAAGCTTTAAAATGAGCACTATTAAATGTCTTTTGCACGTAAAATAAGTGAGCTGTATTGCAAATAAGGGGAGCATCTAATGTTTTTTCTTTTAAATCAATGGGTTCCATAAGTGCCATTTCCACCAAAATTTAAATTAATCGTATTCCGCCTAGAATTAACTTTATTATGAAGAGTTTGATAGATAGTATCAGTTTGGCTGCTTCAGGACACATATTTTTCAAAAAAGTCACGATTAAAAAAAGAAATTCAAATTTTTAAAAAACCCACTTTTTTTTCATAATATCTCAAAAATGACGACAGATACGTATAAAAGTGTACGGATTAAAAATTTAGGTATTTTTCTGACAAACAATTTGGTTTTTTTATTTTTTCTGTCAAACAAAAATTGACGGAGATATGATTGTTTAAAGAGCGCGTGGCAGCGCAATCACAGCCTCTCTTAAGCCCTTTAACCCTTCACCGTTTTAGAAAAAGGTTTTTTACTATATATTGCAATAAAGGATGTTGTAGCTCTCTTAATTACCTTTACAATGGTTTTTTATAAATTGTGATAGCATGAAAATTGAAGGAGTTATGGTCCAAAAACTTATCATATTTTTTTCTACTTAGTAACTAAAATTTTTTTTTTTTTCAAGGGGTTGAAAATGATTTTAATATGAGGTAATTATGTTAGAAAATACTTTACAATTTCACCACTTACTATTAGACATGTTTTCTAGCGATAAAATGGCTCAATGTCAATTTTTCCATCAAGGGGTTGTTTACACCCCTTAAAAATAATAGGCGGAGTTCAGATCATTTTCACTTTTGAAGTTAAGGTTAGTTAAGATGAGCCTAATTCCAAAATTTCATGCAAATCGGTTCACAGTTAAAAAATTCGGAGGTAAGACCGTATTTTTCGCTTCAATGACTGCACTAATATTCCTGACATAATCACTTATTTATTTATTGTTAGTTCATCACTCGATTTAGTTCTATGCAGTTAATAGGAGTTTGAAACTTTTTTCTTAAATTGCTAATTTTGATTTATCACTTCCTTTTTATATTGTGATTAGTCCTAGAGCTTTGTTTTTTCGTAAAATAGCATAAAAAAGTGAAATTTACCAACGACTTCGTAATTTTGTAAGATTATTTTTTAATGGATGTCTAAATATAAGGGGCACTTTTTACCTTCTAGCAAATATAAAACTATAGATACTATGATTGCCACAAATCATAAGAACACTTCAGAAGTATTTGTCTATTTTTATTCTTTTTGTGGTAATTTAAAATTTGTTTGCGTTTGGCCTCAGTCTCGCCTGGTGGTACGCGATGACGAGGCCGATGGTGGTACACGTTTACCCAGAAAATGCCTATTCACTCTGGCCTTGAAGACACCAAGGTTGTAAGTATCCGGAAACACAGACGCAGGGAGAGCGTTCCACACCTTACCAAAGACGCAGCAAACCGTTGGGTGCGGATTGCTGGGAAGTCAACCATATGGGGGTGGAAGCCCTCTCGGCGTCTAATGGTCCGGTGTTAGAGAGTAGAGGCGGTATCAGGTAATGTAGTTCCTGAGCACACTATCCGAAATACATCTTAAAAAAAAACCGATAGACAGTCGACTTTTCGCCGATGCTCCAAACTCTGAAGTTTGGTTCCAACGTTCCATTCTATACTTATTCCACTTGTTACGACCCTGACACAAGTCCTACGATCCTTCCACTCTCATTCCTTTCATCCACGTTGGCTAAGAGCTCCTTATTTTTTCTGAAAAAGTCTTCAACTTTTTCGTACCATCCCCTTTCAACATTCCTATTTACCATTTTTTCATTGTAATTTTTATTAGGTCAGGTTTTTTTATAACCCTCAAAAGCACATCCGCTTTGTCAATTAACCGGACAATTGGTCTGAATGGACACAGCGAATACCAATACGGGTTTTGGTGCACATTGCAAACCATTTTTCTACTTTATAATTATGTCTATTAGGTTGATAATCAAATGTCCACTGATCTAGAAAGTAGTACACTCACCGATAAAAGTCTCAGATATAATCCGAGTTGAAATGTGAATCGTTTGTTTTGATATACGAGTGGCTCGTCTCGAGTGGTAATTTATTTTAATCGACTTAAGCTTAAGTTGGTTAAACATTTTGTCACTGGCAAATTGTTTGTGTGAATGTTTCTCAATATATTTTAATTTTTTGGCGATTGATAATTTGGCAAAGAAAAATGGTTAGGGGCTTTGACCGATTAATCAATTCAATATAGTCGATTTCATTACATGCGTAAAGGAAAACAGAACTGAATTTGAATGAATGCCCAGTTATACAGCTTGTACTAGTTGGACAGTTATCTAATTAGCGCAGATTGTTGAAAATTATTACATTTAGCTATATAAATACACAACAATGACAACATTACAGACAGCACTTAACAGTTCTGAACTGAAAAAAACAGAGTAATGAGATATTTACGTACACTCGAACATAGCTTAAACGTTACAATAGCAGTTGAAACTATTAAAATTACATGCCATAAAAATTAACTCATTTAAACATAACCTTACAGATTTACGTGATTGAGTTTGTTATCAGACAAACAATAAGGAATTTTAGCCGCTTCGCAAGATGCAGTCTATATCAGTGATTACTCGCACTGGTACAAGAATTATGAAAATAATTATCATTACATAGTATCGCTCAAAGGCGTCCTATCCTAAACACTTTTTCGACCCTTTTGGCAGCGCCGTATCAGTAACACATAGCAGACTATTCCTCGTCAAAAGCGTGCAGACAGGCCATTAAAAGATAATGCATTGACACAAGGGCCACAAGGCTGCTAACTGTCAAAATGTATACGTTATCTTAAACTGCGGTTGACCATACACTCAGCAGAGCGGCGGATCATAAATGATTCGCCATAATTGGCCCATTCTCACGTTAATTAGGTACACTATACAGACATTTTTACTTTACGCACCGTGGTCTCGTTTAGATTAACGTTTCCTAGCACTTGAAGCGTATTATTTTAAGGAAAACTTACATAAAATCGTCCATTTTAAGTTAGTCCGCAGATGTGTTAGTATCTGGGAATAAACGGTAAGGGGAGGGGAGGTCACGACACGCTGGCTCGATATGAAATGTGACTTCCGATTCAAAGTTAACCTGCCTATTAGAAATAACGGAACGGTAAGCTTTTGTAGAGTGACCATGATATTATAGCTTCTGAGACACTCATAAGAATTTTAACTTAAATTCATTACTTATTTGGTGAGCTCAATATCAAAAAATAATTTATGTTCGTAATTAGTTATGACAACACGATTGGTGTTGTGCGCTGTAGCACGATTTCTTGCCTGGACGTACTGTCCCGGGTTCGATTCCCGGTCAAGTTAATTCAGGAAATGATCTTTTCTTAATTCGCTCATGTATATGTGTGCTGGTAGACGCCCCTGGCTTAATTCCTTGTCTGGCACTTCGTAACACAGGCATATTGATCCCTACTTCGAAAACATGACAATTTGTGTGTTGTCCGGCGCATATTTATTTCCTCTATACTGATAACAGACTAACATCGTAGTCCGCTGAAATCTACGTAAAGTACTAGTACTTGCACTCGTTAAAAAAGCTGTCCTGAAGCGGTTGTTAGTCGTGGTCGCCCTACTTGCTTTTGCGCCCTCGGGCGACTGTCAGCAACTTAGCTCACCTCCGCGCGAACAAGCACTCGATAGCTCTCTCGACAATGTACTGTTCTGCACACGTGTAGGCTTTGAGCAGGTGGCCCGAGGCATGAGATGAGGTAGAGGATTTTTTTGTCTAGGAAGGACTTCGTCGCCGAAGGTATTGAACATTTAGGTTTTTAATCAGCAATAGGACGGTCATCATCATCATCATTGGCCTTTACGTCTGTCACAAACGATTTATGCAGCGCGCTCGAACAGTGGGACGGTATATGTCCTTCAAAGGGCATGTGACTACAATTTGACAAGGTAATGAATTATGTGGTCTCATTTGGTAGCTGCCTAACAAATAAAGACTGATAACGAAGAGGTCCAACTCTGTGGAAACATCATTAAAGCCTATACGACAAACATGCTCTGACGTATAACTTTTTGGAGAACGACCTGTTACTTCCACCGCGTTCTTTTGTCAAGTTAAGGTGAGAAATCCTGAAACTTGTTATGCCGCGCATGTAAACCACAAACATGCTCTGACATCTTTGGAAAACAACTCGTTACTTACACCACGTCCAAAATCATGTCACCTTCAGATAACAAGACAGTGAAAGCTCGCATTCTTGCACTCGCCCTAATTGCCTTGCGTATCTGCCACGCGCCGAGCCATGTGGCTGCTGGTACCGCACCGCATAACCGCATCGCTGTAATCCTTTAAGGAGTCGAGACGTTGATTGAAGGGGTGGAAAGAAGATACTGCTCCTTTTAATAAATTGGGACCATTACACGCTTATAATAATCTTTTAAAACCTGCTTTCAGTGGTTTGGTGTGATGTCTACACTTTCTCTCTTGAAGAAAAAGATTTAGCATAAAAGAACCTAATATGATTGTTTGTAACAATTTAAAGAATTGTCTTCTGGCGACCAATTTTATTACAACGATTGTAAAGATCTTCAAATACAACTGGCTACAAGCATTATCAATGTTACCTCCCAGAGACTTCATTGCTTCAACCATTTCAATGCTTCAAAACACATACTTTGAACGCTAATAACAACCAGAAACAGTCCAACACATATGTTCATAACTATTTGTCCTGGATGGGGATCGAACTCACGCCCTACCACAATTTGGGCAAGAAGCCATTCAAAATTATTTCGTACATTTAATTAGAATGCACCTATGAGCGTGAAAGTATTCGTATAAGCAAAAAACTTGGCTCCCCACTTGTCGCGCTTATCATAAAGGGTTGAACGAAGCATACAATATAATGTCTTCATCAGCGAGACGATAAATCTTGTAGCCACGATTGAGGGGGAAGGGGGGGTGACCCAATTAGGGAAGCGGCGTAAGCGCACGCTTGGCTTACGTATTACGGTTTTCGGCAGGGGGACTTGGCGTTAAGGGCTAGCCCTAATCGGCTGCTTTTGTATTCGTTTTAAGATGTGAATCGTCGTAAAGGTTAGTTTTCTTCTTATGGCACTCTTATGGCTTCAACATCAAAGTTAAAAAATTAAAGTGAATCTTACGCGTTAGCTGGGAGTAGGAAAACGGTTTTTTCGTTCTTTTTTAATAAATACAGTTAGACTTTTTGTACTTTTTTTGTACCAAACATCAAAACTACTAAAAAGTTCTTGTGAACATCGAAATGAACCCGCTTTTCGCGTATCTTCCAGAACAAAAAGTATTCATTGTTTGAATTTACAAATTTCTCATTTAGTAGGTCAGCCAAAGAAAATATGCGGACTGAGCAAACTAAACGCAGATTTAATAATTTTTATACTAATTGTAGCTATTAATACACGTAGATAGATTTATGAGTTTTTCTTTTTTTGCAAAAATATTAAGCGATAGGGAGAATATGAATTGATAATTAGATGTGATTCTGTGTTTTTATGCTTGTTAACATTGTACGATAGCCCATCTTTATATTTTTCATTCCAGTTCCCAAACGTCCTATCAAGGATCTATATTAACTGAGTAACTTCGCCTTAACATAGTCCACACTAATTAGGGAAAGCCTTTGCTTTCGTGTTTATTAATTAAAAATAATTATGTAAATTATACAATTTTATAGTCGAGTACCTTGTAACGAATATCATATTTTTTTCTGATTAATGAGCTTTAAGGACGAACGCGGGCAGATAAGGATCTTTCTTAAGGTGGGCAAGGCGGATTCATGAATTACCAACTTTAGGACCGTACGTACACGCACAGAATGAATCTTAATCCCTTGGAATAAGGTTTTCATTTGTGTGCTCTGGTGTACTTGCATATGAATAGACAGCTTACAAATAATGAATCTTACTGCATTGTTATAAGGTTCTTTATGTGCAATGCTTTGTGGATCACCGTACTAACTGGTTATAAATGCACTTTTTCTCATGCAATCGAATTATTTCACATGCCGAATGGTTCCGCTTATGGAAAGGTAGTTCCTTAGGAAATGTAAGTGTCAAGTTAATTGGAATGCTTTTTATCGGCTGTATAAGCACAAAATTTTTTTTCAGGAAAATAACGGGATCGGTTTATTTCCAATTAATGAACAAATAGAATAAAAAGTATTTAGTTCATCGCACAGTTTATATGAAGAATCTAAGTCCAACTTCACTTTGAGGGTCGAGCGGTTGGAGTCCCGCCATAATGTCAACTGATCATCTGTCGACCTTCCTGAAACAGGAGTTTTGGCCGAAGGGTGTCTTGTATCGCCGGTTTCGAGGTCGGCCACCGGACACCATACTGCGTCACAAGTCGCCTATTAGGAATAAGTGTTAGATAATTTGTTGTTTATTAAATATGTATGTTAGTCTCTAAGGTATTTATTCTATGGGCCAATTTATTTTTGTAAGATCTGAAAATGTGATTTTGTTGCCTGAATTAAATGTTAGATATATTTTTTTATTATTATATTACAGTAAATAAGTATCAAAAAACTGTCACAGTTTACAGAAATCAAATTTGCTTTGTCAGTAAACTTTAAAAACTTACGGCTAATGGGTGTCAAATCTAAAATGGCAATATGAGAATAAGTGAATGAACTTTAAGCGCTCCAATATTTCTCATAATATTCAATTAGGTTTCAGAATTCATACTCACTTGTATTGTATTGGCTTAGAGTAATACCTAAGTTGGCATTTAAACTAAGAATAACATCCCGAAAAATAGATTATACGCTTTTAACATACTATAATTCAGATGTAAATGTTACACGTGTTCATTTGATATCAATCTTAGTTATAATACGCCCGTGTGTGTGGGGATCGATCCCACGACCCTTCAAGCGTCGTTAAACTCAACGCCTCGACCACTGAGCCACCGGGGTATGGCTATTAGCCAATATTTTCCCACGAAGACTTAAGCAGGTGATTATAATGTCCACAAATTATGACAGTAGATAAGGTCAGTATGTGACACCCGGTCTTTACAACTGAATAAATCTTTCTCTTTTCTTACTTACTTAAAATATATTAGGTGTGGAATATACTAGATGCCGGGAGGACTTTCTCCCCCATGTGGACTACTTTACAGCAATCCGCACTCAACGGTTTGCTGCGTCTTTTCTGGTCCGCACCGCTAGGGAGTGGAACGCTCTCCCTGCGTCTGTTTTTTCGGATACTTACAACCTTAGTATTTTCAAGGCCAGAGTGAATGGTCTTTCAAGCATGTACCACCATCGGTCTCATCATCGGTTATCATCAGGCGAGACTACGGCCAGACGCCAATCCATTTTAAACAAAAAAAAATCTTTAGTTGCATACTTTTAAGAGTGTGATTTTTCAATAATCTGGTTTAATTTTAAGCCTATATGTACCATTATTCGATCTGGACGGTAAATTTTTGATACTTTTGTATGCATTGTTGCCCTTTTACGCGGTCTGGTTTTCAAAAGCGAAGTCCATGCAAACGAAGAAGTGGCATCAGCGAGTACAGAAATGCAATTTGTTAAAATTTGTTTTTTGGCATGAATTCGAGAAAAAGAATTAATCGGCTATGCAACGAAATTCAAGAAAAATTAAACAAAAAAAAAAAAAGATCCTAGATAAAGGATGGAAGACTACTTCCACTGGCCCAGTTAGCATACCAGCATCAGTGTTCAGTTCTTAATCTTTGTTGTGTTTTTAATATGCGTTTTGTCTTTAATCTGAATTTTGTTTTTAACGTCATTGAGCCTTTTGTTTAAGTTTAAATTATGCTGTATCCTCATGTCTGGGTCTTTACATGATTTTGTTTTCTTTCTGTCTCCACTTGACTTCATACCGTCGCTTACGCACGTAGTATCTCAGTCCATAGAAATGAAAGCTTAGCTTATGATGGCTTTCGCTCTAGCTAGGCTGACTATGTCTTATCGTTTATTAGGCCCTATCGAGCCGTCTGTCATAAAGACCTCCTAGCTACCTCAACTTCTCCCCTGGAGGCGCAATTGCGATATTTATTGAATCTCAGCTACCGCCCACTGCGCCCGCGCACCTCTTTACAACCGCCATTTTGTTGCGGACGCCCTCTAGCGGTGAGTTATGCTGATTAGTAGGTATGACTTTTATATATAAATAGTACGTAATCTAGGGAAGTCTCAGACGAGTGAATTCCTACTGGCATATAGCACAATTCATTCTGGGTGTTTACAGTACTTCTTCTTCTTCATCGATACACTCTTGACAGAACGGTCGTGGTCGTCATGTAGTCGTGGAAGTGGAGGGGGCAGATAGAACACGCCTCACGATGCCTCGCCATCTCTCTCGGCTTGACGTCATCCTACTGCACTCGTTAATGGACTTACCCACAATGGACTTTATCTGATCGGTATAGGTGTACTCCCGCGCGGTCTGGTGCCTTCTACCTTCCCTTGGACGACAGGGCGCTCTATGGACAGGCTATCGCTAGAAACGTGACCAAAGAATGTTAATATGCGAGACTGTACTATGGAAAACAGACTGCTTTATGCCAAGTTCTTGGAGTATGGAGACGTTCGTGCGAAACTCGGTCCTTACACACACGTTTAATAGTTCTGAATACATACTTAAATATACCAATTAAATATTAAAAGACTCACAAAAACAATATCGCGTACTCAGTAAGTGATGTAGTAACTATGTTAACGAACGAAACACTTCGCCAGTCAAGTTTTGAAAACCTTAGACAGCTTTGCAGAAGTAACTTTAAAAAAATGGCATCGTTAAGGTGGACTTATATTTGTCTGACGTGTCGTGTCGTGACTCGTCAGAATGGAATTGGTTTCATACATTTAGTATGGTAACTTTTACACTAGTGTGATGTGACATGTCGTGACGTACCATACTAAATGTCCGTTCTGATGAGTCCATAACACGTCGCGTCAGACAAATATACGGGACCTTTATACCAACACAGAGTGAACATTTTTAAAACTTTGAACTGTCACGCTGCGATAGTGGTAAAGTAAATAGTGAGGAAAAGTGTCGCTTAGAATAACGTTAAGCACACACTTTTCTATTCCTATAAAGAGCGCAGATGCGGTGTCCTTGTAATTCAACGATCATAAACCAGGCTCACTGCTGAAATGCTGAACTGTAGAAGCCCTGTTACCAACTTGATTAAGTTAAAAGCATTCTTGATAGATGCTGCTTTCTACCCTGAGGGCGGTAATCGTATTGTTTTAGTGTGAAACAATAGTTAACCCTTGATATTAGAATGTTTATTGCTATTATGCTTCTGCATACCGCCAGCGCTTCCTATGCAGGGTTGGCAATTGTTATTTTCTTGCAATCATCCGATATGGAATGGAATGAAATGGAATCAGCAAAAAAACAGCAAGATGGGTTAGGTTATTGTAGCAAATAGAAGAATGTGGTTTTAAATATTTGAATTCATAGATGCTTTTTGAATTGCAGTTCTGAAATTGAAAAACGGGTGCTACTTATGAAATTTGGCGTTAAAGAATATTATAACTAGAATTGACTTGGAGATTCACAGCTGAGTATAAAAGCAAAAACCTCTTCTCCCAAGTTGGCGGACATCTCACCACAAACTCACTTTCATCGTCAGTGATGATGTAAAGTGTATCAGGTCTAGAATTAAGGCCTATTGTCCTCGATCATAAATACCCTAGATTCACCATTACGACCAAAATCAACTCCAAAAAGTAACCGATGCGTGGTTCAAATGTGTGAGTGTTGTTAGACATGCAAAACGCAACCTTAAAACACTGGAGTACTGTTTCACTTCAAGCACTATATTCATATTTTGACACTCGCGAATATTTAAGTGCTGAAAATTATATTTTTTAGCTCTCTTGCTCCGCGTCACTTTTTAGGAGTTCATACCCAAGATACCCCATCTTGGGTATGAAACAAACCTATTGTTCCTACTCTTTTTGTTTGTGATCCAAGACATTTTTAGTCTCTTGCCAATTGCTTTATGATGAATGATTTGCTGTAAATGATCTTGCAAATGGCTGGACGGGCTGAAAGAATGAACCGCCAATCTGCGTTGTGTATTGATGATGCCAACCCTGCTGAGATTCTATAAAGTAACGTTGATTTATTTCCAGTGGTTACGTGGAAAGGGCAGACTGTTTAAAATCCCTTATCTACATTACGAAATAGACTGGGAGCCGATAAAGTTATGTTTAAAGGTACAATAGCCTCGTCTTTAAGGTGCTTATTTATGCGCCTACTATCATTGTGTTTTATGCAGGTGGTTACTGAAGGCCTAATGCGCCATCTTGAACTTTGTAGGCTAAAAATCAAATGAAACCATCGTGTTATTGAGTTTTTGTGAAATATGTACAATACTTCGGTTGCCTAGAACCAAAAATACCAATAACCTGACTAAGATATGAATATGATATATATTGTTGTCAGTACCTAGTCTAATAGGATGAAACAATTACGCTCAGCACCTTTCCACCACCCTGAACTAGACGCAGACCAGGTAATCCGCTCATTATGCGAACAGTTTCATACACAAGGATTACTTAAGACTTTTCTAAACGGGGAAGGGAAGGGAGGGGGGCAATGTCCAGGCCAGGGGTGGTCAAATGAAGCCTAAATTCGCAGCTAAAAGTACAAAAATAAAAAATGGTCTAAATAATCTAGTGCGTAGTTTTATCTTCCTCGCCCACTGTGATGACGTCACAACTCAAGGGCAATCGCGTGAAACTCATGGCCGAACTGTTTGCGAAAACTGATAACAGTCTTATATTGAATGATGAGTTAATTTAATACGAAATGTTGAGCCAAAAGTCGGCTGGCTTCCTGAACGTTATTGCTTGGTTCTTGTCAATTTTCTTGTGTCCTGTTAAGTATAATATTTCCCATATGAGTACTCAGTTATAGTCTACTTGAAAATAATTTCAAGTGTTGGCTCCTCTGTCTTTGCTTCGTACGAAACTACTTTGAGAATTACCACGAGAGCTCATTATGCGCTCGAAGAAGCTTAGAGCTTTTTCGTTAAGACGCGTTTTATCTGTATTTTACTTGATCAAAAGTGACTCAAAGAATAGGATCCCACAGTGATTTATTTTATTTATAAAAAAGAAAATCGCACAATATATCAGTAAATACCCGAGCATTGTATAATTTAGTCTGGATCCATACACAGATTTATAATCTATTACGCTCACAAAACATCTGCTAGGCACATTTATTATGACATCGTGGATGCAACTGTTCGGACACGAGGGGCATCACATTCGCATCTTCAGTGAATCCCCATATGTACAGATTATTCTTACAGCGGGTTTGTGGTCTGTTTAAGGGTTTCCAGGTAAGCCACGGCAAAGCATGGGCAGGAGGTAGACTTTCCGTAGGTGCAACGAACATCGCACTAGGTTAAGCAAACTTTGACAATATCGCGGAGTTGGTCTGATGATTGGTCTGATGCCAGAAGCATGTTCAGGTCAGTAAGCCCACACACAAGGGGCGAGAAACGGTGAGCCTGAGTTCTACTTAAGAGTACCGCCAGCAGGTTGTGCCGCCGATTACGCGTATAATTTTTGGGCACAAAAATCTACATAAACGTGTCACAAACTGAGGACAGTCAGATTCACCACGTAGGCATTGACAGATAAAAACAATTAAAAGTTATTTATTTACCAGGAGGAGTAAGGCATTGATTACTCAACGAGTGGTCATTTAAATAACACGAATTGAGTAATCAATACTTACCCTCGAGGGATATACATAACTTTTCACACCACATGCTCGACAATGCCGAATTATATGTCATGTAAACCTTACCGAAAGCAAGACATTATATCTCTTGGCTTTAGCCGGGTTATAATGTTCTATTATAACCCGCTGGTCAATAATGTGATTTTCACTTTCATAATGCCTATTGCTATGTCTGTAAAGTCTAATTTCACTAAACAGAATGTGACCTCAGCGGGCGCGGCCAACTCGATTTTCGAAGACCGAGGACGTGGCCCACTAGATTCGCACTGAGACGAACTTCATTCGTTTGTCAAATCGAGTAGGCCACGCCAGCTGAAAGAAGTTGCTATAGCCGTAGCTGGTAGTACTACTAGCTTTAGAAGATTCGTTAATATGCTGTAATGAACACTATCTACTAAGCCTGGTTTTTTATTGTCTCGCATAAAGTGAGAAATGTAGAGTATACACCACCGGGATAAAACTGTTTTTTTCTTGGGCGCTCGAATCCCTCACTGCACTCAGGACTCAATCTTAATTCCCTCGCTTTGCTCGGGAATTAACTTATAACACCCTCGCTACGCTCGGGAGTTAAATTTGGAGTCCTTCGTTACGTTCAGGATTCAATATAGCGCCCGTGACATAAAACAGTGCTTTATCCCCTTGGTGTATAATCTACTATTATATTACTTTTAAGAGGAAAAAAAAACAAAAATATCGCACAAAAATTTGTTTAAAAAAAAATATTTACACGCATCCATTGCTCGTTTTGGAATTTAAACAAAAACATAACCGTGGAATAATGTATTTTCATACAATATTACTACACGGGTAAAGTGTGTAATAATGGATTTGCATACAACATTATTACCAGATTTTGAAGGAGTAATAATGAGCAACTTTCTCCCCAATTATTAGGTTCATTTGAATGGACTTTACGAGTAGGTGTAGTATAAATGTCAGTTACGTACTACCTTCATTAGTTTCTTATATATACATATACTCGTAATAAAACAGTGAAACTAAACATACATAATGATTATATTGCAAAAATCAGTAACGATTCAAAAGTAAATACTTACTCGTACCAAATAGTATGAATATGTGTCTCTGTTCGTATGTTTAAAAATCTATTGATTTTAGTGCAACTTTGTGAGCCTAAAATATTCAATCTACTATGATACGTAGTGTATGTATGTACTTTAGATTCTTAATAAATACAGAGTACATAAAAACTTGTAGAGGACCTAGCCGCCCGCTGGCAACAGAAAATAATAAATACCTACAATGGTTGTTTTGTCTGCAAGTTTACAAGGCGTTTGCAAAAATCGCCTGGGGAGTTCTTGCAGAGCATAACTTTCAGCCAGACTTAGTTGAAAAATATTCATGGCCACAGCTGCTAAAACAATGTTGTATTCGTTGGTCGATAATTGTGTAGGTAGGTACTCGTATTGACTCAATTGTTGAGGACGATAGTATTAGTGGTTACTAACTCCCATATGCGTAAGGCTTTGAAGAGTAGCGCTGCTGAAGTATTGTTGCAAGGTTACCAATACAATCTGGGTCTCTTCAATAAAAGAGTGAACAGGTATTACTAGGCAGACATGTTACATCATAGACCGCATCGTCACTTACCACCAGGTGCGATTGCGATCAAATGACTGTATATTCAAGTATGAAAAAATTAGGAGGACCTTACAACGTGCGATTAAAATTTCCAATTGTGAGTATTGTGACGCTGTGTTTTATTAATAACTCCACACATGTGGTAAAGCTAGTATCTGCATGTATTATATATGCGACAAAGGCAACATTCTCAAATGTATATTACCATTTGCTTGCAATTATTACAACAGAAGTGTACGGTGCTGTCGAAATCTTCAATACATCTAATCTCGTGGCCGAGAACAGAGCCGACCTAAAATTTGGGGGTATAATTCCAAATCCCCCCCATCCCAAAATGAATACATTTTGGCTACTAACACGCTGAACGTGATATTTTACACCAGAATAATAGTTTTTTTTTTTATATCTGACCCCAAACTAAGCAGAGCTTGTATTAAGGGCGTCAGAGACTTATAAACATACTTAAATATTTCTAAATACATTCTTAAAATAGATAATAACACCCAGGCACACAACAAACACAAATGTTCGTCACATAAATGTTTGTCATGGGTGGGGATCGAACCCACGACCTCCGGCGTTAAAGGCAGGATCGCTGCCATTGCGCCAACAGGCCAGTCAAGAACATATAAGATATCACAATGACACAATTAAGCTACCTTATTGTTAAGAGCAATCTCTATCAGACAACCCACAAGTAATGGAAAATGGTGATGTAATTTATAGGATAATAATCACATAAGTTAATCCTTTGGAAGCTTATCGTTTGTTAGTTATCCTTTTTGTAGATCCATTGTATCGTATACGTATTCTTCATCAAAAGCTCGCATAGCAACAACGAGATTCCATTCACAAACTTGTCATTCGGGCCACATGGTGTGTGACCTCCCTGGGACCATCGGCACGACCTTTTGGCTCCACTGAAGGGTACGTCTATAGAATATGTTATTTTTACCATTATATACAAATTTGCCTATCGTTGTATGATGATTCAGTCGGCTTGTCTTTTTGTTTGAATATATGTTTGGCTGTTGCTTCTTCTTTTCAAGTCTTCAGCAACTAGATATTCCATTCAACCACTGTTCTCCTTAACAGCATCTGCATTGGCACATTTATTATGACATCGTGGATTCAACTGTTCGGACACGAGGGGCATCACATTCGCATCTTCGGTGAATCTCCATCTGTACAGATTATTCTTACAGCGGGTTTGTGGTCTGTTTAAGGGTTTCCAGGTAAGCCACGGCAAATGATGGGCAGGAGGTAGGACTTTCCGTAGGTGCAACGAACATCGCACTAGGTTGTATCATGCCACAAACCTAGCAAGGGCTTACAGACAGTTGCTTGGCTTATCCCTTGAAAATGGTAATCAATAGTCGTGTTGTAAATAGATAATAAATAAATGAATAAGTAGATAGATGGTTGTAGACTTGGTTTACATACATAATGTATCTTTGACGATTATTACGTACTTTGACGCTCTCCCTGCACTTAACAAGCAAAACTTGTTCCTTTAATATGACTGTGATAAAATGGACCCAGATATAGAATGATCACAAAAATGTTCTTCACAAAAACTATTTTAGGCACAGATGATCTTAGCGTATGTGTCTCATATTTATTTACATGAACTTCATTTGAATTGTCAAAGTTTATTTGTCACTTGTCCGATCAGGTGGTGAACGACTTTGAAAACATTGTGAAATCTGATACATTTATATAGTCTACCAAGCGAACCAGATACACAATGCTAGTCTTAGAAATAGTAGAGCGAAAAAACGCCTCCGTTGTATGCAAATTGTATTAAGTACGCGATCCGAATATACATATTATATTCTAGTACATCGAATAATGTATACAAATGTATTGACGAAGGACAGGAAGGGCCCGCAAGGTCACTGGGTTTTGTCTGGATGAATATGCATGTGTTTTGATCAAATGTTGAATGAAACTGTTGAGAAATAATACATTATCTTGCGCAAACTAAATCTAAAATAACTGAGAACTTCTTAATTCAAGGTATGGTTTAGCTCTTGAACATACAAAGAACCTTGATTCGAATCTCAGGCCGGGCAAATTGTGTTTACGGATTTGCTAAACATAGCCCGGGTGTCAATCTAATCTAATTTGGCAAGCCTGGTGATTAAAGTGAAACCCATAAATTAAACGAGGGAGGCTTTTGCTCAGCAGTCGGTTTGAAATAAGCTTAATTACTTAGACCTTACTTACATATTAAGAGCCGCATGCTGAGAACGAAAGTGACAAACTATGTTGTTTGACAATGTATTATATGTCAAAGCAATTGAGTTTTAAACAACATCACTAGATTCTAATAAATACAATAAAAGGGCAATATGAAAACTTTTAGTATGCTCACTTATGTACCTTATAGGCCCTTCAAACTTGGTTCACAGATTACTTAATAGTGCATGGGTGGGTGATCCCATTTTTAAAAGTGTCAAGCAATTAAAATATATGTACTTTCCGATAATCCACACAATTTATAGCTACTTTTGTTAAAGAACCAATTTCATGAACGCAAAATTCAATATACTCGTACCTGCCGAACAAAATGTTAAGCTGCGAGAATGCGAGATGTGACGTCACTAACTTGAGTCGGATTGTAGGAAGCGTTTTGGGCAAGTCCATAAAATATATGTTTTTAAAATTGAAATATCTCAGTTAGTTTTGTGCTATTTGAATATTTTTTTACCCAATTCAATAAACAAATGCGTGCGAATACAAATGCGTAAAAATACACATGCCTCACCATCTCGTTAACAATGTAACAAAAACGCGGACAAACCGCAAAGGTCAGTATGAAAATAAAATTAACAGGTTGTGCTAAGATCCCATAGCCCTTAGTTTATTACAAATGAGAGCAATGAGGAAGTTTTCCTTCAAAATATATTACGGTAGGCGCTGAAATATAGTAGGACAATATTATTTCGTTGTGGAACATAATTTGTCTGCTTCTAACGACTTGTATATTTAACGGGTCAGAGCATTTGCCGAGTTTGACATTTAATTAATTGAACTCAAATTAATTTATTTCCAGAATTAAAAGGTTTGGCGGTTTGTCTAGCAATATAGTAGGAATGTTTACTTTTTAACTTTTTATACAATTTGTAACGATTGTTATGAACACCTGAATGTATGTTTTTATCTGGTGAATGAATGAAGCTGCCAATGAAGCTACGAGTACTTTGTTCAGTTGTTTTGTGATATTTGATTTTATTAAATCTGCACTATGAATATCCAAGTAACCATTCTTATAGGCAAAAGACGATATTTA
Organism: Udea olivalis; assembly: GCA_947369235.1. Lineage (NCBI taxonomy): Eukaryota > Metazoa > Arthropoda > Insecta > Lepidoptera > Crambidae > Udea > Udea olivalis. Next base: position 3,189,868 of record OX376353.1, read on the forward strand.
CGAAGCTGGTAGATATTATACTCGGAAGTGAATATTTAGCATTATAACAATGCTCTATCTTCCATTTAAAGATAGAAACTAGAAAAAATCGACCTGTAAAACGATTTAGAAAAACTCGCTCCATACCCCGCATGCGGAATCCGCTGTGAGATTCAAAACGACGGTAGCGCCTCCACTAGGAAAGCGTTAGTAAATGGAACTACGTTGAGTGAGATTTTTGACATCACATGTATAGGAATGACGTTTAATTGGTATTCTTAACGTAAACTTGACCGTGAACTCAACCGTCATCTCGACACGGGAAACTTGAAATATTCTGTCAAAAAAAAGTTACTACACTGATCCTAAGGCAAAAGTGTGAGTCAAACCCGCGCCTTTCACAATTCAGGTCAATTTTTTCAAGTTTTTCATCGTTAGATGGTAGAGATAATTTGAAATACAAAATAGGGAGAGATTTTAACCCATCATATATCACATAAGCGTTAATGTCATTAAATCGTGCTACATAATCTCCGCTACATAGTAATAGCCATACTTCATCAAATATACATTCGCACTAGCGAACTAACTATAAAAAAAACTATAAAATGTTTAAACATCAAAACTAGTCATAGAAGAAGACACGATTGGCGTAGTGTGCTGTAGCACGGTTTCTCGCCTCGATTTCCGTAGTGTCCCGGGTTCGATTCCCGGTCGGGTCAATTCAGAAAACGATCTTTTCTGAATTGACTCGGGTCTGGGTGCGCTGGGCGACGCCCCTAGTTTATTTCCTTGTGTGGTACCTCGTAACACAGGGATTTAATAATCCCTACTTCGAGACCATTACAAGAGGTGTGTTGTCTGGCGCATATTTATATTTACATATTTATATTTAACTATATTTCCAGCATGGCAGATATTAATACAGTAATAACCATTCATATTTATTAAATTTACTTCACAGACAAATAGCTGCGACGGCAACTTGTCAACTATATCTGAATTTTTCATTGAAATAATATTGTACATTTCTGTTATAATATTTCATCCCACGAGTAAGCATTTCTGAATAAATTTAAAAATATATATTTTTGTGTTAAATGTATCTTTTATAAATATGAATACTTAGGTAGTAGAGTTAACACAGATAATTTTTAATGTATTCTTATAATACTTGTATATCGTAGCAATTAGAAAGAACCGTAGAAAACGCTATCTAGGTTACGAACCTAAGACCTGCGGCCTAGCTAACCAGATCTTCACCAAGCAAACGGGCCAGTATGTCCACAATGAGTTTCCACACGAGGGCTATTTGACTTCAGAAATGAATATGCTATTTTGGTTCCATTTCTAATCACTAAGGGCGCTGTACGGAAATCCCATACAAAAATGACATAGGTGTAAGCAAACTCATGGTAGACATATAGGCAACCCCAATTAGGGTTAACAGTCTAACCTGATCTTACTTCAGTAAAGATTTCTTATTCCTTTGAACCCGCTTTTTTGTGTCCTCCCAAAACAAACCCTTGAGAAAACAATATAATAATACCGCAGGAGCCATTGTGCTCGAAACAAAATCCGCCTAGCAACAGCGGTTCGCATGGCATGCGAGAATTGTAATGTCGTGAACAATGACTTGAATAGGAACAGATAACGCAAGTCCATACTAAATATTTTTCTTATTACGACTCTAACAAAGTTCCGAAGGAAATTTGTATGTTACCGTTACATAGATTAAAAAGCCACCTATGAAAAAAGAGTCATTCTCATTACACCACGAAAGATTTCCTTGTGGATATAAATCTTTGGGGCTAAGCTCTCTCTCCGCTTGATACTAGTTAACAACTGTAATAATAAGAATTATAATATAATTATATTATAATATAATATATTAATAATATAATTATATTATATTAATAATTTAATTATAATTATATTTATGAGTTGTTTTTATTGTTGTAAATCTTTGTTTTTGTAAGAATACTGTACAAATTTCATACCTTAGTTTTATGCTACATAAAGAGAATTATATTAGCTTATTACTTTACTAACCTTTTAATTGTATAAATTTTAATGTCATGATCCTACAGTTTACTTTTACCTTCTTGCCGGGTCTTCTCGGCACGAATCAGCCTGCCGACGCGGTGGTAGAGTAACGTTTATTTGAGTTCTGTATATGTAGTAGTAGGTTTTTTTGACATAATAGTTTGACCCAAAGTACGGACATTGCGTCAATAAATGGGCCCATAGATTCTGCTGACTTTACACAAAGATCTGCAAGCCTTTCGAGTCAGTCCTTCAGGGGATCAGCCCCAGTGAATATACTTGATTTTGACTTCCGCTGCGTAAATGATAGAGCACGGACTAAATGGAATTGGTCGAAGGAAAAGCACAGCACTCCATTTTGACACGGGCGCGTCATCTATGTCGAATTATATCTGTAGTGGTGAATAAACGTGAACCAGAGTGTTCGGTTGGGCATTTGACCGAAATAACTGACAAAAGATACAACGGGATATGCGAAAGATAATTATTTGATAATGGTGGGATTAGTGTTCGCAGTTTTAGGCCTGATAGCAACCCATGCTGAGTTTATTCTTTAACATTTAGTAATTAGTGTGTGGCGTCATTAACATACTTTCATATTTAAATCGCTATTTTCGTAAGCTCAAGTTGTGAACAAAATAATAAAACATTAAATTACTTGATTTCACAATTTTGTTCTTGTTTCTAGTATATTGCAGTTTCGTATACATTGATGTTTATCACGTTGTTCATGAAGATTTGCAAGCATTTAAATGCGTTTTGAGTTCTTTACAATTTGTCTAATAATTGCTTTTTTTTGTTTTAGGTAAGAGATTGATCAACTGAATGAGGTTCAATAAATAAGTTCAGATTTGGTATTAGCAGCTGTTTGTAACAAGAAGGTATTCTAAATTTCAATATATATTTTTTTGTTTTTCTATTGTATTACTTAAGAGAAGAACCTACAATCGTGTAAATGCGGAATGCGGTATGTAATATGATTTTTAAATGTTTGCTATTTTTAAAGTCATATTATATTATATTTTAAGGAAATACGAGTAACTTGGCTAGTTTAGGATATTATCGTCATGTCATTTAGATGACTTCTTTTTGCTTGTCATTGTAGATGACCCATGAAAGAAGACAAAAAGCTCTCCGCAACACAGGGCTCAAGATACACTCATATAAAAATGTTTAAACATCATAACTAGTCATAGAAGACACGATTGGCGCAGTGCGCTGTAGCACGGTTTCTCGCCTTGATTTCCGTAGTGTCCCGGGTTCGATTCTCGGTCTTGTCAATTCAGGAAACGATCTTTTCGGAATTGACTTGGGTCTGGGTGTGCTGAGAGACGCCCCTGGCTTATTTCCTTGTGTGGTACCTCATAACACAGGGATATTAATCCCTACTTCGAGACCATTCCAAGAGGTGTGTTGTCTGGTGAAAAAAAAATTCTAGTCGTAGTTCGTCGTTAATTAATTCTATATTACATTTTTAAATAATTATTCAAATAACGAATTTGTATCCTCGGCAACCAATCTCGAAGACACAAATAAATACAATATAGTGTTAAAGCAGGAAGCGATTTTCTGAAGGCCACGAGAATCGTAAGATGTGACGCAAGCGCAGGTCGGGAAGCGAATTTATGGCCTGGCCCATTCGGCGACACTACTCCCACTGGGTCGAGTGAATTTCCATGGCAAAAATCCAATAGTTGTAGGTTTAATTTTGCTAGTGACGGACAGACGATCTGATTATTGCACATGAAAAATCAGGTTATATTTTTAAAAAAATGCTGACTTGAAAAAAAAAATCTAGATCATGGCTATCCTAAGTAATAATTTTATTGATTGATAATAGTAATTCATCACCATCCTTTAATTTACAAACACGGTTCTTATCATAGGAATAACTTGGATTCATTTCTGGAATCTGCCACGATCACGTGTTAGCAAAATTTGGCTGAGCGCTTGTAGAAGTTTTGAACACCTTTGTTGTAACCTGTATTTGCAGATATTTGAATTGAATTTAGTTTTTACCTTCATTACCCAAGTTACTAAAATTCAATCTCCCTTTTTCTCTCCTTCGTTCTATGCTATAATTGTATTCATGGGCCAACCAGCCAACCATTTACCAGCTTTTCTCTGTGAATGTATTTTAATAATCAACCAAAAACTATTTCAAAAGTACCTCTGCAGGATAGAGGCTTCTACACTCGTCATCCTTTAATATCGATCTGCAGGGTAATTTGTGGGGAAGTTATTGTTTTTTTTTTTCCACAACCCTAAGAAGGAGATCACGCAATTTTGGTAATACCGAGTTAATATATGCCATCCTGGTTGCTTGTCGTTTGTCCACTTGGGGGGAGCCCCACGCCACGCCGCGTCTTAGCAACCATATTTTTATGTTAGCAAACTAGGTTACTTGCATAATAAAATTAGTTCTTATTCTTATCACTATAAATACCTAAATAGCGCCCCGCCCCCACACGTTTGATCCGCACATCGCTTCCGTCACAAAAACAGTATTTCACACGAAATCGCCTTTTTATTATTCTCGTATACAAGCAATGAAACGGCTGTGTGACGTCCGGGCTACATTGATGAAGGCTGAGACTATTTATTTGAGTGTATCTGCTAGTACAGTGTAAACTTCACCGTGACTCACAGCTAATAATACGCCTAAGACTAGATCTGATTCGGTTTTAAATACTAGCTTTCTTTATATAATTTCGTTGATGTTTAATATAATGGTCCCATTTCTGGACAAAGGTCTCTGTTATTGAAATCGGGTCCTCACTTCAAGTTTGAATAGCCTGACACCTATCTTCATTGAACCCGTGCGTAACTGGTAGGGTACATATATAACATTATTTAATAGGATTTTATCACCATTCGACACTTTGGTTGACTGCCTGACACTTAACTGACAGAATGGCATGAAGGATGTGGATGCTCTCAGCTGCTGGATTCCACTATTCAAATTCAAAATTCAGAAGGTTCCGTGATTTTAACGGCCTTAGTAACGTTTTTCGTTAATTGTTATTTATTTAAATTGAATTCAAAATGGGTTCTTTTGGTGGGTCGCTGCCAATCCTTCAGGTGGTTCAGGAAGTCGTCACACTATCTATGCCACAGTGTATATGTTTACTTACCGATTAGTTTTTTGGCTCGGTCGGTAATGATCCTTCCTACTGCGCCGCGGGAGTGAATACAATTAGCACGACTAACATTCCTGTTTGTCTGTGTCATCATATTCATCATTTGCCGCGACAAAACTTCGTCTGCAGAACATAGGCTTCCTCAGAAAATTCCCAGAGTGGTTCGAACATATTCATCAAACGCGTAAAGGCGGATCTGCATTTAAAAAAATCATGCTTAAACTTGCTAATAGAATCTAGATGAGAGTAGAAGATGGATTTGCGCACTCGATGCGTTTTTCGATTGTAAATATCATATATAATACGAAAATTTATCTTGTTTTAAATAAGTGTTGTGACACTCACTTGTGTAGGTACTTTAATTTATTTGCTGTGCATCTTATTGGATATGAGAATGTAAGTGATTATTCATCATTTTGTAATCCTGTTTAGTTTTTTTTGTGGTTAGGAACTAATTGTATGTTAAGATTGTGGGAACTAGTTATATTATAATGTAGGTAGGTACACATCTTTTCTTTGTACTTAAAGAAATATGGCACGATTGAGCGGTTTCCTCTCAATACAGGTTTTACAACTTAAAGAGAGGATTTCCCAACAAATACAATAAAGATTTATTTTATTTTATTTATTATCGAGTAAAACTCGCACTATGCACTTTTGCCACCGAGTGGTCGCCTTTCCAGGTTTTTTCACCTTCAACAGAAGTACTGTGTTTAGGAGCCAGTATATATTTGAAATGCATGCATTTAGAACACAAAAATGTTAATGACATGAATGTTAACCCAAGTTTTGGATCGGATTCGACAGTTTCTAACTGAGCCAACGAGCCAGCCAATAACTAGAGATGAGACACATCACATCCCTTTGGGCGGCGGAAACCAGAAGTAACGTAGGTACCAGAAATACAAAACCACAGACCCGATTTTGCTAGAGCGGTAGTCAAACCAGCGACCCATTGTGTGCGTCCACAGTGCGGGCCTGGCGCGGTCAGCAGCGGTTGCGGGCGCGATAAACTTATGTAACGCGCTTTTCCCACACTATGGACGCAAAGGCGCGTTCCCTATGTTTGATACTCCGCGCCCGCCATCGCGACCGCGCTAGGCTTGCACTGTGGACGCACACTTTGTGTCGCTCTAACTACTGCGCTAAACGGGTCGGGAAAAGTGCTTCTTTAGACTTGTCATTGGGACTGTTTTACTAGCCCACTTAACTCCGACCGAGACGAGTCGGTCAGTTAGATTTGCTTAATTTAGCCTAATTTCTCGATTTAACAGCTTTGTCAAACCTCGAAATACGGGTTTATTTTATGTCTCAAATTGATGAAATGTCACGTAGTTTTACGTCATAACTATTAGAGCAACGGGTCAACATTCCTGATTTCCACCTGTTTTAAAACTGTTTAACATTTTTAAATTCGCTAAATAAATTAAAGACCAACTAATTTAAATATAGTTTTAGAATACATTTATTATTCGTCGTACTATTTAAGGCGATTATTAAGTCGTAGATGACTATGTCGCCAGAAGATAATTAAATCAGCCTTTTTACAAGCCGGCTATTATTTCTTATCTAGAACTTCATTTAAAATAATTTTGAGCAAGGGATGGAAATTTAGAATTTACTTTCTATTGTAATAGGCCGAACCATAAATTTGCTATCTTCAAATGTATTTTCAACTCACCCACAGCTTAAGCGTAGCAATTTTATTTTCCATCGATTAATAATTATTACTAAAATTTCATATGTTTTTGTTAACAAAAACAAAAAAAGAAAATATTTTTTCAAAAATAACGGCTCTTTGATTTTCGTTTGTGCACTATATCCCGGGCTATCCTGTGTAGTATATAAATATTATCTTTCTGAGGTGTTTATTCCCATCCCGTTGATGAAATAATCCATAAGTTTAGGCATTTTAAAAAATTACAGATTATCCAATCTGCCTGCGTCGCGAACACGCCCACCGCAGTGCGTCACCGTGAAATACGAGATCTCGGGGCTTACTCCCGTTCGTGTGAAAACGGAGTAGCGTAAATGTTTAGACGTATAATAAATATACTAACAGTTCGAAATCGATGTTGATTTTTTGGTATTCCAATCATCATGTTATACGAAATACATGAAATTCATTCATAATATTTTACATCTTGTGTCCTTTTTAGCTTCCAAAGTTTTCAAGGCACTACGTAAATTGTGCACCGTAGTAGGCCCCCTGGCTGAATCCGCCGCGCGCGCAGCCTGCCGAGCCAACACAATAAAATTGTACGACGCTGTATACCAGTTTCCCTTTCAACAAAATTGTTTGTTTCACTTTTCATAAGATTTGTTTATTTACATTTGTTGAATCAGGTGGGATTGTAGTGAACTGTCATGAAGTCATGATAACTGTAGAAATAAACTCACCTTACATTTTAAGTTGTATTTTTTTTCTAAATAACTAATTGCTGTTAGCTGCTAATGGCTTCACCGAGCAAGAGGGTGAGCGCAAAGCTCTCAACCCAAATTTTCGAAGATTAGAATGCAATGTGGGGGCCCAGGAGTACTTAATAAAAGATGTTATTGCGTCGACGTGTGATTTATTATTAATTTACATTACCTTAGGATCTACCTTGAATACTAGATATGATGAGGCGAGGTGCGTCATACATATCACCCCTTTTTTATTAAAAAAAATAGACCGTAAAGGATTTTTTTTTATCATTATTCAGCACAGACATATTAAATGGGAAAATTTTCCAAGTTAGCTAGTGAAAGTAATACATAGAAATATCAATGAGAGACGACAATATTTTTATCATTTAGTTTCAATTTGAGTTTGAAAATTATCAAATTATAATTGTAATAAATTATTATTAATTGTTTATTATAATTGTAATAATTTATTACAATTATAATTTGATAATTATAATTGTAATAATTTATTACAATTATAATTATCAAATTATAATTGTAATAAATTATTATTAATTGTTCTGTCACTTTATTTGCACAAATAATACCCAAGAAAACAAATATTATCACTAATTATAGAAATGTAATTGGTGTACCTACCTTATTAACTAAAAGAAAATTGTTAATAAAATGCAAGTAAAATAAAAACTTTATTAACAAAATACCTTTCTAATGAAAAAAATTGTAGAAAGTGATTTCTAGTTAGCTGGTTGGGACCAACGAATGTAACGTATGGAACTCGAGTTTTGAGAACACGAGTAGCAGCCGTTTGACTGCTCACACACTAAACCCAGATTATTGGAGGATACACTTTCACAGATTGCCTTCTTTTCTCATTCGTCCTCTTGGAAATCGGTACGGTGTTAGTTCTTTTTTTTTAATTAAAATGTGTTTGCGTTTGGCCTCAGTCTCGCCTGGTGGTAAGCGATGACGAGGCCGATGGTGGTGCACGCGTACCCAGAAAATGCCCATTCACTCTGGCCTTGAAGACAACAAGGTTGTAAGTATCCGGAAACACAGACGCAGGGAGAGCGTTCCACACCTTAGCGGTGTGTACCTACCAGAAAAGACGCAGCAAACCGTTGGGTGCGGATTGCTGGAAAGTCAACCATTTTGGGGGTGGAAGCCCTCTCGGCGTCTTGTGGTCAAAGTAGTTTTTAAGTGTTATAAAAGCAGAACGCTTAAAAAGAGTTGAATCTGCGAACATAACATAATAATATTATGTTGTGTGCAAAATGTCTTTAATTTATAATTTCATGACGACAGGATTGGCGCAGTACGCTGCAGCACGGTTTCTCGCCTTGGCTTGCGTAGTGTCCTGCGTTTTGATTCCCGATCGGGTTAATTCAGGAAACTATATTTTCTAAATTCAAATTGTACCTATATTTATAAATGTGCAATAAAGAATAAATAAATAAATAACTCAGACAATTGCATCCAGACACATAACAAACACAAATGTTCGTCACAGAAACATGTTTTCTGTGTAGAAAATGTTGGGAAAGATCTTGGACACAAAATCACTACAAATGGAGCTTAAAAGCTAGTTAAATCATAAGTTTATTGAACTTAATAAGCCATAAAGAAAAAACAAAATAATTGTCATCACAAAACAAATATATCTCTCACATAATTGCTCGTGCCTATTCCCGGTAGGGCAGAAGACATCCGCGATTAATTCGACCTTCTTAAAATTCCGTTCACGCTTTGCGCAATATCTCCGTTCGATAGTACGGACCCCGCGGTTTTTTCCACGCGGGCCCTAATCCACGCGCCGTGAAGATATTTCGCGACGGTGTCGTGGGGCCACTAGGCGAGCGGTATTAGCATAGGCCATAAAAACGGACCTATTTTTTTTAAAAAAGCCTCACTGATATTCAGTACAAAAAATAACAAAATATATAACGACAGAAATAATTCGCAACTGAAAAAGTTTCTGAAATCGGTATACAAAAGCAACACAAGATGAACACTGCCTTATAAAAACAGTCGTGGAGCAACGAAATATGTCAACAGCATATCCTGCCTCGTTTGGAGTCGCAGTAATCGAAAAAGGTACGTAATGATAAAAGATGTAAGTTTTTTTTTAGTATTGACAGAAGTTTTATTTAAATTGGTCCAATTAATTAGCCGATTCCAATAAATGAATGAAGTGTCAAACAGCCACCTCGAATTTCGTTCATAATTTATCTCTGCAGCTAAAATTTGTGGCCTTTTAACTAATTAATTCAGGTGCATATTTTTATTCACACTATACCAGTATTTTTTAAGTTATTTTTTATTTTTAATAATGGTATAATGTTATTCATGAATATTATTAAACACAAATGTTCATCACACGAAAGTTTGTCCTAAGTGAGGATCGAACACATAAATTTTAGCGCTCAAGGTAGGAAGTTTGAAGGATGCAATATAGTATTAGGGAGATTACAATCTGTTCTATCTACCTTTTTAAACAATTAAATGTAAATTTAATTTAAACTGAATATTTGACCATTGTACTTTAAAGAATAATGTTGAAGTCATGCTCATAGATTTATTTAAATTGTTCTTTTTGATGGCTTTTTTACAAATTCAGCAGCCATTATTACGCATTATCTTCAAAATGCCAAGTTCGACTATCTAATCTTGTTAATTCGTTCTTATCTACCTTTTGCAATTGATAACTTCTCATCGCCTGACAGGTAGCCGCAGTGCGTCCGCCGGTTTCCCGGCCGCGCCCAAACGAAGAATCGATTCGACTATAAATCGGTGGTCCTCGGCGACACGCTATGAATACTATTATAGGCTGTATTTATTGCGGATTAGGGCGACATACCACCGCGGCGCTGGAACTCGCGGTTTAATTTATGACAGATGCCCGCAAACCTGACGGCGATTTACACCACACGATAAGTTTAAGAATTTGGCAACCATCCCCCATTCACATGAGTAATCTCCACCAGACCGATTTATCGTCCACGCCTGCGTGGACGCGCGGCGTGACCCTAGTCCTATTTAGATTCGCGTACCTGGCAGGTGTCGAGTTGCTTCTCTACTTAAACCTACGTCTATTTGCCATCTCCCCGTAACGCCCTAAGCTGAGGTTCGTGGCCCCACTTGGGGCGCTCTAAGGCACGTTACTTTCATTTTTGGGTTGAGAGTCTTCCGTTGCCCCTCCTGCCGGTGAAGCTGTGAAAGCCATCAGCGGCTAACAGCATTAGTCCTTCAGATTAAAATAAACATAACATACACATAAACCCACTGTATGGGATTACAGTTGGCATGTTGATAATAAAAAATATTGTAAAGTTTCTGATTTGGATAATAAATAAAAAAAAATCAGATAAAAAAACATGAGAAAATTAACGGAACAGAGACACTGCTTCAACAACCGCGCTGTGACTGGTGACACTACCACTAGTCCACTAGTAAGCACTACGGAAAGACCGCCTCGGCCAGTATTTAAGCTAGACTTGGCAAAACATAACGAAGGATCATGGGCATTTAGACCTTAAACCATACCATCACTTAAAAACAGGTGAAAAGGTACTCAAATATTTGCTAAATTTACTAAAAAACTACCAAATACATATTGTTTATAAACCATAAGAACAACTTGAATTTAAATGTGTAAGTAAGTACATAGGTACTTACTTACACATTTAAATTCAAGTTGTTCTAAAAACATAGGTTTTCAACGCTTAAATGCGCTGCAATATATTCCGACAGATCGAAGAAGGCCCCAGTTCTATGCTGCTAAGCAGTCGATCCATGTAAATCCTATTCAAAGCAGAAGTTGTAAACGTCCCTTCGTTCCCCTATCCTTCCGTCCTCGTTCAGGGACCTCGAGTCCCAGGGGAAGTTGGGATATGATAATCCGCTTTAGCACTTTTTCTTGCTCCTCATAACAGCTGTAATTCAACCTTAGCACGTGGTTTATGATGATGCCGTAACATTACACTCTTGCGATCTTTTAGGAAGGGTGGAAGTCTAGGTGGAGATGGTCTTGTCGCATCAACTTTTTACCGAAATTAAAGAAATGATGTCTGCCGACACTGGCGATAACTGTTAAGTATTGAAAATGTATAGTAAAACCGTCTTCTTTATAAGAAAGAAAAACTATTATGGCAGATATGCTTGCAGTATGAGCTGTATAATCCCTGGACAAATATCCCTGGACATTATTCCACACAGCGCCATCTAGCCCCAAAGTAAGCTAATTAAAGCTTGTGTTATGGGATACTAGACAACGGATAAACATACTTAAATACATTTTCTTTTGTAAATACATACTTATTATACATAGGAGACACCCAGACCAGTACAAACAGACATGTTCATGCACACAAATGTTTGTACTGTGCGGGGATCGAACCCGCGACCTCTGGTGTTATCTGGTGGTGAATATGTTTGTATATGAGCGCACGGCCTGAAATCTCAGTAGTTGGAACATAGCTCACAATGATTTTAATGATGCAGCCCTCCAGAACAATAAATTGACTCATTATTGCACTTTCACACGGACAAATGATCAAGGAACACTTCAAGTATACAGACTTTAATCAGAGATTCCTATATGATTTGAAACTTAAGGAGACGTTTTCGCGCGGGAGGCAATTGAAAACTTTTTAACTGTCGCGACGACCTGAGACACATCGATTCTGAGAAATCGGGGGTACTTTGGTGCTTCAATCGATGGTGTCATCACAATCGAGAACTTGATCCGTAGTTTTGTCTGCAAAGAAGTAAGGAAACTAATTATTCTTGAAAACTTATAATTCCACCAGTAAACTACCAATACAAACTTCGAATTGAAATTAATGATTTTCATTGAACGTCATAGGACATGATTAATCTGTACATATAATAAAACAGTAACCATTCTCCTGTATGTCTACCATGAGTTTCCACCAATGACAGCCGTTAGCGTCCACGTGGACCGCGTCGACGTTTTTGTATGGGATTTCGGTACAGCGCCCCTAGTGATCAGAAACGGAACCAAAAATTGCACACAAGTTTCTGAGGTCAACTATCGTAGTTTACGCGACAAAAACTCATGGTTGACATACTGCTCCCATACCTCTATTTGCTATAGTATGAAGTTCTCTAACACTTGGACTGCCAGAAAGACAATAGAAAATTCATTTGTGTATCAAAAATAATACACTGGCGCTGAATGTGTTAGGAGGAGTTTGAAAAGCCTTTACATTGTCGACAATGCGTCCGTCAGCCACGTCGCTAGTGTTGCACGCACTCAAAACTGCGGTCTTATCTGCGGAATATGACATCGGAGCCTTCAAGAAGAGAGCGTATTCCCATTTTGTTATATTTTTTTTATATCGCCCGTCAAGATGACCTCACTCCACCTGGTGGAAAGCGGTCGTGAGGTCCAGATATGAGGTTGACAAGCCCAGTCATTCAAACGAATCACTGGGCTGGCCATCCTCACCTTGAAGGCCTGCAGAAATGCCTTTTCACGCCCCGCTTGAAGAACCCAGGACTATACGAGGGAGGAAACACGTGTGCTGGAAGAGCGTTCCATGTCTGGATGGTACGACAAAGAAACGAGTCACCGAACCTTTTAATTTTTTTAAATTAATTTATTTATTATTTTTTTTAATTCAGAAGGAAAGCATCGGTGGGGTTGCAGTTGTCCATGGGCGGAGGTAATTACTTTCCATCAGGTGACCTTCCAGCTCGTTTGCTTCCTAGTTCATAAATATGTTCTCCCGCATGCTTGTTTTTAGTAGTATAAAAAGGCATATCTTTTTGCACACTACGAGTGTTTCTCTATATCTAAGACGGCCTCTAACGACTAAGAACCAGACGGCCATCATTGTCTTTGTTGTCTGGGCTAGCACAGAAAATTACATTGATTTCAAAATGCCACGCCGCTTTCCAATGTCACAGGTATTTATTCTTTGTTAAAATTGCATGATTAAAAATACAAGTGTAAAAACTAAAAGAATCTCAGATTTAAAGGGTGGTTATAAAATAAGGTGATTTTTTAAAATTACGTCTTATTTAATATTTCAGATATTCCTGTCATGTTCGCATAGCGTGGTTGAGCTAGAAACTCGTTTTTATGGAATTATTAGATAAAATTTAGTCTTTAAAAAAAATTACATCAACGGAGTTGACATTATCTGCATGGCTGGTGCTGATTTTGGATACATGGAGGTGTTCCAGGGGCTACGAAGTTATCAAAGCAAAGTGACATTCCACTGACAAAACGGTTTAGTTTAGTAGATATTGGACCTATTCATTTGAGACATTTGCGAATAGGTCCAATATATCTACTAACGAAAATGAGGGTTTGCTTTTTGCGTTTGGGGTAGATCGTAAACGTTGCATTTTTTAAGGTTTTCGTGATTATTTAGCTGAATTCAAATTAAGTATAAATTATCTCTCTATTATTGAATGCACCTTTTAATTTCATAGTTTTAACTTTAACTGTGTACAGTGAATTTTTAAGTGTCTTATCAATTAAAAAAAAACTGTTTTTTATTTAATTTACCAAATAATTGGCGCATACCTAATTTTAGACAACTCAATGTGTTTTTAAATAGTACTATGCACACAATAAAAGACCAATTATTTAAGTTCGATTCAATTCAATGAAATACTCACGAAAATCTCACAAGAGTGCAACGTTTTCGACCCACCCCAGCTAACGCTTTTAAATCTACAGAACGAAAATGGATTAGAACTGTACTAATTGATACACTCGTACTAATATCACAGAGTCTAGTTGCAACTAATAAGACAATGAGAATTAATATGTAAGTTTCTGAAATAAATTACTAAGAACTATATACCGACTTCAGACTACGTTTTACACGCGCGTAAAGGCTCGTTTACGAAAGCGCAGTACAGGCACGCCTTTTGCCACACGTGTTATTCGTGCGAGCGTATACGCACGGAAAAAAACGCTGGTCTGAAACCACTGTTAATATTGTACACGTTTTTAGGAGTGTCGGAGCCGGAAGCTGTGAACCACTCGGGTTATCCTAATCACTGTGGTGTGACATTCCCCCAAGTCCTTTGCAGTGAAATCTTTGATTCACCAAAGTGAATTTGAAAGTAATCTTCAAAGCTGAGTGCACTCGGTGTCAAGAGCTGAAAGTGGGACAATAGGCCTTGTTTGGAGGATTACAAAAATTCTTTGGTCTATAACGCTTTGATGTCAAGGGTACCGCCACTGAGTTCAATGGACTTTTTGGTATTTTTCACAAAATTTTCACCGATGAAAAATCGTCGTAGTACTTATAAATAAAACAATTTACAGTACAGACTTTCTGGATGTTCGTACAAAATTTTGAGAATAGGCATAATTGCAACAGTTATGTGATTCCTATAGAAACCTCATTGCTGCTACACACCTAGGGCAATCAGTTTCAAACCTAAGATCACTATCATATGGCATAAAGTTCTAAAAATGTATGTTTTGCATTTCTTCAAGCCTGATCCAATGAAACTATGGTACAGAATAAAGCCCCTGAAAGCTTGACACTTAGACAGCTCTGAGTCAAAAGACATTTCCTCATTGCGATCAGACAAAATATAATTTAATCTGGGGTGTTTGAAGTTTGATTCCAAAACTGTCTGTATACGTGAACCGCAAGCCGAACCACAGATTTCTTAATAGTTACTATATAGCAGATAAATCATACCATAGAAAATTAAAAATTCTGTAATTTTTAATTGCGTGCGGTCATGTGTCAGTCATATATTGCCAGGGCTATCTCC
The DNA here is from genome assembly GCA_947369235.1 of Udea olivalis. NCBI lineage: Eukaryota > Metazoa > Arthropoda > Insecta > Lepidoptera > Crambidae > Udea > Udea olivalis. The sequence goes on from OX376353.1 coordinate 3,205,212, forward strand.
TTCGATATAGATGTCACTCCAACCGCAAGATTCGCGTACGAATGCTCCACGCGGCTGTTGACAAACTACTGCCAAATGAGTCTTCCAAGATCCGGCGGCTGGTAGGTAATTATCGCGCACAAGTACATGAAGTGACAGAGGCCTGGCCAAACTGCGTTCGACTGCAGCCTCAAGCAGAAGCATTCATATAAACCAGTACTGTCATTTGCAGTCGACGTCAGAGTTCAACGGGTTGCGGTCTTCTGAGAGGATCTCAGAGTCATAGCTGCTTATAATGCGACCAAGTTACAAAGTGACCCACAGCTGCCTTGAGGTTAAAGATAAGCGTAAAAGGATACTTCTTATCTTGCTACACAATTAATACAGGCAGCTTCAGAGGTCTTTTCAGATCTAACCCTCACAACTATCAATACATAATTAGTCCAGATTTCAATCGGTAGTACAATAGGGCATAAAGGTAACTAATTAAATTTATTGTTTTTCACTTACACCAAATAGGTTAAATTAAACTCCAATATTGAAATTTGGACCTTGTTGGGTTGTAATAAGAGCTAAAGGTGATAGAAATAAGTACCTATTGTTTAGGCTTTTATTGATCGTCGACTTTTGATACTCGTAGCACCTTACTAAATGTAGGCTTATTATTTCTTACGGGTAAATAAACTTTAGTTTTTCACATCGATCGCACCATATTTCACATTTACCATTCCTCCTCAAAAAAGATTCAAGTGACAATACTGTTTGGTATGACTCGACGCCGTTAAAACATTTCTCGAAATAACAAAACTTCTGTAACATTTTTGTACTTTTAGTCTTAATCTGTTTGGTTTCTAAGGTTTGGATAATATAGTCCACTGGTAAAAAATTCTACATTTAGAGTAGGTAAATATTGTACATAGGTACTTATATAACTAGTAATAGCGATAATAACAGCAGCCAATAGCGCAATATTGTAAATGATTTTCTAGACATAAGACTAGTCATTGTTTACCAGGCATTTAGTATAAAATCGACAGTGTGAACATGACAATAAAAAAAAAAAAAAAAAAAGGTAATTCTATTCTATTCTAATAGTAAGTTTCTTTGCCCAAAGCGCCGAAGTTGGTAGGGTTCGGTCTCGAAGCATTTATGAGACAAACATTCTTGTTTGTTCTTTGTCTGATTGTAATAATCAATTTAGGACAATCACGCTTTGACACACATAGTACGACTTCTGCTTAGGTAGGGGTTAACTGATCTTAGCGTAAGCTGTCCAAGATATGTTTTTATCCATACGACAGCTATCATAATAAATTGAAAATGTTATACCGAACACTAGAAATAATTTCGACAAAATCACTCATTTAATTACATTCAAATTTACTCAATAAATTCGACGACACGATTGGCGCAGTGCGCTGTAGCACGGTTTCTCGCCCCGATTTCCATAGTGTCCCGGGTTCGATTCCCGGTCGGGTCAATTCAGTAAACGATCTTTTCTGAATTGACTCGGGTCTGGGTGTGCTGGGAGACGCCCCTGGCTTATTTCCTTGTGTGGTACCTCGTAACACAGGGATATTAATCCCTACTTTGAGACCATTACAAGAGGTGTTTTGACTGGCGCATATTTATTTATTTATTATTTGATAACACAGCTACGCCAACACATCTCTCAGAATTGAGACAAAGACCTATCAAAATGCCGCCCAGAAGCAAAAGGTTACGCATCCCATAACTCAGCCGACAACTCCTAACTCGATTTGCGCGCATAAGAAATGAATCTGCGCGTAATCCACTTAGAAAAGTTTGGGTAGTTAAATATTTCCTCTACGCAGTCCGACATGATATTAGAATAGTAAATGATTTGGCAGGGGACAGACGTCGGCAACCCCCGTCTGTGCCCTCCGCGCCCTTTGCCCTTCGCCACAGAGCAAGCAGGAGAGAGGGTTGGCTGAACATATGCCTAACGGGCCGGGAGACTACTTGTGACGCTTATGTTGAAACCTAGGTATATATTTTTTGCTAAGCTATTATTATATCTGAACCGCTATTTTGGCATTGTGATGATCTTTGTTTTGGTCTTTTCTACCCCAAACGGCCAGTTCTTCCCATCATATACCATTTTATTGTCAGAAAAATCCTATATGGATTTACCATGCTGCCCGTATAGCTTGGTTTATATGAGACTCCTTCACACTAAAAACCTGACAATGTACCTAATATCACTTTATTGACTCGACGGCAGAGATTGCTGGTAAGCCCGACATCCTACACCTAGGTCTTGGTATTCCGGTTCTCCCTTCAGGCAAGTGGATCCGAAAATGAAACGTAGGTTAGGCCCCCGAATCCCGTTTTGCTGAATAAGTTGAAGTGGCTATACATATATAAGTTACGTAGGCAAGTTTCGTTCTAATTTATTTCGGATTCCGTCGCGTAGAGTAAAATTAAGAATCCGTATGCCTAAAAATTAAAAAAAAACAGCCAAAAATTCTCTTCCCAACTCACATCGTATAGGTTCTTCATACCATTTGTGGCCAAATTACCATTTTATGAACCTGTTTACTCTATGCCTGTCCTGATGCCGAGTGCGCGCGTACCGAGCCCGCCCGGGCGTCCTTCCGAACGCCCTCCTCAGGATTCTCGAGGAACACCAGGGGTGGATTGTTGATAAACAAACGTTTCGATGCTTTATTTATTGTTTTCGTTTTAAATTATTTTCGCTTATATATTAATCCGAACGCCTCCGTGGCCGAGTGGTTTCAGAGCTCGGCCCGAAACCCGGAGGACCCGGGTACAATTACCAGGTCGGGAAAGTGTGTTTCGTAACTTAGCCAAATGCGGGTTTGTGATCACCCACCCCCATTTGGCAATAGTGGTGATCAAGCCAATACCCATTAACTTTAGCGATGACTTGATTTCAATGATGGAGGCCTTTGCTCAGGCAGTGGGACTGTAAGGCTTATTACATAACATTTATACACGCATATTAATACGAAGTGCACGCTATGAAGCATGAATAAGTAGCGGTTGGTTTTTCATTTTATATGAAGATTAACTGGACTTTTTTTATACTTGACTAGACAATCATTCAACGCAATCGCACCTGTTGGTAAGTGACGATGTTAATATGTCTGTTTACTCTTGCCTCGAAGAGACCCAGAGCCTATTGTTTTCCTTTGAACTGTTCCGAAATGTCTGATCTTATCCTTTTCTTGTTTACTGAAGAGATTTGTTAGGCGCGTCTTCTACCACAGAATTTGATAAAATGTTTGAAGGGCATGTTGAGTACTCGTATGGTTTCCCATAATATTTGTAAAAGTCAAAATCTAAATTGCTGGTAAGGTTTTATTGAATTCAAATTTTACCCTTTGTAAAGAGTTACATGTTGACGTAAAGTCCTTATGTATCCTTATAAACTAATTACGTCTTTTACATGTCTATCGGACTTTTTCTGCCTCATTCTTTGAGTAGTGTATCTATAATATTTATCCATGTAAGCTTTTACAAGCACTAACTGAAAACAAAGTAATGATAATAATAAACGTAATTATAGTAATGCTATAATAATGAATACGAACACAAACTTAATGTGACTCTACCACCGGTTCGGAGGTTGCTTCCATCGAGAAGAATCGGACAAGAAACTCGATAGTCAATCTTTTCAAAAAAAACTGTTTACAATGATTGAATTTACAGAGCAGAGTCAAAAAAATGTGCACCGGAGAGTTAGTCGGAAATTTTAACAATGTCCACAAGGATTGGTTCTGGCCAGAACTGAACTCAGGACCACACGATCCACGAACTGAGTTTAGGTGCGTAACGGTTAGGCCACGACGCGCTCGACTTTCTAAAAAAACGAACGTAGATACAGTTTTGTAGTTTTTGATTTGTCATGAGTATTTTTAACAAGCTTACATGAACATACATTCTTTTAGATTTCTGCTTTACCTCTCCCGGGTGCGTGTGTACCGAGCAATCCCGGGCGTCCCGGTTGCCCTCGCCCCACCTGGATTCATTTACTAGGAACTCGTCTGGGTCCTTTATTGGTAAGTAAATGGCGTGACTAGAGCCCCGGCCGGTTGTGAAGGTTAAGCGGCTTTTATTGAAAGGACTAGGAGTTGCTAGGTCAAGTTATGTATGAGCTTAAATTTATTGTTTTCATATAGGGCATATATGATATAAAATATGCACTAAACCGTATAGAACGAAACACTGTCCGCATGTCTCGAACGCCTAGTTGTGCTAAAATAATAATAAACAGCCAATCTTACCATTTCTGGGCACAGGCTTCTCCTCAATTATTAGGTGGCACGCATACACCACACGGGCCTAGTGCGGATTGTTGGAGAAGTGCTTGTAAGGCTGGTAATGCCTTAGCCTTAGGGTGCGTTTCCACCAGAGATGTGCGAGGATGCGTTTTTTTTTATATTGCCCGTCAAGATGGCCTCATTCCACCTGATGGAAAGCGGTCGTGAGGTCCAGATATGAGGTTGACAAGCCCAGTCATTCAACGAATTACTGGGCTGGCCATCCTCACCTTAAAGGCCTGCAGAAATGCCTTTTCACGCCCCGCTTGAAGAACCCGGGACTATACGAGGAAGGAAACACATGTGCTGGAAGAGCGTTCCACGTCTGGATGGTACGACAAAGAAACGAGTCACTGAACCTTTTAGTTTGGGCCGACAAATGATGAATTGCGAGGATTGTGTTTGTTAAGAACCAATCGAATCGCGAAGCTAGCTTAATGAAAGCGATTCTATTGGTTCTTCACAAGCACATCCCTCGCAACGCATCCTCGCACATCTCTGGTGGAAATGGAAACGCACCCTTACTCTCTGATGTTATTAGGCCGCCTTAAGGCCTGGCTTAACGACTGACATCTCGCGATTGTGAGACAGCCCTATAGTTGAAGAACTATTTCTTTCATACAATCCTTAGGTAGAGGAACTTAAAAAGACAAATAAAAATAAATTAATGTTATTTTTAGCGTTAGTATAAGTTAGGTACGTGAAGTGAAAATAACTATGAGGAGAAAAAAACCAATAAAGATATAAAACTGCGATTATTTTCAACAATATTATGTATCCTAGAATATTACAAGTAGAAAACACCGCTGGAGTTTTTCCGCTGCACCGGCTATAAGCGGAGTGCGTCGCAGGCGCAACTATTTCGGTCGGTTGTTGCTTTGTTCTCTGAAACTTTCCACTGTCGTGTCGTGGAGATGAGGCCTATTATTGGACAAATCGTTGTCATATTTTAGTCTTAAAGAATACTGACTGAGATATTTACTCTCTAAACAATAACAATTAGTGTGTTTCATTATGCAAAATATAAAATAGGAAATTTTTGATCGAAAAAAATTTGTAACTCATATCTAATGTTTCCGGCATTACAACTCCTATTGCACTATGTTCCAAAAACGAATGTCCATCAAAACTTGCAAACTAAAAATCTAAACGTCTTGTGTCCAAAAATAACTGACTTCACATCTAAAATGCTTTTTTGTGATATAAATGTATATTTAGATGATCTACTATTAATGCTTTTCCGTGATATAAATGTTTATCTCGATGATCTACTCGTAATAGTATTAAGCACTTATATCGATTTTTTTGTGACGACCGACTTGGTGTAATGGTTAAGAAGTTGGCTACTACACCAGAGGTCGCGGGTTCGATCCCCGCACAGTACAAACATTTGTGTGCATGAACATGTCTGTTTGTACTGGTCTGGGTGTCTCCTATGTATAATAAGTATGTATTTACAAAAGAAAATGTATTTAAGTATGTTTATCCGTTGTCTAGTATCCCATAACACAAGCTTTAATTAGCTTACTTTGGGGCTAGATGGCGCTGTGTGGAATAATGTCCAGGGATATTTATTATTATTTATTTTTTTTTCAATATTATTTACTATAGGTACTTAGAGTCTGTAACTGTTGTCAGTTAGTTTTAGTAAATTTTAGTTTACAAAGCTACTGTCGGTTAGGTTAGGTTTTAACTGTGACCACAGGACTGACTTTGGCTTCGTACATTATAGTTGTCAAAATAGTATTGTTACTATGTAGTGAAAAACAAGGAATCGCGGTATCTATTTGAAATTCTGTGTTTTAAAATAGGTACCCGTTTACAAAAAAAAAATATGAGAAATTAAATGATCGTTTCACTTAATACATAGTTTTGCCAGACGATTGAATTTTTTTTTGTCTTATGTGCATATTTTGATGCGCAATTAGTATTTTTCATTGATGCTAGAAAGATGAATATTTTGGGTTTAGGTCAAATTCAAATTCAAATTCAAATTCAAATGTTTATTTCAGGCTGGGCCCATAAAAGTTAGTAACAATGCTCCTTAAAATAAAATCTACTAAATACCTACCTATTTAAAATTAGTTTCGCGTACGATGTACCTACGTTCAAACGTGGCGTTACCTAGTTTTTTATGTTTGCCTAATATTCTCCCAACAAAACTTTCCGTGTAACCAACGAAGCAGCTCCGACACCGTTTCATGGGTATCAGGTTTTGGTTACAAAAAAACATTATACAGGGTGAGAGGTAATTAATACCTGCTCAAAGACAGTTGACGAAATTCTTTAATGACGCCGCTCGAAGTGTCAAATTGCATCACTCAGCGTAAAGGCGTGATGATATCTGACGCGGGAGTTCATTTGATACTTTTTGGCTACCTGAATTAGTAGGAAGTGCTGTCAATTGGATGGGCTATTATTGTTTGCGGTTGTTGGATTGAAAACATAGATGGCGTTGTACGCTAAACGGCTATTTACGTTATTATAGTGTGTTATTTAATATTATACAATGCTTCATTTTCCATCTAAAGTAAGGACTAGATTAAATTTAGTTCCGCCTGATACATAGACGTGGTAAATTTTTTCTTAGCTTTCCATTCATGGCTCAACGGGGGTATTCAAAAAATTTACAATTAATTGATTTTGATCAATGCTACGTAAACTTTGTAATAAAATGTGTCGTACAATTTTTGAACATTTTCTTAGGGTTAATTTCATTATGGGATTGGTGCTGACGTGATGGGTATAGGTCCTGCTCGAAGGGCCATGGGCCGTGGGCCGTGGGTTATATGTTATATTTATTAGGTTATAATTTGTCAAATACTTGTGCTTGTTCTGTGTCTGTATACTACACGTAAATATACTAATTATATCTATTTAAAATTCCAGTAATTTCCTGTATTTAGGTACTTAAATGCGACAGACATAACGAGTTCTTATGTAACGTTGTTTACACATATCGTTTTGTTAATATTAATTTAAGCATCTCTATGCAAATAGTTATTTGAATATTCAATGGAATATTGAATATTTCACACTTTTTTTATAACTCGAACAGTAAATCAGACATTGTGAGCATCATTTCCTAAGGCTGGACGCACACCTTGCGCCTATTTATTTGGGTAAAAATAAACACACATTATTATTATACTCGTACATTGAATATCATTTTACATAAAAACATTTTCCGAATACAATACACCTTTTAACAACAAAACATAAAACAGAAAAAAAAGACCATACCATCAGACAGCGGTGTCCCGATGCCCAAAAAGACAGCATATAGTCTGGGCTTTATGGGCCCAGGCGCTGATTTTCAGTGGGCCCAAACTGAGATGAATACATATTTTGTATATTTTTATTTCGTCGCTGTAACTGTTCATTAACTTAGATTGAGGCTTGCAATGCATTAACCATAAATTAGTTCATTAAAAAGAAAATGTACGTAAATTTACAAAACTATGATTAATTAAACAAATAAATCAAAAGCGCAGCAAGCCTTAGAAGCTATTTTAAAACGCCAACGGTTATAAACCTATATTAGAAGCGTTGCAAAAAATGCTCAGGCGCACACATATCGCAAGCGGCATTTGCATGCGAAATATCCAGCAATCAGGCGAATGTTTATGTTAATAGCTGCATGGGGGCCCGATTGCGGGGGCGACGTATTGGGGGCGAAAAGTTGAATATAATAGGCACATTTACTATCCTTATACTGAGGATTTCTTCCGTGAGTAAAATTATATGTATAAGTTACGTAGTAATGAAACTAAGTTGTTCTTCAATTAAGTCTTAAGTATTAGTCCGTCTGATATTGTTAAAAACAAAATTCTTTCAATATAAATTGGAAAAAGCTGTCGGAAATTCATAAGTGACATTATTATTTGGTTTTATTTTTCATACAAAATGAAAGTTAGAGCCCATACTATCTGACGCTGTACGTACATAGTGTTCCAACCATTCGCGTCAAATTTGTACCACCCTGTATTGGATAAGGTCAGTTAGGTTATAGTTTCTTGCACTAACGCAAAAATTACAGCAATAAGCTTACATTACTTTTTAATTTGACGACACGATTGGCGTAGTGCGCTGTTGCACGGTTTCTCGCCTCGATTTCCCTAGTGTTCCGGGTTCGATTCCCGGTCGGGTCAATTCAGGAAACGATCTTTTCTAAATTGACTCGGGTCTCGGTGTGCTGGGAGACGCCCCTGGCTTATTTCCTTGTGTGGTACCTCGTAACACAGGGATATTAATCCCTACTTCGAGACAAACAAGAGGTGTGTTGTCTGGCGCATATATATATATAATAAGTACAATTTAGGCGACAGTTCCAGAAAAAGTGATATCTTGCTGATCTGATCTATTTGACAGCTAGTCAGCTGTAGACGTCATATTATAGCCAGTCCCTTTAGCTATATTATTCTTCGGGCTATTCTTGCAAACAAAACCAGTGGAAACGGTCTAATAGTTTCGTAGCTTCTCTTGCACATCCACGCAGCATAGCTACATAGCACATCTCTGGTAGAAAAGAATCCTTAGGCCTCCTCAAGCTTCACTTGCCTACAGGCGTTGCCAAGAAGGATTTTCCTCATATGCCAATAGGCATGCGGGTGGTGCATGACAGGTAAAGTGCACAGTGACGTATTGGGGGCAGGAAAACACCTGTCACTCTTACTTTCGTCTTTCTCTAGACCCGTAGAGAACCCGAGTGTGGGTGGAAATGTAAACATGTTAATTATATACAGATATGAGCGACAGCTAGGGGCATGCCTTTCCATTAACCGCTTTCTATTATTAATTTTTAATCATAGGTAATTTGTTTAAAAGCAAAGTATTGCTGTAAATATGTTATTTTCTTCAAACAATTTGGTAATATTCTCATCAAGTATCAAATTCTGTGATACTGTTTCATTGTTAAATTCAAGCAATTCATTAAAGAGGTTATTACACTTATTTTTTAAAGTCAGCACGCGTTGTTAACTAGCCCCAAATAAAACCAAAAACGCACTATTTATAAACACTGCGGTATCAGTTAAAAAAAGTCAAGTAGTTCTATTTAAGAGCAAGAAACGAGTTCTATCTCTAAGCTAACGACGTGTCCTCATAAATCAAACCTATTTCAAAGACTAGTGATATTTCCTGGCTTCGCTCACTGCAAGACTTAGATTCTTTACTATCTTCAATTTATATATACATATAATGGAATAGTAAAACTGTACATTTAATATTGTTTGGAACAAACTATCACGGTGTTAAACGAAATGTGATTTATGTTAAAATGAAAATTATAGTTTTTAGATTTGTGTCTATCTGATTGTTTGTGCCAGCATCAGTGAAAACTACTGAATGCATTATGCTGAAAGTATGTACACTTATACTTCTGACAATAGATTAGAATAATGGGTGCTTTAGATACATATAAACAGTGAATAACTTAAAAAGCCAACTGTATTATTACCTTTTAGGGTGACCAGAAGCCTATCATGTCGTCTGTTCATCACCCTTTTTCTTTTGAGGTAACATCTATCTCTATACTTTACCAATTTATTAACAATCTCTCTAGTGGTTTAAGCGTGAAAAAACAATTTCGACGATCCTTCAAGGTGGCACAATAGAGGTAGATTTTATATCTAAACGGTGAAATATGAACTTACTCTTTTTTTATTCAAAGCACAAATATATTTAGTAAATTATGATTTTCATCAGAAATCAATGAATCTTTTTCTTTACAAATACCAAACATAACAAACAAACAGACAGAGTTACTTTCGCATTGGTCATATAAGTTGAAAAGACAAGAGATACTGGAACTTTCTGTGTAGGTACCGAATTAAGAGCACTACTGTGTTCTGTCGGAATATTACAGAAGGGTAACTTTGTTGAAAGCGAATAAAATTTTGATTTAAAACAATAAATTTATTATTGGTAACATTTTTATTCTCTAAGGAAGTTTTTTACTTGTTTTATAAAAATTAAAGACATCCAATTAAACACCCAGACATTTTGAACACCCAGACTTAACTCAAAAATTTCACAATCAATTCACATTTATATGCCGGTAATTTAGGTAGGTTTTTGGGGATTAATCTGCTTGCGTCCGTAAGGTTTAGCCCTCGATGCCTTACACGTGATCCCTGGGTGGCGCTAAATAAGCAGAAGCTTATGTGGTAGAGCCTAGCTACAGTCTAACTGGAGCTCATAAATGGGCTGGCTCAACCGGTGCAATACCACACTCCTGCAAAATACCAGCGTGAAGCAGAGATTACTCTCTGTGTTTCGTTCAGGTTAGCATGAGCCCCGGTAGCCCCAACCATCTAAAAGGCAAGCAACGCATCGGTGACACCTCTGGTGTTGCAGTTGTCCATGGGCGGAGGTGATCACTCTCCATCAGGTGACCTTCTAGCTCGTTTGCTCCCTATTACATAAAATAAAAATAAAATAAAAAAAACACATAAGTAAGGTGTTTTAACTGATTGTTATAGGCAATTATAAGATATCACTTGGGTTTGACAAATGATTACTCAACAAAACACTGTTTTGAAAGACAAAACTCGCACCTTACCTTACTCGTAAACTTATTTCAACCGAACGCTTAAAATAAAAACAAACTTCAATGTGTATAGACAAGTAAAATGTTATCAAAGATCAGTAATACACTACTGCGGGTTATTAAAACGACAATTACTAACTAAACACCGGCCCCAAAAACTGTGTTTAGTAATTTAATTATAATAATTGTGTTTACGTTCCTATACGTCTGGCCAGAACAACGGCGCACGAAATGTTTTGTTACAAAGCTTTGGTCACTGACCGTGTAAAAAAGGCGTAATTCCTGGTATGGGTTCCAAAATTCAAACGGCTAGGAAGTGCTTCAGTATTTTTTTTGTAACTGGCAAAATTAAGCAAGCGTTATCATTACCAATATACTCGTACTTGCAGTACTGATTACTAACATACGTAAACATATATAAACACATACATTTTCCTTTTTATGACTTTGTTAATCGTTATGATGCAATATTTCTCAGATAAAGTACACTTTCTATTTATGTATTATTGTAGTTGATTTAAGTAACTCATTGTTTTTTTTATTATTATGCAAAAATGCAAAATGATGAAAATAATGTTAAAAATTGACTATGTATTAGTTGTGTAGAATTAGCCTTCTACATTACATAAAATCAATTTAAAGGGCAAGGGTAGACAAAATAAATTAAGAAGAAAACAGTTTTCCAGTGAATTTTATATTTTTGCCAAGTCACGCCTGAAAGAGTTTTTTTCGAAATACCATTACCTTGGCCCCAATCGTATAAGTTTAGTTCATCGACCTGCGTTTAGTTCATTTATGCGCAGACGCAGTAGTGAAGATTTGGATCAAATATGTTCTAAGTTCTCAATTATCAGGTCCGCTCGTGAATATTCGTTGAATTATTGCGTAATTGAAAACGTTACGGTGCGTGACGATCCTTGTAATAGGAAACATTTTTTGTTTTAGATCGTGTTGGTTTTTGCTATAGTGGGAAGAATTCTAGTGCTAAATATGTACTATGTATGAGTGACTAACCTCTGAATTATGATACGTCACTCAAGGATTTTTAGATAACCTGTTTGCTGAGTTCAGGATCAAGGCTATTTTGCACTGGTAGTGAAGATATGAAAACTCATTATTCCTATAGTGTGTCGTACGTATTAGTTCAGAGACAGGTGACTCTGGACACTGCGACAAAATAATCTCACGCTTTGCCGGGCTGCCAATGCTGCCATACTAACTGCACGAGAAAACGCAATGACAAAATTTTCTTGCAATTCGCATCTTATCCCTACAGAATATATGTATCCTAATCATGCAACATTTCATTAGTTACTTTATCACTATTATAAAACCATTACTAGGTAACAGTTTTAACTAGCTTTGCCATTGAAACGTTCTATGAATATAACATAAAGCTAAACCGATATCAAATAGTATTATTTTAGAAACTGTAATTAAAAATCATTGAAAAATCTAAGGATTTTGTACATTCAAACGGCAACAAAGGGATATTTCTGAGAAAAAAGCATAGGAAAGCACATAACTTGAACAACCTGCGCTGCCATTTTGCGGTCGGGCCAGCTGTCAAACGACGACAGATGGACACTTTTACGAACGCACGATTTGTTTGTATACCTGCCCCTTTCACTCGTACCTTGTGGGGTCTGTCCGTCTTGCTCTTACGCAGTTTTCCTTCAAGGTGGGGGCAATTGAAACTGAACACTGCATGCGGGCTAAGTGAAAGGACTTGTACTGCAAAGAATAAGACCACAAAATAACAGAAGGCCCGCGCATTTGCGTGACCGCCTAGGGTTACTACTATATTCGCTCTAAATTTTTAAGACGAAGTAGGTAGGTTATATTATACCTACTTGACAGAACCGGCTAATAACAAAATTCATCAAAAATTGCACCAAGTTCGACAAAACAAAAACACTCGCGACAGTGCGACTGGCCGCGGTACTAATACTCACTGTGTCTGTGTGCGTGATCAAAATGGCGGCTAAGCGGACTATCTGTCAGAGGCGATGCGCCGCATGCGTAGTTTGTGATAAGATTATAGAACTGCGGATGTTATCTACACTCTCATTGAATGTAAAAGTTAAGAATTAAAAAATATATATAATGCGCCCAACCAATATTACCTAAGATAATTTTTTCACAGAATCGCTATGTCCAAGAGATTCCTGTAATACCCTTCTTTTCTAAAAGCATTAACTACAACTAAAAAAAATACGGCAAGTCATTTTAAAAACCAAATGATTAGTGTGTGAAGATGAGGTGTTGTTTCTGAGTATATCTACTTGCTCGGAATTCATCGAAGTAGAGTCTGAATCACGCATGCACAGACGACACATGTGAGAATGAGAATAACGATTGGTAGATTTTAAAACAGGAAATAAGTTTATGACTCTTAAAAACTAAGCAGAAGTGTTTGCTTTTATTTAGAGTATTATTCCTATTGCTGGCTCCGTTAGGATCTGTCGTGACATCGTCAATGCAGTTAACCAACCAATGTGTCCTGCCTGGTGCATATGTCTTTTTAACAATGAAATTAGAAAACAGTCTATCCATGAAGGATGTGAAATACCTCTTAGAATCAGCAAATCGCAGTAGCAATTTGCTCTTGTGACGTTCCGTCGAATGATGAAAAGAAGCTCGTTGATTGTTCTGAATACTAAGGCCTTCAAGACCCGTAGTCTCTTAGTTTTAAGTTATGTTTCCTGTGAATAATTTCTGAAACTACTAAATATGGTAGGCAAAAAAGGCAGTACTTTGCATCTTTTTTTGCATCTCATTTTTTACTCAATGACGGAAGACATTGACCCCTCTAGGAACCACCTTTGTCTTGTTCAGGGCGTGGATTCTTTTATCGTATGCGTTTATGAGTCAATTAAGTCCATAATATCGTAATGAACATGCGAAAGCTTGTATTGGCCTTGACTCACCTGAGGTAAAGGTATCAATGAAAACTTACAGACAGTGCGCGAGTACACATATATTGGGAAAAAATTACAGCTGTTAACTGGTTTTCTACTGTTTTATACATTACTAAGTCTAGTCTAGTATTAGTCTGGTCGGAGGCCTTAGGGCGGCTTAATAATATCTGACCGTATCTTTTATCACTAGCTTAACAGCTCCTGTTCAGCAATTCGCACTGAGGTACCACCTCGTTGAGACGAGGCCTGTGGCCAGTGATTAAAAGTATGTAACACTGAGTAATTCTAGTTTTAGGCGCACAGACCAGACACAAGTGTGAAATAACTTATACGAATAAAATGGGACAGTCTGCGGCAAATTGATAGGTTGACGTCACGAATACGATGAATGTAAAAATTGGTTTAGTTCTTATTGGTTAAAATGATTAAACATTATTTTTTTATTTGCTACACACATTGTGTACTAACTTGTGTAATTTTATGAGTATCACATGTTGAAATGATTGATAGCTTAGTTTCGTAGCGCTTCTAAGTACAGGGACGTAACCCTCCGACACCGTTAAAAGACATAATATGTTCGTAAACTGTAGATTTGTGTTTATATTTTTAAAGTATTGAATGGGCCATACATTTCGTACCTATACTTCTCTCTTGTTGAATGATTTAATTTGGCGATTCAAAAGTAAATAAGTGCTTGTAACAACTCTACTCACATAACCATTTTTTTAAATCAGAGTTAAGTCCGAATTCCTAAGCCGCCTTCGCCAAGTGTGATCAAACAAAAACTGTGTGTAAGATAGGTTTAACAAACCTACAGTTTAGTCGGCTTGCTCGAGAAGCTAGCTCCAATACATATATTTCACATAAAATAAGGCTGCCCGTGGCTAAGTGACGGCAGCGGATCGGCAACGATCCGATGTTAAGCAACGCCAGTCAGGTCGGGTTATGAATGGGTGACCATCCCGACCGAAATAAGTGATGTGTTTTTCGGGCATCGCCGTGCTTCGGAAGGCACGTTAAACAGTTGGTCCCGGCTGACGTCGCAAGATATCAGTCGTGAAGCCTAGTCAGAAGCCTAAAGAGGCGGCATGATAACATCTACGGTAAGGTTTATCACTGGCCTTACATTCACCTCTCCAACAATTAAATTAATTTAATTAAATTATTAATTAAATTAAATTTAAATTTAAATTAGATTTTCTTGTAGCTTTGGATAATTACAATAGTGATGAGTATAAGAAGAAAATAGATAGCGAATATAAAACTAGACGAGCTAAAGAGGGTAAATTAGTTAAACCTTGTAAAAGAAATTACTGTGGCAAAAGATGTACTAAATATTTAATACCAGAGATATATAATGATATTGATTGGCTAAGGCAAAATGATGAACAATGTAAGTTCACATTCAAAATGAAACTTAAGAAATATTTCCTTAATATGTTAGAAGAAATAAATAGTTAAGTAAATATTTAAAGTAGGTACTTTATGAGATATTCCCACAGGGCTAAGTAGCGTGCTATTGTTTCATTGATAATGAGAGTTGTAGTTTTGTAAGTAGCATAAACATTATTAAGCTAAGAGTGCTATCTTTTCGCCAACAAACTGCAAAACAGTTTGGCGAAGTTTAATAAAGTGTTATTTAGTATTATCCAGTTAAAAAATAAAAATAAAAAAAAAACAAACCGCACTGAGCCCGCGTGTTGAAGTATGGCTCGTACCACCTCATAGTTGAGGTGAGGCCTGTGCTGTGCTGTGCTGTGGGACGTATAAGGCTGTATTTGAAGGTTTTCTGGCCAGGTTCTAATTCGAAAACATACTGGCCCTCGCTGTAGGTACTACTTAATCCACAATGTTTTGAAAAATCAAGTCATAACGAACAAGAATCTCTGAACCCCCATTTGGCGATTCGAATCGATTTCAAATGAAGTGTCCAAGAACCAATTGAATCCGTGTCCGATTTGTTTCGTAACGATTTTATGCAATAAACGCACAATATTGTTCGCGCCGCATCGATTTCCCGCCATAAACTCATGTCAGCCGTAATGGCCGTGAAACCTTTTTAATGGTCTATGGTTTTATCTTTTGTGGTCATCTTGCTAACAATGACGTTTGTTGATTGAAAACAACGCTTTCGTTTTGTTTTGGAGTGCTCTGATGGATTATTTTTAGTTTTCGAATGTGTATGAATAATCAATTATGCTATGTGTGTGCTATACTGTCTCCCCCTACCGTCATTAATACAATAACTCTACTCGTATTTGATTTGGTTTAAATAAATGTGATAACGTAAGCAACCAAAAAGACAATTTTGCTTTGCCTTGATCTTGTCAGTAAATTGCTCGATTTGACAAACAATTTTGACAGTTTGTGTCTGAAAACATCGTGAAGGAATTGTAACATTGATATACAGTCCTCATTTCACTATGAAACGCTCTAGTCTGTGACATATTGATATACTCGTAATACTGAAGAAAACAAATACTTACGTTAGCACGTAAGTGATTTCGTCCTATGAATGCTGTTCCTGGGTGGAAATCGGACCCACAACCCGGAGCTCTATCTATTATGCCAACGCGCTAGTCAAACAGTTACTTTGACCTAGTAACCACCCAAAAAGAAAAAGTAACCTAAAGTAATTAGCCTATGTACTGTCTGTCCCATCTGGGCAAGGCGGCCATCATTGAAATCAAGTCATATTCCGGTATTAGCTTAATCACCACGCTTGCCGAATGCGGGTTGGTGATCGCAAACCCTGACTGGCTATGGAAGGCTCAGGGAACTGGACCCGCTCGAATCTGACCCCGCGGGGCCAGTTAACCAATGCCATTGTATACCATTTTTGAATTGGTCAACTGGCCCCACAGCTGAAATCTGTACAGTCACCAGAAAAAATTAACAAATCGCCGTTAAGGAGCTTATTAGTATGAAGGGGTCAACACATGCTCTGCAGATTCCGTATCAGAAATACCAGGAAAGCAGAAATTAACTTTCGAAAAATCCGAAACACTGCCCGACCTGGGATTTAAACCAGAGACCCCCGGATTTTGGGCGGAGTTCTGTCACCACTCGGCCGCGGAGGCCTATCACCACCCATATACGATCCAAAAAAATTGTACCGTATGTAGTCGTACGTAACAATCAACGGTCAGGTCAAAACCAGGTCACGACGATTCCCAAATCCGTTTTCGATCCGGAGACCCACAGCAGGATCGTCTAGATGATAGGTAATTATAGAAAATAAGTATGGCCGCCACCTGCGCACTGTCACATGCTGCGACACATGTGTTTGGAGCTTCCGCTAATTTTGCCTGTGCCCAAGGTACGGCACGGGACGATAAAATAATAGGTTAGACTTCAAAACCAATACGACAAATAATTACCTTTGTTAGAAAGGAATCAAAATTGGAATAGCCTATCTAATCGAGGATCCTGGAGAAAGTAGTCTAGCTAGACTTCAACCTACCGTGGCGTGGCTAATATGGATGTCACTCAACTGACCCGGAAAGGACGCAATCTCTTGCACGTACAAACGAGGTTCACTAAATGAATTATACGGATATGATTGTGAGAATTGTTCAATTAGACTACATGACTGTGAGCATTTGCTCTAAACCGCGAAACGAAAGGCAGTCATAATGAAGTCTGCGGTTTCTTATCAAAAATAGACCTGTAAACTTAATATCAAAGCAAAATTATTTATGACTCAGCTAATTGATTCGATTGCTAAATTAGGACTATTTGATCAACTGCTCCTATTTCTTCTTCAATGGAACGGCTATCCTTTAGGCTCCGACTTCAAACATCATCAATGATTGAATCAGTATTGGGTGACTTCTAATATCCAGAGTGTTTTAGATGTATATTTACACCATCACCATATTCCAAGTCGAATTCCAACGTACTTATCACGGGATATAAATAAAATATTTATGAACATGTCCAACTATGACATGAGCTTTATAAGTAACCGCTAACCATAGTTTAGTAAGTTAATAAAGTTGAAGTCTATTTAAATAAATATTTTTGGTCTTCATATTGTGTTTGGTTTCTCGTCAGTGTTCACATGTGTAAGATTATGGAAACAGATCGGCGATTCGTTGACAAATCTTTTAATATAATACATGCGACCCCACAGACCGACATAATGCCTAATTAATTACGACGCATTATTGTTACACTTCAGATTGGTCCAGTATCATGATAATAATACTAAGTACATAGTTCGTCGGATGCGAGGAATAGACATTAAATTCAAGAGATGAGTGGAAAAAATGGGGTGTTATAGGAAGTGTGTCGTTTCATTGTGGTTAGTTGAGGTTCTTCTTATTCTGGTTGCTGGTAGTCAAAATAAAAGAAAAAAGGAAAACCCAGAGAGTATTGAGGTATTTCTTCGGTGTTTTGATAACTAAAAAGAAGTACCTGCAATTCGGTTCGAATGTTTTGGCGATGTTTTTTCAAGCTAAAAAGTTGCAATAAATACATAGGTGCTGTGCATATAAATCACAGCGGAAATCGCGATGTACTCGTAAATGCAAATGGCGGCGTTTGAAATATGCCGCCCCGCGTTTAGGAGGTCATTTCTCATTGTTATTTTTCTCACTTATCTAGCTTCGAGGCTTTTGAGAAAATTCGCATGAATAGGTTTCGTTGAACCTGCCAGTTATTGAAGTATCCTTTGTTTCATTCAATTATCGCTCTTAAATTTAAAAGTCCACAATGTCCCTCTGTTGGGCATCCATTGCTGCTGTTCCTGCGCTATGGCGGGCCAATCACTTAAAAGTTAATTAGGGTCGCCGCACATGGGCCACTGGCCACTGGCCATATTTCCTGAAGTTTTCATACATTTTATATTTATAGTTGTGGCGGCCACCGGCGTCAACCGTGTATAGCGAGTCCATATAAAATGTATGAAGACTACAGGAAATATGCCGGTGGCGTCGTTTTGTGGTTGTGGCCACTATGAAAGAAATTTGAAAATTTCCTTATTTGCCAATAACGATTGGTTTTAAATGTCTATTCCACTTTAATAAAAGAAAGATTCTACTTTATCAGCATGATCCTAGTATTTTTTTGTAAATTTGGTCTATCGACCTTCACGTTTGCGAGATGGTGCACAAAGCCGGGAATTTTTAAAAAAATCTACAAATGCACTTTGCTCAAGAGGGGATTTAAACAGATGACCAACAGTTTTCAGGCAGGAACTCTTAGCTACCGGGGAGTTACACTCACTATCTCAGTCCCTCCTAAATCATCTTATCCATTCAGATCTCCAGTCCCACCTACAGTTAGTTCATTAATACAACACTCATAAATACTATTCCATTTGTCATCTGCTGGTCGCGTGTCGCTTCTGTAATTCATCATCCGTCTCCAGTGATAAATGAGCACTACTTGATATATATCCTTGGTACAGCATCCATGAATAAGGATTTGATGGGACGACGGCCAGCGAAGATAAGATAAGATAAGATATTCTTTATTGCACAAATATTACAATTACAAAAATAAAGTTTACATAAGTACAGTACAATTTAGGCGGTCTTATCGCTAGAAGCGACCTCTTCCAGGCAACCTACAGGTAGAGAAACTAAAAAGAGTAAACAGTAGCGTTGGTGCAAGATCAGCCGATAATCAATAAAAAAAACATATTGACAAAAACAATAGACATACATATTATTAAGATAGCAATAAATAAACTTACATAAACATACTTAAAATATTAAACATAAAGTTATGTATGGAATATTCAGTAGGCACCTAAGTAACAAGTTCACTAAATCATTTTAAGGCGATGATTGAGTCAAAGTGACAGAAAATATGCTTTAACCCGTGATTTGAAAATAGGTAGGGATTTGGAAGAAAAAAGGCAAGGGATTCCATAGGCGAATAGATTGGACAGTAAAAGATTTAGTATTTAGATTTAGTAGTAAAATATCTTGGCATTCATATGGACTGCTCTCTCAGCTGGACCAAGCATATTAGTGAAGTGAGCAGGAAAGTAACTGGGACTCTTCGCGCTCTCTTTCTGCCGTCATCTACAAAGACACTGCTAGTGCAAGCCCTTATCTTGCCGTTGATTGATTATGGTGATGTCTGTCTCAGTAAAGTTCCTCAGGAGCTTTTGAACTAAATGGATCGATTTCTAAATAACTGTATACGTTTCATTTTCGGACTGCGCAAATATGACCACGTCTCCATTTTCCGCTCTAAACTTAACTGGATGCCTATCCGCCAGCGTAGGTCCATTCGAATTTTAAATGTTCGTTTTTCTATTCTTTTTGATCCCAATCCTCCATCTTATTTAAAAAGTAAATTTAAATTTCTTCATTCTTCACATTGTCGTCAGCTGCGTTCTGACGATACTCTTTCCCTTCTTACGCCCTCTCATTCTTCCGGTTTCATGTCTAGTTCTTTCGCTGTATCTGCGATTCGACTTTGGAACAAACTTCCTGTTCCAATAAGAAAATCTATTAGTAAATACAGGTTTGAAGTGGCTGTTCGAAAGCATCACCGGTCGGTGGTCACGCAATAGGTATGGGTGCTTGAGTCACTGTGAGGTGAGTGTGGTTCAAAGTCAATACGGGGTTTTTCTGAGGGGTTTACGAGGTGCATTCAATAAGTACCTAGCCTTATCGCCAGAGGGCGCTGTAGTTTCAAAAGAGTTTTACCACAGTGTAGCACATTCTTTTTTAATTCTTTTTTTAAATTTTCATTCCAATACCTTCATTTCTTTTAATTTGACAACTTATGGAAGCGAACGTGTCGATCGGTTTGACAAAAATGGAAAAAGAGCAATATCGTTCGGTGATTCGATTCCTATTTTTGGAAGGGAAAACGCGCATCGAAATCAAAGAGCGCTTGGATGCTGTGTACGGTGACTCTTCTCCATCGATGGCCACCGTCAAGAATTGGTTCAACGAGTTTGCACGTGGCCGTACGTCGGTTTTTGATGAACCACGTCCAGGTGCACCGAAAACAGCTGCTACGGAGGAAAACATTTAAAAAATCCATGATCTCGTATTGGCAGATCGCCGATTGAAGGTTCGGGAGCTAGCTGAGACTGTAGCCATTTCAGAAGAAACAGTGCATCATATTCTTCACGAGGAACTCGGCATGAGAAAGCTGTCGGCGCGATGGGTGCCGCGTTTACTCACACCGGAAAACAAGCGCAACCGTGAGACCACATCGGAGACGTGTTTGGCGCTGTTTAAGCGGAATCCAGCGGAGTTTTTGCGTCGTTTTGTGACCGTCGATGAAACCTGGATCTACTGGTACACACCAGAGACCAAGGAGCAATCAAAACAATGGATCCAGACCGGGGAACGTGCTCCAAAGAAGGCGAAAACTGTAAAATCGGCCGGAAAAGTTATGGCCACCGTTTTCTGGGATTCACAACGTGTGATCTACATCGATTACCTCGAGAAGGGTAAAACAATTACAGGGCTTTACTATGCCGATTTATTGGGCCGATTCGACGCCGAATTAAAGAAAAAACGGCCCCATCTGGCGAAGAAAAAAGTGCTGTTTCACCACGACAACGTACCGGTTCACACGTCTGCCGTTGCCATGGCCAAATTGGTCGAATTACGCTACGAATTGCTGCCCCATCCACCGTATTCTCCAGATTTGGCCCCTTGTGACTTCTTTCTGTTTCCTAATCTGAAAAAATCACTGGCCGGGAATAGATATGGATCAAATGAGGAGGTCATCGCCGCCACGGAGGCCTATTTTGCAGAGTTTGACAAAATCTATTTTTCGGACGGGTTAAAAAAGTTGGAGCATCGCTGGGCTAAGTGTATCGAACTAAAAGGAGACTATGTTGAAAAATAAATTGCCACTATTCCAAAATTTTCGTTTCCCTTTTGTAGGCTAAGTATTTATTGAATGACCCTCGTATATGGCTATTATTTAGTTTTTTTTGTGGCAAGCAATTGTTGGTTTGGTTGGTTCTATTTATTTGTGTATGTTCATTTTTATAGTTTTATTTATTTATTTATTTATTCTTCATTGCACAAAATTAATGATACAATTGGCGGACTTAATGCCAAAGGGCATTCTCTACCAGTCAACCACATGATTAAACAGATAAATTAAACACGGTGCACAAGATTAAACTAAATAAATTACTTTTGAAAACAACAACAGATGCTAATTATTATAAAATAACAAAACAACAAAATAAACTAAATGGGACCATACGGTAAGCACCAGCTATCAAATAAAAAAGAATGATCAAAATCGGTTCACTCAGTCGAAAGTTATGAGGTAACAAACATAAAAAAAAAACATACAGTCGAATTGAGAACCTCCTCCTTTTTTTGAAGTCGGTTGAAAATGAAAACCCCTGCCTGTTTTAGGTTTTTACACGACAATATAGTTTGATGCAAGACAAAATAATTTATTTAAGCAAAAGCCTCATAAATTCTGAAGTTCCTTTACTTTAGATGAGAACAATTAATTGTGACAGCTGCTATAACAGTAGATTTCAATAAATTCGGCATAAATGTTAAAAGTAATGATGTTTATTGTACTTTGACCACAAAGTGTACCTTAGTATGAACCTTTTTTACTTCTGTCTAATGCTATAATGAATGGAGTATAGGTACTATTGATAGGTATCAGTGCTAACATTTGCGTGAAAGGGCTGATCAGTGCATTTTCTAAAGTAGAGTTAAAATGCACATTAAAATTTATGAATGAGAGATTCTATAATAGGATCAAAGTGCACATTCAGTTGTTTTAAATGATAGGTTTATGTTTTTACGCGGTACGTAGGGTTTAAAATATTTAAATGATAAAAATGCAAAAGCTTTGCAAGGGCACTACAATGTTTTAAAACTAATTTTGTACATAAATGTTCATATTAGCACAAAGCAAGAATTATTCATAGCCATTACTGCTAGACTACTTACACTCAAGAGCCTCACAACGCACTTTATAAAAGTAATAGACTTACAGAGGTCGTATAAATGTTGTGGACTACGAGTACCAGTGCTTTATCAGCTTTTAAAATTTCAGGTGCCCTTTGTTTACGAACATAGCTCAGATTAGTTTTAACAAACCCGCCTTTGAAAACCGTGGTGATTGAGCTAAGGAATACAAACTAGAACCAAAAATGACCTACCACTTGCAGAGCCTGTACAAGCCGAGAAAACGAGACGAGGTCAAAAACTGTAATTTCAGGATAATATACTCCGAAGTCATGGTGATACTTGCCTAATTCTCGCAGCCATTGTCACCCTAATCTGCAGAGCATAGTACTCTGAAGTGTGACTGTGAATTTCTCAGACCCAGACCCTAGGCGGTTTGTGTGAGCGGGATGTTCAGTTAGTCACACAATTGTTTAAAATTCACAAGTTGAAAAAGAGCGGTTTCAGACGCGTATTAGCTCGTTTTTGGCAGCGCATGTAAGCTCGTAGGGCGCCTTTTACCCTCCGCCCAACTCGTACGAGCGTTAACACGCGTATAAGTATAATCGTATAATGCATGTAGATTGTAGACACTGACTCACCACAACGTCTCGGTCGAATATTCCCGTTTAAGCGAGTCCGGTTTTTGCGCGAAGCGCGTAATGTAGCGCGTGTACGCGCGTATACCAAAACGAAGTAGAGAAAAAAACGCTAGTATTCAACCGCTCTAACTGTGCATGTGCATGGTTAGTATTTAAGTATGTAACTACATTTGCTGAATTGAGCGAGTAGGGGATGTAACCCTTTCGTTACGAATGATTCTATCCATCGCTTTATGTGTCTCTGGCTCAAAATTAATTAGATATCTATACTTACAACTATTTGCATTGCAAACAGAAAAAATATTTTCATTGTTACGTTTAAAGTCCAAAGCTGGTGAAAATATTCTTCCACTTGTATTCTAAATGTATGGGGATGTTTAGCAATAGACGTTGCATGGCTACGAATGATGGGGAGAAAAATTGTATATTTTAAATTTAAATTAAATATTTTATTGAATAGTTATTTGACTGTTCGAAAAACCTTAAAAAGGTTTATAAATATAAAAATAAATATAAGTATTTAACTTTCTACTTCTTCAAGTAGAAGATTAAGGATCGTGTGGAATATCCCACGGCCCTACCTCTATGAAAACCATAATGCTGCTTAGTAGCTTAAAGCCTGTCCAGATGTAAGCGCTCGCGCGTTTTGTTTTACACCGATTGCTGAGAACTAAGTCAGTTTGTTGATTAAGCAAAATAAGCAGCAGTGTAACCAATATTGCCTGATCAAAACGCGTCATCTAAACAGGCTTTAAGTAATTATTTTAACGCCGCAACTCGTGCTTTTACTGATCTTGTAGAGCATCAAACAAGTGTCCACGGCCAGTTACATTTCTATCAGCACGCTTCAAGAACATAGACAGTGACGGATCATTAATTATCTCCCGCCCAGTTGACAGTCGCCGTGTGAGATCCAAAAACGTCAAACCCACCATTTTCAACTCTAATTCCACGCAATAAGGAAGTCAAAACACAGATACGTAAATAAAATTGTCAGTTTTTGAATGATCTATAAAACTTTTTTTTACCTTACGTAGGTCTGGGAGGTGAATGACCGAGTTTTTGCGACTAAGAAGTTTTTGTCCGAGTTTTTTGGAAGTAATGTGTAACACTCGTATTGTTTGACATACACTAATTATAATTTATGAATAGTTTTCGCTCCGAGTTTGTTAATTGAAGGCGGAACAAAAAATATTTTTGCGTTTAAATGCATAATTAATTATTGCCGTAATAATAAATACCTATTGGTATGATATGTTGTTATTAGAGTATTAAAAAGCAAAAGTGATAAGAAGCAAAATATTTTTTTTTTTAATTTGATTAATATTCCACTCACACTTCACTCTTTTTGCTTGTTGTACGGGTTCCCACTTAAAATATTAAAGAACTATAGCTTCCCGCCCGCGGCTTCGCCCGCGTGGCCTTCATTTTTATGTCATACGGGATTTTTTCCGAGTTACGATACTTGTAATTCACAAAATCCCGCCTTAGTTAGCACTTATTTCCTACAAAGAACCCCCATGCAAAATTTTAAACTCCTAGCCCTTGCAGTTTCTGACATTTCGTGATGTGACCTTTCGCTTTCATCTATTTTGATAATTTTGCGTGCTTATTTTTTAATTCACGATATATCAGAATCGAATAATCCATTAATGTGTTATCTCCGTAAAATTATCTTGATGATGAAATAACTTCTAATCATATGGATCGAAATGCTTGTTAGTAAAAATTCTCAAAATCTACCTTTTAATTTACATGATTTTTCAACACATAACATACCTTAAAGCCGCTTATTTATCAAACATAGATGTATTGTGTCGCGGACTTTTTTATGGATCTACTAAAAACCTATATGTACGAGTATGTAGTACATTGTATGCAAGTATAATCAGCAGTGGGGCCAGCGCACGCACGAAAAGAATTTCGATAGCGATTTTTTCCCAGATTACTTTATAAGTAAGTTTTAATTGATCTGGCTGAAAACTAATTATTTCAGAACAAATATATGCCTATAGCAATCAGGAATAATGTAACTTACGGTCAAAGAATTTTCGAAATCGGTTAGGCAGTTTTGGAGACTACCTGTCCCACACATACAAACTCACAATCTCACAAACTTACAAACGCTTACTTTATGATATTAGTTTTGCTTCGTAAACTCTATGAGACAGAAGTTTGGAACGGTGTTTTATTATAAAGCGACCCTTACATCTCATTTACAAGTATTTAAGTATATGCTTTTTCATCACAAACGAAAATTGTTTGGTGAAGTTGCAGAATAACTGAGAAAAGATTTTCATGTGCATTCTGTTATTGTTTTGGTAAACAGTCAACACATCTTTATGAAACGATGGGATCATGTCGCTTTGATACGGAACTTCGAGAGTTGCCAGTTTTAATGTTACCAAGAATACCAACGACGAAGCCTGAACAGGGGTGCTGAATGATAATCAGTTTCCGACACCCACAGTTTGTACAGTCAAAAGCATCATCGTCAAGCAGATCTATACGTTTCCAAAGCTTCAAAAATATGTGAGCAAAAACATTAGCCACAAATATCTATGCGAGAGTTCGTTCACACTCTTTGTTGACTTGTATAGATTTTTATGGCGAAGGTTTTGCTTAGGTATTTTTGAAGCTTTTGAAACGTACATATATTTGTGCTTTCGACTGTACTATGAGCTTGTGTTCTAGTCCGGGCTAGATGATCTTGGTGTAGCTTGTCCCAGATATACCTATATATTATTCTGTATTTATTATCAGGCCACTCTCGCGCATCATGTCATACGCAATCCGCATTCTCCGCGTGCCATGCGTACGCGCAGACATACGGGGGAACCATTGCAAAATGGTTCTTATGTCAGCAGAACAAGGTCCTATGTAAAGCTTGACGTGATCGCGTGTATAGTAGTATAATCGTTGGCCGGCGTCCTTTCACCCGTCCGCATTATCATAATGTCCTTAATTGCTGTCTTAAAATTCACGTACCGACGGGTTTTTGCGATTATTAAGAGGATACAGAAGCGCCGTTTTTTTATACATACGTAGTCCCCTGTTTCCTTCCTGGAATTTGCTAGTAGAGGAATAATTTTTACCCAAAAAATCTATTGCCACTATTGACATGTCCCTATGTTTTCCTTTTTTCAATAAATTAATTACTGAAAGATATGAACTTTCGAAAATCGAAAAAAATGGCCAGATTTTCTGTGTTCAAACATCTAGAAAACTATTATTTTAAAAAAGGCAAACATAGGAACACTTCCACAGTCCTTCTATGAAAAAAGTAACTAAATCGGTCAATTTTTCGAAAAGGGATTAGGGGACTACGAAACGTCAATTTACTTTTGATAGGTAGTTTCGGTCCGATTGGCATCTGTCTCTAGCTCTAGCTCGAGGTTTGCAAAAGACAGCAATAGATTTTACAAATACTTACCTATTTTTCAATTCTCTCGAACGTGCCGTGTCCTCTTAAAGGTTATATTGGGGAAAATTTTGTAAGAGTAAATTTAGGCATACGCAGAAACTGAATTGAAATATCTTCGGTTTATTCTGGAAGTTGCAGTTGAAAAAGAACAGAGGGTTTTCCTTTGACACACAAAACTCATTCCCGGCAGTAACTGGCCTGCTGTTATATATATATATATCGGTACTGCACTTAAGACAAACACTGTTCCTTGTTAGTACATCCTAGTTTTACTTACAAATTTTGCTTAACACATAAACAAGTATGAGTCCCCGGAACAAAAAATTATGAGAGACGGCACAAGAAGGAAAGTTTCCCCTAATAGGATGTTGCCGACTAGACTTGTGGTTAGGCATTGCTCTGAATATCAGGCACTCTACTGTTCAACAAACTGCCTAGTGAATTAAAAGGTTTAATATACCATAGCAGTTTCAAAGCAAAATTGAGGCATTTTTTGTTGAACAGCTGCTTTGACTCAGCAAAAGAGTTTATTGAAAGAAATTAACAAACGCTTTTTAAGTTTTTAATCTTAGAATTTGGCCCACAAATGTACACCGGGCCAAGTCGGCGCATTCTTCGGCGTGCGCGCAATAAGGGGATCGCCGCGTCCGCCTGTTTGCCCGCAACATTGTATGGATTGACGCTTTTTAAGTCAAACAAGCAACGGCAGTGCAGAGGCGAGTGTTGGGAAAGAGTCGAGTCTTGTGACTTGGGTTCTAAGATATGTTTTAATTTTCTCCTAAATGATTTATTAAGCAAACTTGACATTGCCATAGCGACATGTCATCATTCGCTACTACAATTCGCAAAATGTATACATACAACGTGTTAATGAAAAAGCGCAAAACCTCAGACACCCCAACTTATTTTTATTATGAAAGAATTAAGTAAATTATTCAATTTAATTTTTGCGTATTATTTACGAAGATATTAATTAGCTTTTTTTGTTTTTTTGTGTTTGTCTGCAAATTAAAAAGTCTATGGTAATTACGCGCGATCTAGTGCGACGTTGCCGCTTTGCGTGCCGCCGCAATAAAAGAGTTAAGTAATGATTAAACACGGCATAATTAAAAAAAAAAATTGGGTAAAATTTGGCCCCTGTTTTTTTATTGGTAGAATCGATTCTACTCTTGATTCTGAACAAACTACTTTCAGGTTTTGCGCTTTGTCATTAACACGTTGTATATAAAGGCCTCCTATAGTTTTTGTAAGATCGTCCGTCTTGGCGACCCGCGCCGCGTTTGCCATTAGAGGATCCCCAGGACATTTCTGCACCTTCAGTTCTTAGCGATAGTGATAACGATCTGAAGCTATTTGGTTATAAATATCTAAATCTACCTAAATTATTTGCGCCTAATCAACCTAGCGCTTGACTATTAAACCCATTCAGTACCATAACATGGATGGTATACTCAGGTGCGCTACCTTGAACTACATCAGTCGATCGTTCCAATCGATCAGTCATAGTAATGAGCTAAGCGTAATGCACATTTTCGAGTCTTAAAAATAGGACTCATTTTCGCAGTAACAGCACTAGCCTATGGCAGGCCGTGCATATACCTTCCACACAGGAATGCAGCCGTGGTAATAGCTTCTGAGAACTGTCTCGTTCTTGTCAAGTTTTCTGTAACGTCGAATAAAGCCTTCTTCTTCGAGTCAGCGATCCTGATGAATGGGAGTTTACAGCATTGCTTTGCTCACTGCCCCGAAAGAAAATGCTATCAATCAAAGTCATGAAAGAAGCAGCTGATCAGATACTGGGCACTAGACAGCAGGTGCTTTGTTTCAGGACTCCTTTCTCCGTGTTTCTGCACAGTTGCAATGTTGATATACAAGGTGTAAATAAGAATCAAATCAAAATAGGTCAAGATCAAATCATAACTAGGGTAATTTCTGACCCTTTTAACTCTATCAATATTGGTCTGATTTCTAACCGTTAAAAAGTTATGATCAATTTTAGTTTTTTTCAGATAATCGCCTAAGTCCATACAAAAATAATTATTTTGACCAATATTGAACAGGTTAAAAAGGTTACAAATAACCCCAGCTAGGCAACC
Source organism: Udea olivalis (assembly GCA_947369235.1). Lineage (NCBI taxonomy): Eukaryota > Metazoa > Arthropoda > Insecta > Lepidoptera > Crambidae > Udea > Udea olivalis. The sequence continues at coordinate 3,234,000 of OX376353.1, forward strand.
TGTATAGGCTAGGGTTTGATGGCGACTGACTGGCTGGTTAGCGCGAGCATAAAGTAATGAAATCGACTTGATTGACGAGAAAAAAAAAACTCGAGGATACATTCCATAAATTTCTTACTCGTAACTCTCGTGGAGGGGCGCGTCATTTCTAATTAGACAAGCTATACGTGAGGCTATAAACCTATATTATACATATACAAGGCAAATCATCAATGACATTATGATAATAAGCGTCCGTTGATCCATTCTCATAAGATTTCCACTCCTGAACCTACTACTTGATTTATAATAAATATACTCGTAAATATAAATATGCGCCAGACAACACACTTCTTGTAATGGTCTCGAAGTAGGGATTATTAAATCCCTGTGTTACGAGGTACCACACAAGGAAATAAGCTAGGGGCGTCTCCCAGCACACCCAGACCCGAGTCAATTTAGAAAAGATCGTTTCCTGAATTGACCCGACCGGGAATCGAACCCGGGACACTACGGAAATCGAGGCGAGAAACCGTGCTACAGCACACTGCGCCAATCGTGTCGTCGTGATTTGTAGATATTGACTGCAGTCAAATGGCTAGGTACATTTATTAGCATCTTTGGCCCGTATTCTAGAATCGTACTCAAGTGCTGATCTGTACTTGAGTAGAGATTTAAAAACGTCAGTTCATACAGAAACGTCACTCAAGTACAGATTTTGTTTTAGAATACGGCCCTAAATATGTGCTTTATTGTATATGCCGCAGACGACTTTTGCTGTCATTTGTTTTTTTCAATAAATCTACTTGCGAATTACATCCAATTGGCACGCGAAAGTAATTATCAAAACCTAAATTGCAAGGATGATCTCATGTTCTTTGGCAATCAGCTGTTTCCTGTCTTAATCAGCGAGATGTCGCCTCGGCCTTATTGGGCCAGAAGGGTTTATTGCTGTGGGAAGATAATCGGGTCGACTAATCGAGATTATTGTTACATTCGACGAATAGTTGACCTGGGTGGGTAGCTCAATACTGTAGAAATTGTTCAAATGTATGGGGATGACATAATCGCCAGCGACCGCTTATGTCATCCGCATACATTTGAACGATTTTTATTGCAAAAAGCGTCGTGGCGTGTTGCTCTTGGCTAGCCCCCCTGATTTAATAGTAAACATATTGACGTGGTATATGACTGGCCTCGGGACAAACATTCACGTGATGAGTATGAAGAATATATATAAGGAAGCACTTGTCATGGTCTCGAAGTAGGGATAAGTATCCCTGTGGTGTGCTACGAGGTACCAGACAAGGAATTAAGCCAGAGGCGTTTTCCAGCACACCCAGATACAAGTCAATTTAGAAAATATCGTTTCCTGAATTGACTCGACCGGGAATCGAACATGGGACACTACGAAAGTCTAGGCGAGAAACCGTGGGGGTAATATGATAAATAAACTTTTGTGTTTGTTCTTGGTTTGGCTGTTATTAGATATATATTTAATAACATATTTAGTATGTCTACCAGTCTCTGACACCTATTGTACAAGCTCTGCTCAGATTGTTTTTATTTTAAGGACAAATCCTTAAAAATTATAACATTACGCTCAGCTTACGAATATGTAATGCACTCGCTTTATGCGATTCATCGGAGTCGACTAAATAGTCAATAAGTAATATAACTTACCTATAAAAATGTTAAACAACTTTTAGCTGTACTGAACTAAGCTCAATCACCCCAAGTTTCGAGGTAAAATGTGACAAAAACTAACGCAATCATACTCAAGGTATTGATAAGACACACCCATCCTAAAAAAGCTCACTACTTCACAAATACTTGTGTAAACATACTTTAACGTTTATTAAAAGCTGAAAAAATAACTTCTTACTACAAGTGGCTCGGCCAGACACAGGTATAGTCATCATTTAGTTTGTCTGGGAAAAGTCTGAACACTTGACATCAATCAATCGAACATTACACATAACGCATAAAAAAATATGCATCCTTACAACGTAATAGGTCTTATGTCCAAGACAGGAGGGGCAGGAGGTCTTTAATGGGTCTAATCTTACGCGAGACTTGGCAGTGTGAAAAGTAGGTATTTTCAACTATTATATGATTTTAATAAGAGCTTAATAATGTTATTAACATATTTTTGAAGATGATTGGCTAAAGGATTTTGACGTTAACAACAAGTTTTTTTTTATGACTCCTGCTTATAAATTGTTTGCGGCTTTCACTATCCAAAATATTCCTTCTCACGGAAATTGAAAATAACCCCCAGAATAACAATGGCTGGTATTAGCAATCCCCGGAATGATGAAAAATCTATGGCCTATGTTCAGTTTTAGACTTTTTTGACCAATTATGACAACGGAAATTAGTGTGTTGTCTGGTTCATAATTAAAAACGATAAAGACTTACGATGAAAGCGAATTATTGTTCAGAATACCCACTGGTTCAGAATTGGACTTGTAAGAACATGTTTTACTTTAAGTAAACAATAAAAAACCAAATTAATTGCGGAACTCTCTTATTTCTGATAACACCGAAACATTATGGCTCGGCCTCTCAAAACTTGCGCCCAGCAATAATAAATCAATAACCACTAAGAGGTCGCAGCAAAAAGTGCTTAATAGACGACTGTCCAGTCCCGACATGATTTAGAAAAAAAAAACATAAGCAACAGGTGTCGGGTCGGTGACCTCGCTTACATCATGGCGGGAAAAAATGAGTGTAAATGTTATGTCGAGTTTTGGTCGATGAGTTTCGTACAGACCGTTTTTTAAAGGCCCATTCAGAAGGTGGTTCAGTCTTGGGGTAAGCGATGCATGAATTTGCGAAGCCAACTTGAATGGTCGGTTCTCCTTGCTTCGTAAACATAATCAAAACCATTTATCACACATTACAATGTGTGTATATTCGGTAAATTAATTAAAGTTCGTTGTAATGCCGGGTACATGGCAGAATTTTAATAATAGGATCAAAATTAACAAATTGAATTATAAAAATAAAGCTTACCTTTTTTTGATTGTATTTAAATTTTGGACAAAACAATTACAATCGAGCCAGTTAATTTCTGAGTTCTCCTACTGATTTCGCAAAATATATTACTTATAATAAATAATAAATAAATAAATATCTGGGACAATTCACACCAAGATCATCTGACCCCAAACTAAGCAGAGCTTGTATTATGGGCGTCAGAGACTGATAAACATACTTAAATATTTCTAAATACATACTTAAATAGATAATAACACCCAGACACACAACAAATACATATGTTCGTCACTCAAATATTTGTCATGGGTGGGGATCGAACCCACGACCTCCTGCGCTAAAGGCAGGATCGCTGCCATTGCACCAACAGGCCAGACACACTTATTGTATAAATGGGTATGTAATGGGTGACAAATGTCTGGTCATGCGCCTCCACTGGGTACCGGCAGGAGAGGTCGACCCAAGAAGCGGTTTCTCGACGTCGTCAAGGGTGACATGCGTGCCAACAGACTCACCGCTGAGAGGATGCACAAGACCGCGCAAAGAAAATAAGAAGGGCGGACCCTGGGACCCCACACGCCAGTGTGGGTTGACAACCGGGACTGACCGCACGGATGATGATGATAAAGAATCCCCAGCTGTATGACGTTTATGTTAATTGTAAAGCTAAGAAGCAATTTTCATCTCATATATTTATTGCGATGACGTTCTCGCCTTCTTTTTAACGAGTGCATTCGTCGCCTGTAAAGAAAAGAACAAAATGGAGTAGTGAAGTCAATTTTCAATAATCATCGAATGTACCATTCAATTATCTTTCCTATCATCGATTGTCAAGGAACAATGTCTACTAAAAGTTGTTGCACGCGATAAATACGATGCGCCGATGAAGCGATATCAATTCGAATTTAGAATTAATCGAAAACTATAAATGAGACCACACCAGTCGCCCACTAATGGATCGCTTTGAAACAATCACTGTCTACAACTGACGCCCATTTCACGTCACGCTACTCAACTCAACATTACTTACTCGTACTACTCAAGTTAAATAAGAAATAAATACTACTTATTTATTCGTACTTGTTGTGTATTTTGACAGATTGAATATTTGGGTCGGTACAGTTATCATAATAACTGTACCCAAATATAAAATTACTTAAAAGCACTTAATTTGTATCGGATGATTTAAAAAAATATTGTAAAAAATCTGTTGTTGTCCCTTGGTACAATTACTGTACCAAGACACAACAAACAGATCTCTTTTGCATTTTCAACACTAAGTTTAAGCATTCGTAAATTATATTTGTACAAATTCTAGTCAACGGATAGGTTTCTCAAAAGTGTTAATACCTATAAGTCCTAAATTATAAGCAATTAAACCCAAGGTACAAATTCCTCGACGCAAATACTTCTCAGCGACGTAATGATACCTTATTCGGAATTCTGATTTGCTTCCAATATATCGAATAGAGTTATCATTATGAGTTTATGAGGCTAGCCACTTGTATGCATAAACCGATGTTGCGGCGTTTTTGCAATACCTAGTTGGCTGGATTTGAGAGGACGCCTTTGTATTCAGAGTGAACTATGATAGGCTTTACAAAGTTAAGAATCTTATATCTGTTCTTTAATATCTTTTACTTAGTAACTGATCTTTCGGTATTATGAATAAATGTAATAAGGACATGACTCTCGGCAGAAACCAAATATGTTAGAGGGTTTTGCAATTTCTGTAACTTTATTTTATTGGTAGGTTAGTAGTCAAAACTTACTGCCTAACATTATTCGCAATCAGAACTCCTCCTCAGATTTCTATGGTGAAAAACTAAGAGTAAATATCAGCCAATGTTATAATATTTAGAGGGGTTTAGTTGAATTTCCCTTAACAAAATTAGGCCCGTATTTTAGAATCGTACTCAAGCACTGATCTGTACTTGAGTAGAGATTTCAATACGTCAGTTCATACAAAAACGTCACTCAGGTCTACACTCAACTACAGATTTTGTTTAAAAGTATGGGCCTTAAATAACATTTAACTCCAACAAAAAGCATCGTTCCCTAACCAAAAAAAATATAACCTATTATCGTTACGTCAACAAATCAATATTTCCTACAGAACCCATTGACCACGAGCTCACACTTACTCACACTACCTATACTGATGTTCCTGTCCTGGAACATCCCAAACAAATATTAAAGTTTCGTTAATTTCTTAACATAAAACAAAACTGAACACACAATACGAGTGGCATTAAAAGAGCTACTCCTTAGTTTCTTGCCGGATGTTCTTAATCAGCGTTCTGACGCCGGTGGTAGAGTCAAATTATATGAATGTATTAAATTAAGTATATAGATCGTATTAACATTAGCTAAAGTTGAAATGTCATTGGCGATTCGAAAGAACTGTAACTATGAATGGTATTTTTGAATAAAGTATTATTTTAGATGTTTTAATTTTATTCAAATACACGTATTCGAAGATTACTCGTAGTATTGTAAAAAGTCTGGTCCCCGGATAATCATTATCGATGTGTGTTGTGCTGAGCTGTAGTATGTTTTGGTGTAGATGTGGTCAGTTGCCGGCAGCGGCCTATGACAGCGCGTATAACATCCCCAGTGATTGATTGTTTCGGCTGCCAAGTTATTGACTCCGGGCTAGAGGCTCGCCTTCTATCTTAATGTGTGTTTGCTTTTTGTTACAAATTCTTTTGAGATGTCTTAAACTAATTCAACTATAATGATATATAAGGTCAATTAACTTCGTTCATGTTTTATATAAAACATTGGTTGGCTAAACAGTGATTCATTATGGGAGATCAGTGTTTTTTTGATTCTTTTGATACAAATTCGCTACGTTTCCTTCTTAAAAGTCTCTTAGTTTGTGTAAATTTTCTGTCGTAATTTTTTATCATACTAAATCAACACATAAAAAGACTAATTAATTCTCATTACAGACCTAAGACGACAATAAATCATTCTATGGGAATGCGTAAAACAGCGTGTAAAATCATTTTTCTTTATTTAATCACTTCTTCAAATCTGATATGTTTCGCACGACAATCATCGTGTAATTTGAGAATTACAAGAAATGTGGACAAACATTTGTGTTTTCTTTTGTAATTATGTTAGTGTCAATTCCTAATTTGGTTTTATACGGTGTCTTTTGCATTTAATATATTTTTAATGATTATTGATTGTGTTTTTTCACTAATTCAATTCGAATATGGCTACGCCTTTTCATTAGGTAGTCTTGTAATAGTAGATTTGTAAATATAAAAAAGCCTGAATTTAAAAGTAACTCTTTTCTAGAACTTCTAAAACCCATCTTAGAAGCTCCGCCCCTCTGAAACAATTTTAGCTATCACTTCTTATCATTTAACCCTATTACCGAAATCTCTAAAGTTGTTCAACCCAATACGTTCAAGACCTGTCTGGTACAAGATGAAGTCCTTTGAAAACACGATAAGGCCACGTATACTCATAAAAACCGTAAAAAGGCGGATCCCATGAAGCAGTGGCGTAGTGGCGCAATCTCGGGCCATCTCTGGTCTCTTCAGCTTAGAGTTCACTTTTATGAGTTTTTAAGTGGCCATTATGAGGATAGAAGGCCGAACTTAATGTCTTTATGTAGACTGCGGCTCGAAAGCTAAGATGTTGTGCCTCGTTCACGCTAACATCTGCTTCCACTCGCGTCTTGCGAATTCGTCGCGAGAACAAATTGTTTACGAGAGAAGTTGATTATTTCTGTGATGGCTAGATAGATTAAATTCGTTGGCATAGCGTGGAAACAGTTCTTAAAATGATATTAATAATTCAAAATTGCTAATAATTTAGGTAATGGTCAATAGTCATTCTGGAATGCAGAAGCGATAAATTAGCCAATAAAGGACTTGACTTTAATAGCTAAGGAATGCCTCTAATTTTGTACTTTATAATACGTATTATGTACTTGGCCAAATTTGTAATTGATTAAATTTTATAATTATTGCATTTAGGATTATAAAATTATTAAACTGAAATTCGTAAACAACTAATTGTTTGGATACGAATTATCCTCAGATATAGGTACTATGAGTAATTTACAACGTAATTTTAATTTTAACATTGTTATTATTTTATAAAAAAGTACATATTTATTAATTGTTTTGACGACCGATTTGGTGTAATGGTTAAGAAGTTGGCTACTACACCAGAGGTCGCGGGTTCGATCCCCGCACAGTACAAACATTTGTGTGCATGAACATGTCTGTTTGTACTGGTCTGGGTGTCTCCTATGTATAATAAGTATGTATTTACAAAAGAAAAATGTATTTAAGTATGTTTATCCGTTGTCTAGTATCCCATAACACAAGCTTTAATTAGCTTACTTTGGGGCTAGATGGCGCTGTGTGGAATAATGTCCAGGGATATTTATTTATTTATTTTATTTATTTATTTATTAATTAAACACTTATTGAGATAGATTTAAATTGCAGCCAGAATTAACATTTAAAATATATTCAACCCATCTGTGATCAGATCAAATTAGGCACAGTAAATGTTATTATTTATGAATTAGGTATAAGTTATCTATCAGACAATCACTTCACCCGAATACACTTTATAAACAACAGTCAAGTAACTCGACTGCACGTAAACGCACCCGAAACAAGTATTAGTATGAAACGTTCATAGGATGTGGTGTCATTTTTTTGCTTCCAGTCGGCTGGCGACACAAAATTGGTAGGTAACCTGATAGTTACAGAACGTTTGAATAGAACATTGAAGAGCGTGGGAGCGTCCGTCAAGATGACACCTAGCCGTCTCCTCTTCAGTGCAGATTGTCTTCCATTGTCGATAGGTACCATCGCCAAATGAAAGATCAAAGCCCTAACAAGCCGTGTAGCGGTATTATTGTGTGATTGCTAACATGAACACCTGGAAGGACATACCATAACATACCATCACTACTATATCCTAAAGGAGGTAGTCAGAGGCAAATGACTGTTGCCGTCATGGGAACTAAAAACTCAGAACCCAACGTGGTGGGGAGTGAACCTTCTGCCGTTATCGATGATTTCCTGATGAAAATCACCGGAGAGTTAGTCGGAAATTTAACAATGAACACAAAGATGGTTCTTGCCAGGTTGGAACTCGGGACCACACTATCCACGATCCGAGTTGGGGTACTAAACCTCTAGGCCACGACGCTCTCCCGAAAGGACACCTCTTAAAAAGCGTTTCCAAATACTTCACAGCTGCGAAAAGTCCTAACCATATAGCTTAATTTCTCGTATAGTACCTCGTTACACAGGAAGTGAGGATAAATAAAACACAGGGATATTTATCCTTACTCTTCTTCTTCTTCTTCTTCTTCTTTCGTGTCGGCAAGAACACGGGCTAAATCCGACTTGCCCAGAAAGCGGCTACTGTGGTAGCCCTCTGGTTACTGACAAGTAAGTCCTTACGCGAGCAGGTGGTCGGGCACGCGGGACAGTTAGTGAGGTGAGCCATGGTTTGCAGGGGTTCTCCACATTCACAGCTGGCGTCTACGTGGCTTGAGTACCCCCACCGACACAGGTTATCTTTACTTCGACCAACCTGGGTCCTCAGCCTATTTAGACTTCTCCAGGTTACTTACTTGTCTCCTTACTTCGAGACCATGACAGGTGCTGTGTTGTCTGGCGCAAATTTATTAATTTATTATTTATTTAGGTATGTTTATCAGTCTTTGACACCTATTGTACAAGCAGTGCTTAGTCTGGGGTTTGATGATTTTGGTGTATGGTGTACCTGATATTTATTTACTAACACGCAATCCAAATGCTTGCTTGCCAATGGCTTGGCGTTGGCAAAAAATGGAATCATTCATATTGTTTATTTACAGGTCAATCGAAGTTTGGCTGAAGTCAGGACGCCGGCACAGCGAGATCCTAGCAGAGCAGAAGCTGAGCGAAGGCCAGCTGCGTAGACCTGATGCCACACTTATACTGTGGCTGAAATGTGAGCAGGTAAGTCAGTTAGGTGAAGTCAAACCGTCGCGGTCGTCAGTACTAATGCAGTTTTCTCATTTTCTCGCTTAGGTTGTAAGCGCTTAGAATGGAAGGAAAAAACAGTCCAATAGTTAGAACAATATTTGAAAACTAAGCGCTAACGCACACCGGGCCACTAGCACAGATTAGGTAATAGTACTCCGCCACTAGTCGCGGGCACATGCTGCGGATGAGATTTTCCATAAAATTATGGCATCGGCGTAAAGCCCAATTTCCCCAGCCCAGATTTATACAGAGTGATTATAAAAAAACAAAAACGATATGGCATACTCAGTAAGTGATGTACTATGCGAGTGAAAAGTTAATTTTTAACTGACCTTTATTTCAAGGTCACCAAACAACATCAGTCTAACAGGCTAACCTTTTTTGTATGAAAGTGAACTTTAACATTAAAGACAATTGAAAAAATCTAATTTTTAACTTGCAAAAATAACCAACCGCTATAAGCCAGTATTATCGCTCGCGATCTACAAACAGCCGCGGAATCATAGCTTTATTGAGTCATTTATACTAACTTCCTTAAACGGATCAGCGACCCAAAATGAGTCTTGGCCTCCGATAATAAGGATCTCCACTTCGGTCTATCCTGCATCGTCTCCCGCCAGTCGTCGGAATGCAGCTCGGACAAGTCCTTGACCACCTCGTCCCCCCAGCGGTACCTAGGACGACCAAATGGCCGTCCCTCATACGCTCGCTTCACTGCACGATTCATCCCCATTCGTTCAAGATGGCCAAGCCAGCGATTTATGTGCATAGAGTTGGCCTTATACATAAATACATACCATCACGCCTTTTTCCCAACGGGGTAGGCAGAGACCACATCTTTCCACTTGCTACGGTCCTGAAACACCTCTTGCGCTTCTTCCACTCTCATTAATCCTTTCATACATGCTCGTCGATTATGGGTACTCCTGACCTGACCTTTTCTGAGCACGTCTTGGACTTGTCCTAAGTCCGTCCGTCTAGGCCTTCCCCTTTCAACAGCTCCATCCACCCTCGCCTTGTAAATTTGTTTCGTTAATCGCCTTTCATCCATCCTTTCCATATGCCCAAACCATCTTAGCATTTCCATTCTTTCCAATTTTTGTGACAACATCCTCTTTCACACCACATCGCTCTCTCATTATGTTATTCCTTACTTTATCACTCAATGTCACTCCTGCCAAACTTGGCAATGCTCTCATTTCCACTGCATTTATCCTATTAAACTATATTTAACTGGCCTGTTGGCGCAATGGCAGCGATCCTGCCTTTAGCGCCAGAGGTCGTGGGTTCGATCCCCACCCATGACAAATATTTGTGTGACGAACATTTATATTTGTTGTGTGTCTGGGTGTTATTATGTATTTTAGTATGTATTTAGAAATATTTAAGTATGTTTATCAGTCTCTGACGCCCATATTACAAGCTCTGCTAAGTTTGGGATCAGATGATCTTGGTGTGAATTGTCCCAGATATTTATTTATTTATATATAGATATAGAGACGAAGTTATCGCACTCTGCTTGAGCATTAGGAACACATAAAATGAACGTGAAGGACCTCATAATTAACTACTTCATAAAAATATAAATTAACTACAGATGCAGCAATATTCTAGCATTCCCGTAGTTTCCGCATTAAACACCTAAAAGTATGAGGAATTTTACTATAAACTCATACACATGTAATTGCACCTTTTTTGGTAGGATGGTGTAAGAAGTCTTTCCAGGAAACTGCTATTTTTCTGTAGTACATAAATTCTAAATACTCAGTACGGAGTAAAATATAAAACAAGTTATTGGCTCTTAACATCAGCAGATACAGCATTTGTATTATTTTTGAAATTCCTTCACGACTCTTTCAATTTGTAGATGGATATGATCAGTTATAATAACATTCTTGGCCACAATCAACTGTGGCTTACGTTCCAACCGTGATTGACCTGGCGATTTAGACGCTAAAGGTTCATGTCCTGTAGCAACACCGAAGTCTGTTGAAGAAACATGGATTTCTTCTGGGTCTAGCGAATGTTTTTATTAAGCAGGTACCTTAACTTACGCTGCTCCTGATTTCAGAAGGCAAAACCAGATGTTTTTCCTTGTTCATCAAACATTACATTAATTTACCTGAGCCAAATTCAAAATAAAATAAAAGTCAAACTTCGCTTATTTAAAATTATAATTGTAATAAGGTTCAAATGTCAAACTTGCTGAAGTATTAAAATTTTGTCTTTAGAACTCAATTGCGAACTGTGTTTGTACTCGTATTTTTAAACTCACCGCGTCCATTTACAACGAACATGTGCTGCATAAAACGACGCACGCGCAGGTGTTTTCGAACTTATAGCGAACATTTTTACCGGACGTCAACTAATGCTGCTTTAAAGACAAAACAATATTACAAGTGTCCATATGCACCGATCTATGCAACGAATTGTGAATAAAACCGCTGGGATTAACAGGCTTTAAAAAGTTATGCTTGATAAAGTATGAAAATGTCAAAGGAAATGGGAACTTATTACAGACGTCGTACGGTGGCGCCGCCCTAGCGAGCGAACGATGCACGCGGGTCGTTCTTGTAACCAACTTTTAGGTTTAATCAGGAAATATGTTGCAGATTTTATTCAGGGTTTGGAAAGTTAGTGAGGGAAGAATTACCGACTTACACGATTACTAACCAAATACGATCAGCCACCGAACGAACAATATTCGCTAAATCAGACACAAATTCAACGATATCAAAAATCATCTTACAATTCATAAAGAAACCACACCCAAGTTTAAAATTGCATGAATATGAGATAATTATTGTACCTAAAATTATGATTTTTATCAAACATCGAAGCTAACAAATGGGCCTGTTTGGTCTGTTGATATTTAAATTAGAACGTTTATTAATAAAGGTACGGTATTACGAGTATTTCCGTGTTGCGGTAGACTTCTCTTTTATATTGCTTTTTACAAATAATTTTGTTCAGATAATTGAATATTCTCTCTTTACTTTTCCGTGTTTTGTCATACCCGGACGCCTCCTTATCTCAAAGAGTTGTTTAAATTTCAGCAATCTGCCAGAAGCGATGTTACACGCTTGAACCGGAAACTCCTTTTAACATTCCCTCCACATTCCTCAAGCTATTACTCAAATTCCTTCACTGTCCAATCCATCCGCCTGTGGAATTCCCTACCTTTGTCTGTCAGGCAATCTCAATCCCTACCTTTATTTAAATCCCGTGTCAAAGCCTATTTCCTCTCACTGTGACCTACTCCTCATGGTTGTTATGTTGGTGTCTAGTATGATATGACGTCCTTGTATATTTAATATATTGATTGTTTGTTTATTCATTTATTGTATGTTTTGTATATAATATTGATTGAAGTTGTATTCATTCATATTTTATATTTTGCCCTTATAGTTGTTTTCACTCCACACTCTTGATGCTTTAAGAAGTTCCTCTACCCAAAGGTTGCCTGGATGAAATCGCTGTCTAGCGATAAGGCAGCTCAAATTGTTGAACATTACTATTATTGTTTTTTAGTATAATAAAGTATAACTATCTATCTATCTAAAGGTGGTGAGGCAATTGAGGGGCATTAGGTAAAGTTACCCCAAGTTTTATCCCAAAGTTATCCGAGAGGGTTAGTTTGTGCTGATGCCATACTAAATGTATGAAAAATGTCGTCAGCTCTGGTCTCGTTTGACTAGTGTCTCAGTGTGCGGCATTACAAAGCTCGTCACGTAAAAAAACTAGGCAACAGTGGAGAGGATAGTTCTGCGCACGGATACAGTATGAAGCACCACTAATTTGGCCCTAAACCCGCGCACTGCGCAGGCCCTGACCAGCTTTCTTTTTTTCGAAGGGACGAAGATCTATTTTACAACCCTTTTGTTGCATGGTCACCCTACTCCGGTCGCAGATGCGCCGGCGCACACCTGCCAATCTCGGCGCGCGCAGGTGACCGATGTTTACGTTTTTTAGCCACCCTGCGCTGGCGGTGAAAAAATGCTAGGCTTAATTGGGTTTTTTGCTTCAATTTTTATAGCACAGGCCAGGTAAAGGAGGTTGTATTAAAAATTGAAAGTTTATGGATTGAAAGGATTAATCTTATGTTTAAGATACGCAAGGAGAGTTTCTGGTAAATTTTTGAACGTGTGCACAATTTTTTAACATTTTGTAGCGGTCTAAAAATATGTACTTGAAGATGAAGGGTAGAATTTTTTTGCATGCTAAGTGAATTTTTATTTTTAGCATTGTAACAATGCACTATTGTCTACAGAAAAATAGAAACTAAAAAAAAATTCTCGGATTGTGGAAGACGCGGGGTCGAGTCCCGCTTGAGTCCTGGGATTAGGTCAAAAAGTTTCTAGTTTTTATTTTTTTATAGATGCTGTTGAATAAATGTAATAGAAAAACAAAACTCTATATCGCCTTGATGGTAATACTCTTATTTTTCGGAACACAGTTGCACAAAATAATTCAGCAAACGATCACATCACTTTCATAGTAAGTGATCGGCATTTCTATCTGTCCTCGCAGTCTATTGGTAAGTATAATTGAACTAACACATGAACAGCAAAATTAATTGGGATAGTTTGGGATAGGAACCTCACATAAAAAATAAAGTGAAGTAAAAAATATCTTCATTCATATAGACTTATAAAAAGTACTTAAGACAAGTCAAAAACAAAAAAAATAGACAGAAAAACAATACTAAATAAAAATTAACTTACATAAAATAGTACTGTGTTAGTAAATATCATAAATAAACATAATGTGACTCTACCACGCCGGTTCGGAGGTTGTTTCCGATCGAGAAGACTCTAGCAAAAAACTCGATGGTTACTCTTTTCAATCTGGTTTTTATACACGAAAATTGAATTGACAGAGTCATAACAAAAAATGTGCAGAGGAGCAGACTATACCTAAGATGACCACAAATCCTTATCATTTAAGAAATCCTCTACACCATAATAACCTCGCTTCATTTAGCTTTAATTTGTGTAACATGTCTATATCGGTTTTTAATTTTATTGATTCAAGTGACATTTCTATCAGAACGCAGAAAGAAAGTCCAAGTTACTTCGCTCGTACAACTTGATGAGATTTGCCAAAGGTAGTTAAGTTGAACTAAATATGAAAGCTAAAAATACGAAGTCGGCTTTTTCACTGTCCTGCGCTCCGTTAGCGGGCGTCTGCGGCTTCGTCGTAAATTTTTACCGCAGTGTTTAGTATAAATTGCAATTTGCATTACATAGTTAATTGGTATTACATTGTTAGCAATTCCAGCAGGGATGCCTCCGAGTCTTCCTTCGAATACTTTATTTTGCTCGGTTTACGATTGTGAAATGTTTTCGGCATAGAAGAGTAAATTCCGCATCGCTAACGTTCATATTTTTTATAATAATGCGACTATTGAAATATACACAGTGTGAAGTAACTGAGTTTTTAAATGATTTTGAAAAATGCTTACTTAAAACTAAGAGTTAGCGTGTCAATAAGAACAGACGAATTTCGTGACAATTTATCTCAACAAAAACGCTAGAAAAGCTCTCAACTGGTGCTGATAAATCATTTTACTTGCCTGTTGAATTTAGTTTCAGTGGTATAACGAGTTTCGGGAAACTGTCCACCCAGTTAATATCAGTTTTTTTGGCTTGTTCGTATGACTAGGAACAAATAAGAACAAGACATGGGTCATGTCAAACAAATCCACGTTACCACCCTGAACAAACCTGACAGAGTGCTGGGTCTATCGGTCAAAGGTCGAATAAATAATATACGTCAGATGGTTTCTTATAAAGCCACATTTTATTATTTTATTTTTTTCAAAATGACCACTAATAAATCTATATATGCGCCTGGCAACACATTACTTCTCATGGTCTCGTAGTGGGAATAATTATCCCTGTGGTACGAGGTATTAAGCCAGAGGCGTCTCCCAGCACAACCAGACCCATGTCAATTTAGAAATGATCGTTTCCTAAATTGCCCCAACCTGGAATCGAACCACCAAAGTGGGACACCACGAAAGTCAAGGCGAGAAACCGTGACACAGCTCACTAAGTCAATCGTGTCGTTAAATTTTATTTCAATGATGGGGCCCTTGCCCAGCAGTTGGATATTATAAAGGCTAATTATTTCACTTCACTACTCATTACATTACGTAACTAGTGAACTCGCATCAACCCTAAAGTTTAGTGTTGCTATTATTTTTGCTAACCTCTCACGCAAATGCGCCGTGACCTTTACATGTTAAAACAGTATCTACAGTATGAATATTATAATGTCTTATTCATTAGATAAATAGGGAATGCCAGCTGGTCTCCTCACATTGGCAATAAAAAACGTTTGAATATCTCATAGGTGGTCGCTTTGATGCAATTTCATGCATAATTACTAATTAGATATGTACGATATTGTTTGATAATAAAATGCATTTTAGATAGAACAAGCGATAAGAATATAAGATCTTATGTTCATGCTTGTTAAACGCAAGTTGTTTTTAATTAGGTATCTATGCGATTCAAACAAGGACAAAGCAATACGGCCCTAACACTGAAGGCCTAATTAACAGATATACATAGAGGCAAGTATTCGGATTCCGACTGCCCTGATGTTGCTACCGCAGAAAATAGTTGGGAACTTGAGACTTACTTAAGATAGGCGTAAACTAAGATTGAAAGACGTAAAATGAGCTCAATTATCAAAAGATAAAAGATCGCTATTGACGATAAAGCCTCCGATATTGTGCATTGTTTTGAATGTAATAATATCAGTTTATTTTTCATTAGATAATACAGAATAATATCGATTTATCTTTCTAAATAAACTTCAATTTGGATTCCGAAAACAGTCACTTTCATTTAATATTTAGTTTCGTAGGATTACCAACTTTCTTACTCGAATCGCTACAATTAATGGGTAGATTGGATTTATCTCCACGCATGCCAAATGCGGGTAGGTGATCATAAACCCGGGCTATGTTCCTAAAACTCCAGGAACGTGTCCATACTCCAGTAACACGGCGTCACAAAGCGTCCATCGACCATAGTACAGACGCGCATAGAACAGTACTTTGGCCATGTCTCTAGAAGCAATAACAACGCAATAGACCGGCTAGCCGTGCAAGGAAAAGTAGAGGGAACTAGATCACGCGGCATATCACCTATGCGCGGACTGATCAAGGGAAATCCGCAGTGGGAAACCGTGTGTCAGACTGCGCCAGACAGTCTGCAAATAGAGAGAAATGGCGGGAGATCGTCAAGAAAGCTGTGTGAAGCCGAAGTACCGCCAATATTAGCTGTGCATTTTGATTCAGGTTGGTTATACGAGTATATCGTGTTTTTTTTCTGGAAAAAGTTCAGTTTTATGTTGGTTAGGATTTTAGTCATGTTGGATTTAATGTAATGGTTCTCTTTTCAGATCTAGTTGTGATCGTATGTTAAACCTGAATTTGATTTTCAGCATTAGTACAATTCTCTATTTACGATCTAAAGATAGAAACTAGAAATTTCAACCATGCTCCTGGGGAACCGTGGTTCCGCTCCCCAAGACCAAGGTTGAATTTTTCTAGTTTCCATCTTATGCGTATGCTATGTTGTTATTTCCTCTCATAATTAAGTGTAGTAACAATAAATGAACCTAATCTATAAATTGTAAGTATGACTGTTTCTATCTCAAGGTGGCTCGCGTCCCGATAAGGAGCGGCGCGTGCTTTTTACGAAGCAGATGGCGCGGGCGCAGCGGCAGTTCCGCAAACATAAATTGAAATAGATGACGGTGTACGAACTCGATCGATGTGTAGAGCGTCGTGGCATAGGGGTTAGGCACCCCAAGTCGTAGCTTGGATCGTGTGGTCCAACAACTGCAACTCGGACCGAAATTACCTATTAAAAGTACCCAAAACCGACGCTTTGTAGTCCCCTAATCCCTTTTCGAAAACTTGACCGATTGAATTACTCTTTTATTTAAAATTAGAAAAAGGCTTTAACCGGGTTCCTATCTTTTTTTTATGTAATCTAGTCGAATTAATTTTCTGGGTGTTTGAACACAGCGGAAAATCCGACCATTTTTTAGATTTTCAAACTCAAATAACTTTATTCAAATAGACTTTCACAGTAAGTACTTTCAAATCGTCAAATTTAAAGCAAGGTATACTAAATAATAGACATAATTACTATAATAATATAGATATATAAATACACAGTATACAGACATAATGCGACTCTACCACCGCGTCGAAGTTGTTTTTTGCTGAGAAGACCCGGTTTCGAAGGGTCATACCGCTTTTCATAATTGATTTATTGAAAAAAATGTTCCTCTACTAGCATTATCCAGACAGGAAACAGGCGCTTCTGTATCCTCTCAACCGTTTTGGCAACTGACAACTGATGACAAATTCAAGTAGATTCGCACTTGAAGAGCGTTTTCTATACGGTCGCTTGGCCATACGCGCGTACACGCGCGCTGCAGTAAACCATTATTATATATTGCGGCTTGTTCGCCGGTAGTGGTAGTGGTGCGCGTGTGGAAAAATGAATGAAAGGAATTAACTGGAAAGAAAGGAAAACAAATGTGGAAGTGTTGGAGATGGTTAGAAAGAGCAGAAGTATATTAAGGACCATAGAGCATAGACGTGGGAAAATGATAGGCCACATTATACGACGTGATGAACTTTTAACAACAATTATAGAAGGAAAAGTAGAAGGGAGAAGAGGTAAAGAAAGACCAAGACGAAACCCCTTCTACATCGAACAAGTAAAAGAAAAAGAAAACGTCATGTCGTATAGAGAGGTGAAGATGCTGGCGCAGTCCAGGGCAGAGTGGCGGTTGCTCCACCGACAAGAGCATGGCTCATAAGTTAAATGAATGTGATCACCTTGCGTTATCCATATGGACTCATGTCTGTGGACTCACTAGAATTTTGTACCTGCTTAGCTTATAATATGGAACCAACAGGTGCGGGCTTAATGCCCGCTAGGATATGGGGTGATGATTTTATAATAGGCAAAATGTATGGAAAAACTTTCGGCGATTGCTACGGTGCACTCTGAAGTTCACACTCCTGAGTGCACCATTGCATGGAATCTGGCACTTTTTAAGCAGAAGTTTCTTGCCAGTTTTCAACGCTTTCGCCATTTTACACTCAGATTTAAACAGTTGCAATATCGGTAGTAGCAACAATTTCAATAATCTCATTTCTCATAGTTGTTTTTGAGTTTATTCGTTACAAACAACCAAAAAAACAAATCTTGACTGTTTACTGGCGCAATGGTTAACGAACCTGCCTTTGGTCAGATGATCTTGGTGTAAGGTATCCCAGATATTTTTTTTAGTTAATTTTTGCTTTTTACGAGTATATTAATAGTGTAAATGAATCAACCTGTAGGTAATAGATGTGGGTTAGAAATAGCAAGACGTGTATGAGAATGTGATCGTTCAGAATAGTTGAGATGTCTTTCAACTCATCAAGTTTCAATTGAAACATAGATATTTGTACGCTTCTAATCAAGCTCACCTGTCGCCAGATCTATAAATGTATAAAATCACTTTTCTTAACACTCTATTACTTCTAGCATCTTTCAATATACCATGTTAAGATTGTTATGTTGTACTGCACTCCTATTGGAATTTGATATCATATCAGTTCGCTTTACAAGTTTTATTTGGCGGCATTTTTTGCATCTATAAAAGGTACTATATTAGATAAAGGCGTGAAGATTCAATTACATAACAGTAAGATCTAGAACGAGTGCTAGAACTGATGGACTAATGTCCAATCAAGTACGAAATCGATTTCAAGAACCTGGGTTCTTTTCAGAACCTTTATTTAGTACAGAACCTAGTGGTTGAAACTACTCAGCCACAAAGGAATTTATTTTATCGTTTTTTCAAAATGAATGCGAATACAAAAAAAATACACAATACAAAAATATTTATTCACTTCAAGTTATTTGTTTACAAATTGGTGTTGATTTCCTCTATTAGGTACGGAAGCACCTGTGTTAGAAGAAGCCACTCTTCCTTAGCTAAAACATATTATCATTTAAATAACTTATTAATCACACTTTGCGCAGAAAGTTGCAATCAAAGATTTGACAAAAACTAACAGTTTGTGATTTTATTTTAATTTTAATTTTAACTAAACAGAAAACGAAACAAAGGAAATACAAGCATTATTAAGAACAAAAGGATGTGTGTATGTTTGTGTAAATGTGCGTGTGTATGTGAGTAGTGTGTTTGTATAGTGTAATTGAGTGTTGTGTCGAACAGCAGCATGGTTTTTAAATTAACTTATCACTGCTGCATTTTAATTGCATTTCTAATCAGTAATTGCGTTTTCTATCTCCAGACTTCACCTGTAGCTGATATTTCATATCCTCTCATTAAAAACTATCATTTGCCTACGATTAGCATTTTCTTGCTACCAACACCTTGTGGGCATTTTAATAGCTTCTATTCACAGCACCATTACAATGTTTCTTTTTGTCACAGGCTCACTTAAACCTATTTCTAAGCAGTAAGGTTCGATGAAGTAAGTTATATTAGACGTTTATTTTTGTTATCTACATATCAACATCAACACATACTCGTATAATTAAACAGTAATTGATGTAAATCTGTAAGTAATCGATTGCGATGTACCCCACTAAATTCGAAACAAATAATTTTTTGAATTTCCTAAGGGACTTTTATGTACACTTACACACAAAATTAGCGTAAATAAGATTCATATATCTACAGGGTGGACAGTTTTGAAAGTAAAGTATACACGGACGAAGTCATAGGCAACCGCTAGTCAACTATATATTTTGGAATGTAATGATATTAGTTCGCATAGCCGCGTGGTAATGACCGGATTAAGACTTAATGGCGGACATAGAGGTCGCAAGTTCAAGACCGATTACAAAGGTATGCGTAATTGACATGTTATTAATCGCAAATACAAATTATAGTAACTACATGTAGCTATATTGTTGCCTCTAAATAGACACAGCCTTTATTTATTTAAAACCTTATAGTTCTGTATTTGGTTTATAGTTATTGAATTTTTTTTTGATTATTTTATACAGTCTTCAAGTTACTCGTTTATCAAAAAATTGCTATAAAACACCGCTCGTACCGTTTCCGCTTTTTGATATATGTTTATACATTTATCGAAAATAATAAATATCGGTCGGCTATTGAAATTAATGCTGATAAATACAGCACTTAAAGCGCCTTGGAACACGGCTTAAGGGAAAAAACAAAGGTTCCCCCTAATTAGGGTTGGCGACAGTCATTTTATGTTTCATGTTAATATAATGCCATCGGAGAGGACACTTGGAAGTCAATAATCTGAATACTGGACTGAAAACAATTGAATTAAACATTTATTTTTTCATGCCCAGTTTAGTTAGGCATCAGGAGCTCTACAATATTTTCGCTTTGAAATGTCACCCTTTTAGGTAGTTATAACATCATGTATGTATTTTCTAGTGATTTATAGTCCTTTCTTCATAAATAACTGCAGCTGTTAAGCAGCTGATGGCTTTGACAACGTTAGAGAAGCTCAGCAGGCTTATCAATCGTCTACTGAACCTCAGCTTAGGGCGTTTCTGCAAGGTAATAAGTAATACACTGTTCAACATTACAAATTTTAGCTAAGTAACATTTTAAACTTTCTTGTTGCATTTTGATAATTTTGGCTAGTTTGTGATACTTCTTAATTAAATAATTAACAACCTTCACCTCTTGCCTGTATATAACAGAATACAATGAAAAAGGACCATCAGACGACAAACTAAGAAGAAGTTCTACCTGGTTACATTCGTTTCTTGAGACGTCACCTGAAGATAGTCCTACTCAATCCTCTCTTCAGTAGGTAGCCTGGAAGATAGCTATAAGATCGCATAAATTGTACAATCTATGTCTACTTACAGCATAACCTGGTGTATTTGTTTGTTTGTACAATAAATATTATTTATATCATATTTTTCCAATAGATTACAGGATGGCTGGTTGCAGGCGACCTGCAACCCCCAAAATCCTGCTGTCTTTATCAGGGCATACTTCTACCTTCCGACCCCTCCCTTAGAGTCTTAAAGTAATTATGTTCTCAGAAAAATAAAAAAGCATTGTTTTTTGTCAGCCCTGCCGGTGCCAAAGCACCCGGCGCAGTAGCAGGTGGGCTGCGCGTGCGGCTAATAGCGCGCTGTATATCAAACCCGAAGAAGAGTTTTGTTTAAATTGTTTATTGCACATGGTCAAGAGGTTAAAAGGCTTTGAATTCGTGCTATTTAAAAGCGGTGGTAATAAGTTAGGCTTTTGCTGAATCGTATTCGGAATGCAGATTAATAAGTTGAAGGGTAAAATACTAATAGCGAGACTGTTTGGAAACAGGATGTAAGCTGAAATTCAGCTTAACGTATGAGTGACCAAGATTTGCTGGAGCGTGAATTGTTTTCTTCGTTGGAAAACCATTTATGGAACAAACAGTTGTGTTTTATCTGGGCCTTTATGTGAACGTCATAAGCTCAGATATTGCACAAGCTTAGCATATTTTTGGTGTCTGATTTAGCGAAGTCGTGGTGTTCGCAACGCGCGGAGTAAGCAATAAGCATGTGCCGCCCATTCGACTGAACGGTGATGAGTTTAACTTAGTACCTACATTCAAATACTTAGGTCTTGTAGTCACCGCCCACCTCAAAGATGATTGTGACATAGGGAGGGAGCGCAGAGCATTGGCAGTACGCGGTAATATGCTTGCCCGCAGGTTTGCGGGTTACTCAGTTGAGGTAAAAATATCATATTGCCAATCTTTTTACACAAGTGGCCTGTGGGTAGGCTATACGCAAAAAGCCTACAAAGCTCTGCGCGTCCTTTACAATAAAATATTGGTGGGACTGTCGAGGTTTTGCAGCGCGGCTGGCATGTTTGCCGACGCTCACATAGACTGCTT
The DNA here is from genome assembly GCA_947369235.1 of Udea olivalis. Classification (NCBI taxonomy): domain Eukaryota; kingdom Metazoa; phylum Arthropoda; class Insecta; order Lepidoptera; family Crambidae; genus Udea; species Udea olivalis. The sequence continues at coordinate 3,255,930 of OX376353.1, forward strand.
TCAGGCTTTAGTGAACCACTGTTTGGTATCAAAAAAGCTCTCTCAATTCAAATCAAATCAATTTATTTGCTAAAACATACTCGTAGGTGAAAAAAATACTCGCTGTCTATAAAGATACCGCCATATCGCCAATAATAATTCCGACCAAATAAGTAGGCAAATTTTAAAAAAAGGTAAAAATTTGCGCACCTGTAGCAATGCGCCCTTACTTTTAACATAGCTTTTTCAATTCCGTACCATAGCGGCTATAGCAACTACTTAAATAAATGCATCCCACAATTACACGTCTTCATCGTGGCTAGCCACTGGAAGTGATTTAATTAGATGACGTAGGATAGGTCGAGTAATCGGCCATTACTGCAAATATGAAGCTTTGCGCAGCCTTAGGCGGCGCAGGCGCACGCGACAGTCGCAAGCGCATTGCTATGGTGTGACAGGGTTGCCGCACTGCGTCTTTTATTTTTTATTTTTAGATTTTATTAACTGGAGAATTTCACTCGTATGAAAATTATTTCTATACATACGAGTATGTATTTTTTTTCTAAATAGACAACCTATAAGTCCTGTCTGTCACACACTATCCTTACTATAAGTAAAGTGTTAACACCTCCGTGGCTAAGAGGTGACAGAGTTCGGCCCGAAGTTCAGAGGTTCCTGGTTCAAACCCCTTGGTAGGGCAAAGTTAGTTTTCTTTTTTATACAACGTAGCCGGGTTTGAAATCAGCAACCCGCATTTGGAGAGCGTGGTGATAAAGCTCATACCTATAAATTGTAGCGATGACATGATTTCAAGCCTTCGCCCAGCAGTGGGACAGTATATAAGCTGATTACTTTACTTTTTGAAGGTGTTTTGGCCTAGTATTTAGGCACTCCAGCTCGGAACCCAGGTTTCTAATTCAAATCGGTCTAGAACCTTTTTTTATGCTCATTATGAAGAGTTAGTTGCCACCAAACGTTTAATTATATAATTTTTTAGTTTGATTTTAGGACACAGTAATGTACAAGTACGCTGGACTTCATAAATACTCGTAGGTACATGTCATGAAATAAATGCTTGCTATGTTTCACTGGACGATAAGGGTAACAAAATGGAATGGCCCACAAGGCACTCGTGGTAGAGGCAGACCAAATACCCGCTGGCAGGACGATATAGTCGCAGTAGCAGGAAAACACTGGCACAATATAGCAAAAGATAGAAAGAAATGGGACTCTTTAGAGGAGGCTTTTACCCGAAGGAGGCTTTTACTTATTATTAAGGTTCATTAACTTTGTTGCATGTTGTATGGAAAAAATAAAGCTTTATTATTATTATGTTGGTACTTGAAAAATTCTCAGGCCCATTGGGACCCGGTCCTTTGAGGCTTGCGTGGGGCCGAAGCCAACACATAGAGGCCTTTTGGTACCATTTACTCTAATTTGCAATGGGTACATCTGCCGGGTTTTGTCTCTAGATAAATATTGAAAATACACCCAAAGACAACACCCGGCAGATGCATGAGCTATTTTCATTATGAAAATCATTTAAAACCGGTCTATGGAGGTGTAAAATCAGTGGGCTGGTAATTGGGCTATTGCCTGAGACAGCGGACATCTGCCATAAAAAATGTCTCAAAAAGGTTTATTCCTGGCAGACGGTGACTAGCCATCCACTTTATTTATGGACGCAAAAGGCCGGCAAAGGCGGCAACATGGCCGTGAACGGCTCAGGGTGTGGAGAGGTGTGCACCGCTTTCTACGAGGTGGATAGACCACCTTCCCAACTCGCGACTTAGGCATATTTCACTTCCACCCTGCGAGCATTCAGCTCTAACGCCCCACTCTGGACGGTCAGCTAAGGCAAGCCAGAGGTGAGAGTCCTGCGGCCCTTGGGGTCCACTCCGGCCGGCCGGCTAAGGCAAGCGGAGGCGTAGGGCCTGACCGACTCTCGAGGGAACTCGGCTTCGTGGTGTCGCTACACACCAACAGCTCGCCACAAGCTGCCCTGCGGGTTAGCGTCGGGATGATGGTGGCCCGTAGTTTCGCTACGCACCAACAGCTCATACAACTGCCCTGCGGGCTTATTATTATTCTCTTTATTTAGCATAAAACTCAGGTATAAAATTTGTACAGTATTCCTACAAAAACAAAGATTTACAACAATAAAAAAACTTATGAATTATAATTATAAAAACAAAATACATAATCACAATTATAAAACCTTATTATTATTATTATGTTCACTAGCTTAAAAAATAAAACTTCAACGCCGACAACCCTATTAGCTAGCGCTTGCCACCTGTTGCGCGTCCCGATACACATGGTGCTCCTTCACACCGCTTTATAGCCCGCAGGTCACGTAAATATTACGATTAACTGTGAATGCGTTGCTTGAAAGGGAACGTAGGAATTATTGAAGGAAACCAGTTGGTAGACTTCTCAGTACTCGCTTTAGGTTTCGCTTTTAATGCCATTTTATTTACTACAAAGCTTTAAATGCAGTGTGAATTTGAAATTTTTGAATCAAATTAAATAACTTATTGAGGTTTTTGTTAAAATTTCTACTGAAACGCGTATTAAAGAACTATAATTTTTTGCTGAATTTGGTCTTAATATCAGTTAAATCTAGATACAAAAAAATCTTACAAATAAGTGTTTTTATAATGAAGATTTATAGACAAATTCATTAAGACATTTTAACTTAGTCATGTACAGTTTCATCGTTATTTAAAAGGCCTAATTTAAAAGAAAGTGAACCTGAGCAGACCAGCTCCTGAAGCTACCTCTGGCTGACTTGTGATCCATCACGTCATCCTTCCCACTCAAGCACTTGTAGGGAATGAACCGCCAACGCCACCATATTAAAATTAACAATAAAAATAAGTAAGTAATTGTCCTATATACTGTCCCACTACTGAGCAGAGGCCTTCATCATTAAAATCAAGTCATCGCTACTGAAGGGTATTCATTAGCCACCACGCTTGCCAAACGCGGGTTGGTGATCACAAACCCCGGCTATGTTATGAAAAATCCGAAAACACACTTTGCCCGACTTGGGAATCGAACCCGGAGGATTTCGGGCCGAGGTCTGACAAAAATAAATTGAAGCAATTTTTTTCGACATTTTTGCTGTTGAAATGTTCATATCGTAGATCCTCGAAACATATTATCCCTGATATATACTCTTACAAACCGAGTTAATTTATTGCCTTTATAGCGAAACCACAAGACCAGCGTCTGCGTAACCCCAACGCCATAAATAGTTTAGCGTAAAAACTTAATTGGCGTAGTAATTAAATTAATTTAACATTAAATTTGAAGCAACCTGTGCATGCGCACCTGCCGTGCCTTTCACCCTTGGGGTTGTATTGTAATGGTCTTGTAACCTAATGGGTGTTATGGTAGGTCCTTGGACTGATGTTTAAGTTGGTACAAATTTTAGCTTGTAATATGTGAAGAAAGTTTTTGGGTCTGAAATTTTAGGAACTGACCATGCCTTTCCCATAACGTATAATAACGGGATTAAAATGGAATTTTGATATGAAGCACGATGCACGATTTTAGGTGCAAACAGTCATACACTCAAATTACGCCTTAATGACAATATTAATCTTACCCCAATAATAACTCACGTGATTGCGATCGAGTGCCTCCGTGAGAATTTCAGCAACGCTTTTGGCATGAGTCGAATGACCTAAACATTTTTAAATTTTGTTTAAATTTAAGCTCAGGGCGAGCAGTTCTGTTTTATTTGAACAATTTCATTTTGTTGACAATCTTTAACTTAGACAAGCTACTACGAGTATTAAAATGAGATGACAGAAAACCAATCGTTAATGCAAGTGCAACCCAATTAATTTGACGGAGGAAGCGTTGCGATTTTTAAACATTATTTCCTATTAAGGGGAAGAAAAGGTAATTGTTTTTGCAAATATGCCTTTTCAAGCAAAACTCACCCTCGTATTATAAATTATTTCAATCCTTGTTTCAGCTGGCGAGTAATTTATACTGCATTCCATTCTTGTTACCGTACAAACCGCTTATTTACTCGTACAAATGCAACTTTGTTTTGCTATCTGCAGGCAACATTGTTGCATCCTTTCCGTTACCTTAACCAGGGACTTGTAAAGGGTCAGTTGCAACATGAACTTGGCATCGACTACTATCAAAGTAGCTAATTTCTATTCGGTTTATTATGGTAAAATTTTATTTTGTAAATGTGTGGTCTGATGAAAAGTCCTGTGTAAGAAGATGTTCACGTCTTTTTACTATTCCTTTCTTGTACGTTAGCGGCAAGCCAATATATCTCTCCCCACTAGCGACCTGCCTTGGGTTCGCACGGGTGGGGACGACGCCCAAAAATATCGATAAATCAACATATAAGAAAGTTAACATAACGGACCTAATATCGGCACTGTCCAGCCGAAGAATATTCAAAAATATTGTAAAATGCTCTTGTTAACAATATTGCTGCACCGTATTGCGTCAACGTTCTGAGACCGAAACTGGCCTCGGAAAATCTACAAGGGAGATCTCTGCAGTCGGTCTTGTGACTGCAAATAATGCCGCCGATCGAAGTGAACATTCCCCAAAGGGTTAGTCGTATGTCCACGCTGTGAGATGATAATGAGTGAGTAATGCCAAGCTATTCATAAACTACAGCATACATGAATACCAATGGCCGCTAATGAAGCGTGATCCAGCCGGTGGTAATTAATTCATTGCTCGTTAATTGGGCACCGCCTGTGCAGAACCGCACTTTATGATAGGATTTACTGTCGTATGTTTTGCTGACAGTGATATTGTTGTATCTCACTGTTGATGGCCGATTGCACGTTTACACTGCAATGTTTGTTTATACTAGCTCTTACCCGCGTCTTCTACGGTTTGGGACTAAAAGCGCGCCCCTGATTAGTTACCGACAGATACCGTACTGTACCGTATGTCGCTCAGTTTCTTATCAGTGTTAGAAAAGTTTTTTTTGGAATTACAGTATTTGTAATCTGCACCTTTTTGTGTTAAAAATTAGTTGCTTTTCAGTCAAACTTCAGAGCTTGCTAGGCCATATTAATAGGCTATCGTCCGGATTCAGAAACGTTATTCAAAGTTGAGTACCCCTTACATGATTGCTGTCCCTTTCATTCATATTGACGTGTGACAAAATATCATCAAATTGAAATGTGGTCATCTTTAATATTATCGTTACAAGATTCCGGGGTATGTTTCATAAAATCCAAAAATATATGACGAATATAGTATGGAAATCATTGTTTAAAGATTCACCCTCAACTATCAAACGTCACTTAAAGGTTCTACTCCTTACATTTGGTAACAAATTACGGTATGACGAATAACCTTGTTTGTACATTCTGTCGGGCGTAAGTCACGTTTTCAATAAGCGACGCCTGCTTAAAACACAGTTCTTTTTCTAATTTCACCAAAAATTTAAAAAAGAGAATCAATTTTATTGTGGTCCGGTAAAAAATGGGAGCAACCATACCAACAGGCTGGATTAGAATGCGTCACACTTTTTATAAAAGACTTGTTGTCTTTTTGTAGTATTACAGCCAATAATCCGGTCAAATTACAACAAGCTCATTTTAATTTTTCTTTACATTGTTTTGTAACGTTTTTCTTCACATTGTTTCCTCACCCCCACACCCACAGTTCAAAATGATGCAACAACTTTATTTTGAACCTATAGAACGGTTTGATATAGAATATAGATATAGAAGACCATAACTACTTATTATTAACCTCAGATCATCAATCTCACCTGAGAAAAACACTGGGAGTAAAATTTACAAAGTTTCGTGTAACCGAGAAAAGCCGGAAAGGAAACAAAAACGAGTGGGATCTTAAAAGGCTTTATGTAATTTGTGCATTCAAATGAAGTGCTTAAAAAACTTGACAATTTAACATACATACATCGAATACATTAGTGATAATCGACGACCGACTTGGTGTAATGGTTAAGAAGTTGGCTACTACACCAGAGGTCGCGGGTTCGATCCCCGCACAGTACAAACATTTGTGTGCATGAACATGTCTGTTTGTACTGGTCTGGGTGTCTCCTATGTATAATAAGTATGTATTTACAAAAGAAAATGTATTTAAGTATGTTTATCCGTTGTCTAGTATCCCATAACACAAGCTTTAATTAGCTTACTTTGGGGCTAGATGGCGCTGTGTGGAATAATGTCCAGGGATATTTATTTATACATACCATCACGCCTTTTTCCCAACAGGGTAGGCAGAGACCACATCTTTCGACTTGCTACGGTCATGGCACACCTCTTGCGCTTCTTCCACTCTTATTAATCCTTTCATACATGCTCGTTGATTATGGGTACTCCTGACCTGACCTTTTCTGACAATTTAAATACATATCAATTAATGAGTATGTTACTTTAACTCTTAAAGATTCCCGCTACTACGTGTTCGGACGGAAGGGAGTAGATCCTCTGCGTCCAAACGTCATGACCAGTACAAAACGTCAGCCAAAAGTTACCATCAGTTCACTAAAGGTGACTTCACACGGGCGCTCGGACCGATCACAACAATATAAGGCGGGGCGACACTAGAGACACTGGTGCCCGTTTGAACCCGCCGCGGGAAGCCGAATTCTTGAGCGTGGCTCCCTAATCACAAAAACGCTGTTTGTTTTTCAAACACTTTTTTTAGAGTTTGCGTCAGGTTACCGTGGCTCGGAGATGTTTGTGACGAGCGGTGGCGTGCGAGATTTGCTGGTTTTTTAAATCAAACCCGACACTTAATACTTTATCTGAAAATCTCCAGCTTCTAAAGAAATGGCAGTTTTGCTATCCGGTGCATTGTTCGTTTAATTAATGAAGTCAAAAACCTACGTTGTCCACGCTTCTTAAGTATCTGATCACCATTTTGTATCTGACTACTCCAGACAAGAAAACGTCTAAAATCCTCGTTGTGCCGGGAAGCATGCCATGCTCACATTCATAAAAAATGGTTGATCGCCCGAAAATGACTCGTAATCTTGCGTCACCAGCTTCTCTATGCTTGCACCACAGCTGATCCCCGGGGGGCGGCCGGCTCCCGCGCCACCGAAGTGACACCTCATTTACATACCCATTAGAAGTAGTTTTGTTTACAATTGGAGGGTTTGCTCTTCGTTCTGCGCATCCCGAGGGAACCTTAAGTGAGTTTGCCTTAGTAATTCTGACCTATTGTTATGTGATAGGTAAACAGCCTGTTGGATCATCTGAAGTGGAGAACAATCCTCTCGTAAGTGAACTCGATTGGAATTTGGCATCTGTTTAGACGTACAATACTATAATGTAACTTGATAAACCACCGCAATATTATGAAACTAGTAATCAGCCTCCAAAGACGTTACTAAGGAGTCGAATTGCAATTTTGTGAAAAATATTTTTATAAAAACTCAATTACCAGAAAAGGTTTTCCTCTTGGAACTGGCAATTAACTGGCCTTCCACACTCTTGAGTTTCACGAAACCCTGTATAGGTCTAGCCAGTCGAAAAGTTTTTTTATACGCGTTGTCTAGGAGCGCTACTCAAACTTTCGAACGAAACTTCACATAACGTTGCGATTTCGTACGCTCATCGAGTTACGAAGCGTAATAGTGAATCGATTAGGTCGCGTCAGCATACGGTTTAATGGCGATAACTTTTAATGACATCTAATAAACGAATTAGTCAAGTCTGAAAAGCTGTCTGTCGTTCAGCCTCCTTTACATACTAGGTTCCAATTAAGACTTAAAGTTTTCTAAAGAAATTATATAGTACCATCAATTTAGCCCGTAATTATTTAAAATTCGCTTACTGTGCAGATCTTGGCCAACCATCTTTTAACATGATGGCATTTAAAGTCTTCTTAAGTTGGGTTTAGACCAAACAAGCGAATGCTCATTCTTTTCCCACTCTATCAATCTCTTTGTGTAAACAGAGACAAGATAATGCTCTGTTCTGTTTACACAAAGATAATTTGATGGAATGCTTGTTTGGTCTAAAGTTCTAAACCCACCTTTAAAAGGTACATCTCAGATTGGGAGTGAGGTGAACTTCTTGATGAAATGAAAGCGTGGAAACTCCTCATCATCGACCGAACCTTACCGATTCACCGAAGCTTTGGCTTAACACTGTGGGCGTCGTAATTCGTAACGTCATCGTATAGCTTTAAGAGGTAGGGCACTGTGAATTATATACCGGCCGTCCGTAAAGTGGAGGTATTTGCGTCCCCTTAGCCGTAAGAGTCGAAGACACCCAAATAATACTTCTATTGTTACACGTGCATATACTGGGTAACCGCAGGACAAAGTTTTCGCTTTCCTATTTGGCACCGATGCTGTATGAAATCATACGCGATATGAATGAAAGTTTAGCTTCAACATTTAGAAGTTGTTAAAATACATAGGTAAAATAAATACGTATTAGTAACTCCCTTTTTTGTATGTAATTACTAGTCAAATTAAGACATTGCTCGTGTATATATCATGCTAATTCATTTTCAGACTATCTGTCTGTCGATGCCGTGGGTGCCGACAGATGATAGGTAACGTTTTTAAACACATTTGAACTAACTTTGATAGGGGCCAAGGCAAACTGCAATGTTTTGGACTTATAATATAATAAATATGACAATTGACAACATTTTTGATTATCCTGCGTCTGGGTTGGCAATAGATTAGTACAGCTTCGAAGTAGGAGTTCAGATCGTCGGAACGCTATCTATAGTTGGCCAAACAACGTAGTAGGGGTCATGAAACCATGAAAGTTTTCAAACCCGGTTTTAGGATTTGGCAAAACCTGGTTTGCGTTGACTTACATAATAAAAAAAACCTTAAATAAGTTCAGTCGTGAACACTAGAAACCGTGCAAAACAGTTTTCGTAGTCTCGAAACCGAGTGTATATCTTATACAAACCTGGTTTTTTTCAGCTTTGGTTTCAGTTTTGTGACCCCTAACTGCAATCAATCTATTCTAATATTATAAAGAGGTAAAGTTCCTAACTTTGTTTGTAGTAGGTAATCTTCGGAAATACTGATCCGATCATGAAGTTGGTAATCTTCGGAAATACTGATCCGATCATGAAGTAGGTAATCTTCGGAAATACTGATCCGATCATGAAAATTCTTTCACTAACAGAAAGCAACACTATTGAGAAGTAACATAGGCTATTTTTAGGCTAAATTTTAACGGGATAACACCTACGCGCTGGCGGACAGCTAGTATTAGATATGTTAATAAATGGCCAACCCTGGGACATGGTAACAATCTGTCGACAGTCTCCCACGAGCGGACGGAGCAACGGCCGCACACCTCAGTGACAAAAACTGAGCTCGTACAAAAAGTGAATCGATTAGTTAATACGTATATAGATTAAGCAAGTCACTACACTATGGTTTACTATATGGACTGATTGTCTATGGACGCAAATGAATGCGGAACGCGGGGTGTGCATCAAGGGTAAGCTGAGAAATTAGTTTAGTTCCGAGTCTAGTTTATTCAATTGAGAATTTAGCTGATGTTTTTTTTCCTTATTCAAGGTACTTTGGTGAATGTAAGTTGCAAAACCTAACTAAGCCGTAAAAAAGAATTTGTTCTATTTAGAGTATCATTTAAATATAAAATGTTCCACAAACAAAACTTCACATTGAATATGTTTGTTTACATAGTCTATGGCCAAGCCTTTTTATGTACGGGTGTGAAGAATTGTGAACTTTTTATTTTGACTTTTTACTGCCTGTTTTTGTCGCGTGCCAACGCTCAAATTTTGGCGCGTACTCAGTCGTCAGTTGTCTATGGTAACGTCAGCGGTTTTTAAATGAAAAGTCCAGCAAAAACAGCTTGTCCGATCAATGACAGCTGTTTAATGGCATCACGATTTTTATTTAAAGTACTGTACTGGGCTGAATGAATACAATCTGGTATATCATACCAATCACTAGAGTTTATTCACTGTGCGTTATAATTTAGGCCCGCATTCTAAAACAAAATCTGTCCTCGAGTATAGATCTGAGTGACGTTTTTGTATGAACTGACGTTTTGAAATCTCTACTCAGAAAGATCAGTGCTTGAGTACGATTCTAGAATACGGGCCTTAGACTACAAAATATTTTTCTAGTACCGACAGGAGGTAGATCCACCATGTACCAAACATGTATAAGTCACCTCGTTCGTCTTGGCTCAACTCAACAGGGGTACAGCATAGCTGCTTTGGGCGGTGGTTGCGACGACCGCCTCATGGACCTCATGATGTGGTGGAGGGTGAGAGCCGCCAGACAACAGGTTTAGATTGATTTTGAATGGCTCGTGATATTAAAAATACCAATGTTTTGATGTCATCTATTGTGTAAGTGGCGCGTCACATATGTTTTTTTTACAATTTATGTATTTAACATACGAGTAGTTTGCCTGATATGACGCGCGAACAATAAATAATTCGCTTCACAGAACCCAAAAAAGGCTATAGCAAAACAATTTTCTCAATTTTGTTTTGGGAAACAACCAATTGTTTCGAAGACCAACCTACCTGCAATTGATTATGGATTAACGAGGCCCGTACATCACTATCGATTAAGTGTCGGCGCGAACCGATCAATCACTTAGCAGGTCACGATTCATTCACGGCCAGCCCCGCCATCCGTCAGGCTTTGTTTAGCCGCGATGTAACACTGGCCATAAACAATAGATAAATTAAAAAGTTAAGCAGATCAGCGACGCAGTCTGTCTATGAGTGTTTTACTTTTTTTAAATATGACTGGCAAACGGGTTTACGGACTGTTTGATGGCAACCCAAGTATTTTGTTAATCAACTCATGTCTCTTAATGTGTGATTATTTCGTAGGTAATGTCTAATGTAACATTCAAAGGAATTCTACGAAATTAAAACGGCGAAGAACTTTGTTTTTCAGTACACATCTGTGTGATCAAAAACTCTGAACTATAACTGTTTTTTTAAATCATACCAAAGCAACCTTCTTTAAGTTTCGAAATACTTTATCTGGGTACTGCTTTTTAATTTTGAAAGCAGCAAGAATTTGATTCTTATTCTCATACGGTGCTTTTTAACCCGTTTACGAGTTTATTATGAAACAATTGAAAGGCAATGACATGTAGCTAGCGCGTCCTTGTTAGCCAAGGGATACTAATTATCTGCCTAGTACTTAATGCCTATTTCTCATCTTGAAGAGGCCGAAGGGTTATCAGAGTGTTTTGAAAGCGTTACAATCTCCTTCGGAAAAAGCCAATCTAAGTCTAGTGCCCCGATGACGAAAATTCTTGTGGCGCTACGTACTCGTATTTTCTGCGACTCAACCTGAGTTGAATGTTTCTTTAAGTCAAGGAATAAACCCCTGTGACAGATAGCCTAGGTAGATGGGAGTACATCACGTTGATAGAGGTATTTCGTTTCTCCAAATTTGGCGCGAACGCTACAAAAACATAAATAAAGGTGGAAGCGACGTATCGTCCCCGACGGTGTTTTGACAGCTCCTCTAAAATAGAAAGCCCGTGTCGTTAAGATAGGACGATTTTAATCGTTCGATCATAAGTTTATGTTTTTGTCTTAAACCATTAGTCCAATGGTTGGACGCTTTTAGAGCGGCTCAATTAAATCATTTCAGACTGGCGTTTTTTTAATTTATTCATTCTTCATTGCACAAAATTAACAGTACAATAGGCGAACTTAATCTCGAAAAAATCAAACTCACGTATACGGAAACCTGTAGTGGTAGTCAGTATAGATACTGGACATGGATTATAGTAATTCATAAGCGCGTCAATGCTCGTACGAGTTGCGCGTGTGGCACAAGGCGCGCCTAAACTTATTTCATTTCATGTAACATTTCATTTCCAAAATGCGCTTCAAAAAACGCTATATACGCGCGTATACAACCCTGGTCTTAAACCTCCTTATGGTTTGTGTTAAATAAACTACGTAGTTCAGCCTTATTACTGAGTGTGCAAATATGTAGGTGCGACTTTTAATGAAACATCGTAGGTCATATTGTCGTCAGATCTAAATATTATAAACGAGCTGCCCTGACAGACTTCGTTCTACCAAATGTTTGACAGCTGCTCCATTATTACATCTCGCTCGCTTTTCTCCGTCTGATTTACATATACTATTATTTTTCACTGCTTTCTTTGTTCGGTCATAGTAAAATATAGCCTATTATAACACTCCTGAATAGTGTAGCTTTCTGTTAGTGAAACAATTTTCACGATCGAATCAGTAGTTTAGGAGCCTATTCAATACAAACAAACAAAAAAACAAGCAATCAAATCTTTCCTATTTAATATATTAGTATAGATAAAGGAGACTTCTTCGTAACAGATTTTACAAGAACCTTAATTACATAAGTTAAATCACCTTAGATCAATGTTTTGATCAAAGGTCACGACACTATTGGCGTAGTGCGCTGTAGCACGGTTCCTCGCCTCGATTTCCGTAGTGTCCCGGGTTCAATCCCCGATCGGGTCAATTCAGGAAATGATCTTTTCTAAATTGACTCGGGTCTGGGTGTGCTGGGAGACGCTTATTTCCTTGTATGGTACCTCGTAACACAGATATATTAATCTCTACTTGACCATTACAAGAGGTGTCTTGTCTGGCGCATATTTATTTTATTTTATTTATTTAAAAGTTTTTTTTCCAACTTCTTCCGTCAAATGTTATCGAATTGTATCCATACAGATTTTTTTCAGCATGAGAAATGATGTGTCTAACAGGAGAGTTAGGAAAACTTTTACTTTTATTCTTTTGCCACATCAAAATTACGACCGCTTTAAAATCACTTAATTTGATACTTATTTCACTATTTACACATCTTTTTTATTTTGTCGTGTAAGTCTATGGATTTTTTTATGTTTACAACCTACAGAGGTTGTAAACATAAGAAAAATTGTCTCTTGGTCCTACAAAGGGTACATTTTCAAGATAATTCGTTTACGTATATTTTTAAGAGTTTAATTTATAATTGTAGTATAACGGTAAACATTATTAATAAATGATGTCTAAAACGTCACATAAATGGCTATTCAGAACCATGAATTAAAAAAAAAGCCACTATCTTTAATATGTTATTTCATTTGCTATACATAAACGTGTATAATAAAACCCATCTATTTTTCTTTTGTGATTTTAAAAAAATACGAAGTATAGATGTAGACTGCTTAGTCTGGCAGTATGAAGCGTCCTTCTAAAACGACGCACTCTGTCAGTTGCATTCGGCGGCAGTTCCCGCCATATTTAAGTTCTATTTTCGTGTTTGACAGATTGAGTTTTTTTAGGAATGTCCACTAAATGAATGTTTACGAAACATTTTTAGAACGTTGAACAGAAAGCACTTCATTTTCAGAAAGATTAATTGATATGTCACATTTTGAACGATTAAATCTTCATTGCTATAGATTTAGAACAGCTATAGTTTGATTCTTATTAGTTTACCGTGTTTTATCGCAAATAAACAATTTCATTTCATTTCATCGCTTGAATGTTTTAAATTTATTTTTATATCTCATCTGTGTGAATATCACAATAAATAAGCTTTTTTTTTCTTTAAGCACATTTAACTGATTTGGTTGCAAAATATATTCTGCCGGTTTTTTTATACCTTAATATATGAACTAGTTCAGTCAGAGGCTTTCAACCAACGAAACCATCATGCAACCTTCTTCTTTCGTTTTCAGTTCACCTTTGGCTTGACTTTTGATGATTGATACCCATCTTCAAGCATACTGCTACTAAGGTTCCCAGACCACTTACTATCCGAATGACAATACAACATCCCGAAACATTATTAAACTGTATTAAACATTATTTAACTGAATGGGCTGTCACCCACCTCAGGAGGAGGGGTGAGTCCCATTGGTCAACAAAGACCCTGAGAATAGTGTTGGAAAGACCAGCATTCTATTAAAACTCACCCTAGCAGAACTTTAATCGTTGAAAAAGGAGGTGTAAACTAGGAATCCCAGCAATTCAAAGTATCCAAACCAGTTCAAATAAAAACCAAGGTTTGCCTCAATTTAAACCACAGATGTGAAGTAAAAAAGTGTGATTCATCTTCGATGAAACGAGTAATCAATCTCAATACATTAAAACGATACGATTCAAAAATAAAACTTTATAAAAAGTCAGGTTAATACCCCACGTAAAGCACGAGAACACACGATCGTCTAAAAGATTAAGGTGACGCATTGAAAATTTAGGCGACAGGGATCTCAATTTTTCTCAGCAATTACTAAACCGATTGAAATAATAATTTATTTCCCAGATTCAAAAAAAACACTTTGTTTTGCCCATTGCTTACAACAACAAGATGGGATATTTTTCATAACACGAAAGCAAATATTAAAAACACCTCTTTAGAAGAGCAATTTAATTATAGCCATAAAAGGACCACGTGAAGTCTCTAAATTAACCATACAATTATAGTGCTAGCGGTAGGTACAGCCCGGAATTCAGTTAAAACCTACAAATGGTGTTAAGCCATGAAAATCGGAACTATTGATCTTTAGGCCGTACGAATCAATTTGACCCGTAGCACGGAGAAAAAGAAAAAAAAAGGGAAGAGTTGGCGTCATCTTTTTTTTGTATGGGAAAAAAAAGTTTTTGCTCTTAAACCTATCGTGTGTGGTATCTAATGCTTTCATTAGATACCACACACGATATGTTACTGAGCCAATTCTGAAAATATATATCACATCATTACATTTTAGTCACATGTATTAAATTAAATTTAAAACAATTTTCAAATATACCAAATTTGGGCTCCTCCGGATATCCGCATTGGTACGTAATATTCTTATAACTAACCCTAAAAAGTATTTTTCAAAATATTTACATTTAGTATTACATCTTATATAATATTATATTTTTTTCAATTTATCAAAGATCAAGTGTCTGAAATCGAACTTTTTATACATGTTTCAACGATACGTAATTATATCACATTTGTAAAATTTTATAATTATAAAGAAATACTAAATGTAAATATTTTCAAAAATCCTTTTTTAGGGTTAAATATAAGGGATATTACTCCAGATATACGTCTCATATCTGGAGGAGCCTAAACTTGGTTTGTTTTAAAATAATTTTTATTATAATTTAATACAAGAGACTAAAATGTAATGATGTGATATATTTTAAGAATTGGCTCAGTAAGCCCCTTGATTAGAAACCACACACGATAAAGCAAAAATATATTTTTTTCCCATACAAAAGAAAGATTTTTTGCCGTACTACGGGTCAAATTGATTCGTATGGCCTAAGGATCAATCGTTCCGATTTTCATGCCTTTAACGCCAGTTTCAGGTAAATTTAGCGTACTGCTAGCACTATTAGTTAAAAAAAATGCTTATTTGGACTATTTTAATTACTAACAGTAGGTATTTGTTTCATAATACAGGTGTTTGCGGGTGGCGATTTCTTCTTCTGCAATGACTCTCCTTAAAATCGTAAAGTAATTTTCCACTGCGTTACTACGCGGCAACAAGACATTCGTCTGGTTTATTAATTAGCCTACGAAACCGGTGATATTTCCATTCATTGAAATAAAGGAAGGCACAAGGAATATTTAGCATAAATTAACTAATTCTAGCGTAGTACCAGACACGCGGTGTTATGGAGATAATGAATGGTCTTGTTTGATTAGAATTGTACAAAAATGTGGCACAAATTACGAAAATACAGAAGTTCAGGGTCTCTGGCTGAGTTCGTTACATAAACGTAAGCACCCCGCCGTCTTCAGTAGGGCTGCCAATAGGTACTGCCCTGTTAGCAACAAAAAGTTTTATTTTGCCTTCGTACCGATACAGGTGTATTTATTTATTTATTTTCATTAGATAAGAAGATCTCGCGATTTTTTTACTCCGATTTAATCTGATCTGTCGTGCTTTTTTGTTTAACTTTAAAACAGAATAAACAAGACAGATCACAAAGTATATGCTACTTCTAACAATTGATTTCAATACTGTTGCGAACTTGATGAGAGAAAACTCAGTTATTTGAAAAAAATACAAATTAAATCGATGAATAACCTTAGTAGTAGTTATATTACCATTCAAAATCCATTTAACAGACTAAAATGTAGCTCATACAACTACATAAGCATCTGGACGCTTATAATACGAAATATTGGTCATTTTTAATTAAGCAGGAATGGTTGTCGTTCTGACAATAGGATTTTGCTAGCACGCTTGGTTTTGGTAAATAAAGAGATGAGGTTCTTCTGTTATTCTGTGGCCGTGAGCCGGCCAAGGTCAAACTCCATGCGAGTTCGTAAGCGCCCATTCTGTTTGAATTCATTTCAATATTTAAGGCGATTTATAAGCCGTGACAGTCGAAACTTAACGTCCAGCGTCGATAGGGTTATCGTTCGGCAAACGTTCAAAATACGTTTACAAAACAAACAATGCCAATAGACAAATAATATATGAAATTGTACCTGATTGTACCGATGCTGGACTGTTATTTGTGAAAAGCTCACTAGAAGAGAGTTTTCAGTGAACCTAGTGTTTTTTTTTAAATTAGCTGAAAATGTAATGTAAAATTAATGCAAACTCAGGATTTAAGTCCAGAAGTCTAGGCGAATCGGCTCGCCATATGTAACTACTGTGCCACAGTACTTGTGGTCAAAAAAATTAGGGCAATTTTATTAAAATCTATAATTAGATGCGGTAAGTAGTTTGTAGTGGCTGTTGTTAGTGGCTTATTGAGAAGTAACGGAGCGTGAGTTCGATTCTCAGGCAAAATACTCATCTCGATTTCGTGCGAAGTAATGTCAACAAAATACGTCTCTAAATAGGAAATAGTTAATAGAAAAATCGCGTTATTTTAAAGGATTTCAGTAAATAGTCACTAATCCAGTCATCACTTAAGTCTGCAATAATAACGTTGCAAACGTTAAATTCGAACCACACACAAAATTGCTGTCAACCCTGACTCAATTGCAGACAAAAACGATTCAATTAGGCATCATGCACTTAACATTCTAGTGATGTGCCGCCGATTATGGATCAATTGATTAACGATTACTTGATTCTGTACTTTACTCAATTAAAAGTGTCGATAATTAGTGCTGCTGTGCACCTGGTGCTTCATTAATAAAATATTTGCTTTAAGAATCTACTCCGCTATTTTTAATTGTTAGTATTTATTTTAATTAAGCGCCTAGAAGGCGAGGAGCTCATACTTGAAACAACTTATTACTTTGATGGTCTTAGTTTTTTTATTTTTAATATTGCACAAACAAACAAATAAAACAATAATGTTTTAGTTTTGTAATGTTTATTTTCAACAGCGTTTGAGAGCATCGTGACCTAGTGGTTCAGCACCCGAACTCAGATCGTAGATCGTGTGGTCCCGAGTTCAAATCTAGCCAAATCCAAAATCTTTGTGTTCATTGTTGAATATCCGACTTACTCTCCGGAAGTCCGGTGATGGAGAACATCGATAAAAACCAAATCAACCCGGATAACTCACCACCTACCACGTTGGGTTCTAATACCATTGGTGTAAATTGGGCTTCTGAGTGTTTCGTTCACTATGACGACACAGTCACTTGCCTCTGACTACCCCGCTTGGGATAAAGTCGTGATGGTATGTTATGTATGTATTTACAACGAGTGATACAAAACGAATGAAGTGTATATAGGTAGTCCCTTTTGGCCAGGCAAATGCCTTCATCATAAAAATCAACTTATGTCAATTAATAGGTTTTAAGCTTTATCAACGCCTTCCCCTCGTAATCGCAAAATCAGGTTATGATAGAAAAATCTAGAACCACACTTTGCTTGATACACACGCGGCTTGGAATTTGAACCTCTGGATTTTTACTCTTCCCAATCGGTTAGAAGAAGAAGAAAGAAGAAGATTTAAGTTTATAATCCTCTCCAAAACATGTGTTACAGGCTCAGATTACTTCGGAGCCTTCGGTACAGTCAAGCAAAGACCAAGATTGATATAGCATTTGGAAAGTTCATATTTTTGCACACCTTTCCCTGCAATCTTAGCAGGCCATCCGTCCACCTAGGGGATGGACGTCCAATGCTGCGTTTTCCCCCAAAGCGCCTTCTTTACCCTGCAATCTTATCAGGCCATCCGTCCACCTAGTGCGTAGCGAGAGCGCTAATAGTTCGAGGGCATTGAAAAAGTCTTTCTTCCGAGGTAAACACTCTGCTTTTCATTACGAATATAAGGAAAGTAAATAAAAATCAGATACATAAGTTCAAACAGCGAAATTTTATTGAAACATTACCTACAACAAAGTTGATGATATTTCTATTTAAAGTTTATATTGAAATTAGAGCAATTGTTAAACGAGAAGGTGACATTTGACAGTTATTTACTTTCAGCCCTAGGGCTGAAAAAAACTTCACAGCCCTAGGGCTGAAAGTGAAGCTTTCAACCCTATGCTGAGGCAACATCAAGCGTACTTTCCGTGTATGAGTAATGAAAAGAACATTACATTGATGTAATTCAAATATATGGCTAAACAAGATAAATTTAACTATCACACTTATTGCAAAGTATAGGGTGATATAGTTACACTCAATAAGTGGCCGACTTTACTGCCTAATTTCTTTCGCAACGAAATCGACTTTTGCCTAATCTACTTACAGGCTCACAATCCTGTTAAGCGCTTACTGGTATTGGCCCTAATAGCGTATATGCTAGACTTAACACTGAAAAGACTGTATTTGAGGAATTTGGCAAATATCTTGCCTGGAAGACGAGTGTTACCTACATTTTCATTTTGTATTTGGGTGTTATTGTTCATTTAAAATGTAATGTATGAAGGCACATGCTATATAACACTCATGCATATCTGACACTCATTTTAAAAGCTTAGTTTGGAGTCAAAAGATCTTAGTGTAAGCTGGAAAGAGAACGTAGCCAAGAACCACGCTCCACTAAATTTTATTTTTTTCCTGTCTTCACTTTGATTAGTGCGAGTGCAGTTAATTAGTATGTGGGAGTGATAAGTGCAGGTGTGTAGTGCGAGTAGTGTCCAATTCTGTTTAGTAACTGTGTTTAGTTGTTAGCTGCCGACCAGCAAGTATGGACGAAGTGGACGAACCTCAAAGGGCGCGCTTGCAATTTGCAAGAAATACTGAGAGAAATATTAAGCGCGGTGGTGTCTGAAACCGAGGAAATTTTGGAATTTGAACGTGCAACACCATGAAAATTTTGGACACGAAAATGGATAAGTAGCATACCCATTCATGGCGCAAGCTACCAACTCTATAAGGAATTGGCTTCTGAAAATACAACGCGACGCTAAACACTAAAAGCTTTCAACTGCTGTCCGGACGTGTTTAGTAGCAGGCACGCTGCGAGTGAGGGAGAAGAGAGGCGCGCGGGAGGCTACTCGCAGTCCACTCGCAATAAAATAGAACACGCCTCTAATCACTTTACTACGAAGGTACTAATCAATCGCTGTCCACACGTATTTTCTTCTAATCACTAAGCACTTGCGCTAATCACCTGCACATATCACTAATTTAGGCTCTACATGTAGAAAGGACCCCCCCAGTCCCCACTCACTCCTCCTTTAGAGCTTCCCGTTACAGTCTGCGGTATATTTTTCGGTGGTCTTCTAGGAAAGCTATTTGAACTTGTTCTGTTTTAAATAAATCAAACAATGGTAATTTTTTGAAATCGCATAAAAATTTGCATTTGAAGATTAGGTCAACCTATTCACACGGTCACATTTGATTTATACATAATAATCATAAATAATTAAATTAGCCAACAATATCACCTTGACCACAAAGATAGCTAGACGGAATCGTAGACATGGACTGGAAAAAACTTAATTTCCTATAATAATTATGCGGGTACGGATTAGTCTTTTTAATTAGCATGTCGAAGGCTAGACGAGTCTAGGCAGGCGTTTACACGCGACGACTCATAGTGTTTTATTTTTATTTTACCATGATTATAGAATATCACATAGGAAGCGAGACTTGGCACGCTTTGTGATGCCACAAATATGAAGCTGTGACGGCTAAATGCAAAAAAAAAACTTTCTGGGAAGCTTTTTATATTGTAACAAATCAACGAAGAATTGAAAAAAGTATTAGAAATAATAATTTAATAGCCGTTAATAAAAAATACTATAATTTATGGAGTAAAATAAATGGTATATCTACCGGTCTGCAGCTGTTGACCATAAGACAAAACGCTAGCTGAAATTAGCCATAATATACTAGTTTTGCTGTTTCAATGTCAGTCAAGTCTTATTTCTCCAAGAGCAGAAGCGCCAAAAAGTCTACCAGAGCCGTGAAATACGGACCCCACTGTAACAAAGAATCTAAATTCATTGTTATAAATGCAGTAAAGTTCGTAATTATTCATTAATAAAATTCATATGCTCATTTAGAAAAGCAACATTTATGTTTACAATTGACACACGTTAGTATTAGAGAATTTAATACAATTTTTTTTGGCTTAATGCCCAAAAATGATAAATTATTACTTGTGAACCAACATAGTACTTCTGAGCAAGTATGTAATTAGTAAATCGTACATAATTATTCAGAATCGAGGCAATAAAGACAAGTTGATACCTACAAGACGTTTTGGGTATAATGAAGTTTTTCGTTGAAGTAGTTAATCCGTCAGCTGTTTGCCACACGAGAAGGGCGCATTTCACGCGCAATCCGTGTCAATTAAATCAGACCTACCGACCATTTTTCACGCGCGATTAAGTTTCACGATGAATGTCGTTCCATGTAAATGCAGTTTTCGTTTTTTTCACGGCCAGATATTCGATCCGATAGCGCACGTAACAAGTTGAACGGCGCCATTAAATAGTTTTTTCGCCTTAATTACTCTATTTGTATGCGCGTTACATAGTCAAAGTGCAGTTCATTGCACTGACATAGGTGGTCAGACGTTTCGCTATCTTGAGACTGTCTCGGCCACTCTGTTTCTCAGATTTCCTGACCTTTAAATGTCAGATTAGCTGGAGTAGAAAATCTACGTTTACGATCCGAAAGTAACACAGCATTCAGCCTCCGTGGCCAAGTGCTAAAAAAACTTGGTTCTTGGTTCGGCCGGTTCAAGGTCAAGCAAACATCTCGGGTTTTTAGTCACCAATCCGCATTTAGCAAGCTTGGGAATCCAGCCAATTCCCGTGAATTGTAGCATAGACTTGATTTTAACGATGGATGCCTTTTCCAGCAATGGAACAGTATATAGGCCAATTACTGTAATTTTTACTAGTAACCTACCTTGGTTGTAGAGCTGAAGTTGATTGGACAGAAATAACCACATTTATACGGATAACTAAGACGAAGATAAGACATTCTTTATGGCACAAATATTTCAATAACAAAAATAAAGTTTACATAACTTATCAGTACAATTTAGGCGGCCTTACGAAATCGCAGGTCCCTGTCCGCTCTCACCGTCAAGTAGCTTGGTAAGTAACCGATATAGCTCTTCGGATCACCAAGCTGCTGAAGTGGCCAATTGGAAGACACAACATGGCCTAACCACTTCCACCCGGTAGCTTAATGACTTGGTTCAGGTCCATGAGGATTTTCATGCCTGAAAAAGAAGAGGCTCCGATAAGCCGTTGGATGCAAACTACCGAAGCCGTTCGCTGTGGCGTTCCTTGAGGGAAGCCTATGTCGAACTGTCCACTTAATCTGTAGGGTATTTTTGATAACAAATGCAGCTTGAGTGGTAGAGTCACATTATTTTTATTTATGATATTTACTATAATAGTATTATTTTATGTAAGTTTATTATTAAATTTTTTTTTTTTGACTTGTCATAGGTACTTCTTATAAGTCTAATTGAATAAAGATATTTTTTACTTTTTCTTGGGACTATCCAACATAACGGCTTGTAACAGTTCAGGCACAGACCTGTATCGTACAGGTCTGTGGTTTCAGGTTTTCGGTGGATAAAAGACGTCTGCAAAGAGCCGCTCTAAAAATCCATGAGAGAGGTTTTTATTCAGCAGTGGACATTTTATGGCTGCAAATGGGGATGACGGATGACAATGGGGGTAACTTTAAACTAGGCGATGCGTTCTACTTATAAAAGTGCGAGTTTGATTGGCAGGTTGGCCCAAATGCAAAGAGGATGGGTTCCATTTCCATCTAGGACAAGCATCTGTGTTTTGTTTTGTCCTGTGCCTGGGGGTTTAGAGTATGTTCTTTTTAGGCATTTAGAAATATTTCGGTTACCAGTCTCTGACACCCATATGGTCAAGCTCTGCTTAGTTATGAGTCATGAGTCAGATGATCTTCGTCTAGCTTATGCGGCAGTGTCTCTGTAACGTCCTAACTGTGGTTAACTGTATTGCAAACTTGAACCATCCGCTTCAAACCGTGCCAGTGCATAAGGAAGTATCAACCGCTGATTTATGGATGAATTATTAGCAAAAGTTCAACATTGTTCCTCAACACGTTGCTGGTACTACTCGTACATATTGTGTATTTAAAGCAGGATAATAATGATACAGAAGGTGAACGGTGTATTATGAAGATTATGGCAAGCACCAATCACAAGCGTGTACGTAAAGTTATTTACTTACTTGTAGAGTACCACTCTTAACTCCATTTGCCACTTGGGCCGAGGGCACTGCGATCCCTAGGGCCACCTCCCCTAAAATCACTTCAGTAAAATATTGACACTTAAAGTCAAAAAGACCACATTATCCTAATGTGACCAGGGCCTGAAATAGGCTTAAGACGGCCCTGACTACACTCTGTTGGCTTAGTGACCCAAAGTGGATATTTGCCACCGGCACTGCCTGAGGGTGCAGGCCGACGCAGCTCGAACAAGCCCTTAAAAATTAGGTGTTTCCAGGAGTATCAGTCCCCCATGATATTGGTTAGTAGCACAGTTTCTAACCTTGCACTTTTTTCGTAATCCTCTAGGAATTGGAAACTTAGACCTTGAGGTCACTTGGGCATGTCGTTGGCTCTTCGTTCTTGAAATGATAATTATTAAAATTCTTTTACCGTACAAAGTGAATATCATCCAGTTACACTAGTGGATAATGTAAACTGAGTGACGTACATTTACTTTCAGATGAAATATCACTAACCCTATCGTTTATCTTTGTTCGATAGGTACCAAGGTTCATTGCGATGCGACCGCAATATTTTAGTAAGCTATCCCGTGCGTCATAGTACTTGTGACTAGTCGTGCGTGCCTCTCAACTAATGGAATCGTATCATTATATCTAAACGCAACGACTTTCTTAGCAGAATAAACGACATAGTTTGCTGATCCCATAGGGATTTGCCAGTTCCAAAACTTTTGTTCCGCGCATACAAAATCGAAATCGGTTAAGAAAAGAAGTATTCAACAAATTAAGAACAATGAAACGCCGCAAAAAAGTCACAGTTTAAGCTTGTTGCGTTTCCCTGCCTTTCTTTTTTCATTTGTTTTTAATGATTAAAGATTTCTGCTCTCTAATACGTGGATGTTTAAAATTCAAACTCGAAATAACTTTATTCAAATAGACTTTCACAGTAAGTACTAAATAATAGACATAAATATTATAATAATATAGATATATAAATACACAGTATACAGACATAATGCGACTCTACCACCGCGTCGGAGTTGTTTCTTGCTGAGAAGACCCGGCGAGAAACTCAGCAGTTACTCTTTTACACTTGTTTTATCCCTCGTAGCTCTTCCATTTATTCCTAACAAGTTTAAAAATCCCATCATCCAATATCACTCAAACAAATATGTTTGTTCAGTAGGGATGGGATATCGCTCTCTCTTTTTAATATTCGCATGGGCTACGCACATAGTCGGCAATCGGCGTGCTGTCTTTGCCGCTGGAATGTTTTCAAGATCCCCTAACCGAAATAAGCAGAACTTGTACTGTGGGATACTAATAAGTTAAAAATGTTAACATTACCTTTAATTCATAAATAAATAAATATGCGCCAGACAACTCACCTCTTGTATTGGTCTCGAAGTAGAGATTAATATCCCCGTGTTACGAGGTACCACGTAAGGAAATAAGCCAGGGGCGTCTCCCACCCGAGTCAATTCAGAAAAGATAGTTTCCTGAATTGACCCGACCGGGAATCGAACCCGGGACACTACGGAAATCGAGGCGAAAAACCGTGCGACCGCGCACTACGCCAATCGTATCGTCGTTTATATTATAGAACTTTGCAAATTAATTCACGGAAATCCGACAATGTTTCAATGTTTACAAAAACGAAAGATCACTATTCAAAGCCACGCAATTTAAGAAACCAAAATAGACTAACACTACCTGACACAAAATTAACCATAGTGCGAAATGGCGCTTATTAGGTATATGGCCATCGAAGTCTATCTAGGCTGACTGCCTTTTAGAAGGAAATTGAGAAAGACTGCTTTCTATAGAAGGCTTAAACAGTTATTGTTGTCCAAATGTATTTAAAGTATGCAGGAGCCTACTACGAACTGAAAATGAAATTTTAGTCCTAAAACTTCATACTTAATTAATATGATGTTTGGATAATAAAAAAGTTATATAAAAATATGTTATAAATAATAGTTATATAATAAGATGTTATTAATAACTTTATTTGTAGCGGTAGAGAAGGTATGTACTCAACAACATTTTTGCAGTACCCCTAGGGTAGGGTTGCCAACCCGCTATATGCGGTACGTCCCGTTTCTGAGACCCTTAATGAGGCGTCCCGCTCATAGTGTGAGCGGGACGCTGAATATCCCGCTTTTGGAATAAGACATTTTCGGTTTCATTTGTACCAAACTACCAATGCTATGGGAAGTTTTACGAATGATGATATAGAATCGATGAAAATGACCTTTCTTGCGTGGTATAATAAGTGCTGAAATATATTGCTGACTACTTCGCCTTTTCAGAGAGCAATTACTTAGTTTCCATACCAATATTTGCGTTAGAAAGGAAATTCACCTTTAATTAAATAATCAGAATGTTGCGAAAAAATAGCGCTTGTCCAGAAATACATATGGACAAGCTCTATGAAGTGTTTGTTACTGTAGAAGAAACTTTAAAGAAAGTTATCGAAGAGCGAGCCAATGAAAATAGTAAAAAAGCGTCAGTCTATAAAATAAGACACAAAATATCGTCGGCATCAAACCCGTGCAACTTTCTGAAAATACTCGTATTTTAATAAATTTCATTGCATCGATTCCGTGTTCTAATGCAGCAGCAGAGAGGGTCTTCTCACTTTGTAATAATCGTCTATAAGTGGTCTTATGACGCTTATGTACGGAAGTGAGAGTTTGGTATGGCAAAAGAAGGATGAAAGTAGGATAAATGCAGTGGAAATGAGAGCATTGCGAAGTTTGGCAGGAGTGACATTGAGTGATAAAGTAAGGAATAGCATAATAAGAGAGCGTTGTGGTGTGAAAGAGGATGTTGTCACAAAAATTGAGATGGGAATGCTAAGATGGTTTGGGCATATGGAAAGGATGGATGTAAGGCGATTAACGAAACAAATTTACAAGGCGAGGGTGGATGGAACTGTTGAAAGGGGAAGGCCCAGATGGACGTACTTAGGACAAGTTCAAGACGTGCTCAGAAAAGGTCAGGTCAGGAGTACCCATAATCGACGAGCATGTATGAAAGGATTAATGAGAGTGGAAGAAGCGCAAGAGGTGTGCCAGGCAGGACCGTAGCAAGTGGAAAGATGTGGTCTCTGCCTACCCCGTTGGGAAAAAGGCGTGATGGTATGTATGTATGTGGTCTCTGTGTGAAGTCTGAGCTACAAGTTAAGGCCTGCACAGACGACGGATTATCCGCGGCGTACTTTTTTCCCCGTCAAAATAGATATCTTACAAACTGTATCGAGCAATGCACACGAGTACGCCGAACCAAAAGTGCGCCGAGACACCGCGGACACCCACGGAGCATAGCGGATTCAAGTACGCGGGCATCCGCGAAAAAAATAGAACGAACGAACTATGAGCAGTCAACGCACACGGCGGATTTTAGTGTGCGTTGAAAATCGATTCGAAATAAAGGGATGGACTCAGTACTCTCTTTTAAAACGTCTTCTCTTTTGTTTAAACTTCATGTAAATTACCGCACAACGTAATATCGGAGTTTTTAAATACTCTCGGACAACAAATGATCGCATACCGTGTGCGTTGAGTCCGCGGTAAATCCGCGGCGCACTTTTTATTCGCGAAACGTACTATTTTCTCCGCCGCGAAGTAAAGTCTGTCATCTGTGCAGGCAATTAAAGTTATTTTTTCTTATCCACGCGAAGATTTTTACAAATTTTTTCCTTGAAAATAAAAAAAATCTCAAAAGTGCCAAATCTCAAGAAATATACTAATTTATAAAGTAATTTATGGTTTCCACATAAAATGTCAATTACAATAAAAGTTATAGTCTATTACCGTTTTTTTCAATAAGTAAATGTTGCTTTCTTTTAATCTAACATGGTGTTTTATTTACGTCTATTTATTTATTTATTTCACCCCGATTTGCTGAAAAAGTTGTATTCTAAACAAAACTAGTTGGATCCCGCTTTTTAACCCATGTTATTTTAAATCATTATTTTCCGTAAATTCGTATTTTGAAGTTGTCAAGCCTACAACGGGGTTCATGTTTTAGTACGGTGTTTTATATTTAAGATCTTGTAAACCTACATGGAGAAAACATTATATGACTATGACTGATAGATAAGTCTATTAGTCATAGTATAGCCTTACAGGGCCTCTTGTATTGCAAGGGTACAAAGGCTGCTGAACGTATTTTTCATTTAATTCAACATGTTTTTTTGCAAAAACCTATTCCTTAATTCCGATTACACACCTTTACGGCCATTCGGTTAAACTATTGAGTTTCAACTTGACCTGATAAGGAATACCAATAAATAAACTTAATCACCATGAAATTACTCCCCTTTGTATTCTAATTTAGGCTCTATTTAAATTACAATAAAGTTTATACTGCATTATGTATAAATCGTACTAACATATTCATCTCATTACAACTTAGCTATTTGAGTAATTGAAATTAAAGCTTTATTTTGTAGAGATTAGGGTCGATGCAAGCTGCGCGAGTGAATGGGCAAAGTCCGTTGCACCGTTTAGCATGAGTCACGGTTCGCGGGTTGCATTATGTCATCCCATTCATGTGGGTGCAGTGCGGCGCCTGCCCCAGTGCAGGGAATACCAGTGCGATTGTGCGGGCGTTCACTCTTAGTGCAAAGCCAGATTGTTACTTTACGTTGCGTCGTTTCAACGCATCACAGAATGCCACACATACACATAGACATACCACCCTTCAACCCTACTGCCAATTGTGCAACATTATGGTCTGCAATAAATATATTGAAATTGTAAATAGTGGCAACGCAACGCGATAGCGCAATGCAGATTCGCTCAAAGCAGTATATTGCGTTCAGCAGGACTTAGATAGGAAACAGGTACTGGTGGTAAACTGTCACCAAACATTATCTTGTGCAATACGTGTGGACTGTCGCGAGAAAAAGCGTGTGATTTGTTGCTAAGTGCATGTTGGCCTTGCGGGGATACAAACAAAATATGTTAGAAAAGTTTTAAAAACATCATACCTCAACAACGTATACTTTATCTATATCTACTACTTGAATTTCGTGGCTATTTTTTATGTTTAAATATTGTCCTAAAGGGTCAAAGCCAGTTTATATTTTTTTTAAAGAATACCAGGGTATAGCTAAAAAGATAATCTATTATCTAACCCCAAACTCAGCAGTTTGAATTAGCAAACTATGAGCGTAAGAGAGGGATAAAATTAAATATTTTTAAATACATAGTAAAATAGTAACAAAATAGTAGCAAGTATACCACGTATAAAGTTTTCTGAAGAGAACTGTAATAGTTTACGTTACAGAAACTCACGCTAGACAGACAAAGATTTTGTAGTAGACGTACTGTTGCACTTGACTACTGTGGCCATCATGGACGCAGATTAATAAATATTAACAGTTGACTAGCTCCTGAATTACTTGTCCTTATCGAATTTGGTAGACATTGATTAAACTGCATCATGATTGAGTCGGAGACCTTTGCTGCGATTTAGTTAATAATACATCACGAGTGAAGGGATAAGTGTGGTTTATGCCATACTTCTATGCAGAGCGTCTGTCAATGTCAGGTGTTTTGAAATTAGTGTCACCAGGGATTGTGATATGCGTGAGAAGTATTTTGGAATAAGCTTAAAAACTGTTTTCAAGCCCTTTTTATATTTTTTTTACAAATTAATATGCGATAGACAGCACACCACTTGTCATGGCCTCGAAGTAAGGATATATCCCTGTGTTACGAGGTACCACACAAGGAAATAAGCCAGGGGCGTCTCCCAGCACACTATGGATCTATGGAGTTCACTGACATGATCCAAAGTTGTTATTTGTTACTAAACCATGAAGATCTGTAAGTTGTTGAAAATAAATAATTCAATTTAGCTAATCATATCACAATGTACCAACAAAATAAACAACATAAAATCCAGGATCCTTCTATATCTGACGATCAGAAGAGGTATAATGACGTAATGTTAACTATCGTTGACCCTAATCAACATAACATAGGTTTACGACGCAGGCCAAGGCGATATTTTTAGATTATCCAGCTTAAAGCTGCTTTTCCACCGGAGATGTGAGCTAAGGATGTGTATTTCCACTTACGGCCCGGTTTTCTACAAAGCGAAGAGGAGAGGAGGTATGTTTTAAAAAACCTATCAGATTTCATTATTTTCACATCTGTCTGTAAAATGTGGAAATATCGAAATCCCTATTCAAAACTTATCTCGCCTCCTCTCGGCTTTGGTGGAAACCGGGCCTAAGAATCGTTTATTTTCAAAGCTCAGCTAACAAAATAAATACACATTCACAGACATCCAGCAGGTCATACCTCTGGTGGAACAGCAGCTTACACTACCCACGTAGTGCCACTTTACATTCGCTGGCAATTAGAGCTTTCACGGCGTAGGACTGCTCAGTATTTTTTTTAGTTTGAACCATATTTTAAGTTGACTGTTTTATAGTTTTTTCGATATTTATTATACAAGATGCGTCTGCCTTGCGACTGCTGTGTAGTCCGGGTACTAAAATGTAAAACTTATGCGTAAGAGTTTCGGAATGGCAGGATTAAAAAACTCTAAAGAAGAATTAAAATATTTGCTGTCCAACCTACATGCAAGAGCTCTTCTCATTAATTAAACGTGCTAAATACTACTTGCTATTAGAGTAATCGTCGTTCATATATCTTTAGAGCAGTACAACTATCGAGATAGCGCTTTTATATATAGATAGCGCTATAATTTATTGCAATCATTTATATAATTCCCTTTTGACCAACTCTGTCTTTGCATGTAATATTTCACTGAACCTATCATTATATTTGGCAGATCTTAATTGTTTTACGGAAATTAAGGCACCAATCCATAATTCAGCAATTTTTGATTTGGTAATCATAAGATTCGCGTCAATCGCGTCCCACATCGCAATATAAACTATCACGATTAGGTGTGTGGGAAGGTTGACTCACACCAGCTATTGCTTTATTTGAGAGTTGGCACTTTCTGACATCAGCCTACATCAAAATTAGAGTAGCAACGTCCGAAATTTTCTCAAAGTTTTCGAATATCTTCATATATTATGGTATTAACATAGAATTCTAGGAATGATTGTTTCTTAGGACCAGCGCGTTATTTGAAACTATGGGTTATTTTATATGGACTTGGACGATTAGCGCAGTGTGCTGTAGCACGGTTTCTCGCCTCGGCTTGCGAGGTGTCGCGGGTTCGATTCCCGATCGGGTCAATTCAGGAAACGATCTTTTCTAAATTGGCTCGGGTCTGGTTGTGCTGGGAAACGCCCCTGGCTTATTTCCCTGTCTGGTACCTCGTAACACAAGGACATTTATCCTTACTTCGAGACCATGACAGGTGGTGTGTTGTCTGGCGCTATTTATTTATTAAAAAAAAAATGGTACCTATATTCAGGCTAGCTGTATCTCAGTGTGCTGAAAAATGGACTTTCAGAGAGGTCAAGGAGTTTGATACAAGGCAGAAGCTGTATCTGCCAGCGGAATTTTTAACAGATAGCACTTCCGTTTACCCTATACTTCACATACTTGCCCTTATCGTTTATCTGTTTTTCGGGGGGTCTTCAAAATTCACCATGTTGAACCATCTGGTACCTATCCCAGTCATCTTTCGGAACTTAAAGATGACCAATTCGCCCAAAAATAGTTCATTCGTTCATTCCCATATTTAATCGTTTTCAATATGGTACCTACATATTTTGACACCTTGTTAACAAGCTAGTAAATATAGATATTAGGTACTGACTGATAATCATGTCTTCATGTGTTACGCGGCGCCGCCCGGGATGCAATGCAATAGCCCTGATTATCATCTAATTGGGAATGAATTACGGCTGTAATTGTACGCCATGTTTTCACGTATCGAAGGGCCTTGTGCCGTTTGCAGTCGGTACCGGAGGGACTGGTAAATTAGTACGAAATTTATAATGCCATGAGTTTGTATGTCAGAGTTAAATTTTTGGTTGTAATAGGAATCGGAAGTTTTTATCGGGAACAAAAAATGCTGGAAAATTCATTAGAAGTGAATTTTCCACAATTTTTTTAGAAGTAGTTATTTTGCTTGAATAATTGGCTTGCAGCGTAAATATACCTACTTAAGAAAATGTATATTTAAATCGAAAGTAGGTAACTACCGCAGATATACCACTTCTTTTAAATGAACTAGATAATTTTGTTGTTTATTGGATCTCAATTTGCACTTGTATTTCCTAATAAAAATACAATTTTCAGTATGTCCAGAAGAACATTCAATGCTATTGTCTAATATTATGTCATTATTTCATGTATTTCTTTAATCTTTAATGAACAAGCTGGAACAAAAAGCGGACTTGATGCTGAAATCATTCTCTACCTGACCAACCTTCGCGTGCGACCGACCGTTGGCGGTACAAAATTTAAAATTTGAAAAGAAATACTCTTACAAAGATTCAATAAATAATCAAGAACGATGGTATATTGTCTAGATATATTTATATAAATAGAAATGCAATCACACACGAATTTATTATTTATTATTAGTTATATTATGTAGGAGTATAAGCCCTTTTCAACTGCATTATGTCATTCGGGTCGCGCATGCGTCAGGCACAGTTACCTACGTGGCGGCACACGATTCTGTGTCTATGTTAATTTACTATACTTACTAAGGATAATGTATGATATTAATAGGAGTAATACACTTGAAATGCACGTTGGGACATGACTATTGCATATAGTAATTTGAGCAGGTTGAAATAGAATTCAAGATCATTATTTCTGAATTTTGTCAACATATCTATCTCAGCTTAAGCAAAAAATATCTATGGGTTAGGCAAGTTTTTTTCTCCATCAATGAAAAAGCTGTTTTCGATAAGTCAATCAATTCCGATCCGATCCGATTAAGAAATAAGAAAATACTTGAGAAAATTAAAAAATATGGCAAACTCAGCGTTGTTGAATCTGCAAGGAGGCTAAAGGCCTGGCAAAAGTTGTAGAATTGATGAAGATAATATAGATGCCTTTAATAATAATACAATAATAATTTTAAATAAACACATTTTTATAATGCCCTAAAGATTGTTGCTAAATAGCGGTCCATTTGCATGTACCTGCTTCGCTGTTGGTGTGGTAAGATCTCAAAGGATTAAGTATGTTTTG
Source organism: Udea olivalis (assembly GCA_947369235.1). Taxonomy (NCBI): domain Eukaryota; kingdom Metazoa; phylum Arthropoda; class Insecta; order Lepidoptera; family Crambidae; genus Udea; species Udea olivalis. Next base: position 3,287,613 of record OX376353.1, read on the forward strand.
TTTCAGAGCGTCCACGACGAGCGCCTGAACGCCCGCGTAGACGCCATGTTGGAACAGGGCCTCATCCAGGAGCTGCTGGACTTCCACGACAGACATAATAAGCAGAGGATCCAGGATGGAAAGTAAGTCTTTTATATTAATTAATATTTTATAAGCTTGGTCTCTAACCGAACATCAAAAGTCCAAGCTCAAAGTCTGCCAAAGGGCGATGGAGCGGAGTGTGTTAGATGTTAAACGAATAGACAAAATTAGGAACACCACTATTCGTTCAAAATAAATAAATATGCGCCAGACAACACACCACTTGCCATGGTCTCGAAGTAAGGATAAACGTGTGGTCTCGAAGTAAGGATAAACTCCTTGTGTTACGAGGTACCAGACAGGGAAATAAGCCAGGGGCGTCTCCCAGCACAGCCAGACCCGAGCCAATTTAGAAAAAGTAATTTTTCTGAATTGACCCGACCGGGAATCGAACCCGGGACACCACGGAAGCCAAGGCGAGAAACCGTGCTACAGCACACTACGCCAATCGTGTCGTCAAAAACTGGCATAAAAACGTGGGCGAACCCTCTGCCAAATTAAAATAGAACTGGGCGGGGCACGTTTGTAGAATGCACCCAGATAAATGGACCCAAATAACTACACAGTGGCATCCCACAGATGGTCATCGCCGAAGAGGAAGGCCTCGGAAACGATAGTGCGATGACCTATCGAACTATTCCAGCGAGTGGCAGACCTTCGCTAGCAACAGGGACATATGGAGAAATATGGGGGAGACCTTTGTCCAGCAGGGGGACATTCTAGGTTAAATAACAATTTATAAAAAATACATTTATTTATAAAACTATTCCGTTACTCACTCAGTGTCAACGCACAGTCGAAACCACATGGGCCTTACAATCTGCTACCTATAACTTGTCAAGTTCATTCGCTAAACTGAGCGTAGCGAGCAATTTCTTAATATGATCTTTCATTTCCAGCCAGTCAACGTTAACCTGGCATTAACGCATCCAGGCTGGATATTTACTGACGAAACTGCTAAGTACCCTCAGTTTGGGTAACTGACTAGACTTGATATAAGCGATTGTAATAAGGCCCCTGGGTTAGTGTTGTTGCAATAGCGATAGCTTCGATAGCGATAGTTGACCTTGAAAATCAGTCATACTATCGATAGTCCTATCAAAACTATTGACCCTTGACGATACTATCGATAGTGAGAAAAGTGAGAATTGAGCGATACTATTGATCTTCTTCGATACTATCGATAGTATCGCACCATTAAAGTAGATACTATCGATAGTATCGACGCCTATCGATGCTATCGATAGTTTCGCTTTAGTAACTATCGATGTATTTTCGATACTATCGTCTAGAAAAAAACCAAACCTTTTATGAGCTTACAATAGTATCGTAAAATGTTCGACTATCGATAGGGCAAAACTATCGATACTATCGATACTATCTACACGCATCCTATCGATAGTTTCTATAGTATCGAAACCATCGATAGTTTTTCACTGATATTAATACTACTACTACTTATTTTTATCAATCTATACTTTATGTATCGTCACGGGTCAATAGTTTCGATAGGACTATCGATAGTATGACTGATTTTCGAGGTCACGATAGTATCACGATAGTATCACGATACTATCAATAGACTATCGCTATCGCAACAACACTACCCTGGGTGCAAAAAAGCTGTATCTTTTATAAATGCACGCCAAAAATTTTCATTACAGGCGGTATTATTGCAAACAATTGCAGTCACACAACCCGCAAGTAGAGGTAAAATAATAGCAAGGGTAAGCAGCATAAAAACAATTACTAGGATTATAAATATTAAAATTAACTTTAAAAACAATAACCATCTCTAGAAAGCCTTACTTTTTGTTGCAAAGTGCGGAGGATTTATTGAATTGTGTAAGAATGTTCAACAGATTCAAAATTCAAGTAACCCCACTGTTCAAGGAGCGTACTGCAAGCACTCGCTGCCGCTGCGCTACAGAATTTGGTAGCTTTGAATATCAACCGCAAGCATATTATGGCGTATACGTGTCCATGCACATCGGCGGATAATTTAATTTAATTTATTGTTTCATTTCGGACAACGCAGGTCCATTTTTGTTAGTAGACATATACTTACAAGCTATATTAGTAACAGATAATAAATGACAATAAGAAGCCATAAATATCAGGGGCGGGTCACTTAGTGTTCCTCTTGACCAATACCCCGGCACAGTGACGAAATATATTGGAGTCATATCTCTCCGCTATGGTTCTCAGAATGGAGTTGGAGTTGGCTTGCACCCTGCAGAGGAACGACGCCGCTCTCTCACGCATAATAGCATAAAAGTCGTCCGTGCGTGCCTCAGCGAACATCCCCGATGCACTGCATTATCGGGGCAGCCCCAACAGCATTCTGAAACCATTCTTATATTGGACACGTAGAGCGGTTAATGGTATTTTCCGCAAAGCTAGCCCACAGGCTGCAGGTGTAAAATACTTGACAGTAGGCTTTGAAAAGAGATATCTTTACTGATTGACTACACCGTGCAAACCTGCGCACCAGCATGTTGCATCTAACCGCCAACGCTCTACGCTCTCTTTCAATGTCGTCAATAACAGGACTTAGTCTTTAATCGTAAAAGTTTCAAAATAAAGCCCAGTCAATGAAATAATATTAATCTCATTTTTTTAATGTTGATATTGAAATCCCGTAGACCAGTCACTAGTCGCTAGACAACCAGACAAAGCGACGTAACAAATCGGCTTCGGTCCACAAATTGACCGTGAAATTAAACTGTAAAACAATCTACGATGTGATGGTGAAAAAGTAAAAAGTAGGTTAGGAGCGAGCGAGACGGAATATCGATCCGGAGGATGACTTTGCCAAAATGATATTTACCTGTGAGATTTTCCCTGTGGGTATGAAAAACAGTATAGGTAGGTATGTACTGCAAGAGACGCTATCTGGCGAGATTTTCACCCACAAAAATAAATAAAACCGACAATAAACTCTTCTCGGAAAAGTATTTTCCAAAAAAAATAACAATAGTCAAATATGTTGACGAACTTACACAAAGATTAGTAAACGCTTGTAGTATGGTTTTTAGAGACTGACAAAAATACTAAAATATTTCTGAAGAAAAGGATGATCACATTTTCGGTCCTGGAGGTTTCGGACGCACAAACATGGCGCCTAAGGCACGATTTCGCCAACACAGGCCAGTACAATACTTACTTAATTACAGAACATCTGCCCAATAGTAACGCACAAAACAATCTCGTCTTTGCTAGGGCGCTTGCCAAAACAAAACCTTAAACTGGAAAAAAACCTTTTTTCCACAAAACAAGATGGCGCCCGGGCAACGTCCTCGTCAGCATCTGCTGCGGTCTATGGTGTCGCGTTACGTGCGTGCGCGCACCCCGTTCTACGCACAGCTATTGTCTGTCTTTGGTCCATAAGACTACTTGAAAATTTAATGTTGTTTTTATAAATTCAAAGTTTTATGGGTTATAAAAAGCGAGTGTCACTATTTTCTAAATTCTCACCATGCTCATCTGTATCTTTAGGCAAGGTTGACACGGAATTCTTTTCATAGAATTTCTTAAGCGAATTCAAATTCGGTGCAATTTTTTCCGACTTAGCTTGCGGTGTCTTATCACAGCTCCTCACCTCACGCTCCCGAAGTACAACTTAATGGAGCTAAATTAAAACAATCAAACTCAGAAATAATGTCAACCTTAGCTTATTAAAAATAAGACATTGACGTATGAGTATTATTGTTTTAATCACGGGCTTAGTGAGGCTCCTGACATACGGTATAGAATGGAATAGAAAAAGGTTCGACTTCGGTTTTTTTACAGAATCTTCCACTGCTAGACAAAAAGTAGTTGGTTTTTGGTATGTACCTACTTAAAAATTTCATACGCATGGCTTATTTACATTGCTCAAAAGGTCATGACCTCGAAAAAATATCTGTTTTGACAGCATATAAGCAAACACATCTTTCTCTTTCCCGATTAATAGCTTATATTTTTAGAGGAGCACTTCGCATTTGCGATTCAGTAGGTATTTGCTTACAATAGCAATTACGATCAGTCGAGCGAGCGCGGGTATATCGCCGTTTCGTATTGTGATTGAATCCAGCCCGAAATGTTGGAAAAAGCTGGTTTATTTTCGTGAAGCTTTTTAGACACGGCAAACAAGCATGCGGGCGGCCTGTTGGTGAGCAGTTGCCGCAGCTTCTGGATTCAAGCAACACTAGAGACATCACTTTTTCGTTGCCTACCGTAAAACCTTCTTGAAGAAATCCTTGCTACTTGGGAAACCTGAGATCATTCCAGAATGTAAGTTTTCTAGGATGTAAGAATGTATGACAGCGAAATGCACAAGACCATGGAGAGTTTGGGGGAATTAATCCCCTGTCGATGTCGAGCGTTGCAGTGATAGAACGTAGCCGTGAGTATCATAGCAAACAGGTGGCCTACTCCGGTAGAAATTCACGAAATTTCGTGAAACTTTGGAAGGTTAAAAAGGGAGCAAAACGTGATTGGTATGTTATAATGGGTTTTATGTATTTTGTACAATAAAAAAAGGTTATTAGATGTCCCCCCTTGACTGTCGATCAACCATCTCCTGGTCAATGTCAAATTATGCCTATCTGTCGGAGTGACGAAATCGACCAGCTGCTGGTCGATCGTTCCCGCGCTTTCGTAACGACAAAATAACGGGTTGAAACTACACTGCTCAAACTTGCACAACTCTAGGCAAATACGATAAGGACGGCAAATAACATCACGTGTTGAACAAATTCGCACAGTACCTAAGTACGGTATTTTAAAGATTGAAAATTCACGTAACTGCGTGTTCGCCGAACAGGAGTAGTAGGGCCTTAGTTAAGAACAAAACTTGTAGGCAGTAAATGGAAAACGAAGAGGAGGGAAGTCTCTAAGGAGTTACTAATTGTTTCTAACAAGAATTAATATTTCAGTCATTCCTTAAGTAATACCTGAAAATTACTTACTTGCTGGTCAAATAATGTAGTACATTAATTGATTCAGTCAGTGCTTAGTCGAAGTTGCAGTATCATGCTAATATCAAGATCGGTGGGGCCGACCACACGGGCAAGCGCAGCCCGGTAGCGATGCGAGGATGCAACCACAAAACACTCTAGTGTCACCACAGATTATTATATACGGGAAGTGAAAGCATGAAAGTTTTTTATGCACATTATAAAAAATCCACTGTAAGTCTACGGATACGAATGGCCCAAAGCTGCACGCTCTGTGGCGTCTTATGGGGTAGGTATTCGTCTAGTAGTGGTAGGACCGTCTTTAACCTACTTTGAACACGTAAGGATAATGGGGCCTTTTTGACTATGAGTGTCAAATTTACTTTACCGAGGGATTTTAGGGCGATTTTTTGCGAGGCCCTGGGCACGTGCCCCAAGTGCCAAATGGGAAAGAGGGGCCTGGAAAGTAAATAAAAAATCCCTGTATTTTTAGAGCCTGTTTTGCTTTTTTTTATATCCAAACTGCAATATCCTCGAATTAAACTCTTCGAGTCTATGGTTTTTGAAGATTTGCTGACCCTGTACTACACTTTTTCGGCCCTTTTGAAGATATCCATACTTTAGCTCATCGGCAAAACCTCAGTTGGGACCTCCTCATTCCACATTTTGAGCGTACAAATCAAAAAAACGTGGACCTACCTTTTGGATTGAATACGTCCCTTCCAGTGTATCTATATGCAGTTGTAGGCTTTCCTCTCATTGGGGCACGCTTTGTTCCCGCGCTCACTTCATTGCACTGATGTAACATCACGCTCCGAAGAACCCTCCCTGCTAGGGTTCCTCATCCGCAATACTGAATAAGTTTTGTGTTTATTAAACACAAATAAAATACGATTCAAATTCAATCATTTATTGCATGTCGCTTTACGTTTAGGTATGGTGATAGTACGGAGAAGGTTTACAGCATGGCAATACATTATAATTTTCTATTTATTTATCAATTATTAGTTCGTACATAAAAAATACACTACAAGGCACAACATTGAGGAAAGCAAAAATACAGGTTACCTTTTCTCTAAAAACATATTCCTTCCAGCAGACCAAGTTAAAGTATACAATGTAGGGCAAGTAAGGGCTTGCTCAATAATTATTTACTTACTTACTGCGCTGGCTCAGCGACCCAAAGTGGATCTTGGCCTCCAACATGAGATTCCGCCACTCTGCTCTATCTCCAGCCACCCTTCGCCGGTCGGGCCGTTGCAAGTGACTGAGATCCTTCTCGACCTGGTCTATCCAGCGATACCTGGGCCGGCCCACCGGACGCTTCCCGGTTGGCCGACCCAGATATGCTCTCTTCACAGCCCGATCCGATTCCATCCTTTCAATGTGGCCGAGCCAGCGCAGTCTAGCTGACTCAATAATTATTTAGCACTTGAATATTAATTTGAATTCTTAACTAATACCATAAAAAATATAGAATTTGTAACATAGGTAATAATAATTATTCTTATAATATTGCATGTGGCAGGTAGAAATATGGCCGTTTTATATCCTTATCTTATTATTACTAATAAACTCTTGCATATTACAATGCAATAAGACTTAATAATGAGGAATGTTTTAAATTTTTTTCCAACATCTTGGGCACTATGACGGGGACATTGTATTTCTATTTTATTTAATGTTATTAACATAACATACCATCACGACTTTATCCCAAACGGGGTAGTCAGAGGCAAGTGACTGTTCCGTCATGGTGACAGAACACTCAGAAGCCCATTTTTCACCAATGTTATTAGAACCCTACGTGGTAGGTGGTGGGTGAGCCTTTCGCCGCTTCCGGGTTAATTTGGTATTTTATCGATGTTTTCCATCACCGGAGAGTTAGTCGGAAATTAAATATAAAGATTTTGGTTCTGGCCAGATTTGAACTCGGGACCACACGATCCGCGATCCGAGTTGGAGTGCTTAACCACTAGGCCACGACGCTCTGCTAGTAATATTAGTTCAATGTAAAAATTATTGGCGGATAATGTATGCGTTCTGAAATGTGAATAACTGTTAAGTAATTAAGTACGTACGAGTATATGATGAAGTCCCACGTAAATCAAATACAAATATTAAGATAAGTCAATAAAATTGGAGTTGGTAATAAATGACATAAAATAAAATAAAACATAATCTTTTGATAACTACAAGATATTAAAGTCTATAAACCAAATAACAAAGTAAGTGTAAGTAGGACCAATTAAAAAAGAAAAATACGTGAACATGCGTCTGATAGATTAGGCAATAATTATTTAACAAGCATAGTGAGATGTTATCTACGGTTACAAGTAGCGTAACGTGGTACCTACGTTTGACATTGATGTTTGACAACATGGCGGGAGAAATGAGGAAAACTCCTACAGTGAAACAACTTGGCAGTTTTATCGACGTGTTGTAATTCGTTGGCTACCTACTGATCGTTTTCTTAACTCGTGAGAAGCTAAATAATTCATTAGGAGAGAGTATCTACTCACTACCAAGCCGTGATGTCGCAACAGAATAAAATAAGGAAATACTAACACACATACTTATGTACTTTTATTTGGAGTGGGTGTTATCTTTATTTATTTATGCATATGTCTTCTATTGATGTATGTTTTTTTTAATTATATGTATTCTATTTATGTATGTATATTCATATTTATATTTGTCCAGGTTTTTTTTTTTGTTGTTTTGTTTTTTAATCATATTTTTTTTTTTTTTGTTATTGTTTTAAAGGAATGTATTTAGTTTAATCTCGTGCACCGTGTTCAATTTATCAGTTTGATCGTGTGGTTGACTAGTAGAGAATGCCTTTGGCATTAAGTCCGCTTATTGTACTTTTAATTTTGTGCAATGAAAAATAAGTAAATAAATAAATACTCGTGTTAGTATCCGGGGGGTGTGTTACATTGCTTTTTATAAACATGTACCTAGAAAGAAACCCTAGGAGGGTTTCTTTTTTACCGAAAAGCAGTGTAGTAAGAGTATATCGGCATCATACGATATTCAAGCTACGGCCACGGAAATTAGAACCCAATTATCTCGTAGTTGAACGGTACAACTTTTTTTTAAGTAATAATTTGCAGCGCTGAAGCATACAGGTTTAATCTAAAATTTAAAAGCCTTCAGTTTAAACACAAAACATAGCATACGATCTGCAGCTACAACCAGAGGTATCATTCATAATATATCATGTTTTAATTTCATGACATTCAACGTAATTTCGTCGGAAATTTCTATCATAATTTTTTTATATAAAAGTTGTACAGTCAACCACAGTTCAAGCGTATTGTGGTCTTCGTACCATAGCAGCTCTTGTAGAAACGCTGGCAGATTTAAGTTATCTTTATCTAAGATACCAAAAAAAAATGAAGAGTTTACAGACTTGCGCCTTTTTCCTAGACTTGCGTGACCGCCCAGGGTGTCGCCAGTAGGTAGGTTATACCGGCCAAAAACAAAATTCATCATGTGAAAAATTGCACCAAGTTCGACAAAAGCAAAAACACTCGCGACAGTGCGAATGGCCGCGACACTGATGCTGCACCGGTATTGCCTGTAAAATCACTGTGTCTGTGTGCGTGATCAAAATGGCGGGTGTGTTCTAAGCGGACTATCTGTCAGAGGCGCCGCGCCGCATGTGTAATTTTATTGTGATATTAAGTAGATACTAAACAAATGCCATTTTATTTTCAGGCCGCCCGACTACACGAAAGGGGTCTTTCAGACGCTCGGATTCAAAGAGTTTCACGACTACCTGATGTTGACCGCCGAAGAGAGGAACAGTGGAGCGGGGAGGAAACTCCTCGAGCAAAGTATTGAGAATATGAAGATAGGGACCCGTCGGTACGCGAGGAGACAGAACAAAATGGTCAGGGGTAGATTTTTAGAGCATCCTACTAGGGAGGTAAATAAACATAATATTATTCATGATCATCACACACATATACCTACATCATACCTATTAACATTTCCCTGTTTTATACAACATGTTTCCCCCAAATGTTTAGTATGACAGTTTTATTACCAAAAAATCAGATGTTTCATGATCTGCGATGTACACAAAAATAAAAAAACTGGCTAAGTACTATCATAAAAAGTTCAACAATTACTGTAACCCTTGCGTACTGAACCGACAAATCAAATAAGCGAAGAATTGCGTGCTATTAGTTTATGGCACATAATTTATGTCTGGTCTGGTTTCCTTTTTCTAATAAAAATGGAACGGTTTTACTGCATGTTATTTGTTCCAGCGTATGTGGGTTTTATTTCTTTCATTAATTACTATAAATTGGAATAGTAGCTGCAATAACAATAAATCTATTTTTTTTATTATGAAAATGTACGGCTCGAAAAGCGCCATCTAGTATCAAATAGCGTAATTTCTTCGTTCTTAAAAACTGTGTAACGACATCTTGTGGCGAGTGAACTAATTAAATCACACCATTCCATAAACTCTTCTAAGCTAAGAGGCAGATGGCGTTAAACTTGAGTTGTTTTTACAGGTTCCACCAATCTACGAGTTGGATACGACCGATTTATCGCATTGGGAAGAAAACGTTTCAAACAAAGCCATCGAAATAATAGAAAGTTACCTCAAGAAAACAGGTTGTCCCCATACACCAATTAAGACTGAAATAGATGATGAAAAGAAGAATATAGATGGCAACTCTCGGAATTACTGCTCGGACTGCAAAAGAATCATTCTAGGCGATAGAACATACGAAATTCATTTAAAATCGTATAAACATATGAGAGTGTTGAAAAGAAATAAGAAATTAGAAAGAAAAATCGCAGAAGCGCGAGATGTAGCTGAAAAAGAGCCATAAGTCATAAAACTTAAGACAATTTTTTCTTAGTAAATAAAACTGTGTTGATAAAACTAAAACAATTTATTAATTAGTATCTACTTATTCATTTACAAGCTGAAAACTATTCATTGTATTTCCTTTGTTGCCTCATCTTGTTCTAAAATTTTGTTTTTATTTTTAGGTGCTCTATGATCATAACTTTCAAATTCAGGATATTTCTTGATGATTTCATTGTAAGCTTCACATATTCTAGCAAATTCCATGTTAGCTATTTGAAAAGGTCTCGTGACAGGATCTACATCAGCCATTTGATACATCTTCAGTGCCATTTCCTCACGCACTTCCTCAGGAAATAAAGTCTGTGCGCCTCTAATAGAATATTTCTGCCTCATTGAGAATATTTGTCTGACAACTTTCTCCACCATTTTAAATGGCAATTTTATTATTGGCTGTTTCAAAGGTGTGAGTGTTACCACACCCACATCAACATCTGGCTTAGGTAGAAATGCGGAGCCCGATATATCGAACTTATACTTAACAGTGCACCAAGTCTGGCACATAACGGATAGCCGACACCTCTGTTTATCCAAGATACGGGCAGCCATCCTCTCAGCAACTTCTTTTTGAAATGTCAATGTCATCCTGGTGCGACCAAAAGCCCATGGCCCATCCTGCTGAGAAATCTTTTCAAGCCATCGTATCATTAGTATAGTTGACACACTAAAAGGTAAATTGCCAATCAAATGAACTGGGGGTGGAGAGTCTAACCAATCACTCTTCACATCTGATGGTATAAACTGTGCAATATCTGTTTTTAATATATCACCTTTGATTATATCCATATCAACTGAATCTTTGCAAGCATCTGCTAGAAGTTCTAAAGACGGAATAAAGCGGGGATCCTTTTCAATCAGAATGAGCTTGCGCGGCGCTTGTTGAATTATTGACCTTGTTATACCACCAGGGCCTGGCCCCACTTCGCAAACCACATGGTTTTCTATATTGCCTGCAGCGCGCACTATCTTGTCTAACAACCTAGGCTCCATAAGAAAATTTTGTGATAGTTCCCGTAAAGCACGCAATTTGTAAAGCTTAATAACATCTTTGATACTTGGTAGGGGAGGCAATCTAATTGGCAGAGCTTTCTTTAGTGCAGCCATTATTGCTGCACCTTAGCCGGTTCGTTAAAATCGTCTAGGAACGTCTCCTGCTTCACAGCAAAGATAGAATACAGGTAAATACTGAACACTCCGGCTCCGATCGCAAATCCAGTAAACCTGTTCCTTCTGTTGATTTGTTGCAACTTTGTAACTCGTTCGAGGTTCTTTTGCTCGATCAATTTCATGAAGTCAAGCTCAGCCTTCTTTAGCACGGGGTCTTGGGTGCCGGTGCTAATTTTCGGCTTGAAACTGTAGTCGCCCATTACGCTGTTGAAAATTCAGAAAAGTAACCTCAACTTCGCTGAACTGAATGAATCAATCAATTCTACTTTTGACGTCTTAAGCCAAATATGGAAAGAATACAGATAAAAAAAAGACCGAACAAAATCTTTTTCTTCGACCAATAACAAACTTGGACAAACGCCTATTTGCCAAGCACTTGTTGTACATTGTTTAAAGCAACATTTTCGTGTAGCCTTTTTCGTGATATATTAACAATGTCTATGATTTTCTGTCGACTTCCGGCAATTTTTTTTAAATGTCCTCAAGATTTGCCTGCAACTATGTTCGTGTCGTCTTGTCAAATGACTGAATAAATCTACATCAATGTGCACAATTAATATTTGAATGAGAACAAACCACAATGTTCCTTGTTCGTGCATGCCCTATAAACAAAATAAATAGGTACGCACAAAAAGACAGTGAACATTAAAAACAACAGATTTTTGGTTTTTCTGTGTTGGTTTTCGTAAGAACCATGTGTCATATATTTTCTATATTTTAGTATTATAGTTTGCTATAAATAAACTTGAACATACACAAGGAATTGTAAATAAATTGTTTTAAATTAACTCCTTAGCTGTCAAAACCAGGTGAAAACACAACAAAAACAGCTGTTCATGACGTTTGGTAACAACAAAACAAAGAACATGCGCGCTGCGTTCTCTTTCTAAACAAGGCCTCTCGTTTTCGCGCATATATTGCATTGGAGTCGAACTGGCTTCGTCGCATCAAAATCGTCAAATCCCGTTTCGCGTCGAAGTCGTTCGCTGGTGTGTGCGGTGGGCGCACCACTCGATCTTGTGAAGTTTGTTGATCATTGTGTTGCTAATATGCCATTTATTTCGAAAGACTGGCGATCCCCGGGTGAGGAGTGGGTGAAAACTCAGGAAGGATGGGAAAAAAAGAAAGTGCTGGAGTGCACTGCGCAGAGGTAAGCAGTGTTGCAAAACAAATTGTTCCTTTGTTCACATTTAGTTCAACGCAACCAAATAACCAATCTGCGTTTAATTAACTACTAATTCAAATTAGATTTACGCTTTAGTTTTTCAGTATTAAAACATAGTGATTTTGTGACTGTTATAAAAGCTTGGTTTTGTATTTTGCATTACAGATGTCCCGCAATAACTAACTTTAATAACACAGACGTTAATCAGCCAAAGTCTTGGTAAGTGTTGTATAATTTGTTGTTATATTATCGTTGCAATTTGTTGCTGCTGTTTCCGTGGATCAGCTGTTTTGTTGTTGTGTTACTGTTATTGATTTTCTTACGCGAGTGTGAGTAAGTCCTTCGCCTCGTTTTGAGACACGGACGTTTGTGTTGTGTACACGAAGTACCTATGTAGGTACCTACCTACCGAACTGTAGATATGGTTATAGGTTAAAAACAAATCTCAAGCTCGTCGTAAAAAGTAGGTACATACGATGTAGGTACGAGTCTTTAGAGTGAACATATTTTATTACCTAGGTACTTAGATTTTTTGTAAAAAGCAACTTTATATTTTTTTTATCTCTTTACCATTAGGTTCTTACTTAAGTAATATGTACTTGCCATATTTTTAATACCCGGGAAATATTTAAGTAGTTATGATGCCTATGTAGAGTAGGAGAGGGCCTACCTCTTTATAATTTTTAATTAATTTTAAAATTCCGTTTCAGGCAGGATTTTTTAAATAATTTGCTAGTATTTTTTGGCCCTAGGAGTAAATTATGACACGTTGCAAATTGGCTTTTAATTTCTTCATTTATTTTATAAAAATAACTTTAGGTAACATAAAAGTTCTAATATTTGCATGCATGGAAGAGGAACGTAGGTACTTTTAAGAAGATTAAACACCTAACTACTAGGACTGAAGAGTCCTTCCCTCCTCTATGTAGGTACCACATCTACTCAGAGCTACAAAGATATTTATAAGTCTTCACCATAAACTGCTTTTTAACCCATTGATCGGTAAGCATCGATCGCTACATACAAATCTATTAGGAAAAACATCTAAACTCTTAGTAGGTTTTAGCCTAAAATTGGTTGGTTCCGTGTCTAGTCTTATTATAGTCCTTCCTTACTAGTGAAAGACCTTGACCTGGGTACAGAGAGATAAAAGCAGGTGTGCCATAGTCTGGGGAGAGAATGACGCAGAAGGTAAAGTGATTTTATAAACACGTCGCTCAGGCGAAACTACTGGGAGTACCTAAGTATAAAGCTTGCTTAGTTTGGGGGCAGATTAAAAAAAACTGAAGGGGATGTACAGTCAAACGCATAAATAAACAGCTATAAGTCAACAAAGATTCTGAAAGAATTCTCGTATTGATATTTGTGTTGTGGCTAATGTTTTGCTCAGATATTTTTGAGGCCTTGGAAACGTATAGATATTTATGCTTTTGACCTTACTTCCTCAGGTAGTGAAGGACCAGGTACTACTACACTCCCTAAAGATGTAAGCATATTCCCAATTCCACTCGCCTACTCGTGCGGCTGCATATACAATAAAGTCAGGTTCAAAATAACCGCGAAACTTAGGGATTTTCTCGGGATGCCGTCCTTTGGATATCTATTGATTAGTTGGGTTTAAGTTTGCTGTGTCGCAAGATAAGATTGCGTCTACTAATTATATTACGATGTGAGTAACATCCAAGACAAAAGGGAACAGATAGCGGTTCCTCCATCTTTTCGGTAACAAAGAAAAAATAAGTAACATTGAGGTCGGTTATACAGAAGCTATCATAACCAGGGGACTTACTACGGTGCAATAATAACGAAATTTCCTAAAACTTTGGAAGGCTAACAGCTTGATGATCAGGATACCAAAAAATCATAATTTTTTAAAGCCTCTCGATTCATGTTACTACGTGTTCTGACGAACGGGAGTAGTCCCCTGTTCCCTGAAGTATTGTGCGGAGAAAATAAAAAAAGGGTTTTCACCAAAGCTAGGCCAGCCCAGATCGTAGTGGCCAGGTCAGATCGTAGTGGCCAGGTCAGATCGTAGTGGCCAGGTCAGAACGTAGTGGCCAGGTCACTAGGATCACTCATCCGTGGTTTCTAGATTCTACGGAGTAGACTAATTTATTGCAATAATTTAAGCCACCTACTGACATATAAAATGCTATTACAAGCCTTACATAAGAACTTAGAGAATACTTTGCGGTCTTCTCTTTTTCTTCTAAGTAGATTGCTTCACTGTGTCCAACGTTGTGTGCGTGATTATCTAATTTACTATAAAGGGGGAAAGATCTTCACCAGTTGGGTTTCTGATTTACTCTTAGAAAACCATGTGCCGTTGTCCTTTTTTATTAGTGTCATTCTGCTTGTAGGCTTTCACTTGTTGTTTGAATTTAATACAAGTGTGTGCATCTAGGTAGTTATCTCCTGGACAGATATTACCCAACTTGTTTAAGATTTCAATCAATCAATTTATAGCAACAGACCTGGGAATCTTAGATGCTATCCTCAAAATGTAATAAAGCACTGTGTATATCAATGATGAATGACGCATAGTCTTAAATTAAGCAAAGCCAAGCTAAGGGACCAATAAACCGATTAAGGTATTTAATAAGTCTAATGCACCAAGTATAAGTCCTGCCGCCCACGGCTGCATTAAATGTGGACCTGACTCAAATACTCGTTGAGACATGTTGAAGCAGGAAAAGGATACGGGTATTTTTAACATCTTAATATCCGACTGAGTAGCATGGTATTTTAAAACCGAACCACTTGTATTAGAGATGCAGCAGCATAACGTTATTATGAATAGTCGTAAAAACCTTCTTCTTGATCTAAATGGAAGCATAAGGAACTATGGTATTATGAGTTATTATTATGTAACAATATTTTATAGATACTAAAGTGCGAAAGTTAAATGGCGCCCAAATAGTCGATTTTTAAGTTCACTGATGACGACCACTCAAATCTGCATTGAAAACATTTCCATATAAGATGAAGTCCCTACCATGTAGTAAAGTAAGACACGTAATCACAAAATGACTACTAAATATATCATACGAAGACTCTGAAAAACTAATAACTACCTTGCGTTGACCTCAATTCACACTTTATTAACACGTAAACACACAATCACAAACAAACTAACACACCCAGCCACACACTCACGCCAACAAACACATACAACACACACACTCACACACCTACATAAAGCATGATTTTCATTTATTTATTGTTAATTAAATTTCATTTTATGATACTTTTTTTTTGTCTTTTTCACCTGCGATATTGACGGTGATCCGGTGTCTCAGTGATAACGGATTTTGTAAGTAAATAATTTGCGACACAAGCCTCGAGCTTAGTGCAGAAACCACTGATAATGATGTATGGCTGTAAATAGTTACTTTTTGGTCAATATTTTTTTTAATATATTTGAATGTGGTGACTAGTACTCCCTACAATCCTTAAAAAATATTTTAGGCATTTTATTTTTGAACTTACAAGTCTTACAACGGAACGTTAAAGTTACACAGAGCCTGAGATTTGAATCTACCAGATTTACCATTGATAGAATCGGTAAGAATCACGTCATCTTTAGTCAAAAAAGGCAAAAATCTATCCCCAGGAGGGCGATACTGATGAGTAGGCACGCAGCTTAAATAAGCCAGTCATTACATTCCGTGTTGTAAGTGTATTGGAAATTGCACATCTGGTACGAGTATACCTGCCTGCTGCTTTGGTATGTTTCTTCGGCGATTAGTTCAACCCCATTAAGAGAGTAGGTTACGTACAGTTTAGCGTTCAGAAAGTGTATAATGTGGTGTCATATCATTAACTAACATAATTGCACATGATTTCTACTAATAGTCAATCCAATGTTCAGTTTACAGATAGGAATAAAAGATTACTCGAGTAAGGTCCGGGCTTCAATTTTTTTTAAATAGGTCACCTAACCTGCTGAAAGCTAAGACCTTATGTTATTTATGAGATCTAATCCGAATCTCAAAGCTCATCTTAGCGTTTTTTCAATTTGGAGACAAAGTGCCATTCGTGATATTACCGGGCAGTATTGCGGTAATAAGTAGCACATATAAATAAGCCATTCTACGATGAGTAATATAAATAAACTCGAATAAGTTGCTGCAACACTGCTTAAGCTTAACTGGCATCAGATTGCGGCCACATAATGTCGAAAATTTTCAAAACATAAGTTGTTTTTCTTAAGATATCGCTCATAAACTCGTATTTTCAATATTCATAGCAACGCAACAGCGCGGAAAATTATACGAACATAAAACCTGTAGAGTGCATTAAATGATTCACACAGAAATGCACTAAATTCGTTTAACAAAATGTGGTACGAGTATAATGCAAGCATTTTAATTTGACTCCACCTTCTGCTTCCTATTTCACAGTTCATTTACCTTTTCGTGCCAAAATTAGCATTTGTTTACATACGAAAGGCCTTACATTCGTTGTTACCGTTCTTTGTAAACATGACACAGATTAATCTATGTAAAGCTTCGGACAAACTTGACCCGTTTCTAAAATAGGTCAGAAAGAATTTATAGTTTAGGCTTTTCGGGCATCTGAACTTTTTTATGCCATAAAATGTACGCATATTGTCCATATTTCGTGTTTCTAGCTTACTGAAGCGAGTTAGGAACATTAATGACAGTCTGTCATCGATGATAATTTGAACAGATGTCTACCTTTCCTTTCTAACTCTCTTTTTAACTCCTTTCATTATGTTCCTTATATCGCTTACGAGTATACCAGGGATAATTTCACTGAACCACTATGAAAACTTGATCACTAAGGCCAACGAAGTTAAGAAATCGAGCAATGTAGGAAAAATACGCGAAACCAATTCTTAACTGATCTGAAACTTTCCATCGTTGCAGTAAGCGGTATATGCTTGCTTAGGCGGTCTGTAAACATCTGCTCTGACAGACAGTGTAATGAACTAATGGCTTTTAATGGACATCAACCTGTCTTGTAGACGAACTTGAAACCAATCTTCGCGTTTCATCGTTGCCAATCTATATTGACAGCCAAATTATTCGAGATTGAGTCACGACTCGTGAACTTTCAATCTAGAAGCCTACAAGTTCGGTCGACGAACGTTTGCCCTTGGGCCGCCTAAACAATGTTTTCTTTCATCTACTATACTGCATTGAAGGCGCTGCGCAGACGTAAAGAGAGACCATGGATGGAAGACATTAAATACTTATTAGATACTTTTGAAGCAGACACAAAATACCTACTATGGCAGCAAAACACGGTGACTACTAGGATCGCAGCATGTTCACCCATCAATCAATGGATTGCTTAATGCTTGGATGGATTACTTAAAAAGAGAAAAAGCATTATAATACAAATGCTAAAAAACGTCATCTAGATAAGCAATGACCTTTAAAGTTTTCAAATAAACCTATTATTTGTGAATGAGATTTCAGACAGACCCTACTTTATCGAAAAATCTGAAGACTATTTGAATTTAATAGATGACTAAAAGATTTAAGTTAAACAATACGGTTAAAAAAAATTAAATTTAATAATATTTGCAGTCTGAAATTTAGTCTGTACTTCTGTAGGTATTAACCATGACCAGTTTTATAAGCAAAACTGTCTACGCTTACGCAGTCTGGCGCCTAAATTGCGTTTCGATCGCCTGTCAACCTGCTCATAAATTAAATGGGCCCCGCCTGAATCTGTGCCCTTTCGGCACGCCTTCGTAAAAGCTTCGTGAAGGCAACCATTTGGGAATTGCACTCATATCTACGAGTAGATTGTGCACAAACTATCTGATACGGAGCTTTGAAATAAATTGCCCGAATACGCTCTGGTGGTTTGAAACAAAGAAAAATTCCACTTTAGTTCTGACTATATTCTAAGCAAATGTAAGAGAAAGCAGTAAAATTGCGGTTGTATCATAGATAATAACATAGCAGATGCAGATTGTGTTGCAAATGAACAAGGAAACATGTTTTTACGTGGACGATTGTATACTTTCAATACGGTAAGAGATGTAGAGCCTTTAGACTCTTTACCTTAGTGCTATTAGTAAGTATGTGTGTATTGCAGTCGTAAAATAATATGTAACCTGTTTGCGTTATGTTGCCTTCCGCCTTTTATGTTACATAATATACTGTATGACTAACAGGTCTTAACGAGATGGTTTGTTGATGATCGATATGAGCGGGTGTCGGAATCGGAGTCTGTTTGGCCACTAGCCACGATTTAGTCAACTTCTGTGTGTCGTTTTGTGTAGACACCGTTATAGACATTTTCATTTAGAAATAAACTTACACAAATCTCCCTCAGATCTTAAATCCTGGAGCAGGCTGTGCTTATTACTGTTACAACTGCTGCACATATTCATTCATATCACTGCCAAAACTACCTTAAAACACACGAGTGACACGACCCACCCCACCTTTTTAGTGTTGTTATAATTCGTGCTTCTTATTAGGTTCTAAAAACGAAGTCTAAAAACGCAATTTAAACAACCGGAGAGTTTTATTATCAACCCTTTCGCAGAATCTGGGTCACGGTCGAAAACGTTACCTTCATTTTAATACATAAAGGCATAGTTTAGTTATTGTGAGGTTTTTTTTTATTCCAATCACAAAAGCTTTTTTTGCAAAGGATAAATATGTATTGCCTAAATTGTGTAATGCTTACAAAATATATTTTCTTGAACGAGCTAACGGAAATTCCCTTGTCTCTTGATAAAGTGAAAACAATTTCTATCATTAAAATTGCGATTCAAAACAAATGACTAGTATTAATTTTGATTCTTATCAGATAATTAATTTATGGGGCTATTATTTACAATGATTAGTCATATAGAATGCAGTGTTTACTATCTTTTGATTGAAAAGCCGATACAACGTTGGTTCCCTTCATAGGTATATATGTATATCCTATGTTCACATAGTCCGTCTAGCCATGTCAATTTACCTTCTCTGTTCAGTAGCTTGCACATACACAACATCGTATTCAGTTGTCAAACTTTCAGTCTTTCTAATCATACTTGGACATAAAGATTGAACCCTGTTATGAATATTTGACAGTTTGTGGTAACTCGATGTGATGCCGTTCACGTATATTTTATTATCACTATCTGGAAGGTTTTGAAAACAGTTATTCTGCAATAAACATCTTCCCGCCGCTGCAATTTTAAAGCGTCGGTTTCAACTCCTAAAAGGCACGCCATATTTGAGATCTATTTCTCAAATATAGGTCAGAGAAGCTTGCCAAACGGTGAGGTGTAGCTCCGCAATAACTCATATTCAACCTTAGGCGTATTGTCTCTCGTACAAGTTGTTGTGGTCTTATTACCCTTGGGAAGTCGGAATACCGGTTTAAAGGGGAAATTCCTGTGAGATTTGGACATACATTTCAAATTCCATTCCGGCCATACGCTGTTCTTGATGTTTTTGGCAAACGAAAATTAGGCTTTGTTTTGGAAGAATTAGTAGCAAATTGAAAATAGAAGGGAAAATCTTTGATGCCTATCAGTTGTTATACTGGGTATTCCACATTTTGCAGCAGTTCAAATAAACTGCTTTCTTTTTTTATATTACATAGCTGGTTGGTTCTAGCAACTTGAGAGCACTTGTCGACGTCCTATTTACTATCTACTAAACTCCAGCTTGAGTCCCTAGGATGAGGTAAATTTTTTCTGGTATCTATCTTTCTATAAAGTAACTCTCTCATGCAATGGGACCAAAATATAGATTAATGGCATCACCACTCAAAAGTGACTTATGAAACGTAAGTAATTTACGTCACAGTATCTTGCAACGCTTTCACTGAAATCGCTGCAATTGTTCGTAATTACCCCTAGTGGCCGATGCCATTGTTGTGGGACTTGTGGGCGCAATGATGACGTTCGTGGCAAATTACTGTGCAAACATCGAAGGTCCAGTCGACCGACCACAGCTAGAAAGTAACTATACGTGCTTAAATGAATGAACATACGTCCTACTCGCGAAATAAATGAATAATAATAATCCACTGTCCATAAGCTAAGATGTGGTTGGCTGTCATTCGGATCTTTAACCTTTTTATTTGAGCGTTTTGGCAAACCGTTTATTCAACTTACACCCTTATTGTATAATCGATCCAAATGTTTTAAGAGGTGATAGCATCCATGACAACAAACGATTAAATTCTGAAAAATATCAGCTATTTCATAACTTTATAAGACGATTGGTGAAAAAATAAGAATGTCTGTGTCAATTTATGCGGCATTGTTTTGGACTAGCTGTACAATGTGGTCTTACCTTCCTTGTGGTTTACAAACAAGGTGTAACCTCTACTTGTATCGTAGTGGTTGCTTTGGCATCCTCGCTGATGTAATAATCGAATTTGAGCTTTAACATAAAGGGATGTCTTTGATACTTTTCAAGTAACCTCTTAGAACATCGCCATCTCCTAACAGCATCAACATCTTGGCATCGCCTGTTTGGATTAGGGTTAAAGTTGACTTTTAATGCGACAATGCAGATCATTTCTCTTTAATATTTTCATTTCTACGGGGTGTTCATTATGAATTATAGGGGAATGAGGGTTTTCGATACTTTTTCTGCGACCAGTCGGCGCTGCCGTTGCGTCGGTCCAAACAGCTGTCAGATCCCATAGATTCGTACCGAAAGTATAATTTGTTTCTTGAAATTCTATTAATTTGGAGGTGTTATTGATTTTATTATGCATAACGGCTAAAAACAAGTCGCCGAACTGAATATTGAGCTCAAAAACAGAGGCGCAAAAGCCACTGGTACTAAGGAAAAGTTTATTTAAAGTACTAACTTAAGGTACTAAGTTAGTATTTGTTTACACAATTTGATTTGGTTTTTTAACTTCTGAATTGCAGTTCTTTGTGTTTCATTGAGATGTAATTGAATGTATATTATTAAAGCAAAATAACCCATGCTTTGTTAACGTACATTAATCAACTACAACTCACAAAACACAAAAACGTATAGTAATTAAACATAATAAACCATGCTTTAATAAACATTGATTAAGGAGGCTATTTTTTTATTCGAGTAAATTTATCACTACGAATGGCTACAAGCCACTGTATAATCGGTATTTATCTCCCGTAGGAAACTTATGCACTCCTGATTTATTTGCACACATAAGCACTGCACATTCAACACTATATCCTTTAAGAAAACAATTTTCCTATAGTAATGTTATTAAGAATAAATTAACCAAAAAAAATACCGAAAAATACGGAAAGTGTATGTATTTGACAGTTGATTGAACCTAACGCTACAGTGCTGCCATCTCACGGAGGCCATTTCAAAAAAATCATCCTAATTTAAGGCCCGTATTCTAGAATCATACTCAAGCATTGATTTGTACATAAGAAGAGATTTGAAAACGTCAGTTCATACAAAAACGTCACTCAGATGTTTAATCATGTACAGATTTTGTTTCAGAATACTGGCCTTAATCATGATTAATAAAAAAACCAAGCAGAATTGCTATGAGCAAATAAACTCATTAGCAGAGAGATCTACATACAGTTTTTGTTCTTAATCCTTAATGAAATTACTGAAAATGGTTGCGAGAATGATCTTGAAAACTATCAATCTAATTGGCCTAATTTGTATGTATAATTGATTCAATGTTTTAAAACCAGTTTTCACGCACGGCAGATTGTATTTATTACCAATCAACATTTTTCGTTGCACGTATTTTAGCAGTTGCGATAGAGAAAAAATAATAGCCGTTGTTGCAATAAGTTTAAAAACTAACCCGACAAAGTTTCATTGTTTTGAAACGGTAATTCTATCACACGTAACTGGCGAGCAATAAAAGTTCGGTTTTCGAAATAAACGCGGGAATTAACACAATAGGAATGAAGCGAGTTAATCCGGACTGGGTCGGCGAAGCCAGTAAATCGTTGAAGATGTTGCCTAATGGACTTAACTAGTTATTTCTAACAAGATTAAAAGGATTTCAAACAGTAAATTATATTGGCCAATAATGCTATTTACCTAGATAATATTAACCTAGTTAATGCTCGATCGATTGACTAAAATTTATTGTCTTTTATAACCCCTTTTTGCTTATTGGAGGACCAAAAATGTATTGGTATGTAAAGCTAGGAATTTCAATTAGCTGGACTTAAGTCTCACAAGTGACTTACAACGATGGAGATCCAGTTAT
Source organism: Udea olivalis (assembly GCA_947369235.1). Taxonomy (NCBI): domain Eukaryota; kingdom Metazoa; phylum Arthropoda; class Insecta; order Lepidoptera; family Crambidae; genus Udea; species Udea olivalis. The sequence continues at coordinate 3,310,039 of OX376353.1, forward strand.
GGTGCATAATTGAGGCTTTCATAATGATAATAAAGTGCATGAACTATTCAAATTATGCGAACGCTTTAAAATATCGTATAAAGAACGGAAGAACTCCCAAATTAGATTAGATTAACTACATCGGAGCGCTGATTTAGCAGTTTGACATTTAATTGCTTCACTAACGAAACAAAACCATTTGAAACTCCCAAACGGGAATGGAAATGTTTAGAACGCTAACAGATGCGGCTTCGGGTGATTAAAGGTTGGTCGTTGGCCGATCATCCTTGGCTGAGAGCCAGGGTGCCAGCGAGGGGCTCGCGGGCCGTTAGCTGGCGAAACTATTCTGTCTATGGACTGTTCCATTTCCAAATTAATGTTCTTACTAGTCTGCAACTTTTCATTACTAGCTGTAAGTGAATCGAAAGATCGTGTAGCAAAATCTTTTAATAAGTTTTCTCCAGACTATGTTAGTAGCGGTCCATGTTGCAACCCTGAATTCAAAGCTACCAGAAATAGGGCTAGAAGATCGCAAATGATGTAAAAAACAAACACCTGTACTTACTCGTAGTTAATTCCTGTCACGTAATATAAAGCCGCAACACTGGCCGCTCAAATTAGGGTATAAACAAAAACTTCTGGTCAGATAATACTGCATAGTAAATACCTACAGTGTTATGGCCAATATTTTTTTATGAATAAGTACAGTCTTTAGTCTCAGTTGGTTTGCTTTCTTTTATAATTGCTTTTTTTTTTGACAAAACGCTCCAATCCACGCGCCAAGGAAAGTTCTGCGAACGTAAAATAGTAGTGCATTTATTTTCTCAGAATGCTGGTTTCATTACATACACGCTTCGCAACGACCTTCAAAGACGTCTCAGCTTTACAACCCGGCGACCCAGAGCTGGGAATGCGAAAGACAATGCAATAATGCCTCTAAAAAACCCTAATTTACCCGGATCATTTTATTCTGTAGTTCAGCGGTTTGAGTCAAAAACCTTTCACCTTTTTAAAGCCCTTATAGCAAGCAACAGTGTGAATGCATGTGCTGAATAATATATTTCAGAAAATAGGTACTTTAAAAATGATCTGCGTAAGTTATACAACTTTGTCTCAGATCAAGGCAGTGCCTGCCTGGCAGAAACTATCATGGGGTGTTCTGTGGTTATAGTAAATTAATACCTACTATTACTTCATTTAATAAAACATTAAAAATAAGAAGCAGGGGTGCTGAAATGAATGATTTGCATTTGACGTTGCCATGACGATCACTATCTGAGTCTAACTTGAACATGGCAAAATTGAAAAGCCCTTCTGCCACAACGTATTTTAAGAAGGGATTATGTAACATTTTAGATTTGGTAGAGTAATAGTGACACTAAAAATGTGTTCGGATAAAAACCCCCTGCTTCTTTTAGGTTTTTACATCGACAATATAGTTTGATGCAGGGAAAAATAGTTTAAGCAAATGCCTCATAAATTCTGAAGTTCTCTTTTCTTCTTCATAAACGAGTACAACAACAATATCAAATCCAATATTCTTCTTGGTATCCTCAAAATCTAATATAATAGTATCTCCAAACATTGTGTGTGATATAGACGTCTTTGCGGATAAGCCGCAAAAATTCTGGCGCAAAGTAGGTAGGTACTTGAGTCTCTTACGGCTGTCCCCGTTTGACCTGTTTGGCCAGCCGTTACTATGATGTTAATTGTAATTGCCTTCAATATGTTTAAATGTCAAGTAGTTTTACTTTTCCTAATTTTGATTAGTAAGTTACCTTATGATAATGTTTAGTCCACATTGCATGCCGTGGCAGCCTTTAGTTAAGACGGCATTTAGTCCTTGTGTACACACAACTTTTCTGTTATTGGTGTTTGTCTTGTTGGTTGTCCTAATGAAATAAATAAATAAATAAAAGTCACAGTGACTGTGGCATTGGTGTGAAGTTCTTCAGTAGGATCAGCTGCGCGGAGTGCAAGGCCGTTTCAATAATAATAACAGTTGAACTTCCCTCTATCCGTCCGTTGTCGCTCGACAAGGTCAGGGATTGTGCATTACATAATGCAAGTGCGTTATGTTCTGATATTCTTGTCCTGTATCACTACACACATTGCCTGATAAATTGTGAGAAGTTGCACATAATTTTTAGAACGTTGTTTGATTAGGTAGGGATTTCATTATAAAAATACAATTTGTACAGTATTCCTACAAAAACAGAGATTTACAACGATGAAAAGAACTTATTAAGATTATTATTGCATTTCCTTCCTTGTTTTTTTTTTATTTTGCGTTCATATTTGCTTTTGTTTAATTGTTGTCTCTTTTATTACGTATCTGGTAACTACCTGACAATTAATTTAAAAAGAGTGTTCACATGTATTAATCTTAGCGCTTTTCTAAATTAATTAATACTTTTAAGCGCAATGAGATTGTTGCTTGCTTGCCAGCAATAATCTCATAGCGATTCTAATTCACAAATCACATCCTAGCTCCTTTGAATCTCATTGATTTTGGAGAAAACAGAAAGTGTCCTGTGTTGTCTGCTGCTGACTATAGTTTAAACTATTAACAAACTACATGCGACCGTCAGACATGAACATTGCGCACGCGTCGACCCGGAATCGCTTCAGTACAGGAACAACTGGTTCGAATAACACTACCAGCTTAACTTGATCCACCCTATCTTAACAAATACAAGACCCCAAAGCTTTTGCTCACTGGAGAGTTAGAAATGCATAATGTTTCGCTGTTCTATTTTTAAATTGCGTTCTTATTACGAAAACTTTCAATGTGGTCAGTATTCCATTTGTGAAAGAGCATTTCTTTTTTAAATGTGTTGGATTTACTGGCAGGCAATGCGGTCAACTCAAGCAAGATGCCGATTGTTTCTTTCTTCACATTATTATTTTAGAAACAAATATTTAGAGAAAATTATAAAAATAATTTTATTTAAGTAACTTACCACAAATACACCAAGATATAATTTTTAACCGGGTCTGCTATAGCTTGGAACAGTTAGTAAAAAATTGATGACGAATATCGCCATGATTTGTCGTGAGCCGTAACACGTTCGCTGTTGATCACAGGGCGAAGCCCCTATAGATTGCCAGAGATCGACATGGGGCAACGTCATAGTAAAAGTAGTACTATGGCAACGTTCTGCTGTAGGATATTAGTTCTTCTAACTTATCCGCTAGAGTACGTCTAATAAAATTAAACTTAACAGTTGAGTAAATACGGTTACAATTTCTGCAACAAACTTGCTCTTATTTTTGCCATCGATTGTCTAAGCCACACTCCGAGAGCTGACAGCGAGCACTTTCCTTTTCGTATCCCAATCCGGCAAGTTCCTATTAGTAGATATGTAACGTAGCACTTTCACGCGACACTCGACTAGCGCCGTAGTAATTAAAAACACATTAGTAAGACTTCGTGCTTGCAAAATAACGACAAATTGTAGAGCCATTTTAAAAAGATTTCATTCTTGGCTAGTGCAATAAAAAAGGAATTAAAAAGTTAATTGTGGCGTTGAAAACGGTTAAAGTACAGACAATATGTGAAGGCCAATTAGTTTTAAAGTTATGGTTCATACTATGAGTTGTACTTAGTAAAATTGCGTAACGTAACTACAGTAGTTAAATACTAAAAGTGCGAAAATCTTTAAAAAATGCGACGTTTACGATCTACCACAAAGCAAACCCTCTTAAGGTAAATAAGATCGATTAATGGTATCAAACTTCTTACTTTCAGCCTTTTGTTATTTCCTACTGAAACAAGGCTAGGAGGACATCCTTGGCCATAAAACTTTCGTAGCCCATACATTTTATGTTCTTCTGTCTAAAGTGATGCTCTCGCAACCGTTTTGACCACCACCATAATAAGATTATCAGAGTCCTAAAACATAGATTCAAAGAACGGTAGTAAACTATAGTAGCAAAATATTTATATATATATATAGCTACAAAATATTTATAGCTACTTTTGAGTAGATACTAATATTGCATCCCTACGCGCATTTCATAATACTGTAGTTACTTAGTGGTAAATCTTGATATTATGCGAATTAGCCATGGTCTACAGTTACAATAATAGACAAAGGTAAAAAAAAAAGACTTTCCTTTTTTTTACTTTCTTAGACCACATTTTCATGTACCTACTGTACCCGACTTAATGGCAAATAAAGATATTATATTTCTATTCTACACTAGAAAGAGATACTATTAATAAATTGACGTGAAATCAGTAAAAGATAATAATAAACATTGAAAGAAATTCTTAAAGTAAAAGAGATTTCAACGAACGATTGCGAAAGTGGATAAATGTTCTCTCATATCCTGACTTTACGTTACGCTCATCTATCAAAATCAGCTTCTTATTCGAAGTATTTGAAAACAACCGGAAAAGCGCATACAACAACACCGCACAGCTGTTCCAATTACTTTCCCATTACGAAAGAGCAATTACAAACAAAGCTGTTCGTTGTTTTGTTTATTTGCCGTGTGTCATGCCTTGCTTGTTGCGAGTAGCTCGTCTGCTATGAAGAGAACCCCGTGTCAACGACCTGGACCGCTCAAACTATTGCACTATATTACGTCGACCAGCCTCACTTGAGCCACGTTCCCTTCGTAGGCTTGCTACAAACGGATTCGCTGGCATGCTTGAATGCATCTCTGCGGGTCTCACTGACTGGTCGCATGCACTTCGCTGAGAAATGTAAAAGATACAAGATGTCTGCCGCTCCATTCTAAAACTGTTTTAGATATCATTTGACTTGAAACAGTATGATAGCAAATGCTCACCTACATAATGTGCGGCTATTAAATCCCCATCGGGTAGTCAAAATGCCGTCATTATGATGACGAAAAGAACACTTGAGATTCAACTCTACTCTAAACGCGGCAGGTAGACAGTCTACCAGTTTTCATCAAATTACTTGGATTTTAGAGAGACTGCACCGCAAATACTAATAAAAGATTTATTTGGGTGGGTGACTTACTAGCTAAAATGATGCTGCTTCCCCTAATGAGCTTTTCAGGCTCTTTTTCGCCGTACTTTAATTAAAACCAGCTCAAAATCTTTCCTATTTTGCTGTATATTTGACCGTCCGAAGCTTTCCGCTTTTTCAAATCGTTAACCCGTAGCGCAATTCGTCTGTGCTTGCAAATGTTTAAACGCGAGGATGTAGCTCTTCAATTTCATCTTTTTTGACCGGTTAATTCACTGCTCTTGCCTATTTAACTAGACTCAGAAGCCCACTTGGTAAAGCTTTGGACAATTTTTCTTGTCCTTTGGTTTGGATTAAAAGGCTAATTCTAAACATGCAAAAGTTGGAAACTAAATAAAAATCACCGCGTATTTTCCAACTGCTATGTTTCTTGGCTTGCAATAAGTAGGTGTTGGAATCATAAACCATTACATGATTTCCTGTCATAACAAAACAAGCAATCAAGGTAAAAACTTTTTTCTCTTAGAAGTTGACCGTCATTTAAAAATGACTAATATATAACAAACAAATGTTGCTGACACATCCGATGCTTGCCTTCCAAACCGGACGATTTGTAGAACTGCCGTAATTTTAAACATTATTTCCGATACGTTACGTAAAGGCTTTCTAACGACGAAAAATGTCGGCTAATGTAACAAAAGACACCATTGGTTTCATAGAACGCCATGACTGAGGTTAAATCGAGGAAGGAGGTGGGGATCCAAGCCATTAGTACTTCGTTGTGAACACGACCGTAATGACACACGAAATCGAGATTGGCTCGTTAGGAGTTGTGCAACTGGTGATATTAATATGTAAAAACATGCAAATTTTGTTAAAAATATGGTTACCTCAAGCTATGATGTGGTGAATACTTGTGAATACTTTCGTAAAGACATCGATGGGGCCAAAGTAACTGACCTAGCCCAGGGGATTAGTTGAAGCCCAGAAAATGTTAAAGTAACAGAACTATTTGGTGGCAAACGCAGATCAAATCTATAAGCGTATTAAATGTACAGCAGTAGTTAATTAATAGCAGTTATTGTGTAACTTAATTCTATGAAGACACGATTTGCGTAGTGCGCTTTAGAGCAGTTTTTCGCCTTGCGTAGGATCGATTCCCAGTCGGAACAATTATTCAGGAAACACACTATTCCGAATTGGCTCGGGTCTGGATGTCCTGGAAAACGACTTGTATGGTACCTCTTAAAAGGGGGATTTTCCTCTATCCGAGACCATGGCAATTGGACGTGTGTTTTAGCGCAGATGTATGTTTATGTTTTTACTGTAATTATGGTTGATTTTTCTATAACAAAATAATATGCTTTCGTAAGAAGTTACCCTTCACTCAGTTTCACCATAAATGTACCTAAAAGTATTTTAATTTGAAAACCTTTTCATTGCACCTAAAACCTAACCTAAATGGATAAACCTGGATAACCACGAAATAGCTCACTTCGTCTCTCGTGATTCGAACGTAATCCTAGCTACTTGCAATTCAACATCCTGATAAAATCGATTTCAACCTGACTATTCGTCAGGAACACCGATATGGCCTGTCCAATATAACGAGAACTCTTTAAAATCTGCCGCAATAACTCAACAAAGGTCTGGCTTTATTGGGCAGTGGTGATATGGGTCATGCTTGGTAGATATCCAGCGACCTATTTTAGCTAAAGCATATTTCGGGCATTTCCCAGTTTATTTTTGTTGGTCACCGGCAATTTCGACATATTACGTAGTGTTGGCACTAAAGTCAGAAACGCAAAAGTTGCGGGTTTGATTCCTGCACTCATCAAGGTCGGGGTGTAATTGATTCCTTTGTAGTTTTCAGTTATCCTTAACACAAGGGAAAACCTGACTTAGTGACGAAGGCTATGTAGATGACTTATGTGGTGCTCCTGTCATCCATTAGTCATTTATGCAGAAGTTCTCTCCTCTCCAAGAGAGAGGTTTAATTACAAAGATAAACTTAACGTAAACAGATATATTCTCAGAAAATTCTATACCTCGATTTTACCGTAAGCAAGCTAATATAAATGATCTATGGGGATATGACGGTCTTTGACGACAGCTAAAGACAACCAACTCAAAAGAGATCTCTGAAGAACCGGTTCGAAAATTAAAGTTTAGAAGGAGACTGAATTGAAAAGTTGCAGCTTTCGGTTACTTATTAGCTGTCTTTATACTCTGGATAATTTAGCCATACCCTTTGTCGGTACAACAATACACCTGACAACAATACGCCACATTAGCCGCCCTATTATTATAGCGGTGTGCATAGCAAAACCGCAATGAGAAAGCTAGCCTAAAGGGCCGACGTCTGATCTCGATGTTAAACTGCCTGGAATGATACAGCACTTTCACTGCTTGAGGTTTACCAGGATAGATGATTGAGCAATCACGCGAGAGTAGGGTTACCAGATCAAAAATACAATATTCCGAATAAAATTCTGAAGACACTATTGTAAACATCGCGCCAAGTCTCGTTAGCCATCGAACATGTGTGGAAGGGAACTTGCGAGCGCTTTGTTTGATAATAAGGTTTTCCTCTGTAATTATTCATATTTTTAACCTAACTAGTTACTAACCGGTTCAGAATTCCCTCCGCATGCCAGATAGATAGAGCTTCTCTTAGCTGAATTGACGCGCCCCTCAACCGCATTCACGCATGAATATAAATTTTAAATATGGACGCAATACATTTAAACCTGCCACTGTAATTATTTTATTTTATTTTATTTTATTTATTTGGGAAACAGACAGTTGTTATATATCAGAACAAACTTAACATAAATATCTAAGTTAAACCAATAAAGTTTCCACTGGTATAATTTAACATAATGTGAGCAAACTGGAACTTACTAACTATAAATTAAAAAATATATATATATCTGAGAATAACAACATAAAATTAAGACTATCAGTTACATGCAAAACTGAAAGCTATGATGGAACACAAATATCTTTAATTTGTTTTTTGAATCCATACAACGAAACATTAAATAAGTCTACGAGTACACCTTGGAAAATATCATTATAACTTCGACAAGCACGAAGCAAAAATGTATTGCGAGCATAATTAGTCTTTACTAAAGGCACATGGAAAAGGCGGTGGTCTAGCATTTATCCGGGGGCATCGGAAAGATATATTTCCCAAAAGATAACCGGCTACTTATTGATTAATTAGATGAAGTCCGGTTGGACTTGTACCTAGGAGCACGCGTCGTTTGTTCGCAATAATACGTACACATGGGCGTACCCACGGTGGGGCAAAGTGGGGCACTTGCCCCACCCTCCACCCTGACTTGAATACAGTGGTGACAGTAATAGCGGTGGAGAAGAGTCGAAGCAGAAGAACGTAGCAACTGATAGCGATGGCGGTGCCAGTACTATATAGCTCAACCGTTCCACCTACGCCGGTTCCTGTCTTGCTACCATCTGGTTCTGATACATAGGATCAAATCTACTGTTATAATGACGTGGGCCAATGGCTGGGTCGTTCATATAATATGACCTCTTCTCAAAAACTTGAAATTATTAAAAAAAAACAACAGTTGGATTCCACCTTCAGGTTATGACTTTGCTAAGGACGCTGTGCAGCAATGAAAAAGAAAATTCAAGTACAGCTGGTTGGCGGAATATGCTCCTTGGTTAGCGTATTCTCAAAAATTAAAGGGCGCGTTGTGCATTTACTGTGTGTGTTGTTTCCACGTTCGTTTATTGTGAGACCTTTTACACGCTATAAGGATAAGCACGAATTTGCGAAAACTCGTGCGTCATATGAATGCCACAAATCATCGGCAACAACTGCAAATGTTTTGTTGAAAATATGCCGGTCGATGTCCAGCTGATATCTGCCCATCAAAAAGAAATAGAATTTAACAAAAAAGTGTTAGCATCAATAATTTCGACCGTGATATTCTCTGGTACTCCTGACCTACATGAAGGCGTTTTTGAAGACCTTATAAAACTTAAAATTGGATTTGGTGACCAGATAATAAAAGAACACAGAAAGCGGTGCCAAAAAAATACACTTCACCGAAAATTCAGAATGAAATAATCGATGCGAAGATGTCATTAGAGAAGATATGAAAGCTGAAGTAAAGAACGCACGTGTCTATATTGGCAGAAAAAAGAGCATCTTTCCATTGGTGTCAGATTTTTGATAAAGAAAAGATGGTGGTTTGGGAAGAATTTCTAGGTTTTGTGGAAATGACTGCTATGGATGCCAAATCTATAGCCTCTGCTATCGACGATTTCTTTGTAAAAACGGATCTGGATTCAGAAAAGTGCGTAGGACAAGACAAGGGTATGATGGATGCTCAACTATGTTTAGGAAAGGATAGTGGTGTTCAGAAATTTTTACGAGAAAAATATCAAAAAGCACTGTTTTTTCACTGTTCTAGTTAATAACTGAACTTAGTTGTGCATGACCTTAATTAAATTAACCAAATAGCAGTAATACGAACTAAAGTCACTACATTAACAGAAATAATACAATTCTTCGGGCTCGTCGAAAATGTGTACCAAACTACCAATGTTCTGTGAAACCCATTGGCCTCAGAAATATCAGCAGGCACATGGTGTAAATCCTCCGGCCCAGACTCCTAGCGAGTTTTGCAGGAGATCATTAATGATTCCCTACCTTGGTTCTTCAATTAAGTCTCTAGTCTAGAGCAACGTTTTTACGAGAACAATTTACCTGCATACTCACTGCTTACATTGCCCCGTCACATAATGCTGCCCTTTTATAGTTATTACAATTTAAGCGGTTTTCTCGGTGAAGCAGAACTGACAGCCCTGCACAACGTGCACTATCAAAAGGTCCTTCAGCACTTTACGCAAAGTGAAAACTTGGTTACGGTTAACTATGACAGAAAATCGGCTTGTCGGCCTCAGCATGATGAGTGTGCATAACAAGAGGGTTTTAGAAGCTCAAAATAAGTTTGAAACCGAAATTTTAAACAGGTTTTGCCAGAATCCAAAGCATTTTAAATTCCTATTATTTGTCGAGTTTCCTTACTTTTGCCCCACCCCTAAGTAACTGCTGGGTACACCCATGCCTACACCCCGCCCATCTAAATCAAAGTAGTGGGGCGCGTCGTTTTAAATTGGACCAGCTTTACCTATATTTTTGGACATGTCCAGAAATTTACGGATGTATGGTAACTCTACAAGAGTATGCACTTTTCGAATATTTGCGTATGACTAGGGTTAGGTTCAGTTTAAGTCTGTGTATCATTATCACAAGCGTTGTTGTGGGTAAACTGTGTAATCGCAACTCGCAGAAAGGACCAACATATACTAGTATGATCAATACTTAGTTACTGTTGTTACTCAGCTAAAAAGTACCTACTCAAAGTTTAAGAATCTAAATAAATAAATATTTTCAGGTCACAAGAAGGTGAAGATGGTGAAAAGACAAATGATCCAGTTGCCAGGGTCCCTCCACACTGTCACATCACAATCAAATGCACAAGAGAGGTGAGTATCACCAATAGTACTCCGTAGTCACCTCACCATTCTATAAGCGTCGAGCACTAATCAGAGAAGCGATGCTCGGTGGGTATTCAGAAACGACAATCAAATTTGAGCACCCTTGAAATTGTTGCTGTCCTGTCACAAATCAGTAGAAGTGAAAGTGGCAGCCAGACCTAATGTAAGGGCTGCTCAACAGTGATTGTCTCGGTTCAGAATTTGGGCGTTAGAGAATCGTTCGCTATGAGCAAGCATAACTTAATATTCCTTTTTCACGAGGCTCTATCAAGCCCAAAACTATCCTAAAAATAACATCGTAAAATTGCTTGTTGAACTTTAAATACCACCACAACATAAAGGTGTCTAAATATGCATGTGCGTATTATGCTAGTGAAGAAATAGATTATGAATTAAGTTGAAATATAGTAGCGATAGCTTTTACCAATCTTAATTAACAAAATGTAAGTTAATACCTGACCTTAGACCAATATAATAATACCTTAGGCCTTAGGCTGGAATTATGGGCCTCACAGACTGATGCACATTTCTAAATACCTACAACAGCACGTTCAACACATGAATATTTGCCTGATTCTTTGGCGCTGTAGGCTGTAGGCAGGAGCTTTACCCAGAGCACTACTAAGAGTAAATTTTTTAATTGATTTTTTATTTTTAGTGTAAATAAATTCAACCTTGGTCCTAGAGCTCGAGCGGGAATCGACCACACACCATCCACAATCCGGACAAAAGTATATTTCTGACTAATTGCTTATTTTATTCTCAGATTGCAGGCTTCAACGGCCTATCGGAGGCGGTCCGCCGGCTGGACTTCTCGTCAGCCGTCCGCGACGTGCGCAGGTTCAACTATATCTGTGCTCTTCTGGAGCTGCTGCTGGGCGGGCAACGGCTGACGCACCTGCCGGGCGCGGCGCAGAAGCTACTGCTGTCCATGCTGGAACAGCTGGCAGATCAAGGTAAGTTTGAAAGTGATTGGCTGTTGATTCTGTTTTACGTACCTGCATATAATGCTATATCGGTGGGTATGGCTTCGATTGCACCTATTGGTGTGTTTTTGTCTCTGGATGTACCTACGTAGATATTTTGACGAAAGCTTCTAAAATTCTGTAATCTTTAGGAGGAATGGTAATTCGGTTTGGTTTTGTTGAGATAGCGCCAAAAAGTGTTAAATCTAATAAAATTGGGTGGCAGATGCGTTCCCTTCTTTTGCTTAGTTTTAGAGAATTTTATTTCCAATACTTAGGCAGGCAAAGCAAACAGCTGCTTTGAGCTATACATGCGACAGAACAAATAACTGTAGTTGACTGTTATCTTCAGTGGCCACATCGAAGCACAACCTGAACGCCCTCCGCGCGCTCGTGGAGGCGCTGTCGGGGCTGCGCGAGGCGGAGCGGCGCGCGTGCTGGGGCCGGCCGCTGGGCTCGCGCGCGCTGTGGGGCCACCACGACACCGCCATCGCCAGGATCAACCGGATTGCTAGCACTATTGCTATTCAGGAGGTATGTTACAACCCGTCACTTTTCTTCATCCGCAGAGCGTTGTGGCCTAGGGTTTCAGCACCGTAACTCGGATCGTGGATCGTGGTGTCCCGAAAAATCGATGTCTTCATTGCTGAATTTCCGACTAAGCCTCTGGTGATAGGAAACATCAAAAAAAACAAATCAACCCGGAAAACGGATAACGGAAGAATGCTCACCGCACCACCTACCACGTTGGGTTCTAATACCATTGGTGAAAAGTGGGCTTTTGAGTGCACTATGAGTTTACTATGATGGCAACAATCACTTGCCTCTTGACTACCCCGTCTAGGATATAGTCGTGATGTTATGTTTTTAATTATTTTCTGTTGTTATTTCAGCCAGGTCCAGAGGTAGTGCCTAAACTTCACGATCTCCCTGAGGAGTGTATAAGAGAAATACTATTGAGGATATCGGATCACAGGGATTTAGATGTAAGTATCAACCGTCTTTCTTTAACTTCCTCCTTTCCTTCTGACGAATACATAAACAACTGACTTCTAAACTACGGTAGAAAGATCAGTGAATACTCATGTATTCTGGAACTCGTATCCGAAGAATTTTAGGACCATCTGAAGTCTTGACATTCGTAAGTGATGGAGAGTATGTGCATCTGGATTGAGGGCCCATTTTTTAAATCCTTGTGAAACAAATTAAAACTTTGAGAAATTTTGTTAAAAGTGGTTAAAACTTAGAGCCATGAATTTCTTAAACGTGTAATGAAAGTGTTAGTAGGATTAAATAATTTGTCTAAGCTGAAATGACGCACCCCTCCCGATGCATTCACGCAAGAATATAAATATGGACGCGATACATATAGATAAACATGCCACTGTAATTGGTCGCGCACGCGGATCACGCGCCGTTTGCTCGCAAAAGTACACTCGCCACATCTAAATCAACTAAAAAAGTTTTGGGGCGCGTCATTCCAAATTAGAAAGAAAAGAAAGAAGAAAGAACATAAATTTATTTGGTAAACATCACACAGAAAAACAAAATTACAAGTAAAAAAATTACAACATAAAATACAGCGAATTGGTGGAAAACAACAAATTAATACAATTATATTAATGTGTGACATAGTACCAAAATGGTTACCACTTTGCTGTATGTCATGACAGCAGAGCCATGACGCTGGTTTTCTGTGGTAACCACCACACCATGCATGTGATGAGAGGATGTCACCGGCCTACTTACATAATAAAATTAGGCAAGATCTACAAAAGATTATGCATTATCCCTAATATTTCTTACAGTCTGCATCATCAGCGTGGAACGTGATGGCATCAGTGTGCTCGGAACAGCGCATCTGGCGCGAGCTGGTCAGCTTCCACTTCACGAGGCAGCAGCTAGATGGTGTTTTAGGAAAGGATAAAGATCACGAAACTAAGGATATTGACTGGAAGAAGACCTTCCATCAGCTTAGAAAGTAAGTTTTAGGTTAATGTCTGTAGTGTGGCACTTTAGTTGATTCCAAGAAATGCTTGAGATTAAATATCACTACGTGTGCGACGAATATATTCGTAGAGTCGCGCTGGCTTAGGGTTCATACTGGCCCTGATCCTGACATATATGGATCAGGAAAGGCATTTCGATATTTATTTTCTCTAACGCACAAAATCGATGCGCCATACATAGGTGATTCTGACTCTCCAGAACTATTGACGGCATATTGACTATATACATAACTATACATTCAACGTGTTAATGAAAAAGCCCAAAACCTCAGACAAACCAACAGATTTTATTATAAAAGAATTATGTTAATTATTAAATTTAATGTTCGCGAATTATTTACGAAGATAATGTATCAGCTTTTTCGTTTTTGGCGTTTGTTGCAAATTAAAGAGTCTATGGTAATTACGCGCGATCTAGTGCGACGTTGCCGCTTCGCGTGCTAATGATTAAACACGGCGTAGTAAAAATATTTTTTTGGTTAATATTTTACCCCTATTTTTTATTAGTGGAATCGACTCTACTTTCGATTCTGAACAAACTAATTTCAGGTTTTACGCTTTTTCATTTACACGTTGTATAACAGAAGATACTTGGTACACCCAACCCGAGGGAAACGTCATCTTAAGCCACCTTTAGCGGACGCAACAACCGAGAGCTAGCGATAGCGTAAAAGCGTAGGTATACGGTGTTATAGAGATGTCGAATATTTATGAAAAAGCTGTTACTCACGCTCAATGCCTGAGGGTGTCTAATAAGCTCCGAGGCCTTTTGACTAATATAATAATCGTGTCTGCAGGCTGTACGGCCTGCGAGAAGACGCGCAGTACGCGGAGACGCTGTCGCTGTGCCGCCACTGCAAGTGCCTGTTCTGGCGCTCGCTGGGACACCCTTGTATAGCCGATCAGGTGAGCAAAACGCTAGGTCAGAGAAATACTGTAAAAAATCAGACACTTTTACTCGTATACAAACAAGTTTAAATATTAACTGAAATCGATTTCAACTAAGTGTATTTTACAAGGTCGCTATCGAGTATAACAGGATAAGCAACTTGAACTTTGCACTAAGGAAGTACCTAGGTTATTCGATCATTGATTTCTTAGGATTCCAAACAGAATCCGACGAACATTAAAATTATATTTCTGTATGAAATCCATGAAATTAAGGCCCGTATTCTAGAATCGTACTCAAGCACTGATCTGTACTCGAGTAGAGATTTCAGAACGTCAGTTCATACAAAAACGTCACTCAGATCTATACTCAAGTACAGATTTTGTTATAAAATACGGACCTAGAAATTATCAAAAAAAATAAATTTTCACATTCACATCACCTACTGAGTAGTGAGTATATTCCCTATCATTTGTCTTACAGTATAATTAATCACCCAGTACAAATTATATTTCATCCCCAGTGCCCCGAGTACCGCGAGCGGCTGAAGGAAGCCGGCGGGCCGCTGCCCCCGCACCCCGTGCCCCCCGCGGCCTTCCTCAAGTTCTTCTCGCTTTAAGACTCCAGTAAATGAACTATAGGAAGACTTGCGACTGATGGGCCTCTCAGTGAAGTTGACGAAAAAACATAGACAAAGGTAGACACTATTTTAACAGCTGACGACGACGACTGCAGAATGTATGTAGCCAAGATAAACACGGTACTTTCATTGTTACTTGTAGAAAACATTAAAAAGTACGGGAATATTGGGAATGACATTCAAAAATATTAATATATACTTAGGTTTGCGCCAGACAACACACCACTTATCACGGTCTCGAAAGGATAAATAGATAACCTCGTGTTACGAGGTACCAGACAAGGATTAAGTCATTCAAATGTCACTTTGAATTTCGCCGATTGGGCGGTGCCTATGTCATTCCCATACATTTTACAAGTTTTGTCATGTAGAAGCGATTGTAGCGTCTTGCCTAAAACTATTATAGGCCTCCTATCCCCGAACCCAGAAACGATAATTAAAGTTGAGAAGACTTCAAATTGATGCTGTCCTGTCACATGTCAATAGAAATGAAAGAGAGGAGGGGCATGCGAGGTCTGCTCAACTCTCTGTTTAATTAACTGGATTCGGGTGATAAACAGACAATATAGAAGTCTCTTTTAAGTCTGGGTATAAATGTCAGTGTTTTTTCGTCCGCTGTCGCCACAAGACTTGATGGCCTATAAAGATTGTCACAGTTGGAATTATATAAAAAACACCAACTGACACCTAATAACATATTTTTAGCTATTTGATCAAATTGGCTAAGTAATTGTGGGTGGTCGAAAGACCATACGAAACGTCCAAACGCTCGCTTCCGCAATGCACTCGTAAATTTAATATGGCTCTTATAATCCAATGTTAAAGACACTATGAACAGTAATTTCAAGAGATTTTCGCAAGATTAAAAAGCTAAAGCTGCGAATGAATGTTATACACAGAAAGACAAGAGTTGATACTTTAATTTGACAAAGACGGATGTGAATCTCTCTGACTTGTCGGTTTAAAAGAGCCAGAAACTTCAAATAGACTAAAATTTGTTTCCAAATAACTTGGAATTTGCCCCAAAAGTACATTACATGTGTAAAAGACTGCATATTAAAATACTTAAGTCCGCTGCCAGACCTATTAAGATAATATGATATTTCGGGTTAGGAACACTAACTTTCTAACTAACGGTGATGCAACATACTATTAACACTGCCTTGGACGAATAGATATCGCTTATTTGCTTGTGGTATCACTCAATCCACTTCTCAAATTATTTTCAAAAAGTTTGTCAGCTATGGAGAAACAGAGAAACCTTTGTGTCAGTTTAGAGGTTCCAAAATTATTCCTACAATAATTCCCTAATCTTTGCTTTTTCGTTGAATAGACGACGTTCTAATGACCACAATGTTCGTCAACATTAAGCAACATATCACGCTCTTCATTAGTCCCTGATAATAATAATAATAATTCATGCAATAACTTCGTTACATTGTTCTGGTGGTTATCATCATCATCTGCATAAGATTTCCAGGAAGCCGATTACTGAAAAAATCTGCTATGAACAGTAAGGTATAATGATCGATGCTGATCCAAAAACATTGAATGGGCTTACCAATAGACCGTCTCACGGCTGCTTTTATTGATGATGATGATATGAATAGATGATGACAAAAATTCAACACCTTACGGAAAATAGATTTTTCAGTTATCGGAAATCTTGAAACCGGCCAATTACCTAAATCCCAACTACTTATCCGTTTTTTTATAAATCTTAAGTCTTCTTGTGCAAGTGTCAGGCAGCTATTTTAGGTACCTATTAATCTGTAGAGGTGTAGACTTACATGTCCGAACGCGATCTCAGGCGCCTGGCCTACGAAGTCTAACCATTAGTTAGGGTATCGCTATTCGAAATGTGTTCCATTTATACGACACGAATAAAAATAGCATTTGAGAGTAAATCTTGTATTTCCGGGGGGCTTAGGTAGGTAGGGCCTCAAACATGAAAGTGGGGTGCCAAAAAAACGCGCTTAAAAAAATCTGTCGTGCTTTTTTCACGCCATGACCGTTTGGAGAAAAATTTTAACACCTGAAAAATCTTTCTCCGGGTCTTTAGCTGGCAGGTCTGCCATTATGCCCTCTATGTAACAAAATAAAAAAAAAATTACTCTCAGAATGTGAATAATGTATGTATTGTGTTTGTTTTATAATATTGTGTGTATGTGTGACTTTATGATATATAACTACGTGTTCACCAGTGAAATAAGAATCTATTGTGCTACCAAATAAATTGTTAATTGCTTTTCTAAATATTAATTAGGCTTAAGAATTTAATTTAATTTGTTCTGTTTGAAACATTTTTTGTTTGCGCACTCACGAATGCCTAAAAACAAAATAATATGCTTTAAAAACAATTGTGATATTTCCAAATTTTATGGTTTAAGCATTAATGCTGGTAATCAATGTTGTTTGTTGTTATTTATAATCTATAACCTATTAAAAAAGTTTAATTTGGTTCATTTTCGCTCTGAGCTTACCAATTATGAATATGTCTGAATCGGTATGTTTTAAAATTTCACTGGTTGTTATTCTGTTTCAAATTTTTGAACTCTAACAATATACCTAATAATTACTAATTTTCTCGGAAACTAACAATTAATTATTACGATAAAAGCAAAATGTAGAGTAAAGAATTTCTTTTCCAAATTTTAAGTCTTAGCATTTGGATGAACTAAGGCTATAAAATAAGTATTAAAACATAGACAGTGAAATATTGAAGAATGAATACGGAGAAAAGAGATGTAACACAAAAGAAATAAGTACCTACTTTTATTTAGTAGATTTATAGGCTTAATAATTTGATTGCTACATTATATTTAGTTCCTTATAGATTAAGATATTGGCATATAAAACAAATAATCACAAGCGCACGGTATTTTCTCTCATTGTTTTGACTGCATTTATATGTTAACATTTTCGTGTGATTGTCACACATTTTAACTAGTGACAAATAAGTCAATCTGAATTAATATAAAACATAAGAAGGTTGCTATTCGTAGATAAGGCAAAGCAATATTTTATTACAAATTATAAATCAGATTCTTGTAATTTGGATGATAGAATTATGAATTTAAGTAAAGCTTGTTTCAAACAGTATGTTGTAAGTATATTTGACCTCTTTATTCTTAAAAAGCAATTAGTAATACTTCCACATCTTTTGACAAAGAGCGCTAAGAATGAAAAAGACAAAACATCACGAGAGTGAATTCACTACACTTACAGTGCTCTTACGTATCATTATTGATACGTAAACATAAGATTTTCTATTGTGTCTGGTTTTATAGCACTGACTGTGTTAACTGATCCAATTTTAATGAATAAGGGGTCACTAAGTAGAGTAAAAATCCTTCAAAATATAAATTGAGAGCCTAGAGTCATCAACGTTATTTATTGGTCTGTAGCAAAAACTCAAAATTAGTAGAAGCTGTGAATTGTTAGAAAGTAGATTATTTTTTAAATAATTAAATGCTGAGATAAATAACACAATGTTTTATTCAAGGTATGAGCCTAACTTAGTAATTATGTCTCTGGTAATCGAAACAGAATCACGACCACTTGACCCCGAGAACCTCAACCTTTCTCGTAAGCTCTACTCATGCAAATACGCGAATATCTGGGACCAGAACAGCTCTGCCCGAAGTATGGACTTAAGCTCGCGTCTAGCGGCTAAAAGCGGAGTTTTTGTTAAATACAAAAATCTTGCAATTGTCGGGCTTCAATCATCTTTACGTACGTCACAATTTGTGA
Source organism: Udea olivalis (assembly GCA_947369235.1). Classification (NCBI taxonomy): domain Eukaryota; kingdom Metazoa; phylum Arthropoda; class Insecta; order Lepidoptera; family Crambidae; genus Udea; species Udea olivalis. The sequence continues at coordinate 3,328,758 of OX376353.1, forward strand.
CGTAAAGATGATTACACAATGTCTTTGAATCAATCGAATTGTTTTGGGGGGAAAAAAGGTCAATCCCTGAAGAGCAAAGTATCAAAACTCTATAAGTGTTTGTGTCTCAAAGCCAATTCTAGGAATTTAATTCTGTATTATATGGTTTTGGTTTTAGAAAGTATTCAATTATCTTATTTTGAGACTTAAAGATGATAACAATATTCTACTGTAAAATAAACTAAGGTAATGCAATAAGTCTGAATAATAACACACTGGCTTAGTGGCTTAGCTTAAATGTTAGCAACTTCGGGTTTACAAAGATACTCATTTAGTACTATCTACACTTGGGAGCAAATTAATTGAGCATTTTCCTTTTTTAAGGTTTCATAGTGATTTTTCGTATGTGATTGAAGAGACCTTAGAATGTATTAAGAAGGGGGGCTCAATTAATTTGCTTCCAAGTGTAGGTACTTAAAAAAATGTAAGCATGGAAGTTTAGTGTAATGAAGCCCGAGTTGAGGCTGCCAAATAAGATGAGCAACTATTTTAAAGCTTCACTGTTGCTAATATTTAACAGCAACTCAATTTTTAAGGATATGTTCACTGTACCGCGTAGTGTAGTTGTTGATATTGTGATATTTTAAGATAAAATAATTTGTAATATAAGTGTTTGATAGTCCATACTAACACCTACTTAAGGACTGTCGCAGGTATTCATTTTGTTGTTGATCATAAAAGATCCCAGTACATAGGTACAGTTTTTAGAGTTCTTTTTGTGCAGCATTTAAAAAGGCAGTGAAATTAATAAATATAAAGGGTTAAAGTAATAATTACTTGTATTATTGTTAAACAAAAGGTTTAAAATGATTTACAATCAAGTTTTTGATTAGTTTGTGATTTTGGTAATATAACTTGAATGCCTTAGAAAAACATTAAAAAAATATATAAGTATGTGTTCAAAAAGACACAATTACAAAAGTTTTTTTGTGCAACGGAATTGTTTTAAAACTTGTGTTCTCAATGTATCCACTTTAGGTATGAAGGTATTTTAAATAAACTTATTTTGAATATGGAAAAAGTTTAGTTTCATTATGTTGTTGCTGAACCTAAATATATCTAGCACATTGAGTATTGCTATTTCTACAATTAGCATTTTGCAAAACTATACTTGACAGTGGGAAAAAAATTGTGGTAAGTACCATCCAAGTAATATAATTCTCAAAATAGTAACTATGGCATTTACAAAAGAAATAAAACATAGTCCTTAATCTAGTCATTAAAACTAGGTACTTAGTGGTTTGTGTCATTATTTTTCTCTCAATAGCTTTTCTTTTTGTCTTCATTTTCTGAAAAAAGTTATATAAACTTTGTAACAGTATATTTGACCCAAAGTGAGTAAGTGTGGTCAACTCACAATATAAAATAACATATTAGGATCACAAACACATCAGCTAAAATATCTAGAAAATAATGCAAGGCAAGTTTGTCTGAAAATAAACTACCTCATAATAAAAACTTAGGACCGATAGTCCTACAACAACACTGTTACATCTTTTTTTTATGAACAAGTAACAAAGGACATTTAAATACTTACACAATTATTTACAGTATATTTAACTACAATAATATGTTTATTTGACAAATTTACAATACAGCGTCACAGTTAGTAACAAAACTAGGTACCCACTATGGTTTCATGATACTTCACTCTTAACTTTCTCACAATGCCGCACTAAGTCTTTCAGTTTGTAGACTAAATCCTGCAGCTGTTGGCTTCCACAGGTAAATCTGACATCGTTACCAGAGTCAGTCTTTAGAATAACAGTGTATAATAAATTATCCGACCCTACACCGGGCACATTGGTTACCACCTCTAGCTTCCATTCTACGTCTACAATATTAGGCAAAACGCCCACATCTGGTGTTTTGTTCAGTTCCATTATATAGGTTTCGGAGCAAAATCAGACAGCTTGAACTGTTGGTATATTGAAGGTTTTGATTCTAATTATTTAGAACGTTTTGTTTTCTTTGAATAAACTTTTCTCGCTCGAGTTCACAGACTATTATGGAACAAGTTCTCGAGTTTGTTTCAGTTTGTTTATAATTTAATCTGTCAGTCAAGCAAAGACCAAAGTACAGCACAGCTGTCAAGTGTCAAAGTCACTTTTTTTACTTGTGGGATTGGAATGCAGGCTATTGATCCAATTGAATGAACGATGTTACGGAATAGTCTATGGTTAGTTAAATATTCCATACCGGTACCGTTTTAAGTTTAATATCGTACGTACTAATGACTCATGAACTGTACTTCAATCTACGGATCAGTTATTAAAAGACCATTTCATAGCTAGCTTCGCTATCGCTGCACATCCTGGAACCAACCACTCAGTCAGCTTCCTTTTAACATCCAATTTAATGGATAGATTCTTAGCAAAATAACTTGCGAAGTTTTGAAATTCTTGGGTTTGTAAATAATGTTGGAAAGAGTCCAAAGGAATAACATCGTTAGCGACTAGGATTTTGAAATAATAACACCATCCTTTACTCTACCATGAGTAAACGTTTCGTCTTTAACTAGAGTGAAAGCACATTTTCTTACTCTTACTGTTAGGTAGGTACTTAAATTATCTCTTCGTCTTTTTGTTTCTTTCTATTTTCTCCTTCTTGTTAGTTCTATCCTGTATACTTTGGTTAATCTGTTGTTATTCTTACAATGTCCTGTTCTGTATCATATGTTTATTATATTTAAAGGATATACAATATTTTGTATTTATGTTGTACATAATAAGTAAGTATTTATTAGTTAAAATACTTTGCAATCCTTTTTATATCTCTGCACTTGCTTACCCTTTCTGTCATCTTTCCTCTACATATCGAGGTCGTCTGGAAGAAATTGCTTTTAGCAATAAGACCGCGTAAATTGTACATCAACTTTCTTTGTAATACTCGATTTTTCCCGTGTTTGTGCAATAAAGAGTATCTTATCTTATCTTACGTCACGTAAAGAACGGTTGTTAAAAACAGCAAATTTGATGCCGTTTTTTAGGTTCATCTGTATACTCCAGAGGCGCTCACCGAATAAATACAGGGCTACTTTATAAACACCATCCAAATTGAACTATGAGGATCTGTGGAGAAAATGGCAAATAGGTACGTATTTTGCTGTTTGACAACCTTCAGTACTAAAATGTTGAGTTATTAATGTTATTATAACCACTCGAAGGTACTTATAAAAAAATCACTAGTTTCGTTGACACTGCGCGACGTGAGTAGCTGTGGGCTCGCAGCCTCTCAATCTCAACTGCCTCCCAACTCCCCGCCCGCGCTTAATTCAGAAGTTGAATTAAATTTTGAATAAGTAAACACGCCGCACGAATAATCTGTTCGAAAAGTTGTTAATCTGTTAAAAAGTAACCCTGTTTAAGTTACTCGTAAACGATCGTCAAGTTAAAATCTGGATGTTTAGGTAGATTCCGCAGGATTTTGGGTAGTTCCACTTTTATTACTTTTATTATTTTAACAATTCTCACCGCCGCAGAGCGCAGACCAACGAGTAGCGATATTTAAAATCGTAACGGTAAGTTGAACGGAAGACCATCAAATTGCAACATTTTTAAGCTTTTAAGGCAACTGTTCATTGTACAAAGGAGACAAAAAAACATATTTTGGTGAACTATTTTATTACAAAATTGTTAGTATATTATACAACTTTACGAAAGTTGTTAGTGTTTAACATCAAAAATATTAAATCTCTATTTATGTACTAAAAATTAAATTTTACAATATTTTATTACCATAATATGGTAAGCTAATAATGATAGCACTATTGTTAAGGCACATTTATTTTCAAGCATTACATAGCACGGTAATCTACATTATGCACATACATATTACAAAAAAAAACAGTTTTACAAACGTTTTTAAGCTTTATACTTACAAACATTAGAAAAGCATATCATTTCAGAATATTTTACAGAATTCAACTTCACCTTAGTTTAGAAATTAAACGAAAACTTTTCAATGCATAATTTCATTACAAAATACTAATTTTTTGCCCCACCGGTAGTTTTCTTCACTAACTTTAATCTCCATAAAATGTACAGTTTGGCAGTAATTATTGCGAATCAAACATGAAATACTGCCTGCTTTTTGGCTATCGAGCTGTCAAACTGTCCAGCGATTAGTTATGTACTATTGCAGAGATCGATAATCTGAGGGCCCATACAACGACACAGCAAGAGGCTCTTTCTATGGTTAATGCAAATACCTGCATTGGAAAAATCGTTGACTCAGGTTAAGTACAGTCAGTCTCAGAAAGATGAAGTGTAAAACTTCAGAACTTATTCCAAAATGACGCATTTTTTGCACATCAATGCTTAGGGTTATACATCTGGATGGGACTCTGTTTTCCGGATTACCTACTGAATATATTATAAGTTAAAGACCAGCTAACATTGATATTGATCTCGAGATTCATATATTAGGTATTATACAATACAACTGAGTATTTAGTCTTTGGTCCAAGCAGTAATCAACACTTTGAAATACGTCATACGAAACCTATTCCACGTGTGTTAACTAAAGCCTGAAGTCAACTGTTGTTTTCTTGCTTAAAATGGATGGCTATCCATATTACATAAATCATGTAAGGCCTTGAAAATACGCACATAATCAACTATGTGTATTATATTATATAATTTTGTGATAGTTTAGTTGAAAGCAGATATTATTCGGTTACCCTTAGAGCTATCAGTTTTAATCAAGCACCAATCTTATATTAAAGTTTAAATAAACAAAGTGCGTATTTTAGCGTACTATTTCTATATTTTTCGAAGAAACACAACCTAAATCTATACAACAATTAAATACTGGCAGTTATTTTTATAAAGGTCATTTTATTGTTTTATTTGAATATTATAAATATTAATGGCACTGACATCACATTAATAGATGACTTCATTGAATGACCAATCCCAATATTAAACAATAATAAAAATCTTTTGTTATTGCACATAAAAATCAAGTGCAGTCGGCAGAGCAAAATAAACAATTCATATAATTGCTAACTAGAGCTGATTATCGTGAAGATTCCAAAGAAATAACTAAAAGAATTCACACGAACAAATTATTTCAGTCACCCAATACTACAAATAATGTTAATGTTTATACAGGGTTTTTGCGAAAACATCAACAACCTCGCAAGAGTAGGTAGGGTACCATCATACACAACAACATTTGTTTTACGACTTTTGATAATTTGACACATTTTACTTTCATACAATAATAAATATCAATTTCATTTTACGTCTGAATGTTCTTAACTCTGTGCGCATGGAATCGCAAAAATAAGGTAAACAAACCCTTCCGAATCACGGGGTGTGAATCCGAATCACTTAACTCCGAACTTACTTCACATCACGCGCGTCGCCTTTTCGTATGTGAATGGAACATAGACTTACAAATGTCACGACAGTACAATAAAAGCTTGGAAAAACATTTACAATTAATGTATTGAGTTATGATGTATTATGTATTGTGTATGATGGTAGCTACCTAGTCTTACGAGATTGTTGATGTTATTTCAATAATTCCGTATGTGGATAACAAAATTGATAAATAAATAATTAGAAATACAACTCCCTGACATTATTACGCCACCAAAAATAACAAATCATTAAATGACAAATCTACAAAATGATATCATATTCATTCAAAACTATATTTGCTATATCATACGAAATCGGCATAGTTATTTCTTTAATTAAATAACTTCTTAAACAACCTTGTTGGTATGGTAGAAATATTTTTTTGCCAGACCTTACTGTCTTTCTGTCTACCCTTTTTTGCACTGTTTTTATTTACGATTCAAATTTGTCATTTAAGTGGATTCGGATTAATATTTTTCGAATAAGATTATATGTATGAAGGGAGAGTAAGTAAACTGTCCTATTTTTTTGGTGCGGATTTATAATGCAATATTATCACCGAATTTGTAAAGTCAACTTTTGGCAGCTTCCCTCCTCGTCTCAGCGCTTCATCTTCTCCAGAATGGGTAGAATCATTTCGAAGGAAGGTCTCTTGCCCGGATCCTCGTTCATGCAGATCTTGATAAGCTTGGAGATGTGTGGGGAGACTCCTGGTGGGATCGTGATGCGAAGCCCTTCGAGGGCAATTTTCATGCCGCACTCCATTGGTGACAGGTCTGCGAATGGGATCTGGAATACAGTTCTGAGTTTAGTCAAAGGTTCAGAAAGTAGAAGCAGATATAGATACAGGCAAAACCGGAGGTGTTAATTCTCTTTTGAATTGTCATTGGTGAAACCTTAGCAGGACGATACTAGAAATGTATTTGTGGGAAGGAAGTATCTCTCATCACCTCTCTAGTAATTCTACACTAAGCGTCGAAAGAGGTGCATTGCACTCCTTTTTGACACAGCAAGTGTAGACATCGTGACATCTTTTTCAACTATTAATCTGGTCCCCGTTGATTTAAGGAAGGAAGACTTACTTTTTGGCTGGTTTGACCGAAGCTGCGTGCTGCAATACCCACGACGCTGATGTACGTTTCCCGCCTCAACTACTCTACGAAGGCTGAGGAAATCGCAGAAATCATAAAGGTCACCACCAAAGCTAACTTCACTCTGAGGGTCGAGAAGTTGGTATCCCGCCATAATGTGAATTTTAATTCATTTGTGGTGAGGGTGCCGACTGAACATCTATCGACCTACATGAAAGAGGAGTTTTGGCCGAAAGGTGTCATTTACCGGTCTGTAACTTACATGAAGTTTAAGCAAAAGAGAAGACGTTTTAAAAGAGAATACTGGGTCCGCGCACTTTGATACGCTACGCTCCGCGGGGGTCCGGTGTTTCGGCGGATTTTTGATTTGGTGTACTTTTAGTCGGTCGTGTGCGTTGATCGATACAGTTTGTAAGGGAACTATTTAAACGGAGAAAAAAGTACGCCGCGGATAATACGCCGTCTGCGCAGGTCTTTATTGTACTTTTACCACAAAGTGTACCTACCTAAAAAATAACCTTTTTTACTTCAGTCTAATGCTATAGTGAATGGAGTATAGTAGCCAGCTCCCACAGCAGCACGGCGAAGCTTCATATGTCTGCGGCCTCCCAGTTTCCTTTAGCGGCCGTAGTAGAAATAGATAGTCCTAGCTCCTGTGTTCATGAGAACCGAGCGTGCCATTTATTGAGTCATTAACTGATAAGAATTCCCCTATTACAAATCGTTTAAAAGCTACACGATTCTGTCATCCTTGGATTAAATGAGCAGCGTCGAAAGAGGTGCATTGCACTTTAAGTAAAGACACTTGCGACATCTATTTGTCGAAAGAGGTGCAATGCACTCTATTTCAACACGCAATGTATGTTGACAAGGAATAAAGACTTACCTTTTGATTAAAATGTTTTCGCTGCCAGGTTGATATCTCTTGCCTGTCCCTTAAAGTCTACGTTTGAAGAGTTTTTAGGCAGTTTCCACCTACCTCTCTAGTGGCTAGCTCCCACAGCAGCACAGCAAAGCTCCACATATCTGCCGCCTCCCAGTTCCGCTTGGCGGCCGGCTTCAGCAGCGCCTCGGGCGCCATCCAGCCCGGGTTGTACACGCGCCCGCGCTCTTGGAACGAGAACTTCGCGTCCGCCATGTTGATTCGCGCTGTTAGGTCTTCGTCAATCTGAGGAATAGAGGAGGTTATTGATGTTCACTGCATGGCAAAGGCGAGAAATCAAGGTATTGGTATAATGACTAGGTTGGCTGTCGATGCTGTTGCTGCCGTAGTCACTAGAATGGTGTTTATAGTGTCAAAGTGGCAGCGCTGCCTATAGTCGCTAGTGGTACCACTGACGAAAGTCGCTGAAGGCAGCGACAACAAACAGCTAAAAACGTACGTCGCTACGTAGCGACGTATTACTAGATAGGCGCTACTGTTGTAATGGCTAGAGTGACGCCACTACCGTAAGTCACTTTAGAATGGCGCCACACTCGATAGTCACCAGAGTGAGTCCACTACCAATAAGCGGCACACCTATCCATAGACACTATAGTGTCGGAGACTATCGAGTCTTTGGAGTTGCACCACTGTTCGATGGTCACTAATTCACTATAGTACCTAAACAACTTGGTTGATTCTAATAAAAACGGGTTTTTGCAACGAAACAAAACTACGGTAAATTGTTTTACCTATTTTCTCGATGTTTCAACTTGGTTGATTAATAGTAGTTTCTCTGAAATGAGTACAGTTGCAAAAACTCACCATGAAATGCCGCACCAAAGCCCGCAGCGTCATTCCTAAAACATTGAGAACGAAGAGATCCCTCACCATAATGTGCTTGCTATTGAGATGGTACTGCGGCAGCGTGGAGTCCCGCTGCAGGCTGTGCAGGTAGCGCACGCCCAGCGCCGCGTCGTGCGCCAGGCGCAGCGCCGCCGCCGCGTCCAGCACCACGCGCCCGCCGCCGCCGTGCAGCAGCGCGTGCAGCGAGCCCCACGACATGTGCTGCGATATCACGATCAGAGATGGCGCTGACACGCAGCAACCGACCTGGGATCAACGATAACACATACTAATTTTCACCCTCGTCGAATAGAGAGAGACAAAACGAGCAAAACCTACGTCTGACAACTGTCAGGTGAATTTCATCGGGCTCCAGGCCCGCGGCCGCTAGAATTCGCACTTGTCAGAGTGATATACGTCGCCCGAACCCACAACAACTAGGAAACTGTCAGGTGACAGCTCGGGCGACCTCGATTTCACTCGGGTTCAATTTGGAACAGGTTCAAGTGATTGGCCTGTTGGCGCAATGGCAGCGATCCTGCCTTTAGCGCAGGAGGTCATGGGTTCGATCACCACCCATGACAAATATTTGTGTGACGAACATTTATATTTGTTGTGTGTCTGGGTGTTATTATCTATTTAAGTATGTATTTAGAAATATTTAAGTATGTTTATCAGTCTCTGACGCCCATATTAAAAGCTCTGCTTAGTTTGGGGTCAGATGATCTTGGTGTGAATTGTCCCAGTTATTTATTTATTTATATTTTCACTCCTCAGTGTGAAATTCCACTCGTTTTGGAACACAGCCTTAGAAGGCTGGCCGCGCTTTGAATGCGTTTTTGAAGGAATTTGAACACGAACACGAACTATCACGATCTTCCCGACTCGCGAGTACTATGTATCTCGCACACACTATATCTATACTTTTTGTCGCACGCACGTAAAGTTTAGGGCACCTAATCGCTAACACAATGTCCGTAGTTTCTAAAAAACAAATATGGTCTTAATAAGTATGAAAACGAAGATAAAATTAAACAACAGTCACGTTTGACGCGATCTATACATTAAACAATTTTATTTTAGTACAGAGGTTTGCAGTATACTAACCACAGGCAGAATGTTGGGGTGCGAGAAGATCCGCAGCTTGGGGAACTCCTCGTTGAAGTCCCGTATGACGCGCGGCGTGCACTCGCGCACGGCTATGAACTTGGCCACGATGTCGTTCTTCTGCCACCGACCGCGCCATGTTTCACCTGGGAATTAAGTTTCATTTTCTGCTTGCACAGGAAGTGGATTGGCAACGTCACACATTTGTGTATAAGAACAGAACAGAACAGAAGGGAATCGTAGTTTTGCTGCATCAATGATTTACCAAAATGTACGGGGCCTTCGTAGTAAAACGCACATCTTTTACAATAATTTGTTAATCAATCCATGTGATTTTGTCGCGTTAACCGAAACCTTTCTAACTAGCTCAGTATTTGACAGTGAATTGTTTCCTAGTAATTATAAGATTTTCCGCAAAGATAGAAAAGGAGATATTGGTTGGGGAGGCGTTTTGTTAGCCGTAAAAGATAGTTACAACACCCGTCTTATAACTGGTATTGACGGTCTTACAGATGACAAGGAACTAATATTTGTTACTGTTTCATTTAAGAATGTGAAATTGTTAATCTGCGTTGTTTATTTACCGCCTAGTTACAACGAGAGTCAATACATAAGCGTATTATCCTGTATCGAGAATGCCATTTGTGAATATTCATCTCTTGATTTTCTAATTATAGGAGACTTTAATCTGTACTCTTGTTCAAAAAAAGTTAAATTGCACTTCGAGCACTTTATTGATTTTTGTAAACTCCATCAAGTTAATAATGTCTGTAACGAGTACGGAGGCATCCTGGACTTGGCGCTAACTAACCTTGAACTTAATGCAATTGTCGTCTCGGAAGTGGACCCATTAGTGCCCGCCGACAAATACCACCCGGCTCTCGGGGTGTCGCTCTCCTTAACTACTACAGGCATTTTTGTTCCTAACAGTGGTAGTGCTGCAAATGGCGCAGATACTCATGAGTGGAACTTTCGAAAAGCAAACTTTCCGCAGCTCTACTCGGATCTTCTCCAGGCTGACTGGACTGCAGTGCTGAAATTGCAAGATGTCAACACTGCAGTTGACGCGTTTTTGGGAGTGGTCAATGCTGTTATTGGAAAGAGCGTTCCTCTTCGAAGGCGTTCACAGCCCACTGGCCAGCGTTTTACGTATCCCGAATGGTTCAGTCCGGAGTTAAAGATTTCTATTGGCCAAAAATATTTTCATCTGAAAAAATATAAATGTCATGGGCTAGACTTTAATCGCGAATTATACAAGTACTACAGAGCGACAGTTAAGAAATTAATGAAAATAGATTATAGCACGTATTTGAAGTCTATTGAAAGCAACATAACTCATGATCCCAAATCCTTTTGGACTTTTGTAAGGAAAAAGCGTAAAGACGGGGTAAAATCTTCAGAGTTTACTTGCGATGATGAGGTATTCACTGGCCAGGAAGCAGCAGATAAGTTTGCTGAGTTTTTTTCCTCTGTCTTTCAACCAGACGCCCCCATCCTAAATCCTGAGGCTGCACAGAGAGATGCTGGTGTTTGTAGCAGTCCCAGCGCTAATAGAATCTCTCTTGAGTCCATAACGTCATATGAGTTGCAGCGCGTTGTCAGCAAATTGAAGGCATCATCAGTGGCAGGTCCTGATGGCATACCTCCCTTTCTAGTAAAGGATTGCGTCTCAGAATTTGAACTTCCTTTGCTTCACATTTTTAACTTGTCCCTTCAAAGCGGCGTGTTTCCAAAACCATGGAAAGTATCAAGAGTGACACCGATACCCAAGGAAAAAGCTTCGCAGGATATCACGTCATTTAGGCCGATTGCAGTCATGTCCGTATTTAGTAGGATATTCGAAGGTGTAATAAATAACCTCATTACTGCACAGATTAATCCCTACATTGATAATGCGCAACATGGTTTTCGTAAAGCAAGGTCTACCACAACAAACTTAACAACTTTTGTTGATGAAGTTGCCATTGCAATGGACAAAGGACTACAAGTTGATGTAGCTTATTTTGATTTTAAAAAAGCGTTTGATCTGGTGGATAACGATATCCTATTGCGTAAGCTCTCGGTGATTGGTTTCACTCCTAAATTATTATCGTTTTTCGCAGACTACCTTAGGGACCGCAAACAATATGTCAATTTGTTTGGGTTTCAGTCTCACGACTATTACACCCGCTCCGGTGTCAGTCAAGGTAGCACGTTGGGACCAACCCTATTCTCGGTAATGATAAACGACCTCCCACCTGTCGTGGGTAAAGCTCAATGTCTCCTTTTTGCAGATGACCTCAAGTTATTTCTTCCGGTAGCAAATGAGGATGACTGCAGCGACCTTCAAAATGATATAGAGGCTGTTCATGGCTGGGCTTTAGAGAATAAAATGAATTTCAATTGCTCTAAGTGCAAAGTGATGTCTTTCTCGCGATCGCAGTTACCCTTACATGCAACGTATTGCATCGCTGGGATGCCAATGAGCAGAGTAGGTGAAATTCGCGACTTAGGCGTGACTTTTGACGCTAAGTTGGATTTTTGCACACACATCACCTCTATTTGTAAGCAAGCCAATAAGACCTTGGGCTTTATAATGCGTACCGCTGCCCAGTTTCATAACCCAGGCGTTGCAGTTTTACTCTTTAATGCTTTTGTGCGCAGTAAGCTAGAGTACTGTTCCTCAGTCTGGGATCCGAGTACCACTAAGTACGAACTCCTAATAGAGAAGGTGCAGAAGAAATTCGCGCGCTTCTTATATAAGCGGCAATATGGGTACTATCCCTTTCTTTTCCCATCAATGTTTGTGGCTGGCATGGTTGGCCTTGATTCCTTAAAGTTTCGACGAAAGCTATTACTGGCCATCCATTACTTTCTATTGCTTGGTCATAAAGTTGATAATCCGGCGGCTGCAGGTCGATTCGGGCTTTATGTCCCTCAAAACTATATGCGAGGTGTTGGCCGACGTTGGCGTCAGCTTTTCTCTACTCTGGGTAGCCTGCGCACACAGCATGCTAGCAACTGTCCCACAGCTCGTGCTATTAATTTGCTGAATGGATTTTTGAGGGAGGTCCATGATGCCGACGTTTTCGCTGATTCCTTGCAGTGTTTCGTTTCAAAATTGCGACGCTACCTTAGTTTATAGTAACAATATAAACGTGTTGGCTTAAGTAGCTGTAAGTTTATGTTTGTATCTGTGTTAATAAATAAATAAATAAATAAATAACGTAAGATTTTCGTGAGTTCGAATAAATGTATGTTTTTTATCCTCAGTGCTCTTAAGAGAGCTACACATGTAAAAAATTTAACAAAAAAAAACAACTTCAAAAAAAACTATTCCAAAACAAAGCACTAAAAAGTAAAGAAATAATTGCGTATTCTTCTGAAACTTATACGATAATATGATGTAGGTACAATTATTGTTATTGTTGGAGTCGGTGTCAGCCAAGGAAACACTACAATATACCTAGCAATATACCTATTTCTTACATATCACGTTTACGTATGTATGTACGAGGTGCATTCAATAAGTACCTAGCCTCATCGCCAGAGGGCGCCGTAGTTTCAAAAGAGTTTTACCACAGTTTAGCACATTCTTTTTTAATTCTTTTTTCAAATTTTCATTCCAATCCCTTCATTTGTTTTAATTTGACAACTTATGGAAGCGAACGTGTCGATCGGTTTTACAAAAATGGAAAAAGAGCAATATCGTTCGGTGATTCGATTCCTATTTTTGGAAGGGAAAACGCGCATCGAAATCAAAGAGCACTTGGATGCTGTGTACGGTGACTCTTCTCCATCGATGGCCACCGTCAAGAATTGGTTCAACGAGTTTGCACGTGGCCGTACGTCGGTTTTTGATGAACCAAGTCCAGGTGCACCGAAAACAGCTGCTACGGAGGAAAACATTTAAAAAATCCATGATCTCGTATTGGCAGATCGCCGATTGAAGGTTCGGGAGCTAGCTGAGACTGTAGCTATTTCAGAAGGAACAGTGCATCATATTCTTCACGAGGAACTCGGCATGAGAAAGCTGTCGGCGCGATGGGTGCCGCGTTTACTCACACCGGAAAACAAGCGCAACCGTGAGACCACATCGGAGACGTGTTTGGCGCTGTTTAAGCGGAATCCAGCGGAGTTTTTGCGTCGTTTTGTGACCGTCGATGAAACCTGGATCCACTGGTACACACCAGAGACCAAGGAGCAATCAAAACAATGGATCCAGACCAGGGAACGTGCTCCAAAGAAGGCGAAAACTGTAAAATCGGCCGGAAAAGTTATGGCCACCGTTTTCTGGGATTCACAAGGTGTAATCTACATCGATTACCTCGAGAAAGGTAAAACAATTACAGGGCTTTACTATGCCGATTTATTGGGCCGATTCGACGCCGAATTAAAGAAAAAACGACCCCATCTGGCGAAGAAAAAAGTGCTGTTTCACCACGACAACGCACCGGTTCACACGTCTGCCGTTGCCATGGCCAAATTGGTCGAATTACGCTACGAATTGCTGCCCCATCCACCGTATTCTCCAGATTTGGCCCCTGTGACTTCTTTCTGTTTCCTAATCTGAAAAAATCACTCGCCGGGAATAGATATGGATCAAATGAGGAGATCATCGCCGCCACGGAGGCCTATTTTGCAGAGTTTGACAAAAACTATTTTTCGGATGGGTTAAAAAAGTTGGAGCATCGCTGGGCTAAGTGTATCGAACTAAAAGGAGACTATGTTGAAAAATAAATTGCCACTATTCCAAAATTTTCGTTTACTTTTTGTAGGCTAAGTATTTATTGAATGACCCTCGTAGGTAGTTACAAACCCACATTGGCTGACACCGACTCCAACAATAACAATAATTGTACCTACATCATATTATCGTATAAGTTTTAGAAGAATACGCAATTATTTCTTTACTTTTTAGTGCTTTGTTTTGGAATAGTTTTTTTTGAAGTTGGTTTTTTTTTTGTTACAATTTTTGTTTATTTCTTGATTTTCAGTGAATAGTTCTTATTTATTTTATACATCGTCCGATTGCTCCTAAGAACTGAAGAGTTCCGTTACTTTGTCATGGATCCCATAATCAGAACTTAACACTCATCAAACTACCCTTGAAGTACCTATAACCTTTCCAATAAAAAAAGAAGCATCGAAATCGGTTGGCGTGATAATGAGTTTTTCGTCCATTTGTCGCGCATATGGTTTATCTAGATTTAAGACTTATATGGATTTCCCATGGATGCCACTGTCAGAACTGGACCAAATTAAAATGGGACCACACGGGCACCATCAGCTTTCAAATAAAAAAAGAATTATCAAAATCGGTTGGCGTAATATTGAGTTACCCGTCCATTAGTTGCGCATTTAGTCTACCTAAATTTAAGGCTTATATGGTTTCCTCATGGATGCCACTGTCAGAACTAGACCAAATTAAAATGGGACCATTCGGGAAGCACCAGCTTTCAAATAAAAAAAGAATGATCAAAATCGGTTCACCCAGTCGAAAGCTATGAGGTAACAAACATAAAAAAAAGAACATACAGTCGAATTGAGAACCTCCTCCTTTTTTTGAAGTCGGTTGAAAATACATAAAATCGAATATAACGTAGAATGTTCAAGAAAAATGTTCGGCTTTGTTGTTAGACAAAAATACTGCCGAACCGACTATGCCGGCCTGCTTATGTGTAAGCTACCCTTACCTATGTGTCTCGGGTTTTATCAGGATGCGCCGAAGTGCCTGGGAGTACTTTAGATATTACATTGGTCTGTTAACCAAGTCCCAACCGGAGCGCTAAAATTGTGTACATAACGAGTGTATGAAGAAGTTTTAGTCGATAGGAAGCGTCATCCTCCCGGTTCCGAAGTACACACGAAGATTTCCCGTTGGTAATAAAAAGTGATAAGGTAACCCAAGTCCCGTGATAACAATTCAGTGTTTGCTGTTACCTGACGGTGTGGAAGCAATCCTAGTGTGCAGCGCCAGGTCGTTGATGTTGATGCCCTTATGCCGCGAGAGCGTCGCGTCGCGGCTGCGCGTCTTCAGCCCCAACCACGACTGATCCTTGAACTGGATCTTCTTCAGATCCTGTCCTTGCTGGGTAGCCATTTCGTGCAATCTGTTAAAGAAAACTTCCTCATCATTTAAAAGTGCTACTATTGCTGTAAGCTATACCACAGACCACAGAGTCATGGGAAAAGTAGGTCATTGAAAGGAATAATTTCAAGATTATTTAATAAAGTCTAATAGCACAATTTGCCTACCAGTGTGAAGTTCTACTGGTAGTTGGTGTGATGGAATTGTTTAGTTTTAACTGTGATGGCCAGTGCCAGTGTAATGCAAATCTATCGAGAATGAATTACCAACCAACAATTATATTCTAGCTTGATTGGAAGTTATCAATGTTTACTATTTGAACAGGTAGCTATCTATTGGTATTGCTTTCTGTGTTAGAAGTGTGATAAGATAAAGCATAACTCTGAATTAACGCAGGCAAATGGCAATAGCTAATACCATTATACAGTTACTACAATGACTACAGCCTGTAATATTTGCTGTACAAGAGTAAATTGTGCTAAACCAAATGTGCAATGCATTAAATGTTTGAAATGAAGATGCTGCGGTGGATGTGTGGAGTCTCACGCAAAGATCGCGTGCGGAACACCCACATCCGCGGCAGCCTTCGTGTTCGTGACATCGCAGACAAGCTGCAGGAGTGCCGCCTTCGCTGGTATGGTCATGTCTCACGGCAATCGGCAAACTACGTGGGCAACAAATGTCTGGCCATGCCGCCCCCGCCAGGTACCGGTAGAAGAGGTCGACCCAAGAAGCGGTGGCTCGACGTCGTTAAGGGTGACATGCGCGCCAACAAACTCACCACTGAAGATGCACAAGACCGCGCGAAGTGGGCCAAGAAAATAAGAAAGGCGGACCCTGGGACCCCACAAACCAGTGTGGGTTCACAATCGGGATGGACCGCACGGATGATGATGATGATGATTAAATGTTTGAAATATTTTCATTTCGTGCGGTCGTGGTCACGTTGAGGCATCCACATTAGTGTTAGACACGTTGAAACTATCAAAACAGAAATATCAAATGCAAAAGGATTTTCTGCAAAAACAACTCCAATTACTCTTGTCTGTTTCATACCTTTGTACAAGTTGACCTCTGGTCTTATCCAACGGCGTATCACCATATTGGTTAGCCAGTGACACCAGTGCGCCGGCCAGTACTAAGTCTTCTGCAATTGCAGTGTAGCCCCAGAAACAAGCATAATGAAGAGGAGAGTTGCCATGTTCATTTGTAAAGTTGACATCTACCCTGTTTTGTAGCAACTGCAAACAAATAATATTTTATATTAATAATTATCTTAAGAGACCAAAACATTGGGAAGCTGTTTCTGCCAAATGATACTGATCATACTATTATATCAATTCAGTAATTTGTCTTACCAATTGGACAATAGGCCTGTGACCATGAGCTGCTGCAAGATGCAGTGGTGTATCATCTCCCATGTTGGTTACATTAATCCGCGCTCCCCTCCGTATGAGCATCTCTACAATCTTGATGTGGCCTTCCTTGCAGGCCCAGTGGAGAGGGCTGAAGCCATGATCATCACTGAGAAAAAATTATAGGAATAATAAAAACAGTGACAATTTACAATTATATTTGATTTAACTGTTTACCATAGAAAAAGTTCAAATGTCACAATGTGTGTTTTTATCTAACATATTTCAGTTTAACAATAAGTTAAGGAAACTTTATAATTTATTAATCATCTACATTGAGGAAAAATTAAACAACCTGATGATGGTAAGAATTATTAATAAAATAATAATAATAAAACTGGGCCCGACAACAGACCACTTCTCATGATCTTGAAGTAAGGATAAATATCCTTGTGTTCCATTACAAGGTACAGATGCGTACACATCAACGTTTACATAATACTTCAATGTACCTTTGCTGCCGCCTTAGGACACATTTAGTAAAGGTTGATGTGAACGCGCTGTAACAGACAAGGATTCAAGCCAGGGATATTTCTTTCAACACACCCAGAACAAGCCAAATTAGAAAAGATTGTTTCCTGAATTGACCCGACCCGAAGACGAGAAACCGTGCTACAGCGAAAATCTCTATAGAGGGGCATTCCACAGTGACTGGTGGAACAGTTTATTCCAGAATCCCTAATGTTTAGTTAGATATATTATTATGTAACTTTGTATTTTGATGTAATATTATAATGTTCAAATAGATATTTTACATTAGATTAACTATGGAAAAAAAACTCACATTAATATTTTGGTGATAGTTCAGTGGTTAAAAGAGTTTGACTGGTGGGACAGTCAAAAATACCACACTGCAGAAGGTTGCCTTGTCAATCGAGATTATAACTCAAATACTATACATAGCCAGATGTCTTTTATAATGCTATGAAATTATTAAATAGTCTTTAACAGAAACTAAAAATAAGTACTAAATTCAATTTCTGCAAGAAAATATAGAAAGTAGAAAATGTGACTGGTGGGACATTGTGTTGTGGACTGGTGGGACAAGTACGGAAGTGGCAGAAAAATTTACTTGTATTAGTGTCATATTTAGAATTGTTCATTACCTACTCTAAACCATTTTTATAACGAAATAACAACTCTTATCATTAAAATCTTTGAGAAAATAAACATAACAAATACTTTCTTGTAAATGTTGATTTTAACTTAAAGTTTTTTTTCTCATACTTTCTAAAGCGTATCTCGTCGTTTTTGATCAATATTTTTGAGTTTTCTAGAGCATGGAAGACTGCTATGTCTTATTGCTTATTTTCATCACTTTTCAACTTTTATCTAGATCTAGACCATTGACTGTGACTGGTGGGACAAAAATGAAAGCCACTTATTTCCTACTGTTTAACACATTGTACCAGAAAATTATGCGAAACAGATTAACAATTAGCCAATTCTAGCTTTTGAAAAAGCTCCTTTTTAATACAACGCATTTTGAAGTTAGAAATACAACTTTTGAATATTTTTGCATGACTGGTGGAACATGCTACATGCTCTTCGTATTTATGGATATTACAATAAAATTCTTACCTTTTCGGCTGAATTTTTAGACCACATTTAAATTCAAGAAATCCGTATCACTCTCCAATGCTGTTTGATTGAATATGTTATTAAAACGGCCAAAAACGGTGTTGTCAATATGGTGCAAAAAAAATTGTATGACTAGTTCACAATAAACCAGCAACTTGTCATAGTGAGAAAAATACTTAACCTTTGCTCCCCACGGTATGTCTTACTACTTAATCTTGTTTTTTTCTAAATATTTTCCACTGATTTTGTAAATTCAACTAATATGTACATTGCGTGAAGAATAAATTGGTTATAATCAAATCAATTTAGGAAACAACTAATTTTCCCATTTCCCGCGGAATGCTCCTAGAGCAACCACCAAGCTAGGAACAAATACCCTATGATACATAATCAATTATTAACGTTGAATTCTTTTGCTGATCTCATTAACGAAAGGCCTTGATTGCGCCAGCTCCAACCAACATTCTGACACATAGTAGGTAGGTCCAGTGGGCGTGTATTGACGACCATATATGGAACACCCAGACCTACATATGGTGTAAAAAATAACACGAAAACGTAGCAAATGTAACTAACTTACCCCTGATTCATATCATGTTCGGTGTCGTCCAGCCAAACCCGAACTTGTAAGGCATTTCCTTCTCGACACCATTGAAATATATCTTCCATGTTTTTGTCTGAATGCACAATTTAACTCACAAATAATCAAAGGCAGTATTTAAAGCTGATATAACACAATTAAACACGGCACTGAAATCCTTAAAAATCAACTTCCTTTCAACAAAAATGTAAAAAATAAATAAACTAGTACACAACTATAAAGTTGATTCATTCATTGGTAATAACTAATTTGACAGTTTCGCAATCACCCCAGAATAAATATTATACGGAAGAGAGAATTTCTTTGAAAACATAGCGTTGTCTTTGTTTTTCTTGTAGTTCCTCGTATAGCTATCCTGTTCTAGATAAGTACTGTCAAAACAATTAAACTTGGCCGGCTATACATTAAATTGCCATATAAAAAAATGCAACATCATATAGAAATTTTATTTCATTGTTGTAGATTCCTCGTTTTTTACTCTTTGACACAGATTAGATTACGGATGCCTGCAAGTATACCACTGAAGAACCCTTTCAACGACTAGGCCAGGGGTTGAGGTCAAGCCACTATAACAAGACGCCGCAAGATGCTGAGACTTTATCTAAGTATGCGCTGGAGGTGGGCTACACATGTAGTTTGCGGCGATTCTAATTTCTAACCGCTCAAAACTCGTCCCTTGCTTGTTCTGGCCGCGATTGAAGATCCAGTGTGGTAGGCCGGTCGGTAGCTAGCACATAACACCATAGGTGTTGTGGTGTTGGCTGCTTGCAGACCTTTGGATGGGACAGACAGTTCCGTATTTTATCTTCAAAATTGTAAACAATCCGTGTGTCCTGTTGTGTCTCTTTCTCAGTGTGTGTGTGTTCGTGTGCACGTGTATGTGTCTCTGTACGTATGGGTAGGTGGGTAGATGTATCTCTGTGCGCATGGGAAATTTGGTGCGACGCGGCGACGTTCACTTTGTATGTTAATTTATTATAAAACTAAGTTTATGTTACCTATGCATATGCTTTGTTACATGTTGAATTTTATTATGGAAAATAAATATAAAAAAAGCTTCAATTTGCTTCCTATGCTGGCAATTGCTACTGCTATCACTTTTTTTTTAGGCGCTGTACGTAAACAAACGTAGACACTTTTTGTTGCCAACACCAACACGGCACACCCATCAAAGGGAACCGTTAGTTGCTGTGTCCTGTAGCGGTGATCGGACATACACACATTAACATGGTCTAGGGATATTTCAGCAGCGGTTCTGCATACTCAAAACAAGGGTGTCAATATCCTTTAGTGGAATACTGTCCCAAGTCCTGCTAAGATGCAAGAAAAGTTGGTTTTCATGCACTATATCTTCAGGGTAATTCCTAAGAGCTATTCTCTGAAGCATATCCCAGACATGCTCAATAGGATTTAAGTCAGGGGATTGTGCAGGCCAGTCTAAAGCTTGGACATCATGCTGTTGTAACCAACTTGTAACGATACACGCCGTATGTGGACGGGCATTGTCATGCATTAGCTGGAAATTTCGTCCCATATGCTGTCTGTGGGGCTAGATTACAGGCTCTAGCACCTCATCTCAGTATTTTAGAGCAGTCATATTGCCTTGTATCCAAACGAGGTCCGTTCTACCGCCGAGACGAATTCCTGCCCAAACCATAATCGTGCCATATGCCACCTTGATATGCATGAACTTGTTGTGGGTGCTGCAGTCGATTCCAACGTCCGGGTTCTCTCCAAACGCGTACTCTTCGCGAATCAGGATGAAATCCAAACCTGAATTCATCAGTGAAAAGCACAAGTGACCATTGAGAATGGTTCCAGTTTTTGCGTGCAATGGCCCATTGTAATCTTCTTACTCGATTGCCTCTCCTTAGCCCTGGTATGTACCGGAAGTGGCCTACGATCACGTAGGTTGACTTCATGCAGTCGTCTTCTCAAAGTTTGACCGGCAAATCATACTCTATCTGTAGCCTTTGTACTCATTGCATCGCCGTTACATTTGGTTGACTTCGTGCAGCATTGACTATGAATCGGTCCTGTACATGTGTTGTAATGCGTTGAGATCCTCGGTGCCGTTCCACCACTTCCCCCGTGAAACGATAACGTGACCAAAGCCTGGATATAACGCTCTGACTCTTCAGAAACCGCAATTTGGGTAGCGCCAGCTCGAATCATGCCCACTGCTCTTAACATTTCGTTCCTGGTCTAGTGTCTACGTGACATGATTAAATGAACACCGGAGATGCGTTTGACAAAGATTTATAAAAAATTATGGAGTTTCAATCAAGTTAGAAGTTCGTGAAGATTTAATCCTTTGGAAGAAATTCAATGAATGCGAATTTCATTTTAAAACGAAATCCATTATACCTATACAAATTTTAATTTAAAAAGGCACTTAATAATGTTTTTATCATCTGTCAATAATAGTTTATTTGTAAGGCCAGTCTTATAGAAGTTATTTAAAAAAGTTTTATATATCCCTAGACCATGTTGTTGTGTGTACGAGTAGTTTACGTATGCGCAGGGAGTGGATGATTTCATAGTGGTTCTATAGAAATCAAATATTCATCGGTAGCTTGTATCCGACACAAGACACAAAAGTGAACAGTCAAGGGTGACCGACCGGCCATACTGATGTCAGTCCGGTCACTTATAATCAGAGGCTTAACCAGTTTTTTCATGTCACTCCAATCCAGAGCCCCACAAAATGCAACGGGCCATACATAGCAGGCTCTAGCACCTCATCTCGGTATTTTAGAGCAGTCACATTGCCTTGTATCCAAACGAGGTCCGATCTACCGCCGAGACGAATTCCTGCCCAAACCATAATCGTGCCACCTTGATATGCATGAACTTGTTGTGGGTGCTGCAGTCGATTCCAACGTCCCCAAACGTTCTCTCCAAACGCGTAATCTTCGCGAATCAGGATAAAATCCAAACCTGAATTCATCAGTGAAAAGCACAAGTGACCATTGAGAATGGTTCCAGTTTTCGTGTGCAATAGCCCATTGTAATCTTCTTCCTCGATTGCCTCTCCTTAGCGCTGGTACCCGAAGTGGCCTACGAGCACGTAGGTTGACTACATGCAGCCGTCTTCTCGAAGTTTGACCGGCAAACCATACTCTATCTGTAGCCTTTGAACCAATTGCATCGCCGTTACATTTGGTTGACTTCGTGCAGCATTGACTATGAATCGGTCCTGTACATGTGTTGTAATGCGTTGAGGTCCTCGGTGCCGTTCCACCACTTCCCCCGTGGCACGATAACGTGACCAAAGCCTGGATATAACGCTCTGACTCTTCAGAAACCGCAATTTGGGTAGCACTAGCTTGAATCATGCCCACTGCTCTTAACATTTCGTTCCTGGTCAAGTGTCTACGTGACATGATTAACTGAACACCGGAGATGCGTTTGACAAAGATTTATAGAAATTTATGGAGTTTTAATCAAGTTAGAAGTTCGTGAAGATTTACTTCTTTGGAAGAAATTCAATGAATGCGAATTTCATCTTTATACAAAATCTCTTAGATACAAATTTGAATTTAAAAAAGGCACCTATTAATGTTTTTATAATCTGTCAATAATAGTTTTTTTGTAAGGCCAGTCTTTTTTAAGTTATTTAAAAAAGTTTTATATATCCCTAGACCATGTTGTTGTGTGTAGTTTACGTATGCGCAGGGAGTGGATGATTTCATAGTGGTTCTATAGTAATCAAATATTCTGGTTTAATTTAAATTTAATTTGTTCTAGGCGGTCTTGATAATAAATAATTTGCATTGCGTAATTTCATTTTCTGGGTTTGGTGTTTTTTACGGAATGATATTATTGTATGTATCTGTTTGTGTAATATTTTGTGAATTAATATACTTGTAAAATATATGTAAGTTTGCCTAATAGTAAAAATTTTAGTCTCTTCGTAAATCTTTTCAGTGGTACGAAAATCGTAATTGAATAAAGTTTTTATAAGTTTATTTTGAGCTATTTGTAATAAATTTAGATTGGATTTAGTCGCTGTTCCCCAAATTTCAACTAAGTAGTCAAAGTGTGGTTTAATTAATGAATTATAAATGATATACGAGGGTCATTCAATAAATACTTAGCCTACAAAAAGTAAACGAAAATTTTGGAATAGTGGCAATTTATTTTTCAACATAGTCTCCTTTTAGTTCGATACACTTAGCCCAGCGATGCTCCAACTTTTTTAACCCGTCCGAAAAATAGTTTTTGTCAAACTCTGCAAAATAGGCCTCCGTGGCGGCGATGACCTCCTCATTTGATCCATATCTATTCCCGGCGAGTGATTTTTTCAGATTAGGAAACAGAAAGAAGTCACAAGGGGCCAAATCTGGAGAATACGGTGGATGGGGCAGCAATTCGTAGCGTAATTCGACCAATTTGGCCATGGCAACGGCAGACGTGTGAACCGGTGCGCGCTAAATACTTCTCTGAGCGAGTCGCGTGGCCTAAGGTTGTATATCGACCGAATAGCTCTTTTTTGGAGTACAAAAATGGTTGTCGTGGTGAAACAGCACTTTTTTCTTCGCCAGATGGGGTCGTTTTTTCTTTAATTCGGCGTCGAATCGGCCCAATAAATCGGCATAGTAAAGCCCTGTAATTGTTTTACCCTTCTCGAGGTAATTCTCAAGGAATCACCTTGTGAATCCCAGAAAACGGTGGCCATAACTTTTCCGGCCGATTTTACAGTTTTCGCCTTCTTTGGAGCACGTTCCCCGGTCTAGATCCATTGTTTTGATTGCTCCTTGGTCTCTGGTGTGTACCAGTGGATCCAGGTTTCATCGACGGTCACAAAACGACGCAAAAACTCCGCTGGATTCCGCTTAAACAGCGCCAAACACATCTCCGATGTGGTCTCACGGTTGCGCTTGTTTTCCGGTGTGAGTAAACGCGGCACCCATCGCGCCGACAGCTTTCTCATGCCGAGTTCCTCGTGAAGAATATGATGCACTGTTCCTTCTGAAATGTCTACAGTCTCAGCTAGCTCCCGAACCTTCAATCGGCGATCTGCCAATACGAGGTCATGAATTTTTTAATGTTTTCCTCCGTAGCAGCTGTTTTCGGTGCACCTGGACGTGGTTCATCAAAAACCGACGTACGGCCACGTGCAAACTCGTTGAACCAATTCTTGACGGTGGCCATCGATGGAGATGAGTCACCGTACACAGCATCCAAGCGCTCTTTGATTTCGATGCGCGTTTTCCCTTCCAAAAATAGGAATCGAATCACGAACGATATTGCTCTTTTTCCATTTTTGTAAAACCGATCGACACGTTCGCTTCCATAAGTTGTCAAATTAAAACAAATGAAGGGATTGGAATGAAAATTTGAAAAAAGAATTAAAAAAGAATGTGCTACACCGTGGTAAAACTCTTTTGAAACTACAGCGCCCTCTGGCGATGAGGCTAGGTACTTATTGAATGCACCTCGTAGGTATTTGATTTTGTTTGGAAAACATTTGGCTATGTAACGCAATGTTCCGGTTAGGGATGTCAATTTAGATTTAATTTTTCTATGTGTGGGTTCCAATTTAGATTGTGATCCAAAATTAGGCCAAGATACTTTTCGCTTGTTTTCTTGATAAGTTTTTCACCTTTTCTATGCAGTTGTAAGTTATCGATGATTTTTTTATTTTTTGCGGCAAATAAGACGTAATTTGTTTTAGCAGTATTAATAGTAAGTAGGTTCGATAAAAACCAGTCATGCAGTAAGTTTAGATCGTTTTGAGCGTTTGATGTAATTGTTTTAATTGAGTTGCCAAAATAGAATAAGCTTGTGTCGTCAGCGTACAGAGTGACGTCTGCTTTTAGACCTATACTTTGGATATTATTTCCAGATTTTTTTTATAGTGCCCGTCAAGATGACCTCACGTCCTTACTCCACCTGATGAAAAGCGGTCGTGAGATCCAGATATAAGGATGACAAGCACAGTAATGCAAAGCAATACTAAGCTGGCCAAACTTATCTTTAGGCCTGCCCTGGAGCCGATTAGTGCAGTGCTGATCCCAGAACGCGAGCTGACCGAGATAGTTCAGTCACTTGGCGGGTTTTACGCAACTGCATGGTGGTAACATCGACCGGCCGACATAATATGTCTCCCACCTGAAGAGCAGATAGTCTGTTGCAGGGCTCCCTGAGTCGCCTCTTACGACACCCACGGGAAGCGGTGGAAAGTGTTCTTTTTAAGTGCCGCCACCAGCACGGCACTAAATAATTTTGCTCATTTAATCCAGTCAGGCACTGGAGGCTAGGTAAAAGGGTTTAGACGCAAAACGTCCTATTCGCAAAACATCCTCTGTTGAAAAAAAGTCCGATTCTCAAATTGTCCTATCCGCAAAACGTCATTTTCGCAGAATGTCCTATTAGCAGAATGTCCTATTCGCAAAATCTCCTATGGTTCCCATGACGAAATAAATTCATCATTTATCATAACATAATTTACTAATGGTCCTATAATATTTTTGAACCGGCTTAGAGTTATAGATAACTTTTCAAGGTCAATACTTTTTGTTGATTTATTTTTATAATATCGATGACCAAAGCAACGTAAACTCAATGCTAACGGACTACTCAGTCCATTTATTTGAAGTAGGTAATTACTTTTATAAGAAACCCGCCGCTGAATTTCATCATGGCACGACGCGTCATAAGTCGAAATTACATGCTCATTACCTGGATGGCTGGCGCTCAAAAACCGTACGTTTTTCGCGTCAATTTCTTCGGCCTACATTCAAGATATGGATTGATTTATTCCCATTTAAAAGGCAAGCAACTCATCGGTGACACCTCTGGTGTTGCAGTTGTCCATGGGCGGAGGTGAACACTTACCATCTGGTGACCTTCCTGCTCGTTTGCTTCCCTATTACTTAAAAAAAACAATATCGTTGATTTTTGGTGTATGGATGCTATTAAGCGAAAGCATCTAGTAGGCCATCTGAACGCATGCCTCGTCGCATAGCACTTGCAGAAAAGAACCCGCGAGTCATTGGCCACTACAACCGCCTCCTACCTACTGCATTAAAAATGAGCCATCTGACGAAACATTCCAGCGTCAGCTGAGAAACCTTTTTTTAGAGAACCCGTTTTATTGCACTGACGAATATTTTAATTAATTTATTGTAAGTAGTAAATTTTAATTAATTCGTATTTGTGTTCATTTTTCCATTATTTGAAATTGTTAATTATTTCATTCTTATTTTATTATTTCATTTTTTTTACTTTTATTTTATTTTATTTGGTAAATAATAGTACTTACGAGTAAATCAGTGAACCAGTAGGTCATGAAAACCATAGGACATTCTGCGAATATGACGATTTGCGAATAGGACAATTTAAGAATCGAACCATTTCTCGGCAGAGGACGTTTTGCGAATAGGACGTTACGCGTCTAAACCGGTAAAAGGCCTACGCAGACGACGTAGGTACGCGGAGAAAAAAGAACGCTCCGCGAACACAAAATCCCCCGCAAACACAACGCATACGGTGTCTCATAGAGTATTTAAATATTCTGAGATTATGTTGTGCTATAACTTACATGAAGTTCAAGCAAGAGAGGCGCACTTTAATCCGTTTAATCCGCTACGCTTCGCGGTGTTTCGGCGGATTTTTGGTTCGGTGTACTTTTAGTAATTTATGTGCGTTGCTCGATAGTTTGCAAGGGATCTATTTTGACGGAGGAAAAAGTACAGTGGCTATAATTCTGATCCTTATTAAAAGCTTTTTCATCAAGCCCTGGTGTTGACAGAATCATGATATTTAATACATTATATCCTTGATGGCTTGGCGGAATAATTATTGCATGGTACCTAGATAGCTGAAGAGAAGCCATACAATACTAGTCAAGATCTTGTATGTAACCCTTCATGTGTGAATAAATTAAAAATAAAATAAACCTCATCTTATTATCTTATGGCTCAGTGAGTAATCACAATCAACATAAGTTGTGGTACGATTTTCGGCCAAGTTTCCAAGAAGTTGGTAATCATTTAGCTTGAGAACAAGTTAGCTGGCTGGTTTTATGTAGTGTCTGTGCAATTATTATACTTATTTACTGCAAGAATGATAACTTTTTCATATAGGTATAAGAAACTCATGTTGTGTTTAGGTAGTTTACATGACTAATCACAGCCAGAGACCTGTTCAAGCCTAGTGCTATGCTTAAACCAGTTCTCAATAAATCAGACTTTATTGAACTAAAAACAAAACTTAAAATAAATCTTAATTATTTCTTAGCAAATGTAATTTTCATAGCATGAGTAGGTGTAATCTTAAAGCCTTGTAGCGCTTCTTTCGCTGCTGCTGACTGCATTTCATTGGCGAATTCAACAAATGCAATGTCATGTCGATTTGGCACAAGTCGAACTTCTTTGAAACCAGGGAACCTGTAAAAAGGCAAACAGATTTTAAATAAACGGGAAACTATTCAAAACAATTCACTCTCTAAATATTAAAAGAACAATTAAATACTTAAATAATAAAATGGAAAGTGATACATAATGTGTGTTAATGAAGCTAAAATAAAGAGCTACATACTGGTTGAACAACATGGACAACATCATTTCAGATGTCTCATCAGGAAGGTTTGTCAAGAACAAGATCTGGTTTGGTGGCTGTTCCACATTGACATTGATGAGGAGGTTAGGCTGCCCAACTCCGAGCACAGCGTGTCTGCCTGCATCCTTGTTCTTCTTTTTTTTGCTGTCATCAACACCCTTGGGCAACTTGGGCCGCTTAGGCCTTTCTTGGAATGTACCCTTGATTTTAGCAATAACATCACTGTCTGTTTTGCAGTATTGAATCCTCTGCAATATGAAAGTATTTTCTATATGAGTAAATTGCCTACTTGAAGTTGGAAGAATCAAAAATCAACTGTTTCAACTCTCAAAAGTTTAAAAAATGCCCAAGAAATAATCATAAGATAATTACCATTGGTTTGTCATAAAACGGGAACCCTTGCATGCTTCTGAGGGCTACAGTAGCACTAGAAATTTCCTTAAAAATAACGAAGGCTTGACCCCGCATCTTCAGTGTTTTCATCGCTACGATATCCAGGATTTGTCCAAACTGTGAGAATATAGCATAAAGAGATTTTTTCAACTCATCCTTCTTGATTTTTTCATTGAGATTGTTTATGTATATCGTGTGATTCGGTCGAATATCCAGAGCTGCAAAAAATTTAGATTTGTAGGTTATTTTCTTCTTGGGCGCGTACCTATCAATAACTTTATCTTGATCTTTCCCTTAGAAAAATACTAAAAGACAGTGACATAGTTTGATAATCATCTTAATCAAGATCAATACCTAAGTAGGAAGCATAAAATCCCAATAATTAGCTTATTCGCAAACCAATGTACTTACTCATTTTGTTGTCTTCGTGTAAAGGCAATTTCCGCGCTAGAATGTACAAAATAGGTAATTTAGAGTCGGTCTATGTATCAACCGTATTATCAGCTGCAGTTATTTACTAAATAACCTTAGACTTAGATGCTGTGCTTAGTTAAACTTGTACAGAAAAGAAAGTTAATTTATTTAGACAGCGTTGGGCGTCGTGCCGGCGTCGTGTCAGTGTTGCCTTGCCGCGCAACGCAACTGATCTCCAAAAAGTACACAACCAGCGCTAAAAAGGTACATTTTGGGGAGAAAAGGTACTTAAAGCATTTTTTAAAACTAAATAACCAATAAAGCTTCTCGCCAAAAGAAGTGCTATTTTATGGGTTCTAGGCGTGTGAATACTTACCTATTTTATTAATTAAGGCATTTTTTAAGGTTTAATCAGTTCAAAAAACCTCCAAGTCAAGATTACTTGTATACTTATATTATTTTTTTGAGAATTTGAAATATTTTTGAGACATTGTGAATTTTTCAAAAAGTACGTAAAATGGTAAAATTACACATTTGCACATGGGAGGCTAAAAAGGTACGTAAAATGTGTAAGATGTAAGCTGGTGGCAACTGGCAACGCTGTCGGTATTATTTATTTAAGCTAGTTTTGTATATCCTTTTCGATGTATCTTTAGATAGCGTCGTTTCCGCAATAGCGTTGTTGTGATAGCGATAGTCCGTCGATAGTATCGTGATACTTTAGTGACCTCGAAAATCAGTTGTATGAACTATCGATAGTCCTATCGAAACTATTGACCCGTGACGATACTATCGATATTTTCGATAGTGAGAATTAAGCGACACTATTGATCTTTTTCGATACTGTCGACACTATCGATGGTATCGTGCCATTGAAGTCGATACTATCGATAGTAGAGATGTCACGAATATTCGGCAATTAATCGGCCACTTTTTTTGATAATAAAAAAAAAAAGAACCTAATCATGAAAAAAAACACGTCATATTACTCAAGATTAAATATATTTATCACCAAATTACAATACTAGTATGTAAAATAAAATTGATCAATGGTAAGTTGTGATGGATAAAAACAAGCTTTTAAGCAATTGTTGGTAGCAAACGATTACGCTTTTCGTTGTAAATGATAGCTTCAGAAAATAACCTCTCACTATACACGCTACTCCCAGGAGAAGAAAGATAAACGTCAGCAAATTTCGAGAGGTTGGGGTATTGTTTTCCGTTTGCTGACCACCACTTGTAAGGATCAGCCTTCCGATCTAGGCGAACTGGTATACAAACATAATGCGACTCTACCACCGCGTCGGAGAAGTTGATTCTTACTGAGAAGACCCGGCGAGAAACTCAGTAGTTACTCTTTTAAACTTGTTGTGGTTTTACAATGCGAGCTAGTAGGGTACAATTTGATTGGTAATGAAAAAAAATGCTTTAATTCTAACATTAAAAAATAAACAGAACAACCTAACAAGTACAGCAAAGCTACATAATGTAAAACAATCTGTTTTCAACTAAAAATTCAGCTCATTTGCCACAGCATTCTTCTCCACGTCCTCTTCATCATTAATATTTCGCATATTTTCTGTAGCGACTTCCTCAAAGCAGTTCCAGAAACTGTCGTGTATTTCAATAGTCTTTTCATTTGCATTCAAGTTTCTTTTTTTCTCTAATCGATAGTATCGCGCCTATCTATGCTATAAATAGTTTTGCTTTAGTAACTATCGAGGTATTTTCGATACTATTGACTGGGAATAAAACGAAGCCTTTTAAGAGCTATTAATAAATAAATTATTACATTTTTGTATGGGCACAATATTTTATTTATATTATTTATAACCTGTAACTATTTTGAGTAACTAATTTGAATATTTTGTTGATCTTGTCGGTAGTTAATTTTTATTAATTTTTAAACATTGCGATAGAAATGGAGTCGGGATTGGAAAAACTCTAGTCAAAGTAAAGGCAGATTTTATAGTCAATTTCAACCAAATGTATCTCTCAAGCCTTGGTTTTCTAAATTGCATTTCAAAAAAATCATTTCATCAACTCTATCTCGGCTTCGACTTGGTACTTGTTCTACTCCAGTTCACCTTTCCAAACTACATGTCAAAGATTCGTCACTATGTGAATGTGGTCTGGAAGAAGGCTCAATTGAGCACATCTTATTTAAATGTCCGTTTTATGACTCTCTCTCACTACATGATATTTTAATTAAGTATAAGGCCCCCCTTCCGTATGACTTGTCTTCTATACTATCTCTCAGCAATAACAAATATATTTATTCCATTGTTAAATACCTTTTCCATCATAACATTAAGCTATAGTTACTCCATTTTCCTATTATGTGTATGTACTATATCTGACTGCCCAAAAATCCTATCCCTTACCCGCCTACCTACACCAAACTGTACCCAAAACATATCACTTGAAAATGGCAGTAGTAATCCTTATTAAAAGGAGTGGGTTGCCAGTCATAAAATAAGAAGAAGAAACTCATGACGTCACAAACTCATCAATGTAGTACATACCATTGCCGTATCAATAATAACAGTTATTATGATACGGTAATGGGTATGGGAAAAAAACCATTTCGAGGTATTTGTATTTTATACCTTATTTAAATATTTAACATTTTTAAAGGCAAAGGATCAAGGATATTTTTGATTAAATGCGCTGTGTTGGGTCATTCATTTGACCCCAGATTGCCAACGTCCACAAAGAGTACATTAGGGTTAAAAATGAACTCGTGACGGTAATAAAATTGACATCTCGCAATTTGGAACCCATTGGGTCGTATGAATCTGATCATCAACACCAAGCAAGTTTCAGCTCTCACCATGGGCGTATGCAGTATGCACATAACTTGCGCGTGCAGAACGAAAAAAAAAAACTTGCGTTTTCGCGCGCTGTGCTGTCACTGTCAGTGTCAGTCAGTTGCTCCTTGTTTGTTTGTTAGGGAAAATCTTGCAATTTCGTTTAATTGTATGTAACTCGCAGCGATTTGATTTGATTTGTGCAAATCTTTTGATACCGTATTTTTGCTCTGTTTGAGTTTGTCTCTCAAACTTTATTAATAGGAACGTGTTATTTTTTAACTAGAACAATGCACGATCTCTTTTCTGATTTTGAAACTGTGACTCCGGACGTTTGGATCGCTAATGAGCAAGCATGGATAGAAAGATTACTGAAACTGCCTAAATGGCACCAGGTAGGTAGTTAAAATGGGAATGTATACAGTTAAAAGTAGGCTGTAGGTATTCTAATATGTTGACCTCTACATAACCTTTCAGATTCCTCTAATAAATTCTAATGCATCCCACAATCTTCCTGATAATTCGCTGGTTCGTTTTAGAGGTATGATACAGGATATGCACAACCCAGAATTTTATTTCGAACAGTTTGAGATAGTTAACACGGCATCAAATGAAGCAAAGATCAAAAGTGGGAAGTACCGCGATACTGCGAATGTATTGGTATGTATTACGATTAGGTGTGTTGAATGCTACGGCCCGCAAATTTTTCGAAGAAGTTTTTATATCAAATTCTTACAGGAAAATGAAAAAATTAACTACACAGAAAACTTAAAAAGCTCGCAACGTCAGACCATGGTAGTTGTTTCTATGCCTGGTCTCAATGATTGGGCTCAACAGATTGAGGACAAACACAACCACTTGAAACATTTAGAACAGCAGCCTAACTCTTCCAAGAGGCTCACTGAGGACCTTCCAGCGAAGTTAAAGAGGAGTTATGATGAGGCTGATGAGGACTCTGAAGCTATGGAAATAGCGGACCCTGAGGCAGCTCCAAAAGAAAGGAAGATAAGTGAAAATGAAAGCAACAATTGCAATGTTCTCTCAAGGGAGCATTTATTGAACTTTCCTTTGCCTGATGTTCCCAGTAAATCTTGCATTGTGAAGGTAAGGTTTTTAACTTAACAAAAGAAGACTCTCTCTTACATCTTTTCAATAACAATATAAACCAGGTTACCAAGAATCTAGAATTCTAGACTCTATTCATAGATGTGCAAATGATCAAGAATACTTTAACTACAATGTTATTAAGTTTTCTCATAGTTCACACAGTTTTGTTTTTGCAACAAACTTTGCAATTTTCCAGATCTATGAAGAAAGTGATAATCTTAAGTTGAATGACATGATAGAAGTGGTTGGTTTCCTCTCAGTTGACCCTGCCCTGTCCGGAGAGTTCCAGCAAGAAAATGACTCATTAATAAATCCTCAAATTGAGTCCGAAGTAGAGACTATCACACATAACCCACCTCCTAGTCTAGTACCTCGGTTACATGCAGTGTATGTGAAGAAATTAAAACACTGCAATCCATTGGTGTCTGACACTTTCAATCATGGTAAGATAAGAATACTTTCTCGAACTGCTGGGAACACTTAGTTTATAAAAATAGGTATAACAACATGATTGGCGTAGTGCGCTGTAGCACGGCGGTTTCTTGCCTGGCCTTACGTAGTGTCCCGGGTTCGATTCCCAATCAATTTAGTTCAGGAAATGATCTTTTCTAAATTGGCTTGGGTCTGGGTGTGCTGGGAGACGCCACTGGCTAAATTCCTTGTCTGGTACCTTGTAACACATATCCCCATATCATATACTTATCCCTACTTTGAGACCATGACAGGTGGTGTGTTGTCTGACGCCGAAAAAATATAGGTATGAATACTTGTAAGAATTTCCTTTTAATTACAAGATATAAAAATTAATGTAAAAAAATATGATGGAACAAGTCACTATCTTTATAATGTATTTTTTTTTGACAATGACAATTGCTGCTTGGCTTCGACAGCTTCAGCAGCTTCATTGGTCATCCGAGAAGGCTATCCATGCTAATATTCAAAGTAACGTGCTAAGGGCCCCCGTGTGGGGTAGAACCTCGGCTCAGGGCGTTACTGGAGAGGATGATCTGCCATAGTTTTGGGGAGAGAATCTACCCGGCACGTGCCGTATCTTAAATAGGGGCCAGCGCCGGCGCGGACAGAAGCTCGATTGTCTGTGTGTGGGATGCGCGGTTAGTCTATTTTGATTGGCAATAGCCAGGGTGATCGGGTCGTCCGTGTCGTATAAAACGTCTGCTGAATAAAGTATTATTTTCGAACTCTATTACCATTTAACTATCGCCTTGCTGTGCTACGGCAACTATCACTCGACGGCTCCTTTTTTCCATGCCGTGGCATGTCATTCTAAACTGGAGAGGACAATGCAATAGTAAATCAATTACTCCATTATTAATTTACAGAAACAGTATTAAAAGAGGCCAACATAGCCAGAGAGCACCTCCTGAAAGCATTGACAGAGTTGCTTCTTGGTGACCGGTTAGCTGCTGAGTATCTCATTTGCCATTTAATTGCCTGTGTGTAAGTATTTTTGATATACTATGTGAGTACTCTTTAAAAAACATTCAAGAAATGCCATTGGTCCAACTGACCACTCATAGACCCTTAGAATAATGACATATAGAAGGTAAGTGTTTATACAACCGCCCCATCAAAACCAATTAAGGTGCTTCAAAATGGGAGCGCGGACTTGGTTTCTATATGTTATTATTCTAAGCATAGACCCTTTAATAAGCTCTGCCTTAGACTAGCTTACTCGCCAGCAGCAACACAAAACTTCTATTGGCATTTATGTTTTGTTAGGTGGAGTCGTTCGCATCAATGAACTGGGTATATAAGTTACTCTATGGACTGGGTACACTACATAATTCCGAAAAACTTAACTCCGAAAGTCACAATCACGAATTTCACAATTCCGATATTTATAATTCCGAATGAATCCGATAGATGTGCGCTAGGCTCGCTCGTTAGACCCTTAGAATAATGACATATAGAAGGAAAGTGTTCATACAACCGCCCCATCAAAACCAATTAAGGTGCTTCAAAATGGGAGCGCGGACTTGGTTTCTTTATGTTATTATTCTAAGCATAGACCCTTTAATAAGCTCTGCCTTAGACTAGCTTACTCGCCAGCAGCAACACAAAACTTCTATTGGCATTTATGTTTTGTTAGGTGGAGTTGTTCGCATCAATGAGTTGACTGGGTATATAAGTTACTCTATGGACTAGGTACACTACATAATTCCGAAAAACTTAACTCCGAAAGTCACAATCACGAATTTCACAATTCCGATATTTATAATTCCGAATGAATCCGATAGATGTGCGCTAGGCTCGCTCGTTTTGGTCACAGTTCTAACCTAACCTAGACAATTCATCCTGTTAATAAAGTTATTCAGCTTTAACTTTAAGCATGTTTATGATAAGAATAAGAATATTTATTTCGCAAGAATGTGGTACATTTCAGGTGGTAGAGAAAAATTAAAAGTAAACAAGACACATTCACCCATTGATGCATGCTAATACAATTTTTTTAGCAATTAAATAATGTCAACTTTTATAATTAAAATTTAAATACATTCATTAATTACTTGTGATTTTTAATGAATGTATTTCAATTTTAATTTTCAAACACAATCAATATCAAACACAATAATTTAAATTCACATATCAAAATACTCATCTAGGTTGTAAAAGCAATTTTGGATGAGCCAAACTTTTAATTTGTACTTGAATTAATGATAAAAATATATTTTTAATTTTAGCAATGAAATTTCGGAGTTTTGAAATTGAGTATATTGTTTTTCGGGCTAAAGAAACTTCTGATTTTTAATTCTTCGTACTTATAACAGTCGGAAATATGAAATTTCGGATTTGTGACTTTCGGAAAAATAAACTTTTGTGTTTTTGTATATTCTGTGTATATTCGAAATTCTGTTGCTTTGGAATAGGGATGTTACGAATATTTGTATTCGCATTCGCGAATGCTTCGCATCATTTTGAAAATTCGCATCAGTATTTGCATTCGCATCGAATGATGCGAATGTTTTGCGAATACGAATCTGTGCAAGTCGGTGCATGCTCGAAGTGGGCGGAGTCTCCTGCCAAATTACTTTTCGTTAACTCATTCAATGCCACCGACACGCCTGGCGTGTTCCGGCTAAGCTAAGTCTCTATGCCAAGAACACGCCTGGCGTGTTTTCAATTTTTGGTACTTTTTCATAAACTAGGCCATATTTTCTGTTCAAATTTTTTGTACATCATTTTTAAGGTACAGGCTATGGCATATTAAAGCGTCCACCTAAAAAAACTAGTTATAATTTTTGACGAAAAATAGGTGTTATCTGGTGCCGAGGCGTGTTCACTTACTAAAGCTGCCCTTAGGTTCCCAAACTTTTTTATTCGATTGAACGCTTCGCTAATTTTGAAGTTATAAGCTTGCGATGTGTGATTTTGAACTGACTTCAGAAAGTAGAAAGTTATCAATTTGTCGCGTTTAAATACAGGGTGACCTGGAATGGACGCACCAAATCTCAAAATAAATATTTCGAGATGCAACTTAAACGATTTCTTTTATTTTTATTATAGTCTCATATGGCGTGAATTAAAATATCCATTTAAAAGCTCAATACTTGGCAACGCTCACGTCATCACATTATTTGTGTACGCGAAGCCATTCATCGAAACGATCGTAGTATTCGTAGTGATAAACTGAAAAATCACATATCTCAAAACACAAACGCGCGCGCTGGCATCACATCGTGGTGGCAGTGAATGTGTTAAATGTAATTTACCATTTTTAAAATTTGACTACTAAAGATTATGTTATGTATGATTTGATTTGATATGTTTACCTAACTACTTACTGTACCTTTATTACAATTTATAGGCATAATTATTAATAAATATTGTGATGACGTAGTTTTCTTTAGTATTATTTGTTATTTTAATGATTTACCTGAATATTCGTATTCGTATTCGCATTCGCACATTCGCATGACCAATATTCGCATTCGCATTCGCGAATGTCGAAAATATGATATTCGTAACATCCCTACTTTGGAACTATTTTTTAAATTCGGATTATTCAAATTCGGAATTAAGTGTTTCGGAATTTTTGGGTGTTCCCGAATTGACTGTATTTTGTTCATTTCAGGTACCTCCGGCAAGATACACTGAGTCTAGGTCAGTTTTGCCTAAATTTATCAAACCTGCCCACACAGAAATACCCAAACTATGCAAAACAGTTGTACGAAATTATCAAGCAGTTTGTCACCAAGAGTTATTATCTACCTCTTACAATAGAAAATATGAATACACTTGCACTATTACCAAAGTAAGTACAAAATCCACTACTGAACTACACAAAAATGTTTAAAGCAACCTGCAGAGATTTATTTAATGTCATTCTGCATGGTCGACTAGCTACTCTTAAACCTGCTTTAACAGGAACAAGAATCCCCTAAACTTTTAGATTGAGACTATTGGCTAAAGGGTGTAATATTACAGTTTCCTTCACTAAAACCAGAAAAAACTGGGGTACCTAAATAAATAAATATCTGGGACAATTTACACCCAGATCATCTGACCCCAACTAAGCAGAGCTTTTCTTATGGGCATCAGAGACTGATAAACAAACTTAAATATTTTTAAATACAACTAGCCATACAACTTAGATGAAGATCCTCTGATCCTATTTTTGTTCATTGTAACGCCCATTCCATGAATATATTTCGTGAGACTGAGGATCAATCAAACCCCACCACTTAACACGCTAAAATGGTCCTCATTTTCAACTTTAATATGTTTTTTAGAAAAGATTACGACTGCAACCGTCTCACCAGTGGCGTACTTCAGCTAAGCAAAGACACCCACTTAGTACTAGACGAGACTCAAATGGAGCAAGGCACTCTGGACTCTAGTGGCGTTAGTAACGTCGCGGCGCTCGGCAGCTTAATCACAACTCAGAGGGTCGAGTACGACTTCAAATATTATAAGATGGAGTTCGACTCGGATGTTGGAGTCTTGATCCTGTCGGAGGGGAAGTCTCTGTTGCCTGTGAGTATACAAATATGATTACAAATAGTGGTTAGGATGTGTGAGAGTGTAATTATGACCCCCCCCCCCCCCCCTACCAGCAAATTTTTCCCTACTAAAAACCATAAGTACTATTTTTTTAAAGTTACCGCTCCATAAAAAATGCTTTTCATAATTCAGCGTAGTCCCAGCTCTATACTAAATTGCATCCGAAAGTCGCAGATCACAAAAAAAGTGTTATTTTAGTGCATCTAGACCTAATTAGCTTGCTTCCTCAATCCACTGTTGCTAGATTGTCTATCTACTAGCTTTCCGCTTGTGGCTTCGCTCGCGTCAACGAATGGCCAAATTACATAAAAAGCCTATGTGTTATTCTGATGTGTAAGTATGCTGTATTACTGTAAAGTTTCATCTAAATCCGTTCAGTGGTTTCTTTGTGAAAGAGTAACAAACACACACATACATCCTCACAAACTTACGCATATATAATATTAGTAAGAATAAGATATGTTACTACACTTGGGAGCAAAAAATAAGGCCACCTTCACAGACATAAGTTCAAATAGGTGACGCGAATGAAAGTACGAGGTGCATTCAATAAGTACCTAGCCTCATCGCCAGAGGGCGCTGTAGTTTCAAAAGAGTTTTACCACAGTGTAGCACATTCTTTTTTAATTCTTTTTTCAAATTTTCATTCCAATCCCTTCATTTGTTTTAATTTGACAACTTATGGAAGCGAACGTGTCGATCGGTTTTACAAAAATGGAAAAAGAGCAATATCGTTCGGTGATTCGATTCCTATTTTTGGAAGGGAAAACGCGCATCGAAATCAAAGAGCGCTTGGATGCTGTGTACGGTGACTCTTCTCCATCGATAGCCACCGTCAAGAATTGGTTCAACGAGTTTGCACGTGGCCGAACGTCTGTTTTTGATGAACCACGTCCAGGTGCACCGAAAACAGCTGCTACGGAGGAAAACATTAAAAAAATCCATGATCTCGTATTGGCAGATCGCCGATTGAAGGTTCGGGAGCTAGCTGAGACTGTAGCCATTTCAGAAGGAACAGTGCATCATATTCTTCACGAGGAACTCGGCATGAGAAAGCTGTCGGCGCGATGGGTGCCGCGTTTACTCACACCGGAAAACAAGCGCAACCGTGAGACCACATCGGAGACGTGTTTGGCGCTGTTTAAGTGGAATCCAGCGGAGTTTTTGCGTCGTTTCGTGACCGTCGATGAAACCTGGATCCACTGGTACACACCAGAGACCAAGGAGCAATCAAAACAATGGATCCAGACCGGGGAACGTGCTCCAAAGAAGGCGAAAACTGTAAAATCGGCCGGAAAAGTTATGGCCACCGTTTTCTGGGATTCACAAGGTGATTCCTTGAGAATTACCTCGAGAAGGGTAAAACAATTACAGGGCTTTACTATGCCGATTTATTGGGCCGATTCGACGCCGAATTAAAGAAAAAACGACCCCATCTGGCGAAGAAAAAAGTGCTGTTTCACCACGACAACGCACCGGTTCACACGTCTGCCGTTGCCATGGCCAAATTGGTCGAATTACGCTACGAATTGCTGCCCCATCCACCGTATTCTCCAGATTTGGCCCCTTGTGACTTCTTTCTGTTTCCTGATCTGAAAAAATCACTCGCCGGGAATAGATATGGATCAAATGAGGAGGTCATCGCCGCCACGGAGGCCTGTTTTGCAGAGTTTGACAAAAACTATTTTTCGGACGGGTTAAAAAAGTTGTAGCATCGCTGGTGTATCGAACTAAAAGGAGACTATGTTGGAAATAAATTGCCACTATTCCAAAATTTTCGTTTACTTTTTGTAGGCTAAGTATTTATTGAATGACCCTCGTACTTCGCGTGTCAAAAAAGAGTCTGCAAGGTCTCCCGTCTCAGTCATTTATTGATTTATTTTGTTTCAGAGCGATTACCATGTTCCACTAAGACCAGAGCAGTCGTCTCTGGAAATATTCGACGCGATAGTGGAAGCGGCCACCTACTACCTCAAGGAGGAAATCATGAACCTCATTAGAACATACTTGACTAGTGTCAAGCTTGTGAAGTATACAATTACTGAAGACTTGCAGGTAATAAAATAAATAATATCTTCAGAACGTCAGTAGACATTTGCCTCCAAACTAGAGAAGCCATGTATTAGAGATTTACTTATGAACAGTAATTTTGAAATAGTATCTTTCTTATTTATTTCACAATCCTGATTTTGTGATATTTGGTAAACAGGTTGTCGTTTCATGAACCGTATTGCTTTCAAAAAATACTAAATTTTGGTTACGTGCTAGATTTGTCTTTTCCTAAATCATAACATAACATA
Organism: Udea olivalis; assembly: GCA_947369235.1. Lineage (NCBI taxonomy): Eukaryota > Metazoa > Arthropoda > Insecta > Lepidoptera > Crambidae > Udea > Udea olivalis. The sequence goes on from OX376353.1 coordinate 3,368,413, forward strand.
CTCGTACCATCACGACTTTATCCCAAACTGGGTAGTCAGAGGCAAGTGACTGTTGCCGTCATGGACAACGGAACACTCAGAAGCCCACTTTTCACCAATGGTATTAGTATTATGTATATTTTTATACAAAAAAATAATCTCTACCTGACTCTTCGTTTGTATGCAATACTGGAGCTAGCGAGAGAGCGACTGATGAACATACATTTGCATCAACAATATTTATTGACTTGATTATGTAGTTTTAAACTGATCTAAATGATGGCTAGTGTGACCTACTGTCCTCTCCTAATGTATAAAGGTGGTTCCTCACCTGGAGCATTTTCTTGTAATGTAACGTTTCAGATGCGATTTTGAGCATTACTTTACATAACCGCCTCCCTGACGTGACAAACATTGCCTGTAATGTACCTACACTTCAGATTCGATTCTGAACATTACCTTACAATACTGCCTTACAAAACTTCAGGGAAGTAGTATCAAAATATTACACATTGTATCATCAAGTTGCGCACTGTAATGCTCGGTGCTTTTCCCTCACCAACGTAATGCTCGAATCTGTAACATTACAGTTTGCGCACTGTAATGCTCGGTTTTCCTACCTCACTAAAGTAATGCTCGACCCTGTAACATTACGCCTACTCACATTCGTGGCTAAGCTATGGAATTATTCTTTGGGGTAGTAGCACCGATGTAGGAGATGTTTTTTACTTCAAAAAAAATGTATCCCCATAATTGTAAACATAGAAGGCATGGATACTTGCAAGCCCCACTTTATTAGATTAGAAATTTTGAGTCTCACCTGTACATATATTCTATAACTGTGTAAATTAATAAAAAAGAACTCGGCAATATTTGCGAATGCGATTTTGGATCTTAGTAATACATGTGCCCCTAGATCCAATGCTAAAAAAAAATTCAAATGCCTTACTGCCGCACGGAAATGTTCCGCTGCAGCGCGTATTGTACCGCAATGAGAATTTTCAACAATTTACCTCACAATTTAAGAATAGAGACAAATACATAAATATTTCTAGATAATTGAAGCGACTGCTTATCTCAAAATGCAATTTTACCCTCAACTAATTTTTCTGAGATTCAAACCTCACTCTTTAAAAAAATTGTTATCCATCTCACGCTCATATTTTTATCATTTTGTCTTTTATATCTTCATGTTTTTGTTGTTACGCCCAAATGGGTGACATGATGTACTGGAAACCACCACAACTTCCATCAAATTGTAACATTCAAGAAAGCAAATAAACATATTGAATATTACCTTACTTGGTACCGTAAAGGTACCAAGTAAGCAATATGCTAGTATTCCTAAGCCTCAATCTCTTTTCAGTTCGTAGAAGACGACTTCATAGAAATGAGAAGCAAGTCAGACAGCCAGAACCCGGTGACGGCGGACGACCTGCACAGGCTGCTGGTGCTGGCGCGGCTGCTCGGGCTGTCGCGCGGCTGCGACCACCTCACCCGGCAGTGCTGGGACATGACCAAGGACATGGAGGCTGAGAGGCTGCACCGAGTCAAGAATCGCGTGTCAAATGTTTTATAAGAATAACCTTTTTTTACTGTTTGTTTTATTTAACAAGAAATCACACTCACATTTTGTTTTTTTTCTCACCCCAGACCCAGATAAACATAAAGGCCTGCGCAGAAGACGGACTATTTTCTCCGCCGCGGACTCAACGCACACTGAGTGCGATCATTTGTTGTCGTATAGTATTTAAATATTTTGAGATTACGTTAAACTGTAATTTACATGAAGTTTAAGAAAAAGAGAAGACTTTAAAAAAAAAAAAACATACCACACAACCAACCAAGGAAACACTACAATATACCTAGCAATATACCTATTTCTTACATATCACGTTTACGCATGTATGTAGTAGTTACAAACCTACATTGGCTGACACCGACTTCAACAATAACAATAATTGTACCTACATTATATTATCGTATAAGTTTTAGAAGAATACGCAATTATTTCTTTACTTTTTAGTGCTCTGTTTTGGAATAGTTTTTTTTGAAGTTTGTTTTTTTTTTTGTTAAAATTTTGTTTATTTCTTGATTTTCAGAAAATAGTTTTTATTTATTTTATACATCGAAAAAGTATCGTCCAATTGCTCCTAAGAATTGAAGAGTTCTGTTACTTTGTCATGCATCCCATAATCAGAACCTAACACTCATCAAACTACCCTTGAAGTATATCCTTTCCAATATAAAAAGAAGCATCGAAATCGGTTGGCGTGTTATTGAGTTATTCGACCATTTGTCGCGCATATGGTTTATCTACATTTAAGACTTATATGGATTTCCCATGGATGCCACTGTCAGAACTGGACCAAATTAAAATGGGACCACACGGGCAGCATCAGCTTTCAAATAAAAATAGAATTATCAAAATCGGTTGGCGTAATATTGAGTTATTCGTCCATTTGTCGCGCATTTTGTCTATCTAGATTTAAGACTTATATGGATTTCCCATTGATGCCACTGTCAGAACTGGACTAAATTAAAATGATACCATTCGGGTAGCACCAGCTTTCAAATAAAAAAAAAATGATCAAAATCGGTTCACCTAGTCGAAAGTTATGAGGTAACAAACATAAAAAAAAACATACAGTCGAATTGAGAACCTCCTCCTTTTTTGAAGTCGGTTGAAAATTGAAATTGTTGCGGATTCAGAGTGTGAGGATGAACGCCCTGTCGGTGGCGAGCGGTGCGGTGGTGAAAGGTAGCCGTGGGCATCATATCGAACAGTTCTTCAGAACAAAACCCGATGTACAAGCGGTAGAACACGCTTATGGAGGCGAAGTCTCTCCTCAGACTTAACGGCTCTAAACCGCTCGTCAGTTTGGGGTCATCGACAATCCGGGTCGCACGCATCTGGACTGAGTCAAAAGGACTGAGTGGATATCCAGGCGCTCTCCTGCCCAAAGGTGACAACAGTATTCCTCGTGTGGCCTGACTTGCGCTTTAGACAGCAGCAGTCTTTGCCTAGAAGTGAAGTACTGCTTCGCCCTGTTTAGCACACAGCTTTTTGGATGCCAACTTCGACTTTTGTTCCAAATGACTCTGAAACTGTACGTCACTAGATATGTCAACACCAAGTATCCCAATGTTCTGGCACTGAAGAGCTACAGTGAATGGAGTTTTCTTAGCGGTAAACGCGCAAACTTGTGTCTTAGTGGGGTTAAAGGACCAAATTGTTCCGACCCCAATCGGAGACCCAAGCTAGGGTATTCTCGATTTCAGACACAAGTTTAGTTTGACTTTCCTCCAAAAAGGTACGAGGGATATTTGCTCAGCCTGTGTAGAAGGCATCCCAGTGCTATCATCCCCATAGCAATACCATCATTAGTGAGCACTAGGGCTTCCAATACCGGGATCCCGGTATTGCTCAATACCGGTATTAGGCGATTTTTTGGCCTTTTCTCAATACCGGTATTGAAATCCAATACCGGTTTTAATACCGTAAGTGTCGATGCTTGGAATTCTCACGAATAAACTGCAAAATGTCCCTTATTTTTGGCCAATCTGCACACTTTTTACCAAAAATAGTTGTTTAACGGACGGGATTACCTTATCTACTGAAATAAATGAATAAAGTCGCAGTTATTGCGTTCACATTCGACTAAAATTCGACAAAATTGTATCTTACTTTATTTTACAACTAGCTGTTTGTTCACGGCTTTAGCCCGTCAGCTGTTTCTCCCGTCAAAATAAAGCCTAAATAAAAAAATAGCTTATGTCACTGGTTGATAATGTAGCTTTTTATTGGTGAATGAATTTTTAAAATAGTACTTTCAGAGCCTATTTGTTACAAACAGTTAAATCTTTCCTCTTAATAATATTAGTATAGATGCGTTGTTTGTGGCATTTGTCCTTTTAATGAATAGGCCATACTCGATCATAATTATAAACTTTAATTGATAAATTAAGGTTTAAAACTAATGATTTATTTTGAGTCGTGAGGCTGTATTCTTGCAAATAAATTAATGATTTGATTTGATTTGATTTGACAAATCTGACTATCAACCAAATTTTCAAAAGTGATTTTTTTGCCCCAACAATAAGTAAGGAAAAAAAATAATGACTACGATTTTTGATAGTGTTTTGGTTAGTAGTAAACATTTTGATAGGTAAAAATACTACTTTTGTTTTAAATTTTTCATAGATTTTAAAAAGGTAACGTAGTTTTAATTTTTAAATTTACCTACTTTTTAATTTGTAAAAATCATAAACGCATAAAACAAATCACTGAAATCAATATAATTATGCTTTATATATTTATAAAAGTTCATTTTCAATGAAATCTGTTACTAATTCATCTTAATTTTTCAAAAAACGCATTTTACAATAATAATTATAAATTTTCACCTCAATACCGTAATACCGGTATTAATACCGAATTCGAAAAAAAATCCGGTATTGATACCGGTATTGAAAATATCCGGTATTTGGAAGCCCTAGTGAGCACATCATTGATATGCAAGAGGAATAGCGTAGGAGATAACACAGAGCCTTGTGGGACTCCAGAATTGATGTCCAAGCTATCGGAGCAGCTACCGTCTACAACGGCTTGAATGCGTCTGCTGGACAAGAAATTGGCAATCCATTTGCATAAACCCTCAGGCAGTCCGTAAGATGGACGCTTTGATAGAAGACCTAAATGCCAGACCCGGTCGAATGCCTTAGCTATATCTAGGCTAACAGCGAAAGCCTCACCTTGACTTTCAATGGCCTGAGCCCAGCGGTGTGTGAGATACACCAGAAGATCGACCGACCATTACAGAAGCCGTATTGGTAGTCTCTTATCAAATCGTGTTCCTTTAGGTACCTCAGGAGCTTGGCATTCAACACACGCTCCAAAACCTTTGAAAGAAGGGAGGTAATAGCAATAGGTCTATAATTAGCTACATAAGTGTTGTAATTAAATTCTGCTTGTATGGCCTGCTCTCTCTTTTGTTAAGCACTTTTGTGTACATTATATCAGCATCTGCATAGGTGGTGATATAGCTGACTTAATGTACTTCTAATATACTCTTAAAATAGTAGGTACTTGATTGCCCTCTGGCTAGCGAACCCACACTTTTTCACAAAATTTAATGATGGCAGGAAAATCAAAGAACCTTTAGTTTGTACCTTGTATTTAAGTCCAAAAAATACTTACAAATTAGTTTATCAGGATTGATATTTGGTATCTCATGAAATGAAAATGTGGTGAGTATGTAATACTGTTAGGCTAATGTTATAAACTATTCTTTCATTTCTCCTTCCTCATCTTCTTCTTCTGATCCTCTTACATATAAGACATTGTTACATCTAACAAGAACTTCTCCGAGAATACCTGAAATAATAGAAATAATTTAGCTAAGAAAAGTGCAGCTTTATTTAACCTGTTGAGTGTTAGTCGAACATACGTGTGTTCCGCGAAAACGTATGGCGCTATGCAAAACCGGTTGTACTGGTGGCATGGTACGGGTTAAGGCTGTGTATTTTTGTGAACTCATCAAAAACTTGAATGTTATCAGTATAAAAATTGTACATTACAGTAATTAGCCTCTGTCCCTTTCAAGACCCAGATTATTAAAGATCTCATCAATGATAATAGTCATTAATTTCACTAGGCACTAAGACTATGGTTGTAGAAACCGGTTAAATTATTGCAAGTAATTTGGGGTTAACTAGACATGATGCCCTAATCTGCCCTGTGCACCCATGTATATGGTGTGGTCCATGGCCCATGACTTGACATAGAAATTGTAATGTATACATGCAGGGAGTGGCTCATGGCTTTATAAAATTTTGGTAATAATTTTATTACATTTAGGTATGGTTTCAGGGAGTATCTACTATACGAAGGGACAAAATTCGTCGTTTTCGAGATCAAAATAGTGTAAACAAAGATTCCTGATATGCACTAACCGGTTGTAGATCCTTCAACTAATTCTTCCGCATTAGCGAGCTGTAGGTTCATGTAACCATCAGCAGATACTAGCAGCCCTTTGTACTCGTGGCCCCATTTCAATTTTATAAGAACTGATTTACCAGTCATGCTGTTGAGGAAGGGTTTAGGGTTGATGGGCATAGCCGCCGCCATTTTCAGGGATTTTCTGCAATACAAAACAAACGACTTCAAATACGACACCTCTAATAGCATTAATAAGAACGAGTATAATATTTTCATATTATAATCACTTTAGTAAAACATAAAAAATCAAGCACAAATACCTTTTTCAGATTTTATAACCTACAAACGCCGATGCCGATCGTTAGCTACACCACAAAACTCACAAAGCCAAAAAAAAAAAAAACCGAATGCTGTCAATTTTGACAATCAAAATAAAATACACGTCGAGCGAGCGAGCGTTACGAGTAGTGTTGTTGCGATAGCGATAGTTTCGATGGCGATAGTTGACCTTAAAAATCAGTCATACTATCGAAAGTCCTATCGAAACTATCAACCCGTGACGATACTACAAATACAAAAATACAAAATTATGTGTTTACAATAAACACAATTTTACATTCAAGAAACTTAAAAGTAGGTAAAAACATGGTTCATTGTGGAGTTAAAATGTCAGATTTGGATGTGGCACCCACACTAGACATAGTCTGTGTCGCAGGCACCAAAAAGAGTTACCAATACGCATGGCCTAAAGAGTCGAACATTGTGATCTTATTCGTTGAACCTTATTAAAATTATAATAGTAATTTAAGTTTATTAGATAATACAATAATGTACATTGTTATATTTAAAATGTATAAAAATATATAAAATAATATAATATATAAATAATAGACAGTACTTATAATAAATGATTTATTTACATGTTAACATTCTTTAATGTTACTAGTTATGACAAAGTTTTAAATAAATTTTCCGTAGAGTCTTAGGTTAATGTTGAAAGGCATTTTGATATTTTCAGCTTTGCTTCGTGAAGTGGGGAATCACGAATGTTACAGTTCTTTGATACATTGTTACATACAAAGGAGTAAATGTAGGGGGATATGGTCGGAATTTTAAACATGCGCTTTGTCACCATTTAGTCATACTCTTTGGAATTTAATACATTTTTATGTGTTAAGTGTGATGCCTTGAGTATGAACAGTTGACGTACGTTCTGTAGGCCACTCTCTCTGTATAGGTCAACTGTAGGATATCTGTAAGGTTGGCACAACATGGTTTTAATAACTGATCGTTGAGCACGTTCTACTTGTATCATGGTCATTTTACAGGAGCCTCCCCAGCTGGTTATACAGTAATTTAGTAGAGATTAAAAAAGTGCAAAGTAAACAGATTTAAAAACTTTTTTGTCGGCCACTTCTCCTGGGTTTCTTATTATTTGAATAGATTTGCGTACTTTGGCCGAGAGGCTGTTTCTATAGGACTTAAAGTTAATATAAAACTTAGATATACTATGACTCCGAGGTATTTAATTTGATTTGTTTTATCAATTTGGACACAGTCACAACTATTGTTTCCATAACAAGTATGTAGCTTCATTGACGTCTAGCGGTCTTGTGGTAGCAGTTAAATTTGGTCTTCTGATTGTTCAGTTAAAGAAAGTTTTGTTGCGACCACATGAACAACCTGCCCATGCCTAACTCTGCATTCTTAACAGCTTCATCCCATGTAGCTCCATGAAACATTATGGAAGTGTCATCTGCTTAACAAATTGTTTCTGCATGTTTGAGGTTTAGGTCATGAATACTGTTGATGTAAATTATGAAGAGTGAAGGGCCAAGAATACTTACTTGCGGAACTCCGAAGCTTACCGAATGAGTAACCTCACCAAGGATACTAACGCATTGTTCACGCCCCAACAAGTAACTCTTAAACCAATCTAGGGTGATTCCTCGGATGCCCATGAGTTCAAGCTTTTTCAGTAATATTGGGGCGGAAACAGTGTCAAACGCCTTGGCGAGATCCAAGAATACTCCATTACGTTTCCGGTTCTGGTCTAGATGTGCAACTGTTTTTGTTATCAGCAATGAAACTGCTTCTTCAGTGAATTTACCTTGGCGGAAGCCAAACTGGTTGTCAGATAGTAGTCTTCGTGTTTCCAAATAGCTCACTAGACGCTTGTTAACCATCTATTCCAGAAGCTTGGCAAAGGTACTTAAAAGAGATATAGGGCGGTAGTTATCGGGGATATTACGTGGACCAGCTTTGTGAATTAGTACTTTGGTGGCTATCTTCCAGGCATCGAGGAAAATACCAGTGGATAGGCTTTAATTGAATATTTTTGTGAGGAATTGCACAACAAATTTTCTTACCTGTTTTAAAAGTGTATTAGGGATATTATCTATTACAGGGGCTTTTTCATTGTAAAGGTTTATAGCGTGAATGAAACGATACTATTGATCTTTTTTGATACTATCGATAGTATCGCGCCATTAAAGTCAATACTATCGATGGTTTTGCTTCAGTAACTATCGAAGTATTTTCGATACTTTCGACTGGGAATAAAACGAAACCTTTTATGAGCTTGCAATTTTATCGATAAATGTTCGTCAATCGACAGGGCAAAATGATCGTTTGAATCGATACCATCGATCGACACGCATCCAATCGATAGTTCGGATAGAAGCGAAACTATCGATAGTTATTAACTGATACTATCGATAGACTATCGTAACAACGCTAGTGACATGCGACGACGACGAGTGAGTGACAACACAACACAGCAACGGGAAACGAAGCTTTTTCCTGAAAAACCCGAGAAATTAAGTGAAGAAATATTTTAAAAGACTGTTTAGACTTCTTTATGTGTGCATAATGTCGTCTACATTCACAGGGTTCAGCGAAGAAGATTTAAAGAGAATCAAATCCAATGAAACACCACGAAGCAATGGTACTTACTACTCCCAAATACAAATAGTTAATAAAAAAAATTACAATGTTCTTGAAGTTTATAAGTATACAACAATATCTTTAATAAGTCGCATATATTTATTTCATAAAATTAATGTATTTATATCAACAGCAGTCAATCATATCAAAAGTTACTGAATGCCCTTTTTAATGTAGGTTAAAATGTATGCTGCCCGGAACTTCTCATTGCCGATTACTTTTTTGTTTGTCCACCTGTTAGTTGCTTTATTATCAATGAATTTACATAATCCACTAAGAGCTTCAATCCAATAATAATTCGTTTTTTGGTTTTTTAAACATAGTAGTATGACACAAGCATTTGGTGAGGTGATGTTAATTGCTACTGTCCTAGATAAACAATGCAACCTATATATTTACATAAATAATGCATTGTACAACTACAACAATACAGTTGCTATTATCACAATGGGATTATTCACTTCATTACCACTGTAACACTGCAATGGACTATGGGTATTTGAAATGTTTTCACAAGATTATATCAATTGTGCATGAAAATGTACTTTTGTTAATTGTTTTATTTAAACAACCCTTTTAATAAAAAATCATAAAATAAATCTTATTTTCCTTAATTCCAGGTGATATCAACACACCAAATGCCAGAAAACTAGACAGACTTGGTGTCAAACCAAAGAGGCCAGGGAATCAGTACAAATTGGCACCACAGAAACAGGGTTCTGATGCTGCTATTGACAACATTGACTTTCGAAAATGTAAACTCAGTATAAAAACCCCTACTTCACTAGGTCATAATAATTCTCTAGAAACTGGAAAAGAAAATGAGGCAGATAAAGGCACAATAGATTTGAATGAGAATGTAACTACAGAAAATAATTCAATAGATTTAAATGAGAATGAAACTGAGGATACAAGTGCTATTGATTTCTATGAAAGTGTAAGTGAAGTTGATATGAAGAATGAAGATATTTATTCCACTAAGAAAACAATGGATGAAAATGATTCAAGCCTTAGTATGAGAAAGTTCAGCAGTGAAAGTGCTCCTGATATAGTAAGAGGAGTGAATAATTACTCTGAGCAGGAGTTGGCTGCCCACAAGGTGAAGTTGGAGGGGCTGCAGCTCAAGCAGAAGTTGATGGAAGAACAGAACAAGAAGAGGAAAGAAATGTTGTCAAAAGCTTTGGCAGATAGGTGAGTATTATTGAGTTTTACCTAGCCATAGGCTGAGCGTATAGTTGACCTGTTTAGCAATGTTAATGATGAGGAAACTAGGCTAGCTCTTTAAATAAGTAACTAATGAATAATGTAGCAAAATTATATTTTTGGCATAGTTGATATTACTTGAATAATAGAAAAATACAAACAGATTTAAGAACAGATTTTGAAAATTTGCAGCATCAAAACACATTTTTTATTGCAAATGGAAACCTTTAGCACTCACAGTTTTGGTAGGATGATTTTTTATGTTTGTTATATATTTGAATACACATGGTAATTAAAATTTTTCCTGTACCTACCAGGAAAAAAAAACTTTGAGGATAATTAACAATATTTTCTCCACAATCATTTTCATAGGCGGTATACTGAATACTTACATTATTTTGGTAAATTATTATAATACTGTCATGTCCTTAGGCATTTATCTCAGAGCAAAGTGTTTCAAATTCAGGCAAGTAAACTCCACAGTTGAAATTAGTGTATAATAAGTGTTCTACAGATGTACTTAAGTAAAAGAAAGTCATCCACATTTTAGGGCATTATTTGAGTTACTTTACAAATTATACAGCTTAGGTTGCAGCTACTGCCATCTTATTGCGATTTTGCTTGCACTGAGATTGTACATATTTTTTCATATTTAATAATTGCTTTTATTTTCGTCGTAGTGACGCCACAATAGGCGTCGAAAGGCATGCTCGGTTTTTATACAGGGGACTTGCGTTATTTTTTACGATTATATCTATGCTAAGAATTAATAAATATGTTATATATTTATTCATGAAGTTGCATATAGTTGTGTTTCTATTAAGATAATAGCCTGCCAAACTTAGATAACTGATTCATCCTGCTATGTGTCAATATTCTTATCAATATTATCACATTCAAGTGTGTCAATTTAATATCGCAATAGGCGTGTTTAAAGATAGATGTATTTATGCCACACCATTTCATTTAACTATAAGGCATGGTTGATTTTTCTAAGTACAATAAGTTCTTTAAACTAATAACCAAGCCGATATGGTAAATTAACATTACAGATTTTTGATGTCTTTAATTTATCTCGGCAATATTTAATATTTGATTGTCATGTAAAATATTATTATTGTTGATAGGACCAAACAAACTGAAGAAGAAGTGATGAGATTGGAGAAAATTAAAAAGGAACTTCAAGTGTTGGATGGCCAGTTTTCCCAAGATGTTGCAGTTCTGAGGAAGAGGATCGATCAGGCGTGCATAGGCTATGCAGAAGCAGAGTAAGTTTTTTATAATATTCATTCTAAGCATTTATAAATCATCATTTGTTGTCTTAAAACGTTTACTACGGGACATAGGCCCCTTCGTAAATTCGTTAGATTCTTATTTATACATTCTAAAATTAAGATCAATTACTTAAACATGTAAAAAATAGTGAAGTGTCTAACAAAGAAAAAAATATCTCCAAAAATAACAGTTTATTTTTTTTAACAGAAAACATTATCTAAGAATCGAAAAGGAGTTCCTACAAGCAAAAATAAGCCTTCAAAAAGAACGGGAAAAGAAGGAGTTACTAACAGAACATCTTTGCGCCCTGATAACACACAACGAAACCAGGAAAGCGCAGAAACTAGAAACACTGATGCTGGAACTCGCGTCTGATAAGAAGAGAGAAATAGATGAAGTTACAAAATCTGTCGACGACGAAGAACCAGTAATTGTGGACGGCGTCGACCAACGGACTGGTAAGATGGTTGAACTGCCTATAGAAAGTTGAGGAATTTACAAATAGATCTAATTAACAAAAATTAGGGATTAAAATATTAAACTTTCTTGGCATACATTGACAACTAAGCTAAGCTGACATCGAGTTTGCAAGAAATCATTTTTGATGTGATGCCTTAATAATTTTAAATAACTAAATAGGTAATATAAAAATAAATCCTACTAAAATTAAATAATTTATTGTAATAGTTGGCAGTTACATAAAACTAAACAACGAATTTAAATAATGATATTCCAAAATTAATTGGTGCAGATATTTATTTTAATAAGTATTCGAGGTTTTATATATGTGCCTTAGTATCTCTTAGAGCCTAAAACATGACTATTTGATAGTTATTAATATTAATGTAAGCATTTATTTGTATCTGTATCTGTAGTATCATTTAGCCATAATAAAAACATTTTAAAAATAACAAATCTTAAAGATAAGAAACTTTATTAATTATTTTTGTTATATCTATTTACAAGAAATAAAAACGTTACACTTATTGAATAGTACCTAAGGTATGTTTATAAATAAAACAAAGCAATATTAAGTTAACTCAAATATTTTATTTAAACTCCTCGTCATTAAAAAAATATCAAGTATCACTATGAAAATAATACAATTGATAACTTTATTAATGAGAAACGTATGAACATATTTACAAAATACGTCTCTTAGTCTACAATGGTACTTAAGTCATAATCTAAGTGTTCCTGAGCATTGATTTTAGAATGACGTTTCACAAAAACATCTCTCAAGCCAGTCAAGACAGAGAAGTATTCTTGAATGCGAAATCTAATGTAGTTGTGCTTTCTGTACCAAGGCATTTGCAAATTGGAAGTATAGGTTGAAATACTCTTTGAATGCCCTTGCGGGTGAAGGCATATGATATTACAAGCCACAAATGCAATCGGCCACAGGAGGAGTATCACACCGCCACGTGTTGATCTTAGCTCTCATTCGAATGCGGATCCAGTTCCTACAAAAGGGCAGGGGGCCACAACCTTTTGTGAGCCACCCAAAAATCCACTCATCGCGAGTCTGAAAACGGAATCCGTACTGTATGACTCCATTGCTAAAAACGTATTCATAGTTCCAGTTAGACAAAGTCGGGGTTGAACACTAGTATCTGTATTTAAGAAAGAAAGAAAAATTGACCCAAACACAATTTTAGCTTAGACTAGAGGGTACATTATACAAAGAAACAAAACAGGGAATAAAAACTAACAAAGAAGTAGTGGGCCAATCAGGACCCTGCCTCAGCATGTGCCACTGTGGTGCAAGCACGGCACAGGCGCTGGTATTCTGGCAGGGCTTGCTGAAGTGGTCGTCCGTTCTTAAGATAATAAATAAAATTGTATGTACTTAATATAGTGTGCAGTGTGCAAGAAGAACATAGAATGAAGTGTGTGCATACATTTTTGACTGATTTATGATAACCATACGATGTGAAGTAATTATTTTACTGGCGGATATTTTTGCATGTCATTGTACTGAATAGAGAACTACTAGATCTATTTAGATCCTATCTACCTTAATTAGGGTAGAGAAAAGGGTGGATCCGCACTTGTTCTCATTGCTATGAACTATCTCGCCTGATCTTTAGTCAACTGCGATAGCATCGAAGACGGCGCGGCGTATGACAATTTTTACAATTTTTTGTGGCAAGTATTCATTATTTTGCTTATTTAAATAAAATAGTGTATTTGTTATCAATAATTAAATCAGCAAAGTTCCCCTCGTAGTTGCGTTTGGTAAGTATATTAAGAAAATATATCTATCAATTGACTTAATTGCGTGTTTTAGAATTGCAGACGGGTGAACGTCGTCGGAAGAAACTCCTGGAAACTTTAGCGGATATAATAGGTACTAGAATTTTATGTGAAACAAACAACCGCAAAGACCTGCCTCCAACTTACTCCTTCATCAAAAAGGTAATTGACCCTGTTTAACTTGCTATCCAAACAAAATACAATGCCTAAGGGCACGCGTTGATGTCTCCGACAGTACTTACACGAGATGAAGGCATAAATCATAACGATTTACGATATGTTGTGCTACACACGACGTCACGTAAACCACAGATTATGAATATCATCTTGGCTTATACCACTTCTACTCAGAAGCGACTAGGTGCATGATGCAGGAACCCTATTATTAAACTGTTAAAAACTATCAGAACTGCATAATTAGATGTAATAATGCTCTCGAAATGATCGCTAATAGTTAGACATTTATCAAAAATTAGTTTTGAACCGATTTTAACATAACTTTACGTAACTCTTATATAATATCTATGCTCAAAATACGCCTATTTAAGTTCAATACTTCGCGTTTGACACGCACGGCCCAACAACCTTGAAAATACTGTCTTCCAGAAGAATGTTTTTAACGGCATTTGCTAAAGAACATCCTTCTGCCTGTATGCTATCCCCAGTTCCAATAGGAATACTTCTTCTCGCGGTCTTTGAGAATGGTTCTCACATTTGTGTTTGCGTTTTGTAGTTCCTGCCTGTTCTCTCTTTCCATTCGGATGAGTTCGAGGCCTCGTTTTGCAGCGCAGTGGTATCGCTGGCTCAGTGACGCTTCGGATCCTTTGATGCGGGGAATGTGGCCTGTGTAGCCTGCTATTGGAGGGAATTCTGGGGATATTGTATTTTCTGAAACAAAGAAATGGCGTGTTTTAATTTTGGCTCTATTTTTACATATCACTACTCATCGTTTCATTGGATTCGAAGAGTAAATCGAATCGTCTGTAACAGGCAAAGTCCACTGATGTTAATATATCTATTACAAAATAGTTGAAATTAAAAATACTGGCGCAGCACAGTTTAGTAGGAGAAAGTACAAGCTCTACAAAAATATGAGAAGTGTATGTAAATAATGTAAGTAGATATTTATAGGTATGTAGTTATTTCCTAGACAGTTATGTAGTTTTCTATGTGTTGTTACTTATAATATAACAGCTAGCAAGTCAACATATAGGGCAAAATTAAGTACCTACAAAGGATGTTTTTATTGTGGGTTTAATGAATGTAATGAAATTGCAGCCGCGTTAACTAGCGTTAATAACTCCGTAAAACAATAAAATAGAGTCCGAGATAATACCACTGTACACACGAGAGCACTTCAAGTTTCTTACATACGGCTTTCACCCGTTCATTGGCCAATCATCTAGATTCTAGACAAAAGAGGGTACCTATGCAGACCATCAATAAAAAAAGTTCTCTCACCTTTGTACTTGTTGATCTCCCTAAACCGGGATAAGTCTCTTCTTATCTCATCTCGAGAGTGTATGGTCTCCATCTTGGGCGCGCTGCGCGAGCGCACGTAGCTCCTGTTCAGGTCCGCTTTTCGGCGCAGCGAGCGCTGGTTCTCTTCGAAGTCAGCCATGCAGTCGTCCGCTGCTTTGCCGTACGATTTGCCATATCTGGAATAATACAAAATAGTTTGTGGCTAGTTTAAAGCAAAAATAATCAAGATTACCATCAACAGTCAAGTTCCTCTGAGCTCCAGGGAGCCAATGAACTGCTTTTTCATGTCTCCCTTGAAGTAGACAAACACACTTGGCAAGTTCCGCTCCGGTAGTGAGTTTTAGTGTTTCGGATTTATACCGCATTTGGCAAAGTATTAAGTCCATCAAATTGTGGTGGAGAATTAATGCTGATTTTCTACCAGAGATGTGTTATGCAGCTATGCTGCGAGGATGTGCAAGCTAAGCTATGCAACTATTAGTTCACTGATGCTATGCTATGTAACAAAGCGAGCGAAAGGTGGGTGTCGCATAATTCGGGGATGAATAACTACTTATTACCTAAAGCTCATCCCAGGCACGAATCCCGTTCGCAGGCAAGCGCATAGCGCTCTTCTACGGCGGTGGGCGGAGGACCTGAATGAAGCCGTCTATTGCAGGCACACCATAGACGCCATCAGGCCGGTCCTCAACCAGTGGGTGCGTCAGGAGAAGTGGCCTCTGACGTACCGGCTGGTGCAGATACTTTCCGGGCACGGGTGCTTTGGGAGGTATCTGCACAAGATCGCCCAGCGGGAGCCCACCCCGCGGTGCCACGAGTGCGGTGCTGCTGAAGACACCGCCCTGCACACACTACAGGTGTGTGCAACATGGGCCGGGCAGCGCCGTGAACTCGTGGCCGTCATAGGAGGGGACCTCTCACTCCCGGCCGTAGTTCGGGCCATGTTGGGGAGTGAGGAGGCCTGGAGGGCAATGGTCTCCTTCTGCGAGGAGGTGATGACGCAGAAGGAGACCGCGGAGTGGGCCCGAGAGGACGATCCTCTAGCAGCCCCTCTCCGACGCAGACGGCGGGGAGCAAGAAGACGGCGGTTTGCACGCCTTCTCCTGCTCCCTGGAGGTAGCACTGGGGTGTAAGCCGGGGGGCTTACACCCTATTTCAAGGTGCTCCCGTCTGGGGGTGTCCCAGTATACCGGGATGCCCCTGTAGCGTGAGGAGGCCCAGCGCATAGGCTGAGCCGACCGCTGGGGCGACGTGGTAATCCGTTAGGCTCCATGTCGCCCTATTCTATAGCGGGTGAGGTATACCCGGGTGTTTTTTAGTGGGTATGCCGCCGGCTTCAACGGCGGAGAGTCCCACACTCCCCCACTGCCCGACCCAGGCAGTGGGATAGTGCGTAACGCATTTTACACCCGGAGAAAAAAAAAGGCACGAATCCCGTGTAGCCGGTCATGTAAGCTTGTCTGCCGGTTGCGTAGCCCGTCGTACCTGCGGCATCTCGCGTAAAAAAAGTTATCGGGAAGTATCATCCAGTGGTTTACAGTGGGTGTAGTACGGTCTATGCTGGGTTTCGGGTCTCATTTTTGTGTCGTACCATCTAGACGTGGAACGCTCTTCCAGCGCATGTGTTTCTTTCCTCCTATAGTCCCGTGGTCTTCAAGCGGGCGTAAAAAGGCATTTTTGCAAGCTTTCAGGATGACGTGAACCAGCTCAGTGTTAGCACTCGAGACGTGGCGAGTCGTGCTCAAGTCAGTTTCCGTTTGGAGTCTTCCTTTTCAAACCAGGCAATAAAATATGTGTTTGTGGCATATAATATATGTGACCAGAAGGGTAATTTGAAAAATAGGTAGAGGTTTAATTATCAGAAAAATACATTTTATCTATCGTGAAAAATATGAAGGTTTAAGAAGACTCCGACCACTTTTGACAGATTCGAGCTTTTTCGAAGGCTCGAACTCTTTTGAAGCCTCGAGGCGTGACTCAGGGAGCTTGCGACTCGGCTGGGCTCGGGTCTACGAGTCTACCGACATCACTGAGTCCGGCCAATCCGCCTCGAAGCTTCAAAAGTAGAACTCGACGCCTCGAGGTTTGTTCATCACTAGTTCCTTTGCATTATGTCAACCTCTCCATTAGATGGGGTAAAGTCATCTTGCCGGGCGATAAAAAAAGCTATTGATAGTATACCTAAAGCTCATCCCAGGCACGTATCCCGTGTACCCGGTCATGTAGGCCGTCTGCCGGTTGCGCAGTTTGTCGTACACCTCGTGCTGCAGCATCATGTCGCGGCGCGGAGCGTGGTTCAGCTCGTAGTTGTCGTTGGGACGGTACTCGAGTGGTATTTAGTGGGTGTAATTCGGCGTAAGGTCAGTGTAGTACGGTGTAAGGTGGGTGTAGTACTGTGTATGGTTGGTGTAGTGTAATTAAGGAATGAATAACTATTGATTGTTTACCTAAAGCCCATTCCAGGCACGTTTCCCGTGTAACCGGTCATGTAGGCCGTTTGCCGGTTGCGCAGCCCGTCGTAGACCTCGTGCTGCGGCATGTCGCGGCGCGGAGCTTGGTTCAGCTCGTAGTTGTCGTTGGGACGGTACTCGAGTGGTATTTAATGGGTGTAATTCGGTGTAAGGTCAGTCTGGTACGGTGTAAGGTGGGTGTAGTACTCTGTATGGTAGGTGTAGTGTAATTAAGGAATGAGTAACTATTTATTGTTTACCTAAAGCCCATTCCAGGCACGTATCCCGTGTAGCCGGTCATGTAGGCCGTCTGCCGGTTGCGCAGCCCGTCGTACACCTCGTGCTGCGGCATGTCGCGGCGCGGAGCGTGGTTCAGCTCGTAGTTGTCGTTGGGACGGTACTCGAGTGGTATTTAGTGGGTGTAATTCGGTGTAAGGTCAGTATGGTACGGTGTAAGGTGGGTGTAGTACTGTGTATGGTAGGTGTAGTGTAATTAAGGAAGAGTAACTATTTATTGTTTACCTAAAGCTCATTCCAGGCACGTATCTCGTGTAGCCGGTCATGTAGGCCGTCTGCCGGTTGCGCAGCCCGTCGTACACCTCGTGCTGCGGCATGTCGCGGCGCGGAGCGTGGTTCAGCTCGTAGTTGTCGTTGGGACGGTACTCGAGTGGTATTTAGTGGGTGTAATTCGGTGTAAGGTCAGTATGGTACGGTGTAAGGTGGGTGTAGTACTGTGTATGGTAGGTGTAGTGTAATTAAGGAAGAGTAACTATTTATTGTTTACCTAAAGCTCATTCCAGGCACGTATCCCGTGTAGCCGGTCATGTAGGCCGTCTGCCGGTTGCGCAGCCCGTCGTAGACCTCGTGCTGCGGCATGTCGCGGCGCGGAGCTTGGTTCAGCTCGTAGTTGTCGTTGGGACGGTACTCGAGTGGTTTGCTGGAATTCAGTAATGCCATTTAGGTACGAAGCCTTGGATAGGTACACTAGGGAAAAAATGGATAAACAAACAACTATCAAGAATGCCATCAACAAATGCCGCGAAACGTGCCGTGGTGTGTTTCCATTGTTTTAAATGCCTACCTTAGTGGTGTTATTATATTCCCTAGTTGTATATTGTTTAAAAAAAATACTGTTTGTAATTTTCTATGTCCGAAAAAGACAACTAAGTTATAAGTTTCTAATCATGTCTATCATGTCACTCTCCAGCAGTGTAACACTTGGTTTTCAAATATATCTCTGATACCTTGTTCATGAGTGGGATTTTGCTTCTTCTTTAGTGCCGACAGCAACATTAAACTTCATTTGACCAGTATTCTGCCACCTTAACATTCTCAGCATTGGCACACATAAGGTCATCGTGTGAGCAGCTGTTCGGACACGAGGGGCATGACAAAATGTGACCCATAGTCTGGGGGGATGCACCGCAATGTTAAGAGCCGGTCGTAGAGCTGACTACTTGGGTTTTGAAGGCGGACTGGGCCGTTTGGATCCTAAGTGTTGAGGTGGTCCTGATAAGGATCCTAGATTTAGCCCTAAAAAGGACTGTTGGTTTGGCCCTTGGAAGGACCGTTGGTCCGGGATTCGTGTTGCCATCGTGGTGAAAGGATCAGCCAATCTGCGGTACCGTCTCGCTATTTTCGCAGATTGCCCAGGGTGCGTCGGGCGTATGGGAACTATTCATACGCCACCCGTGGAGGCTCCTTTTATTCACCCCCATGCACGTGGGGTTTTGCTTACTTTATTCATTTAACACATTAGCTGCCATGGGGGTCACCGGTGACCCGCAAACAATAGATTTTCTACTGTGTCTGCTTTAGCGGCAGTCAAAGACTTAACAAAAATGTGTCTTGCGTGAAAGTTAGCTTGAATATTTGAAACTTAAGAATGTTAACATGAGACTCAACGATGTACCCATAATAAGTAGGGCTGTCTTTTCTGCTCATAATAATATGACTACGTAAAATCAGTCAGGATGGTGAGAATAAAATTTGAGTGCGATTTCAGAAATCCTATGTAGGTATATTTATAACGATAATTATAGTAGTAAGTATGAAATAAATTGAAGTAGAGTGGTCTTGCAGGGAGTAGGTAATTCTTACTTGAACAATCCTTTATGGCGTATTTCTCGCAGGATTTGCCTTGTGTTGTCTCCGTAGCATTTACCGAAGCGGAACTTGAGCATAGGGCAGTGACCAGTGTATCTAAAACAATAGAAAACATATCCATAACCAGGTTTCGGGCAACTTCGATGAAGGCAAACGTAATTTCGTTTAAAGCTAAATACTTACAACATTAATCCAAACATAGCTCTTAATAATTCATTTTTATGGATAATACCAAAAGTCAAACGCTGACCATAGTTGCTGGGGTGTGTTGTAGGGTTTTTGTAAGGGATTTCGTAGCAGCGCCTAGAAATGCAACTGGAAATAGAATACAAGCTGCTGTAGTTCACTAACATAGTTTTTAACCCAGGTCAAGAACCTAGTTTTTTTTACACAGTTCGGGTTTGTGATGTTTACCTGCTGACCATGTATTTGGAAAGTCATTAAACCTCACTATCAATTGAAAATTTGTCCAGCGTTGAGTACCTATAAGCTGCCTAAAGTGACAAGTTACCATAGTACCTACATACGCGAAATTTTGTTAGATAGAGAAATAGGTCGATCTAGAATATAACGATTTAGTTGTCGCCTTTATCAACTAATATAATTTCCTGGTACAGATTTGGTTCTGCACTATTGCTTTTACCGTACAGTCACCCGCAGCTCAAAGGTAACACTGTACTTAGAACTCTGCGCGCGTAGTTCATACATAATCGACAGCTCAGTCTATTTATATTGGCAGTGTGTGCTTATATGCAGTAGCTCGTTTTGCAAACGGTGTCCTTTCTCCTACAGTGGTGTGATTTGTCAGCAGAGAAAGTTTTATTAGCTCGATGTCGTTTCCAAGCAGAAAGAGCAATGGATAAAAAAATTACATCACGATATCCATTGTTTCGCTAAAGCCATTATCGTTACATTTGGTCCTATTGTGCGTTGGAACTTTTTCCTCAACCTACTATATTATTAATGATATTTAGCTTACCTAAGTAAATATAATAAAACAGAGCTACTTTTCACCATATGAACCAAATATTTGGAATTTCGGTAATGATATTTTATACACTGACGCATGGCTTAGATGTTGGAGGTACCTTACTAACTTCTCTCATACTATAAGAAGAGACTAAAAACCAAAGCAGACTCTCTGAGTAAGAGTAATAAGCCTATGTACTGGCCTACTGGCTGGACAAAGGCCTTCATAATTGAAATCATCAAGCACTCCAGACTCCCTAACAGCTTCATAACATTGATTTCCAACCGTTTATTGGTCTGCACTATTTACCCCGCAGTAGGGCTGCCATCCGTCCGGGTTTCCCCGGATTTGTCCTAGTTTGGAGGGCGTCCGGGGGTTTAGTCAACAAGTGTCCGTTTGAAACCCGGACACTTATTGCGTCCGGAGATGCCTGATTGATTGACTATGACGATAGATAAACTGACTAAAAACTTAGTACTTACGCAACTAACTTAATAACGCTGGTCACGTGGATAGTGCGCCTCTGATTCTCCTTACCGTAATTTTATAAAATAGAAATAATAAAAGCAGGAACTCTATTATGTTTCTGTTTTATTCCTTCTCATTGTTTTTGTTATGTTTATCTAATTCAGGCCAAGTTTCAGTGGCCCAAATTTGTTTTAAGGGTAAAGCACGACATGCATGACACTTAATTTAAAAAAAAAACATTAGTTATGTGAAAATGTAACGTTAAGAAGTAATGATTTAATAAAGAACTTCTGAAAACCACTATTGTTCTTGAAAATGCCTCATAAAATTTAACTTATTGAATGTTGGCATCAAAAAAGTATGGCCATGTAGCTATCGGATGCTTATTCACATTGGTTTGTGTTCTCACGCATAACCTTCTTCTTTTTCCATTAATATCCATAATCACTGTGAAAATAAATGTACTTTCCGAGATTTGTCCATAGCTTTAAAAACTGCCCTAACATGAGTTTTTTTCTGGGCAAAAAACCCTTTTTATGTGAGTTTCTGTAACATTGTCAATTATTGAGCTTCTTTTTTTTTAATGGGTTTGTGTTTGGCCTTAGTCTCGCCTGGTGGTAACTGGTAAGCGATGTCGAGGCCGATGGTGGTGAAGCTGCATAACTTACGTAAAGTGACTCGATGAAAATTTTGCGATGGTCTTTCAAAGTCGTAGTTTGTACAAATCTGTATTCATTTCTATAAAGACCCTCCATGTTCACAAAAATCACATTTAAACCAAGAAAGCTTAGCAAAACAAGTATAATCACTACCTACCTTGTCATCCTAACATCGTTACGATTATCATAGGAATCGTTATTTATCGAAAGAGTCTGACTCGTTACTTTAAAAAGTACTAAAACTTCAGATACTTCTTCTGTAGAACATTTAAAGGGCTGTCTTTGCCATTGGTAGGAAACATTTTGGCTGATTTTGCAAGGGTCTCTGAAGAAATTGATACAGATTTGTTCAAATGACGACTACGGAAAAATTTCAAATATTTTACGGAATTTCTTTACATAACATAATTTTTGACTGTGTTAAAAAACTAACATTGCAACGATTTTTGGTAGCTATGAATCAATCTCAGATAGTACATTTATTTTCCGAGGTGATTTTTTGAAAATTTTAACTCGGATTGAAATTTTACAGGCATTTACAAAAAATGTAAATAAGTCAAACAAGTTTGCATTATGATTTGCAATATGCTATATTACTTCTATGCCAAAATTTAATTAGTTTAATTGAGTTATTTGACTAGTTTTTATTGACAGACTAAAAAAACACCAAAACTTCTAAAAAACATAACTTCACTGCATTATTATAATTACCCTCTGCCTAAAAAAAATTTTGATCACTGAACCAGGGAAGAAAGAGACTATGCTACTAAGAATGCTATACCTAATGTTATCAGTAAATAAAAACCATAACTAAAAAACCTTTTGTGTAATTTTCAACATCAAATATTTTTTTTGTAGGTTGTCCGGGGAAAAAATACGATTTTACCCAAAAGTCCGGGGTTTTTACCGTCTTTGTCCGGGGCCGGCAATTTAGGTGATGGCAACCCTACCCCGCGGGCCACATCTTTTGTTACAAATTAACCGCAAATTGCAAGTGAACGGTTAGCAACCGCACCCTCGTCTCAACCAATTACCTAACGGTTCTCTTCCACCTTATCTTATTTTGTAAACAGAGTCATTCTTGATGGATGGCAGTGGGACTTTGTCCTGACCCTTGTTAGCAAATCAGGCAGTTGCCTTATTTGTGTGTATTAGTCTAGTAGAGCCTTGTCTGTAGTGATAGTTTTCTGACTAACTTTTCGCATATCGTCGATTATCCTATAGTCGCTTGGCATAGCTCATTGGGCATAACATTATATAGCATAACATTAACTTCTCATAATTTGTGTCTCATAATAGCATAATATTCCGAATGCATATTATTACATAGCATTACAGTCTAAATGGATAATATTACATAGCATAAGTAGTGAAAGCCCTAATTAGTTTTGGCATAATGATTAATCCTAATATTTTAAAGCATAATTTAAGAAGGCATAATTAGTAAAATCCCTAATACCAATTTCACTTCGGTTTGTTAGGGTAGGTCAATTCGTTATCGCTGCTGTCTAACAGTACAGGGCAGCAGCGAGAGCACAGGGATAGCGTTCCAACCTTGACCAAGTAAAGGGCTCCCGAAGACGAGCGCAACAAGTGCTGATGAGGAGGTGGTGTCATAGAAAGGGGCCTCTGACATGCGGACGGGGATACCGCCCAGCACACTCTTCTAGTGTGCGTAGCATAGGCGGATCAGCGCTGCGCTCTAGTGGCGGTTATTGGTGGTGACCACTCACTCCGGGCCGTAGTTCAAGCCATGTTGGGAAGTGAAATGGCCTGGATGGCAATGGTCTCCTTCTGCGAGGAGGTGATGACGCAGGAGGAGATCGCGGAGAGGGCCCGAGAGGATGATCCTCTGGCGGCCCCCCTCCGACGCAGACGGCGAGGAGCACGAAGACGGCGGTTAGCCCGTCCTCCTTCTGCTCCCTAAAAACAGCACCGGGGTGTTAGCAAGGGGGCTTTCACCTTATTGCACGGTGCTCCCGAATGAGGGTGTCCCAGTATATCGAGACGCCCTCGTAGCGTGAGGAGGCCCGGCATGAAGGCTGGGGTGACATGGTAATCCGTAAGGCTCCATGTCGCCCTATTCCAAAGCGGTGAGGGTATACCCGGGTGCGTTTTAGTGGGTATGCCGACGGATTTGCCGGTGGAGAGTCCCACACTCCCCCACTGCATTCCCACGGGCAGTGGGATAGTGCGCAACGCATTTTAAACACCCGGTTAACAAAAAAAAAGGGTAGGTCAATTCGACCGAAATAGCTAGATTACGTTAGGTTAGAAGTGTTAGAACTGCGATACATAGATTACTTACTAGAATTTTACACTTCTGACATTTTTAATTATAGGTAACTTTTTTTTAAAACGGCCTACAGAGTTCAGAGAAAAAACAGTAAGTATTTAACTTCTTCAATTTTGATATTTTTTTTTAGAGTTGTGATGAGCGCTAAGGATGTGAATTCTTCAGGTACGATTCACATCAAACGGGCCGCGTCGGAGCGCAGCGGGGCGCGCCAGCGCGTGTCGCGACGGATGCAGGCGTATGCGATCGGCCAAAATACGTTCTTATGAATTGATAATTTGGTACGATTCACATCAAACGGCGCACATCGGAGCGCAGCGGGACCCGCCGGCGCGGAGCAGCGCGCGTCGCGACGGATGCAGGCGTATGCGATCGGCCAAACCTTATGAATTGATGATTATTAAATACATTTCCTCTGAGGCTTTGTAAATGCGCTCCGATGCACTCCGACGCGGCCCGTTTGATGTGAATCGTACCTCAGAATCATGTAGCGCTATTATTTATCTAATAATAAAAAAAAACAGGCATTTATCTCAACATGTCGCGCTATAGTGACTGAAAAAGTGACTCGACCCAGAATTTTTAATAAATTCGTAAGAAAAATCATAACTCGAAAACTACAAAAAAATCGGGTAACATTCATGGGGAATCTTCGGATACCCCTGAGTGTGATGAAGCTAAAAAAAAGATTACCATAGATTGCCTAAGTTACTTGTTGGGCATCTATCGAAATCCTGTAACTTACTTATCTAGCTCGAATCAGATTCCGACGCTTAATACTTGGCTGTGGTTGAACCTGTTACTATTTTGCTACTTGAAGTCTGCCCAGAAATGGCGTCAAAACTGAAATCCATTTTAGCTAAAAGCAATTTATTTACCTAAGTAATGTGTATCAGCAAAATCTCACGCTTCCATAAACTCCGACATATTTTCCGATAAGAGGGAATCTTCGCTTTGCCCGCTAGCATCGAAGAGAATATTTCTTCTTCGAGAAACTCAGGCTATATTCAGTTAACGCCTTACCTATGTGCAAGTAGATTACAAGGTGTCTGGAGTTTTCTTATAGGCTATATTTTGGTGATTGTTTATATTTTATTTTAGTGGAAATAATACCCCAAGCTTTACGAACATAAGGATGAGTTAAGTAAAAAACCAAGTTTACTAACAGAAAAACATTTTATTACAAATATTATTACAGAAAAAATAATTGCGGTGGGTATTAAGATTACCTAATTACTTAATTAGCACTTTAGAAATTTACAAGTAAAAGTTTGTGCGTCCGAGTCATGCAGAGCCCGGAAAAAGCCGTGAAAAGCCACGCTTGAAATTTTAATCTGTCCCTATAATACCTCTCTTATCCTGAAATGAGGGCTGTTTGTGCTTTCGTTCGTTATTGTTTGTATATTATAACGACCAGCTTCACTTAGACTGCAAAATATATGAAGCTACAAACACGGCTTAGATAAGCTTGTTGAAATATTGTAGTATTCGCCACAACATTATTGTTCGAAGAGCAGTAGCAAAAAAAATATACGTAAAACTAAGTCGCAAGTCACAGCTTGCTCAAAAATACTTCGTAATTCTAGCTACAGATTTTTGTTTGTCGTAGCTTGAAGATCTCAGGTCAATCAAGAATCATAGGTCAAGGGCAGTCTTCAAATAAGAAGCAATAGCCAGAAGGCAGGTGCAGGACGAAGGGGAAGTCGCAGTCGCAACGAGACCAGTCGCAGATGAGGCCCATGGATATGGCAACCGGCTCGTCGCAAGTGCGCTGCGAAGGCGTCGGTCGACACTCGCTGTTTAATCGGTGCATATTCTCAGGGCACTCGTCCACACCTGTTTCAGAATTTAAGATTAGCGCAAGTTACTCTTAAAAAGCATTTTAAATCTGCTAGTGACTGTCGCAAAATTAGTTGTGCACGTATGTATTGTAAATTGTAATACGGTTGAATTTTTTATTTTAATGATACTCTTCTTGTTGACATCAGATTAGGTGCGTAAAACTTAAATAATTAATAATTGTTCAATATTTTCAGCTGGAATTACTTTATGGATACTTACAGGTTCCATTGAAAGATAAACATCCCCTTTCTCCAACTTTTCCATAGTACATAGTGTCTATAACTTTCACTAGATACACAATTAGTATAACGGACGAGCGCATTGCGTCTTCACTACAGTTGGGTTCCTTTTGAAGTGGGATGTTTACAACGTTGGTGCGGTTCGTTTATGTGGACGATGTTTTTGCCTTTTGTTCTTTGGATCAATAATCGCAACTTCTTTGGAATTTCCCCAACAGCTTGTGAGTTTCGAGAAATGGAATTGTCTGAAACCTGAACCTCTTTCATTCAGGAAAATTTCTACTTTCTCACATTAGTACTCTACTGTGCGCTTTCAGTATAGGTTTGGTTTTGAAGTACAAATTTTGTAATTAAGATTGTAGAGGCAATAAAAAGAGGGTCCTCAAAGAGATCCTTTGTAAAGATTTATTTACATAAAACTATGCCTGATGAATATTTATTCGGCAATAAGAAAGCTCTTTCCTTTCTTAACGTAGGTATATTTATAAAATATATTTTGAGCTTAGAATTTACACAACATTCAAATCATGCTTTTTACAATATAGAAGTACCTACCTACATCTAAAGTTTTAAACAGCCATCCCTTCAATATGATTTCGGTCGACCTAAGGAAGTTGGCAGGTAATAAATCTACTCGTAAGTATTCATGAATCGGAAAAAAGGTCAGAAAGATACGATGGACGTCGTCAGAACTCTATCTTGATGGGAAATAAATCCGTACTGTTTTACTAGAAGGGCTAAAAAGTGAAAGTTCAGATTCTCCGCAAGTTATTTACCTTATAATTACATGTAAGGGTTTATATGTGTTTCCTTCCTCTTATAGTCCCGGGTTCTTCAAGCGGGGCGTGAAAAGGCATTTCTGCAGGCCTTCAAGGTGAGGATGGCCAGCCCAGTGATTCGTTTGAATGACTGGGCTTGTCAACCTCATATCTGGACCTCACGACCGCTTTCCATCAGGTGAAGTGAGGTCATCTTGACGGGCAATATAAATATATATATATATATATATATATATATATATATATATATATATAAACCAGATAAAAAAATCCCCGCCCTCGCCTTGTCGTGAATTCCTCTCAGCAAGTATGCCTAGCTAGAGCCACAATCCAGGCACACTTTCTGAAAGGAAGGCTTATTGTATTATTTTGTGCATAAATAATGTAAGTAATAAATTAAATTAGATCCTGGGCACAAATACCAGAGCGGGCTAAGTATGTTTTCAGATTTTTCTGAAAATACCCCGGAAATGTTTACCAACTCGCATTTGACAATAGTAGTGATGTTAAATATTATTATGTAGTATGTCGTATGCGTTAGGCACAAAAGAACAACAATATAATTTAACCGCCGAACGGTAACCAACATACTGAATTGAAATTGGGGATGAAATTACAATATAACCCATCAATTACGTGGGTGGTCTGAAAAGTTTCCTACCTAACAAAGATAGGTACAAGAAAATTTTACTTAATTTTTTTATTTATTTTTCTACTTAGTCTCCTTGTAACTACACACTTCTCCAAAACTAGAATTTATTGCGCCTAAACAGCGCCAAAAGAGCGTTGGAAATGTTCATTGACGACGTTTTTGGTCTAACGACAGCAAAACGCGGCACTCAACGCGCGGACAGCTTTCTCATGCCTAAATCTTGATTTAAAATGTGACAAACACGCTTTTTCGACCATTTCATAGCCTCTGCTATATCTCTCACTTTAATTGACGGTCGTCTATAGTACCATTTGGTAAACTGTAGCGATGTTATCGTCAGTAGTTGCAGTTTTGGATGTCCCGAACGTTCATCGTCTCCCAAGCTCTTATGGCCACGTTTAAATTCAGCTGCCCAAAATTTCACTGTGGTGATGGTGCAGAGTTACACAGAATCCAACTCATTTTTGATTTGCGTAGGCGTATTACCTTTCAAAAACAAATATTTTATGACAGTTCGATACTCGATTTTTTCCATTTTCAGAAAAATACATCGACTCACTTAAACGACTGTCAAATAACAAGTTGTTATTTAAGTTAACAACAGTTAACAACTGCGCGTTCAAAATGGCTGAAACTTTGGTAAGTACCTACCAAAAGATGCACAACTATATTCCCTGAGTTTTATTGACAAGTGTTGCCATCTTCACGTTGGGGTCGTAAACTTTTCAGACCACCCAGTTTAACCATGACTTGATTTGTATAATTTAGAGGCCTTTCCTTTACTAGTGTTACGTTAAAGAATATGATTACTCACAGTTGGTTATATTTTAAACACAGGCAATCTAAAAAAGCTGTCTATAAGGCTGTCTATATTTTCTGAAATTGTCTTCTAATAAATAGATTCGTTAAAACTCTCACAGATTCCCGAAGTATTAATGAAGTAACAAGCTTTAAATTAAACTTTTCATCTTCCTCCGCAGCTTCATCTTCCTGCGCCTCATGCCGCGCGTGCGGTGCTTGTCCACGCGCGTGCTGGTGTAGTCTTTGAGTGCGACTTCTCGTCCAGCAGCAAGTCCGCGTTGCAGTCGCAGAAGGACTAGCTGCACGTGTAGGTGTTACCTTTGGTTGAGCATTGTCAGCTTAGAACAACAATGCATAGAAAGCGAGTTTCTTGGTGAAGTTGAGTTTGGTCATACATATTTAGCCGTAATGGCAAAATATGGACTAACCGTCAGTGTATAGACGGCGAGTCCAGGCACCTGTGCTTATGCCACATATATTTGGCCGCAATGGCTAAATATGAATGAACTAACCATCGGGTGTACATAAGGCAAGTCCGGGCACTCGTGGTGTAGCCACAAATATTTAGCCGTAACGGCTAAATATCTACTTACCTTCAGGACTCAATGTCCAGATCTTATGGGAAGATCTTCCGTCAAAGGTTTATTTGTGAGAGGTTTTGAAATGGCTCCGTAGCGAGTAGCGGATGCCTGCGTATTTCAAGTTTTCGCGTCGTTTTGGGTGGGAGAAAAGATAGCCTAAACAACCAGATTATTATTCTGATATTGTCATTTGGCGTTGAAAAATAATCCTGAGTAATAAAATTAAACTCTTTATTTAGCCAATGGGTTCCCGTCATCCTCGGGCAGGCGCAGCTTCATCTTCCTGCGCCTGCGGCCGCGCGTGCGATGCTTGTACACGCGTGTGCAGGTGTAGTAGTCCACGCAGGCTTGCGACTTCTCGTCCAGCAGCATGTCCGCGTTGCAGTCGCAGCGGGACCAGCCGCACGTGTAGCCTGAGGTGAAACAGCATTGTTATGAGCAGAACCACTCCCTTGGGTGAAAACCTGAACAAACTTGACGGAAGCATAGATCAAACCAAAGTATCGCACACCAAACAGTGTTTTGGTCTGATCCTTGTAAAAGGATCACCCACAGAGTGCATCATTATTTACATTTTGGTGCAGAAAAGTTCTAGAATGAAAACCTTTTTAAGGTAAACGGAGCGTAGTAGGACGGATGGGGCGCAAGGTGGTAGGAACCACTGTAAAGATAGCAGGATCGACGCAGACTACCAACTGGTCGGTTTTGAAATCTATAGGAGATGCCTGTTCAGCAGTGGATGTCTTATGGCTGCGAATGGTGATGATGATAATCTAATCACATATTGGCATTTCTTCCTTTTTTGGTTCATACGACATTTTCGCCAATGATTTTTACTACTATTTATTTAACAGAATTAAAGTTTAGAAGTGAAATGTAGTCTGTTCTATATACTCCTTCAGCTCTCTTAAAAACTAGCATGAAGCTGCATGCTATCTAAAATGTATTCTCCTCAAATGTTATTAAGACTTATGTTTATTCTAAGCTTCACGGGAAACCATTTTTCTGCGTAGACAAAACGCTTTTGCGACAAAACAAAGCTTTATTTGTTAGGCAAAACATGACACAGGTCATGTTTTTGTAAGTTATATAACGTGAGATAGGTTTATGACATGCCCTTGCATTATGTTTGGGTTGGGCGACGTTGCCATGGCATCCCACAGCATGACCCAATTCGGAAACTGCTTCATAAGTATTAGTCACTTGGTAAATCTATTTCTTCAGTCACCAATAAGCTTGCATAACTAAACTTATCAATAAAATGTAAACAGCTTCGCATAAAGTTGCAACAATATATCATAGTTGACTAGGTTTTTAATACAGTTATCTGGGTATTAACCTTGGGGGTTAAGGTTAGGAAGAACCTACACACGATATATAGGGTACACATGACAAGGAGCACTCCTTTTTGGTCTGACCTTAATTCTAACGTCTAACGACAGTCACTTGGGTTTTAGATGTTTAGCCAGGCACCTGCGCCCTATTAAAACAATTAAAAAACTTGTAACAATAGTCCTGATACGATACGACGTGGTTAGGGGACCACAATAGTCCTGAACCATCGTCCAGGATGATAGAGCGATCCCAGTATAGCGTTAGTTGGCCTATTAAATTAGAATACTTCTCTGCGGTCTCTGTTTATGGACCGGGCTGTTTAATTAAATGCCCTATACTACATATAATCATAGTGAATATCCTGTGCTATAATTTTTAATGACTTAAAATGCTGCTAAAAATGACGATGCCCGAGGCTCTTCTGACCATAAGCCTATGTTTATCACGTCATTAGGCTTGTGGATGGAGATATTTACTTCTATACTATACTATTTTCACTTAAGATGTTTTTTTTTATATTGCCCATCAATGATATGCCGGACAGTTCTCATTTTTCCGTGTCACGCATACTATTTCAAACTAAATAAAAAGAAACTGGCAAAAGAAAACGTAATAAACTATAAAAAACTATTGTCCTTTCGAAGCCTACCAAGTAATAAGTAATTTGAAACATAAGTAAATTATTAACAGTCCAGAACTGCCGGGGATATCATCATACGACGAAAAGGGTATAGTAGTTAGTCTGTTGAACTACTTTATTCACGTCTCGGTGCTCATAATCTTCAACAAAAAACTTACCAAGATCATAAACGAAAGGTTCTTCACACGTGCGTTGCGACACGGTATCCACGTCGCATCGCGTGTGGTACGGATGCATGTTCCGCGGACAGTGGCTCACACCTGCATTCATGTACATTTTAATAACCTAATTAGGTGCTAGACAGATATTTGAAGTTCTCTCCTCAAAATAATTGTTTTTTGATTCATTGACGTTCTAGAAGAACATACAGATAAATAGACACTAAATAGAAATCTGTCTGTTTATTTTTTAATGTTCGAATTTAAGCATTTTTTTTTTCAACAAACAAATTTGTACTCTACTAACTTGCATTGTAAAACCACAACGAGTTTAAAATAGGAACTACTGAGTTTCTCGCCGGGTCTTCTCAGTAAGAATCAACTTCTCCAACGCGGTGGTAGAGTCGCATTATGTTTGTATACTGTTTATTTATATATGCATATTATTATAGTATTTATGTCTGTTATTTAGTATATTTTTTGACTATTTAAAAGTACTGATTAAGTCTATTTAAATAAAGATGTTTGAGTTGAGTTGAGTTAACACGTTCACTGCCACTACAATTTTCATAGTGTCTTTGCGGGTGCCGCCTGCAAGACGCGGTGAACTCGCCAGGTGAGTCGCCGGCACTACAATGTAAATTGAATGGACTCGCCGCGCGAGTCCACTGGCAATGGTTAAATTAAACTTGTAGGAGATTATCTACATAAATGTTTTGTTTGCAATTTTTAAGTTAATAATCCTCTTCTACATTTGATTTAACTAAGATCCTTAAAAAAATCTGGGTATGTACATTGATGTTCCCAAATATTTAGGGTTCATCTGCTTGATCCATGGTTTTGTAAAACGGTAAAATCTCCAGATTGTCAACTATTGTGAAATTTAACAGCTAAAATAAGATTACCTAATACAAATGAAGTACTCACATGTGCCATTAAACAATAGACAATGCTTCTCTTCCTCACCGAGGTTAGTCGAGATAAAAACGGCCAGCAAAAAGAAAGCCTTTACCATTGTTCTGTCGCTGACAGATGAGCTAATGTGAGCTGAACGAAACTGAGGATTTATCATCGGGTTTCAGCTATGTTTAGACGGATGTTGTGTTACTTCAGACGTCTCAAAACGGAAGCTGGATTAAAACAGGTGTTGAGTTACTAGGAAAACCAAATCGGTTCTTTGATAATCAGGATCGAACTGGTTAGTATTTTTACACAATGGCAACTAGTATGCGGAATACCTGATGAGTAGTTAGACTCGTATACGTGGGGTACTAGTTATACCACTCGTATACGAACCTATAAGAAACTTTTCAACCCCCATCGAAAGCTATAACTCATCTGAAAAACCTCAACAAAAAGTTCATTGCGTTGTTAAGTGTATTGCGTTGTTAAGTGTTCTAGGTAGGAAAAGGTTCCAGAGTTTGACGGTGATGAATCTACTTATAACGGAATGCGTATTGTAAAAACTCGAGGTTAGTGATAGAAAGATTTTACCCCTTTAGGACACTAGCCTAAATTGAATATAATCTTGGAACCCAATTCCATGTTACGGTTCCCAGTGCAATACAGATTTAACGTTGCCGTTCCGGTACCGTGTATCAATTTATGTAGGTACCCGCAAGTTAATTGTTTTAGGCACACATCACACATCTTACATCTTGTCCCTGATTTGTCCTTTGCACTCAATTCTTTTGATTTTCTAGGTAATTAGTGGCGGCTAACTACCTACTTACTAAGAAAACGTAATCAACTATAATAGTAAGATGAGAATTAAATGCTCCAGTGAATGTTGATTAGGCAAACAGGGTTTTAAGAAAAACCATATTGTATAATTTTTTAAAGGACTTTTCTATAGAGTTATTAGACGGTGAAGGCAACGTGATTCAATTGTGCTATTTGATATCACGGAACATATCAAGTTCCTTGTTGTTCATTAGAACTCGTGATGAATTGGTTAAATCTTTAACTATAGTCATTTAGAAAATAACATAGGTACCTATCAGATAAATAAGAAAATACAGGAAGGAAAGAAATATCATTTATTAGCCCAGACAGAACAAAAAACTAGAACAAAACTAGATTAACTATTTTAGTTTAAACTTAAACACAATCACAGTCAGTAGAACACTTTTAGACCCCTGCCTTAGCGTGTGCTGCTTCTGCGCAAGATCTGCAAGAATGTCAGTATTTTTGCAAGGCAAAAAAGGAGTCTATACTTACCTTGAAAGGTGGTGATTGTGAAATTTATTGATTTACCTAGACACTTATTCTGTGGGTCTTGCACTTTTTAACTCAACTCAATCTTTACTGCTTACGATTTAGAAAATAAACGCATAAAACTCCAAATAAGTTAATAGTGAAACTTACGATGTGTAAACTTCGTGAAGATCGTCAGCTGTTCGCGAATGCAAATGAAGGGGTTCTAATCACGCACCCCGCGGCCTATTTAACCGATGAAATATAGGTGAATAGGTGGCGGTTACCTAATTGTGTAGGTAGTTAGGGCGCTTTCCAGCTTACAGAAAAGCGGAAAAATATTGAAAAAAGTATGTCATTACAAATTACAGCGCTGCTTCGGTGGCAATCAAGTATTCAGTTGAAACACCAGAGTATCACTCTCGCGTTGCTTGTGAACCTCTGATAAAGAGCCGAATAAAGGTCCAGTCAATTGATATTGCAGAAGCAAAATATCTATTTCTTCTGCAATATCAATTGACTGGTAGACTTGCCAATCTTGCCATTAAAACTCAAGTCGCATTGCATTGCAAGTGGGCGATGTAGGTAAGTGTATGGCAAAACCAGGCACTTTTTTACGACTCCAGACCACGACAAGTTTTTCTTTTAAAGACTTGAGAAGCCACTTTTCAAGCTCGTCTAAGGGCCTTGATTTCCGTTTCCGCGAAAGCTTAATCGCATCGTGCACCCTTACACCAGCCGGTTGAGATAGCGCAGGAATGTGCCTGGCACGCGCCGCTCGGCCTTCCTACCGCATCGGAGATAACGTGGAAATAGCAGCATTTTCTACGTACCTACCTAGTACTGAACAGGCTCTTGTTGTTTGTCGAAGAGTTAGACTGTTAATCACACGTTAACAAGGTCAGAAGAAAAACAGCTGGTTTTGCCATAAAGGAATTTATTTT
Source organism: Udea olivalis (assembly GCA_947369235.1). Lineage (NCBI taxonomy): Eukaryota > Metazoa > Arthropoda > Insecta > Lepidoptera > Crambidae > Udea > Udea olivalis. The sequence goes on from OX376353.1 coordinate 3,402,611, forward strand.
ATTGACATTAAGTCTTTCTAGCTTGTTTGTTAGCGATTCCGTAATCAAAATATTTATTTACGAGAATACATGTCAAAAAGGTCTTAAAATATAGCATAAATTGTCCATTGTATTCGGTCTGCATGCAGACGTGTAAAATAGTGTAAATGTTTAATAAACTAGCTGGTTTTTACATAATTTAGAAAAAAACTTTGTATATTCCTTAGCACTATAAAAACATTTTTCTAATAGCCATATCGTTAATTTTTTCTTTAATACATTGGGTTTTAATATTTTCAATTCGTTCGGCAAGCTGCTGTTTACATATAGAAATGCACATATTGTATTATATTATTTTTATATATGTATATGTGACACGCAGGTTGGTATAACATGTTGATAAGTTTATCTCTTTTCTGTCGTTTGATAATATCACTACGTTTCAGAAAATAGCTAATATAATATATATTAGTTCAAGCGCAGTTGTAGATGTTCGCCAAGATATTTTACAAACGATGTCTGTCTTATTTATTATTTTCTCATTATTCCATGATAAACTATCCATCTTACAGCCGCGGTATTTCCAGGCATTGGGATCGGTAGGGAGCGTATTCATAAGCCACGCATCATCAGTAACAGTTGAGATGTCACAGTTGTCCATGGGCAGAAGTGATCACTCACCAGGTGACTCTCGGCCCGTTTGCTTAATCCTGCCGCTGTTTTTTTTTTCTTTGCCTTATTTTTCCCTTGTTTCTCCCAACCGGATAAAGTGTTTTAGTTGGCATGGCTTGTCTCGTTTAATAAAAGCTTTCACTGTAAAGATATCTTCATAGTTTGAGTCAATGTCCTTTATCAGATTCATGTGTTGGCTTACACCCAAAACCCGCTGTTGTCACCTTAAATTCACGCTACCATTCGGGTCTTTGACATACTCGTAGTCTAGTCAATGAAGTTCTATCACGATATATGGTGTGACTTTTGTGTAACATTTTAAAGCTCTCGCACGTCAAGATCCCACTCTTGCCGAAGTACTTGTAAACACCAAACGAAAGCAGTAATTTTAGCTGAATATAATATGAAGGGGCCCAATCAAACTGCTCAACGCACGATCTAAGAGTGCAGAACACGATAAATGTAACAGTTCGATTTCAACTGAACCATGGAAGCTTTTTAGCAAACACAGCGTGCCATTAGCATAGCACCTTCCTGCTTCCCAAAGGACCGCTAACTGATGGATGAAGCGGACACAATCCCTGTCAAGCGTTCATTATGCGATTTTATCATGATTTTCTCAGGGGTGTGTAAAAATATAATCATGAGCAGATGAGCGATACTAAGGGCCATACGGCATAGCTTACGGCAGAGTTTTACGGCATAGCTTAGCTCAGCCTCGAGTGGGTGGTATTTACTTTCATCGCTTTACTACAAGACAGATTGAAAAATAATGAAGCTAGGATCGATTTTCTTAATAAGCTCATGAGAAGGTAACGGGTAATAAGTTTTAAAGTTGCATGGCGCCGTGCCATAATAAAATCGGTAGAACCGATACTCGATAGTCGAAGTCATTGTTCCTCAAACATTATTTGAAGATAAAAGAAATACTTTAGTTGGTTAAAAAGAAGGGAATGTAAGGAAAATAGCGATTGACAGATTTTTTTGTAGTCTGCTACTAAATAGTATCAGCTTAGCTGATAATAGGGGTGCAGTGTTTTTAGTGTTGTAATGTGCTTATGTTTTATTATATTCACGATCTTCTCAACACAGCTTTTGTGAATTGGGTCGAAATTATTGCTTGCCAACTCCAATTGTATTTTTTTCTGACGCTTGTTTTATCACTTCGTACGTAATGGATCAAGCATCATAGTATGACGGTCATACTCTGTGAGAGCCACCCGGCCAAATCTCTGGCGCAACATGAGTTATCTATTCAATTTCCCCGATTTTTTTTAAACACAAAAAATACTCATTCACTTCTTGTTATTTGTTTCCAAATAGGTGTTGATTTCCTCTAATATGTACGGGGGCAGTTTTATATTTTAAGTTATTTAACAATCCTATCCTCCTCATCCTGAAACCTACAGTACTTATTAATTTATTTAACATTTGACGGTTGCTTCGCCTAGTTTGAGAAACCATGTTCTCTAGGCTAAGCTTTATCACTCCATGGTGGATAATTCCGTGACTAGTTCAACATTTCTTCGCTTGTGTCACGCGATTTAAACTTCTGGGCGGTTTCGCTGATTGCCATTGTATCTTGTATCGCTTCCGTAAATAGTTTAGTTGTTAATAACTTCATAGCAGTGTTTATGAGCGGATAATTACGTGCAATTACCGAATACAATGTTGCAGAACGTACAGCATTGTGCAGAGAGGATGTATAAAACGAATTGGAACAACCCATAAAAATGAGATTTTAGTTAGTAGCAATTTAGCTAGAATAGCACCATAAAACTGACGCTCCAAGCGATCTGACTTCGCGCTGGAAGAGTTTGCGTCGAGCGTCAGTCAGTTACATAAAAACCCTGATGATGTTTGTTCTTTTGAGAGATATTGTTTCGTTACCTTGGGGAAAATATGCTGACGTATGTTGATGGTTCCACAACCCAGATTGAAAGAGTAAGGTTACTGTTGCCAACTGCCATTATTTGAATGGGCACTCAGGTCAAAGAATATCCATTATCTAAGCTCAGGTGTTCACGTGCACTAAGTAGCGTGATTGAACCATCAAATTCAATGTTAAATACCTCATGAACTGTACCGTTGGATACAGTTGGCAAGTATTATGACGACAAGATTAGCGTAGTGCGCTGTAGCACGGTTGTCCCGGGCTCGATTCCCGGTCGGGTCAATTCAGGAAACGATCGTTTCTGAATTGACTCGGGTCTGGGTGTGCTGGGAGACGCCCCTGGCTTATTTCCTTGTGTGGTACCTCGTAACACAGGGATATTATTTCCTACTTCGAGACCATTAGAAGAGGTGTGTTGTCTGGCTCATATTTATTTATTTATTTTCACAAAATAAGTAGGGTATTTTTTTTTATTGCCCATCAAGATGACCTCACTCCACCTGATGGAAAGCGGTCGTGAGGTCCAGATATGAGGCTGACAAGCCCAGTCATTCAAACGAATCACTGGGCTGGCCATCCTCACCTCGAAGTATTGGTTTTGTCTTTCTCTGAAGGTTATTTTAAAATTGATCAGAGCCTGACGAAGTGTCGTGCTGTTGTCACTAAATTAAAACAAATGGTTCATCAATACAGCGAGGGATATGTTTAAAACTGTTTTTAGTACGAAAAAACAAGGTTAGTTCTTTCAAGACCTTTTTAGATTCGTTACCGCAGAACCATCGTGTTTGTCTGTTGATTCTTAAGTGGCAGAAAAACTAACTCCTTTACAACTATTAGGATTAAATTAATCTGTGGCTGCATGAGCATTGTAAAATATCTTTACCGCGGAGAAATTAGATATGAAATAATGAACTAATTAATTTATTCTTATTAAAATAATATATTCGTTTGCGTGCTGCGTGACCAAATTAATTCTACGATCATGTTCCATGTTCGTTTCATGATGAAAGAATGTTGAATGAGCTAATCGATTGACATGATTTTTCGCTTCAAGGTTAACTGTAAATGCTGTAATGTTATTTTGATTGTCTACAGCTACAGTTATTGATGCTTTTTGGCTAAAAAGAATTTAGACTTCTGCCTTTTATGTGAGGCGACATGCCATAGGCAAGTGCTAATGCCTTGTTTGCCTGCATTACAATGTGTTTTCGGCTAGCTATTTAAAGTCAAGTCATAGTCAGGTCAGAGTCAAAAATACCTACTTGAACATTTCGTGCATCATTAAAGTTATTTAATTTTTATGACAATTTTTAATATAATTTATGGAATGCGACTCTATCACTGACTTCGGACTGCAGTTTGCACTGGCAGGACCCGGTTACACTGAAGTTGCTCTCAGAATTTAAGTTCGTTGCATACTTGACCCCCTATTTAACCTTAACCTTCTTAAAAATGGCGTAAGATGTAATTCAGACTCCGACATCCATAATCCAACAAGATTTGATTAGTTCTGGGTCTTGTTCACGGGATCTTAGTATCTATCACATAAATTATTGGGATACGTTAGTTTTGTATGCTGGTGGTATCAATGTGATGTATTTACATGCTAAATTGAGTAGCTTAACTTACTATGTAAATCTAAAGGCATTTTTCATTGGCACTTTCCCTGCTTTCCTTGGTAGAGTTTATGAATATAGATTTTATGCAGATAGTTGAGTACGAGTAGATAATGCTGCATCACTATCGCTGGGTTTCACTTATTATAATTATGAGGCTCATTGCCTTGCGTATGAGTTAACAATGTGTCATGGTTATGCCATAGTTTTCTGCGCGGAACGCTGCGGCTTCTAGCGAGATTAATCAAAGATTGGAATGCATGTTTCCGTTGCCACTGGCCATTCCCAGGTCCTGTCAAAACACGGCATGTAAGGTTAATCATGTCATCATGTGCAATTGGGTGCAACATCAAAAATGCTTCGTGTGAGTATCTACATTGTTCTGAAATTTCAAATAAAAATACCAAATCGGTCCATGATTTCGTTCTGAATCGGGGGTTAAAACATCTAATACCAATACTGATACACCTACTGAGGTTTCAAAGCATTTGTGAAAACACTTTCTAGGACAGTTTTTTCCCTGTTGGGAGATGTCCGATATCCTTCCTTAGTACAGGGTTTAAATATCTCTTTACGGTCTCTGCAGGAAAGTTATTTTTTGTTGAGAACTTTGTCGGCCGATTCTGTATGAAATCTAGGACAATAGGAACCGACGGAACAACCTAGGAAGGCGAAGACTGGTGACGCCAAAGACGAATTAATTACTGGTCTAATAAACATAAAAGATTAATTGATTAATGGCTTTTGTATTGCCGTAACTGATAGACAATCATTGTCTTTTCAAGGTTCTTAGTTAGGTACTTGGCGAATTGAATCGTCGTCGCTCGGTGAAGTATTAAATATGTAAATTGTCTTTAATAATATTTAAAAAGAGGACGAAGACAGAAATGTCGCACTGCCATGGTGACTGGCTAAGGTTTGGACGTAAAAAAAAGCTTATACGCCTGCTCATAAAGAACACGTCGCTACTAAAGCGCTAGGCAGACCTATTTTACCTATCAAAGATTTGTAGATATGTTTGATGGGTTGAGTTGGGTGGAGGAGGTTGCTATTCCTTCTATATTAAAGAAACTTGTGAACGAACATTGATTATAAGTACTACTTTCGCCGTATGATGATATCCCTGACAGTTCATAATTTACTAAATAAGTTTCGAATTACTTATAACTTGATAAGTTTCGAAACGACAATAGTTTTTTAATAGTTTATTACATCTTCTTTCGCCTATTTCTTTTTATTTAGTTTGAAATAGAATGCGTGACACGGAAAAATGTGAACTGTCAAGCATATCATCTTAAAGTGAAAATAGTATGACAACTTCACGCGGTACTCTAACCAATGTTCATCAGAAAAAACTGATCACACTTCTGCAGATAATTTAACCTGGTCAGCCAACCTGTTCTAATCATTGCACGTCACTTGCAAACTTCGCGCAAAGTCCATCCACCTTATCTCAGTGAATAGTTTGAGTGAACAATCGAAGCATTTTCACTATCAATTGATCTGTTTGTGCTATTGTCTGTCTGTCTCGCGACCGATTCGCTTTCACCTTACCTCTAATTCTAAGGCTAACTTACGGTTCGAACTAACGCTGCGATTCGCGGTATTCCTGTAGAAATTTTGAACTACACTTTAAAAGAGTGAAACTTCAATAATAGGAATAAAAGGAAAAGAATAGGTATTCTTGAACGCAATTTTTACTTCGTGTTATTTTCGTGTGAGATTTCATACCTATTTGTAGAAAGGTATCTAGTCGTCCACCTTGATTAAAATCAGTTGGAAACTGCTGAGGGAAAAAAATATTAGCCTAATCATGATGTGTTTGGTACTAATAAAAAATTAGGAGATATTGTGCCTACAAGACACTATTTAATGATCAAGCCAGCCAGGATGAAAAGTTGGTTGATTGATAAGAATAGAAAATAAGATTGAGTTTATAAGAATTTCATTCCAGCGTGTTTCGGTGGGGAACTTGAAATATATTATGCACGGATAAAATCACGTAGTGTAGATAGAATAAGTCGCACCGACTGAACTGCTATTGTTAATAACATTACGCGTTATGTAGCGTTTGCTGTGAGGTCACCTTATTCCCATACGAGTTCAAAGTTTGTTGGCATGCAATTCCGGTCAAAACGGTGAACTGTTAGTAGGTTAGATAGATGCAAAGTATTATACCGACTGCCTAATGAGGTTGCATTTTCATTTAGGAAGTAGGTAAGTAGTTATTTGTATTTCCACTAAGTTGACAATAAAATAACATAGTCATTTTATGTTTTTCTAGATTCTGTTTTTTTAAACTGTTCTTGATTGACATTTCCAACATTGGTACTTACTAAGAGTATAATTTTGGAATCTTTCGAGTGGGTTCCACTATAAAAACTAGATTCTTATTGCAGAACGTGTCGCTCGGATGTTCAATTAGATTTTGATGCTCTCAATGTTAATGCGTCTTTGATACCTAGCTCTACAACGATAAAAATGTGACAGCAAGAAGAATACGCTTTGTCATGTAAGCTTCAATATCTTCCCAAAGCAATGCAATAAATTGCTCCAAATTTTCCTACTACGATTGAAAATCAAGCTCTGTATCACAGCATTCATTTTCTGCTAAGTAGCAATGTTAGTGGGCGGAAAATGAGAGAGATAGGAGTGCCTCACTAACCCCCTTTTTCCACGCATAGTTAGATAACACCCGCTAGATATTCTCTCCCATATATCATACATAACAATAAGTGAGCCTACACACGGAAGATGTTATTAACAAGACTTGGAGAAGTGTTACGAAAAGCGGGAAGTAGGCTTACTTAGTTAAGAAGAGCATTAAGTATTACATGTTCGCAGATCACACGTGTGGTGATAAGAAGATGTTTCTTATTTATAGATACCACAGAATAAGTTTATACCAGTAAATATAAATATAGACATCGTTTAATATAGGCTTAGTGTTGCAAAAAAACCGTTTTTTTATGGTGTGAAAAAAAAAAACGTTGAAATAAAACCTAAAAAAAAGTGTTTTTTTTTCTGGATCATGTTTTTTTTCAAGAGTATGAAATCCAAAACTAAAAAGCAGTTACCGTTAAAGATTATTACTTAAGATTACATTATGGAATTTTAGGTTTATTCTTGATATACTGTCCTTATCTGGTTGAATAGTAAGAAGATTTCATGAATATTTTGGCAACATTACATAGTTTACATCAACGAAAGGGAAATCCCCAAATCAATTATGTTTGCGCACGGGGAAATCCCCTCTACGTTTATGTTTGTTTGAACGAAGTTGGCTTAGCGCAGTGGGTCTATGTGACAGACGGAGTAATTCAACTAAATGTAGAGCAAAAAAAAAACAAATTTAGAAAAAAACAACGGTAAGTACTAAGTTTTTTGTCATGTTTTTTTTAAAAAAGTGAAAAATAACCAATTGCTTTTTTTATTTTACATCACTAGATAGGCTTAAAGTAATTAAAACCTTTCTCTTACCATAACTTAGCCATCACTTTATGCAAAGCTTTGCCAGAGTTGCCAGTTCCCGCTCTTGCTATTTCGCCTGATTAATATAGTGAGGGTAGAAAAGGTAAAGTCACCCTGCCTTGTTGTTTCCGGCAAAGCAACCGCCATGATTTTCATATTCTGCGTGACACTGACATATTTATAGGACGCGCTGTCCTTGACAGGCGAGCAGATAGTATTTTGGAACTGAAGACTACCGCGACATGCTATGATTATGTCAGTAAAATGTTAGATATATTATAATATATAAAAGTAAAATAAGATAGGTAGGCCACAGTGGACTCCTTCGGCTGTAATGAAAACTAGGCACGTCTAAAATGTAACATTTGATAAATAATGGTCTTCCCTCTTGTGATTAGGTTATCTAGGGCTTATCGTTTAGCTCTTTCATTGTCTTGTAAGCACACAGATGTTACCCCTAGCCTTCGGTAGGTAACACTCCTGTTATTCACGAGCCCACAGGCTCACCAAGTACTTCAAGTCATAACCTTACAACTGGCAACTAGGCCTTATTGATAAAGCAGATGGCTACAGTCCAAGTGCAACTTCGCCAGGTGGTAGGTAATATTGCCTAAATGTATTTTATTATAGGTAATTTTGTAATTTTACTATGTCTCACTTGATGTGTGGCCGCAAAAAAACATAAAAACCTCGTTTTTCTGCAAACACGCTTGAATTGTTATCAAAACAGAAACCAAAGAATAATCGTCTATATTCAGATTATTTTATTAGCTCCGTTTGTTATGCTGACCTTGTACTGTTTCCAAGGACGTACTTCCCTTGAAGCCATTTAACTAACCCTCTAAATTATTCGGTTTTCCTGACAATAAAAATAACAAACAATATTTCTGACACAGAATTTAGTTTTCTGAAATGAAGTAAAAAAAATGTGCATGTGCTTATTTTAAAAAAAGTGCCATCACTTTTTTTTTGAGATAACTACTATGTTAGGGTCCATAAATGAAGGAAGCCTAAGCCAGCCATGTCAAAATGTCTGTGGCGCGTCTGGGATTTTGGGATACCTCATTTGTATCCTATATTTGAACCGGGAATTTTCAGGTATATAGGCGTAGGTACCGCACTTTACCCTGATGCACAAATATTATTTCTGGGCCTGTGCCCAGTGTATCTGTACCAGTTTATCTGTATAAAGCAATATATTCTGTGTTCTGGGCATATTTTTACTTCTTAAATTCTATTTTTTTTTTGAATGCATATAAAAAGGTTGTTGTAAGGTTGGTAGTTGTTTGATGATTGTATCACTGTAGTTATACTATATAATACCCACACCCACCCATTTGAGGAGAGCTGAGAACTTCCCCTAGCCATGGTTGCAAACATTAATCCTTATTTATGTCTCCCCAAGAAGCAATGAACGTACATCTAACTTATTACCCCATATTTTCGACTTTTGTAAAAAGGGTGCAAGTTAGATGAAGGAAAAAAGGACTGGCGGTCACAACAAATAGCTTTAACAATAACTTCAATGTGTAGATACCATGAAGTCCGACTTATCATCGTAATCCCCGAGGAAGGCGAGGTATACAATACATATTCACAAAGATTTGCTCGTGATTATAAAAAAAAACATTTGCGTGTCACAGCCGGCGCCTTCTTAACCATTGCACTAAACAGTTTTTCTAATCAATCAATTTCGTTTTAGCGGTTAACTGTAGCCAACGATTTGCCGCGCCCTCCGCAGCCCGGAAGCGCCCGGATGTACACAACAGCACCTCAAGCTTTACGTATATGGGCAACTTATGCTGCCAACATAAGACCCATTTTGCAATGGTTTTACAAAATTGACCTGCTGTCCTCTGTACCTCCACTGAATGATTACATCTAATGGTGACCTACCTAAACGTTGTTTAGTTTTCAGATCGATATCATATGTTATGAAGCCTATTTACGAATTTCGTATGTTAAATGTTTAGTTGCAATGTTACCACTGAAGCTGTATGTTTTAAGTACAAGTTGTTAGGGGATGAGATAGCCCTGGATGTTCAAATTAGGTTTAAAACCTGGAGTGGGTACATACTATGGGTAGAAAAATAATAAAAGTAGGTATATCTTAAAAAGGGCGGGCAGCAATCCCCATTTTGAACTAAAAGTTCCTGCAAGACAAATGCGCGAGACCAAAATATGTATTGTAATCTTTTTAGCAAATGCCAGAAAACATTTCTTTGGTTTCATTTTGAACTAAGGGGTGGGGAAGTTGAGTAGCTAATTTTTCTGATTTTTGTGTGAGCTATATAATCATTTTATCATATGTTTGTTTCCCAAAAAAGATACAATAAAGAAAGAGGGCTTTTCAATATGCCAGTATTTTACTCCAAATTGTCAAAACACGTATTGCGTGATTCCTAAAATGTCAAATAAATATTCAGGCTTGAAACTTTATGCAGATTCAATAATATCGAAAGCCTTTTATGTCGATTAAAAAAAAACCCACATCAATATTTCAAGTAGTTTCGCTTCACTAAGTTTCCTGAAGTTCCATTGTTTGGTATTGGCATTACTTTAGGTCCTCTGTCCTTTTCCTAATCGTAAATCCTTGCGGAAAATCGCGGATAATAGTAACTTTTATGTGGCCACTGACCTTAATCAATGATCAATAAAAAAGTTTTATCATGATTAAAGAACTCCATAATTTGTGAATCAAAATTCACTTACAAAGACACATAAATAGGTACCTTAAAAATATTAACGTAACTTAACATGAGCGTACACATTAGGGTGACAAAAATATTGGAGGGAACACAGTAAAGCAAATAATAAGCACTTGTGCTTGTTTTTCTTAGTTACACGAATCCACCCGAAAACACTTTAAGAAAAACAAAATTATGAGCTAAATAAGCTAACGTCCACTTACCCAGGGATGAAAGATCCGTTAGTTTGCGTCATGTAGCTTTGTTTTTCGCGCGCGCTGACATCCAGCCACATGTTGTTACGAGTTAGTTGGTACTTTAACACCCTTGGTTTGTAAACAAGGCATGGCGGATCCGGCGTTGGCCAGCCAAGAGAGCAGAGTCGTGACTAGCGTGCGGCAGATGAAAGTACATTTTGGTGGCAGGTAGGTATTCAGAGTTATGCGCGCGCAATAAGAAAACGTAACTTGTGAAATTCTTCAGTTTTTTTAGAGTTCCAAAGGTAATTAAGCGTAAAATAAATAACAAATCACTAATGTATGATGATATCCTACGAAACTCATCCATCCGTGCATTGGTGTGTGTACCTGGTAGGTAGCAGAAGAGTTATATAGATACATTAAACATCGGTAGGTATCCTTCTTTAATTTTAAAAAGAAAAAAGGAGAAAATGCATATTTAGGAAAGAATCTAAAAGACAGTTAATCTTCTAGAGATCACTAGAGCTATGGCAATATTGGAAATAAATTATTCCGTATTTCTGACAAATGACGTGATTCCAGTGAAAAATAGAAAACACAGAAGAGAAATATATCCACAGAATAAAATACGAAATATATCCACTGAAGAGAAACTGCAAACAATCCAATGAAGATAAGAGCCTGTGAATAAATAATGAGCAACGACGAGGCGTAATTTGTCTATTAGGTTGAAACAGGCGTTTAATATTTTTCAAGTGGCGAGGGAACGTAACACATACCTGTAGGTAGGTCTGTGGAACGTACTGTTGGCTGGAGAATGCATACCTGAAAACCTTACTGAAAACAAACTATTGCACAGTTTATCGTCAGATCTTGACCTCAAACAAAAATATTTATTCGGAACCGTGGACAAGGACAAAATGTTCACTAGCGAAGTTACTATTTTACTAACTACCTACCAAGATCTGGTACTAGCTTGTAATGTACGGGGCATTGACATCATGATACATCAGTCATCGCTTTCCATATCTAGACGAGACGAGACTAAGACCATTATAGCTACTTAAGAAATATGTTCCCCTTTTAAAAATACTATTTGATTTGAACTGGGCGGTTATTCACTAACTGCGATCGCAAGATAATCGCGACTTTGACAGCGATTATTGCTATATCACGTCAAATACTACTTCGTCATTGGGTGACGAGCTGTCAAAATGCGAGCGACTATAGTTTGTCCTATTTGGTGATAATTTTGACAGTTCACGCCTATGAAGTATTGTATTTTTTTTAACGGTAAAGTGTACTACAGATAATATCGTACTTTATTGACGGATACCGCCCACTTAGTGAAGTGCCTTACAAACGAATAGCAATAGAAAATATAAAATCATTTGTGAAATAAAATTAATCTAAATATGAAATTTCGGGTGAGACACTGTTGCGTGAGGCCTAGTGAACGACCAGCGAGCAGGCGGCGGCTTACACGGTAATCGGTAAACAAGGGAGCTATATAGGCGTCCTATCCGGGTGTTTGTTTGGTCTCAGGCGAGGTCAAGGCCACGATTGCCCCGTGGTCACCCTACAAGCCTGAGACTAGGCGGAAACGAGGTTTCGGGGCGGGTGGCGGAGTGGGCGCTCGCTGTGGTGCCTTAGGCGCGGTGGGCGATTGTATAAGCGCTCATCATCTTTTCTTAGTTCATCTTTTCTTTGTTTATCTATTACGATTATTTATTATTATTTATTTATTTATTCTTACGATTCCATTCCCAGTTCTATGAAATAATATTCACGAATGATCATAAACTAGCCCATCCCTATTGAAAGCTGTCAAAATTATCATCATACCGACTTGGTGTAATGGTTAAGAAGTTGGCTACTACACCAGAGGTCGCGGGTTCGATCCCCGCACAGTACAAACATTTGTGTGCATGAACATGTCTGTTTGTACTGGTCTGGGTGTCTCCTATGTATAATAAGTATGTATTTACAAAAGAAAATGTATTTAAGTATGTTTATCCGTTGTCTAGTATCCCATAACACAAGCTTTAATTAGCTTACTTTGGGGCTAGATGGCGCTGTGTGGAATAATGTCCAGGGATATTTATTATTATTATTATTATCATAAATTGGACCAACTATAGCAATCGACTGGAGTTGTTAGATAAAGAATCTATCAAAGGGGCTGGACGTAGAGTGGTATGCATACAGTGTAAGCGCAGCATTATACTAAATCCGTCACCTCATAAAAAAACTTTTATAATAAATGGTACCTCAATATTTTTCTCTGGCAATATTTCAAAAACGTCAAAACGACAAGTTCAAGTTCGATTTTTTGCTCTGTGGCAAACTTGTTGTGAGTCAAGCATATCGGTGATTATCGAATATTACCTAAATATTCTGCTATTTCATTGCAGAATTGAGACAATAAAGAATGTAAGATGGCTATAAACTTGGACAAACACAGAGATGCATTAATCGCCGCGTGGAAGGACGTACTAGATGAGAAAACCGATACTGATTGGTACGTACGCTTTCGTAGCCCGACCTACTTGTGGGCGAAATTAAATAAACAGCCGCTCCTGATTAAAACAAGGAGCTCAAATCATCGGCGTGGCATCAGCGCTGCTCCCATAAATGTCGTGATAATGTTCGCCTCGCAATTGCATTAATGAATCACGCTTTGTTGCAACGCATTTTAAGTTCAACGCCTCTTGCTTGTAGTTGCATAAAAAACTTTAATTACGCAAAAAGTAACATACGATTGATGTATTCAGGTTTTGTGTACATTTTTAACTTGGTATTTTGTCACTGGGTGGTCGTTTTTATGAATGAATGAGTTGTTTAAAACTAGGTAGAGTTTCATTGACCTTAAACTTTAGCAAGTTACTAGTTAATTCGATAGAGGAGACTAGGCATCAGGTAAAATACCAAAAAAAATGATACTATTACAGAAGGTTATATTAAGCCCTAGATCATATGCCTTCAATAGTCAATATGTGGGAGTGTGGAGCTTGCTCAAAATCTTAAGACTATTAAGTGATTAACTGTTTACAAAACGAATAAATTCAATGTATGATGTCATTTCTGAAAAGATCCTAGTTTACAGTTGTTATGAATAAAATTGAAGATAACTATTACTAAGTGGTTTCTCAATGTTCCAGGGCATTATTTGGCTATGATGGACCTTCAAATGACCTAAAATTCATCAGCAAAGGAGATGGTGGCCTCACAGAACTAATAGATGACTTCAACAGTGGGAAAATACAGTATGCCTTTCTCAAAGTAGATCTGCCTGATGGCAGCATATCAAAATATGTGCTTATCAACTGGCAGGTATGTATGCTTGAGATAAGTAGATAAGATTGTGAGCCCTAGGCCTTGGTGTGATATCTCCATTGTTGTATTATCCATAGGCTTTCCGATCTGAATATGCCTTTATTTATGTTAAAAAAGGACAGATGTCAGATCTGTAATTATGTTAGGTACATTTATTTTTTTACTATATGACTTTAGCAGGGTCCTTCATGGCATTACCTTTCTTATTAACTTTTGTAATTACACCTGGACCTCTCTCTCTAAAAGAAACCCTCTGTGATTGTCTGCAAGACATTTTCATGTTGTCTAATGTGTAAATAATTGATGATAATTTTAAATATTCACATAATATTGAAAGTATGTACAGAGGTTGACTGGTCAACCTTTATAACACTATAAAAATGGGCTTATGTCAGCAGCATAAGGTGTACTACTGCCCTTGAAGTCTGTTATGAAAAACGGTCCCCTGGTATGAAAAACGGATGCGCTAACATGTACCCGTCATCTGCGCAGAGTTCACCATGGATGGCGACGCGCGCACCTATTGATAGAATCTCTCTCCTTTTATTTGTATAAAACTTGCTGAACTAAGTAACTTCTCTTGAAACCTAAATAGTTATTCTATCTCATGCACCGAGTTTTATTGATAATACACCATTTGTATTTATTTTATAGACCATTGATCACAGATATTCGACATAAAAAAAACACAAGCATGAGTACTAGAAACACCAAATCTCAACAACTTCTTCATTTTGAATTGAACCATGTGATCAAGTAGTAAGTCCAAATGTATGAGCGATTGTTGTCTATGGTTCATACATTCAGTTCGAAACAAATGCAAGCATTAAAAAACGTTATTTCTTTGTAATAAATCTTATATTTGCGCAAAAGCTGACCTAAGTGACCTTGTCCCGTATCCGCGCCTACTCAGTTGACGGGGGAAACGCGGATACGGGACAAACCATACCAGGGGTTAATTACATTAAGGATAATTCACCAACCTTAAATAAGCAGTAATTATTATTGATAAATGATATGCACACATTATGTTTGGTATTGGTATTGTTTCATTTCCTTCTAATATTAGTATTCATTATGTTTAAGTTACAAACTAAGTTTATTTTTCCTTCATGTAAAATAATGAAATGGAAAATTAAAACAATCTAACTTCTCATGGTGACCAGCTAGCAATTTGTTTGGTTGTTTTTTTTTTAAGTTTAGTAGTGCTAGCCGTAACAAGCTAACAAAACAAGGCCAAAAACAGGGAAAGGTTAATTACAAAACCTTTTTGGTATAAAGTTACCCTTTTTTTTATCACAAAAAGGTTTCATTTTTTAAGGCACCAACCTTTTAGAACATTTATACTACTAATAACCCTGTAAAATATAAAGAAATGTTGCTATACTGATAATAATGTCTCAGATTTTTATTATAAAATGCTTATAAGTATTTCTATAAGTAAACACACTACACCAGAATTCTTCACCTCATGCAATAAATGACCTTCCTATTCCCAGGGCGAAGGCGCCCCAACAGTCCGCAAGGGCACCTGCGCTAACCACGTCAAGCACGTCGCGCAACTCTTCGCCGGCTACCACCTGATGATGCACGCTCGAACGGAAGACGACCTTGATGAGAAGCTAATCCAGGACAAAGTAGCTAAGGCTGGGTCTACGTTCAACTTCAAGTCGAGTCGTATGGAGGAGCTGCCACCAAGCGGGCCTATTGGCACTGCTTACCAGAAGGTTAATCCAGGTATGTATATATTTATATATATATTTTTATGAGCTTGTGAAATTCAAGCAAAATATAAAAAAACATATAAAAATATTTTTTATTGCTATAGACCTTTAACAACCGATAAACATTTTTGAAAATAAATAATTTATTATTATTTATAATTTATTAGACCTGCTCAAATGTGCGGCCAGCTACAGAAGTAGATTAACACTTAATAACCCTATTAAGGGACCCCCTGTGGGGGAAATGACAGATAGCTGGCAGAGTGGGAACAACTGACACTTAGCTGAAATATTACTAATCAAACAATATAAAATTTTAGCAAAATATATGTTTTCTACACAAATATAGGAACTAGAAAAATTCGATTTTTTCTAGCTGCTATCTTCATGTAGAAAGTAGTGCATTGTTAAATGCTAAAATAAAAATTCACTTATCCTGTAGCTAGTTTCATCTTGATCGAAAGTCAAATATTTGCAAAAATATTTATTTCGGGTGTTAAAGGCGTTCGCCTATAACATTGATGAAACAACGTTGGCTTACAACGTAAAATACTCAGTTGGAAGAGCAGCCGCCCGGATTGTGGAAGGTCGTGGGTTCGAATCCCGCTTGAGTGTTCTAGGACCAGGTCGAATTTTTCTAGTTTCTATCTTTGTATAGAAAATAGTGCATTGTTAAATGCTAAAAATAAAAATTCACTTAATTATCTGTTTTTAATTTGTATGGAAATAATTATAATTGGTCATTAGTAGTGTTATCAACATTGCATTAACACTTAAATTTGTGTAATTCTATAATTATTGCGATTGGAAGGGCATTATTGCAAAGCATTTGCCTCAATAGTCTACCCTTTCCTATCAATTTATCCTATCACAATCATCAGAGAAAGTTTAGTTATGAATTCTTACGCCATGTCTTGTATAATGTTTACCAAATCTGCAATAATAATACATGAAAGATCATATTGTTTTACCAAGGCTGATTGTTTGTAAACAAATAAACTGGATATACATTAGTAGCTATTCATGCTCTCGGAGGCGCGGAAGAGTTTACGATGCCTGGTGATCTCATATTAAAACGGTATGAGATAATATTATCCAAAAAAGTGATAGAAGATATTAAGATAAGGAAAAACAGTTTAAGACGAGGTGTGGTTCAAAATGATTTCTGTGCTTTTGCAATAAGCAAGATTTTTCAAATGCAGTGTGCAAACTTAACATTTGTTTTGATAATTTAACAAATACCTATGTTTCAGTTCAAGAAATTAATTCGAAAGAAAGAGATCAGTTCTGGCTAAAAGAAGAACAAGAAGAAAAGAAACGAGTTGAAGTGGAAAGGAAGAGGAGAGAGGAAGTATGACATTGCCTTTTTTAAATTTAGCAGGTAAATCAGTTTGTTGTAATGATTGTGTAAATTAAACATACGTTTGTCATTTCTGTAAAGGAGAAAAAGAAAGCAGAAGAGGATGTCAGAAGAAGAGATGAACTGGAAGCAGCGAGAAGAGCTAAGGCAGAACAAGAGAAGTGAGTAGATGTAGAATTAAGGTATCAATACAAAAAACACGAATGTCTATTCAATTTAGATTGATAGCCCTTACATATTAAGGAACCCTAAAACCTTAGTTAAAATTGTATGAAATGCACTTAAATATACCTAAGCGGGTTATATTTTTTTTTTTATATTGCCCGTCAAGATGATCTCACTGCACCTGATGGAAAGCGGTCGTGAGGTCCAGATATGAGGTTGACAAGCCTAGTCATTCAAACGAATCACTGGGCTGGCCATCCTTACCTTGAAGGCCTGCAGAAATGCCTTTTCACGCCCCGCTTGAAGAACCCGGGACTATACGAGGAAGGAAACACATGTGCTGGAGAGCAGATGCATAGATGAGAGCAGTATTCCACACACGAGCGAACTTCTGTCTTATATAAAAGACAGAGCTGCCCAGGCGTGAAGAATCGTCTCACACTGTTCAGGATTCCGAGTTTACGGGATGCAGTTCTAATGACGCTCTCAATGTAGTCCCGCTGGTTTAGGTTGCTACGAACATCCATGCCGAGGATGTTTATTATTATTATTATTTTCAACTGGGGACGCTGTTCCCCGGGCCCCCCTTGCAGGGGGTCGTTAGGTTGTCCCATTTTCACGGCGTCCCGTTGAATCTACCCGTTGCTCTGCAGAATCTTGCTATCTGATCCACCGTCAGTTCTTTCAAGTCGTCTAATGAGTCTGACCCCATGAGCTCCCATCGAATTTGTGAGTACATCGGGCATTCGGCGAGTAAGTGGAAACTCGTTTCCTTGCTGTCCATGCACTCCGGGCATGTGGGGTCATTTTTGATACCTATCACTGTAAGGTGCCTGTTAAGTCTGGAGTGTCCTGTGGCGATCTCTATGACCATGCGTGCACTATTCCTTGACAGCTTCATCAGTTGACCTGTCCTCTTCGTGTTCATGGCGCTGATGAACATTTTGGACTGTCGCATGCCTGTTGTTGTCTTCCATCGTCTATTTGTTGCTTCTATGATTTTCCTTTTGATTACTCCCTTGGTGATGTTGTGGGCTATTGGCAGCCTGGGTTCCGGATCCATTAAGCCAGCGGCACCACCTCTGGCTAGTTCGTCTGCTAGCTCATTGCCAGCATTCCCCTCGTGTCCAGGGACCCAAACAATCACAACTTCTGTTTTGTTTGCAAGTCTTCCTAGAGCTTTTTTGCATTCTTTGACAGTTACTGATGTCGTTTCTGCTTTGCTAAGTGCTTTCAACGCTGCCTGGCTGTCACTGTATATAGTGGCATTGGTGACGTTGTCCTGGTTGTCTAATATGTCAGCACATTCCATGATGGCTATATTTCTGTTTGGAATACGCTGGCAAACCTGCCTAGGCAGATTGATCTATTTATAACTGTGCCGTCCTCGCACCTTATGTGCACACCCGCGCCAGATAGCTTCAGTGACTCAATCCTAGAGCCATCTGTGTAGCACACTGTTCCGCTTGTGTCTATATTCCATTCGTCTCTTTGTCCTTTGTGTACTCTGTATTTTTTGTCAAAAATCTATTCTTTCCTTGTTAGGTCGTTGTTGGCAAAGATCATTGACATATTGCTCTCGATTTCACTTCCGATGCATAGGTGCCCTCTGTCCGTATGGTTGCCGATCCAGAGATTCGTACTCCTAAGTTTGAGCCATTGTTCGGTCGCTCTTCCTTGATGATATTTAGAGGATGATATGTAAATAAAACTTGAACTCCAGACAAAATATGCACGAACGCATTTATTTAACAGATACGTCTACACACATTACAAGGGGAAAAAATGGAGGGAAGAAAAAAAAATGTTACCAACATAAGATAACATGCAATGCCAACTTAACAGCTTTAAGGTTGCGTTCTCAATTACCAACACTCCCTCCAGAACGCAAACCCATTTTATCTATACAATATAAATGTTTCGCTATTGTTACAACCTTACTCAAGTTATCAGCTACCATATCACAACCATTCACAAACAAGAATTTTACTTGAGACTTTACAATGTTATCTCTGAGAAAATGCAATTTTATGTCTATATGTTTAGTCTTAGGTTTATAACAATCAGTTGAAGCTAATCTAATTGCACTTTGGTTATCACTATAGATCACTGTTGCACTGTCCATGCCTTGGTCAAGCTCAGCTTGCAGTTGCCGAAGCCACAAGGCCTCCTGGGTCGTCGCTGCCATCGCCATGTACTCGGCCTCTGCTGTAGAGAGGGCCACAGTCTGTTGTTTACAGGAACTCCATGATATACAAGCATTCTGAATTTTAGCTTGTTCATTATCATTCAATAATAAATTGACCTTTCCCATACTTTCCACAGGTAGCGGTGTCTTACTGGCCACAGTTATGGTTGGTATCGGTGGACTTGTCACATCATACATCCAGTCACATCTATTAGTCATGTGCATGGAGGCACCTGAGTCCACATACTAAATGTCCGGATTCATTGTCTGAGAGGAAGCTGAAAAAGCTGCAATAAAACTTTTATTTCCTTCTTGTTTTTCTGTATTTTTCTTCTTCGGAGCACGACATTGCCTCGCAAAGTGTCCATGCTTGTTACAATTATAACAACAGGGTCCTTTCTGGATATTGACCTTTACTATACTGTGATTCCCATGATTAGCTGATCTCCTCGTGAAGAATGCTGTACTTTCTGAGCATTGAACTTCCTGCAGGAGTTTTGTTTTGATTGAGTCTGCTGCAATCTTGATCCCAGAGCTTTCCAATCCCATTATCATGGGCTTATAGGTTTCAGGCAGACCAGCCAACATCAGCGTTCCCAACCATTCATCATCTATGTCAAACTTGATATTTCTGAGCTTATGTGCGGTAGACATAATCTTATTCACATAGTCATCTACATTACGAGAACTGTCCAATGTGGTCGTGATGAGGTCTCTCAATAAGGCTACTTTTCTGTACAAGCCGTTGTCATCAAAAGCATGTTCTAAACTTTCCCAGACTTCTTTACATGTGGTCGCACTCTGCACATGTACATAGTTGATCGGGTCTAGCAGTAAAATCAACTTTGACTTAGCCTTGGTTTCTTTCCTTTCGTCATCATTAGTACCTTCTATACAGTTCCACAAATCTTCCAGTTTGAAATAAGCTTCCACTGCGAACTTCCAACTTGCATAATTGTCTCTTCCGACAAGTCTATCAATGTGAAATGGATTGTGGCCACTGGACATCTTCGCAATGTAAAAAAATAATAGCTTTTATCAAGTTTTCACTGGTTTTACTGAACCACACCACTCCCGGTAAGTGTGGTTAACCTCCAAATGTATGGCAGAACAAATACGCCGGCCGGTTTTTGTTAAGTTCTGTTTATATCAACCACGCTCTGCTACCATGATATTTAGAGAGGGGGGGGGGCACGGTCCCTGAGCGGTGTCGTGAGGGGGGTGGGTGTGATGTGGTGTGTTTGAGGTTCGGGGCTGGTTCTACGGCTGGGCGTGCGGTAGTCTAGGGGTTAGGGGTCCTTCTGCAGGGTTTCCGACCTAACTGCCGCTAACTCCGCCAGCGAGCACCCCCCCCACCCCCGTCTGTGTCCTGTCCGGTGTGTTCTGGGATCGAACCCCGACGGTCAAGCAGCATCACGTGGTCCTTCAGGACATCCTGAGGGACCCCCACCACAAGTCGTTGGCCAGTTGGCAACGTCACCCTGTAGATGAGGTTCCACTCTGGCAACCTTAGTTCCACCCTGTGATCATTCTGCCCGCGGAGCATCTCAAGCGGGTCGCTGCCCGGCAGCCATATCGATACCCGCTGGCTTTCTAATCTACGGGCTTTCAGTGGCATCTCGCCTTGCCCGCTAAGGTCGCATCCGAGCAGCCAGTTGCACGCCTCCTCGGTGCTGGGTGTCACGAGGAAGAATCTGCCATCTGCCACCAACCCCGAGGCCTCGAACGACAGCCATCGCCCCTCGACCTTAGCTCACACGGCGGTAGTCATGATCGCCACTAGCCTGTTCCTTACGATCACAGCCGTTGCCTCGTCCATCCTACCGCCATCCACCTGCTCAATGAT
This sequence comes from Udea olivalis, assembly GCA_947369235.1. Taxonomy (NCBI): domain Eukaryota; kingdom Metazoa; phylum Arthropoda; class Insecta; order Lepidoptera; family Crambidae; genus Udea; species Udea olivalis. Next base: position 3,423,749 of record OX376353.1, read on the forward strand.
GATGGAGAGATCCGTCTGGCCCACATGGGGTCGCGACGATCCCTCGGCGCGGCTGTTCTGCCTTTTGGGTGGACGTTGCTGCGTCGGCTCTTCTGGGTCTGTCCCCTGCCTCTTGAGCTTGGGAGCCCGAGAACCTTCCCCCCCTCTTGATGATGTTTGGGGTGTTTGGGCGTGGTTCTGCTACGTCAGCTCTCGTTTCTTCTTGGCCTTGAGACGCCTGTATTTGCTTTTCGAGATCCACTACTTAAACCCTTCAGTTCTCTGTGTATCTGTCTTTGTCTATTAAGGCTATTCTTGACAGGTCGTCCCCGAGAGTCTCAGAAATAGACCTACCGGGACGCACCTGTCCAGATGTTGTAGAGTTCGTTGTACCTCTGTCATGCGCAAATTCGCCCCCAAGAGTACGAGGGCCAGCCCGAACCTGACGGTCCGGGGAGGGGTTCTCCGGCCTTGCCGGTACCCTCCTGGGGTACAAACTCCTTATTCGCGCTCATTTTTGTTGATTTGTCCGGGACTGCCGGAATGGGTTGGGGATGGGAGAGCATATGGGGGAAGGATGCTAGCTAAGTACTCGCTTTGCCTAGGCACTCTATAAGGGCGCCGGAGCAACAGGCATATAGTAGCGGGGATGAGGAGTGGTAGGGGAGGGTGTGGGGGGTGGGGTACGGCCTGAGTTTTCTGTTACGTCTGTTTCTTAGGGAATCAGACCAATAACAGGGGGCACCTCGAGAAGGATATTATACAGGCCTTGCTTTGGGGATCTACACGACTTGCGCTCTCCCCCAAGGCCATTCGCCATTCTCAGCACCGGATAGGATTTGAGCATGGGGGTGCGTCTGATCGTGCTTGTCATGTCGCCCCGGAAAGTTCCCGAAGGGAACTCACTGGGGCTCCCATGACCGCGTTCCAGGAGCCAAGGATGTTTAGGCTATCCTTAATCTGTAGCGGGGTGCTCTGAAGAGTGGGATGGGAAATAAATGAGTGGGTTATATGTATATGTTTAATTTTCATTAAGGGGTTTCCTCCTCATATAATGAGTATTTAATATTTATAATCGGTTAATAATTTTTTAAGCCAAATGAAAATGAGGTTAATAAATATTAGTTGAAACTTATAACGATAAAATTAATAATCATGGGGAACTATAATTGATTATAACTTTATTTCCGTTGCATCCAATTTTGTATTTTCGTGAGTTTTGCATCATAGTAATCTACAGCATATACAATGCCTGTATCCCCTCGAAGCGCGTCCCCAGCAGCGGTTACCGCGGGCGCGGCGGGCGGCGAGGCGCGGCGGCGGCTGCGCTCGGCGGAGGCGCGCCAGCTCATCGGCGCCTCCACCGCCAACGCGCGCGCCATGTTCCAGCAGAACTTGGCGCAGGGACAGCTCACTTCCACCAAGTTAGTGTTTATTAAAGGCACGTTCCAAATCGCTTTTCGCTGAGTGATTTTCACCCTCGTCAAATAGAGAGAGACAAAACGAGCAAAACCTTCGTCTGACAGCTGTCAGGTGAATTTCATCGGGCTCCAGGCACCGGTAGAATGCGCACTTCCACATCCTAGTAAATTAATCACAAGAGAAACAACAAAAACAAATAAGTAAATGAGAAAATATCAATGAAATGTAAGCAGCCGTTTCCAGGCGCTAGGCTAAAAATGTTAGTAACCAGCTTTAAAACTATAGTCTGGTGCACTACAACTTAGCACTTGGCCCATAAGTAGTCAAAACAATGTGAAATTTCGAAACTCCACTTCAGCTCCCTGATTTAGAACTTCTGAACACATTATGAGTGTACTTAGGAATTTAAAAAAATAAAAAATTAAGGTTTTTTAGCTTTCAAAATAACCGAGAACAATACCAAAAAGTTACCAAAAAGGTAAGCATGATAAACAGAAAAAATATACTTAAATGTAAGGGGATTTTTAGTCCTCACCTGCTTTTGTGAGTAGTCTCATTATAGTTGACTTGTTGTTACCTTGAGCACTCACACAATAAAATATTTTTTTTGTGATTGTATGTGATTCAAAGGCAAAATATTTTTTTTGAAAAAACCTGTAAAAACACTTGTAAATCGTAAAATTTTTTGAATGTTTCTTTGATAATCTTTTATATGATTTGTCGACGTACAAATTTAACGAACTATTAAATGTTGCTTGTTAATAGAAAACAAAAAAAAAATAGAGTACATAAGTTTGAATGAAAAATAAACCAATAATCAATTTCCATTTCGCGTGGCTCATCAAAGTTTTAATACTTCCCAGATCTCCATCAAACGTGCCAGAAAAGCCAGTCCGCAGCTCGGTGATAGCGCAACGCATAAACACATTCACACAAGCACAAAACCCATCTCCCCAACCTCCCTCCCCAGTCAAATCACCCATAAAACTCGAACCGAAACCCCCACAGGAAGAAACCGAAGAACAACCCAAAACTAGCCCTATGAAGAACATAGACAAGATCAAATTGAGTTTAGAAAGCCCTTCGCAGATCCAGTACGAGCCCATTATTGATCCATCGGTGGATTTGAGTCCCAGTACGGAAACGGGGCCAAGTTCGTTCAGTGCCATTAAATTTTCAGAAAGTGACGATCAAAATGACAACACATATAGACCTATAGAGCAACAAAGCGAGCCCATGATCAAGCAGAATATTCTAGAAAACGATATGTTTGATGCATCTTATTCCAGTTCTAATGAGAATGATGATGATGATAGTGATAATAAGTTTAGTACTATTAAGCGGTCTCCGTATAGTAAGAATAATATTGCTGGGGAGAATGAAAAGTCGGAGTTGAGTAGGCAGAACACGGTGATAGAGAATGTGAACTATAAGAAGGAGAACGGAACGTCGACCTTGGAGGATGTGTCTCCAGAAGCGTTGGAGGAGGAAGGCACGATATATGAGGACTTGGACGATGATCCTGGGCTTACGGCGAGGGCTCTATACGATTATCAAGCTGGTAAGTTTAATTTACTTTTGAGACATTCACAGGGAAAGGTGGTTCGGGAGAGATTGGTTTGTAGCGTTGAGACAACCTTTGTACAGTTAAGTGGCTCCTTGCTGTATAATCAGCTTTCTACTTGTACAGGTATTTGTGCAATAAAGGTTCTTTATTTCATCTTTAAGTGAGTTCAAACAAACATAATATCTACTTATACCTTTTTAGCTTCTGCAACTTTTTGCTTGCTTCTTCCGACTTTCGTGTGTACGTACAGGAAAATTGTACTTAGCCTAATATGTGTTGATAAAGTATTGACCTAAGCATTAAGTATATTCAAGATAGGATTCAAGACAAGATAGGATGAAAATTCAACCCTAAAGTCGTATTTTCAACTAGACGATGACAACTGACAGTTGCTAATGTCACTGTGAAATAATGTTGCCAAACCCGGTACTCGATATCGGTAGTTCGGTGTCTAGCCACGCACTAGGCGCTACCAAAAGTAGGTACTATGAGTATTATTTATAGGTATTGTAAGTGTTATATAATTATGATAAATAATTGCAAAATGATTACTTTGGCATTCATTTACTTATTTTTGTTTCATACAAACCTGACAACCCGGTTATCGTCTGTTTACTTCGTCTTATTGAAAATACAACATAATTACGTCTTCGAGTGGCATCAGAACGTTACTATTTTTAGATATAACAATAATAACCTATTGAAATGAAACAACTTTACGGCTTCTACTCACGGAATTAATATTTTTTAATTTTTTAACCAGACATTCGACGTGGTGCTAGATTCCAACCATCTTGCGTATTGAAATATGCATGATTCTTAATTTCAATGGCCGTTCCCGTAGCATTCTAGGAACATACCGGTTCACCCTAGCGAGGACCTGGGGCTTATCGAATCTGATCTAATGATTGGGTTTATCAAGGGCATGTTCACAAACTGCTGACATATTACTATTAACCTATTTATTTTTGGACAAAATAAGCAGTGTAAAATGCTAAAAATAAAGGATATTTGACAGTGGTAAACTCATCTGATTGCGTAGAGTGATTAGAACTTTTGTTTCCAGCGGACGAATCTGAAATAACGTTCGACCCCGGCGACATAATAACGCACATCGAGCAGATCGACTGCGGCTGGTGGCAGGGGCTGGGGCCGGGCGGAGTGTTCGGCCTCTTCCCCGCCAACTACGTGGAGCTGCTGCCCGCGCACCAGGGCTGAGGTAAACGGCGATAAAGTGGGGAAAAGGAACGAAAAAGGTATAGAAGCGGGTTTGGACGAAATTAGCACTGCGATAACCTTGTTTTATGTTTGCATTATTGGCTTTAGATGATGTTAGATAGTTATTTTGACATTAGATATATCTTAAAAACACCAGATAAGCTCGGCTCCAGATTTTAGAGGCAATAATTTAGTCGGTATAGACGGACAATGGACTAGTGAGGCCATAATAACCAAAGTTTTTCGCAACTAACTACCCTCAATCTCTTAACGTATTTCACATCTATTGACCTTGTTTAGACGAACCTTTCCTATAGATTTGACAGCATTACAGACGCCGTTTGACCTTAGATGACGGTACAAGAATGCATCCTTTGCATATTATAAATCAACTAACCTCTAAACCAGCTTTAAGAAAAACACACACTCGACATAGACGGACAATGGGCAAGTGACGTCACAATAACCCAGACCTAAAATTGATTTAAAAACATGCCTTTATCATGGTCCAAAAAGTATTAAATAGTCATACTAAGTATATAATAATAATAATAACTTACTGCTTATCAACATCATCAAAGTCAATCTTAGACTTATAATATAGGCTATACTCTCATGCCTCCTAATATGTGAAATGCAATTTAATTTGAATGAGGTATGGTCCAAATTCCAAACTGTATTGCAGGACTGCTTCTATACTTATTTTGTTCGCTGGTCAGTCGCATCTTTTCTATAGATTTGACCATTAACGCGACAGCGTTACAGACGCCCGCTGTGTGCCTTAGCTACCTTACTACATCGTGATAAGGATGCTTTTGCACTGCCAGTGGTTGAGACAAGGCGTAAGAACGATGTTTCTATTGAAAATATTATAATACTCTCCACGCAGCAAAAATTACCTAAGCCTTTGTCAACGATTTTTATTCATGTTACAGAGATAATTGTAATAGCAGTCCAATGAGAGTAACACAATTGGAACATTATTTGTCTGCATGGTTGTATTAAAGAAAAGTTAACACAAGTTGAACATTAGTAAAATTAAGTTAGAGGGAGTCCGCCATATGTACCCGCCTATGTGCTTATTTGGTTTTTCCGATTCCGATGGGTGATTATTTGTAACCCGAAACCCATTATCACCTGATGAGTATACTATATCATTTTACTTACGGTATAAAAAGTCACCCTGTATACAAATAATTTCTATAAACTATATAAGCAGTTTTGACGACACGATTGGCGTAGTGCGCTGTAGCACGGTTTCTCGCCTCGATTTGCCTAGTGTCCCGGGTTCGATTCCCGGTCGGGTCAATTCAGGAAACGATCTTTTCTGAATTGACTCTGGTCTGGGTGTGCTGGGAGACGCCCTTGGCTTATTTCCTTGTGTGGTACCTCGTAACACAGGGATATTAATTACTACTTCGAGACCAACAAGAGGTGAGTTGTCTGGCGCATATTTATTTATTTTACTAGATTCGCCGTTTTCTCATTTTGAACACTGATTCAACTATGATAATTTCTTATTTTAGAGTGATACTATAACGAATACTATTATTGTAATGGAAAATGAAGTAACTCTTTATACTCGTTCATACCCTTTATATTGAAACCTAATTATTACTTGGTTAATATTCTAGTAAGAAATAAATTGGTAACAGATATGTAAATGTTTTCAATACTGTTCACATTACAAGATGTAAAATACCAGTATATAACATTATAAGAAGCAACAACTATGTATTTTAGGTAAATTATTATGAAACATTCCAATGTTTTAAGGTTGCTTGGCCTAATTTGGAATTGATATAAATCTAGTTTATGTATTTTTATCTTTTTAAAGTATGTAAAACCAACTTCCATTATGTTAAATCTTAGGTAAATAGTATGACAATGTTTTAAATGTTGATTGCCGAGAAAGCCCTAATCCACTACTGTGCCAAAGTGCAATAAGCTAACTTGTTTTATATGCAAGGCAGGGTGCAGAATAATACTCCAATTTATAGGCACATGTATAATGAAACCTATGTATCCCAATTAATACTTTGCGTTCAAAATAAGCGCTCAAATGAACACAAAATGTTATTCACTGTTCATATGCAGGCTGACTAGGGATTCATTGGCATCCTTTTAAAATAAGAACCTACTCATGATATACAGTACCTTACCCAAGTATGAGGCTATTTAATAGGTATAAAATTGCATATTTTTAAACCTTATAAACATCATGTTTTATGCTCGGCAATCGGCATCATGTTTATACGGCTTAAAAATATGAAATTTTGTCCCTATTAAAAAACCTCATGTAATAGATACAAAACGGCATATTTTTAAACCTTATAAATATAATGTTTATTACTTAAACAATTGTGTACCCATGAAATAAGTAAGTAAGGAAGTAAATACTCCTTATTGCACACAAATCATATAGAATTACAGAAAAAAAAATACAACATACAAAAATGTGAAAAATTTCAAAGGATGCCAATCCCCGTCACCCTGTAGTTCGCGTCAAACTTCTGAAGTTGTCTCGCGCATGCGCAATACCTATTTTTCATAGGTAGAACTCAGAATGCGGAATAACTTCAGAGTGGACTAGAAATTTGACGCGAACTATTCCAAGAGGCTTCATTTCAGTTTTATGCCTACAAAAATATTTCAGTGCACTATGCAGTGGTGTGGAATAGGAATAATTTTGTTCTTGACAAGGCATTTTGCTATGCTTTTATATTAATAGAATAGAAATGACACGGAGAGAATATACGTTAATTTAATTATTGACATGTTACGTTATTTTGAAGGTAAGGATATTGAGATTTGTATGTAGTTAGTATTATAAGGGGGTTTAGTCAAGAGGGTCGTCTTTCGTAACTATTATTATTTATACTGCTTGACAGTGACATACTAAGTTTAACAAATTATGTTTTTAAAAAATGCACTTTTATTTAGGTAGTTTTTATTTATTATTAACTTTTTTGTAATTTATTCAAAGATTTCAGTGTTGTGAATTATTTTAAAATTGGAGACTTATGAAGAAGAACTTAAGAACAACAAAATTCTTTCTCGCATTTATTACGAGTGTTTCACGACACAATTTATAGGAAATTTTCGTAATTGCTCATTTTCAAATCTAGTGTAGAAAGTTGAAAGACTGTATTAATACCTAGATTTAGTTTCAATTTAATTTAGCCCTTAACTGCCTTTAATGCTTTTAGTAGTACTTAGGTTGTTTATTATTATTAAAATGGCACAAACCTTCAGGACATTAGCATACAGGCTTCGGGTATGTGACAGTTGAGTTTCATAAATAAAAACTTTTAGTAACATTATTTTGTTGAAAACTGCTTACAAATCAAATGCTCGTCAATTTCAAGAAGTAAAAAATGATATTGGTCTGTGCCATCAATTAAGTAATTTTACTAGCTGAATTTAAATCCGTTGTAACTCAATATTATATTTATGACATTTGTTATTTTATTCTATTGAATTTACTGCTATGCATTGCACATGTTTTAAATTTTTTTTTATAATGAGAAGCGCTGGTATTTAAAGCTGTTGCTTAAGGTCAATGAAATAAGTATTTCGTTAGATGGTTCAATAAATATTATGATTAGAGAACTCGTGTTTAATTAATTTATTAACATGGTAACATAAACCATTAATTTTCTTTGCATTATTGTTGAAAATGATAAAACCGAGATGTATAAATAAATGGTCACAATTATTTGATATAGATTTTTGGAACGTGTAAATAACAACACAATTTCGATCTCCTATTAGCACCTTCAAATATATTTGGTTGTTAGTGCAAATCAAATATGTACCAATTTAAAAAAATATTTAAGTAAGTTTCGAGACGTCGCGAAATATATAATAATATTAACTTGATATTTGTACATCAAACATTTATATTTATTAAAAAGTTGGCTGCAATCTACTTACACAATAATAATCGTACGACTATGAGACTCCTACTACAATTTTTAAACAGCAAAGTCAATCATTTGTCGACCAATTCGGAATCGTCATTAAAGATAACCAGCTTTTTAATTGATACGATCTTGATAATAGAGATTCATCTTTAGCGACGTTCTTGAGTGTAAGGGTTATTATACATTTTATTATAAAGGCTCATTCATAAAAACTTAGTATAGCTAACAACTCTGTTGCACTGTTTCCTTACATTCTTATTTTTACGCGGAACTTACAGTACGTCCACTACGAGTTGCCACTTTAAATTTACATTATCGTTCGCGTAAAATTTGCATTGGGATTTGACATTGTCATGTCATATCATGTTGATGTGTCATCCCCATACTATTTTTTACGCGTACCATAATGTAAATTTAGAGCGCGCGTGCTGACGCTCTTATTACCGAACAATTAGGTTTAATTTCGTTAGATTCACGCGCGCATTTGCAAGAACTATAGACTTACAGAACATTTGGTTGACGTAGTGTTGAAGTACGAAGTAAGTTTTAGCAGTGAAGGGTTATGCAGTGGTAGGAATCATTGAGTTTTTATAAATAAGGGGGTTAATCCTCTGTATACGTTGGTATTTATAGTCACAACAAAGCAGTTACTTTTTGTAGTAGGTAATAAGGAATTATACAGATCCCTAATCTTGTCATTTCGTAACAGCATGGTGCCATTTTCTAACTCAGCATGCTGTTTCAAAATGTGTTATTAGTGCCCCAATTCGAGTAAATTAAGACTAAGCTTTGCCTTTAACCCTTCTATACATAATAGACTAAGTCATGTAAGTGAGATGTATTTTTCGTATTTAATTGAAACGCGTAAGTTTTTGTAAACTAGTGTATGTACCTAATATGATTGCAATATAATTTTCGTGTATGGTGCTCCATTGTAATAGGGTTTACATTTGTATCCTATTTTCGAAATAAATAATTCCTAGACCCTGGAGAATGTGTTTTATTGAGTATCTTGTTCAGACAGGTGACACGTTTATTCTATCAGCATTAAGGCCTGCGCAGACGACGGACTATTCTTCGCTGCGTAGAAAAAAGTTCGCTCCGCGAATAAAAAGTCCGCCGCGGACTCAACGCACACGATGTGCAATCATTTGGGCTCCGAGAGTATTTAAGTATTCTGAGATTACGTTGTGCTGTAATTTGAATGATGTTTAAGCAAAAGAGAAGACGTTTAAAAGAAAATACTGGGTCCATCCCTTTATTTCAAATCAGTTTTTAACGCGGACTAAAATCCACCGTGTGCGTTGATTGCTCATAGTTCGTCCGCGGTGTTTCGACGAACTTTTTGTTCGACGTACTTTTAGTCGTTCGTGTGCGTCGTTCGTGTGTGTTGCTCGATACAGTTTGTAAGAGATCTATTTTGATGGACAAAAAAGTACGCTGAGGATAATCCGTGGTCTGCGCAGACCTTTATGATGATAAATATACGATCTTTCAGCGCGATTTCTCGGCACGAGCAAGATCGCCGCGTGCACGCTGCGAGCAGTGGCATGAACGCCGCAGATTTACCAATCGATGATCGTGACTTATTAACCGGCAAAGAGTAGTGGCTCTTTGCGTGCACGCCGCGTTCTCACCTCGCCGAACAATCGCTGGTGTGTAATAGCTCTTACTGAGGAAAATATCCCAGTAAAGGTTAGGATAGTTCTAATGTTAATTATTAAACAATGAAAACAATTCAGGTCGTTCGTAACAATATTATAACTAGGTATGCAAGGCAGTAGACTCTTGCAATATTGAGCTGAGTGAACATGTTTATAATAAAAATAAATAAAAATAATAATAATAAGGTTAAGGTTAAGGTTTTTATAGTATTTTTATAAATCATTGTTTTATAACTTTAATTTAGGCTTAGGTTTTATAATTGTAATTATGTATTTTGTTTTTATAATTATAATTCTTAAGTTGTTTTATTGTTGTAAATCTTTGTTTTTGTAAGAATGCTGTACAAATTTTATACCTAAGTTTTATGCTAAATAAAGAGAATAATAATAATAAAACTTAAAAATTTATATAATATTTTTAAGTTTTTATTTTTTCTAAACCATCATCATGGTAACCTTGGGTTTTGTGCAAAATTTTGTCAAAATCGGTTGGATAGTTTAGGAGGAGAAGCGAGACAACAGAAAAACATCGAGTCTGGTATCAGGAGCTTTCGCTCGACTTCGTCTCACTCAGCTCAATTACATGATCATTCTTCATTCAAACTAAAAGGTACTTTTCAATAATACAATAAAATCTATCCTTAAACATCATTTCCCCGCAATATGTCCGAAAATATTCCGTGCCTTGGCATGCCAATCTTATTCACTACATCAGGAACCACCTGAAATGACAACAATGAACAAAATTAAAACTTAAATTATTATAAGTGTTTTTTTTATTTTTAGCATTTAATGCACTATTTTCTACGCAAAGATAGAAAACCGACCAGATCCTAGGGACTAGATCAGGTCTGATTTTTCTAGTTTCTGTCTTTGAAAATTATATTGATAAAATAAAACAAACCAAGATGGTTTGTTTGAATCGTGGTAGTTTTAGATGTAATTGGTTTGTATAAGGCTGGCTCTCTATCATGCTGGGCTCAAATGGGGTTGACAAAGTGTAGGCTTTTAAAGTTAAGAGGATGCAAATAATTACCTTTACTTTAAATTAAAAAGAAATAAAAATAATTATGAATAATAATAAGTATTATTAATTATTATTTATATAATGTTTATTATTCTCATTTGTAAGCATTCTTACAAATAATTACTATTATTATTATATTATTAATAAGATGATTATTTAACCATTTTACAATGCTTGTTTTCATGTCTAAGGTAAACGCGGTTTCGATACCCGCTCCAGATCATCAAGGTCCAAATGAGATTTTTCCTAGTTTCCTATCAAACAGCAATATTTAGATAGTCTATCGTCAGACAACCTGCAAGTAGAGGCAATAAACAAGATCAAATACATATTATCAATAAAGTCTCACCTTAACTCGTATCTCCCGCGGCATATAATCGTGGAAGAACTGGTAGAAGTCGAAGTGCGTCCTCACGACGCCGAGCCGCGCCAGCTCGAGCTTCAGCGCGGCGAGCGCGGCGGCCGGCGCGGCGTCGTGGCGGCGCGCCAAGCGGCTGAACTCGTATATGGAGGCGACGAGCTTCTCGGCGCGCACGCGGGCTTTGTAGTCGTATCTGATCGTGAGGATTTGATGAGTGACGAGCTCTTAATAAGGCTTCCGCAGAATAGAACTAGGGGCCTACTCCGGTATAAATTTAAGAGGTTGCCCTGCAGGAAGATCGAAGGAACTTTGAAGGGTAAAAGGGATTCAAAACTTAGTATGTTGAGGCCTGTTTACACTTTGCTTAGTAGTTAGTGCAGTGCAGTGTGGACAGCGATTGATTATAAATAATAATGATAATAATAAAAAATAAAAATTATTTATTGACAACACATTAAAAACAAATATAATAACACAATGAAAAACTACTCTCTACATTAGCAGAGGTTCCCAAACTAGGCTAGGCCTGTATCTTGGGAAACCGATTTACATTTAAATTTCACAGTTAAGGCTTGAATAAAAATTAATAAAAAAGTAACATATTATTCATAAGTTTATGTGATTTTGTGTGTGTGAGAGAGAATGTATTTGTTTATCTATTTGAAATAAGTGATTCTGTTTCGTCTTAGTTAAAAGATAGAAGCAGTCTTTCGATCGTAAACTTTACCTCTTAAGGGATTTATGGATTAAATTAGTGCGATTGAATAGTAACCTGCGTCGTGAATTGATAAGAAGCGTGTTTTAATTAATAAATAAAGAAGTTTAACTTACTAGGATATCCCACAAATGTAGAACAATGATGCGATTGAATAGTAACCTGCGTCGTGAAGTGATTAGAATCGTGTTCTATTCAATCGCACTAATCAATCGTTGTCCACACGTGTTTGCTCCTAATACTAAGCACCTGCACTAACTACTAAACAAAGTGTAACCGGGCCTTAATGAATAGATTTCACGTATTTAGTACAATACAATATGGTTATACCAAAAAATCAACATCAATTCCTTAAGGCTAGGTCCGCGGCTGATTTTACGTTCCGACGTATTCGGCTGATATGACACACCTTATGTGCCGAACTTACACGGCAAAAACTTCAGTTCCTCGACTTTGCCTGCCTCCTGATTAACTGCCTCCAGCTGCTCCCCGCCCCTAAATCTTCGTCGGCAATCGAACCGTACTTCAATCGCATATAATGTGTGCTCTACAAAATGAGTTGCTACTGAACTTTCGCCCGACCTAAGGCTGTACGCTATAACGCAACGTAATTTCGGCATAATGTGTCATCAGTAATTCAAATAGCATTGCAGGCGTAATCATGCCGAACTTCGGTCGAGTACCTTCGGCAAAGTGTGTTTAGACATTTTGTTTCTTAACGACTGAAAATTCACGTTACTAAGTGTTCGGCGAACGCAAGTAGGCCCCCTGGTTTCAACGTAACGGAACACTCCCCCTTACCCTTTTCTAAATCAAATGATTTATAATATGGTAAAAATTACTAAACATCAACAGTTATAATAACACATGCTATTTGGCGACTTTTCCACAAAACAATTTAAAGGATAAATTGAATGCATAGTGACTTTTTTGAGCAAAGTTGAAAAAACAAGTAGAAGTAGTAGTCTATATATTGTCCCACTGCTGGGCAAAGGCCTCCATCATTGAAATTAAGTTATCGCTGCAATGGATGGGTATTGGCTTAATCACGACGCTTGCCCAATGCGGGTTGGTGCTCACAAACCCGAAAAATCCAAAAACACTTTGCCCAACCTGGAAATTGAACCCGGGATGCCAGAGGAGCTGCTAAAAATGACAATTTTTAGCAGCATCTATCAATTTCTATGCTTGAACTGAACTTTCTATAGAGTGCGTTACTTCAGCGGGAAATTGGATGCTAATAATTCATCTTGCTTGAAGCATAAATCAAAATATATACTTTATGTATGGTTTCATTGTTGTGTTAATTGGTTTTTTATTTATAAACTGTATCTGCAGGTTTATTTTTGTAATAGGTATTCGTAACAAACACGTCTTTATTCACAGATATTTAAAAAATATAGTTTTAAACATCTTTAATAATTTAATAAAACGTCATAGATTAGGTACAAGTTTATTTGTTTATGTTGAGTTTTTCTACTTCAGTGTACTTAGCCAAAACTATCTTGTGAGTAAGTTAAGAAGGTCATTGATATGTATGAACCCGTCGCTTTTTCGTAGTCATTCGAATTTGGTCGGATAATCAGTCGTTGTTGAAAGGTTTTGATATTTGTTTATTTCTCTATAAATACGAAACATTGGAGGCTGAAAATTTTCACAGTGTTATTTTATGAAACTCACTGTTTTTTGGTTAACACTCACTTATCTCAGGATGAACTGATTTCTTATATTTTGACGTCAAAGTTATGTACCGGTGGTTTTGTTATTTCGATCTCTTATTCGATAAAGCATGTATGTAAACTTTTGAAACATTTTCTGACCATTAGATGTGTAAAGCGGAATCGAATGCAGTTTTCAGCGAGTTGATACAGTTTCTCATTTAGGCGCTGTGATTTTTTTTTTAGATTTTAGAGACACCTTAATTACTGAAAATGTAAGAATAATTTTCAAAATCTTATTATATGTGCCGCAAGCACAAATCAAGAGCTACAAGTGAATGTTTATTAAAGAGACGCACATGCCATGGTTTGAGAGAAACACGATTCCGCGAAACGTTACCCCAGCAGGAAACGCAATATTTCGAAAACCTGAAACCCCACATATTATATTTTTGGCGCACATGTTTCCCCAGAAGTAAGCTATCTGCCAATGTACAACATTTTTCTCTTCGATCATTCGTTTAGAATTTTCCTGCTAGAACAACGTTACTGCAGCAGGAATCGTTTTTTTCATTTTTTTCCAAAACCACAACGCCCACTAATCTTTTATGCCGCGCACATCCACAGCATATATCTCACTAATTTTACGTTCCACTCAAATCACTCTAGAAGCTACTTTCCCGCTGAAGTAACGCACTCCTTTCTATAAACTTAAATTTGTACATGCTTTTGCTTCATATTCGGTGGTTTAGATGTACTTTTAAGGAAATGTTAGAACGTAAGCATATTTAAAAAAAAATACTCATTGTACTTTACTAACTCTTTGTAAAACCGAACCAAGTTTAAAAGAGTAAGTACTGAGTTTCTCGCCGGGTCTTCTCAGTATAAGATCAACTTCCGATGCGGTGGTAGAGTCATACTATGTTTGTATACAGTGTATTTATGTATTCTTAATATCATATTATTTAAGCCTATTATTAGGATGTTTTTTCCTTGTGATGACGATTTAAAAGTACTTGTTACAGGTCTATTTAAATAAATAATTTTTTTGTTTGTTTGTTTGTTATGGAAAGTAATCACTTGCCACCCTGATCAAATCACACAAATGTGCGAAACAGCTTTTTCAACCACTTACTTTGATTCCAATTTGCTTTCCAAGAACTTGTACAGCCTTTTCGTGATCCAAGACGCGTTGCTCGGCTGGAACCTCTTCGGGGGCTTATACTTCATGTCTTCAATCACTTCTTGAGGCAAGTCGTCAAGTGGAATCAGCGTCGACTTAGCGGTCTTTGCCTTGGGCTTGGTTTGCTTTTGGGAGGACTGTTTTCGCAGCGAAAATAGAGGCTTTGAAGGCAATTTGAAGGGGTTGTGATCTCTTGTTGGCACTTTCAGGGAGTTCTTTACTGCTTCTTCCTGTGAAGTTCAATTGGGAAATTATTGTTTTTTTTACAAAATATATTTAATTTAGACATTGACGTTGTGAGGGGGCATACATGTCAGTAGGAAGCGAAAGGACAACAATACGTGTAAGGGCTGATCATCTTTAATTCAGAATTCGGGCGTAAGTGAACCAAAAAACAGACTGCTTTTTACCCTAAACTAAGCAGAGCTTGTACTATGTTTGTCAGAGACTGATAAACATACTTAAATATTGATAAATACATACTTAAATAGATAATAACACCCAGACCCAACAAACACAAATGTTCGTCACATAAATGTTTGTCGTGGGTGAGAATCGAACCCACAACCTCACCTGTGGGTTCTGCACCAACAGGCCAGTCAAAACTTTGATTTACACTTAAGAGCGTTAGCTGGGGCTGGATCGAAAATCGATTTTCGTGATTATTTCATTGAATTGAAATAAAGCTTAAATTTTTGCTCTATCATTGTGAGCATAATACTATTTAAAAACACATTTAACTGTCTAAAATCAGGTAGTCGCCAATTATTTGCTAAAATAAAAAACCGTTTTTATTGAAAAATTTATAATACAACTACACACAAAAATTTACTGTACACAGCTAAAGTTATAATTATGAAATTAAAAGGTGCATTCAATAATAGAGAGATAATTTAAACTTAATTTGAATTCAGCTAAATAATCACGAAAACCTTGAAAAAAATGCAACGTTTACGATCTGCCCCAAACGCAAAAAGCAAACCCTCTTAAACAATATTGTTTTTATGGTGAACTGCGGAAAAAACCATGAGCAGTCCCTAGCAGAACTATAGGTAGGCAGACAAAAGAGCACTTACCATTTTGATTTTCCTCTCCAAATTCTCCTTTTTGATCTTCTGTAAATACATTTCTAAAGTAGTTTGCCGCGTGCGCTTCGACACATCGTGTACAGCGTCCGTCACATTCTCGTCATCAACAGCAATGGAAGCTTCTGGAAATTCTGTCGAGTTTGCTTGAGGTAACTCAGAAGTAACTGAGGTGATATCAGTGACTGCAGTCTGTCTTTTAGCTGACTTCTCCATTACTAAGGCCCGCAGAGATTTTCTAGGACTGAAGTCTTTTCCAAATGTCTGCCGCATTGTTTTTCTGGTTGTTCTATGGGAATCCCAGCCGGAACCTTCTGCACTTGAATTCGTTGTCCCGTCTGACAAGCCAGTGCTTTCTCTAAGTGGTGCCAGACTTGGTCTTATGTTCATGTTCTTAAGCATTGTTGTTTTCCTGATGCTACTGTTACGGCCTTGCGCTGTGAAGGATGTGATCTGGTTTGTTTTGTCGTGAAGAATCGCTTCTGGCGAGTTAAGTTTCTTTCTGTAGCGTCCGGTGGTGTCGTGCGATTCGTTCGGCGAGTCTTCAGCGTTGTTAGACTGTTGGATTTCGTCTAGATCATTTGAATCTTGGATTTCGTCTTCGCTGGCGTCTTGAGCGTCAACGTTGCTTTCAATTTGAACTTCTTCCTCAGTTTCGTTGTCATACTGTAGTTCTTCACTCTCGTTTTGCTCTTCGCCCTCACTTTCATTCTGGTCTTCGACCTCACTTTCGTTCTGAGCTTCGTCTTCACTTTCATCTTGGGCTTCAACTTCACTTTCATTTTGGACCTCCATTTCACTTTCATTCTGTTCTTCATCCTCACTTTCATTTTGGACTTCAACTTGACTTTCATCTTGGGCTTCCACTTCACTTTCAATTTGGTCTTCAATTCCACTTTCATTGTGCACTTCATCTTCACTTTCATTTTGAACTTCAACTTGACTTTCATCTGGGGCTTCAACTTCACTTTCATTTTGGACTTCAACTTGACTTTCATTTGGGGCTTCAACTTCACTTTCATTTTGGACTTCAATCTCATTCTGCACTTCATCTTCACTTTCATTATGGACTCCACCTTGACTTTCATTTTGGGCTTCATTAACACTTTCAGCTTCGTTTTCATTTTCTTCATGTTTTTCTATTTCACTTTTATTTTGACCTCTTGCTTGGCTTTTCTCATGTTCCTCACTAAATTTATCTAGGCTTTGTTTCCCATTTAGCTCATTTTCATCTTCTTCTTCTTTTGGATCATCCACTATTTGTTCCACCTCGCTTTCATCCTCAGTACTATCCTGATTCCCTCCTTCAAGAACTACTTCTTCCTCCTCTTCATCTTCTTCATAATCTATTTCAGTCTCCTCGTGTTCTTCTTCTTCCTCTACTTCTGTTTCTACGAGTTCTTCATTTATTTCAGATTTATCGTTTTCCTCTTCGTCATTATCTTCTCGTTCTTCGCTTTCAATTTCTTTTTGTAGCTTGTCTTCATTGTCAACTTGCATTTCTTTCACGTTCATTGTGTGATTTTGATTTTCTTGTTGATTAACGTTTGTTACAATTCGATTTTGTGCTGGTGCTTCTGATGGTGTTACACAGTCAGTCTCAATTACAGTTTTCAATACTTTATTCTCTGTTGTAGCCAGTTCTTTCCCAATGATCTTTTCTTCTGCTCCATTTGTTCTTTCTTGTAATATGTCATGGTTAAGGTCCTTGTCTTTGTTTGGACCTTTGTCTGTTTCTACATCCATTTGTTCTAAGTTACCAACATTATCTTCTTGATCAGCTTCTTTCTTTTTTTCTTCTATGTCGTTATGACTTACATTTCTCGATTTTCTTTTATTTAAAGTTTGGGACCTTGTTTTACTCATGTTATGAGAGCTTTTTTGACTTCCTAAGTTATGGTCAACTTCATCTTCTTGCATTCCATTCTTTGAAAAATTTCGGCTTATGTGTCTTACATCATCAACTTCACTTGGTTTTATATTTTCTATGGTCATTTTGCTGATATTTTGTATTTCAGTTTTACTTTTATTCAGCTCTTGGGCCAATTGAACAATTTCACATTCAATTCCGATTCTATTTTGATTTAATTCTTTGTTTTTGCTTGCATTGTGAACATTGTTTTCTACATTCTCATTGAAGTACTGCTTACTAGCTCTGTTTTGTGCTATTTCCACATCCTTTTCACTGTTCAGTTCATTTTGTTGATTTTCATCATCATCATCATATTTAAGTTCTTCTTGTTCCTCTTCAGACTCTTTCTCATGTTCAGCTGAAACATAATAATGCAAAAATTATTTCATAGTTTTTTAACTATTTTTTGAAACACATGCATAACTCTTAACTAAAAACATACCTATAGTTTCCGGTTGAGACTCCTTGGTTTCAGCAAGTTGGCTCAATCTTGCTCTTTTTACTGGCGTTCTTGCTGTTAACATGTCCTCCAACTGATTCTCAACCATTGTTGAAGATGGTAAATGTTGCCATTCATCCATCTCAATGTCAGTAGTCATGCTAGTTGTCGGCGAGTGCTCTCTTTTACCACGAGAAGAAAAGCTGTCGCGCCTTTGCTCAGCTTTCTTTGGGAAACCAAAGACTTTCGGTTGAATATCAGATATTTCGTCTTCACTCTCCGATACAATAAAATCAGCAAACATATTCTTTCGTTTCGTCCCGGCGCGATTTCCAAACAAGCTTTTAACTTGTACTTTAACTTCAGCTGCAGCTAATTCTTTACTTTTGTTAGCTGTTTTATTTGGGGATATATTTAGTAAAGCCGCGGGAAAAACTGGTTTAACCCTGACTTTGGTATTTTGCCCGAATAAGATTTTTGGAGCAACATTGCCTGTTTTATCAGCAACATTTGTCTTGTGCAGTTTGGCTAAAGTCTCGCGTGTTCCAATGAGTTGACCAAACTTGTTTTGTGCCTGCAAATCTTTCTGTGTGAACAGTTTTCTTTGTGGGATAACAATACTGCTTATTGATTCACTGTCACTGCTCTCTGGGAGATCTATTGTGAAGTCCTTCTTTTCTTGACTAAAAAATGTAATTAGATTATGTAAAGTATTTTGATACATGTTATTCGACTTGGGGAATACTTTATCATCAAAAGATAATTTATAACAGTAGTATTCTTAAAATATCGAGAAAAAGAGAGAGATGCTCAAGAAAGCATTGTACAACCTTGTGATTGAAAAAACAGTTTAGTAACATTAGGTGCTTCTACTCTTATGGATACAATTTATTCAATTAAGTTTGTTCTTTGATCTATGAAAGCTTTTGATTTAATTAAACATGACATTTAACTAAGTAATCTTTAAACTGGGATATCAGAGGTCACTGATCCAAAATTGAATTAAGATAAATAACTCATTAAGGTTTTTTATCAAGGAAAATAGGTATGTATGGCCAGTCATTAAGTTTTACTAATTTTTAACTAATTAGTTAAATACCCTCTAGTTTTGTTAAATTTTGTCTGATGCTGTATGCTTGCGAATTAATAATTTTGTTTGTATTTTAATATGTTTTCTCAGTAAGTAAATATGTATATTCTTATGAGAATAATAACGATCTTATACCAGGTATTGAATGCATTTTTATAATAGTAACTTTAGAAGTTTGAATGAAGAGTGCAAATAAAAGAGTAAAATGCAAGTTCAATTCATGTCAGACCCCAGGGATGATGACTATTTTAACTTAATGGCCAAAAGCTATCTTGTCCATGTTAATATTTAAAAAAAATTCTCCAATGAGGTACTTACCTCAATACTTCTATGTCAATATACTCCTCCACAGCCTCATTGGTTTCCAAAATCTTATTGTCATTCAAAACCTCCATTACATCACGTGAATTCTCTCCCAAGTTTTTCCACCAGCTTTTTCCTAAAGCAACCAAAAATGGCAGATTTTAGTAACACATAAATGTCAAGCTAATTTGAAAACTATAAAATCTAGTTGGCTAAGTACATTTTATCTAAAAATAGGTATTTGGTAGTTAACATTTTTGACAAAGACAACAGAAAGTAGGTATATGTCAAACACTGAGTAAGTTGGGCATTCATTCCACTTAAATAACAGGGCCTACCAAATACACACTCAAGCTCAATTTTCAAAAAGAAGAAGTGAAAAGAGCTACACTTGCAAATGCCGCGTGTATACATAGTTAATGACTAAAAGTTAGCATTTTAAATGACACATACTGCCAATATATAAATATGCGCCAGACAACACAACACACCTCTTGTATTGGTCTCGAAGTATGGATTAATACATATAACCGACTCTACTTTTAAGCAATTAAGGCATTTGCTGGTATTAAGTAAATATTTAATGTGAAGTTACTATACACGTAATAAAATAAAACATGTTTATCAGGTCACAATTTGTAAATTGGTTATTGAAAACATTCAACCTTAAAATGGGTAGCAATATTGAACTAAATGAAATGAGCAATAAATTATTATGATTAGGATTCATACACCACAAAACAATGATAATAAGTGCATACTTCTTGGTTCTTCTATGTCAGTGTCGTCATTCAGCACTGAGCGGCGACTGGGTGCCGGAGAGAGGAAAAATGAGTCCTTATTGTTTTCTTTGAACTGGACCAATGCGGATAGCCTTCCTGAGACAGTAGACCGCGCTGGTGACCCTACACTTCGTGTCCTCTTAGGTTTGGATAGCCGAGGCGTCCTCAAACTTTCTTGCGAACGCGCTGGAGACGGTAGCTTCGAGCTAGACATCTCTCAAACAAAAGTCGACCGCGGGGAGCAAATGATTTAATCCCATTTAATGCACAACGTAATGAGTCCGTCATTAATTGCTAAAAGTAATTAATTAACACATGAATTAACACAAGTTTATGAAGTGAATCCCACAAAAACAACTCTGAAAACGCAGGACAAAAACTTAGCGAGCGAGCCGTTACAATTGTGTCAAAGTCAAACAGTTTTCAAAAGGACCGTGCGTTCCGTTCCGCGTAAAATTTAAGTGTGCTGGTAAACTGTCACAATAAAAATCAACTTGACTGGCTATATGAAATGGTAATACGGCCCCAGGTAGTGACATAGGCTATGTTTCTTTTCAATTTAGGCTATATGCTATAAATTCGATAGTATCAAAACTATCGATAGGTTGCGTGCCGATTGTATTCGATACTATCGATAGTTTTGCCCTATCGAAAGTCGAACATTTTACGCTAATATTGCAAGCTCATACAAGGTTTCGTTTTATTTCCAGTCGATAGTATCGAAAATACCTTGATAGTTACTAAAGAAGAACTATTTATAGTATCGATAGGTGTCGATAGTTATAAATAGTATAGATAGCATCGACTTTAATGGCGCGATTCTATCGATAGTATCGAAAAAGGTCAATAGTATCGCTTTATTCTCATTAAAGAAACAATTAAAATCCAATGTAGGTTTGTAACTACCTACCTACATACGTAAACGTAATATGTAAGAAATAGGTATGTCGGCATGACGGCGACGTCATCGTGCGCCGGCATAGCAAAAATTGTGAACACCACGTGCACCGATCACGCTACCGAGCGCTCCCCACCGCCCCTCTCTACTCGACTTGTTTTGCAACGGGTATAAAAGCGACCGCGCAGCGACGGAGCGGGCAGTAACCCGCTCAGAACCATCCAGCTATCGCCCAATTAGTCTTCTCAACTCCATCGGGAAGATCTATGAGCGACTCATCCTTAGCCGACTTAAGGACTTTGTAGAGTCCAAGAGCCTTATTCCCCATGAGCAGTTTGGCTTCAGAGTCAGACACTCTTGTGTCCAGCAAGTGCATCGCATAGTCGAGCACGTGCACACCGGGTTTGCTAGGACTAGACCCCACAAAACAGGCGCTCTCTTCTTCGATGTGGCAAAAGCCTTCGATAAGGTTTGGCACAATGGCTTGCTTTACAAGCTATACAAACTAGGAGTACCCGATCGTCTTGTGCTCATCATTCGAGACTTTCTCTCCGATCGAAGCTTCCGCTACAGAGTGGACGGAACCCTGTCCCGCCCGCACACCATCAAAGCCGGAGTCCCTCAAGGCTCCGTGCTCTCCCCTCACCTGTTTACGCTATACACCAGCGATCTCCCCGTCCTTCTGCCAAAGCCGTTAACGGTCAGGATAGCCCTATTTGCCGACGATACAGCACTATTCTGTACGTCCCGCACCATAGACTCTATCACCAAGTCTCTCCAGTACGCTGCCAACACCATCGGAGCGTGGTTTAGGAAATGGAGAATAGAAGTTAACCCTGACAAAAGCGCTGCCATCCTCTTCCAGAGGGGTAAACGCTCCCGCAACCTCCCTCCCATCACTATGTTCGGACAATCTATCCCTTGGGAAAAGAAAGTCCGTTACCTAGGCGTCCACCTTGATTGTGGTTTGACCTTTCGAGCCCACATCAAAATAGTAAGAGATCGTGCCGCCTTTGTGTTAGGCCGTCTCCACTATCTCATTAACAAGCGTAGTAAGTTGACCCTTAGAAATAAGGTGAGACTCTACACGTCTTGCATCCGCCCCATTATGACCTACGCTAGCCCCGTTTTTGCCCATGTCAACAAACAAGTAATCCATAGGTTACAGGCCCTGCAGAATAGGTTCATGCGAAAAGCTACGGGCGCCCCCTGGTTTTTACGCAATGAAAATCTCCACATTGACTTAGGTCTGCCGACCATCTCGCAGCACCTAAAGCAATTGTCCCAAACATTTTTCGACTCTACTCAGACCCACCCCAATCCCTTGGTAGTGGAGGCTGGTAACTACACGCCCGACCCCAACACCATTCGTAAGGCGCGCCGCCCTAGGCACGCACTTACCGAACCGGACGATGTTATCACGCTAGCCATTGCCACCGCCAGACAACTCGCGCAGAACCAACACTACACCAGACCGATCTATCGTCCACGCCGGCGTGGACGCGCGCCGCGACCCCAGTCATATTTAGATTCGCGTAACCGGCACGTGCCGGGTCGTTTCTCTCCGCAAACCTACGTCCGTTTGTTATCTCCCAGTAACGCCCTAAGCCGAGGTTCGTGTCCCCCCTTGGGGCACCCTTAGGCACGTTACTTAAATATAAGGGTTGAGAGCCTTCCGCTCACCCACTTGTCCGGTGAAATTGTGAAAGCCATCAGCGGCTAACAATGCATGCCATGTAGAAAAAAAAAAAAAAAAAAAAAAAAAAAAAAAAAAAAAAAAAAGGAGCGGGCAGTCTTGGCTCTGGCGTTGCTCGGTGCACTGGTTGTACTAAGCTAGCTTATCCTAGACGCTCTTGGATAATTAATTTAAAATTAATTATTATCAAATTATAAAAGTGCCCTGTTGCGATTTATAATTAATAAAACTATCTTCACTTGTGGTAAAACCCTAGGTATTTGCCACAAGAGATAATTAGGTATTACGATTTGGTTAAGGACTTAGTTGTATTGAATGATTGTAATTTACTATATAAAAGATTAAAGAAGCTTTATTTATCTTGAGATCCCAGACTTCTTAGCATGACCGACCCACTTCCTACATCAGAAGTGGGATCGGATCCACCCCCACACCATAATGTCTTGGCACAACCAGCAATGTCATTCTTCGCTGGAATGGAAGCCATGTTTAAAAAAATGGCTGAGAGCATAAATTCACAACACAACCCTTCATCTTCCATACCAACGGTGTTGGCACCTTTTGATCCCGATGTACCTGAGTCTGATATCACCAACTGGTGCGCGTTAAGCGATATGATCATAGAAAAAAGAAAATTAGAAGGTGTCGACCTAATTATTACCCTAACTCATTCCCTTAAGGGGCGTGCCGCTACCTGCCTTACAAAAATACAACCTGACAAAATTTCTTGGCCCACCATTAAAGACATGCTTATCTCCAATTTTTCCAAACCCATGATGATGCAAGATCATTTCGATCAAATAATTAAGTTTCGCCTTGAAAATAAAGATAGTCCCGCTGAAGCTGGCTTGCGTTTATGGCAACTGATTGACAGGATCCCTGATGCCAACCTACCCGAACACGTTATCACAGGTTTCGTGGTCTCTGTTTTATCTCAATGCGATGATAAAATTCGTCGTGAACTAAATTCCGTTGTCGTAAACGATAAGCATCAACTTTTCCGTATCTTACGGGGATTCTCTCTTAAAAGGTACAATGATGAGTCCGTTGCATCAGAAATAGAACCTAAGAAAATTCGAATGTCCACGAATTTTAGGGGCAATTGCAACTTCTGCGGAAAATTTGGACACCGGGGTTCCGAATGTCGCAACAAACTTCGTTTCACTAATAAAAATGTCTCTGCATCACACAAACCAGAGCAAATGAAGACGATGACATCCTGCTACATCTGCCATGACACCAGCCACATAGCCAGCAACTGTCCTAGGCGGTTCACGAAGAAAGAAGACACCCCTTCAAGCAGCAAGCAAGTCAACCTGTGCTCCAAGGCAGCTCGCGGTATCCTGGAAGCTGGTGGTATGAAGTTGTCATTTATTTTTGACTCTGGTTCAGAATGTAGTCTCATTAAACAAAGTAAAAGTGATTGCCTTGAGGGTGATAGGTTTCGTGATCAAATTACATTAAATGGTATAGGTGGCAATAGCATTACATCTTCTTTGCAAATAAAATGCTCGGTTAGCATTCAGGGTTTGCTGCTAGATATTACTTTTCATGTGTTACCGGACGAATATATAAGCGAAGAGGTTTTGTTAGGACGGGATATATTACAAAGCGGTGTTTCTGTAAAAATTGATAGTAACGAATTACATATTTTCAAATCCAAGACTAGTAACTTTTGTACAAAACTGGACAATGGGTTACAATCTATTGATACTGATTTAACAGGCTCTGATAAAGAACAGCTTATTAGCATTTTGAATAAATATTCCAACAATTTTATTAACCAGCTGCCAACCACGCAAGTTACAACTGGTGAGTTAAAAATTGAACTAATTGATCCAAGCAAAATAGCTCACAAACGACCTTATAGACTATCTCCTTCAGAGTTGGAAATCGTTAATAAAAAGGTTGAAGAACTTCTAGATGCTAAGATTATCCGAGAAAGTTCTTCACCTTTTGCAAGTCCCATCTTGTTGGTAAAAAAGAAAGATGGTAGTGATCGTATGTGTGTGGATTATCGGGATCTGAATAGGAATACGCGTCCTGATAGCTACCCTCTTCCATTGATTAGCGACCAAATAGATAAATTACACGGAGCAAATTACTTTTCAAGTATAGATATGGCCTCAGGATTCCATCAAATCAAGGTCCATAAAGACTCAGTGGAAAAAACTGCTTTTGTTACTCCCACAGGTCAGTTTGAATATCTTACTATGCCATTTGGGCTTCGAAATGCCCCCCAAGTCTTTCAAAGGGCCATTAATTCCGCTCTTAAGCCCCTTAACGATAGCAGAATCCTAGTCTACATGGATGACGTGCTCTCTGTATCTGAAACGGTCAGCGAAGGTTTAGCCAGGCTAGATAAATTACTAGAAACACTTTCTAACTCAGGGTTTTCTTTCAACTTTGATAAATGTTCATTTATGAAGAAAAAGATCGAGTATTTAGGCTACACGATTTCATCTGGAGAAATCAGACCAAATCATCGGAAAATAGAAGCTTTGCAAAAGTTGCCACCCCCAAGCACTGTTACACAAGTAAGACAGTTGATTGGCTTGGCCTCTTATTTCCGTCAATTCATTCCCGATTTTTCTAAACTATTAAAACCTCTTTACCCTTTGACAGCTGCAGGCAAAGGGAAAATATCATGGACTCCCGAACATGATAAAGTCCTAAAAACTATAATCAATTGCTTGACAACTGAGCCTGTTCTTAAAATATTTGATCCAAATCTACCCATAGAGCTTCACACCGATGCGAGTAGCGAAGGTTATGGTGCAGTTCTAATACAAAAAGTAAATCATTTACCTCACGTACTCGCATACTTCAGTCACCGAACAACTGATGCAGAGAGTCGTTATCATTCATACGAGCTTGAAACTTTGGCAGTAGTAAAGGCCATAGAGCATTTTCGACATTATTTGTACGGTCGTAAATTTACAGTCTTTACTGACTGCAGTTCTCTTAAAGCTTCTCATTCAAAGAAAGATTTAACGCCTAGAGTACATAGATGGTGGGCTATACTACAGTCCTATGATTTTGATATAGTTTATAAGGAAGGTAGAAATATGGCTCATGCCGATTTTCTTTCCCGCAATTTTGCTCATGACAATCTGTCTCTAAAAAGTAATCAAAAACCAAAGATCGTTAATCTTACTGAGTTGGAGAAGGGATGGCTTTTAGTTGAACAACAGCGCGATTCTGAGATCGCAGATACTATTTCAAAGTTAAGGTCCAATGCATTTCCGACTGATATATCACACACATACGATATAAGACAGGGTATTCTTTTCCGAAAAATTGAACGCGGCAAAATTTCAAAATGGTTACCCATTATTCCCAGATCGTTAACATGGACGCTAATAGGCCATGTTCATAATGAAATAAAACATCTTGGTTATGAAAAAACTCTCGATAAATTATATGATCTCTACTGGTTCCCGAATATGGCAAAATTTGTTAAAAAATACGTCGATTCCTGCGTAATATGTAAAGCGTCTAAGGGTCCTTCGGGTGCTCAACAGGTACAATTACACCCAATCCCTAAACCAGCTACCCCATGGCATACTATTCATCTAGATTTGTCTGGCAAACTAAGTGGTAAAAGCGATTTAAAAGAATATTGCTCTGTTGCTATAGACGCCTTTACTAAATTTGTAATTTTGGAACATACTACTTCTTTAAATTCTTGTCACGCTATCAAAGCATTAAAAAATTTAGTAAATCTTTTTGGCGCTCCCAAGAGAATAATTGCTGATCGTGGACGCTCATATGACAATTCAGATTTTAAAGATTTTTGCAAAGATCATAACATTCATTTACATCTCATTGCCACGGGCTCCAGTAGAGCTAATGGCCAGGTTGAGAGAGTGATGAGAACTCTTAAAAATCTGCTCACGATAATAGAATGCGATTCTGATAGCTCATGGCAGGAACAGTTAGGTGAAATTCAATTAGCCCTCAATAGCACGCGTTGTAGGGTGACCGGATTCACACCCATTGAACTGATGTTTGGAATTCAAGGTAATTCCTTAGGGCTATCGAAAATCGCTACTCCCTGCCCAGATGATGAAACAAACAGATTAAATCTCGACAACATTAGGTCAAGCGCGTCAGACAGTATCATTAAATTATCTCAAGCAGACTCTATTCGTTTCAACAGAGGTAAAGCCAAAATCAAACAATTTTCTATAGGAGATTACGTGTTTGTAAGATCTCAAGAAAGGCATCAAACCAAACTAGATAGGAAGTACAAAGGACCCTTTAAAATTACTGCCATTTTGAACAATGATCGCTATGAATTAAAACACATTAATGGCTCAAATCGAGTCTATAAATATTCCCATGAAAACTTAAGAGAGGTGCCCCGTGGTCCCTCTGCTTGTCTGGATATTATAGAAAACTGTAGTAGCGATGACGAAGCGCTACAGCAAGTCGATATTAATGATCATGAAATCAGTGCCCATCATGGTAATACCTCTGAAACCGATACCGCTGGTTCTAGCACATTAACTGCAGAAAATGATGACTATCATACCACTAGCTCGCGTACGATTTCAATTGATTCTGAAAATGCCATATCTGTTTATTCCGAACCTACAGTTAAAGTAACACAAGCTGATGTCCATAGAGCTAATGATAGTGATTAAGATGCGTCTTGTACATTATCATTATAGGGCTTAGCCGGTCTAATGATAATAATAATAAAAAAAATATAATAATAATAAAAAAAAAATAAAAAAAAAAATAATAATAATAATAATAATAATAATAAAAAAAAGTGAAATTTGAAGGGCATATTGCCGGACCAAACTGATTAGTGTTGCAGGGTTCAAAGGAACCGGTCCAATACTATTTGCCTGAAGGGTCGATATAGACCGGACCAGAGCTGATTGTTATCTGCCTACAGGGTCATTAAAGACCGGACTAGAGCATATTGATAAATGTGTAAGTAATGATCTGTATTTTGTCAGGATAATCGAGCGATGCTTTTTGTTTCAGAACCATAGTGATTCTGTTGCTGCGTACGAGGACGTCCGCATGTCAGCATGGCCGTGTCGGCATGACGGCGACGTCATCGTGCGCCGGCATAGCAAAAATTGTGAACACCACGTGCACCGATCACTCCACCGAGCGCTCCCCACCGCCCCTCTCTACTCGACTTGTTTTGCAACGGGTATAAAAGCGACCGCGCAGCGACGGACCGATCTATTACGTCCGTTTGTTATCTCCCAGTAACGCCCTAAGCCGAGGTTCGTGTCCCCCCTTGGGGCACCCTTAGGCACGTTACTTAAATATAAGGGTTGAGAGCCTTCCGCTCACCCACTTGTCCGGTGAAATTGTGAAAGCCACCAGCGGCTAACAATGCATGCCATGTAGAAAAAAAAAAGAAAAAAAAAAAAAAAAAAAAAAAGGAGCGGGCAGTCTTGGCTCTGGCGTTGCTCGGTGCACTGGTTGTACTAAGCTAGCTTATCCTAGACGCTCTTGGATAATTAATTTAAAATTAATTATTATCAAATTATAAAAGTGCCCTGTTGCAATTTATAATTAATAAAACTATCTTCACTTGTGGTAAAACCCTAGGTATTTGCCACAAGAGATAATTAGGTATTACGATTTGGTTAAGGACTTAGTTGTATTGAATGATTGTAATTTACTATATAAAAGATTAAAGAAGCTTTATTTATCTTGAGATCCCAGACTTCTTAGCATGACCGACCCACTTCCTACAGGTATATTGCTAGGTATATTGTAGTGTTTCCTTGGCTGACACCGACTCAAACAATAACAATAATTGTACCTACATTATATTATCGTATAAGTTTTAGAAGAATACGCAATTATTTCTTTACTTTTCAGTGCTTTGTTTTAGAATAGCTTTTTTTGAAGTTAGTTTTTTTTGGTAAAATTTTTATTTATTATACAAACGTTTTATGTATGTGATTGTAAAGATACCTTAGCGAAATAAGTCAATGTTCTTATTGTAGTTTAATGTTTCTAAATTTGGAAGTGAATTTACGATACGATAGTAAGTACGAGTACTTACGCCTGTTATGTTGTGTACCTATACATTTTCATGCATGGGATATAGTGACAGCGGCTGTTTTAAATATGAATAGAGCTGAAAATGATGTAGAAGTTGCTGCAGGTAAGTATTCACTGTCGTAGTTTACGTGAGGTAAAGTTATGGTATAAGTAAGTAGGAACCTTTTTTTAAATATCGTTAACCAACTTTCATATAAATGGTAATTTCAGACGCGGAGATAGCAAGCACTGCTGCTTTTATATAAATTCCTTGCGGGGCAGACCCGCGTAATGTCATTAAAATATTTACTTTCAAAATTAAAATACTGACTATAAAAGGCACAAAAGTTTTAGATTTAAGTTGAGGATTTGATTACCATTAGGTAAACAAATCCTTGAATAAGCACGTATCTTAACTCCTTTAAAGGCTTGAGAAGACTGCTCTGGTTCCCAGCGTATATGAACTTCAACCGGTTTCAATAAATTTAAAAACCAATAAAAAAATGGTGGTAAGTAATGTAGGAACTTGTTCCTACTTATGTTGATAGTGATAATTTTAACGACACAATTTTTTAATGGGGTTACCTTCGTTTCATCGCAAAAAAATTTACCAAATTATCACTACCCAAACAATTTTTCGCAAAATTTCATTTCCCAAATTATTACTAAAATGAACTTTTCGCAAATAAGTAATTGTAACGCAAAGCTAATGTTTGGCAAGTGAACGTTCGAACAACAACTCGCTTACCAACAGTACTGTTACCAATTTACATTTGGTCTAATATTTCAGTTGGTAAAACATATTTTACGCAAATTATAAATTAATAACCCAAATATTTACTATCTTGAGTTTTCAACATACCGTTTCTATTAAGTTAATTGCTTCGTCATTGACCAACTATTTATATATTTAAGCCAGTTGCACAGAATACAGTAATGAATACTAATAATGCCATACTATTCTGGAAGTAATTTCTGGTTTTATATGCAAAAATGTTTCTAGAACTTGCCGGCTGCTGCCGCGGCACGCTCGCTAAGCTCGCTCAGCACGTGCGTTGTGTGGTCACAGTTTTAGAACTAACCTAACCTAGCTGTTTCGATTTAACAAAAGAAATAAATAAATAAATAAAATAATAAAAAGCATTTATTTCAGATAACTAGGATCCATAAAGTGTTAGTAGAGGCTTAATGACTATGTTAGTATTTTATTTTTAATAATGACCTTGTCCTATCAATTATTTGGCCAATCAGTGGACAATCCCCACTATCAGCTATCTCCTTCAGGACGCTGTGGCAGCTGCCGCGTACTCTGAACAATAGCGATGCGCTCTTTTTGCGCATGATAGCTTCAAAGCTATCTACGCCCGCTAACGCAAACATCGCAGAAGCGCTACAAAAGCGCGGCAGCCGCAACAGCGCCCTGAAGGCGTTATTATATTGGACTCGTAGGGCACTGTAGGCCTTTTTAGTATAGTTGGTCCATAAGCTGCACGAGTACAATGACATACAATACGCTTTAAAAAGCGTAATTTTAACTGGGTCCGTGCAGCGACCAAACCTATGTGCCAACATATTCGCCCTGACCGACAGCGCCCTACGTTCCCTATCAATGTCTTCATCGTCTTTAAGGCTGTCAGTAATGATATGTCCAAGATATTTGAAATTATAAACCCTTTCTAAGGGTTCGTTATAAAGTTTTATAGGGGGCACTATGTTAGGGCATTTACTACCAGCCTTAAATACCATGAACTGGGACTTCTTGGCATTGTAAAGTAAACCATGTGAGACAGCGAACCTTTCACAAACTCCGAGAAGCGCTTTTAACGCACTGACCGAGGGCGCCAGCAGCACCATATCGTCCGCGTAACTGATGTTATTGACGCATACGTTACCAATGTGGCAACCGATTTGCATGCCGCTGAGCTCGCGGATCAGTGCGTCAACATACAGGTTGAAGAGCCTCGGAGAAGTCAGCCCCCCTTGCCTCACACCGCACTCCATCCCGTACGGCTCGGAGAGTTCATTCGCCCATCTCACACAGTTCACCTGATTACAATACCAATACCTTAGCAAGTCAGTGTAGCCATTATGAAGTCCTACATCTTTCAATTTGCGCCACAGGATGTCATACGAGACCAGATCGAACGCTTTGCTTAGGTCCAGGAAACATGCGTACACCGGTGTACGCCTGTCCGTATAGTATTTGACAGTGTGCTTTAAGCTCAATATTGCAGTTTCTGTTGACAGGCCCCGCGTAAAGCCATGTTGGCCATGGTGGAGCGTACAATGCTCTTCTAACACAGAGTTAAGCACACTGTCAAGTATCTTGGCAATTGTCGTTGCCAAGGATATTGGCCTGTAATTCGATCTGTCCGAAAGGTCACCCGTACGGTTCTTTACAATAGGAATCACTGTGGTTCTAATCAAGTCTGCGGGCAGGTACGAATGTGCGATACAAACATTAAACAAAAGCGCTAGCACTCTGGGTAAATGTATACCTGCATACTTT
This sequence comes from Udea olivalis, assembly GCA_947369235.1. NCBI lineage: Eukaryota > Metazoa > Arthropoda > Insecta > Lepidoptera > Crambidae > Udea > Udea olivalis. The sequence goes on from OX376353.1 coordinate 3,455,207, forward strand.
AAATGCTCAATACTGAGACCATCGTGACCCGGTGATTTACCTGTTACCATAGTTCGTATGATACGTGCGATTGTTTTTCCACTGATAACCATATTCACAGGATCACGCTTGGTCTCAGTACTGAGTGTGGAAACTGACGATGGTCCCAGCGGCGATGAGATCATAAATTGCTCTCTAAAAAGGTTAGCAATTTGCTTTACGTCACTCACCCCGCCTACAGCCTCAGAGAGACCAGGTCCCGTACTAAGTCGATTTGTAGACTTCCAGAAATTCTTAAAGTCGTTTTTCGAGTGATGAGTAGCCAAAATATCCATTTTTAACTGATTTTTATGGTTTTGCACCACTTTAACCTACTTTTGAAAACACGTCGGCTGTCCACCATCTCGTCATAAACAAATCCCTGTTTCGGTCGACCGTACAAAACCCACATCATAAACTTGGACCTGGCCTCCCTGTGTGCTGCACTAACATGCTTGTTCCACCCTATCATGGCAGGTTTTTTCTGTTTACAAACATTTCTTTTGTTAGTTTCAATTGCTGCAGATGATAAAATAGACACGATATTTTTATATAAATTATCAATCACAATTCTATGACAAGCGTCCTTACAGATTCTATAACTACACTTTACAAAATCCGATGGAAAATCTATTAATTTTAAGTTCTTATTGCATATTTCTGAGTAATGTTTTATTTGCTCATCAGTTCTATTGCCCCATTTAATTCCATTGCAAACTGTATTCTTAGGACTGACCTTAGGCACAACACAGTTAAGCCTACATTCAATAAGGAGCGGGAAGTGATCGGACCAATATACATCGTATAAAATTCTTGTGCTAGTTATTAATTTATTCGCTGACTCAGTAACTATACAGTGATCTAACCACCTCCCCGTCCCATGCGCATCACTAACATACGTAAATGAATTAGAGTCTAATTTACTCACATCGTCACAAATCCAGTTCTGTTCCGAGCAAAACAATTTTAACTCATTATAAAACGGCTGACCTGGGTGTGCATTGTAGTCACCCAGTAGAAACACTGCCTCACATTCACCTTCCTCTACTATAGCACTTAAATAACCCAAACAATCCGTAAAATCTGCTAAGTTTTCACTACAGTCAACGGGCATGTATACACTACACACTATTAACTTTTGGTTATCTAGATCAATTTTAATGGCACAGATACGAGGACTCGAACACGGTATTAACGAAACACAGGGAAAAACACTTTTTCTCCACATCAGCGCAACCCCTCCATGGGGTCTTCCGACCAGCACTCCAGCCGTAGTGTCGACAGCAGACGTCCCGGTGCTCCCAAAGTCAGCGTCGATACCCGCAAGGTACGGCAGGTCATGTGGCAGGAGCCACGTTTCCTGAAGGGCTATTAAGTCGACTGTCTTACATAACTGACGAATCCCTTCGACCGATCTCTTCACCGATCTACAATTGAATGTAACAAAACTGTTACACGACAAGGTTTTTTCTTTGCTGTTCATTTTGATCTGGTTCACTAGCCTCGGCATGGCGCTTTACTTGGGAATTCAAATTAAAATTTATAAAACGTCGGCATATTATTCCTTCAGGCCACAGTTTCTCATCAAGGAACATATATAATTTATGCCGGGGAACAAACATTTTAAAGGCGATGTATCCTCTTTCCTTGCGTTGTGATATTTTAATTAAAGATATCTTCACACTCGTCTGCTTGAATACATATTCACTTATTGCCTCTGGTTTTGTATCTTCGTGCACATTTGATAAGAATATCGGCATTTTTAAATCCGCTGATTTAAAATTCGAAATTTGCCTTGCCGATCCTATTTTATTTCCATATCGGTTCGAATTCTTCTTTTTATAATAAGCGTGTTACGTTACAATTTTCATTAAACTCTGAAAATTATAAACTATCTATACATGGCAAGTTTTACCTTAAAAAATATGTTTCTGGTTTTAGATCGCGTTTTTGCGCAAAGTGGCCACTAATCACGCGATCTAAAACTAAAAAACAAAATGAAAAGTCGTGGACAGACATTCATTAATTAAGAGAAATATTTTTTGAGATAAGTATTCGTTGTAGTTTAAAAAAAACAATGACTAATTTGGAAGTTATACTTAATCGCCTTAATTGAATAGTGGTTACAGACAATAATAGGATGACTTACAAAATCCCAGACTAAACGATCTGAATGTAAATAGGAACAGATTGAAACTTCCTGACCCCGTGAACTCCGTGAAGTAATCTCTATACAGGGCTATCCTTTTATGCGCAAAGATTTTGTCGTTTTATCTACAGCATTAAGCAGGCACTGCACTCAGAGCGGGTAACCAGTACACACGGTTGGTTATTAACTTCAGAGATACAGATATCCTCCTTTTTAAACTTAACATTTATTTGGCTTACATTCACGAAATTTTTGATCAAAGATGATTTTCGGTTAAAAGCTTATCCTATAATTCCTTTTTAGTTTATCTTTGCCTTGTAGAAGAGGATTTGGTTGTTTAAGGGTATGTTTACGTGTTCAGTTAGCTAAGCGGAGTTGGAGAGTGTAGGTAAGAGAGGTCGTACAACATTATATGGTTGTTGGCATGAACGTGCTAAGTGTAAAGGGATGCCTATTGCAGCGTAGTAGGACGCTCACTTCCAAAGTAGTCTGTGGGAGTTTATTGTAGAGGCCTATACAGCAGTTGACATGTTGTCATGTAAATAATACATATTAGATAACTACGATCTCTGCGATTCAAGCAATGCTTAGTGCTAAGTAAGCTAGATATCAGTCTTAACTTGTTAAGGTAGTAAACTTTGCTTACTTACACTAACTTACTATTTTAATAAAGACTAGCTGTCCGTCAGGGGCTTCGCCCGCGTAGAAGTCTTTCCCGTCAAGTGGATTGTGTATGAATAATAATAAATGACTTTTCCCTACATTTTTGTTTGATTATTATGAAAGTGCCTATAGTTTTAAGCAAGTTAATCATATTATCAACTTGGTTGTTATTGCTTAGAACAAAATATTATTGGAAAACTCATAAATCTCTAATCACTCTCTTTACTAATCTATAAGCTATAAACTTGTAATAAATATATGTTCAAGTATGAACGAGGTACTGACAATCGTCATATTCAAATTTCTGTTCAAACGTTTGGAACTTGGTAAACTGGGAGTGGTCTCGCCATTCTGACGTCAGAATGGCGGGCCTCTTTAAAAATGCAAAATATTAAAAAACGTTAAGTACAAACTTTTTGAGTATAGGTACTAACAAGTACAAACGCAGAATTAACTTTTTCAAATAACCAGTATTCAAATGTTTAATAAATAATAATAATATAATAAATATCCCTGGACATTATTCCACACAGCGCCATCTAGCCCCAAAGTAAGCTAATTAAAGCTTGTGTTATGGGATACTAGACAACGGATAAACATACTTAAATACATTTTCTTTTGTAAATACATACTTATTATACATAGGAGACACCCAGACCAGTACAAACAGACATGTTCATGCACACAAATGTTTGTACTGTGCGGGGATTCAAATGTTTCACTTGGTCCCGCGGTTCTGACACTCACAATTTATTAATAACACATCCAAATTGCTCAAAGAAAATGTCAATATCATTGTGCTGAGCGAGCAAGTCTCCTAAGCAGCGAAGTGCTACATTAGAGAAGAAGCTACTAATGTAGCTTCTTCTCGTAGCCTAATGGCTACATTTTCTTTTAATTTCAAACATACAAATTCACAAACGCTTACCTCTTTCTTTATAATATTAGTATAGATCATTGGTACCCAAAGTGGTCCAGGTGGAACCCAAGAGGTCCGCGGGCGGCTCGACGGGGGTCTACGCTGGCGTTACAAAAAAATGGGGGTGCACAATTTGTAATCGGGGATCCACGAAAATTTAGTTACTTTCGATAGTAAGGAACTATAATGTTGGCTTAAATTCACCTATCAATAATGTTTTAAAAACCTCAGCGACTGTTACTTTATAAAACTTGCATACGTACGACGTGTCGAGAGCCGAGACTCGTAAAAGGACGTAATACGACTTGTGATGTCATCATCATCCGTGCGGTCTATCCCGGTTGTTAACCCTCACTGTTGTGTGGGGTCACTGGGGTCCCAGGGTCCACTTTTCTTATTTTCTTGGCCCACTTCGCGCGTTCTTGTGCATCCTTAATGGTGAGTCTGTTGGCACGCATGTCACCCTTGTCGGCGTCGAGTCACCGCTTCTTGGGTCAACCTATCCTGCCGGTACCCGGTGGAGGCGGCATGGCCAGACATTTGTTACCCACGTAATTTGCCGATCTCCGTGAGACATGACCATAACAATGGTGGCGGCACCCCTGCAGCTTGTCTGCGATGTCACGAACACGAAGGCTATCGCGGATGTGGGTGTTCCGCACGCGATCTTTGCGTGAGACTCGACACATCCACAGCAACATCTTCTGACACTCCGAGATTGTACACTCCTGTCGGATCCGAGAGTCCACAATGCGCTCAAGGAGCTTCACCCAAGTAGCATGAAAGTTCTGTATGACAGCCATAATACAGTTCACTGTGAGTGCATTAGCTTCTTATGCTTGCTGTACAACGGCGTAGACAGCGCATCCTCTACTAATATAACTCTAATTTGGGCACAAATTATTCAGCACATAGCTGTAGTAGATATCCAATTATAAAATAATTGGATTATATCGACACTATATCGACATTATATAAGCATTTTTTTGTGTAACAGTTACCACAACAGCTGTACTTTGGATCACGTGTTACCTTTTAAACAGCTCTAAAGATAAAAGTGTAAATTTTTTACACTTTTATAGAATTTTTGTGACATTTATAAATGTTTTAAAGCGTAAAATGTTAAAGTTGACGATATCGTTAATGTCATGTTTTTCATAGTGACATGTGTGGTTTATTCCGTGTGTAGAGATTTATTATATCAATTATTAAGGTAAGTAAAAACTTCAATTTCTTTGCTATTGCGTTCAATATATTATTGGGAAAGTAGATTTACGTGAAATAATATATGAATTTAGGCCAAAATTTCCACGCGCCCTCATAATTCCACGAAATATATAAAAAAATGTAATATAAATAGGTAGTAATTAAAATATATTTTTTATTTTTTCCATAATAAACCTTTAAGAAAAACTGTTTATGTGTATATAAATGTTATTATAATTCAATTCTAGTCGATATCTTCTAGAATTAAATAAAATAAAGAAAATAAATTAAATATTATAAACTATCACATTGTGATAATGGCGAAAAGGTCAGTGATCACTTTTAATTTTATTTTATTGCTCAGTGCTGTCTATGTGTTCATTTTTGGCCTATATTATAGCTTTGTGTGAAATAGTGAAGCATATGTGATAAAAAAAAAAGCCATGAATCGTTAAAACTAGTACTAGTATGTAGTTACAAAGTGGTTCACATAAATGAGATGGCCACCGATCTTTTAGGGTTCCTTTGTGTTTGAACTAAAACCTTTTAATTTCCTTGTTTACTTCTACTAACTTGAATATCTATTTATATTGCTATCAGTCGCGACTTCGTCTGCGTTAATATCATATCAATGATCCCGTAGGTACATAACTCACATGTCATACCATGAGCCAAGCTTACTCTATGCAAATTTCGTCAAATTCAATTCGGTAGTTTAGCCATAAAAGCGTTAAAATAGTGACAGGCATAGTTCATAAAGTCAAAAAATGTTTTATAAAATAAGCAGTGCACTGCTATGTGGATATACCTAGGCGAGGAGCGGGCAGCGGTCAGCTAGCGCAGGTCGCGTCGCCCGGTCGCCCGTCAAACGCGCGTAAATTTTTCTGTGAAGTTATTTTAAACTTACGATATCTTCTAAGATGTTGAATGAAATCAAATTATGTAAAAGACAATTCTGTTTTCAATTAAATACTTGTGAATATTAACACATTTATTTGGATAAGGATTAACATAAAAGTCCTTCGCAAATAATGAATATATTTTGAACAGATTTATTACTATAAAAAAGGTTAAAATAGTGAGTCAAACTTAAAAGTTAAACTTATACCGCGCGTCGTGGACTTTTTTTAGAACTTTTCAAGAGGAACAATTCCGTAATACATGATTTTTGTATAACATTACCGTTTACGCAGCGCACGCGATGTAAATAATATTTTAGGCATTTTTTTACACTTTGTGTTACATTATTAGTTTTAGCAGGGATCCCTACTTTTTTAAAATATAATATATTCTATGTCACCCGGGGATAGTGTCACTTCCCAACAGTGAAACACAGTTCAGTAGTTTCGGAGCTTATTCAATGCAAACAAACTAACAAAAAAACAATCAAATCTTTATAATATTAGTATAGAAGTCTAGATTATTATCGTCGTATATTGCTTTTACAATACCTAACGGCGTTGTCTCGCTCGCCCGTGTCAACTAGGATACGAGGAGGAGTTATGATTTTTTTTACGATAAAATACGTAAAAAAACAAAACTTGAAAACTACGAAAAATCGCGGAACATACATCGGGTATTTTCAGATACCCCCAGGTGCAAGGCATCTAAAAAAATGTATTGACGTCACCAGTGGGATCCCCCTGTATAGATAAACATTCAAGACCCAGGTCTATTTGAAAAAAAAAAACATTTTCCATCTAGACCTGACCAGGGATCGAACCCGGGCCCTCCGCGTCGTAGGCGAGCGTGTTGACCGCTGCGCCATGGGGGTCGTCAAATAAAGGAGGCCATAAAACGGTATAAAGGTCTGTTCAGTGGTTTTTGAAAAAATCAATGACATATAGGCGGACTTTTTGGGGACTTTGTTATATAATATAAATAGATAAATAATCTTACATTAATAAATTTTCATATTTTTATTACAGACAAATTCTCAGATTATTCTGGATGGAGGTTCAGTGGAACATTACGAAACAGTACAGGGAGGGATATCACAAGTACATGATCAAGATATCACGATCCAGTTAATTACCTCAGATAATCTCAACACTATTCTAGCAAATCAAACTCTGATTTTAAACGAATTGTAGTGTGTGTTAAAGAACCAAAAAGGTATTGGAAAAAAGTTGGCATCATTAACGGTACAATTAGACGAGACAAATAAAGAAATCGTGGAATTAAAACAGATGCAGCAATGTGATGTTACTTTGCTGCAAGACGCACCTCGGGAAGAACGAGAAACTTTTAGCCTTTTGATAATGCAGAAGAGTTTGAAATGTTCGAGTTAAGTTAGGCTGACAAAAGTAACAAAAAAAATTAGTCAAGTGTTTAGCTACTTTGTACTCATCTAAACCTGGGCAAGGCCAAACATGTGCCTATAAGTTGATAGATGTGTTATTGACAAAGGAATTTTTATGTCAGTGTTCATAGCCCGGGGAAAGCAAGGGAAAGCGTTCAAAAATACCAATGAAAAATTACACGAATTTCAGATAATACTTTTTTTCAATTATAAATATGTGGGATCCGAGTTTCACTGACGATCAAATGTTGAAATTTTTCAAACTTGTTCTTAGAAACGCTACTAAACGTAAGTGGATGCAGGGCTTAAGAGAGTCAACAAAACGAGTTCGCACTTCTAAACAAAAAGTAAAGGTTGACAACGCGGCGAATTCGCCTAAAGGTAATGATAACAGCCAACCAAGAGCTGCAGATGGCGATGGAGGAGAGCCTGGGGCTGCGGGTGGAGATGGCGTAGAGCTTGAAGCTAAAGATGGTGTCGAAATTGATAGTGACAATATCGATGCCTAGAATGAAAAATCTTTCATTGTGTGTCAAATGTTTCTGTGTAACGATATTTGTTTTGATGAATATTTTTTGGAATATTTTTTAGCTTAACTAATGATTATGAATGGGTTATGTTTTTTTATACTTATTTCTCTTATGTGAATTACCTGCAATACTGCTATGTTGTACAACAGCCAGTACCGATGCCTGATCCTTTGGCAACGACGTTTTATTAAAATATGAAGACTGTATTTGATTTAGCGTGATTAATATCTGCTTTGTACTATCGTTTTAGTCAAAAGGAGAAAATAAAAGTCTTGATTTTCAGTTTAAAACCATTGTTTATTTTTTTAAAGAGTATGTCCTAGCGGTATAAAGTAATGATAATCTTTATGAGGAATACACACCAATTTACATTTTATATCTGTAGAGTTCAATACAACTACTGTGGTATCGCCAATTTGTACACTTTTAGATTTAAATATCCCAAATCGAGATGATTTTAAAGGATAATCAAACACTTCTTCTTTTTCGTTCATCTGGAAACCTTTCATCACAATACCATTAAGTTGTTCAATTGAAACAATTTTAATTATTTCATTTAGAACTGTTAACAAATAACTGTCTTTTGTTTTAGAAGACAATATAAATTCAGGAAAATGTAAAATGCAGATGTTTTTAGTACTCTTGGCTAAGTATGGATATTTTGTTTCTTTATTTTTTTTCAAGCAAATAATGATGCCACTGTTATCGTCATCTTCAGTTAATCTTTTAGCCACTTGTGGCAGTGGATTTTTTCCGCCTCTTAACATTTTTTTAATCATGTATAATTTGTTCTCAAATGGATATGCGCTAAATGTATCCAGAGTTCCGTACAGTTCAACTTCAGAAGTAATATGTAGTAAATTGTGAACATTACTTGTTACAAATGCTGATCCATAAAAATCCTTATAGTGCTCAACAAAATACCTTATAAGTGGTTCCGCTAATGGTAACACATGACGATATGCTGTATTGGCACAAATTGTTATTCCACAGTAGAGTGTCAAAAAATGGGAAAACGCATCTGGAATCAATACATCAGGCAGAATACTGAGGTAAAAAAAAAAGATCTAAATTCCGACGCTTTCCAATATGCTAAGCAGTCAAGCCCCCGCACGGATCGATGTATCTCAGAAGGTAATATACAAAGATTTAAAAAATTTGAAACTCTTTCGGTGTCACTCGCACGCCATTTTGTGATATACTTTCCAAAGTTACCGTTAAGCCAACCAATTAATAATCTTTTCATGATACCTAAATCAATGAGATGAAGGGAATCACCGACTGGGAAATTAGCCACCATGTCTATTGGTAGACTTAATAAAGGTGTATCCATTTTATGATGTGCACCATATATCTTATTTCTAAATCCATCATTAGTCCTTTCGGGGCTTTTTGTGTCAGGAAATATGACAGTATGGGAAGTGTGCGAGTACTCCCCGACTGTCACACATTTTAAGCAGCCATTCTTGCCGTTAAAATTACAAATACCTATAAAACATTACACACAAAACTGTAAAAAAAATCAGCAATAAAATATCGGAAGAATATTTGGATTAAACAATACGGTTAAAGCACTTTGTCAATTAATTGAAATAAATAGTTAAAAAGGTCAAATAAAACATGCAAAAAACTTGCTTAGTAGTTAATTAGACTTGTCCAAAACATGTGTAGATATAAGTTACAAAATTTATAATTCGGTACCCACCCTTTATGTAAGCTCTGGCAGGTGAATCACATATAAAGCATCGTATCTTTATTATAAATTTCTTTTTACAACGCTCAATATAAATTCCTTCTTCAAGTAATGGTTTCATTTCACTAACAAAATCTTCCAGGTACTCAGATAAACATTTCGGTTTACCTTGCCCAAAAGTATATGCCAATCACAAAAGGCCTGAAGCATGGATTTTCGGATACTTTGCACAGTATGGGCCAAAACTCATTTTTAGAACTTTTGAATATTGGCAAACCGTCAAAGTTAATATTCAATGTTATATTTTCTGGAGCATCATCCCAACACAGCAATATTTTTTTTAAAGGATCCGCTATTCCATTATGCCAATATTCACCTCCAGTTATTTTTTTAATTGTGATGTTTCTAGGTGTTCTTACAATAGTTCTGGCGTCATTAGGTAATGCATTTGAAACCAAATTGTTAATTATTTTTGCTAGCTCGTTCAAATGTGCATGAGCAATATTTTTAGAAATTGTCCATTCTCTTATTTTTGAACGAAATTCCTGTTTTTTATCATATACGAGTACATCACAGTCACTTGAGTCTGAGCTATCGTTGGGATAATCTGTATGAGAAGGATCTTCATAATTATCCTGTAAGGAACCCGCCTCATTCATTATACGATGCGCACTTGTTTACTGATGGTGGTAACTTATATCAGATACGGATATTAAACTTGTTCTATCTACTATTGCCGAATTTTGTCCATTATTTACTGCAAGTCTTTCCACACTATCATCACTTCTATATACGGAACCTACATTATCTAAAACCTGACTATCTCTTATCTTTTGATTTTGATTTAATGCACTTGCAGGTTTTATAATGATTGCGGCATTAGTGGTATTTTTTTTAATAATTTTCAAGTATTCTGAATTAATCTTACGCCGTATTCCACCAGATCTGCTTTTTGCTTTCCATATTTTATATTACATGGAATGCGTCAAAATTTATCAAATATGGCTACGTCATAATTTCAAACACTCCTGATCTAACATTGATTCAATTGGCAGATTAAATGCCCAACTGTAAATAGTTACTCAGCCTAAGACAGAATAAACGGGTGACAGTGAGAGGATTTGGAGTAGTTTGCTGCTGTGCGACTTCAAAACGGTTCACATTGAGTGCTGCCATGGGCAAGATAAATGCTATTAAAGGAGTATATACAAACAACTGCCTAATAGAGTAGAAGTGCATTTGTATCCATCATAAAGTTCTAAAAATTAGTTAATTATTTTCACAGAGAAACTGTCAACATTATAGCATGAAATTTGTTCTTCCTTAAAATGCAACAGTTTTGAAGGACACGTGCGACCTTTTATTCAGGTCATTGCATTGTATGTGTTCACAAATATGCGCTCTAGCAGCTGAGAGAGTATATTGGTACTAAACGCTGTACAATAGTGACTTCAGTGGTGTGAGTGTGGTGCTTACTGGAATTATAGTACAACAAACAGCTTTATGTTGATCCTCGTTTTTTTAATACAGCTGTTGCAGCCTCAGTGAAATTCAATAAGTTTATACAAATGCTTGCGATGACGATGTGGGCCTTGTGTGACAATTTATAAAGCAGTTTTGTGCTACTTGGGCATGGTGTGGGACATCACTTTTATATCTAAATATAGAAAAACTAGAAATATTCGAATTTCGGATCGTGCCTGATTTCTTTTGGGTCCGAAATTAGATTTTTCTAGTTTAGATAACTCAAACTCAAATAACTTTATTCATATACACTATACCAGTACTTTCAAATCGTCAAATTTACAGCAAAATATACTAAACAATAGAGATAAATACCATAATAATATGGATATGTAAATAAACAGTATACAGACATAATGCGACTCTACCACCGCGTCGGAGTTTTTTCTTGCTGAGAAGACCCGGCGAGAAACTCAGCAGTTACTCTTTTAAACTTGTTTTGGGTTTACAACAGGCGTTATTAAAGTACAAGCAGTGTGTCATTTTGATACTAATAAACCTAAAAGAATATAAAACTAAGAAAAACAAAACAACCACAAAATAATATAAAGCAAAAGTGCCTTTAAACAATTCAAAAAGAAAAATTGTTAGTCAGTACATACTAGGTACCTATTAACTATTACAATAAAACATCTGTTACAATAGAGCTATTCAATCCCGCATCGAGTAGAGAGCTTACACTCATTTTTATCAATAGCCCTTTTTAGCCCTTTTTTAATAAAACTGTTTTGATGTGATTTCTGAATCTATGTAAAGGTAACTCAGAAATGGTTTTTGGAATTTTGTTGTAATAATGTATACCTTGCCCCATAAAGGATCCTAAAACATTTTGTAACCTAAAGAGTGGAAGTGCAATTTTTTTTTTTTATATTGCCCGTCAAGATGACCTCACTCCACCTGATGGAAAGCGGTCGTGAGGTCCAGATATGAGGTTGACAAGCCCAGTCATTCAAACGAATCACTGGGCTGGCCATCCTCACCTTGAAGGCCTGCAGAAATGCCTTTTCACGCCCCGCTTGAAGAACCCGGGACTATACAAGGAAGGAAACACATGTGCTGGAAGAGCGTTCCACGTCTGGATGGTACGACAAAGAAACGAGTCACCGAACCTTTTAGTTCTGGCCAACAAATGTTGATTTGTGTGTGGGTGACGCCGTAGTCCAGCACGCGTGGTACGGGAGTGGAAAGGTGAGGGTGGGATAAGCTGGAATAACTCGTCAGAGCATTCCCCATTGTAGAAGCGATAGAGAACACTTAGCCTTGAATGTCTCTACGCAATTATAGAGGCTCAAGGGTCATAGTTGCCTCTGGGTTTCCAATAATACGGATAGCACGCCGCTGCAACCTGTCAAGAGCTTCGAGTAGGTACTTGGCGGAACCGTCCCAGAGATGAGAGCAGTATTCCACACACGAGTGAACTTGTGTCTTAAACAAGAGACAGAGCTGCTCAGGCGTGAAGAATCGTCTCACTCTGTTCAGGACTCCGAGTTTACGGGATGCAGTTCTAATGACGCTCTCAATGAAGTCCCGCTGGTTTAGGTTGCTACGAAAATCCATGCCAAGGATGTTTAGGCTATCCTTAATCGGTAGCGGGGTGCTCTGAAGAGTGGGATGGGAAAGGAACGGCGACGCCTTTGCTGTGAATGCACACACCTGCGTTTTCTTGGCATTGAAGTTGACAAGATTGTATGCATGCACCCCATTCTGAAATGCGGTCCAACACTCCGTCGAGCTCAACAACAAGACTTCGCCTCTTCTCCTCGATGTCAGTCTGCTTTGCCCCAGGGCGCTCGAAATAACGCGCGTGGACCGTGCTATCATCCGCTTAACAATGAATATTACCAAGAGATAATTTTTTTATCCTTATTCCTAGTATTTTTGCAATGTATGTCACTGTGTTTAGTATAGAGACGAATATTTTTGTTCTCACCAAAACAATGCAATTGTAAATATATTGTGACGCTACAGTGAGGATACCAATTTCCTTAAAAATCTCCGTAAGTGAAGCGCGTGCACGAAGCTTATAAATGGATCTGATCGCTCGCTTCTGGAGGATAAAGATGGTTTGTATATCCGGCGCTTGACCCCAAAGTACAATGCCGTAAGACATTACACTGTGGAAATAACTAAAATAAACTGAACGAGCAGTATCAACACCTGATAATAACCTAACTTTTCTCACTGCAAATGCAGCCGAACTAAGTCTGCCTGAGAGAGCTATTATTTATATTATTATTTAGAGAGGGTTCCATTGCAGTTTTGAATCTAATGTGATTCCAAGAAAAACTGTTGTATCTACAAGCTTCATAGTATTACCATCAATTTTTAGACAAATGTGGTTATCTTTAACATTAGGGTACTTAAAATTAATACATTTAGTCTTTTTTGCGTTAAGCTGTAGATTATTATTATTTTTTGAGGTGCCCGTGGCTAAGTGACGGCAGCGGATCGGCAACGATCCGATGTTAAGCAACGCCAGACAGGTCGGGTTATGGATGGGTGACCATCCCGACCGAAATTAAGTGATGCGTTTTTCGGGCATCTCCGTGCTTCGGAAGGCACGTTAAACAGTTGGTCCCGGCTGACGTCGCAAGATATCAGTCGTAAAGCCTAGTCAGAGGCTCAAAAAGGCGGCTTGATAACATCTGACGGTAAGGTTTATCACTGGCCTTACATTCACCTCTCCAACAATCCGCACTGAGCCCGCGTGTTGGAGTATGGCTTGTACCACCTCATAGTTGAGGTGAGGCCTGTGCCCAGCAGTGGGACGTATAAGGCTGTATTTGTTGTTGTTGTTTGTTGTAGATTATTTACTGTGAACCATTGTAAAACCTTTGAAAGTGCGTCATTTACATCATCAAAAAGGTTTTTATTTCTGTCAGTTTTAAAAACTAAGGACGTATCGTCTGCAAACAATACGACATCACAAATATCCTTTAAGTAAAAAGGTAAATCATTTATATATATCAGAAATAGGAATGGACCCAGAAAGAGAAATGTGATCCTGTAGACAGAACACTGTTACCATCAACTTTTTGAGTTCTTGAACTAAGGTACGAGATTATCATATTATTATCTAAAGCATTATTCCTTACCCCGTAAAAATCAAGCTTGCGTATAGGTGTATCGTGATCAACGCAATCAAAAGCCTTGGAGAAGTCACAGAAGACGCCAAGAGCGTTCTGTGAATTCTCCCAAGCCCCTAAGATGTGTTTTAGAAGTGCAATGCCAGCATCAGTAGTGAAACGAGTCTAGTGAATCCATATTGTTCACTGTGTAAGAGATTTTTCTAGATAGATATGGAGAACAAGCATTGTAAAATGCTAAAATAAACAAAATAATAATCACTTTTATGCCGCGATAATTGCTGCACTCCTGCACCGAGCCCTTGCCTTTGAAGACCGGCGTGATAATGCTCAGTCTCCATTGGTCAGGTATCTTCCCGGTGAGGAAAATGCGGTTAAGAAGTTGGGTAAGTATGCCCACAACACGAGAGCCCATCGATTTTCACGCTTCATGTGGCGAAGAGCCAACTGGACTTCATCAAGCTTTATACTTTATAAAGCACTAGTCCTTAATAAGGAGGGAGTTCAGGTGGCTGCACCTCTTTGTGCTGCTTGTTGAGCAGCTCGTGGAAATAAGAGCGCCATCTCTCCTTCACCGCGATCTTCATATAGCAGCCTAGGTTACCGAAAGTATGACCATCACAAGTAGACGTTGTTGGGCAGTAAGACTCTCTCCGGGTATGACCTTACAGGTTGCCACAGTGCCGATCTAGACTCTCCTGGTGAGGAAGTAGTCGATCTGGGTAGCGCAACTACCACCACTCTTGTAGGAGTTGTAGGGGATCAGATGCTCGGGACTCATTAGTCCATTTCATAAAGCGGAAGCGAATAATGTGATACTACGGAAGGAGTTACTTAGCACTAATAAGGAGCTGAAATGGAAATTTTAACAAGGCTATCAACCATTTTTGTTGCAGGCAGAAATACACGAAGAATATCCTGGACTGTGGGGAATGTAGAGGAAGCTTTTGGTAGCATTTACGTCGTCATGTCTCGTCGAAAAAAGTTTTAGTGTAGTAACAAACATTTTAACAAAAAAGGACAAAGTCATGACATGACAATGTCAAATCCCAATACATCTTTTTACGCGAATTATAACGTAACTTTAAAATGGCAACTGGTCGTAGACATGCAGCCGCAACACAATAAAATATTATTATAGTTAGATTTCTTTTTTGTAATTTTTTGGGAATATGGTAGATATGTAGCTGCAGGGGGGTCCACCGAAACCAGATAAATTTTAAAAGTGGTCCATGCGTAAAAAAGTCTGGGAACCTCTGGTATAGATCGACAACAGTGGATTCCTTCGCTCGTAATGGAGCTGGACCCCTACTCCACCCACCCCACATAAAATTACAGCTGTGTGTTCTGTAAGGTAGCCAGAGCTCATCGAGGACTGGTGTTCTAGTCAGTAGGGCAATTCTGTAACAATTTGAATGTTACCGAACTCACTCACACATGAATACAAACAATTTCTAAAAACAACATGTCAAAATCGCATTTAGCTTGGTTTATTTCATTACACGTTCGTCAGTAAGGCGCCAGATCATTGTTATTTTACAGGATTTAGATAATAGTTGAATCTCACAGAGGATTCACTGCCCACTGGGCGATGTTCGTAGTGCGTTTTTCTGAATACCTCTACTGATGCAGAGCATTATTTCTTCTGGGTACTTTACAAAGCTTTTTCGCTAGGTTTTTCATAGACCACATCGTCACTTATCACAGGTGCGATTGTGATCAATTGACTGCCTACCTTGTCCATTAAAAAAAAACAAAAGTACCGGGTGTTTGCAACGAAAACAAATAAACGGTAAATAACGGTAAACGTCGAGCTAAAATAGGTAAACCATTTTACCGTTATTTTTTCGTTGCAAAAACCCGGTAGTGAAAAAGTATTGTAGTTAAAATTCAACAAGAAAGGTTAAAATATTATTTATCTTTACAAAAAGTTACCCTCAGCCGTACAAGGTAGGAATCGCACGTGAGGAAGTTTGCAGGCGAGTGAAATTCAATGCTGCCAACCTAAAGATTTTGACAGTCGAGGTGCACAGTAACAAAAAATCGGGGTAAACTATCAAGCGTTCTCCATGCTTGTTTGCCACAGACGTTGTATAAAAAAACCTTACTCTATACACCCCAGCTTCACATACCGCTACCTAGTTAGTTTTGCGATCAACCTCCCTTAATGACTGGAAGTGGGTACCCAATTATAGCAAAAAGTGTATGGACATTGTAGCTGACCAAATCCTTGAAAACTGAAATGAAACTCTGAATTTGGCTAAGTCCGGACCAAGATTTGCATAACACTGCGGCAGTGATTTAACGGTAAGTATTGGGTTATGGGTGTAAGTATAGGTTACTTACACGCTTTCATGCTATAACCCAATTTTTATAACTGTGCACCTCGACTTGTCAAAATCGTTAGGTTGTTTATGAGCATTGAACTTCATCCGCCCGCAAACTTCCTCACCACTCCGCTCACACCCGCCAAGGTGTCAACTGTTAGTCTGTAACACCTTGCCTGTGGATAAACGGTTACAAAAGCACAGTTATAAAAACCGGGTTATATTGAATTTTCTTTTTTTTGGGTACATTTTCATTTATTTTTCTTGTAACTGGCTAGTTTCTTTTCAGTTTGTGTTTAGGTTAGTATTTATTTTCAGGAATATTTACAACATACCTACGAGTTCTTCACTATTTCCAAGGAATAAATATGATTTTAAATGATGGCCATTATTTTATTTGTCTCTTGTATAGTTATGTACCTTCCTAATCATTCATAATATAGGCATTATTTATTCACCTTTCACGTCTTATGAATTGTATCTACTCGTAATGACAAACACCATTTTTTGATAACGCATGTTAAAACGTAAATTATATAATTAAATATTGGCAACGATAGTAAATCTTAAACCTAATTATTTAAACTAATAAGTATTTTTTATAATTAATGGTATTGAGAAATTTAACGCTTACATCTACATATATATCAGTCATTGGTCAGTCAATCACAAACATTCATTTTATTTTTTGTAATCAATCAATCTTCATTGAAATTTTCATCTTTTCAGTGAAGCTACATACATACAGGCACGTTTTCAGTGGCTAACTTAGAACACGTCGTCACTCCATGAAGATACTGTTTTAAATGCGTTTCCATACACTTATTACAAACATACACTTTCATTACAATAATTATTATTCTTAATGTTTATTTGTAATTGACATAATATTCTGCAATTGATATTTGTTTTTTTAGCTAAACATTTTTTGCATGTCTAGAACTGGACAAAATACGCTTGACCATAATTTATATGTAAGAAAGAACTTAATTTCATTCTTAGTTCATTCTTTTCACATGTTTATTAACTTATTATTGATAATTAAAAAAGAAATACCAACACTAACAAAAATAACTTTCTACCACATTTTTTTTTAAGAAATACCCAGATATAATTAGTTCATGGTTTACTGAATAAACGTTTTTATTATTATTTTTAAAAGATAAAAAAGCAAAAAGGGGTTTTCATGCAAACTTCTAAAGACTAACTGAACTATCTATCTAAACAATCTTCTGCCTGCTTCACCTGCAGGTACATGATCTCGCTGTTGCTTCTACACTCCTTCCTGGGAGCGTCCTCCTCGTGGCCGAAGCGGTAGCCCCGGGAGAGGTAGTGGAACACCGCTATTGACACGAACATCAGGCATGTGTAGAAGAAGAATTGGCTCTCCTGCAACAGAAGAGTTAAAATGTATTTTTATTTTATTTATTAATTGGGATCACCAACAACTAGTACATCAATACATGATTTTAGAAACCTAACAATAGAAATGTATGCTAAATGTACAGTTACAACTTACAGGTGAACACAGCATGCAAAATAGGATATGGAATATACTACAAAGGAAAACTTATTCTAAATTGAATACTACTGGAGTAAATTTATATTATTCATCAGTGTAGTGCGAAATCCTCCCAACGACATGGCACAACCATCAATGTCAATCAAGTCAGAGCATTTGTTTAATAACTTGCTAATTCTGGAGATCGATGAATTGGCACCCATTACTGTTCTTCTAAATGGAGGACGAAGGAGGTGTACAGGATGACGAGGAAGACGTACAGAAACTCTAAATATGATCCTTTCGAGTTATTTTGAGCATCGAAGATGGCGATTTACTATCTTGTATATGAAAATCAGATCGGATATGTCTCTTCGCCATTCCAAGCTGGTCATGTTGAATAGCGCCAGTCTGTCCTCGTAAGGGAACGCTTTTCTAGCCCTACCCACGGAATAAGTTAGGTGCTTTGTAATTTTTTTTTGAACTCGCTCAATCCGAAGCGAGTGCATAGCGTAGTGCGGCCGCCATACAGTGCTTGCATATTCCAAAGTCGATCTGACGAAGCTGTTATAGAGAATAGTTTTTGTTGAGGTTTGTCTGAACTCTCTTGTGTTTCTTATGACAAAGCCCAACCCCTTAGAGGCTTTCTTGATGATATGGTCTACATGGGGAATGAAAGTCAATTTTTTGTCCAGCAAAACCCCCATATTCAAAGAAGATCATATTTTTGGGCCTTTTCTGAAAGTGCCAGTCAACAAAAAAAAGTGGTATGTTCCAACTATGCGTTGGAACTAGTCATTTGGAGCAATAGTTATTATGGCACAAAAGTCGTAGGGCTGCCATGAACCAAGTAATACGAGTGGAAAATTCGTAATTTTCATACATTTATTGATTTTTGAGAGTGCTGGGAAACGTAAAATAATGATAGACATTGCTAGAAGTAATGATGTGAAGCATTTTCACATCAGTACAAAAAATATCCACTAATAAGAAAACCGTCATTTCCACAATTAAACAGAAAAAAAAACCTTACTCTGCATGAATTATAACTGATTTATTTTCTGAAAGAGCCGGCCAACGTAAAAAAAATGGTACGCATAGTCAGTACTAGTTATATGGGGGTTAGAAATAGTTATTCTCGCACAAATGTCGTAGGGTTACCCCGAGCCAAGTTATAAGAGTTCACAAAGAGTACGTACAGTCAACAGCAAAAGTAAATGATGATTGAACAAACTTACAATTTTTTTTTATGAATGAAATATACGTAAAAAATGATCACAAGCAGCATATATCCATTATAATGAATGCAATGTCTCATTTATATTCTTAGTAGTGTAGTTGTGTAGCTTTGTAGTTTTTGTAAAATCATCAATTTTGGCACGTTGAATTATCACTCACTTCTGCTGTTGACTGTACATTTTTTTTTCGGTGGCGGGCTCTTTCAGAAAATGAATAGGTGTTTGAATGTGAAAATGACGGTTTTCTCGGAAATCTTTTGCGCTTATGTTAAAATGCTTCACATCATTGTTTCTAACGATTTTTATCATTATTTTATGTTTCCCAGCACTTACAAAAATCAATAACTGTATGAAAATTACGAGTTTTTGAACTTGGCTTGTGGCACCCTACGACTATTGTGCCTTAAAAACGATTATTTCATGACTAGTTCTAACTATCCGTACCATACCCGAAAATGTATGGAGCCGACATGATCTCCTTTATATTGTTCAGCATTTGTTATTTTTTTTCCCTCTGAGTTATTGACTGACTTCGTACGAACGAAAATCGCGATTTTAAAAGCGATTATTGCTATTTTCTGTCGCATACTGCATCGTCGTTGGCGGATAAGCTGTCATAATGCTAGCGACAATCGAATTAGAGGATGAGGGCAGCCGGGCACGATCAGAAAATAAAACCTGGGAATGGAACCCAGGACACGGGGATCCTTGGATTTATGGATGATTTGCTTTTCAAAGTTTACCTAAGTTTTAATAGAAGTTCGTCAGATAGACCAGTACGTCTACCACGAGTTGCCACTTTAAATTTACGCGAACGATAACGTAAATTTGAAGTGACAAATCGTTTTCGGACGCTGCGTAGAAGGAAGTAAAATAGTTTACCTGCCGTACGCCAGCCAGCAGCCTCGTGACGGAGATGATGATCACGTTCCCCACGGCGTCGGTCAGCATCCACACGGCCGACATGACCGCCTTCATGCTGTCGGGCGCCTCCTTGAAGGCGAACTCGTTGCCCGTCACCGCGAACAATACCTGACAGAAGGTTATAAGTTTATGTACCTACTGTAGGTCTGCCATGATGGTCTCCGTCACGTAAACAGTAAAGTTCAGAAATTTGTTTGCCATTTTAAGTTTGTAAACTATCATAACCTATTGTATGAATATATTTATGCCTGTGAGCAATAAATGTCTGTCTGTAATTTTTTTTTTTTTTTAGTAGGTACTTTTATGCAACCGCGCAAATGATAAGTTCGCCTGATTCCGTTGCGTATAATTTAATATATCTTTCAAAGTAGGATAGGATCGCAAGTCCCAGGCGAATTTGTTCCATCAATAAACAGAACCGAAAAATGTCTATATAATTATTATTGATGGGCTTGAACCCAGAGTCGAGGCAAGGAGAAAATACTTGCAAATCACCATTAAAATATTTCAGGAACTTTGTTAGTATAGGTACGAGTAACTTAAGAATTAAGCAGGTTGCATGTAAGAAACTCAAGTTTTAGGTTCATTTGAAGTCTCAAGTTAGTTTTCATAGTCTAGACCCAAAATGTCAAGGTCCTAGTAAGCTCAAGTAATAAAAATAGGGTTAAGAATGTGTCCGACAAAAAAAGAAAATGTTATGATAGGTACTTTTGATCTGATTTTATTATTACCAGCCAATAACGCCACTCATTACGCAATTACTCTAGGAGTGGGATAGGAGCCAATGTGTTAGTCGTATTGCTCTCACTTCAGACTCGAAAAAATGTTTTTGCAAAAAGTTCGAGTTGTTTAAACCCTAATTGTGTGCCTCAACTAGTACAGTTGAGAGCACAAGCGTCAAAACTTTTGCAATGAGGGTTTTCTGAAATGGCTTGCGGGAGATGGCAGCACTGTAGCATCAGGTTCAATCAACTGTCAAATACATACACTTTTCATTTTTCGATCATTTTTGGTTTATTCTTATAAACACTACTACTTATAGGAATATTGTTTTCTTAGAGGCCATAGTGTTGTGCAGAGCTTATGTGTGCAAATAAATCAGGAGGGCATAAGTTTCCTGCGGGATATAAATACCGATTAAACAGTGGCCGGTAGCCATTCGTAGTGATAATTATCAATCAACTACAACTTAATGAAGCACAAATAACTGCAATTTAGAAGCTAAAAAACTAAATCAAATTGTGTAAACAAATACCTTAAGTTACCTTTCAATGAGCTTTTCCTTAGTAACAGTGGCTTTTGCGCCTCTGTTTTTGAGCTCAATCTTCAGATCGGCGACTTGTTTCTGGCCGTTATCCATAATAAAATCAATAACACCTCGAAATTAATAGAATTTCAAAAAACAATTATATTTTCGGTACGAATCTATGGGATCTGTTTGGACCTGATGCAACGGCAGCGCCGACTGGTGGCAGAAAAAGTATCGCAAACCCTCATTGTGTTAGGACTTGTTCCGAATTTACCAATAAAATACGAAGTTTTTTGAAGAATCAGGAGGAGTGGAGGCTGTCGGTATAAAGTATATCAATAATATTCAATAAGAGTAAGAGAGTAGACCTTTGGTTCAAGGGATATACCTAACCATCGGGAATTTTCGAGAATTTTATTTTGTCACTAGCTTTCCGCCTGCGGCTTCGCCCGCGTTTCGTTATAAATTAAGACCCAATTACATTAAATCTATATTAATTGTATCCCATGTGTAGCTGTATTACTGTAAAGTTTCATTCAAATCCGTTAAGTAGTTTTTGCGTGAAAGAGAAACAATCTCGTACATCCTCATAAACTTTCGCATTTATAATATAAGTAAGATTGTTGGATTCGTTTTATATTACCTCAGCGGTGGACATGATTAGGAACTGTGGCAGCAGAAGTGCCATCGTCACTGAGTTAGCTTCCGTCAATACTAGCAGTTTTGATTTCTGGAACAAATATTTCACTGTTAACACT
This sequence comes from Udea olivalis, assembly GCA_947369235.1. Classification (NCBI taxonomy): domain Eukaryota; kingdom Metazoa; phylum Arthropoda; class Insecta; order Lepidoptera; family Crambidae; genus Udea; species Udea olivalis. Next base: position 3,477,294 of record OX376353.1, read on the forward strand.
TAAGACTTAGGTTTGATATAAATGCTATTTCTAGTTATCTGGCTATACCACTGACATAAATCGTGATAAATTATACAAGTCCCTCCATTTGTATGAAAATCAAGTGTGCCATTTTTTGAGCCTAATGGTGACGTCATGGTAGCGTTTTTTTCATATAAATCTTTATTACTTAATAGATTTAAACCGAGTTTATAAACAGAGGAAATATTAATGTAAGTCTACTTGATTTTAACATCCATTAGTATCAGTGCCAGATTAGGACGACTTGATGCCGTAAGCAAACTGGTACTGGCGCCCCTAAGACGTGATGTCCTAAGCAACTGCTTCTCCTCAGCCTCTTATTTTAATTTGCCTTAGGACTAATCCGGCACCGATGAGTACAGCAGTAGGGCGCAAATAAAATGAACATTAAGCGTCATCTATTACAATCATGTATTCTATTTGGAATATACTATGTAGGTACATTTCCTTGCTGCTAACAATTGCGTTACATCGTTAATTCCTACTCTAATTACGGCAAATGAATACTTAAGCCTAAAGGCAGATCAGGCGGCTAAATTTGTCGGCTTGTTATTACTTCAATAGCATCAAACAGCTTCGGATGCACAATTATCTTCCAAAATCTCTTTTACTGATCATTTTGACGTTATTATTAAAAACGAATGCTTACCTACATATTCGAAAACATCATCATCTTTTAGTATTTCTTTTATCCGCAACGGATTTGTGCATGTGTATGCTGTTTAATAGCAAATAGACGATAAGCACTACTCCAACAAGGTGTCAGCACAACAACATGGATTCTTTTTAAGGTGACTTACACTCAGGGTAAACACTCCCTTTGTAAGCATCTCAAAAATATAGTTTTTCCCCTAAACCATTTAAACACCAAGTATACCACCACCTATATCTCTATCTCTAGATAAAAGTGTAACGTTTTGATTGCAAAATAAATAAAAACTATAGTAATTAGATGATTTCCTCTCAATCAAAACTCAACTCAACTTATAAAATACTGTAAGACCTTTATACCTATGTGACTATGCAATGAATAAATAAATAAATAAATAAATATTTGCAGAAACCTTTAAGAGTATTTCGGATTTTGGAAGATATTTACCTAAGACATTGATAAAAATACACTAGAAGGATTTGATTGGTCAGCTTGCTCGTAAGTCTCGGTAACTCAATGCCTAGTAGCCTATTTTTTAAATATGTACCTCAATTATTGAAATATTTCAACCTTCAAGTGTTTAAATGTCAATTACTTACATACTCGTCTCCCCGCCCATCCACCATCAGTGTATAAACGCCTCCACTGAGCATCTCAACGTCTCCTACCACGAAGTCATTTCCCGCAAAGAGGTCGTATCGCCCCGTGAACACCTCGGTCTGAGGCGAGACCGCGGCGCTAATGTGGGCTTCGACGAGGCTGCCTTTGATAAGGGTTACGTTTTGAGTTCCACTCGTTAGGAGGAATCTGAAAATGTTTTATTGTTATCATTCGTTTATACGCAACCGTAACTTCTTTTTATCTCCTTATGATGTTTTTTAAGGTGATTTTCGTACCAAATATTTCTTTGTAATTATTGTACCGTCCAAATCAAATACCAGGTCGGTTCAAGTGCGTTATGGATTTTTTTAGAAATAGCCCAAGGGCCATATTACAATGTCTTAAAGCCAGCCAAGTTAATTTCCTGAACTGAGCTGAGCGTAGCAAGCAATTTCGTAATTTGTACTTTCATCTTTTTGGCTGGATATAATTACTGACGAAATTGCTCGCAACCGTCAGTTTAGAAAAACTTGGCTGGCTTTAAGAGATTGTAATATGGCCACTGGTTTGTGATCAACAACTAGGATTTGGTAAGCGTGGTCATTAAGCCAATTTCTATAATTCGTAACAATGGCTTAGTTTCAGTGGTGGTCTACGTAACTTTTATAGTTTTAGTACGAAAATATATTTGTCCATTGCAAAGGTTGAGTTCGAATTAAGTTCTTCATCATTAAGGGTAGCTAACTTTACAGCTACCGTGTTTCAATTATTTAATCAGCGTGAAAATTAGAAAAGAAAAAAATTACATTACAAAAGTTTGATTGGTACCAAGTAAATCAAATCACATGTAACCAAACTATTCCAGACGAACACAAAAGTGAAAAACACGAGCAGTACTTTTTCCCTCACGGATTAAACCCAAATCCAATCTGTCGGACACCGCACTGCTCCCAAGCTCCAGCTGAAACGACCCGTCGGTTTCCGCCCCATTTAGTCGGGCTAGGGCTGCTAGAAATGCTACTATTAGACGGAGTACTATTACTTATTCTGTGCTAGTTGTAGCCTTATTATGTCAGCATTATAACATATGTACCTGAATACTAGTCATTGTCACACTAAGTGAAAGTTGTCGTAGAAACTGTCTACTATTTATTGTGGAGAGAAAATAAATGATTTTATTATTTATTTTTTAACAATTGTCTACTTAACCGTACTGATTCGAATATCACGACAAAAAGAGAAACTATAGGAGCAACGCGGCCGGGTGCATACCGGAATAACAACTTTTTAAACTTGGGTGCATACCGGCCGGGGGCCAACCGGACTGGGACCATAACGACCGGACCCGGGCCTACTACGGTACAAATTTACGAATTTTAGAGAAATTTTGAAAGAGTAAAAAGGACACAAAACGAACATGTATAATAATAGGTTTCATGTATTTTGTACAATAAAATATGTTTATTAGAATACTAAAAAATCAACACCAATTTCGATGGCTAAGTATGTTTTTTAACGATTGAAAATGTACGTTACTTACTGTACGTGTTCGACGAACGGGAGTAGGGGGCCAGGAATCGTCAAGAGAGCGGCTGTAAGCGACGAAGTATTCAAGGGTTTTACTGACTTTAGTGCATTACTGAAACACTGTATGACTCGGTTGCAATTCCAACAGAATTTGTAACAAAGTATTAAATACATAAAAAGAAAAACTGCTGAGTTTCGTGGGGTCTTTTCAGTCAAGAAGCGACAACCAAGTGGAAGATTAGCATTATTTTTATGTATTGTATGTTTATTATGTTAGTATTATTGTATGTCAATTTATATTTACTAGTTAATTAGATTTGAATATTCGAAAGTACTAATATTATATTATGGTCTAAATGATAAAAAAAAAATTGGACTTTACTTCTGACTTTGTAGCTGACTGTACTTCACGTGACAATGCGTGGTAGGTGTAACTACACACATCAAAAGTGTCTAGGGATCAAGCATTTTTATGCGGATTTCTTGAGATTGAGATGTGGCTTTGTAATAAATTTATGATTTTATAAATTTATATGGATCCTTTTTGGTGCATTTCATAATTTGAAACAGGAACTGTCAATCAAATTCGAGTAAAAGATGTAAATCAGCTGTCAATATTTTCCCTATAAAAACATACAACGCATTGAAGACCTTATTAGTGCTACTGTTTCCCTACTACTGATTAAAACCAACGTTATTATGGAGCGGCGACGTCATTTAAGCAGGGAAGAAATGCTCAGAGCCGTGGGAATGATAGAAGCTGGTTCCCGGCAACGTACTGTGGCTTTAGCTCTGAATACAAGTCAGAGTGTTATCAGTCGACTTTGGACACGTTACCTAAGCACTGGTACCGTGGCTGAGCGCCATGGAGGACGGTATCGCTGCACCACACGGAGACAAGACCGATACATTCAAATCACAACTCGAAGAGCTCCAACAATAACCGCCATGATGTTAGCCGTGAGGCTTCATCACTCTTCAGGGAACTTAATTAGCGACCAAACAGTCAGAAACCGCTTGCATGAAGTGAACCTTCATTCCCGAAGACCGCTAAGGGTACCACCTATAGCAATGCACAATCGTAGGATTCGATATCAATGGGCTCTTAAACACAGAAATTGGGCAGAAGAACAATGGCGTTTCGTGTGCTTTTCTGATGAGTTTCGTTTTGGTATGAGACCGGATACAAGACGTATACGACACTGAAGAACCCCTGGACGCCAACAGCGATTAAAATCCTGCCAGGAAGTCCATCCTTATAGTGGTGGAACCATCATGGTATGGGCGGGTATTTGTATCGGTGGAAGAACTGAGTTGTTTTGGATCAGAGGCAACCTCAACGCTCAAATTTATGCTGAGACGATTGTATCAGACGTCATCGTTCCTCTACAAGTGCAAATCGGTCCCTTATTTCAGTTAATGCATGATAATGCACGACCGCACACCGCAAGAGTTGTAAGACAGACTCTCGCCGCATTAACATCAATGTCCTGCCCTGGCCTGCTCAGTCGCCAGACTTGAACCCGATTGAGCATGCATGGGATATGCTACAGAGAAGAGCTCTGCCGAATATGGAGGGTATCCAGTCGCGAGAAGACCTTTTTTTGTTGTTGCAACGAACATGGGCGGCCATTCCACAGCGTGATTTGGATGAACTCATTTTGAGTATGCCAAACCGATGTTCTTGTGTTTGTTAGTGTTCGCGGTAGAAACACGGATTATTCATTGTTTAAGTTACCCAATAAAATTTTAAAGAAAACTGTTATTGCAGTCTTTTTTTCGAACTTTAATGTTAGTGGTTCAAATGTCAAAAATCCCTTTATTAGGAAAATGGCAAATTTCTTTATTAATGCAAAGGTGACTTGGTTTATCGTTACTGTAGACAAACGAAAACACTTTATTTGATGAATCCTTAAAGAAAATTTTAATTAATATCAATCAGGAGAAAAGTTATTGCAAAAATATATGTTGATCCCTAGACACTTTTGATGTGTGTAGTTGCATGAAAAAAATCTATTAACCTACGATATCGTTAAATAATTGCCATGATGACTAACACGTTTCGTTTTGGCACAATGATAAAAAATATGAATAAATAATGTTGCGAATGCCAAGCGCTGATAATAATAATATTTAAATGCACAGCTTAAGGTTGTTTAATATTTATCGTCGCCAACCCTTTTTATTAATACGCTGTCAGGGTATAAATTTTCTAGCCAACGTCAGCGGGTTTGTATCAACGATCAGTAATAATTGCCTCGTTATGGCTGTGGAGCTTGCAGATTACATCTTTATCCAATCTGTCGGACACCGCTCGCTTCCGACCAAACCTGGCTATTTCCGGTTTCAAGTAATATCATCGATAAGTATTTTTAAAAACACATTTCCTAATTTTATTCCTTCTGAATTAAAACAATTATGTTTTTCTTCAAGAAAATTACATCTTCCCGGTGTGTGGACAAAACCATTAAAAACTCAAGGATATAAAAATTTTATGTTAAGAATGGGTTATTAGAATACCATAAACAACTACAATTTTGACCGGTAAGTTAAAAGAACATAGGTATGTTCTTTTAACGGCTCTAAATTCACGTAACTAAGTATTCCACGAACGTGAGTAGTGGACTAGGGGGTCTACGAAGAGAACAAGCAATTTGCCTATGACTACCTGTTTTAAAAAACACCATAGACATAATACAGTTCACCAAAGATAGATAAATAAATAAAATGTTAATTAGCACATCCAGCATTTATTTGCACGTTTTTTCTAGACAATACCATGTTGACGTGACAAATATTGCTCGGAATAGAGAAGAGAATCTTAGTAATAGTCACTGTGGTTCTCGTCGGTTCTCGTTTCCGGTCAAAACAAACAGCTCTGTTTCCAAAAGCATTTCATTTGCAAGTAAGCCACGTTAAAACAAACAAGGATGTTTAGCGATCAGCTGGCTGTCAAATAAGCTGCCAAAATGAGGGCACAACAGTAAACATAAAACATTTTCAACTAGATTTGAATCTATCCCCAGCGTTCATTATTTATTTACTTTGATTGACTGCCCCGTTTCCGCAATAAGTTCCTGCTTTTATCAGCAACGGTCATGGATATTTGATTCACAAACATTCGTGTGACGAAAATGTATGTTAGTTGTGTTTGAATATGCAAGTTTGTATAATAGTCTCTGATAGACATACGAGTAGAACAAGCTCTGCTTAGTTGGAAGTCAGACGATCTCGGTGCAAAATGTCGCTGATTTCTTTCCATTAATAATTACAACCTTTTCTTTTTAACCAACTCATTCATAAAAAATATTTATTTAGATGAATGAACTCACCTCACTACAGGCAATCCAGATCTGCTCTTATCCACGTTATCTTGAAACCGATGTACTCTTTCACCGTCCAAGAAGAAAGATATAGCGCTATTTTCTTCTAGCATGAACCTTTCTGTCCTGGGTTCTATGCAGCTGCCTCCCAGCGCTATGTCGATAGCTTCAAAGTTATGTACTTTGAAGTCCATTTTCGTGAATTGAGAGAGGGGTGGAAGAGTGTACGTTATGTTGTATGGCGTGCTGTGAAGTGATAGAGAGCAGTTGTTGCCATTGAAGATGCGTAGCTGGGAGAAGCCTGGTTGTGGCAGGTGGGGGTACGTGGTCTGGAACAAAAGTTTGTTATTCTGAAGTGTTTAGTTCGAGCCGAATACATACAGGTGGTTTAGTAGCTCAGATTGCCGCCGGACAAGCGTAAACACTGCAGCTTTAATAACTGCAGTTCATAGCTTCAACTTTCACTGTTGAAGATAGGCCTTCTCGTGGAATATCTTTTGCAGGCAGCCTGCATCCACAGGGAACCTGCGACCCCTACCAGGCGTGACAGTATGTACGTGTCGTTATTTGTATGGATTTGGTTCAAACTTACTCGTAAATGAATTTCGACAACCCCAGCAGCTATGAAGGACAGACCAGCCAGCACTCCGCCCAGCGTGAGCTTGTGCAGTGGATTCTTCAGGATATTCCGCTTCTCCAAGTAAGGATAAATATACTGCAAAGTAAGTTTATCCAACTTTTATAATATAATTTAGTTTTACATTACAATTATCACCAGCTTCCTAATAGTGTCCTTACAGTAACCCTGGGCGGTTACGCATGTTTAGGAAAAAGGCGCTTTACATTTGCATCATCGAGCAGGCATTCGTTTCTGAATAAAGGCCTCGGTCTTGCCACTTAATCTTCAAGATACGATCTAAGACAGTAAGTACACATCAAGATACTACTGAAAAGGTTTCCAGAAAAAGGGTGTCCATTATCGGTTTTCCCTCACACACGCCAGATGTTCGCAGTAACTTTTAATGGATGAATCTATTCTATAATTTGGAATTACGGAAATAAAACGACCTAGTTGCTGAACCTTTAGAGAGCTCCTTTTTGAATTGTAAGTGCTGATTTGTACTGCATCATTAGCTGAATGATCTTAACTTCATAAAATAGATTATAATAAGGCAACTGGCTGGTCGCTGTGAATATCTGGCTCAGAAAATAGGCCAGTGACAGGTGGCCGTTGACAGGCTTAGAAACATTTGAGAATGAATGTCTTCAAACATATTTCAAAGATCACGGAATTTCTGTGCGGTCATAGAATGATCACACGAACCTAGACAGCGAGACCAGGCACATGTGGCGAGGGCACAATATTTCGATCCCAAAAAAGTAAATCTGGCGTAAACCTGGCGCCCAGAAAACCCATTTCAAGCTAATTCATCTTCGAATATTAAACCACAAATCACAAAATAAGCAAAATAAAATGTTCAGGTTTGATATAATAGTAGTGCTTGTTTAATGACATCAAATGCTTGCAAACAAAGCGTTGGCAATAGAGTACGTTGCACGATGCACGTCACGACTAAGCCGCTTTTTTCAGAACATGCCATGAAAAACAAACAACTCGCGGGCACATTATTACTCGTCATTTAGTTTATATTCGTGACGATTTGTTTTACGGGCGACCTATTGTGGAGTAAAAAATAAACATAGCAATTGTAACGACAGCGGCGCAAAGAGGTAACACTAAAATAATTATAAAAAAACTGGGCAAGCAAGCAAACAAGGAGGAGGAGAAGTTCTTGGCACCCTAGAAATAGTAGATACGTTAATGAACTTTTGTTTACATTATGAATAAACCAACCTTCTAAACTCATATCCTATGTCGGGTACAACTTGAAGTTTTCTTTATGATATGGAAATAGATTTTAAATTACACGTAACTAAGTAATTATGGATCTTAACATAGGTTTCCCAAACGGGGTAATCAGAGGCAAGTGACTGTTGCCGTCATGGCGAACGGAACACTCAGGAGCCCTTTTCTCCAATGTTAGAACCTATTTGTGGTGTGGTATTAAAATATGTTATTTAATGTTGCGATAGGCTTTCTGAGAGGTTTTAGCAATGAATCATCCACCTGCTTTGTTATTGATGTAGGTTTCTCTTGAATTCCTATATTAGTAGAGCTCCAATGGCAATAATTACTGTTCATGTTTTCTCCGTTTGTGTTGTAACATCAAGCCATAATAGAGCAAAAATCTGACATCGGCTGCGAAGCTACAGGACTGTTAAATGTGAACTAATAAAGGCAGCTTGTTTAAAAACCCGTTGAATTGTGACCTCCCCCTTTGCTCCACAACTGCCTCACCTTTTGCACCAACGGGATGGTGATCAGGATGATGATCGGATTAAGCACTTGCATCTGGTCAGGTTTGATCGTGATTGGCCCGATTCGGCCGTCCATTTTGGTGGCCTGCAGCGTCCATCGGGACCCCTGAAATAATAACGATATTATTAAGCTGTGAAGCCACGAAAAGTTTTTAAAATTCTGATTCCTGGTCCAGTATTAATCTTTTTTGTGTATGTATTTATTATCATATTACGGTTTTGTCTGCGATACGTGGTGAAAATACAGCATTGTATTGACAAAATATTGCTTTTGTGCAAAAATGTTCTCGGCATTCACTATTCCAAGGATTAAAATAGGTATGAATGAACAATGGCTCATGAGTAAATAAACCGAATAGCGACAATGCTTCAATCACGCTGTTACAGATACTATATATGTAAATGTACATATACCACGTGTCCGTGCGTAAGCATTGGCGGCCTCGTCGTGGATGGTAAGAAACCGGTTTATGAAGGCTCGCCAGTGTTCGAGTTCAGTGCTCACGCACACGCAATGAGCATTCTGATCCGTTTAAATTGAATTCACAGTAGTTTTTGTTTTTAATGAGAACATTTTAAATTGTTAGGTACTGTTAAACTTTTTTGTCTTAATTGCTAGCTGAATATATTTTGTTCAGATTGATTGGAACTGAGAAAGATAATTAAAAAAGTGGTACCCAACTTACCATTTGATCAAGTAAAGACCAGAAGACCGGCAACACAGAGAAGAGCGTCAAGATGGACAGAGTTTTCTTGATATCCCGAATAAAGCGCTTGTCAAACTTATCCTCAGTGGTATTCAGCCAATGGCCCTTCTTTTCCTTTTTGGAACTGCCAATCAGAGCTCTTCTAAGGCCTAGCTGAAAATTGTATTAGTTCAAGTTTTGTTTCATGAATGTTAAGCGGGGAATTCCCGAGCGTGCCCGGTCTGTTTATTCATAAAACCTTGTACTTAAAGACATTACATAGTGAAAGTTCGTCATCGCCTACCACCAGGCGAGACTAAGGCCAAACCCATGTAAAAAAGGTATTAAGCTTGTTATATTTTTCAGCGTCGATCCTTCCTGCCACGACGCAAATTATAACTATCTCTTGAAATTGTTGATAATTTTAAGTCCCTTCAATCAAGCATTGTTGGAAGATTCAAATGCAGCGCCCAATTACGGCTCGTATTTAATTTCATAATTTGGCTCAGTCCTTAATTACTTATTGTATTACACTTTGGGGCGGTGCCCTCAAACCAAATTTTAAAGGTTAAACGTGCACAGTGGTCTCTGATAAAAGTCATGCTTTTCAAAAAAAGGAGATTCCCGACACATAGACTGTTTACAATTTCGGATGAATTAATAGTCAGAAAACTTTACATAATTCATATAGGAGCAAAAAAACATGCATCTTTAGAATACTTCCCTGGAAATGAAAGCAGAAGGAGAAAAGATAAAATTGCTACTATTACTCGAGTTCACACACGATTTGCACAAATGCTATTCACTTAGTTAGCCGAAGATTGGAAAATGTAAAATGAAAGTTATTAGCTTTTTAAAATGTTTGGATCACGATGAAACTGAAAGTGTACTCAAGCCTAGTCTTCGCTAAATGTACAACTACTTGCTTGCTACACACATTACCCTTATTTCACTCACTCTTTCTTAGACATTAATACTCACACACAAGCACATAAAATAACCACAACCACACACACACACACACACACACACACACACACACGCGCACACACGCACACACGCACACACATACGCGCACACACGCTCGCGCGGTGCGCACGCACTGTGAAGCTTTGTACAATAATAAACACATTATTAAACCTCATTAAGATAGATAAATATTCCATTTTGTATGAAACACATAAAAATTAGACAACATATCGTAAATAATTGCACTACAGAGATATTTTGTAAAAAAACTGGATAGATATGTAGTTATAAAATAAAAATAAGATAAACACATTGTATTATAATAAGTTATTCTAGTATACTGAAGTTATACATGTAAAAATAAGTTACGCAAGAGTGGCTCCCTCTGACACAGGTGCTACTGCACTTACTAGAAAGAGTCCACCCCATAATTCTTAAAACTGCCTTGTTACATGAATAAACATTTTTAATTTTTCCACATCAAGACACAAGTGCGCGGCAAAATAACTAAAAAAGCTATTCCAGTAACGGAAACGCGTTCGTTTAAATGATATTTTTTAACTTTGACCTGTCCCTGGCTGATGCTGTAGACCTTGCATTGGTAGATAAAAAACTTTGAACTACTCCGTATTCCGTCGATTCCAACTCTGCTGAGTAGAGTCTGAGTAACTACGCAAAAGAATGCGTTACGTTACGTTGCTATGCCCTAACAGGGTTCATGTTATTGGTACTGGTTTATTATGTTCATCACCTTTGTAACCACATGATTGCAATAAACACTTTGACTTTGAATCTATTTGTATCGCTGTTGGGGCGAAAAAGTTCCATTTATTCTTTGAGAAAGTTCGAAAATTTTTAGAACGCAAAATGCTGTTATCAAGCATACCTTGGATTTGCGTTCTCGGGCCTTGCAGCTGATTCTGAGTTTATCTGGACACTGGGTTTTCGTAATTGGCTAATTTTCTTTAGGTTTAATTATATTTAGAAAGCGAATGTATGGATTCGGCTGACGACAAGGTTCTGAATGGGTTAGAATATTTTACTGTATTTTAAAGGTAGGTAGGTACAGACGACATTTAAGTCGTTTAATGTTCACTTTAGAATAAGCTTGTGAGGACGCCTAAATGGTTGTTCTTCAAGAGAGATTTGAAGAGGTTTTCACAGTTACAGTGCGGCAAAGCGCGATTATCGAAGTTGCACGTGTTCGTAGGCTGCCTACCATCGGAGTGCCGAGTGCGAGAAGCAGTGAGAGATGCGAATGACTTCACCATCGCGTTTTGCGGCCCGAATTTGCCACCAGGTGGCGCTGACTCGATGCCAATCGAATTGACATTTGCGTGCTCGCAAAACGCGACGGTGAAGTCATTCGCAGCTCTCACTGCACCTCGCCCTGAGCACTCAGGTGGCTTGCTTGTTCGCCGTTTGACATAGTAAAAAAACGTAATTATTATTACTCACGGATACACATTTAACGAAATCTAAAACAACATTTCCTTCAGGCTTCTTCATTACGTATCGGCTTTTGGCCCCAACGAAGATAACTGAAACAAATACACTGATTTTACTTGGTACACCCAGGCACATTGAATTTTTCCTCGCATATAATATAATACAATAAAATTGTAATTTAGTCCAAACTTTGCGAAATACAACGTCTGGTTGTTTGCATGTTCTGCCATCACGTGAAAAACACTGGAATTCAAAATTTCACTCCATTCAAATATAAGGTAGGTAGGTACTTTTGGGAGAATAAACGATTCTTATACAGGGTAAAAGCTTGAAAAGCTAAATGCAGGCGGGCGGAGTCGCTGGCAAAAGCTAGTCAGAAATAAGGTAGGTAGGAAATAATATAAAATTTGATGGAAAACAACAAATATTTACATCAGTGTGTGACTATGTATATCTTTATCAAATAAACAATTTAAAATTAGACATTCAACCTCAGAAAGATTCACAAATATAGATAGCGAGCTAAAAGGTAATACTAGGGACTAAAATTGGATACAAATATTTAAGAAGATATAGTTTTATCTGACTCAGTATTGCGTCATTCTTATAATTCTTATGGAGACAGGTGTGGCAACCCTGTTGCAACGTAGATTGTTTTTCTAGTTCACCTGGCACCCGGCGTTTCGGTTTTATGACTAGCTTTTGCCCGCGTCTTTCCAGCTTTTAGTTATAAATATAGTTACCTTTTTAAATTTATAAATAAATAAATGTCTGGGGCAATTAACACCAAGATGATTTGACACCAAATAAAGCCGTTCCCGTAGTAATATCGAGAAATAGTTTTTTGGTCACAAATATAATATCGTGGGCGTAAGAATTAAAACTATCTATCAAACTTACTTTGCAAACTAATATGCAGAATAAAAATTGTGTTCATTTTAGTATTTCAGTAGTAAATCAGTTTTTTATTATTCCCTATATCCATTGAGGGTTCGAGTTTTAAATTTCAGCTGATCTATTCGACGAGATGACTATGTGGCGGATTTGTGGTGGCTTCAAGAATGTTAGTCCGTCAGTAACAAAGCTGAATATAATTGAAATTATTTACTGACGTTTAAAATTCATCCTATATACTCATAAATAAAATGCAAAAATACTTCTGTTTGTCACGGTTTCAAGCCTAAGCTGCTGAATCAATTTTAAATGTTTCTAGGTACAGAAATAGATAAGCCCTTAGGACATCTTTCATAGTGTAGCATTTGTCCACGTGGCAGAAATCGCTAGCAAAACTAAGTTTTTTAATAAAATAAATAACTTACCGACCGATACAAGGACCACAAGTCCTGGCGCCCCGAAAGCCAAGGAGTAGCAGTCTTTATCTCCAAAGCAATGCACTTCAGACCGCAGTATCGGCGATATGGTCTTCGCTATCAAACTCCCTGTGCATAGGTTGAAGTATAGTATACTGAAGTAGATAGCCAGATGGTGTTCTTGCTCGGGGAGTCTGAACTGGTCTCCGCCGAAGGCTGTGACGCAAGGCTTTATTCCGCCAGTGCCTACTGTTATCATGAACAGGCCGAGAAGAGTGCACAGCCTGTAATGAGAATTGTACAAGTATGACGACACAATTGGCACAGTGCGCTAGCACGGTTTCTCGCCTCGACTTACGTAACGTCCCGGGTTCCATTCCCGGTCGTGTCAATTAAGGAAATGATCTTTTATTAATTGGCTTAGGTCGCGGTATTTATCCCTACTTCGAGACCATGACAAGAGGTGTGTTGTCTGGTGCACATTTTTATATATTTTAAACTTATGCGAAAGTAGTAAGCCACTACAAAATAGTTTTTTTTCAACAATTCAAATCATACATAACGAGGAAAAGGATCAAAGTTTTTTGGTCAGCGCATCGGGGAACAGATTTTTAGGATCGATGTTTCCAATTTCCTTTCCAGTCCACCAATGCGCTGATTGGTCCGTAGTCTCAAATCAGGTAGGGGCCATATATTTATATTTTTTGTGTGCCTGGGTGTTAATATCTACAGAGGGCCTAGCCAAGAGCAACACGCCACGACGATTTCTACAATAGAAATCGTTTAAATGTATAGGGATGACATAAGCGCCAGTGACAACTTATGACGTGGCGTGTTGCTCTTGGCTAGCCCCCAGGTATGGGTGTTGTAAGACTTACATTGTTCCATTGACTTACTTGACAGCTAAACTCAGCTCATTGTTCTATAGGTGTCAAACCTATTTATCAATAAGCTGGGTTTAGCTGTCAAGGTCTTGCTAAAAGACGATAAAAACAATATAAGTATAAAGTAGTTAGCCTATATGTACGGACCAACTGCTGAGCAAAGGTATCCATAATTGAAATGGTGATGACCAACCCTCATTTGGCCAGCGAGATGATAAGCTAATACCAGTACATTGATCACAAACTCGGGTATTCCAAAAAAACCCAAAAACACACTTATCCCGACCGATATTTGAACCCTAGACCGGATTTATTATGGACCGAGTCCTGTTACCAACCGTCCCTTTAAGATGTAACAATATAGAGCAATGGTTTTAAACAGGCTTGATAATGTGGAGTAAAATCATTCTCATTTTGACTCTTAAAGGAGGTTACCATTAGATACGATGGATAAATTGTCATAGAGATGAAATCGAACAATTTTTAAAAATGGAATCTTAGAATAATAACGTATAGAAGGATAGTCTTCATACAACCGCCCCGTGAAAAATGAAGTAATTGGCACTAATCCGATCCGCACATGCGTGACTATTACTTGCTTGCGTGCGGCGCGCTTTGACATTAAACATTGCGGAGCTGTAATGAACACTGCAAAGCGGTCCGTTTGAAGCCATTTATGGCTCCAATTAAGGTGCTTCAAAATGGACGCGCGGACTTGGTTTCTATGTGTAATTATTCTAAGAATGTAATATTTCACTCAGTCTACGAACCTGGCTGGCAGTCCCAAGTGGGGTATGGCCGTGACGGCGACTAATGCGTTACCAGCAGCATACACAAACATCATGTACAGAATAGTCCTGCGAATAAAGTATATCACTGTAGGTATGTACTTAGCTTCAAAATGCTCAACGCCAAAGCCGAACAAAAATGGAACATGTGAAAAACAGTTTTTGCCAATTAACTAACTGGACTTTGTAGGTTTCTAAGATAGAAAACTAGAAATAAACTAACTTCGGACCATTATAGCCAGCTGGGCAAAGCAAGGAAGTAATGTGGAGTGGGGGGTCGGGCTGTCCGAACTAGGCTGAGTTCTTGCGAAACCGGTTTTTCCGATTTTCCCCACTCGAACTACTTCCGTCGCATATGTTTTAATCTTGGCACAGCTCTGCCAGCGGGTAGTGTTTTAACAAGTATTGGGTTCTACCTAAACCCGACAGCTAGCAATATTTATACTATTAAAATCCTACCTATATTTTCCTAAATAGTTGTCAGCGACAATCCCCCCCACGATAGGGAAGACATAGACAAAAGTGCTGAAGACGTGGTACGTTTCTGTAGCTCCGTCGTCCGTGTAGCCGAGCTTGCTGCGCAAGTACAGCGTCAGGAATGCTGGAACATCAGTACAATTCAGTACCCTCACCACACGAGTAAATAAACGGAATAGAGCGAAAGCTTCAACAAACGCGCTGCTGTGACAAGTTCACTACTACGCGTGTGTGCCTGAGCCCTACCTTGACCACTGGCCGAGCCGGTATAAACCGGTTTCACTTTTATGCGACGAGGCCGCCATTGCTTACGCGAGCACGTGCGGTGTACAGCGCGGGTGTTGCAGCATTGTCTCTGTTCCGTTTAGAATTTTAGATGACAGTTTAGACACAAATTACGCTTGCGGCGCGGCGCCTCTGATAGATAGTCCGCTTAGAACAAACCCGTCATTTTGATCACGCACACAGACACAGTGAGTTTACAGTGATGCGGCCATTCGCACTGTCGCGAGTGTTATGGTTTTTGTGTGTGAGTGCAATTTTACACATGATGTCTTTTGTTTTTGGCCGGTTCTGTCATGTAGGTATAACCTAGTTACATCATTTTAAAAATTCTGAGCGAAAACAGTAGTAGCCCTGGGCAGTCACGTAAGTTGAAGAGAAAGGCGCGGTCCTTCTGTAAACTCCTTATTTTGTGGTTTAGTTTAGGATTCAATGCTGTTCCCAGGAAAAATTATAATAATCTATTTTCATTCCTGCGCCGCCGAAGCTCAACAGAATAGTTATATGAGAACTTACCTCGCATGCCCGAATACGAGAACCGTTCGCAGAATTCTGTCAATATGATGAATGCCACTACAGTTGGGAACCGATCCTTTACCTGGAACAAGCATGAAGTTGGAATTATAGTACTTATACAAAATGATGACATTCAATAAGAGCCCGAAACCTATTTCTTTCACATAAGTAGGTACTTAGTTTTTTGTTTTCACATAATTCGATTTCAGAATCGCATCTAACAACTCTAATTTGAAAGAGCCTGACGCATAATCACTAAGTTATCACGTTCGCATCACACTTGTAGACAGAATGTCGTCTAAAGAAACACAGATATGTATTCTCGGTAAAACATATATTTATCTTTGATTTCTACATGTCCGCAGATAGACTTAGAGCGATGGTAAAGCAATTCATTCAAAACAAGTTGAAATGTTTTCTAGTCATTAATCTAAAGGTAAATTATACTTAAAATAAATAATTATACATTATATTGCTATAATGTTATTTAATGTAATGTGTGTAATATTTTTTTGAGTAAAAAACGAAATACTATGTTACTTAGGGGGAATGACAAGAACAGAAATACGTCTTTTCAAAGGTTGTGGGTACAGTCAACCGCCAATATAAGTGATGATAGATCAAACTCCCAAAATGGTTTTATGAATGAAAGCTGCATAAAAAATTATCACCTGTAAGCATAGAGCCATTATAATAATGAATATCTCGTTTATATTCTTTCTAATAGAATATGCTTTATAGTTTCCGTAAAATCATCAATTTTGACGCGGTAATTTATCACTCAGTTTTGCTTCCTGACTGTAGGTACTATACATTAAAAGGGAGTTAATGAAACTGAGGGTATATTCAGTTAACGTTTAGTCTCGAGGTGCAAACTGTACTTTTCACTTTAAGTGCGAGAAAAATAGTCAATTTAGTACAAAAACATCTATTAAATATCACTTAACAAAATAAAAATCACAAACAATTTAAAACATAATTATGGCGCCACCATGGAACTAAAATTCTCAACATTTAGCAATGAAGATGATCCACACTCCACAGATAATAGATATTTACTAGCTGTTTGAGTTTGTCTATGTCACATGAAGTAAATTAAAAAACTAATTACTTTTTACTCCCTAGAGACTAAAGTGGTCACTTTAGTGTTGCTTCGTATTGGCGTACGTTTAGAACATGAGAAGTGAAAAATTATTTCGAACCACTTGAAGAACTCTTTCAGAAAGCCTATGACCTCATCCCACAATTCTAAGCTTCCTCGCAGACGGAATTCAAGAACAAGAAACTCAACTTTGCTACAATTTTTTTTTGCAACAATTAATCACAATTAACCAGGTGATTTCTTATACCGTAAGGAAAATGCTAAAGTATCCTCAGTAGATCATTTTGATACTGCCTGAATGAAAAATAAGAAGTCAAAATACTTAATGAACTTTTTTTAGGCGCGTACAAGCACGAGATTTGCCACACACGCTACTCGTGCGAGCGTTGACACATTTTCTAAGCTTGCATGAGCGCGAATCGCTTACTGACACCACTGCCGGTTTGACCAAATACGCATACACAATAAGCCCGTGTACGCGCGTTTGTTCTTTTGAAGCACGAGATGTAGCACGCGGGTAAGCGATTACTCCAAAGCGACCGTATACGCGTGAGATAAGACGCTAGTCTGCAACCAAACACACAACACAACAACAATTATTTTGATTTTTAGAGAATTTTGACATTTCAAATGTGCTTCTTTGTAAAAGCTTCAGTTAATAAATGATTTTTTACTTTACTTTACTTACTCATACTTTGAAAAAAACCTCTCTTAAAGTAAATGTTACTCAAAAAATAAACTCTTAGAAAGTGTCTACATCAGTATGGCAAACCATTTGCCTCTACGTTACGAGTATACATTATCATCTGGGCTATCTTTCAACAAATAGAGGTAGCTTATCGCAGACAAAAAACAGTACGCACCGGTTTCTTTCCACCTCTATCCACCACTGCACTACTCTCACCCATTTTGTGTGTCACTGATCAAATCGTAAACAGAATGGCGTGGAATATTAATAAATTAGTCCTTTATATCTTTTATTTCTAAACACGCGCATTGTAACAACCCCGGCGTATCATTGGCTTAAATAGTCACCCTCAGAAGCAAACATTATGAAGACTTATATAAATAGCTACTATCTTGATGTAATGGCATCTGTACACTCGCCGAGACACCCCGAGACAGTAGGCAGATTGCGAGAGTGAACATGGTAGCTCTCGCCTCTCGTCTCGGGCTAACTCCTTTTTGCTGTGCCCGACAGGGTCTGTAATGATCTAAGAACTTTTTTAACATCTTTCACTACACATTATGGAAATGCAATAACATCATTGAGTATTGAACTCGCCCGCTCTCGCTCCTGTGTAGGTTTTTGGGCCCAAGTCAAAGGGTCTCGGCACGTCTCGCGAGTAACGCCGAGAGCATTGATGTACACTTCGGCGTGCTTCAGTGCACAGCGAACAACCGCACTGAACACATGAGTAGACGTAGTTGTCTGCATGTTGTCTGTGCCATAACGAACAGCAACGAATTATGTGGAACAAAATAAATACCTAAATCATAAATCTACCTCCACCTATGAGAATAGAGATGAGTACCGATTGTTTCAAAAGAAAATACAAAGATGTCTTATTAAGAAAACAACTTGCTGCGGAAGACCTTAGCAGTGGGTATTGAAAATTACTGCTCCTGAAAGATCATTTTAAGTAACCACAAACAGCCACAAACACAAACACACATACACACGCTCTCACACACCCAGACTCACAAACGCACGAGAGTCCTGTTTAAGTTTTTAAAAAAAATGTATTTTGATTAGATTAGATTATATTTATTTCTCTCTTAGTACATAATTACAATATATTTTACATTGAATGTCAGATATAAGAATTTGTATTAAGATCGTCAACAATATAGTAATAATAATAGCATGCATAGAAATGTCAAGGTTAAAAAATAAAAAAAATAAATGCAAATTACAAATTCAAAATCATACAATAATAATATATTGTATTTGTTTAAGCCCTCATGTACTAATTCTCGTGTAACACCGACAGAGATCCTAGGTACAAGCTGAGCCAGGTGGCTCAGCTTGTGTTGACCCATAAAAAATAAAACACAGAAAGCAATTGGAGGTCCAATTGCTTTCTGTGTTTTATTTTTTATGTTCATGATGATGTTTGTACCATTGAAAGTAATAAACGCATTTTTATTATTTATTTATTATAAATCATTTTTATTATAAATCTGGGACAATTTACAACCAGATCATCTGACACCAAACTAAGCAGAGCTTGTACTATGGGTGTCAGAGATTGATAAACATGCTTAAATAGATAAGAACACACAGACACACAACAAACACAAATGTTCGTCACATAAATGTTTTTCATGGGGCTCGTGGGTAGGGATCGAACCCACAACCTCCGGTGCTAAAGGCAGGATCGCTGCCATTGCCCCAACCGGCCAGTCATACAGTGAAAGTGAATTAAACTTCTCAGAAATATTTCAAAACAGAACCCGTATTTAGGATGCATAGTGACTATCCACTTTCTTCTTTTACGCCACTTTTATTTTGTATGATATGCGTGTACATTACTGTACATATAAAAAATATATAATAATTGATAGCGCATAGCGTAACTGCGGAAGAATGTCCATCCTCTCGGTAATAAAACCGCTAGTGTGAGAACACGATAGTGTACATGGCAATCACTCGCTGATAGGCCTCGCGAGCGAGACCTCTCGGCGAGACTTGACGAGAGTACTCGTTTGAGAGTGTACAGCCGCCTTAATGTTTGCCACGTATACATTTCCTACGTATTTTGCACTAGTATTGTTGGTTGGCTATTTATACTGTACGGTACACAGTATAAATCCGAATCCAGAAACGACAGTTAAAGTTGAGCAAACCTCTAATGTATACCTGTCCCTTTCACATCTACCGACATGTGTCAGGATAGCATTAATTTGAAGGGTGCTCAGCTGGATTAGGGCGTTAGTGGGTTACTATAATGAGAAAAGCTTTTGACGTGAAAACAATTGGTAGAATTGAATATACAGTATGAATGAATTACTGAATAATTGTATTCAAATAAAGTAATGTATTTCAATAAAAATACTATTTGCCCCCTGTTCAAGACCGTTTTTATGTTTCAGTATGAGTAGCCTTTTTTTTCAAATTTATAAATTTTTCAATTCCTTCAACCAAATCGGACGACTAAGAAATGAATAAAAAAAAACTGTGTTTTGTCTAAGTAAACTGATAATAAAATTAAATTATGAAACAAACGTAACATTCCACTTCATAACATTAGTTCGTGAGTATGTACTTGCCTTATCATAGCAAACAGATCAAACATAAGGCAAAAGACACCTATTTATAGAGACAAGTATACTAATTATTTGATGACGTGGAAGGTTATTGAATGGAGATTGTAAACAGGAAGATCAAATATAGTCTGTATCTACGTTGTAAAAAAGGGAGGAGATCTGAGGCGGGTAAACATGGATGTCTATCAATCAATACAAATTATAATTATCAAGATTCAAATTTAAATTAGTACTCTGATCTGCTCAGGGGATCCGTCAAAGATTCCAACATGAAAGTATCATACTCAGGCATCGCTATTACGAGTATTCTAGTGCTATCCTATACATACATTTTAATTATTTGAAACAGCCAAAATGACAGAAAAAGTCCTGCCATTTGAAAATGTTACAAGATCTTAGATTACAAGAAGCTTATCCATACTTATAAGTACTCAAAATAGAGATTGCGTTATTGTCATTTTAAGGTGGGATGATGGCAATCACAGTAACTTTGTTTTAGAATCTATTTCGCATTTCATTCGTATCAAAAACCCTTACTAATACAGTGATTCAAGATTTTGTCTTTTCTTATAAACCAATGTGGTGTAAAAAAAAGAAATGTAAAGAATGAAAACAGTGACATTAGATGCTAGATCGAATGATGCACATTTGCTTGTATTCACATACTATACCATCTTAATTTGCTCGTTTTGAAAAACAGTGAGTGTATTCGAGTACATATTGTATTCGAGTAATTTAGTTTATTTATTTTTCTGAACTGCTATACTGCCTTTAAAACTGATTGGCTTTGGATACTGAAATAATTTATCAATCCCATTACGCCTGTTTGCATTTTAAAAACCGAAAAGAAATACTTATTTCCAAATAAGTAATTCAACTGCAAACCTACCGTTTGATCTAAGCATTTTCTTCGCTGCTTTTTCCGATAGCTCCTAACAACCGTGGTCACTTCGAATAACCTTATCTCCAACAAATAGCCCAGCACGAGTTTTCAAAGGGCGGTCTCGGATGATTGCATTTTCCGCTAACCGCCCGGTAACAGGATCTAATGCAAGGTTGTCCAAGGCAGATACTTTTGTGGGCGAATAGGGTTTTTGACTATATCATCAGATTCTAAAAATAATAAAATATAATCAAAAAAAGAGGCCCTACAAAAACTTTTTGTACGTTTACTTATGTTCAATTCATTTTATGGCCCTTCAAACTTGGGTGAGAACATCCATTTTTGGAAGTGTTAGTAAATAAAGAAACTATACCATTCGATAATGTACACAATTTAAAGCAACTTTTGTTAATAAACCATATTCATGAACGCAAAGTTTAATATACTTAGCTGCCGAACAAATGATGTGCAGAACGCAAAGAAATCAACCGCAAATGACGTCATTTGCCGCTTGCAGTTTGTAGGGAGCGTTTTCGGCAAGTCCAAAAACGTTTCGAAATATATTTTTACCAATGTTTCTATTTTTGAGGGTCTTTCGATAAACCATCAACAAAATAAATTGTCAGATACCCTATTCAAATTACGATATAAGCTGCAGAACCGCAGAAATAAATATTTTCAGTTTTCACACAAAACACTAAGAGTAAACTGATACGGTAATTTTATTTGCAAATGGTGCCATGCAAATAAAAATTGTGATGTAAAGAGTGATACTTCATCCATTTCACCTATTTTGGAGCACGGTTTCCCTCCTTGACTTACATAGTGTCAACATCGAGCCAATTCATGAAACGATCTTTTCTAAATTGGCTCGGCGGTGTTGTCTGGCGCATATTTATATATTATACCAAACATTATATACTTTGCGCGATATTTTTCACAGATGAGTATTAATTATTATAATAATATGCATAGTGGGCCGCACAAAAAGAAAGCAGCGAGCCGTTGTTTGGACAGCACTGCTCTGAGGTTAAAGAAAGTTGAGATCATTTCGTCTATGTCTCGGGTGGCAACATTGCTTTATTTTCCTTCACATCCGCAACTTTTGTGATGGGATTTGCTTTAAAGGGTTTCATGTTTCGTTGTTGTTTTCGCTTAACAGAATAGGTACTAGAAATGTATTGGTTTATTTTTGGAAACCGTAAAACAAACCAGCCAGTAGGCGTACAGCAAGCTTACAAAGTGAACGAGGCTGTGTTATTTCAACAAAAAACTCTTCTTTCCTTAAACCGGGTGAATATTTATACCGTATAGAGAATTATAAGGCAAACTAAAATAAATACCTGGAACTAATTACACCAAGATCATCTGACCCCAAACTAATAAAACAAACATACTCAGTATTTGAAATATAAACTATCTTATTGAATATTAAAAATTATAATAGTATATTTTATATCGAGGGACTAAACGAAGCCATTACACTTGACAAAAGTTCTGAAATTTTCGCGGTCAGTTTTTTTTAGAACTGAACCAGTCACAGATTAACAATTTAAAACACATAACGCCACCTTCTTTGCGGACAAACCATGGAACTAAAACCCTCAACATTTTCGCAATGAAAATGGTCCACACTCCACAGATAATAGTATATTTTTACTGGCAATTTGAGTTTGTCTACGTCACATGAAGGAAATTACTTTTTACTCCTTATTGTCTAAAGTGGTCACTTTAGTCCCGCTTCGTTGGGCTGTATTGGCGTACTTTTAGAGCATGAGAAGTGAAAGCTAACTTTAATATTAAGCATAAAGTGAAATGGTTCTTGTTACAGAAGGGCTACTACTAGATACTTACTATTACTTACTACTACTTGAATATTTGTCTGATATTTTTGAGTCATTTTTTTTTGTTCCATCTACTATCTGACATTCATATTATTTATAATTGATTGTAGATGTAATAATATTTTTATGCCTCGTGACTTGAAATGAATCTGTAATGATATTTTGAAATTGTAATTTTTTTTATATTGCCCGACGGGATGACCTTACTCCACATGAGGCTAACAAGCCCAGTCATTCAAACGAATCACTGGGCTGGCCATCCTCACCTTGAAGGCCTGCAGAAATGGCTTTTCACGCCCCGCTTGAAGAACTCGGGACTATAAGAGGATGGAAACACATGTGCTGGAAGGGCGTTCCACGTCTGGATGATACGACAAAGAAATGAGTCACCGAACCTTTTAGTTCGGGCCAACAAATGCTGAATTGTGTGTGGATGACGCCGTAGTTCAGCACGCATGATGCGAGAGTGGAAAAATGAGGGTGGAATAAGCTGGAATAACTCGTCAGAGCATTCCCCATTGTAGAAGCGATAGACAACACTTAGCCTGGCAATGTCTCTACGCAATTGGAGAGGCTCAGGGGTCAAAAAAATAATATTTATGTAAGTTTTGAGTGTAATTTAGTGTTTTTAAATGTTTTTTGCATGCCGAGTGGCCGAATATGGAGATACTTATCATATTTATAACATCAAGTTCCTATGATTCGCCAATAAAGAACTTTAACTTGGACTTTAAAAAAAGGAATTCCATCTGATTTTGTACAATTATCTTGATATTTTAATAAACCACTTTTCAACTTGAATAATAATACTGAATATGCCCTATTACTTGCCTTGCGGTGTATATAATCACCAGGCATTATAAATAAGTAATTTAACATAGACAAAGTTAATACAATTTAAGGAAAACTATTAGGAAATTAGTTATTATCCGCCTCCAAATTTTGCAGAGAAATAGCCATTCGTGTCAGTCAGTTTGTAGATAACTCCACTCACAGCAGTCGTTTGATGGATGAATCGGCCAACCATTAATATCAATAGACACCGGATCCTGTAAGCAATCGTGTCCGTCCCTGGCCCTTATTTTTCCAGGGAAAATAGGTCGATCGATTCAATTCGGTTGTCTAAACTCGAACAGAAGGATAATCGCTTATTGTGTACCGAGCGGATAATAATTTACCCTGTATGTTTAGCAGCTGTGTCCTCAGGCGGCTCCTTTTTCGCAAAAAAGAATACAGGTACACATATACATATGAACGGCTTCGCCCACGTAAACTAAATTTTTCTGACTAACGATATTATTGTATAAAATCTTTATAATTTGTAGCCTGGTGTTATTCTAATGTATGAGCTGTATTACTGTTGAGTTTCATCCAAATCAGTTTTCTAGATTTCGCGTGAAAGAGTAACAAACACACATACATACACACGATCAGTAAGATTTATTTAAAAAATATTTTGCTCCTAAAAAACTGTCTCAATTTTTTTAACAATGTAATTATTTTGCCTTAGTACAAATAGACAGACAATTCAGATTCATTAGAATAAAATATCGTCGGGGTTTGGGGTTTGAACGTCTTTACTAAGCTTTTTATAATATTAATGGTGCGTTTACTCCAAGCGAGCGAAATTTTCTTTGTATAACTCTGTTTAAACCAAAAAGAGAATTTGAGAGAGAGAGGGGATAGAACGAGCATTCGCTCGCTTGGTGTAAACGCACCGTAACATCGGAGACTTACGAGAGTGAACGGTTCAAAAAACAGTGTCAATAAAGAGAAAGACTGAGCACTGTTATCGTTACATATTAACACCATAATATTAAAGAGTTCTTCAGAACAAAACCCGTTGTATAAGCGGTAGAACACGCATAGGTTGACGACGCGATTGGCGTAATGCATTAGGGCACGGCTTTTCTAAATTGACTCGGGTCTGGGTGTGCTGGGAGACGCCCCTGGTTTAATTCAAGGTCTGGTACCTCGTAACAAAGGGATATATATCCTAACTACAAGTTATGTGTTGTCAGGCGCATATTTATTATTTATTTCATTTATAGGTGAGCAGTCTCTCCTTAATACCGTTTTTAAGTAACTTGATAGCTTGATATCGCACTGCTGGTTACTGGTATGATTGGGCTTTGATGAACTGTTCTTAAAATAATTTAAGATTTTTTTTCCCTTTGAACAAAAATGCCGATTTTGATAAAAACCTCTCAATTGAGTTTTGATTATTTACGTGGAAAAGTACAAAAGAAACAACATGGAATATTTTTCGGGATCAGAGGCGTGTTTGTTTTCTTAATCAATCATTGAGTACAGTCAACCGTCAGTATCTGCCGATATAACCTGAGCTCTCATTGCTATGAACTCGCATACTGCGCGCGGACCGCCACGAAGTCCACAGTGCTATGCTTGCTTTGTTTCACTGTACAATTTGTCTGTCTTACAGGATGTTAGAGGAAACGGGATTGAATAAGATGTTATTATTACAGCGGATTTAGTCGTCATAGCATCTTTTCGACTCATTGTTGATGTTCGGGATACTAAGGAAAATCATTATTTATTTGATTTTGACAGATTTTTATCATCAGAGTTTGCAAAAAAATGTTATGATTAAACCATACCAAAAAGCTTAAAAAGGCATATATTTAGCATGAGGTCTGTACGTTTTCACCAGAGATGTGCGAGGAATGGAAAACATGGAAACAAATTAATCATCGAATTCACTGGAGTGAAAGACTCCCATATAAGCATGCTTCCTTGATCTGTGTGAAGCCTTTAACATGGTGGCGTACGAGTATAACATTTGTAAAAAGCTAAGTAGCATTAACTTCTCGCTCAAACTATTTAACATCATCAAGTACCAACAATGTATTGAAACGTGGTTCCATTTTCTGTTCCGTACTGCCAGTAATTAACGTATCACATCTGCATCGTTACTGCTTCGTTACCGCGTCGGGCACCGCTTTTAAACATGTTACTCGTATTTCGCAACAACTATTACCGCGAGTGAGGCGCTGCTTTTCAATTTTTGCTGTCTTTTTATGATGTTTTCGTAGATACTATTTCATTGTTTTAATCGCGATTTGTTTATGGTAGACTTTTAGGTATAGATCGTAAATAAATACTAAACCATATTTATGTCCAGTTTGTGTATAAATAAGAACAGATTCAAAATTATCTTAGATATAAACGGTATTTTTCAAAAAATATATTATCGATTGACTTTTTTATAATAATTTCTACGATAGAGATGGTCTCTAAAATGAAAGCATTTTTAGCTTAGGTTTATTTTGGCAGAATCATAATGTGGAAAACATATGCTATGAAAAATCCCTAAGTAAATACAAATATAAAAGAATATATAAAGGTTTTAAATATTTTTTATTTTGACTGAGACAACAATCCATTGCGTACACTTTTGTTTTAGTTTTGATATCAATTCATGCAACGAAGTGTAATGGAGTCTGTCTACACCAAAGCTGCTAGCATAAGTCGCCAGGATGTATCGGTAGATCGCTGGCATAGGTGTGTAGAGTCCTTAGGATCCTTCTACTAATTTGACAGCTACTGTAAACGAGATCACTGTGTGTAAATGTGCCTCACTAATACCATTTTCTATTTAATTCATATTGCCGTAACCTGCCAAGAGACCACGTTTAAACGTGTTAGTTCGCAACAGCCATTATCGACTGATGCGACGCCATTCAATTATTGCCGCTCGTGTTCTAGACGCTAAGGTTACAACACCGCTAACCATTTTATAATGAAAGGTTTTTAACTTTTAATGGTCAAAATGTTAGTCGATCGTTTTTTTAAAACTTGTAGAGCCAGATTCTCTTACATGTATATCAAAACTTAAAAGTTCAGTTTTTAACAGAACTAAATCATTTACGAATAAATCAAATATGCGTGTGGAGAGCGTCGGATCGTCGGGTCCCGAGTTCAAGTCTGGCCAGAACCAAAATCTTTGTGTTCATTGTTTAATTTCCGACTAACTCTCCGATGATGGAAAAGATCGATAAAAAATTAACCGGGATAGCGGATGAAGTGTTCACCACCTACCACGTTGGGTTCTAATACCATTGGTGAAAAGTGGGCTTCTGAGTGTTCCGTTCACCATGACGGCAACAATCACTTGCCTTTGACTACCCCGTTTGGGATAAAGTCGTGATGGTATGTTATGTTATGTATACTAAGTGGCGTATGTTACTCGTATGTTTCTTTATTTATTGCTAATTTACTGGTATTATAAACGTTTCATGTGTAATTTTGCATTTTAACACACTTTGCACTGAGTGCAATTTTATTAAATTATGATTTGAATGTGTCCTTTGAATAGGCCTAAGTAACCTACAAAACTTGGAATTTCTTGCTAAGTACCTACTAAAAATGTTTTGCTCCATAAAACCGATCTTAGAAAAATGTCAACGAAATTATTGGTAAAGCATCGGAGCGCGTCAAAGCGATCAATCAAAACTGTTTTTAGCAGAAATTTGTCGTACAGGCGGCCGGTCTGAGGGTGATTGAGGTGAGGATTAGGGTTTCAAAAGTTTCTTGCAGGGTCGGTAAAGGAAAAAAAGGGCATTATCTTGAATATCCTTAACAGACGCGGATCTCTGTACAAAAGTGATGCCCTGTCTGTTTGTTGCCACGTTTATATCGGCATTTCTTCATCAATGCATTAAAAGACATGCCACTGCATATGTGACGGGTTTTTGTATGGACGGGACGGGACAGGAAGTTTTGGAGATATCGTTTCATTTATCTACATGAAGGACATACGTCACGGAGTCACGGACGGGACGGTTACGTGGCACTTTGTATGAAACGAACTTCCCGTCCTGTCCTTTCTATATAAAAACCCGTCACGTATGCAATGGCCTAAATTTTGTATGTATAAGCTTCTCTTTTTAATTATGTCTTTCAATCGTCGCTCAGTGAATAAAAGTTGAGGAGACTACTTTCAATTCAATCAAATATCTTTATTATTAACTATTACTCACCTTTATAATTTAATTGTCAAATTTAAATTTAGACACATTAAATTACAGGCTATTCACCAAAATAATTGTAGTAAAATTGTATTGCTGAACGCAAATTCTGAAAACATGAAACCTTACCGGAAAGGTATTTGCTTACCTATAGAACATTATATTGTGTTGATTTACTAAGATGAAGAAAACACATTAACGAAACGGCTCGAAATTCCACTCGATACCTAGAAACGGTTGAAATTGTCTAGATTTTGTGTCTTTCAAAATTTTAACAAAAAAAACCACCTTAAAAAATAACTATTCCAAAACAAAACACTAAACAGTAAAAACATAATTGCGTATTCTTGTAAAACTTATACGATAATATAATGTAGGTACAATCATTGTTATTGTTGTAGTCGGTGTCAGCCAATGTAGGTTTATAAGTACCTACACACATAGGTACTTAAACGTGAGATGTAAAAAATAGGTATATTTCCTTGGCTGACACCGACTCCTGTTTTGTTTTTTTGAAATTTAGTTTTTTTTTTAGTTTTTTTTTTATGTTAATTAAAATGGAACCACACGGAAAGCGCCAGCTTTCAAATATGAGATAACAAACATCCTCCGCCCTTTTTTGAAGTCGGTTGAAACAAGTAAGTTTAACTTCGTCTGTTTTGAGTGAACTATGCATTTTCGTAGACTAACATTATACATACCTCATTATTAACATGACTGGCGTATATTCTGCCGACATATACGGCACTCCACCGAATCTATTACATTGAATCATATCTCGTTTGCTGTTAGATCCTACTTGGCCCGCCGTCATGGGACTTTGGATGTAATGCTGTTCGGATTAAGGGTTGTGTTTGGGTTGTTGGTATGTGGGTTGTCACGTCGCCGGTAAGGGCTTGTGTCGGTGACAAATAACTGCGTTCCGTTATCGACGCAACTAGGACGGCCAATCTATCACGCTGTATCAGGCTGCCTATGGAGTAGTGTTACTGCGAGATTGTCGATAGTTAGTAGTAAGAGCAGTTACAAAACATATTGATGTCTAAGACAAATTAGAAGTTTAGTTTCTAAATTACAATATAAATACGACCGACTTGGTGTAATGGTTAAGAAGTTGGCTACTACACCAGAGGTCGCGGGTTCGATCCCCGCACAGTACAAACATTTGTGTGCATGAACATGTCTGTTTGTACTGGTCTGGGTGTCTCCTATGTATAATAAGTATGTATTTACAAAAGAAAATGTATTTAAGTATGTTTATCCGTTGTCTAGTATCCCATAACACAAGCTTTAATTAGCTTACTTTGGGGCTAGATGGCGCTGTGTGGAATAATGTCCAGGGATATTTATTTATTTATTTATTTAAATTATTGTCCAATATCACGACCTTTATCTAATGTTTGATAGTTCTCGAAAAAATTGCGTTTTATGGTGTCCATCAAAAGTTAAAATCGATTGTTCTTCATAATTTAGAAATATGCTGCAAATAAAAATAAAATTGTACTAGTTACTACAACTGCCGATATAAATCAGTACGTTTACTACGAGTTGCCACTCTATATTTACATTATCGTTCGCGTAAAAAAAAAGTATTGGGATGACAGTTGACATGACATGACAATGTCAAATCCCAATACATTTTTTTACGCGAACGATGATGTAAATTTAAACTGGCAACTAGTGGTAGACGTACAGATCTATGGCTCCAAATATTTTTGTCTGTGTAATCTATTAATCCTAGACAACATCATATAAAGTAGTTTTTAATGAAAAATTATGCCTAGAACACTTTTTTCTAAATTCAGCCTTTTCTAGTTTGCCTATCTTACGATATGAAGTATGGGATTAAGAAATGTTAAATAAGATTAATATAGGCCGTTTACTCGTAATATACTGATATTTTTTTTGTTTTATTTATTTATTACCTAAACGATACAATTGATGTAATAAGAAATACTGATTTCTTATTACATCAATTGTATCGTTTAGGTAATAGAATATAAAACATTATTCTAATCGATAAAACGACATCCCTACTGTCTAAAACTCTAAATATAATACTCGGATATTCGCGACGCGACAAGCTTACGCACTGTGACGTTTTCCTCATGTTTCTGATGGATAAGTAATATATTCCATGTTCATTGAAACGCAAAAATATTTTTTTTTTTTTAGGATTTGAAGTCATATAAACAAACAACTAAATATAATTCGTAAAGTTGAACTCACTCAAGTACATCATTATTAATAGCAGAACGCTACTTGATAGCTCAATAACGCTTGCTAAATGCGGGTTTGTGAACACCACAAACCCAGTCTCTTCGGGAAAACCCGAAAACACTTTTCCCTACCCAGGCTTGCGGGGGAAGCTCTGCTGTTACTACACTGGCATTCTCGCTGGTAACTTATCTTATTAGAAAAATATGCCCATAACATGTGCATCAAGATATTTAATAAATTACCCGATAAGTTTAAGGATGAAAATATTAATTTACGTAAATTTTAAAGATCGACTAAGATATGGCTACTGAAAAATTGTTTTTATAGTTTAAAATATTTTTTATGAATACTAAGAATAATGTTGTTTTGTATTATATAGCTTATGTTATTCCATTTGTTAGTTGGTTAAAATAGGTTTTTTTTTAAAGTATGTGAATACGCTTGAAAAGGTAAAATTTTAAGATTCTTTCTCAAGAAACTGTAACTGCTAAATGCTGTGTACCCAAATTTATATTCACAATAAATTTCATTTCATTTTATTTTTCATTTCATTTCATTTCAATCAATTCTAAAGTACTTTTAGGCTTATGGTGAGATCGCAATGATTATGATGAAAGCTTGTGTCCCTAATAATATGAAATTGGATCACTATTAAAACTTGCAAAGTCATATTTCAAGGTTTTATCTGCATCATGTTAAAGTAGGCGTATGGCTAGCAACATTTTCGAGTTTTGAAGCCTAAATCTTGCCTCATGGAGCTGCTCCTACAATTTTAACTTTAAAATAAATAATTTCACTGTTTTTAGTCCTTGTTGTTTTTAATTATTACAGTTAACTTAGGTTATACTTCGTGATAAGTGAAAGCCTGTTAAAACTGCAATAAAAACTCGCAGAGAGCGCAATATCATTTAATTAAATAAAAGTTTTACCGCGGTAAGTGAGACGCTAAATTCCAGGAATTTCCTCTTGCGACCAGATTAGGGAGCATTCTGCCGGCACTGTGCGAAATATTCAGCCACTAAATGTGATTTCTGATTAAAATTTTCCGACTGTTAAACTTTGAAACAGGTAGATAAGCATACGGATGTTTGCCAGTCTGCCACTCACATTTTCTTAAAAACCTTAATATTCAAAGACAAATCTAGTACATCTCACACCAAGATACCAAGCAGAACTTAAGTATGGGAGTTGGAGACTTATAAACATATTTAAATATTTCGAAGTACATACTTAAATAGATAATAACCTAGACACAGAACGAATACAATACCACCTATCTCTTTACTTTCCAAGCTGTTGACATTGCTGGGGCCGTATTCAATTCAATTCAATTTTTATTTATTAAGATGTCAAGATTCATGGGTTAGTAATACAGATGACTTAAAAACTAATGTTAGAACTTAATAGCTATTAATCAATACAAATACGATTAATAAAAAATGAGACACTCTGCCCGGGCGAGTCAAGAACAAAATAGAC
The DNA here is from genome assembly GCA_947369235.1 of Udea olivalis. Lineage (NCBI taxonomy): Eukaryota > Metazoa > Arthropoda > Insecta > Lepidoptera > Crambidae > Udea > Udea olivalis. The sequence goes on from OX376353.1 coordinate 3,508,943, forward strand.
CTACTCGTATTTGACCATCACTCGGTTGAAACGTCTTAGCACAGGTGCGCTGAGGTCCTCAGCGACGACTTTCAGGATGCTGTTGTGGCTCCCCCGTACCCTCCTCATCAATGATGCGACTTTATTGCAAAATACCGCGTGGAAGCCGTCTGTGTGTGCCTGTGCGAACATTTCAGAGGCACTGCACCAGCGAGAAAGCCCCAACATCATCCTAAAGATGTTGTTATATTGGACGCGCAGGGTTTCTATGGATTTCTTGGTGGACGCCGTCCATTGGCCGCCCGTGTACAATCCCTGGCAGTACGCCTTAAAGAGCGTGACTTTAACCAGGTCCGTACAGCGGGCAAACCTACAAGCCAGCACGTTACCACGAACCACCAGAGCCCTGCGCTCCCTCTCTATATCTACGTTGTCTTTAAGGTCATCCGTAAGATAGTGTCCAAGATATTTATTTTGTATTACCATCTCTGTTTAGCTAGTCAAGTTAATTTCCTAAGCTGAGCGAATTTCGTCAGTAAATATCTGGCCTAGAGGATGCATTATGGACCGCTGACTGGCTGAAAATGAAAGATCATAATTAAGAAAATCGCTCGCTACGCTTAGTTTAGGAAATTAACTTCACTGGCTATAAGAGATGGTAATACCATGTAATACGGCCCCACGGCTCCTGGACGGAAACATGGGGAAGGGGGGAGGGGGCCAGAGCACTCCGGATAACGGCGGAAGGCTCACTACCTACTACGATGGGCTCTAACACCATTGGTGAAAAGTGGGCTTCTGAGTGTTCCGTATACCATGACAGTCAACATGCCTCTGACTTCCTCTTTTGTGATATAGCCGTGATGTTATGTATGTAGTTAAAAAAATGGTATTACAGAGTAAACATACAAAAAATACATAACTAATTGCATGTGGGCGTTTTCCTCATCAACCGTTTACATTTAACATTATTGTTTTTTACTGAAAATGTGGTCAGTTATTAAATATAAAAATGCGGGTTTTTCCAGTATGCTACGGAAAAATGTACACGAGTCACGATCATAAATTAAGATGGCGGAACGCATTTTTAGAATGCATTTCCTTTTGCCGTTCGTGTTATTCAAATTTTAACAAGAAATTATTTTAATCGCCTTGAGATAAGAGCTGCTTTGAATTTCAAAGTAGCTTTGTATTTGCTTGCTATGCATTAATTCGAGGAAAAGATAGACATTTTCATTTTGTTTGTATATGAACTATCGGTTTTCAATTTGCCGTCGAAAGGTGCCGGAACTTCGCGTCAAAATATTATGTTGGGCGGTGTTGGTTTGTTGTTTTTGTTTTCCGCCGAAACAGGGGGGGGGGGGGGTACACGAGTTAAATGAAAGGAAAAGAAAACTATATGTGGATTTGGTTTATTTACTGCACTGAAGCATGCAGTAAATAATATGCACCAGACAACACACCACTTGTCTTGGTCTTGAAGTAAGGATAAAATATCTTTGTGATACGAGGTACCGGACAAGAAATTAAGCCAGGGGCGCTTTCCAGCACACCCAGACCCAGACCCGAGCCAATTTGAGAAAATATTGTATTCTGTATTGACTCGACCGGGAATCGAGCCCGGGACACCACGGCAATCGAGGCGAGAAGCGTGCTACAGCGCACTACAATCATCGTGTCGTCAAAAAATACAGTAAAGTTGCACTGCTTAGTGCAGCCACTTGCAATTAGTTGAAAACGAACGGTATTAGTTATACCTACACCCTGTCCAAAGGGACTACTAATATAAAATGGTCCAATTGTAATTTAGTAACTTTGATAGTTATCGTATGTGTAACAGATGCACATCAGACCCCTGGTTTAAAACCAATTACCAGTTAAACAACACAGGCTCAAAGTGAAATTGGCACGGGGTAGTACGCGCAAGGATGCCTGCTACGACTGCTACAAGTAGCATACATTTATTCAAAAACTTCCCACCAACAGGAAAAGTAGGAAAATATAAATTCAGTGAAAGATTCAATAGACAAAATCGTTCACGTCATATAAAAACATTTAACACATCCAAGTACAAGTAAGATAATTAAGGAATTACGTTAACACATTGATTCTACCACAATAATGAACATAAAAATACAGTATGTGGCGTATACTACAAACGTACATACCTAATAGCCTATATGTCCTAAATCCTTAAATCATCCAATGTGGCCAGCTACAATTTATGGCTATCCGACAATCGGCGTAATGACCACCCACACGAGATGCGGGTATGACACACCCGGAAAGAACTTTGTCCGGGCGATTGAACCAGGACTATTGTATTTCGGTTTGACCGCCGATATCGGCAGCAGATAAAATACGTCTACTGCCAACAAAGACGTGTCGTGTGTTTTATTTTATTCATTAGTATCGTTGGAAAATTTAATGTTTAAAAAAAAATTGTATTCTCATATAATTTTTTTGCAAAGTTTCAAACGGTTAAAATCTTGAATTTGTCATCAGGTTTTTGCTATTTATTTACAACCTGTGTATCTAAACCGCCTTCGAAATTTACTTAAGTGTTCAGAAACATGAAAATCTGTGGAAAACTTAAGCCACCGACATTTTTGTTGATGAGGTAATAGGAAGCACATAAGAATTATAGAAGAACTGACCGCAGATCGGTACTGCAGGTTTCATTTCTGCAAATGTCGATGACCTAATAAACTTATTTATTTAGTGGCAGCCCTCAAAGCACAATGGCCCGCGAATTCGCGATTCGATTTATTGAATTTGAGCCGTTACCGAACTGGTAGTTTGGAAAGGTCACTGATTGGCCCGGCAGACTGGCCCAGAGGCGCCTAATGAGCGGGTAAAATCGTCAACTATACTCGTACTTGTTAAAGCATTAAGAAGTTGTAAATGACATAAGTAAGTGGGTTATAGTGTTTTTACATCCTCAAAGGCTTTTTTATGAAGAAAATGAAAACCATAGTTTAAGATTTCATTTTTTTCTCTTTGAACATTGTAAAATTAAGGTAGGTATAATATTTCCATACTAAATCTTTTGTACGGATGTACGTTTTTTAACAACGTCGCTGCCAACGAAATTCGGACTGGGTGATGTTTAACAGTTCCCGCCACCGATGAATACTTGCAACACCAGAGCTACTGTGAGCTGACTGGACTGTTAGTGCAGTGGTAGCGATCCTGCACTTAGCACCGAAGATCGTTGGTTTGATTCCCACCCATGATAAATATTCATTCATGTGACGAACATTTGTGTTTGTTGTGTCTGGGTGGTATTCTTTTTAAGCATGTATTTAGAAATATTTAAGTATGTTTATCAATCTGTGACACCCATAGTACAGGCTCTGCTTCTCTCGGTGTTATTTGTCCTAGATATTTATTTATTTATTTTATCATACGCACGTTGTTGACTGTGAGGGGCTACTTTTTCAGAAGAAGTCGTTTGCCTGATCCAACAAAAGTTGCTAAAACGGCCATAAAACTGTTATTTAGCTGCGGTTTTTTAGTTAAGTTTAAGTTACTTCGTTTAATACGCAATAAGGAATATTATTTATTGTATCTATCTAATGTAATGTTTGTTATACATATAGAATCAATAATGTGTAAACAAAATTAATGTTTTCAAATACAATACTACTTTATTCATTCGTTCATACATAAATAATAATTTGCTTTTGATTTATTAGTCGCAATTATTGAACAAACGACTGTAAAATAGGATAGCTGAAAGTGCACTTAAAATCCGACAGTCTTGGACATGTTCCAATACCACAGATCTCGCTGCTTTCCCATTGAGACCGCCTTTCGGAGATTTATGATCCTCTACGGAGGAATAAAGTTTCAAATAGCAAGCACTTAGCTTTAGGTAGTTTTGCGACATGTTTGGATCTGTTAACGCTAGTAATAGAGTTTATTATGTCAATACGAAGTAAAGTAAAATATTGTTGCGATGGACATCGCAACTATATTTTACTTTAAGCAACAGAGGGCACAGGCGAAGCAACAGGTACTTATAAGTTTTTTTTAATCTTTCAAGTATTTTCAATTTTGTAATCATAAATCAGAAGTGTCCGTGCCAATCTAGTAAGTGAAAATTATGTCTTAAATCATGCCCGGAATGTTTGTTGGTTCTTAGGCCAACTTGGCCATGGTCCTTCAAAACCAATTCTCCAAACCGTGCACATTGCAGCGGAGCGGAGGTTTTAAGCATTCCCATTGGTTAATAGTGGCACAACACTGCTCGGCTCCGCATTTCAAATAAACTCAAGTAAAAAATACCTACCTACAAAAAAAATCTAAAAATTGTCTATGCGAACCTTTAGATGCAAACAAAAAAATCAAATATATAAAGATTCTAGAGCGTTACCTTCAGATTTGGCTTATTACTCGTGTCGCTGGCTCAAAAACCATTTTTTGATGTATTGCATAACTTATTGAAATGCACAAAAGGCGAATCTTATACCAAAAATGTTGTTTATTGTCACCCATTCTTTTTTTATGGCCCATAAAACACGATAAATGAGGGCAAGAAAGGTTTCTTGACCCTTTAATACTTGAATAGCAATCATGGAAATATACTGCAGAAAGAAAGCAGAAGTAAAAAAGATAAACATTTATTTAGAGCACAACAAAAATAAAATACATAAAAAACAACAGTAAACTTTAAAATCGAATAATCATTACTTTTGCTATGCCGCTAAAATATTTAAATGAAAAGCAACTAAAGCGAATTAATTCGATATTTAAAATAAATGAAGTGGTAAAAATAAATAATTTATTAGGAAGGTTTCATCAGTCTGAAACCTAGCTCTGCTTTGATTAGAGTCAGAAGATCGCAGTTAAGGAGTCCCAGATAAAACAACATGATGTGATTTCTAACTATTTTGATATACCATCTCTTAATACAAGCTCATACACAGTACAAGCTATGCTTAGTTTGGGGTCAAATGATCCTGGTGTAATTGGTTCCAAGTATTTATATTTACTATTATTTCTCAAACTTTTACCCCCCGGAGCGCAGATGAATCGTTATGATCCTACAAAAACATTCTTAATTCAAGGTATACAACCGTTATTAGGTTGAGGATTAAATTGTTTTCCTCTAGGTAAGTTAATGTCAGCAAACAGTATCGGCGTTATTTGCGTTCAACAAGGGCAGCCATTAAAAATCTCGCTACACATTATGAAATGTACTTTACTGGAGTAAAGGCGGTTTCCTAATTTGCTTATTTATTACGGCATGAGGGACATCTAAGAGGCAATAGCGAGGTGATTTGTTGATGATTAATTTACGAATCTGGAGAAATTTCAAAATATTTGTAATGGATGAACTTAAAAAAAATATTGGTCCTATTTCAAAAATTATTTCATCGGCCTAAATGCATGCAGGCTTTACTTCAAAATAAGACAACATAACAGCCTAACTAAGTCGTAAGTTGTTAGTCGCTCGCATTTTAACTTCTTTTCAGCCATTAACAATGCAGTGTTTGACGTCAAATTCAAAAGCATTCAAAATTAGTGATTACCCACTTGAATAAATTCGGGCATCCAGACTCTTGAGCGGCCCTGGCATGCCAACTACTGTTTAATTTTGTTAGAATTGTGTCTTCTGAATAATTTAAGATGCTGGATTATGTTGACACGACCTGCACAGAAAACATGTCTATATTTTCTAATGCTTTCTTTTGGTATTTACAACTTAAAGAGTGTTAGATTCTATGCAGATATAAGTTAAGTTAAGGGAACATACATCGGTTAGATGTACGAGTATGTATATATTAACACTAGGTAGCGGTCCGTCAGCGACTTCACCCCTCTTCCCCCGCGTGGACTGTTTTTCCTGTCGAAATGTATCCTAAATTAAAAAAAATAGCTTATGTCACTCCATGTTAATGTAGCTTCATATTGGTGAAAGAATTTTTAAAATCGCTTCAGTAAGCTCGGTGCCTATTCAATACAACCACACAACCAAAAAAAATAACATATCTTTCCTATTTATGATATTATAGGTTAGTTTAGTTTAGATTAAGACTTTATTTCTGAGTATGATTTTTTCACGTTGATACACGAGTATTATGGGCCTGGTGACATGTAGGTACCTATTTAGCCTTTCTAGCTCCACTAACCTCAATGCAAAATGCAAAAACAAAACACAAAATAACAGCGTTGTAATCCGTTACTCACTCACTCTTTAAACTACCTCAAATAAATGACTACCAAAAACATGATTTTTTAGCTTTGAAAACCAATACTTTACGTTCCAAAAATCAACACACTGTTACTGGGAACACTATTAGTAACTGATCGTTGTCTATTAGAACATCTCATTACCAGACTGGAATTTATGAGGCACGTTATTGGATCAGGGGCAAACTTTAAGTTCAACTATAACAAGGATCGTAAGTTATTCCGTCCCTAGTTAATCGACTCGGCAATTTGTCGAGTAATTACTCGGAAACCTGCGATTAATATTGTAGTTGATTCTAGTGTGAGGGATTTGCGTTTAATGTGGCCTGTATTATTGTGTACCTAATTTAATATTATTAGGTACTCAATAATACAAGCCACATTTAATATTATTAGATAGGTACAGAGGCGTACACATCAACCTTTACGTAGAGGCACCTTACGTTGCTGACACCAAGACCCATTTAGCAATAGTTTTGTTAAGATTGATATGAACGCCATTGTACGTACATTGTGAATCTATACTAATATTATAAGGAGGTAAGCGTTTGTGAGTTTGTATGTTTGAGACAGGTAATCTCCGAAACTACAGAACCGATTTCAAAAAATCTGTCACCGTTAAGAAGCTACATTATTCCTGATTGCTATAGGCATATATTTGTTTTGAAATAATTAGTATTTAGCCAGATCAATTAACAATTATAAAGTAATCCGGGAAAAAAGCGCTATCGAAAATCTTTCCGTGCGTGCGCTGGCCCCACTGTTGACTGATGCATACAATAAACTACAAAAATATAGGGTTTTAGTAGATCTATAAAAAAGTCCGCGACACAATTCATCTATCTTAAATAAATAAGTAGCTATAATGTATGTTATATGTTAAAAAATAATGTTAATTAAAAGGTAGATTTTGAGAGTTATTACTACAGAAGCATGATTAAAGTTATTTCATCATCAAGAACATTCTAATATATCGCGAAATAAAAAACTACTCACGCCAAATTATTATCTTTTTGTGCACGGCACGCGGCTCTTGGCGCTCGGGGTGAGTGAGACGCGGCGCGCGCTCTAACGAAATCGCGTGATTTTTCACTTAGTACGAGTACGTAACGTGTTTTCAAAAACGTTACGGATCCGTACGAAAACTTTGATATGTAACACAACAAAGCCGCGGGCGGTAAGCTAGTCGGTAATATTCGTCCGCGTGAACTATTTCTCCCTTCGAGATATAATAAATACTGCCTGATTGGTGAAAGAATTTAAAAGCCGGTCCCGTAAATCTTTTTTAGACAGTATGCTAAGGTCGTTCGTATAAAAAAAGTTTTACTTTGAAATTTGATACCATGCAGGTTTGATTTTAATTCAAAGTGGTCAGTGCTATTAACGGCCATTCCAAATTTAAACCCCTATTATGAATGGATTGGTTTATGGTTGCGGTCTATTGTTTCAACACACACAACGTCCCTCTCTACAGCGTGGGTAGTGTGTTTGATTAGGGCCGAAATTTATGCAGTGGGTTATTGATAATATACCTGCTTCTAATGAATTGACAAATCGATCAATGAAAAGTCCGTAAAAGAAAATTAAGTATAAGTGTTATTGGTTACAGGAAAAAATAGACAAAGAAATTTGAAGAAAAATTGTAAAGGATTCCGGAATATACGAACTGAACCTCAACATAATTAGAAAGACGAAGGCGCTGACCATATCTCGAGGATAGCATCAGACCAGAGTGCCAAATATGCATTACTCGGGCGACCTAGAGCCAAAAGCTATCCAATGTAAAAATAGTTTTTATTGTTAATGACTGCAAAAGTCATGCCCATGAGGATGCTAGTCAAGTACTATCAATAGCACTTAGTGACGCACGAAGCGACCCAATATCCTGTCGGCCTAACACAAAGCTGCCTTATTGCGCCGGGACAGGACGTTCCTTGTGATATAATAAGCCCATAGTATTCAATGTAGGTATTACAGTTCAGTATTAGTTATAGTACCTACTACCGTACAGCAGGATCACTCTCGAACAAAAGTGAAATTAAGGTAAAAAAAGAACTGGTTGCACGCGTAATTGAAACATTAAAAACTGCATGAGCTGGTTCCGCCGGCGTCCTTTCATTATCGGAGCACAAGACTCACATTAGCCTTCCACTCTCACTTTGTGAATATTCCAGCAATACGCACAAAACGTTTTGCAGATTGCTTCATAATGTGAACAGCAAAGGAGTGGACCTCGCTGCCCGCGCATGTGTTTCTACCAATACCATCATGGTATCTTCAAGGCGAGAGTGAATAGGCATTTACTAGGCAGACATGTTCCATCATGATAGGTTGGGGAAAATGTTTCTACGCATTTTTTAAGAAAATTCAAAACATTTTTTAATGTATATATATTTACATTTTACTAAAGTTTGTTGTTGCCATTTTGTTCGATAACTTTTTGCCATCTGGTAGGTAGGGACATGATCCCATTGCTATAGGAATTGTGAGGCTTCTGATGAAGATACCGCGACAAGTGGTTTTGGCAGTCCTCTCGTGATGTTAACCTGACACTGCCTAAATAATACTGAAGAGACCGAAACGGGTGGAAATCTGAAGGTACAAGGTCAGGACTATACGGCGGATGCATTAACATCTCCCAGCCAGCTCTCTTAATTTTTGCTGAGTGGCTAAAGATGTGTGAGGTCTAGACGTTATCATGATGAAAAACCACACTCTTTCTGTTGATTAATTCAGGCCGCTTTCTCTCAACTAAGAAAAACAAATGAAAATCACACATTTTCCTAATTTGAATGTGGAATTATCTTCTTTAAAATTAAAACTTTTAATGATACCAAAACCAGCCAGATACAAATAGTATAGCCAAAGAGATTTTATTACAAGTTCATACATAGTTTAGGCGAGAAGACTTATAACCTAATAGGTTCCGAAACTACTGGATCGATTTTAAAAGTTCTTTCACCAATATGAAGCTTCATTATCAGGGAGTGACATAGCCTATATTTGTTTTGTCATTGAACGAAACATTCAGTGATAGATCGCATCGTCACAAGACTTACCACCAGGTGCGATTGCGTTCTTAAAACTGTCTAGGCAAGTAAAAAAAAAATCGATTGGTAGAGATCCTGTATTATATTATTTCGATTTTTATCCCCACCTGGGAGGAATATACGACGAACGTTTGTTTTCTCTCTGTCTGAGTGATTACCTTTTTAAAGTATGTCATGCTGAAAAAAAAAATTAATAAAAATATCTGTGTACCATGTTGCTGATTTTTCATTAATATATTTTTAGTACAAAGATAAACATGTTTTATCAAATCCAAAAATACATTTATGTGTTAATAGATTGTAGTGCACAAAAGCATTTTAATCCCTTCTCAATACCTAAAGTTTACAAACTGATAAAAATTAGATCAGAAAAAAATTACATTAATACCAAAATACCTCTGTTAGTGTGTACTTTTCAGTATAATATCTCCAGTGTGCTTAGCTGGTTTTGTTTTTATCTAAACAGCTGAAGTCAGATTTTAATTAAGACTAGCATTGTTCTAGCCAGCCAGTCTGCCAGAATGCTGGCTTAGCACTTGGCACGAAGCCAGCTCAGCCACGTGGGCTTATCAAAAAGCATGAAACTTTCATATTGTGAACTCTACTGGCGGTTTGGAAAAGAAACGAAGATCGTTAAAGCCCTGAGGGGTGTTACAATCAGTTTTAATAAAATAAAGAACTATGAATCGCTGAGAAAAAGCCAGCTCATCGCTGCAAGGTAACTAAGATGAAATGGCGTCTTGAACAGCGTAGGAAAGAATTTTTCTTCTTTACACTAACAATATCACATCGTGTCATACACTAAGATTAATGAAGTTTGATGATGACCGGTCAAAAGTTAAGGTCTGAATCTATCTGTTCCTCATGCTAATGCATTCGTTCTAAAGAAATTGTATTCAAATATTACTACTATTGTGAAAAACAGTGAAGGTACATACGAGTATGTTGCAAATTGAGATAGTGTCTTCTCTAAGGCATCTACGGAAGACCATCGTCGCGGTATATATGATACCCGACTTAAGCTGAGTACATGCCTTTTTGGTGTCAAAACGTGTCACCCTATTTTATGCACACCCTGTTTTGTCACCAAATAAATGTTTATCTTTCTTTCTTCTCTCTTTTTCTTTAAATAATCGTGACGACACGATTGGCTTAGTGCGCTTCAGCACAGTTCACCACCTTCCCTTGCGTGGTGTCCCGAGTTCGGTTCATAGGTCGGGTCAATTTAGGAAACAATCTTTTCTTAATTGACTCGGGTCCCTGGCTTAATTCCTTGGCTGGTACTTCCTAATAAAAGGATTTATCCTGATTTCGAAACCATGACAAGTGGTGTGTTGTCTTGCGCATACAAAAAAAAGGTTCACATGGAGCTATGATTTAGAATGCGGTGCCAATGTAGGTTTGTAACTACCTACTTACATACATACGTAAACGTGATATGTAAGAAATAGGTATATTGTAGTGTTTCCTTGGCTGACACCGACTCCAACAATAACAATAATTTTACCTACATTATATTATCGTATAAGTTTTAGAAGAATACGCAATTATTTCTTTACTTTTTAGTGCTTTGTTTTGGAATAGTTTTTTTTGAAGTTAGTTTTTTTTTGTTAAAATTTTATATTATTTATTCATAAAGCACGATGCCCTTTGATGGGAAGCAAGCCAAGCCCAGGATTTTTATTTTATTTAAATATTCTCGCCCGATAGCCTACCATAAGCCGACCCGGTGCATAGCACAAAGTCTTTGTTTTAATTTTCTCTTGCCAACCTGACTGCCTTAACAGGGTGTCAAACGCAGAATCCCTTACACCGCATCGCTTCACCCATAGATATGAATCCAAATAAATGACCCGAGTGCACAGCCAAAAGCATAGGTATGCGTACGTTTCCAAAGCTTCACAAATATCTGAACAAAACATTTACAACAAATATCTATACGAGAGTTCGTTCAGACTCTTTGTTGACTAGTTTTCGTTGTACGTACTTTGCGTTTCGACAAAGAGTGCAGTCGTTTGACGGTTATTTACCAAAACAGGTATATAAAAAAAAGAAAAATTGCAATTTTCATTCCTCTTTTTATGAAATAAAAAAGAACGAGAAATTGCGGATTCCTAACACTAAACCTCTATCGTGCCGTCACAATAGGCGTAAAAACGGAACGCACTTTAACTATTTAGATTAATATCTGTGCTTTCACCTTATACCTAAGTTTGAGGGTGCTTTTCCACCAAAGATGTGCTATGTTACGTCGGTGAGGATGCATTTGATATCCACCAATCATGATGACACGATTGGCGTAGTGCGCTGTAGTACGGTTTCTCGCCTTGAATTAGTGTCCCGCGTTCGATCCCCGGTCAGGTCAATTCAGGAAACCATCTTTCCTTAATCTGCTTGGGTCTGGGTGTGCAGGGAGAAGCCCCTGGCTTAATTCCTTGTCTGGTGCCTCGTAACACAGGGATACTTATCCCTACTTCGAGATCATGACCAGAGGTGTGTTGTCTGGTGCAATAGAATAAAAACATATGCATTGGTCCCCATATCAAAAGCACTGGTGGACGGTTCTACCAAGCTAAGTTTTTTATACGAATCTGTGGGTGCGCCCTATGGATGAGTGCTGTGGATGCGTGCTATAAAAATGAATAAAATAAAAATTGTTTATTTTTAGATAAAAGTTAGTAACAAACAACTTATAAAAGAAATAAACAATGTTAATGCAGACAGTATGAACACCACCGGCAGGCCTAAGGTTCACTGACCTGCACGTAGCACGTGCAAGTCAGCAAACCGCCGGAATACAGCGGCATCCATCCTGTCTGCAATCATCCTCAGCCATTATTTCGTTGCTACTCTCCCTAACCCTGCGCACTAGTGACAAACTCTTTTTGCGCATAATGCCATAGAAGTCGTCAATGGCAGCTTCTGCGAACATGCCTGAAGCACTGCAGAAGCGAAGGAGCAGCAACAAGGCCCTGAAGGTGTTATTATATTGGACACGCAGGGCACTGTATGCTTTAAGCGTGAAGTTGGAGCATAGAGCACAGGTCTAAAAACTCTGGCAGTAAGCCCTCAATAGTGTAAGCTTTACTGCAGTTGTACACCGCATGAATCTGTTAGCCAACATATCATCTCGAACTGACAGCGCCCTGCGTTCCCTCTCGATATCCTCTATGTCCCTCAGGTCATCCATCACAATATGGCCGAGATACTTAAACTGTGCCACACGCTTCAGAGGTACGCCGTTCAAACGGACTGGAGGTACATAGGCCGGATCTTTAATTTCACTCTTGAATAGTAAGAACTCACTCATCTTTTCATTATACCTCAGGCCGTGCTGCACAGCATAAGCTTCACACTTACATAATAGTTATCTCAAGCCACTGATCGAGGGGATCAGCAATACCATGTCGTCTGCATAGCTAATGTTTTTTACACTTATGTTGTCAATGCGACAGCCGACATGCATGCTGCTCAACTCCCCGATCAGGTTGTTCATATAAAGATTAAATAACCTCTGAGAGGTCAACCCTCCTTGCCTGACACCACAGCTTCATATTCATATTCATCTGATTGGGCGTTTGCCCATTTTACTATATTCCTCTGATTACCATACCAGTGTGAGAAGATGCCCACTATTTCTGGAGAAATACCTGATTTGAGCAATTTTGTCCAGAGTTTTTCATATGACACCAGGTCCAACGCTTTTGATAGGTCTAGGAAACAGGCATATACTGGGGTTTCTTTCTTAATCAACGGCATATTTTAGTGACAAAATGGCACTCTCCGTTGAAAAACCTTCTCTAAAACCAAATTGAGAATCGTGCAGCTGTATTCTGCTGCTTAGATGCACATCCAATATTCTATCAAGAACTTTAGCAGTTACTGTTGCTAGCGATATTGGTCTATAGTTGGATTTATCAGCCGTGTCACCTGTACGATTCTTAACTAAAGGAATAACTACAGTTTTCATCAGATCTGGCGGCAAGTATGAGTGTCTCACACAAAAAGTATACAACATTGACAAAACTCTGTTTGTGTGTGGCCCAGCGTGCTTCAGGTGCTCAATGCTATGGATGCGTGCTATGGATGTGTGCTGGGGATGCAGCGTGCTATTGATGCGTGCTGTGGATGCGTGCTATGAATGCGTGCTGTGGAAGCGTGCTGTTCCTGCCTTCCGTACTGTCGATACATTGCATAGCTCGAGCGGCGCATCTTCGTAGCACATCTTACTCGCTCCGTTGCATTGCATAGCAACAGTGGAAACGGTCAAATAGTATCGAAGCTTAGTTTATCTCACATCATGTAGCACATCTCTGGTGGAAAAGCAGCCTAAAGGCCCGGTTACACTTTGCTTAGTAATAAGTGCAGGTGATTAGTGCAGGTGCTTAGTGTAAGGAGAAAACACGTGTGGACAGCGATTGATTAGTGCCATTGAATAGTAACCTGCGTCGTGAATCGATTAGAAGCGTGTTCTATTCAACACCACACGTGTAATATTCATTGCTATGCGGATGATAGCAGGGTCCACGCGCGTTATTTCGAGCGCCCTGGGGCAAAGCAGACTGACATCAAGGAGAAGAGGCAAAGTCTAGTTGTTGAGCTTGACGGAGTGTTGGACCGCATTTCAGAATGGGGTGCATGCAATCTTGTCGAGCTCAATGCCAAGAAAACGCAGGTGCGTGAATTCACAGCAAAGGCGTCGCCGTTCCTTTCCCATCCCACTCTTCAGAGCACCCCGCTACCGATTAAGGATAGCCTAAACAACCTTGACATGGATGTTCGTAGCAACCTAAACCAGCGGGACTACATTGAGAACGTCATTAGAACTGCATCCCGTAAACTCGGAATCTTGAACAGAGTGAGACGATTCTTCACGCCTGGGCAGCTCTGTCTCTTGTATAAGACACAAGTTCGCTCGTGTGTGGAATACTGCTCTCATCTCTGGGACGGTTCCGCCAATTACCTACTCGAAGCTCTTGACAGGTTGCAGCGGCGTGCTACCCGTATTATTGGAAACCCAGAGGCAACTTTGACCTTTGATCCTCTCCAATTGCGTAGAGACATTGCCAGGCTAAGTGTTCTCTATCGCTTCTACAATGGGGAATGCTCTGACGAGTTATTCCAGCTTATTCCACCCTCACCTTTCCACTCCCGTACCACGCGTGCTGGACTACGGCGTCACCGTAGTCACACACAATTCAACATTTGTTGGCCCGAACTAAAAGGTTCGGTGACTCGTTTCTTTGTCGTACCATCCAGACGTGGAACGCCCTTCCAGCACATGTGTTTCCTTCCTCGTATAGTCCCGGGTTCTTCAAGCGGGGCGTGAAAAGGCATTTCTGCAGGCCTTCAAGGTGAGGATGGCCAGCCCAGTGATTTGTTTGAATGACTATATCTGGACTTTATCTGGACCTTACGACCGCTTTCCATCAGGTGGAGTGAGGTCATCTTGACGGGCGATATAAAAAAAAACTACTAAGCAAAGTGTAAACAGGCCTTAATGTCTGTGGTTTTACCTATTATACAGTTTATATACGAAGAACTTTATGATACTCGTAGCTAGCTTAGACTGACATAAATGAAGTCAAGTCGTTAAGCCTGAGCAATGCGCCAGTTGCGATTTGCGGAAGAAGCTTAGTTTTAGTTTCGCGTTATTTATTTATTTTATTTATTATTTCGTACACAAAGAGACAAATTACAGAGAAAACAATAAAGAGTACAAAAGTACAGGTTATTTTAATTCTAGAAAGAGATTTCATCCAGCAGACCATGGCGACAGGAAAAACTCATTTAAAATTGTTATGGATAGACAAACGTGTACAAATTGAAATGTAAATGAGAGTTACATATTCAAAAATCGTAATAAACTATAAACCCCTGAGTACATGTTTTACTTACAAACAAGTAAATTCATATTCTACAATAAATACATAAACATATAGATAAACATAAGAATACATACAATAAATAAAATATAAATTAATATATGTAAACATAATGATCCAATGCAATTTAAGTAAAACTCAAAAGATGTTCTTTTCGCAGTGTTTTGAAAGAACCTACAGTGCCGCATTCGCGAAGGGATACAGGCAACTTGTTCCACAATTGAACAGCATGAACAGTAAAAGATTCACCATACATGCACGTGTTACAGGGAGGGGTAGTTAAATGAAAGTTATAGGCTGAGCGATGAGCTCGGCCAGAAGACGAAAGATATGTAAAACGATCACGGAGATAGCTTGGAGAAGCGGGATTAAACAGTACATTGAAGAGGATGACCAGTATATGATAATTCCGCTGCAAACGTATAGGAAGCCATTTCAATTGTTTTCTGTACTCAGGCATATGATCATACTTACGTAGGCCGTCGTTTTATTGCTGAACTTAGAAAAGATGCTGAAATTCAAACGAATACAAACTCATTATCAAATCAAGTAATTCTTCATTGTGAAGGATAACATATTCTCTATTGCATTAATAAAACAGAAACAGTACTCAGTGATAACAGAGTTACCCATAGTAATCCTTATCTAAAATATTTATTTAATAACCCTAGATGTGGGCTTTTTACAGTTTTGACTGTCTAAAAGTAATGACTGCAACCCTATATACATACAAACATAGTGCTTGTGTGAAAGCAAGAAAACTGCGCGTTTTCTAGCTTCCATACAAACTACTTCGCAAGTCAGCGGAGGTCCGCAGCGAAAATATAAATAAATAATATAAATATGCGCCAGACAACACACCACTTGTCATGGTCTCGAAGTAGGGATAAATATCCCAGTTTTACGAGGTACCAGACAAGACAAGGAATCGAGCCAGGGGCGTCTCCCAGCACACCCAGACCCGGGTCAATTCAGAAAAGATCGTTTCCTGAATTGACCCGACCGGAAATCGAACCAGGGACACTATGGCAATCGAGGCGCGAAACCGTGCCACAGCGCACTACGCCAATCCAAGAAAATCTTATTAATAAGTAGTATAAATGCGAAAGTTTGTGAGGATGTATGTATATGTGTGTGTATGTTTGTTACTCTTTAACGCAAAAACTACTGAACGGATTTAGATGAAACTTTACAGAAATACAGCTTATACATTAGAAAAACATATTTGCTACAATTTACAAGGATTTTATGTATATATATGTTACAAAAATGAGGTTCACGCGCGCGAAGCCGCGGGCGAAAAGCTAGTTATACATAAGTGCGGTTATCTGTGCCTGCAGCCGCGCGCCGCCGAAACATAATAAATCTACTGGGATTACATGTCTCCACCACACGTGCCTTCGTTTGTATCACCTTTGCGTTACATTTAAAACAGAAATTCTTGTTTTTATTTTCTTATTTATTTTGCGTCTTCTTTTAACAAAAGCGAAAAGTGTAATAATAAATTGCAGATGCTATTCTTTAAACGTTTATTTTTTATTTTGTGGCAGCTTGTGTTTCTAACAATTTAAACTTTATTTTAAACAGTGTCAACACCGGCTTTATAACAAGAACTTTCAAACGGTGCGCAGTGTGTTCTAGATCACGTTTTTTGTTCCATCCTGTTTTTATTTAATTTATTGATAGTTCGCATCGATATAAGCACTGAAGTTCAATTCCCTTAATTATACTTTGTACTTTTTTTTTATTTGATGTTAAGGTTTTACTATTTTCGGACCTCAAAAAGTTTAAAAACAGTATGTTTCGTCTCCTTGTCATCAAAGCGAGCAATTTCATAACGATACAGATGCTAAAAAACTTGTTAAAAAGCGAGTGACGTCATACAGCGATAGAAAACCTTTATCAACCAATATTTTATCTCTAAAAACCTCTGACCGGATGTTTTATTTGTACTTTTACAGGTTTTTTTTATATTGCCCGTCAAGATGACTCTACCTGATGGAAAGCGGTCGTGAGGTCCACAAGCCCAGTCATTCAAACGAATCACTGGGCTGGCTATCCTCACCTTGAAGGCCCTTTTCACGCCCCGCTTGAAGAACCCAGGACTATAAGAGGAAGGAAACACATGTGCTGGACGGGCGTTCCACGTCTGGATGGTACGACAAAGAAACGAGTCACCGAACCTTTTAGTTCGGGCCAACAAGCCCTGAATTGTGTGTGGATGAGTTATACTGTGACATACCTATATTAAATAATCAAAGTGTTTGTGTTAGACTTTGAAAACACGCAGCCCTACTTCGCAAGTCACCGGAGGTCCGCGGCAGAAATAATACATAAGTGCGGTTATCTGCTGCAGCCGCGCGCCGCCGAGAAATAATAAATCTACAGGGATTACATGTCTACAGACCACACGGTCGTACGAGTACCTTTGTTTGTGGCGGCTTTGCATTCCTTTCCTTCCTTTTAAAACAGAAATTCCTCGAAAAGTTCTGACTTTTAAAACTGGCTATGAACTTTAGACTTACTCGTAACTTCCACGTTGGGATACCAAGACTTACAACAAAGTATTTATTTGATCATCCGTTTTAAATTGAGTCTTCTAACGAAAGTGAGAAATGGTAACTAACCATGCAGGTGCTAGTTAAGATGAGATAAACTTCATTGCACAAACAAAGTATTATAGATTCAGTTAATTAAACTAGGTGTACAATTTAGGCGGCCTTATCGCTAGTAGCGATGTCTTGTCTCCAAGCAACCTTCAGGTAGAGAGACAGGGACAAAAGGCTAATTGTAAGGGCCCTATCATATAAATGTGTATAGTTGTATGGCGGGTATCTTACCTGGAATCAGCCCGGTTGCGGTACCAATTTGTTGCCGGCAACTAAATCACCCGCTGGTGGCGCAACCATGGTGCCCTAATGAAATGGGGCCCTTAGTAAAAAGTCTTTTTGATTATAATATTCGTATGTACACAATAAGCTGAAAATACAGCAAAATATAACAGTGGAAAGAAAACACAACAAAACAGCAGGGGCATTTTTTGTTGTAAACAGGAAAGGGTTAGAACAAACAAAGGTGCGTGCAAAGTTAGACAGGCGCCATTACTAATCGCTGTATACTTTTCAATTAAGGTTACCTTCATAGAAAACTTAAATTTGAACAACCTGAATATAATTTTTACCTGCACGATCTACTTAAAAATCTTACGACATAAATACGTCGTGCTTCCGATTGTTTTCTGCGGTCTGACACTTTGGCCGAGGTCTATATCCTCCTCCTCCTTCCTCCTTCCTTTTTAAGCTGGTGACAAACTTATCGCAGCCATTGTTATCTTACTTATTAAATATTGATATTATTATTTATAACGAATGCCTAAGTGGACAAATACATAGATAGATAATACTAGTTTAAAAAAAAAAGCTTCAAAACAATGCACGATTTAGCCGCCTTATCCCTAAAGTGGTAAAGCAAGTTGATGTTTAACTGCAACAGGTATAATTTCAGTAAGATACTATCACGACTATATCCCAAACGGAGTATATGTGACTGTTGCCGTCATGGTAAACGGAACACTTAGAAGCCCACTTTTAACTATTAGATCCCAATGTGGTAGGTGATGAGCCTCACGCCGTTATCCGGGTTGATTCACGATCCGAGTTGGAGTGCTTAACCCCTAGTCATAATCATTTAACGTCAAGAAGACTGATTTACCTAGATACATCTGTCTTAACTCCTATGTCTAACTAAACTAAACCCACTTTATAGGTTACGGCTTTAATGTATAATGAGACCTTGTATACTAACCCCCAACGTGGAAATCAACATTTGAAAAGTCAGAATAACGCCTGAGACCATATTGCCTAATATCAGTCCTAATAACCTAAATTTGCGGTAGCGTCGAGCGGTTGACCGCTTCGCGAATGGCCGGTGAATTACTTTAGCGGTTCACTACACGCGTTTAGGCGTGGATGAATAACGTTGTAGCTTTGTAAGCTGTATAGTAAATAGCCATCGAGTATCACGAGGTAATGAATAAGATATTTGTTGCAATAAAACATATTTTAGAGTGCCTAGCCTAGACTAAAACGCCACACACTTCCTATATGAAGAAAACTGCAAATACACACATCAAAAGTGTCTAGGGATCAAGCATTTTTATGCGGATTTCTTGAGATTGAGATGTGGCTTTGTAATAAATTTATGATTTTATAAATTTATATGGATCCTTTTTGGTGCATTTCATAATTTGAAACAGGAACTGTCAATCAAATTCGAGTAAAAGATGAAAATCAGCTGTCAATATTTTCCCTATAAAAACATACAACGCATTGAAGACATTATTAGTGCTACTGTTTCCCTACTACTGATTAAAACCAACGTTATTATGGAGCGGCGACGTCATTTAAGCAGGGAAGAAATGCTCAGAGCCGTGGGATTGATAGAAGCTGGTTCCCGGCAACGTACTGTGGCTTTAGCTCTGAATACAAGTCAGAGTGTTATCAGTCGACTTTGGACACGTTACCGAGCACTGGTACCGTGGCTGAGCGCCATGGAGGACGGTATCGCTGCACCACACAGAGACAAGACCGATACATTCAAATCACAACTCGAAGAGCTCCAACAATAACCGCCATGATGTTAGCCGTGAGGCTTCATCACTCTTCAGGGAACCTAATTAGCGACCAAACAGTCAGAAACCGCTTGCATGAAGTGAACCTTCATTCCCGAAGACCGCTAAGGGTACCACCTATAGCAATGCACAATCGTAGGATTCGATATCAATGGGCTCTTGAACACAGAAATTGGGCAGAAGAACAATGGCGTTTCGTGTGCTTTTCTGATAAGTCTCGTTTTGGTGTGAGACCGGATACAAGACGTATACGACACTGGAGAACCCCTGGACGCCAACAGCGATTAAAATCCTGCCAGGAAGTCCATCCTTATAGTGGTGGAACCATCATGGTATGGGCGGGTATTTGGATCGGCGGAAGAACTGAGTTGATTTCTCCTATGTATAATAAGTATGTATTTACAAAAGAAAATGTATTTAAGTATGTTTATCCGTTGTCTAGTATCCCATAACACAAGCTTTAATTAGCTTACTTTGGGGCTAGATGGCGCTGTGTGGAATAATGTCCAGGGATTTATTATTTATTATTATTATTATTTGGATCAGAGGCAACCTCAACGCTCAAATTTATGCTGAGATGATTGTATCAGACGTCATCGTTCCTCTACAAGTACAAATCGGTCCCTTATTTCAGTTAATGCATGATAATGCACGACCGCACACCGCAAGAGTTGTAAGACAGACTCTCGCCGCAGCTAACATCAATGTCCTGCCCTGGCCTGCTTAGTCGCCAGACTTGAACCCGATTGAGCATGCATGGGATATGCTACAGAGAAGAACTCTGCCGAATATGGAGGGTATCAGTCGCAAGAAGATTTTTTTTTGTTGTTGCAGCGAACATGGGCGGCCATTCCACAGCGTGATTTGGATGAACTCATTTTGAGTATGCCAAACCGATGTTCTTGTGTTGTTAGTGTTCGCGGTAGAAACACGGATTATTAATTGTTTCAGTTACCCAATAAAATTTTAAAGAAAACTGTTATTTCAGTCTTTTTTTCGAACTTTAATGTTAGTGGTTCAAATGTCAAAAATCCCTTTATTAGGAAAATGGCAAATTTCTTTATTAATGCAAAGGTGACTTGGTTTATCGTTACTGTAGACAAACGAAAACACTTTATTTGATGAATCCTTAAAGAAAATTTTAATCAATATCAATCAGGAGAAAAGTTATTGCAAAAATATATGTTGATCCCTAGACACTCTTGATGTGTGTAATATTAACAATAAGATAGACTTTTACAAAAATGCTTACAAAAGTTCTTACAAAATTTCTTGGGGTACAATTTAAGCGCCTTTATCGGGGTGTAAGGGGGTCCTCCAACATCTTCGGGCCCCGAGCCAACCTCGCCTGCAAGCTGGTGCACCCTGCTGATCAACGAAGGAGGCTCTGGCGATGGCTCCACTTTATGGGTTGGGCGGTCAGATGGCAGTCGCTCCCGTAAAGCCAACTCAAGCCAAACACAATGGAAAGTCAGCAAAGAGTACCCGACTTGAATAGGGCGTCGCCGGAAAACGTAAGTGGGTTGTACCTGTGGTAAGTGGGTTAGGGCTACCGGGCCATGGGCGGGCCCGGTTAAAGACACTAGTCCAGAGGAAGGTCCGCTTCGCATCGTGGAACGTTGGCACGCTGACGGGACGCGCTCGCGAGCTGGCCGATGTGCACGCCAGGCGGAGGGTGGCTGTGGCGTTCATGCAGGAGACTCGCTGGAGAGGCAACAGGTCCCGGAACATCAGACACGGCTACAAGCTGATCTACGCGGGTTCTCCTGGTAGGGCCAATGGAGTAAGGGGGGGGCTGTCCGAGGAATTCCAGAATAGTGTCTTGGAAGTAAATCGCGTTAGCGACCGCCTTGTGGTCGTGAGGGTGCTTATCGAAGGGGTCACGACCAATTTGATAAGTGCCTACGCACCGCCGGTCGGTTATAGCGATTCGGACAAGGCACTGTTTTGGGAGCAAATCGAACAGCTCCTATGCAATATTTCATTGTCCCAAGGCGTCGTTCTGGGTGGTGATCTGAACAATCATGTGGGTGAACAGTGTGAGGAATACGGACGTGTTCACGGTGGTTTTGGTTTTGGCAGTCGTAACGCTGAAGGCGAAGAGATTCTCCTGACGTGTATGGCTGCCGACTTGGCCGTCGTGAACACGTTCTTCAAAAAGAGTCCCGAGCATCTGATCACCTACAAGAGCGGTAGGAGCGGTACCCAGATCGACTACTTTCTCACCAGGAGAGCCCAGATCAGCAATGTAGTTAACTGTAAGGTCATACCCGGAGAGAGTCTACTTGTGATGGACCTGTATGTGAAGCCTCGAGGCAAATGCCGGGAGCGCTGCTCGCCCTGAACCAGGTGTTGGCTGCTTGAAGGAGCCAGATCCCATGACTTTGCTGCCGCTTTCGGTGACCTGTGCATCGCAGCATATAATTTTGTTTTGGTTTTTAATTACAATTTGCATTTGTTGTTGTTTTAAAGGAATGTATTCAGTTTAATCTCGTGTACCGTGTTCAATTTATCAGTTTGATCCTGTGGTTGACTGGTAGAGAATGCCTTTGGCATTAAGTCCGCCTATTGTACTTTTCATTTAGGGCAATGGAGAATAAATCAATAAATAAAGGTGATCCATGAAGCTCCTCGAGCGCATCGTGGACTCTCGGATTCGACAGGAGTGTACAATCTCGGAGTGTTAGTATGGATTTCGCCCGGGTTGCGGGACCATGGAGCCCGTATTTGCCTTGAGAACGCTCATGGAGGGATACAGACTGAAGAATACACCTCTGCATCTCCTTTTCTTAGACATGCAGAAGGCCTTCGACTGTGTCCCTCGTGAGATGATCAGCTAGGCGCTGCGGTCCAGGGCCGTTCCCGAAGTCTTATTGACATTATCCGGGACATGTACCACTATTCCAGTTCCATAGTTAGGACTGCGGTTGGTGACACGCTTCCCTTCCCTATCACCGTTGGAGTACACCAAGGCTCCGTGCTTAGACCGTTACTGTTCAGCTTAATATTAGACGTTCTGTCAAACAGCACCCTAGACCACAACGAGCAACCACCCTGGTTGCTCATGTATGCTGATGATATTGCGCTAGCAGATTCGGACAGGGGACGGCTCATACAACGAGTAAATAAGTGGAAGAATTCACTTGAAAACGGCGGTCTGAAACTTAATGTGGCTAAGACGGAGTACATGGCCTGCAACACCACAGATCCCCAGTCCGTCCGCTTAGGCGTTGACGTGGTCTTTGGCACGGACCGTGTCAAATACCTGGGATCTGTGTTAAGCGCGTCCGGGGACATTGACCGCGACGTCAGAGCCCGAATTTCCGCGGCTTGGGCCAAATGGCGTGAGGTGACTAATGTCATTTGTGACCCCAAAATGCCGATCAAGCTGAAGTGGCAGGTCTTTAAAATCATCATTAGGCCTGTCCTTCTATATGGCAGTGAAACATGGCCGTTACTAGAGCGACACAAGCAGGAGCTGCGCGTCACGGAAATGAAGTGGCTGCGGTGGATGTGTGGAGTCTCACGCAAAGATCGCGTTCGTAACATCCGCGGCAGCCTTCGTGTTCGCGACATCGCAGACAAGCTGCAGGAGTGCCACCTTCGTTGGTATGGTCATGTCTCACGGAGATCGGCAAACTACGTGGGCAACAAATGTCTGGCCATGCCGCCCCTGCCAGGTACCGGTAAAAGAGGTCGACCCAAGAAGCGGTGGCTCGACATCGTTAGGGGTGACATGCGTACCACTGTACTTCTCTTCTGTTGTATGTCTTGTGCATCCTCAGTGGTGAGTACAGACTCACCACTGAGGATGCACAAGACCGCGCGAAGTGGGCCTAGAAAATAAGAAAGGCGGACCCTGGGACTCCACACACCAGTGTGGGTTCACAACCGAGATAGACCGCACGGATGATAATGATGAATTTAAGCGCCTTTATCACGGTATTTTAGAAGTTATATTTTGTGGTTCGCTGATTAGACGAGTGGTGTTATTCCCACAAACTTTGATGATTTCTGCATCGAAATCGAAAATTTTGTGACATACTCTTACGCATATAGGTATCTGTTAATCTATAAGCATAGTTTGAAAAGCAGTTACCTTTTAACATCGTGTCAGATTAAATCATTGTAAGGGCACAACGTTTTGATATAAGTTTTATAAGTTCCTAGCTTAAAGCTGTTTTTAATAACTAAAGTTACCATAGTAAAAGAATTTTTTTTAAATAGATGTACTTTGTATCGAAGAGATTATTCAAGTGCATTGCGTTTTTTTATGGATGTTCAGATTCATATGGTTAAAACATGCTTAAGAAGTCTGCGATTGTGAAAATGCGATGTTTTTACCGTGCAAAGCCTAACCGGGTTGTTAGTGTGTTAATAGTTGTGTAAAATCATGTTTTCTAAGAGTCTTTGTCTTTGTGTAAACTAAACAGAGATCAATTTTTAGTTTTTCTACCCGTATCTATGTTTTCGGAGTCCCTAGAGCACGAGCTAGAATGCTCGTTCTTGATTCCTCGTACTTTTTTATTAGAATTATTTTGGTGTAAATGAAAAATAAATTATCATTTATACTAAAAGATCACGATAGAACATTCTTGCTCAAGATCTACGTTCGTTTGGTCTAAATGCACCTTAATATTAGTGGTAATCTGTATATTTCGCGGTGGCGTCGCGCGGCCCACATCACGATTGGCCGGGGAATAATTTTAGCGGTTCACTTCACGCGCGTTCAAGCGTGGATGGATAACGTTGTAGTTTCGAACTAAATAGGTTTTTGTTCACCGCCGAGTTCTGAAACGTCACTCCATATTTGTTTGTGTTACTCTTGTGGGTGAAGATAGGAACACTAGAAAAAACTTTTTTTTGCCCTGGATATCGAGCAAATGTGCATTACATAATCACATAGCATCTTTTATCTTTCATTTCAGCGCATAGAACGAATACAAAAAAGATTCCTTTGACATCTCTTCTACACTGGTAATATGGCAAAGCAGCTGCTCTCACATAGAACGTCTCGCTTATTTTGAATTGATTGGTGTCCGGGAGCGGAGATTCTTGTTGGATCAAATGTTCCTTTATAAGATTATCAATGGGAACGTAAATAGCTCTGAGCTGCTGCGGTCCGTCAATTTCAACGTCCCATTAAGGTTACCTCGTCTGGATCGATATGTTCCATTCTCGCCAAGAGGGTCAAAGAGTAACTTGGGTCACCACGCCACCATGAATAAATTGCAGCGGTAATATAATGGGCTCAGTAAAGGATAGAATCTCAGATAAGGTGCAAAAATGTAAACGTCAAGTATTGCAGTCACCCGTGTTATCGGTGACTTTTTGATCAAGTCTTCGATTTTTGGTTTTATAAGTTTGTTACCCACTGCAAAATTGTATTAACTATTTGTAATTTACCTAGTAAGAAGTACTGTGTCCAGTTTTAATAACTAATAAACTGTAAGTTCACAATGCATGCCATGGCAGCCTTCAAGTAAGGTGACACTTAGCTTTAAGTTTGAAATGTAATATCTCAATTCCACTTGATATCTTGAGCCGAGAACTTTTCTAGTTTTGCTATCTTTAGCTATGCATATAAGGATTGTTGAATGCTAAAATCAAAGGGTGTTGTTTGCTAAAATCAAACGCTCAGACGAGTTATTTCATCGGCACTCGGCACCTTTCGACTCCCATGTCACACGTGCTGGACTAATACGGCTTCATCCACACTCAATCCAGCATATGTTGCCCTGTACCAAAAGGTTCAGTGACTCGTTTCTTTGTCATACCATCCAGACGTGGATTGCTTTTCCAGCGCATGTGTTTGCTTCCCCTTATAGTCCCGGGTTCTTCAAGCGGGGCGTGAAAAGGCATTCCTTCAAGCTGAAGATGGCCAGCTCAGTCCCTTGCTCCACTGTGCTTCTCAGCCTTATTTCTGGACCTCACGATCGCGAACCATTAGTTGGAGTAAGGTCATCTTGACAGGCAATTTAAAAAAATTTTAAAGTTGCATGAACGCGTGCCACATCTGTAAACATTTTGCTCCAAAGGGACGACATTTTTCTACGTCCAATTTCTTTTTAGGTTTCAAAGAAAAGCATTATTATTATTTTTTTATTGTCTTTTATTAACAACACCTCGAGCCCACTCTGTCCTGAGGATGATTAATTACAGTCTTTGCGTTACTAAAGTGGATAATATTAAAAGTAAGACATTTATGCTGATAAAATGGAGATACATATTGAGATTTAAGAGAGGTGAATTAATTTAAGACTTTATTTTATTACAACTGAATGCTTTTTGTATTCATTAACACACGTTCTTACTTATTAATATCCTAATAATGGTGGCCACTGGTGGTCCTAGCCCTCGATCAGGGTAGAGTGAAATTGACTTTTACCACATTTGCTTTTCCTAAATACACTTTTCTACGAATTTCTCTAGCCCTTTGAGCCTAAAGTCCACGTTTCGGATCCAGGCTGCCCTTCGGATGGCCTAAAATTGTTGCTCCTAATTTTACTTGGCCAAACCTTATTGGCCTAGACTTGTTACACAGAATTAAAGATACGCCTTATCGATGTTTTCGCACTGTTATAGATTGGCCTAAATATTAATAGCCCTAATTTCATAACTTCTAATATTCAATGTCCTAAAATCTATTTGCATACGTTACTTTTGGCTTATCAAGACTAATTTTCTACCCAAATTTATCCAGATTATTATCAGTTTACGTAATTTCATTTGATTATCTACGCATAAATCATTTATTTTTCATTCATTTACAAATTTTACGAGGTACCTAAAATGTATAAAAGTAGTATGTTAAACCGAACCGGAGGGAGAGCAGCCCTCGCCCGCTGTAGCTAATCTCAGGCACCCGTGCGAGCTGGAGCGGCTGAGGCTGCAGCAAGCCGAAGCTGCGCAAGCGAGCGTGGGTGACTGCGATTTACTACGCAAGGGCGTAAGGGCAGCACTTCCCGCAGCGCCGGAGAAGAGGCAAACGAAATGCATGCTTGCATGTCTGCTTGTGTGCATGTAAATATGCTTGCTTGTTTGCATGCATGCATGCTTGCACGCACGCCTGCTTGCTTTGCTTGCCTGCTTGCATGCTTGCTTGCTTTCATGCATGCTCATTTGTATGCTTGCCTGATCGACTTTTTGAATTAAATGTAAATGTATATAACTGCTTTTATTTGGTAAATACGAAAATAAATATTATAATTTAGCACTTGTGAATAGTAGGGATTATGCATACTTCGGCCTAATGACGAATTTGGGTAGTGATAATACAACGATAAAATTATAGGCTAAATGAAATAGGCCAAACTTGTTTAGGACATGTGATGATTGTGCGAAAAAAATGTAGGTCAATAGTTTGTGTGCCAATGACAATTAGGGGTACAAAAAATTAGGCGTTCCAATCCCTACCGTTACTTAATTACAAGATATTATTAAAACATAAAACATTTACTTTAGAAACTCTTCCTGTTTTTTTTCAAAAAATCACATATCATTCAACATCAATCGCAGCCACAAGACGTCCACTACTCAACATAGCCCTCCCCCACATTTTTCCAAAGCGACTGGTTGCAGGCGGTCTGTATCCACGGGAATCCTGCCACCTTACCACGCCTGCCCTGAAAAGGTCTCCAGTCTAGAACTTTCCTGCCCCAAAGGTCATCAGTTCTGCGCGCTATGTGATGCCCTGCCCAGTACCACTTCAACTTACTAACTCGCTGGGTCGTCGGTCACTTAAGTTCTTCTATGTAGGTATTTCCTCATTTCTGATTAAATCACCAAGCATAGCCCTCTCCCTAGCTCGTTAAGTGACTAAGCTTTCTTATGATGCCCATCAGTCAGAGACCACACCTTTTTAGGAAAACAAACAGAAACTCGACTAGAATTCCGTTTTATGCATGTAGTTTGTCGAGTCCGTCAAATAGTTCCGATTCGGATATTATTGTCCGCCATAAAACGCTCACTTGGTTATTGCTCGAACTTTCGTGGCGTTTCAACGTCTCTCCAGTAGTCTAGATCTTAGTTTGTTTATGGGGACTTCGAGCTTCAACTTGTTTTATGCATCTAGAGTTCTCGATTGCAGTTGTGTTGGTAGTTAGTAAAGTTTTCAAATAGAGCTTTTTACCGATGTCATGGAGCAACTTTTTGCTTTGAAGGAGTTTTAGGAATCACCGTAGATGTTTTTCTCAACTCAAAATTTTGCACGCTGATAAAGTTCAGGCGGAATAGTTTCAATCAAAGACTGCATTCCATTAACTGCTCAATTTGAAGCTAATTAACGCTTTCATTTACATTGATCTCTTTTGCGAAGGTAACGTATTATGTTCAGAATACGCAAAAATTAGAATTGGACGACGCATGAGAACGTAACACATCTTAAGACTATTTGAGAAGATGCTAAGGCTAAGGATGGTAAGTTACCAAAAATTGTGAAAGCATTTAGATCTATGGATGCACACCTTTCAAGTTGTTGTATGTTGGATTATTCTTTACCAAAAAAGCGTGTATTAATTTTGTTATAATTGCACTTCAATCTCATATACCTTCCCTACTGACTTATCAACGCCTCCGCGGCTGAGTGATAACAGAGCACGGCCCGAAATCCGGAAGTCCTGGATTCAATTCCCCGGTCGGGCAAAGCGTGTTTTAAAACAGACCGGGTTAGTGATCACCAAACTGCATTTAGCAATCGTGGTGATTAAGCCTATACCAATCAATTGTAACGATGACTTGATTTTAATGAACAGCACACAGGCTGTGGAACAGCACACAGGCTAATACTTATGAAATATTTTTGTTTATTCTCAATTTTATTTCATCCTGGTTTGTTCCTTTTTGCAATTAGTAACCGTCAATCATAGTCAAGCCAACCTCAGCGTCAGTAACGGTAACTCGGAAAACTGATACCAGAGAAGGTTTCATCTGTATGAAACCTTCTCTCGTATCAGTTTTCCGAGTTTTCACAAGCTGAACAAGTTAAACACAGAAAGAACAATTGTGTCCTTAAAGGAATAGCATAAAAAATCAAAGCATATTTACATACGTATGCCCAAAGATAAACAATGAATACGACCCCTAGCAAAGAGCCACGGCTTTATAAACCTTATCGCCTTCCTTTGTTGTAATTGTAACTATTAGCCGCATAAAACATTAACCATCAGCTGTTAAAACATTCCCCAACTTTTTACGATTAGGACTCGCTTTCAACACATTCGAATTTTAACCCTAAAACGTTGTAAAATAAAGAACATATTGAGTTTGTTACATGGAACGTAGCTTCACATTTCACATTCACAAAATTATTTTATTGAAGCGAAATATAATAGGCGTAAAACAGTATTTCGGATAACGAGAGGCGAAAAAGTCGTTACTAAGTACTTTGATGTGTGAAATGCCGTAAAGTACGAGTAGGCTTATAATGCAGGGTTTTTATTATTCAGAGTTGCTAGGTGGAACAATTCTAAGCGAATTTCGTTAGCTGAAAGCAGATTACACATTGTATATGAATAAAATGAAGTCTTAAAATCGCAATGGTTATATTGGCGATCTGTCCTCTTTTATTTGCGTGGGAATTGTGATTGTATCGAGTCTTCGCGAATGTACACGCTGTCAAAAAATATTTATGATAAAAAATCTAATAATGGCAAACGATAAAAAAATCTAATCTTTATTTAACAATTTTTCAGCTTCATCATCATCATCAGCCTATCATCTCCGCAGGACCTGATAGGCTGGGGCATGGAGGCTTGACGCATCCAGTTTGCCAGCAGCATTTCGCAAGTCATCGCTCCTCCATCTTACCGGTTCTAAAATAAGCTTGTTTCCATGAAAACAACCTGGGTGCTTAAAAATTAAGGCTTCTGAAGAATTAAAACAGAATCACACCACGTTACATGTTCATGCATTTTATACATAGCGACTTTCTGCGATACAAACACGATTCAGAAGCGATGCAGCATTGAAACTGCCAAAAATCCTCTACTAAAGGCAGCGATGCAATCGCGATGCTGCAAGAAGTCACAATGTATAAAGAGCCTAAACGACAATTAATATCTAAATGTGTAACGATGCCGTTTCGTTCCAGTCTCATGGACGTTAGTAGAACCTCCACGATGGCTGGAAACTTCATAGTTTAACGTACTGGCCATCAATAGTGATTTCGTACCTGTCTTTTCAAAATTTAATTTCTCGTACCACGTTCCCTGTTCAGCATTTTGAGTCAGTCCTATCTTAACCATCGTACTGAACAGATGCGAGCATTTTACCAGATTACCAGTTTAAGTTTAAATTATGTGATGGTGTATTTAAATACTTTAAATAATCAATTGTAAACAGTTATAATTTAACAGGAACCCGGGTATTGGGGTTAGCATATCATACCTATTTACTTACCTATTACTATTAGATAATCTATTACCTAGGACTCTTTGTATTTATTTATTGTTATTTTGTTACAGTTTCTTCTTTCCTGCCTATTCCATTACCCACTTCAATAAACAAGTCACTGGATTGGCTGATCTGTTATTCATTATTCCATAACCACATCTACTCCTAAATATTGTGTGACGAATCCCGGCGCTCCGGCTCCTGCATTGCTGGCCTGCAACGAGGATTGCGCCACATCTGGGCCCTGTATGACCGCCTAAACCACGTTGACGATTTTAAAATAGAGTCAATAATGGCACACAAATTCTGAATGCAAGATCGCAGTTTCCGTGACGGAATATCATGGTAGACTAGACATACTGATCCTGCTATTTAAATACCAGAATCGTAAGTGATTAAGTGAATGCCGTGATTCTGACAGTTTTAGTATGAACCAAATGTCAAAACCATGCTATTGAATTACGATTCCATTAGCTTTTAAGTAGCAGAATCAGGCCACTGGTTATTTTTTTTTTACACCTGACAACACACCTCTTGTAATGGCCTCGAAGTAGGGATTAATATCCTTGGGTTACGAGGTATCACACAAGGAAATAAGCCAGGGGCGTCTCCCAGCACACCCAGAGTCAATTTAGAAAAATCCTTTTCTGAATTGTCCCGACCGGGAATCGAACCCGGGACACTACGGAAATCGAGGCGAGAAACCGTGCTACAGCGCACTACGCCAATCGTGTCGTCATTGGAATCTATTTACAATTTTTAAAATTCGAATTACCAATCATATTCGATATACTTAGAGCCCTTTTTGAGGCCCTGTACATGCGTGCGAGTGGCATGCTTGGTAGTTAATAATGGCTGACATAACCGCGCGGTCGGCGGCTGTGTCGGACAAACTATTGTCAGACATTAAATTGTATCGGTACCGGACAAGTATTGTTCGTTTGTATGTACTAGGGGCCTTTTCAGTAGTATCGAGCAGACGCCTAATTACTGAAATGAATGGAAGTTCAAATTGCTTCAGCGCAATTCTAGCTGTACATTTTAGAGTCAAATTCGTGTTTGTATAATTTTCCGTAAGTTGTTTTATGTGCAGATGGTTTAGGGTTTGGGTAATATGAGAAAAAATGGGAGATACCTCAAAATAACCCTAAGGCACAGTCCAAAAAATAGTCTTATTTTATATTACCTACCTATGAGCCTAAATAGACTAAATACAGTGCAACCTTAAGATAACGAACCTCAATATACGGATTCCTCGATCTAACAAATTTTTCGTAATCCCCTTGAATTGTCCTTATGAGTCAATGTAAAATATACCTTTACACTGCGATTTTTTTTTGCGTACAACCTCTTCATAACGAATTGTCAACTATTAAAAAAGTATAAATACATCTAACTAATGAACTTTGTCAACCCAAACCTTTTTAAAACGTTCCCACCAATATATGACACTTATACCACCATAGTATGAGATTTATGTGGCGACAGGTTTCTCTACACGTTTTTCCGTAGAAATTGTTCACAAGTAGAAAATATATACACAGTTTGATAAAAATGGGTTATCATCTTTATCAAGATGAGTACGTCATATTGATGTGAATAAAACTTTTTTTTCTCCTCTGTAAAACAAATTTTAGTCCAACCTAACCTCAATATAGGTAACAAACCTCAGTTTATCGAATTACTTGAAACAACGAATATTTACTTGTTACCTTCCAATTCGTTAAATCGAGGTTGCACTGTAGTCTTCATTCTCCTTTATGCTCCACCGTATGAAAGTGGTTTTATTCATTTGATTTCGGACCTTGATGAAATCAGGCAGGATACGTCTGTATCCTGCCTGATTTCATCAAGGTCTTTCCTCGTCGTCCACAATCTGGCTGGCTGCTCTAACCACTCAGCTACCGAAACCTCAACAAAACGAACGAAACTTCCTAGTACATGCTTACGTTGCAAGCCAACATTTCATTGCTGTTTTAAGGTCCTTCTTTTAAGTACCTTCAAACAGCCGTAATAAATATTTTCACAAATATTTTAACTTTCGGTTAAGATGAGATATGCTATTTGATTACAACTATGTTTATTTCTAGCATTTTACAATGCTTGTTTTCGTATCAAAAATGTAATTTAAAAGTAGACAAATTCGAATTTTGTACATTGATGAAATCAGGCAGGATATCATACCATCACGACTTTATCCCAAACGGGGTAGTCAGAGGCAAGTGACTGTGCCGTCACGGTGAACGAAACACTCAGAAGCCCACTTTTCACCAATGGTATTAGAACCCAACGTGGTAGCTGGTGAGCCTTCCGCCGTTATCCGGGTTGATTTGGTTTGTTATCGTTGTTTCCGTCACCGGAGAGTTAGTCGGATATTTAACAATGAACACAAAGATTTTGGTTCTGGCCAGATTTGAACTCGGGACCACACGATCCACGATCTGAGTTTGGGTGCTGAACCACTAGACCACGACGTTCTCATCTCATTTGAACGCCACATTCAAGTGCTCATCATCATGAGCATCACAATAGTTTTGCAGAAAAAAAGAAATCACTATAATAATGAAAAATAAATGGTGCTGTCCTAATACATTTAAGAAACTTTTCTAACATTTGAAATAATATTTTTTGCGAATTTTTATGTGAAGTTTATGCGACATGTTTTAGGTGTCAATCCACTAAGTGTAATTTATACCACAAATTAGACATGCGCTGCGCTCTGACAGATAGCCCGCTTAGAATAACACGCCATTTTGACGCACGCACACAGAGACATGAGTTTACAAGCGAAGTCAGTGAGCTTCGGTGAGTCGGAAAGTCGCACTGTCGCGAGTGTTTTTGTTTTTGTCGAACTTGGTGCAATTATTCACATGATGAATTTTGTTTTTGGCCGGTTCTGTCAAGTAGGTATAACTTACTTCATTTTAAAAATTCAGAGCGAATATAGTAGTAACCCTAGGCGGTTCACGCAAGGTTTGGAAAAAGGTGCGAGCGGTCCTTCTGTAAACTCTTTTGTGTTTATACTGTGTATGATGATATTAACCCTTGGGGTTGAAAAAGGGTATAAAATATTTCATTGAAAATCGAAACCACCTAAAGCTTGACATAAAAATGTTACTTAACTTACTAACTTGGAATAAATAAAAAAGGTGTATTGTATAAAAATATAGCGTGTACGAAGTCGCAGGCGGAAGCTAACTAGTTAATTGTACTTATCTAAGGATAGAAAACTAGAAAAATAATAATTTCGGTTATGATCTTTTTTTTTTTTTTTTTTATACTACGTCTGCGACAATCAAGCACGCGGACCGCCTGATGGTAAGCGGTTATCGCGGCCTATGGACGCGTGCAACACCAGGGGTATCACTCGCGCGTTATCGACCCTGTAAAAACCTTTTCAAACCCCTCTTGAAGAACTCCATACTATAACTCATCGGGAAAACCTCGGCAGGGAGTTCATTCCACAATTTAAGCGTCCTCGGAAGGAAACATCTCTGAAACCGAATTGTACGAGACCATTGCGGATTAAGAGTGTGAGGATGAATGCCCTGTCGGTGGCGAGCGGTGCGGTGATCAAAAGAAGCCGTGGGCATCATATCAAACAGTTCTTCAGAACAAAACCCGTTGTACAAGCGGTAGAACACGCATAAGGAGGCGAAGTCTCTCCTCAGACTTAACGGCTCTAAACCCCTTGTCAGTTTGGGATCGTCGACAATCCGGATAGCACGCCTCTGGACCGAGTCAAATGGACTGAGTTGATATCCAGGCGCTCCTGCCCAAAGGTGACAGCAGTACTTCACGTGTGGCCTGACTTGCGCTTTATACAGCAGCAGTCTTTGCCTAGAAGTGAAGTACTGCTTCGCCCTGATTAGCACACCGAGCTTTTTGGACGCCAACTTCGCCTTTTGTTCCAAATGACTCCGAAACTGTACGTCACAAGATATGTCAACGCCAAGGATCCCAATACTACCTGATATGGTAAGGGAAGTGTTCTGAAACTGAGGAGCTACAGTAAATGGAGTTTTCTTAGTGGTAAACGCGCAAACTTGTGTCTTAGTGGGGTTGAACTGGACCTTGAGCGGGAATTGAACCCACGTCTTCCACGCTGCTCTAACCACTAAGCTACCGAAATCCGGATTTAGATTCCCGCTCGAGACCAAGATCCGAAAAAGTTTTTTTAGTTTTCTACTAATATGAAAACGACGTTGAAAAATGCTAAAATAATCAAAGTAATACTCGTAGTATCTACAGGCTGACAGGGAAAATAGACCTGTACCTTGAAAAGTGTAATGAAGACGTTTTTTGCCGACACGATTGACGTAGTGTCCCGGGTTCGATTCCCGGTCGGGTCAATTCAGGAGACGATCTTTCCTAAATTAACTCGGGTCTGGGGGTGCTGGGAGACGCCCCTGGCTTATTTCCCGGTATGGTACCTCGTAACACAAGGATATTTATTCTTACTTCGAGACGATGACAATTAGTGTGTTGTCTGGCGCATATTTATTTATTTATATTTGAAACGATATTTTGGGCGTTTTAATATTTTTTCTAAAGTTTCCGAATGATCTCTAAAAAAAATTGTTCTAGAAAAACTGGTGAAGTCTGAGCACTAAACTGATACTTTTCAACCGACTTCAAAATTAATTTAACAAAAAAAAAACAACTTCAAAAACACATTACAAAACGAAGCACTAAAAAGTAAAGACATAATTGCGTATTCTTCTAAAGCTTATACGATAATATAATGTAGGTACAATTATCGTTATTGTTGGAGTCGGTGTCAGCCAAGGAAACACTACAATATACCTATTTTTTACATCTCACGTTTACGTATGTATGTAGGTAGTTACAAACCTACATTGGCTGATACCGACTCCATTGGCACTTATAAATTATTACTACACTTAAATAATTTTTACGCTTGCTTGCAAACATATATTTTCGAGTAATTGTTGTAGTTTTCAGGTAGAAGTTAAGAAATTTCGCAAATGTCGCCATATAAAACCGTGTATTTCTGAAACTATTGAAATAAAAGGCTTGGCCGTTTTTTGAAAAACATTTGCCTGCTGATCAGTTTCCTAGAAATTATCAGCTTAGTGCCCACACTCCACTAGTTTTTTTCATAGCAATCGTTCTTGGAGACAAGTCGGAAACTTTAGAAAAAATATTTGAACGCCTATATCTCGTTAACTATTCATTTAAGACACCTAGTTGATGGGGGGCTTAATTTGTTGCGAACAATGTGTAATATTACGCTTTTCAAGAAATAGGTCTATTTTCCCACCCCATATAATTATATTATTCAAAGCAAATGTTTGCGCAAAGAGATGTCTTGAACCATCTGTCAAGGAAGATGTATGATTCCTTATGATGACGCGGCGTTAACGTCATTGCAAAGCGCCTTAATCACTCGCTTCAAAGGCGGCAACTCATCCCTAGGGACTTCATTGAGGATGATTTATTTAAGGGACCCTTGAGTATTGATTTCTTGGCCATTGTTATTATTACAGGTCAAATGAAAAGTACTGGGACTTCTGTGGAACAAATCATAAAATAAAAGAAAACTGAAAAAAAAGCCATGAAGTTACAGGAGTGTACTCAAGCGAGTACACTGATCACCAATGTATAAACAATTTCAAAGTAGTATTTCTCGACACAAGCTGTTTTAAGACCTTTTTTAAATTCCGTGACTGTTTCAAGCTGAGATTGCGTCTACTATCTCTTGCACGACAGAGATCACATAGTTGCTGTTTGCAAACCACTGGTTGCAAGTCTCAGGTGGCCCGTGGCACGGTTGCTTTAGTTGTGTCATGGGAGGCGCGCGATGCCTGCGTGGGCCTGGACATGATTCAGCACACGCTGGAGGTGTGCACCAGGTTGAGCAAATAAGCGCGATACGCTCACCGCCTCGATCGGGTGGAACCTTACGCTGCCATCCGTGGTTTCTGCCATGATTGCGAGCTCGAGTCGTGTCGCAGAAGGAGAACGCCGATTGCCAGTGCAAACTGGAAAACCCGCTGGAGAAGCCCGATGCA
Source organism: Udea olivalis (assembly GCA_947369235.1). Lineage (NCBI taxonomy): Eukaryota > Metazoa > Arthropoda > Insecta > Lepidoptera > Crambidae > Udea > Udea olivalis. Next base: position 3,545,112 of record OX376353.1, read on the forward strand.
GGAGACAAGGCCGCCGGTGGTTCCTTGCGCTTACGGAATACTGCCGAGGTATCTCTGTTTGTAGTAAGGGGCGACTAAAGGAGTCCTTGAGGTCGTGAAACGCATGTGGAGGATCTGCGTGTCTTTCGGTTTGCTATCGGTGGTCTATGTTATCGTGCACTGTAGTTGAGCTTGCTTCTTCCGAAGCTGGCTGCTGGGCGGCCGTGCTTGCCTAAGGTTGGGGGGACCCGTTGGGGTCCCGTTTTGGGGACCCCATCCTTGCCATTCCCGTCGAAGACGACCACTGTCTGGTTTTAGTGGTTAGGGGTCTCTGCTTTCTCAAGAGTTCCGAGTCTCACAAATCCCAAGTATCCCGAACCCAGAGCCCTGGAAATACCTTAATGCATTAGCTGACGCAAAATAAGGTGGCATGGTACTATGGTAGTAATATCAATCGATCTTCAGATTCATCATATTTATTTTCACGTAGTAATCCATCAATGGCTTCTTCAAACCCTTTGTAGATCTTTTGAGCAGTGAACGTTTATGCATTTTACGAAAAAACGGATTTTTCATAGGTACGAGTAGTTATTGAAATATTACCAACATTAGGCACTATACAGACGACACGATTGGCGTAGTGCGCTGAGGCACGGTTTCTCGCCTCGATTCCCGGTCGGGTCAATTCAGGAAACGATCTTTTATGAATTGACTCGGGTCTGGGTGTGCAGGGAGACGCCCCTGGCTTGTTTCCTTGAGTGGTACCTCGTAACACAGGGATATTAATCCCTACTTCGAGACCATTACAAGAGGTGTGTTGTCTGGCGCATATTTATTTATTTATACAGTCAATCCGTAATATAACTTCAAGTGATATTATTTTGTGCAAAAACTCAACCTACCTGCATAATTTTTCAAAATAGTTATGACCTGTGTTCTAAAAAAGCTGAATCATAGGAGACCTAACCTTATGTCTTAGAAATATGTAAGCTTTAGCAATAAATATGTCTGTACTCAATCGAGTACAGTGACTTCTGATGGGTTTAATTGGAGCATTCTCGAACACACACATATGCAGATAGCTAGAGATGGCATTAATTATTCATAGAATACATTGCATACGTTTCGTCAGTGGTAGGTACCTTAACTGGCCTGTTTTCGTAGGTAAAGAGCATGGCCATAACCTCAAAAGTCTTTGGCCTAAAAGTCTTTACCTCACCCAGGATTAACATTTATGTGGCAAACAATCGTGTTTCATCAGATTCAACGATGCATTTTTTTTTGTAAAACATGTCTGTCCTATAAATTAGGGCCTGCAAACAGTGTGTATTACTAAAGTAGTGATAACTAAGAACCGAAAATCTACGATGATGAATGTATTTACCGTTTAACAGTTGACACACTACACACATCTTAACAGCGTCTAGCGTCTCAAGTCTCTTATAAACAGCAATACAAAAATACAAGAAATATAAGTAAAAGAGATATGAAGGTATATGATAGCGCTTCTTATCTTTTTTATTTCTAATATCTTCGGATTTCATGTTTGTTTCATGTTTGGTTCCTTTGGTGCTTCCGATTTACTTTGAATTTCACAGCTCCGTGATTTCTTTTAGTTCCCTTTTAGTTGGATTATACTTGGGTACGTTTTCGTTGCAGATATTTAGGTATACGAATTTCTGTTGGAAATGTTTGTGGCCGCTCGCGCCTATTTCCTAAACTTGCCTGACCATCTAGAGTTACTACTATATTCGCTCTGAATTTTTAAAATGGAGGAAGTAGGTTGAACCTACTTGACAGAAGCCACTAAAATCAACATTTATCATGTGAAAAATTGCACCAAGTTCGACAAAAACACTCGCGCGACAGTGACTGACCTAACGGGTATCGCCTGTAAATTCACTTTTTCTGTGTGCGTGATAAAAATGGCGGTTTGTTCTAAGCGGACTATCTGTCCGGGCCACCTCGCCGGATGCGTAATTTGTGTTGTCTTTATGTCGTTTACGCTCTTCGAGGCTGAATGCTCTAAGTTTACGATAAGAATAGGAATAAAAATAGTTTACACGTAGTAGAAAACACGGTACAAACAAGATGACATTATTCAAAAGCTCAACATGTTTTATCCGGTTAGGACGTGCAAATATTAATAAAGTCAATTAAACCAGGCCATTATTCAAATGTTACAAATAAATTCATTCGATACTAACAAAGAAGCAAGAAGTTAGTCACGCTGCCAGAAGAATGTTTGAAAAAAATCTAAATATGTGCGAAACAATACGCTATTGTGGATATCACTTTCTTGTTTTACTGAAAAGGCGACTATTTCTGGACGGTTTCCGCGCAGATTTCCATTAGGGTAGTATTGTTTTAGCTACAGTGTCAGAAGCTTGGAAAATTACATTTTAAGCGAGACCGTTGCATAATGTTACCACTACTTACCACTGTAAATATAATTTCTAAATGACCCTTTTTATAAATAGATTAACTTGCATTTATTATTATGAAGATGATCACTAAATTAAAGAAGTGATTTTCTAATCTGATCATATACACTAACTAAAAAAGCAGAGATCAATTAAAAATGATCCTCATAACTTTTCAACCGACTTCAAAAAAAGGAGGAGGTTCTCAATTCGACTGTATGTTTTTTTTTTATGTTTGTTACCTCATAACTTTCGACTGGGTGAACCGATTTTGATCGTTCTTTTTTTATTCGAAAGCTGGTGCTTCCCGAATGGTCCCATTTTAATTTGGTCCAGTGTTGACAGTGGCATCCATGGGAAATTCATATAAGTCTTAAGTATAGCTAAACCATATGCGCGACAAATGGACGACAAATGGGCGAATAACTTAATATTACGCAAACCGATTTTGATAATTCTTTATTTATTTGAAAGCTGATGGTGCCCGTGTAGTCCCATTTTAATTTGGTCCAGTTCTGACAGTGGCATCCATGGGAAATCCATATAAGTCTTAAATCTAGATAAACAAAATGCGCGACAAATGGACGGGTAACTCAATATTACGCCAACCGATTTTGATAATTCTTTTTTTATTTGCAAGCTGATGCTGCCCGTGTGGTCCCATTTCAATTTGGTCAAGTTCTGACAGTGGCATCCATGGGAAATCCATATAAGTCTTAAATCTAGATAAACCATATGCGCGACAAATGGACGAATAACTCAATATTACGCCAACCGATTTTGATAATTCTTTTTTTATTTGCAAGCTGATGCTGCCCGTGTGGTCCCATTTTAATTTGGTCAAGTTCTGACAGTGGCATCAATGGGAAATCCATATAAGTCTTAAATCTAGATAAACCATATGCGCGACAAATGGACGAATAACTAAATTATCACACCAACCGATTTGAATGCTTCTTTTTTTATTGGAAAGGATATACTTCAAGGGTAGTTTGATGAGTGTTAGGTTCTGATTATGGGATCCATGACAAAGAAACGGAACTCTTCAATTCTTAGGAGCAATTGGACGATACTTTTTCGATATATAAAATAAATAAGAACTAAGTATTCACTGAAAATCAAGAAATAAACAAAAATTTTAACAAAAAAAACGATAATATAATGTAGGTACAGTTATTCTGAGAGTCTTCAGAGTCTGTGTCAGCCAATGTAGGTTTGTAACTACCTACATACATACGTAAACGTGATATGTAAGAAATAGGTATATTGTAGTGTTTCCTTGACTGACTCCGACTCCAACAATAACAATAACTGTACCTACATTATATTATCGTATAAGTTTTAGAAGAATACGCAATTATTTCTTTACTTTTTAGTGCTTTGTTTTGGAATAGTTTTTTTTGAAATTGGTTTTTTTTTTGTTAACATTTTTGTTAAATACTTCCATAAGTTATTAGTTCGTTAAGGTATCTCTACCATTAGCCCTTTTGGCACATACAGAGGCGTTCACATCAACCTTTACAAAACAATTGAAAAATGGTTCTTAATGAATATTAAAATGAAAGGTTCTTAAGTCAGCAGCATACGAGTAAATAAGGTGCCCCTATGTAAAGGTTGATGTGATATAGGTAAAGATATTGTACTAAAAGAGTTTTTTATTAAAATTGACAATTTTTTTCTCTACTGTCCATTTATTTTGTAATTTGTAGTCATAAAGTAATTAGCCTATATACTGTCCCACTGCTGGGCAAAGGTCTCCATCATTGAAATCAAGTCTTCGCTACAATGGGTGGGTATTGGCCCAATCACAAACTCGGGCTATGTTCCGAAAAAGCCGAGAACAGACTCTGCCCGACCTGGGAATTGAACCCGGGACCTCTGGGATTCGGGCCAAGCTCTGAAACCCCTAGACCACGGAGGCGTTGTATTTTGTGCCGCTAATATATTTGTTTTTACAGATTATGCATAGTTGATGAGTGGTTTTATTAGTTTCAACACTATACAGCGGAAAAAAAACCAAATTAGTACATAATTATCATTATACTTCTTAAAGAGTACATAATAAGGTTTGGATGGTTTTAACTTTACGTTTTGACTCAAAAAAGGTACTTAGTAGTACTTTGTAGGTACTACTACTACCTGAAGGCCTTTCCTTTCATCTATGATTTTTTCTATGATTTCTGATAATACTCTCAATCACCTTGAGGCTGACTTATAATTATCTTTAAAAAGGCAACAGTGAATGTTATTGTAAAAAAAATTACAAGATAAAAATTTCCTAATTTATTTTCCACTAAAAAAGGAAATCATAAAACTACGTGCTGTTTTAATAAAATACATTACCAAGAAGAATGACTTTTTCATTTCCTAAAATCTAATATTGCGTCTTATTCTACGAAGTTATATTTCTTAGAAAAGGGAAAAAAGGTAAATTATGAAAGCCTTTGAATTGACGTCACAAACAAACATTATTCTGGGCGGATGATCTTGAATGTTGCGGAAATTGAAATAACAGAGTAAGTTTTCCAAATTAAGATATTCGTCTTAACAACGTTCCGGTCTCGGGGCATAATTACAATCGCTTTGAATATCCAGTCAAGTTCTTTCCTAAACTGAGTGTAGCGAGCAATTTCGCCAGTAAATATCCAGCCTGGAAGATGCGTTAGTACCAGTTCACCGCTGACTGGCTGGAATTGAAAGATTATATTGCGAAATTGCCCGCTCAGTTTAGGAAATTGACTTGACAAGTTACAAGGGATTGTAAAAAGGCCCTTGATGAAATAAATCCAAAGGTGTGCGTTTTACGATAGTCCCTGGTAGTAAAGTATTTGTATGGAATTTTGTAACAGCGGCTAAGTGGAGCGCCTGAAAGCGCCTAAACGGATATAAATGGAACTAAAAATGTCACGTTGCTCTGGTAAGTTATCGTTTACGTAACGTTATCTCACGGTAGAGGAAAGGATGCAGAAATGTCTCAAAGGTGGCGGAATGTTATTGCCATGAATCGTAAAATTGCTAAAAGCAATAAGAAAAAACAAATAAACGCCATTACGTTTCAAATCTTGGGAAAAGTTGAAACTCTGTCTAAAGTATAGGTCATCTCAACAATTTCATAATTATTTGTAAGGATTTCATTGACCGCTCTCTTTCAACGAGTTCAATGTCACCTTTGTCAAAGGTGTATTTGACGACCGACTTGGTGTAATGGTTAAGAAGTTGGCTACTACACCAGAGGTCGCGGGTTCGATCCCCGCACAGTACAAACATTTGTGTGCATGAACATGTCTGTTTGTACTGGTCTGGGTGTCTCCTATGTATAATAAGTATGTATTTACAAAAGAAAATGTATTTAAGTATGTTTATCCGTTGTCTAGTATCCCATAACACAAGCTTTAATTAGCTTACTTTGGGGCTAGATGGCGCTGTGTGGAATAATGTCCAGGGATATTTATTCTTAAGCCGGAAATTCTGGCATCGGACATGATATTAATCCAAACTAATATTTTTAGATTAAATGCGTAATTTGGGCTATTTAGTAATTAGGAAAAAATAAATGGAACCGATTAACACCAAATTATCTTCTTCATACCAGTTAAATTAATTAAAAATCCCAAACCAGGATTATTCTCGCCCATTTTTTTGTATTAACGCCATAAAGGCCTCTAATTTACGCCCTCAAGTCTTCAAATGACATTAAAAGCGAAGCCCGCGGAAGGAAATGGCGACTTTAAAAGCTAATTAGAAAAAATCTGAATACACAGATTAAATCTAGTCATTTGCATGGCTTGTGCGAAGCGGAATTTGTGCTAATCATGTCGTGGAGCGGTACGAATTGCGGGAAATATCTTTCTATGACGTAAATTCTCCTTTTTATTATGAGTAAGCTACGCTCCGTACACGGGTACGGAGCGTAGCATCATAGACGCTTATTTTTATTATAAATAAATTATAAGTATTTGCTGTGCCCTTGCAGGGTCATGTTTGTGTCCAAACATATTTTATTAACATCTTTGTAACAACATGGTGCAATAAAGACTTTGAACTTTGAACTTCGTCTTAATACGGTTGAACCACTATAAATAGTTCTTTGAGACGTATGTTTACCAATCGTTCTTTCGTTAAACCCTGCAACTACTGTAACCTTCTGCCTTTTATTTAGCAATGAAACCCTGGTAGAATGCGACTTGATTGGGACTGATATTTTATGAGGAAGTATACTGAGAATTTAAATCATTCAATTTATGGTGTATCATTCTAAGTCTCCTAGCAGGATTAAAAAAAACTCCTATAGCCTCAGAATACGATTGGTACAGTTACTTTTTAAAGGGGATTTTCGATAATCTTGTATCGTCACTGGCGTCCACGTCATAATTTATATTACTTACACCTACAGAAACATTCCGACGTCATTTGCCTCGCGCAATTACAACATTTCATCAGTTGTTATGTTTTGCAATTCATTAATCACCAATATCGCGTTCTATTGCTGTGGAAGATTAAACATTAGGACTAGCTGTTCCTATTTTAACATAAAAGCTATTTCTCATATTTAAATAGGAAATAATTTGCACAAAACGCCCTGTTTTGAATACGGATAACACACGTACTGCATGCATTAACGTATAGTCAGCAACTTTTGTTATGTCGGCTAAGATATTTAGGGTAATCCCAGATTAGCCACTACGCCCAAGTGTTAAAGTGTTGAGATACTTATTTTGCTGACTATATCTCGAAAATGGTAAGTTGAGACCAGTATCTTGAAGGTTTAGCACAGACATCGCAGTTCATTCATGCGTTCATTTTTGCGTTGTAAACCTAAACTGCAGCAGTCAAACAAGTCCAAATGTACCTGTTTACCTACTAGCTGTAAAGCAAACAATATCAAACAATTCAAAACCTCAAAATGAACGAGCACAATTAACTTCCAATGACTTCAAAAGATATGACAAATCAACCGTCCCTATGTCAGATTTGCGAACGAAAGATTAGGATCCGCAATAATTTTACATAACAGACAGAACTGACTGACCCTCATCATGCCACGATTACACAGAAGTCTTGCGATTTGTCTAAGTTGCCTTTTTAGACATTTCAAAAGAATCCAAAGATTTTTTTAGGCGGAAATACAAAAACGAAGTCCGTCTTCTTCTTCGTCGTGTCGATGATCCTATTTCGTTGACAACTATAGAACAGCTGCCCAGTGCTCCGCTACCGCTATCCCAAGGGAGGTGGCTTCATAAAGATCTTGAAGTGTGCAGCTGGCGGGGCACTGGGGGCGAGATAGCAAGTGTTGCATCGTATGTTCTGGGGCGCCACACTCGCATTGAACCTCGTCTTGTGTAACGTATCCCCATCTACTGAGGTTACTCTTGCAGCGGCCCACTTGAGTTTGGAGCCGGTTTAGTGACTTCCATGTGAGCCACATCAAGTCGCCGCCAGGGGGTTGACTCTCAGTAGTAGTAACATACTCAGATGGAGACGAAGTCCGTTATCGGCCTAAAGTCTAGGTACACTATCAAATAAATACTCGTATAACGCAAACAGGGTGGACCGTGGCCTCAAACCTACGGCCGAAACCGGGGGAGCATAAGGAGCCCACAGTACGAAAAACCGCTACGGTGGTTTAAATGGAAAAAAATACCTTCTGACAAAGGCAGCGACGAATGCCCACCTACCACCAAAGTACAGCGCATCTAATGAGTAGTATCTAAGGCACTGAAAGTGGCATGGAGATATCCGTGGAAGAACGAAAGTGACCGACGTAGCCCAGCGGATAAGTAAGTTGAAGTGGCAGAGGGCAGGGCACATAGCGCGCAGAGCTATGGCCGTTGGGGCTGGAAAGTTTTTGACTGAAGACCGTTTCGAGGCAGACGCAGCGTGGGACGCCCGTCTGTAAGGTGGACGGACGACCTGATAAGAGGTGCAGGATACCGGTGGATGCAGACCACCTGCAACTGGTCGCTTCGGAAATCGGTGGGAGAGGCCTATGTTCAGCAGTCGACGTCTTGTGGCTGCGAATGATGATGATGATGATGATGAAAAGTGGCATTCATGTTGCTGTAGTTAACTATCGTAGTTTTCTTGAGGCAAATCACGGTAGAGGTACAGTTGTATTCATTCGGTCGAAGCTTCTTCTCATATTTTGTGGTCACGTTCATTTCACTGTTGAATCGTTTCCTACCCTTTTCCGATTTACAATCTATCGCACGATCAAACGTAAATCGTCAGTTCCGAAAATTACCATGAATAAAAACGACAGACCTCTCGCGCTAGAGTTTTGGGTACGGAATTAGAACATCAAAGAGGTCGACCCTCGTCTCAAGTGACATTTGATAAGTTTTGCAATTTGCCTGTCTGTATATAATATCTATATGTACTTACTTAAATTGGTGAGCCTATATTTATCAGTGTATGCTTACAAGGGCAACGGAAATTCCTTAATTCTAGACTATTTATAAAATTTTACCGTCATAACCGACCACATCAAGCAATTTATTGCGATACCTTTTCACAACTAGCATTTTAGAGCAGTGTTGCTTTAAAAAATAACTGTTTTTTATATGTTCCTATTATTATATAATAGTATTAATGTCTATCATTAAGTACATTTTTTTAACTACTTAAAAGTACTGCTTATGACCATTTAAACAAAGATATGTTGAGTATGAGTTTAGAGACTTAGCTGTGAGACAATTATTTATCGGCTAATTACATTATACGTTATAATACGTACGATATGGTTTAAATAATATACATTTCCTCATTAAAAACTATACAGTCACTTACATATTAAAAACTATACAGTCACTTACATGAAAAATTCACAAGTGTGGGTAAATACATATTTGTCCAGTAGAATACTCAATACTTTATTATTAATAATGCTTCAACATTATTTTTTGGTGACCTTTGATTTTAATTGGAAAATATACTCTCTTTATAAACAGGGTGTCCCAAAAAGAAGTGTCAAGCGGAAGCCCACAGAAAGAGCACCCCTTGGGGTACCCGAATCACCCCCATGTATGTTACGCGATTGTTCATAGTTTTCGAGTTATGATTTTTTTTCTGAATTTCTGAGAATTTCCGACCTAAAAGTTTAAATTTTTTATTTTTTAAAAAGTAGAAGACTTTTCAAATTTTTTCTTTGCCCAACTGAATCATCCTTAATTGTACTTTGATGCATAGAATAATCAGTTTCATAACTTTGACCAAAATGATGAAAATGTTGGTATAAAACCAAAAATGTACGGTTGATGAATAAAGACTTAAATTTTCAACTTTAAATTAAAAATCTAAGCGGGTGACTGTATGTTTTTCTAAGTAAAGCTCAAAAATGCTCCAGAATCTCAGCTTTCTTAATCATTACAAAAAAGAAGTACTTAATGGGCTACTTTAGCTAAAATCAGCCTTCAAAGACAGCGAGGTGGAAAATTCTTGAATTATTATTAATACTGTTTTTTGCCATTTTATCATTCCTGAAGTTCATGAATTTGTTATCTAACCAAAAATTACTGCAGGAAGGCTAAGGAAATAATAGAAAGAATAAACATTTGAAAGTTTAATTAATAGAACAAAAATAAATAGTTATTAATTATTTATTTACAAGAAATGTTCAAAATGTCTACCTTCGTTCTCGATACAAGTTCTACATCGTCTAAAAAAGTTGTCTTTTAGTTTTATAAAGGCAATTCTGTTGTTTTTTATCGTCTCTTCTGCTTGCCTCAATTTTATTCGTAATTCGGCTACGTTGCTGATGTCCTTGGCGTAAACCAATTCCTTGTAATATCCCCAGACGAAGACGCCACGCAATGGGCCCTCCACGGCCGATCCACCTGTCTGGAAATCTTTCAGACAAATATTGTCTGACAATTCTCGCAAAATGGCATGGGGCGCCGTCGTTTTGAAAAATCATATTCCTATAAAGCGTTAACACGTCAACATCTCCTAACAAGTCGGTGAGATTATGTTGTAGAAAATGCAAATAGGCCTCGCCGTTTAGTCGGTCAGGTAGTTCGAACGGACCAATCAGCTGTCCGTTTAAGATGCCTGACCATAGATTGACACTGAATTGTTCTTGGAAATTAGATTCCCGGGTCAAGTGTGGATTTTCAATGTTCCAAGAATGATAGTTGTGTATGTTGAAAATTCCACATCTCTTAAAATGTGACTCATCGGTCCATAAAATATTTAAAAAAAAAATCGTTTTCAGCTTGACGCCGCAATATTTCCTGACAAAACGCTACTCTTCTCGGATAGTCTGCGGGCTTAAGCTGCTGAACTTTTTGAATATGATATGGGTGAAAACCTTCTTGGTGGAGTATGCGATGTGCCAGTGATTTTGGGATTCCGGTTCGATGTTTTATTGTTCTCACACTTACTGATGAATCTCTTCCCACTTCTTCGAGCACTGATTCGACACTATCTGGGTCATGCATTTGAGATACACGGCCTGGTCTTCTACCTGGTGGATGTCCTCCCATGTAAGAGTTATGCACTCTTAAAATCATGCGATGATCAGGCCAAGTTTCGGGTTGAGGTCCACCTCCATTTTGTACTTGCTCCCTGTACAATCTGGCTGCTGCAGAAGCGTTTCCTCTTGCAAAGCCATAAAAGTAATGCATAAGAGCATAATCACGTAATGTGAAAGGCATCTCACCAAACGAATGGGCTCGAAAGTACGTTGAGAAAGCCAAATTAGTCGAGAAAAGGTTTTAATCAACTTTCCTGCAGTAATTTTTGGTTATTTAACAAATTAATGAACTTCAGGAATGATAACATGGCCAAAAAACATTCATTAATCTGATGGCTAATTTCAAGAATTTTCCACCTCGCTGTCTTTGAAGGTTGATTTTAGCCAAAGTAGCCCATTAAGTACTTCTGTTTTGTAATGATTAAGAAAGCTGAGATTCTGGAGCATTTTTAAGCTTTACTTAGAAACCATACAGTCACACGCTTAGATTTTTAATTTAAAGTTGAAAATTTAAGTCTTTATTCATCAACCGTACATTTTTGGTTTTATACCAACATTTTCATCATTTTGGTCAAATTTATGAAACGGATTATTTTATGCATCAAAGTACAATTAAGGATGATTCAGTTGGGCACTTTTTAAAAAATAAAAAATTTAAACTTTTAGGTCCGAAATTCTCAGAAATTCAGAAAAAAAATCATAACTCTAAAACTATGAACAATCGCGGAACATACATGGGGGTGATTCGGGTACCCCAAGGGGTGCTCTTTCTGTGGGCTTCCGCTTGACACTTCTTTTTGAGACACCCTGTATAATTACATATTGCGGTTAACGCCAGCTCGAGGCTTGTTCCCTAACCACATTTTAATTTTGTTCTCATGTTAGTGATTTAATTAACTGCTAATTAAGGGTAATCCTACGAAGCTAGATGGCTAGTTAAGTTTAAAAAACACTTACTTAAAATAACAACCATTCATTGATTTAGGTACTTCTCTTTGTCTTACAACTTTTCATATAATTTCACTTGACCGAAAAACGTTAAGCATAATAAATACACAGGTAACAAGAAGTATTCTCAAAATTCATTATTCTAATATTCAAATGTAAAATTAAGGCTTTAAGCCACTACATCACATTAAATCGTGTCTTTAAATGTTTAAAAAAATACATAATCATATACCCTCCTTACTTCGAGTTTTAAGCTGTCGATACTTGTATTTCAAAAGCCCGTTATACCCCTTTCATCAATTCAATTGGTTATTACAATACCCCTAACCATACTATATACCCTTATATAAATATAGATGTTTTCACCCTATCTACGTGACGTTGCCATGAACCACGTGCCAGTTTGATGGTCTAGATGTCTCGCAGGGTCCTGTACATTGGTTGACGGTAAATCTTTGTTTATTATTGGGTAGGCTCTGTCTATCCTCCAATAGAATCACCCTGTGTTTTACCATCTTGACCTAAAAAATAGGTAATTAATTTAGAGTATCGATATAACTGCGAGTTTTATAGTGAATATAACGGATTCAAGTTTGTTTTAAATTTATCCAGCATTATCACATGTAACTAAAATATTAAACAATCAAAAAATATAAAATAAAATTTAATTGTCCTTCTCAATATATTATCCTTAGAATAATAACGTATAGAAGGATAGTCTTCATACAACCGCCCCGTCAAAAATGAAGCACTAATCCGATCCACACATGCGTCACTATTACTTGCTTACGCCCATAACATTGCAGAGCTGTAGTAAACACTGCAAAGCCGTCCAATTAAGGTGCTTCAAAATGGGCGCGCGGACTTGCTTTCTAAATGTAATTATTCTAAGATATTATCCCAAAGATAAATAATATACAGTTTCTTATTGGTTACGATGTTATTTTACCTGTAAGTAAGGACATCGTTTATCGATAGCATTCGAGTAAAAAATAACCTTAATTTTCTTCTGAACCAAATTATAGTGAGTCATCAGCGTGCGAGTCTCAGATTCCCATAAATTGTGCGCCACTGCAAGGTGGACGACTGCGATCCAAACTTAGATTTAGTATCATCAGTGCTAGCGGTACACCCCGAAATTCAGTAAAAACCTGCAAATCGTGTTATAAGCATGAAAACCGGCACGATTGATCTTTATTTTATTTATTTTTTATTTTATTTATTTATTTAGACTCAAAAGCATGCTTACATGTTATTCAATGTCAACAATTATAGCAATAAACTCCAGTAAATACATTTTCTTAGATACAGTGTCTAGTTGAAAAGAAATACATAAAATTGATTAGAAACAATGTACAAATAAAATGAAAACAAAAACAAAAATAAAATTAATATAAAGTCACAATAATCTTAGTCAGTCAGCATGTCGTTTATAATTGTTCGGAATCTATTTAGCAGACTTCCTAAACTGTCAGCGAACAAGTCAATTTCATCGTGCCGAGCGAGTATGTCACCCATCAGTGGCAATGTAGGTACGATTGGTTGGTGCCTGTGCTGCCCGTTTGGTGCGCTGGGCTGGTGAAGAAGGCGCGGCCTACGACGCGGAGCTACAGTCCCTGCCCCATCACGTCGCAAGTACCTGGGCACCGAAAGGCCTGCCCTCTCCACCACCGCTTGACTGTCAAGGGTACGATGAATTATGGATAAGTAATGTGTTAATGCCACCATTACTCTCCTCAATTTTAGAGTTACCATATCCACCATTAGGTTATTCAGGCCGAACGAATCAAGGACAAACAGTGACCCGTATCACGATATCAAAAGGATTTATTTTTACTTTTGTTGTAAAGGAACATTTTTTTTTGTTCTGAAACCTATCGTGGTAACCTAATATTGTTCTTTTTTTTTCGTGCTACATATTGATTCGTAAGGGTTGATCAATTGTTCCGATTTTCATGCTTTTAACACTATTTGCAGGCTTTTTTGGCGTGCCGCTAGCCACTACATACTCCACATTATAGTTTTAAAATTCACATTTGCTTTGTTTTCATAATGCAGCGCATATGCAGCGTGCAATTTGAATGCAATATCGGTAGGTAAATAGTCGTGAAGGACTTCCGCGGCGCTTCCGTCAACACGCGACGCGGGCCGCGTGTGAAGCGGTCGGCGGGGTTGTAAATGCCACAGTGGTTATATTATGGAGAAGTTATAATGGAGAAAATTAGAAATAGATATTGACGACACGATTGGCGCAGCGTGCTGTAGCACGGATTTCCCTCGACTTGGTGTCCCGGGTTCGATTCCCGGTCGCGTTAATTCAGAAACTTCAAATTGTTTTTTTTTATTCAAAATGGTTTTGCGTTTGGCCTCGGTCTCGCTCTCAGTTTGTTTGATAAATTGTTGTTAGCAGACTTTGTTGTTAGCCTTAGCAAAGATCAAAAGTAACGTATGTGAATTACATTAGTTACCTAGAATAAAGATTCATTGATTTGTGTTATTTTAATAAGATGAATTCTGATAACATTTTAAAATATTTTAACTTAGTTACGTATAGGCCCTAATTACTGTAGTGTTAGTGGTTCTGCTTTTAAAACAGGTGATTCATCATTCAAAGTGATTAATTAAATACATTTTCAATATTGTCAGCAAACAACGCTATTAAAAAAAATACGTCCGTATTTAAAAGATTTATTCAAGCGAATAAAAAGTAGTTTGTCGTGAATTTCGCGCGCTGCCGCCACACAATAGCAATTGTTAGTTGGGACAAAGGGCCTGCCGCGTGGCGCGCGACACGGCCATTTTGGCGTGACGCGAAAACGCGCCAATAATGAGAACGTTAAAAGCGACGGAAACCCCGCGCTCCATTTAACACGTGCTTTTTTTGCAGACACTTTCTCTAGCTGTTTGTTTTAAAAGAAAGTTACGGAATGAGAAATCCTTAAAATAACAACCCACTAGCTCTACACCAGTGGCTTCACTCGCGTGGACTATTGCTTTTGTAAAATTAAGCCAAAAATAATGATACTCGCTTGTAGCTTAAGTTTAGTAAAATAATTTATAAAATCGTTCGTCCTTTTTGAGTTTCTTCTTTGCAAAACATCAAAAACACAATTTTCTCCGCTTTTTCATTAAAAAAGTTTCATCTGTAGAAAGAAACAGATAAAACCCAACTCCAAACGCCAGGTCGATGACCCAAATGTTTAACTGGCCGGCTAAATATAATGGACATACCGTCAGAGCTATTGAGCTCTGACGATCTTGATATTGATCAAGGCCCTGTGCTCTTAACACAAATTGTCTGTTTATTTGATACGAGTAATGTTGAAAAGCACGAACAATACCTGGTTTAGTCATGTAGGTATTGGTATAGGTATTACATCCTTAGCACGTGTAACATGCATTAATTTTACAATTGATTTTCGCATCACAATTGGCGCATCTTTTGAATAACTCAATTTTTCAGGTGTTCAACATCTCCAACATTCCCCAGAGAACACTGGAAAGGTAATTAGGTTACAATATAAACATTATTGATTCCGCCGTTTGGTGAAAAAAAATTGGCAATGATAGCTGCAATCGAACTAATTTCACCAGAATAAGATTTTAAACTTTATTATGTTGTATCTTTTATAAAAACACGTAAATAAATAAATGAATAAATATAAATATGCGCTAGACAACACACCTCTTGTAATGGTTTCGAAGTAGGGATTAATATCCCTGTGTTACGAGGTACCACACAAGGAAATAAGCTAGAGGCGTCTCCCAGCACACCCAGACCAGAGTCAATTCAGAAAAAGTCGCTTCCTGAATTGACCCGACCGGGAATCGAACCCGGGACACTACGGAAATCAAGGCGAAAAACCGTGCTACAGCGCACTATGCCAATCGTGTCGTCAAAATAAGTAGAGTGTGGTAAATAAGTTGAATATTAAAAAGTTTTTCCGACTTATTATAGTAGACAGTAGGACAGAGTGGCCAGTGGTAGGCGGCTTGTATTCGGTCATGCTGCCGCAAGGCTTGCCAACTTTTTGCACCAACAGCCATAGGCTCTTCGCACTTTGACCCATATTCACTGCCTCTCTAACTTATTCATGCACTGGGTGCTTTAGCAGATAGGTACTTCTACAAATTTCTTGATTCATGTAACGTAACAATAGAGCATAGATAGAGACCAGTAACATTGCATTCAAGAAAAACTCTCTTTGAGACAGTTTGTAAACGCATTCACTGATATGGCTACTCGTAACAAAGATAATATACTCGAAGATCAGGATATTATTGAAGACGACAAATATGAAACACAGAATAAAAAATCCACACACAAAGATAAGGAAAAACTTGATAAGATGACAAAAGGCTACTAACTTTTTGTGTGTATTCTCGGAGACAAACGACCTTATTGGACGTCTGCAGAATTAGACAAAAGCGCCACGTTATGAAGGATTTGTTATGAAACCTGTTTTTGTTATTGGTAGCAATTTGTAGGCTATGAATCAACTCATAAATATTTCAACCTTGTAGTATTACACCATGACTGATAATTATAATCCGAAACAATAATTTCTAATCATAACTACAAATTACTGGGTAGGAAAGCGAATTCCATCAATGCCCCGTTTAGTTACAAACTCACAGTCATGATTACCTGTCAAAAGTTTTCCTTTGACGCGCCTGGAACGGGCCAAGCCCTAAAAATTTCCGATTTGAAGCGGTGAAACGGAAATTTCATGGCAAATAATTGCCTGCCTGGATGGCGCCCTCCGGTCCTAGTGCGCATGTGCGGCCACGGCGCATGCTCCGCGCGGTTACACCTCGCGAGACAGCCAAAAACAAATACCATCTTTAAAAGTGTTCCTTTTTCAATATTAAAACAAACAACTTTTTTATTTTTTCAACAAAAACAGCCAGTGCTACGAACGAAAATTGCGTTAAATCAACATTACTTTGCACGTAAGTCTGACCTTTTTGGTTTGCACGAATCTAACCTAAAATTCTGTAGATAATAAGTGTTCTCGTAATTGATTTTGTTGTAATTTGATATGCCTGGATGAAACTGCCTGTACATCCTTGTACAGTTGATAAACAATTTAATTTCTGTCATAAATTATAGTACTGTTCGTATGGTAGCTCATTGTAGAGCTCAAACACCCACTAGGTGTTATATAGCTTATTATATTTGTATGGCCAGCAGAAACATGTATAAATAAACGGTTACGTTACAGCCATAAATAAAATATTGAGTAAGTGCGGTGTTTTGAGGCCAATAGTATCTGCTTCAGCGTTCATTTATAAGTTAACCGTAAAGTTGAAGGTATACGTTAGACAGTATTTACTATTTGTTCCTTATAGAACGTTTGGTGAGTGTCATGCCCTTTACCTAATATCATAATAATATGCTGACGTGTGATTCTCTATACTTATCGTGGCGAAATTCGTTGTCGAATAATCGAACTTGAGGTCAAACGCCGTATTAAGAGAATTGTTATCAGATAAGAAAGAGTCCAATATCAATTTTATCTTGACTAATGATGAAAATATGGTATAATATGGTGAATAGCTTTTGTTATAGGTATTACCTATTGTACTAATGTTTTTATAGTAGTTTGGAACTGTAATTGATTAGAAAATAATATTTCTTCACACACGGACTAATAAAGGAGTTGAAACCATGTCATAAATAGTTAGTTAAACACAACGGGAGATCCTACTCAATAATGATTATAAAATTAGTTGAATAACATGTTTAACGTTATCAAATAATATGTTATATATTAGCGCTAATATGTTAACATATTATTTAAAAAAAATACATATCAATGCACCATATGCGCCTTAATGCGCCTTTAGTTAAAAAAATAGCGCAACTTTTTTTAAAAATCGTTTACTATTTCGCTGAATTTTTCATACAAATCGCAAAGACTAACGAGTCCTTAAAGATACAAATATATTAATGACTTATATTCAACACTTGGGATAAGTAGGATAAGGATAAGTATAGTTCAATTATTATTATTTTTTATCTCGAGAATACAATTTTTAATTTCGTTTTTCGTAGTCGGTTTCGTAGTTGGCTAAACTCTTCTCGTAGCATTATGTGCTTGTATCCAGTTTCGTAGCTGCAGCACAGAATAAACTAAAAACTGTGGTTGATGCCCGGCGCGTGCGCATTGTGAAGGTAATATTTATATCGATACCATTAACTAGATAAAAACCAAATGCAATTTTTGGTATCATACCTAAATGTTTTTCTTTAGTGGGAAAAGAGCAAACCCACAATCCGCGATGTAAAGATTATTATGCAGGATCGAGAATCGATCAATCGAGCAGATGAGATGGCAGATGATGCCGAAAACTTCGGCAATACCAAAAAAAATGCATATCATAATATACTAGGGAGCATAGAAATCGACCCACTCACGTTTTTGAGTTTCAGGTAAGTATTACAAAATACCAGAAATTAACGTAACCGCAAAAACGGGAGGCTTCAGTTTTTTTACTGTTAAGTGAATTATAATGTCTCTTGTTGCGTCTATCTCCGTAAACTATTCCATATACGACGTAACGTATTACATCTTACAACGTGACTTGCATGACCCACAATGCAGTGGAAAATAAGTGCATATCGAGAATACAATTATTGTAAACTTCCAATATTTGTCGCGTTAGAATTGGTATTTCAGATAGGCTATGATTCTAGGTGGTACTGATATTATGCAATCTTATTGCATAATATCAGTAAGTAATGAGTTGCTATAGTAAGTAATGAGCCTATATACTGTCCCACTGCTAGGCAAAGGCCTCCATCATTGAAATCAAGTCATCGCTACAATGTTTGACGACACGAATGGCGTAGTGCGCTGTAGCACGGTTTCTCGCCTTTGATTCCGTAGTGTCCCGGGTTCGATGCCCGGTCAGGTCAATTCAGGAAATGATCTTTTTTAAATTGGCCTGGGTCTGGGTGTGCTGGGAGACGCCCCTGGCTTAATTCCTTGTCTGGTACCTCGTAACACAGGGATATTTATCCCTAATTCGAGACCATGACAAGAGGTGTGTTGTCTGGCGCATATTTATTTATAAAAAAAAAATGTATGAGTATTGGCTTAATCACCACGCTTGCCAAATGCGGGTTGGTGATGACAAAAACTGTGGCTATATCGAACATTATTTTACAGAGCACCTCTAAATTAAATCCACAAAAATTATCCGACACTCCCGCCAAATATAACTCACACTTTCGTTTCTCGAATTTCGAATTCCTTTTACCCCGAGTGTCTTGATGCCGAAATTTAATTTCGTTTCGTTCGTCCGATTTATTCGATATGTCAGAGGTTAATATGCAATGTCGGGTCGGTTCGAGCGAATCTCGTTCACTTTAAATCCAAAAATAGATTCGATTTGATATCTTGAACACTTAGTATTTCAAGCTATAGCACTAGACTACTACAGTTGCTACATCTATTCACTATAGTTTCTTTGACTGTACATTCCCCATTCATAGTTAACGCAGAAAAAGTAGTATAGGTTTGACTGATTTGTTTTATCAACCTGGATACAATCATCCAACTACATTTAATAGTTTTTGGTGCATCTATTGCGATCATGTTGAGGTCAAAGAAAACCATGTTATATTGTTCGTCTGTCTGTTTATGTGTGTGTTCAGCATCTCCTGTATACTGCTAAATAGATTCAGATAAAACTTCGTATTATTGTATTGAGAAAATGTAGGTTTATCTCCACAGTTTCAGATATACATTAATAATAAGAACGTACATTAAATATTGAAGATTTACTCAACACACGCAAACAATGATTGAAACTACAGCTCTACCTATTAAAGATTATATTTAATTGCTGCACACTAAAAATTAAATCAACTTGAAAGTTGAGCAACCTCACATTTCCCACAGTTTTATCCGCAACTTGAAAAGGTTTACCTTCGCTAGGCTTGACTCTTCACACAACTTTTGCACCTCGTTCGCGGGAAGCTTAAAGGCCTGCACAGGCGAGGGATTATCCTCGGCATACTTTTTTCTCCGTCAAAATAAATCCCTTACAACGACTAAAAGTACGCCGAACAAAAAATCCGCCGAAACACCGCGGACGCCCACGGAGCGGATAGTGGATTAAAGTACGCGGGCATCCGCGAAAAAAATAGAACGAACGAACTATGAGAAGTCAACACACAGCGGAATTCAGTCCTAGTATTCTCTTTTAAAACATCTTCTCTTTTTTGCTTAAACATGATGTAAATTACAGCACAACGTATTCTCAGAATATTTAAACTCTCGGACAACAAATGATCGCACACCGTGTGCGTTAAGTTCGCGGTAAATCCGGGGCAGACTTTTTATTCACGGATCGTACTTTATCTCCGCCGCGTAGAAAAGTCCGTCGTCTGCGCAGGCCTTAATGACTCACTGCCTATTTGTCTCTCGTTTAATTTCGCAGTGTCTACAAGCCCTTCGAATCAAAGCTCCGTAACGTTCCTTTTTGTGATTCTCTTTAAAATAAAGTTAATGACTCTGTCTACATTTTTATTGCTAAACTAGATACTATGCGTATTAAATAAGTAGTGAATTAGTTTAAGTATAAGAATTCAATATTTGAAAACTATCCTGTGGATAGTATTTTCAAATAACACTCAAATAAAGCTTAAAATGAAACACTTCAAAAAGGCAAATAAAACCAACTTAGCGTTGTACTTGTTGAAAAGTATGTGTATTTTTTTTAATGGTCTTATTTTCTTATTTATGTTTTAGTACTTATTTTTGTAGCCGGACCGATTTGTATTTTGTTATTGCGCCAAATAAAGAAATAGCTACTATTGTAGCCCACCGGATGAAAATGCCTATAGGAGAAGGGTAACACAGTTCTGTAGAGCTAATATAAGGATAACCAAACTAAAACTCACTTAGGTGACCGAACACACTTTTAGGTATACACAAATTCTTGACACGTATTGTCTATCTCATTTAATTTAGTTTATTTAACTACCACTTTCGTCATTGACACATTCTTCGTTGCGGAACGAGTACCAATTGATATTTTATTGCTTGCTGCCATTTGGCAACCAATATGTTAAGGCGCCTCGTAGTCTTCATCGAGCATGACAGAATTGAAAAGGGGTATGGGTAATGTTGGCGTCATTTTTTAAATTTCGCAGCCACTAACAAAGCCTTATTGTTATGAAAGAATATATCGATGGGAACAAATTTTATTATGGAGCACATATAGCTAAAGCATATTGGAGCTGAGAGATTAGGTAGTTCATTTTTAACTAACTACTCAATTCAACTTTATCTGTACCAAAAAATGTAAAAAACGGCATTATTAAAAATTCTTAATACTGGTTATAAACATGCGACGCTATTATGACTAAAAAAGGCTAGTTTTCAATGGCCAGGTGCAAAACTAGGCCATTATTATTCTTTTAATGTGGGTAAAAAGACTTTCAGGTATTTTTCCCATGCAACGTCTCCAATATCGACGGTTAAGACCAATACCTCCTATTTACATATTGACTATTAGAAAATGTCTTTTTGATGTCATTGACGTTAAGGTCGTCTTTCGTAATAGCTTGTGTTACACTTCCAAATGCCAAATACTACATCTACTGCTTTGTATACAACATTATTATTATGAATATCTAACTTAATGAATTGCTGGAGGTAATTTTATCAGAAAAATACACCTAACAGGTATATCATAAAAAGAAAACCTTCATCTACTATTTTTAATACTTTAAGAAATCATAACATCTCGGCATATAAATGTGTGTGCGTGTTATATATGTGTGTGTTGTGTGTATTTTGTGTGTTGTATGATTTTGTGCGTGTGTTCGTGTGTATATGTGTGTGCGTGTGTATATGTGTGTGTGTAGTCTGTAGTGTGTGTGAGATTGGAGAATATATATATTTATATCACCGTGGGGGCGCGTGAGCCATATGTGGCAAAAGGTGTAACCCACACTTATTTCTTTATAGAAAGTAGATCTTCAGTGCATATATAATCAAGCTCTAAAAGTTTCTCATTCAGGAAGGATTTTAATGACATCCTATTCATCCCAAATATGGCAGTCATGTCGTTGAAATGTCGGTACAGGAAGGAACCCATGTGTGTGTGTGTATGCCACTGGGTTGGCTAGTGCATTTTCCATTTTGGTAATTTTGAAAAAATCTGTTAGACATCGCTTTTGTTGAACGAAGCGCTTCGTATTTCTTCACTATGTCGTAAAAAGGACCTTGTATTGTGAACGATCTTGGAATTTTATTTTTTGTGTTTTTGACCTGGACAAGAAGAAGCCTCCCATGGTTCTCGACATCATTAGTTGTGATGCTTGCCAACTCTTGACGTCTACATGCACCATTTATACCGAATATTAATACAACCTGAAAAGACATAAAAACAGCGTACAAAACACCTTTAATGTAAAGACATACGAAAGTGAAAGAAGTTAATAACAATAATTTAGTTTCAACTGACCTTTGTTGCTAAATATTGGGAATCCGGAGCTTCTTTTAGTAACTTCTCGACATTGTCAGCCGAAAATACTTTCGATTTTTTACTCACATGGCCACTTGAGCGTCTTTTTAGAAATGTGAGCAAGTTGGAGTATGACTTGATATCAATACCATGTTTTGTTTTCACAGTGCTTTTTAGCATTGAATAGTAGCACCACAATGAGCTTGACTTATATTTTTGAGAAAGTTCCATGAAATAGGCTAAAACACACTTTCTGAAAATGAATTTGCATCTTTGCTTGTTTTCCATATGATGAAATTTTGATACGCTTGTAAGTATCTATCGGTCGATTTTTCGGGCAAGAGGCTTAGAGTAGCCTTTTTCGCTGCCTCTGAGACTTCTGGCGGTGTTGAATTAATAAATTCATCACTAGTTGATGACATTTCCAAATAAAAACAATACAGCGAAAAGAAAAAGCGCGCGGAATAATTTTTACTTGTTCACAAATTAGCGCTGCGCGCGTGTGAATTGGTCAGGATAGTGGGCCTGGTACAGGCTGAGGAAAACCATGAAATATATTTACTATAATTTATTTCAATTAAACCATTCACATGAAAATGATAAATAATTAGAAAGACAATTTAATAATGTTACATTTTATTGCTTTACTTTCTAAGACTCATAATACTGTATTGCATAACTGAACCTACAAAGAACCAGTGAAATCTACATACCTTTAACGGATTTTGCACTGTTTACCAACAATTAAAATTTAGAGTCTAAACTGACAAAAGAATACATTTATTTTACAGTCAATCAGTTACTTTGTAAATCAGTATCTATAGCTAAAATGCAAAGTAAGTAAAAGGAACAACACAAATCAATCTTGATTAACATTGACTATTTCACAAATTAAATCTGTCACTACTTTTATAAAATATGAAATTGAAATATTGAATCTACTGATATTTAAAAAGAGAGAAATCATTATACACAGTACGGTACTTAACTTAGATCCGTCCAATTTGAAAGCTCGAGCAAAAGTGAGTCAAAAACCACTGGTTTTCACCTTTTATAACAGCTACGAAAACTAAGTCTCAACGGCTTCCACGTCACATCCATTTTGAATTGCAATTCCGAAGCTATTCTTGTAAATAACATTAAGAAACCAAAAGTATTAATAAAATTAAGCAAAATAGATGTGGCGTAATTAAACACTGCTATTTTTTAAAAAATAAGATTTTAAACACAACTTTTCGTAAAATCAATTCTGCTAACCGGAAGTAGGAAACTATTTTTAAAAACTAAGATTTAAAACAACCTTACCCAAAATCATTTATGCTCACCGGAAGTATGGAACAAATACAATGCTTTATAAATTTGTATTTAAAATACCAAAATGTATTTAAAATAAATTTGAAGAAGTGATTAAAAACATTTGTATAATTACTTATTAAATTGACACATTTCAGTAACAATAGAAATAAAGTTATTATTAACATCATGATTATGATAATGGATTGATACTTGAATAACCTTTTCTTTGTAAAAATGCCTTTTTATAACTAAAAATATTTATTAGACTTTTATCTGCCAAAATAATAATAATAAATCTATCACGCGCATCAGTGTTTTTTTAAGGCAAAGGCATAAAAACCAGCCAGTATTACTAAAGAAGTAAATTAATATTTTTGTGTTTTTGTTACAGATGTTATTGTAATTTATTGTAAGCTATTGTCAAAATTAATTAAATTAAAGAATTAAATGTTTATGTTTGTATATTTTATATTTTATTCATAAATGTTGACCTCTTTTCCGACATAAAAACTCTTTGCTAAGATTTAAAAAAGTACCGTTCGTTTTAGACGGAGCGTCTTGATAAACCGTGCGTTTTACATTACATTATCGCACAAGTGCGTGATGAGATACATTACGATATTGAAATTGGTGAAATAAGAGACCCTTTACGAGCAAATATGTTATAAAAAATATGACGCCACGGGTCCATGAAAAGTTACTCAAACCCCTTTGAACTTCACAGACAAAGTGACTCAAACTCAAACTCCTTTGAACTTTACAGTTTTTAAATTTGGATTTAGTCTGCGGGGTTTCAAGTTTCGTTCATGAGTTTACTTAAATAGCTCTACGAGAAATGGCAAACTGAAGACCCTGATAAAGGTCACTGGATTACGGAGAAGGCCAGGTCACCTGCCACGCGATGGAAATGTATTAGGGTCTATTTAGGGGAAGTCTATTTTTAGTCGTAGATGTCTCATGGCTATGAAATTATGATAATCTATAATAGGCCTTAGTGAAGTGTTTGTTTGCCAATTCGTATAAACACTGGAATCATGTCCGATGGCTACAAGTTTTATCTTTTATTGTGGCTGTGTATTTTTTTATCTTCATTGATAATAAATACGAATACATTCTAATAAAACAACATACGCCCACCTCTATTTCTTTTCTACTTTTGATGTCAAATCTTTGGACAATTCATAAGTACTTGTTCAGTCTAATTGAATAAAGATATTTTGTGTTTGAGTTTGCTCATCTTTAAAAAGGTAACATCAAAATCTATTCATTGCAAATTTTTCTATTAGTGTTACTTACCGCATTGATACAAAGACGTACAAAAGAAACTCACTTTTATCTCTAATCACTGATGGCCACATGAAACTAGAATTTGAGTAGTTACCAAAGTTAACTTTGTCCAAGCGTACTTTAATCGTTCCAACTTAGTGAGGTCCGCCCATCAGCAAAAACAGCGCCGGAGGCAGATAAACTCACAAAGTACAGTCAGCAACATAAGTCATTAAACAAAGTTCTTTGTCACCGATCTGATAAGCTCATTGATAATGTGATCATGACATTTTTTTTGGTGTGACAGGCTACTAAAGTATTAATCTATCGCGTAAGCAAATGTTAGGACACGCGATAACATTAAACAGTCTAGAGCGTATGGATACATACGCTCTAGACTTTTTAATGAATAGGGTAGAAGTGAACACTCAGAATCCAACCTATTATTATAATGAGCCCACCCTTACCTTGCAGGTGGCAAGTTCACCTGTTCGGGTTTTAGAGGTAGTTTTCAACTCTGGAGACTTGGCGGAAATTTTTATGGTGACCTAGTGGTAGAGCTTCTTGTGCATACAACCAAAATGTACAAAACTATTTTTAAATATTCCGTTCGGGACTGGTATGTACCAGATTACACACCAATAAACCGGAAAACTATATTTTGGCGGGACATAAGGAGAATCCCATTTATTAATCGCACTAATGAATCTGTAAATATAAGTCCTCGTTCAACATAAAAATGTTTTAAAACTGGCACACCCTTGCATAAGAGATAATTAATCCGCTTTATCATATTTCAACCGTGTGGACGAACAAAAATGAAAATTAATGAAGCGGTAGAGTTGGTAAAACACTTTAGTGCAAAGTCCGTAGAGCTAACGAACTTGTCATGAGGACAGGCAGTGGAAATTAAAAATATATTAATCGTGTTTTTTTGCACTCCATCTGGCGGTGTTAAGAGTTTTCTTGTAATTGCTTTACGACGTAGTTTCTAGACCACGAAGGTGTTTGGTCTCCAATGAACGGCGGAATTCATTGAAAGACCATGTTAAATTCATGTATTTTTAAGTTTCATGTTGTTTATTGGCAACTTTCATGAATACTGAGTAAATGTACAAAACAGCATTTATCTTTGTTTTCTAACATAACTATAGTCGACATTAATAGCAAATTAAAACAGATGAACGTTTTGATTTTTTAACAATCACGACAAGTAAAAAACACATAGTTCACATCTGCCGTACTTGAGTAGAGATTTGAAAACGTCAGTTCATACAAAAACGTCACTCAGACTCAAGTACAGATTGTGTTTCAAAATACGGGGCTTATAATTCTATTCTTAGGTACAGACGCGTTCAATTCAGCCTTTACAAAACCATTGCAAAATGGGTCCTATGTCAGCAGCATTATGAAAGCTTGACGGGAACGCGTGTGTACCTACTATGTACTCTTATACTTAATAATACTCAAGCTTAGAAAGTAGTACTCCTAATTATCGTTTGTGTAACTTCCGTTACACATGACGCCCTCATCGCAATCAGGTCCTGATTGGTCCGTTGGAAGCATGCCAATTGGAAATTCGTGGAAATTCGACGAAATCGCACCTTGAAGCCTTGACTCATATTCGAAATTGAAATACTTTGCTTCTCCACATTTCTTACACAAGTTTTTCAAATGAAAAGCTTCTGATCAATTGGTCCTTTTGGGGTTTTAGTTTTACTCTAGTGATATTCTAAGGGATTGCTCTATTTTGCATGACATCAAAAAAAAATCGACCTTAATGGTCGATTTTTGATTTATCGAACACCAGATAAACCTAACCGAACGAATTTTGGACTGAGAAAAGCCAGGTTACGGCGGTCTTTCTGAAAATAGTCGAAACAATAGTGAAATTAAATGTTAGATACCTATTTTCGCGAAATTTCAACGTACCCTACGACATAATGATATATTATTTTATTTTTAATATATATTTTTTAGAAGATTTCAAGTCAAAGTTTTCTACAAAACCCAGAAAAGAACATTTGCAGTCGCACATCGGTTCTGTCAGAGCACATAGTGCGCAGAATTAATGGCCGCTGGGGCAGGAAAGTTAGACTGGAGACCGTTTCAGCGCAGACGCAGCGTGGGACGCCCACCTGCAAGGTGGACGGACGATCTAATGAAAGAAGCGGGATTCCGTTGGATGCAGACCGCTTGCAACCGGCCACTTTGGAAATCGATGGGGGGGCCTATGTTCAGCAGTGGACGTCTTGTGGCTGCGAATAATGATGATAATGATCGGTTCTGTATGACGAATTAGACAAAAAAAAACACCTTTGACCACCACCGTATTATTTCTTATTCTTACAATAAATGATTTAATATAATTTTCGCATAGTTTCTACATCTACTGCTGAGTTTGTTTTATAATTTTCTTTACTTAGTTTTTCAGTCGATATTCAATAAGATAACATTTTACCGAATGTCTTTATGTACAGAAGATTTTCTATAAAAATCAAGCATTTAAGGCGTGTAAAAGTTAATGGTAAATGACGTCCACATTCCTGAAAAGAATACGCGAATATCACACTCGTGCGTGACGTATTTTTCAAATCCGTTTTCTTGCTTCACGAAAAAGTGTTTTTAGCAAATCGTAAGATTCGTTTGCCTCATAAATTTTAATATCCTTGAGTGTATTTATCGCTTTGGGAACACGAGGGAACCAAATTCAAATTATAGGTGATTGGAAGGCGTGGAGGGAAATAGACCTATTTTTTAAGGAAAGTTTGCGTAAGTAAAGAAAATCAGAAGCGTTTTCAATGCGTTCAACTTATTTGTTAGGTTAATAATGTTTGTGTTGAGAGCGTATTTTCGTCTTCATATAATATTATAGCAGGGAAAACTGCTCTAAAACATACATGGATTCGCTATGCATACATTTTCATCCCAAACAGTGTTCTGTTTGTGTTCTTTAAGTACATTCAAGTATCTTTTGCTTGTTGTTACTTTGTGTCTTGGGTCTGATCACTTCAAAATAATAACTTTATTGTTTTTCATAAATGCGTTAGAAAATATATTCGTCAAAATCAGTACGGCTAGCCAATACCTTACTTCGCATGCTAATTACAAAACCCTGCGTAATTACGATACCTAACAGGTACGTCTACCACGAGTTGCCACTTTACATTTACGTTATCATTCGCGTAAAAAAATTGTATTGGGATGACACATGACAATGTCAGATCTCAATACATATTTTTACGCGAATGATAATGTAAATTAAAAGTGGCAACTCGTGGTAGACGTACTGAACGTAAGATTATTTTACCTAAAAGTTTAAGGTTTTTTTTTCAAGTCACTCTGTGATGTTATTGAAAAGTCCGATCTACACCTGTAGACACTGTTTATATCGCACAAAAAAGCTAGGCTTTAAGCTTTATTTATTAATCGAATTCTTTGTGCAATTGTCTTCGGTAGGTACGCGAAATTTTGTTAACATTAACCATTATAGGGTTCACCCGTAGTTAAGTCCTTCAAATGGACAAATACACATTCCCAATTTTAATATCTGTAAGACCGTCTGGGGCCACGCAGGCGCAAAGTGAATTTGGATCATAAATTTCATGTTATTGCATTTTACTGCTCCTAAAGCTATATTTTAAATAAACGACTCAGGAAGGTTTTCCAAGAAGTTATGACTGGAATATTTATAGTAGTTTGTGGTATGCTATGTCATGTAATATTCTTGTATTTGCTTTTGAGTATCGTGAGCATGATGGCATAAACTGTCCAGTTGGGCAGTGGGACCGGATCACCTGACCTAAGCTTCACTTATTTGCTTAATGGTTGAATTATTAGTAACTTGCTGTGTAAAAGCTCGTCAGTTTTACTGATGCAGTAGTTTACGTCAAGTAACAAATAATGTTAGCGAAATTTGGCCTGAGGCACAGGTTACTTAATTACTACGTAACAGATAAAAATCACATCATAGAAAATCGACCGTTTTGTCAATTGTAAAAATGCGTGCTGTCATGTGACAGGCATATAATGCGAGGGCTACCTTTTTCGATAAAGATGTCAGCAGTCAGTACTTACTTAATATCACCGCGTTAGTTCAAGCGCAGGAGAGGTACACACGGCGGGCTCGAAATCGTTGTTTAGCAAACTATACTACTTTCGCCGTATGATGATGTCCCTGGCAGTTGATAATTACCAATTATAGTGCTGTAACGAATGTAATTTAATCGATATGGCAAAGAAAATGGAATCAGATTTACCGATTTATAATATTTAAATAAATCTTATTAAACGGGTTTTGGTAATAAGCAATAGAATAAAACGCAGTATCTCGAAAATAATTTAAAAAAAACTGCACACGAGGCAGACGCACTGGTACTGATGCGAATGACGTGATTAAAAATTACAAAATGGTCGCTCCTATTCATCGATTTTTTGTCGATTCAGTAGTGTCAATACACTACTATTTGAATGGCGTTCCTTTTCACGCATCAGGCGCTGTAAAGATATATTAATTTAATTTCAAGAACATCATTTATTAACAGTTAATAATAATAACAATAATTTGCTTGATAAGATTCGAAAGAACAATAGTTTTTTTAACAGTTTATAACATTTATTTTGCCAGTTTCTTTTTATTTAGTTTGAAATAGTATGCGTGACACGGAACAATAAGAGCTGTCAGGCATATCATCTTACAGCGAAAATAGTATACTAGATACGTTATAATAACATGAATGTTCTACGCGGCTGTTGACAATCAACTGCCAAAGTGGTCATGAAAGACCCGGCGGCTGGTAGGTGATTATCTGCGCGCAAGTACATGGAGTGACAGAGGTCTGCCTGGGGTCCTGTCTATAGTCGCTGAAGGGCCAGTGTTGATTCCCACACAGGGCAAAACATTCATGTGACGAACGTTCGCGATTTCACTGAATTTGATATTAAGATCCTTAAAGTTATGAATTACAAGTAAAAGTTAGCTATATCTAAGTATCTATGTGCATCTTGCAAGCTTTACTTGATTTGGTTATTAATAACCATTTGTTTAAAAAAGTAAAGAGATCAAAGACTTTTTGCAATATAAGAGCAAGATTTCCAAAAGAGAACTTGTTGCTGTTTACTAGGATAAATAAACTTGTGTTTTCACCAAACTAAATCGCTGTCGATAAGATACAAATGTTAAAACTGAAATGTTTCCGTTGTTACAGGTCCTACCAGCAATAAATTTCATCGCGGAACCTCGTAAAACTGTCATTTTAAAGCCAAGAATAAATTGTTATCTGCCTTTTACATCGTAAGAACCCACCTGAATAGAAAGCAATGAACGAAACAGCTCTGAATTACACAATCCTCAGCAATGTCTCAGAGAAAATTCGAAATGGGACGCCGGATAGTCTGCCGTCGCCGCAAACAACCGGCTACGAAAACATCATCGACAACAAAATAGTTCAAGCCTTATTCTGTGTTATCTACACCATAATTTTCGTGTTAGGGTTGCTAGGTAACGTTTTAGTATGCTTTGTTGTTATCAGAAATAAAGCGATGCAAACTGTCACCAATTTGTTTATCAGTAACTTAGCGCTGTCAGATATTCTGCTTTGCATCTTCGCAGTCCCTTTCACCCCTTTATACTCCTTCCGAGGAGCATGGAGTTGGGGTTCACTATTATGTCACATAATGCCTTTCGCCCAAGGGTGCAGTGTATACATATCCACGTTAACTCTTATGTCTATAGCTATCGATAGGTTCTTTGTAATTATTTACCCGTTCAGACCGAGGATGAAGATAGAAACGTGCATCACGGTGATAATAATGATATGGACTTTCTCCGTAACTGTGACGATGCCGTATGCAATATTTATGACTTACTACGACTTGGACATTGGAAGATTTTGCGAAGAGACCTGGCCGACGGAGAAATTACGACGCATTTTTGGATCGGTTACTTCGATTTTACAATTTGTACTTCCGTTCATTGTGATAGCTTTCTGCTACACCTGCGTTAGTTTTAAATTGAACGATAGAGCTAAAGCCAAGGCTGCAAGCAAGAATTCCAGGAAGGAGGAATTAGATAAAAATAGAAAACGGCGCACGAATCAGATGTTGATCGCCATGGTCACAATTTTCGGACTATCATGGCTGCCTCTAAACGTCATAAATCTGTGTAACGATTATTACATCTATGCTATTCACTTGAAATTCTACTTCCTAATATTTTTCATTGGTCATGTCATAGCGATGTCTTCAACTTGCTACAACCCTTTCATCTATGCATGGATGAATGAGAATTTCCGGAAGGAGTTCAAGCAGTTGATCCCTTGTATAGACACATCAGCTCAGATGAGAGGAAATATTCAGATGGAGCAGTTAGATGCAGGGCAAGGAGAGAAAACCTTCAATGGTAATACAACAACTGATAGTTTTCTCTCCAGTTCTCAAAGAGGCACGTCGTTCAGACATAAGAGAAAGCCGAGTGCGGCTGGAGATGTGGAGATGAGTGGCGTTGAGTTGAATGAAGACCTAATGTCAGTTGATGTGAAGCATTGCCACATATCTACGAGTTACAACTTGAGAAGGGAGTCAGTCAAACTGAGACTGATCAATGAGGAGTCGTTTGATGGGACGCCGACGCAGAGTCAATTCTAACAGTTGATGTCATGGGTAAGTTTGAACTAATGAAATCACTGAATGTACCAATCGAGTTCCTTAATTCGTTTCGTAAAATCTGTTGAAACCTAGCTGCCTAAAAGTGTGCTAATTAATATCACCTTTGTATTTTGTATGTTTTCTGATTTACTCGTATATATCCCTGGTATTTAACTAAATGCCAAAGCCGATTGTTGGAAATATGGTTCGGGCTGGTATAATAAGGTCACTTAGTGGGTTATTATCCTAATCACACCAGCGTAAGACTAACCCTGGAGGTTTGTAGAGAAAAATATTTGCCTTAATATGCCGTTATTTGCGATAGTTAAACATTACAAAACAGACACTAAACACACTACATTCACTTATCCTATAGCTAGTTTCATCTTAATCGAAAGTCAAAAATTTGCAAAAATTATTATTTCGGGTTTAAAGGCGCTTGCCTATAACATTGGTGAAACAACGTATTCTTACAACGTAAAATACACTAGATAAATTCGCCAGGTCTGTTAACGGCCTCGGTAGCTAAGTTGGAAGAGCAGTCACCCGGAATGTGAAAGGTCGCGGGTTCGGATCCCGCTTGAGTCCCAGGATCAGGTCGAATTTTTCTAGTTTCTACAGACACTAAATTTTGGTTTGTCATGATCTAGTTCTAGAGTAATGACCTAAATCGGCTCTGAATTAATATTGCCGAGTCTTTTTATCATCATGTTTTCTCCATTGAAAAGCTATATTGGGGATAAAACTCCTAATTTCAGGACGATCCTAAATACAACTCCGTTATCGCAAGTTTCAACACTATTATAGGAACGACATACAAGTAAAGCAGAATAATATTGGTATATATTATTTGGTTAAATGGTATGATAATTATTCATTACAATGTGTATATTCGTTAGAATAATTACACCTAGAAGGATAGTTCCATACAAAAAGTCGCGCCATTTGTGATGCCAAAATCAACTGTCAAAAATAGTCTGTATAACAATTCGTTCCACATGTAATCACAATTTTCAGTATTTAACATTATGAATACTACTTGTGCTTCTCTGTTATGTTGTTGCAACCACTTACTGGCACAAATAAACATTTTGAAGAAGCTCTTACCTCGAGAAATTAACATCGGTAAGTTCAGATCCAGACGTGACGTCCTGATATTTGTGGCATCAAAACGGATGCCCCAACTCTCCTTCTATGCGCCATTATTCTAAGGTATATTCTAAGTGAATGAATACCTTCGGAATAATTCGTTTAAATTTAATATGGTTCGCAGGCACGGCGCTGGAGACGTTCCCAACTCTGAGAAGAATCATAGATAGTGTAAGAGTCTAGTATTTTTGGAGAATATTTATTTTATACTGACATAATTCTTTACTAATAATGCACTATTGACTACTAAACTAAATGACGCTTAAAAATTACTAACCCTTAGATTATAAGTATTGTCACCATTATTTTTATGCCGTTGTAATGTAATGATCTATTACGAATGCACAAATAATTCTATATAATTCCACATACTCGTAAGAGTAGAATACCGACTGCCACTATACCTCGTCCTTAGAATAAAGATAAAGTTTATTTAAACCTGGCACTAGCTTTATACGGTTATTTTAGCTGTAGAGAAAAATTAACATTGTATTAGAATTAACTCCAAGAAAATAGAATAATTCCGTTGCCTTCTTTATAAAAATAATCTCTGCTTTGTACTTCTCTTTATAGAATTTCAACTCAATTATTTTTTAAATTCTAACTTAAAATTACGTATAAGCTTACTTGAAATGAATTCTTGCAAGCTTATGAAATGGAGTTTATTTGTAACAAAATGTTTTTCTGCTTTCTACATATTTTTCTGTGAAATTTTACTTATTAGTCGATAACAACTTATGAGCAATGTATTTATTAACTATAGGTACATATAATGATTTTTAGAGTAACAGTTGCGAGAGAAAGAGTGAAGTGCAAGGATTTTTAAAACTATGAATCTTTCGTTGATTATTTTAATATGATAGTCAGTCAATCAAGGTAACAGGGATTTATTATTAATATTCTTAGTTTGTGGAAAGTTTAAGAAAATACGATTTAACAGGTAAATGTTTAGTTTTTGTGTTACATTAGGCAAACAATGTGAATATTTTTTGTGTAAACAGAGTGCTATTGTAAGCTTTACAGTGGTAGGTTGCACATTAGTAAATAATAAAGAAGTTGCTATGGATAAGAAAGATCGACAAAAGTACAGTCGAGTACGCCGTTACCTATCACTTAGTGAAACACATTGTTTTTAATTCTGCATTATTTTAAAATGTGTGTTAGTAATATCGTTTAAATGAGAACTAAGGTTAGTTACACATTATCTAGAGTTTTGTTTAATGAAAAGGATAGTGTTGTAAAATTAATTTGATTCTCTCGATGTCGCTTAAGAGGACACAGCACGGTCGAGAGCTTTGTAAAATAGGTCCTTATTTGTAAAATCTACTGTTGTCTTTTGTAAACCTCGAGCGCTCCGCAGAGTGCGATAGAGACAGGTGCAAATCGGATCGAAGTTACCTATCAAAAGAACAGAAAATCGACGTTTCGTGGTCCCCTAATCTCTTTTTGAAAAGTTAACCGATTTAGTTACTTTTTTCATTACAATTTTAAAAAGGACTGTGGCTGTGTTCTAATGTGTCTAATGTTCCTTTTTTTTAAATAAACTAGTCATATTAGTTTTTTGGATGTTGGAACATAGTTAAAAATCTGGCGTTTTTTTTTCGATTTTTTAAGAAAAGGAAAACATAGGGACATGAAAAAATATTCCCCTACTAGCAAAACCCAGGGAGGAAACAGGGGACTAAGTTTGTATGGAAAAACGGCGCTTCTGTATCCTCTTAATTTGTGCAGTTACATTCCAATATGTTATATGTATTTGGAGACATGTTATGGTTGATAATGTGTAAATGATATATGTTAGCGTGTAGCTTCACATACTAACATATATAAAAACTACGGGTAGCAAAGCCTTCGAGAGTAATTATTTGTCAAGTTACAACCTAGTATATTAATAACAAGTGTCAAATTTAATGTGAGTCAATGTTGAGCAATACATTTACTAAAAATCGTAGTATTGATAGAAATAGCGAAAAGAAATCACTAAAAAGCAAAACAAAAAAATGCACTTTTATTGTTACGTGCAGTGGTTGTGTCAGTGGTTTCAGTTGAAACATATACATTAATGGAGGAACCAACTTTTAGTAAAAAATTGTAAATTAAACAAAACTAAACTGAAACTTTTAGAAAGTGCAAATTAATAATGGAAGTCAAGAGTATTAGAATGAGTAACAGTTAGAATAGCAGCTAGTAGCCAAAGTTCATAATAGGATTCTCTATTTTGAAACGGGACCCTACTATATTAATGTTCAAGTTCATGAATGAACTTCTGTTTTTTTAACTTTTTTCATTCTATTCAACAAATGTTTGAGTAAATGATTTGAATATGATAAGTATACAAATTACTAATAAGTAGCCATAGGCAATTTGAGATAGTCCCAAATAATTATTTTATATAATAAGTATTAGGTTACCCCACGTCAGTCATTTTGAGTGTCTGTGTTCACAGTGTGTTCAACTTGTGTAACGAAGTTATCTAACTCAACAGAACATTTTTTAGTTGACAGCGGATTTTAGTAACAAATATTTACTGCATAAATGAACATTATTTAGGAGCTTTTCAAGAACTCGACATGGAGCACGGTTAGTAAAAGCGGTTTCAGACTAGTGTTTTTTTTCGTGCGTAATACGGTCGCTTTGGTAAGTAAGTATACGCGCTTATTGCGGCGTTTGCACAGACCGGTAGTGGTGAGACAGTATGGAATATACGAGATTATAAGCGCGTTAACGCTCCACCTAGTTACGCGTATGGCAAAAGACGCGCCTGTACGCGCCTACATACGTTTAGAAACGAGACGCTAGTCTGAAAGCGCTCAGCCGTGACAGCTAAATATTTATGTCATCCCCACGGGTTCCCGGACTCTACTTCTATGCGTTAAAGTTCTAAGTTCGTATGAATGTGAAAACAGACCTTAATCTCAGTCATAAAATAAAGAGTTAACAGAAGGACCGCTCGCGCCTTTTTCCTAAACTTGCGTGACCGCCCAGGGTTACTACTTAAATAAAATTTCACTCTGAATTTTTAAAATGAAGTAAAACAAAATTAATATGTTAAAAATTGCACCAAGTTTGACAAAAACAAAAAGACGCGACAGCGCGACTGGCTGCGACACTGTGTCTGTGTGCGTGATCAAAATAGCGGGTTTGTTCTAAGCGCACTATCTGTCAGAGGCGCCGCGCCGCCGAATAAAAATCGTTTAGGCCTCAAATAGCATCACCCATAAACCTTAGTGGGTAGGTATAATTCTAAGGTTTTGAAGG
This sequence comes from Udea olivalis, assembly GCA_947369235.1. Taxonomy (NCBI): domain Eukaryota; kingdom Metazoa; phylum Arthropoda; class Insecta; order Lepidoptera; family Crambidae; genus Udea; species Udea olivalis. The sequence continues at coordinate 3,581,031 of OX376353.1, forward strand.
AGTCTTGAAGTTAGTTAGAACTACTATTACTACTAGCTTCACGAGGTAACTTGCAACTTTGTACACTATTGGATAGCATCGAGTATCGTTGCGAGAAAATTGCACATTATCTAATGCATTGTGAAGATTTTTCTCTTTCAATGTTTATTTTATAAGGACTTTCATTAATGTTCATCCTTTTTTATCATAATTGTAGGGTTATTTAAAAACACATTCTGCATTAAAAACTTACAAAACATACGGAATGATTCCTTACTCTGTCAGCAAACTGATATGACATATTCGTGGTGATGTGGTGATGATAGTAACATTAAGACAAAATATATTTTTTTCACTTTTTTTATCCTTAGGTATTCATACAAAATTACGAATGTCTGACTGACTCTGTTTGTAAACCTTAAAATAAAAAATGGTTAAAAAAATCCAATTTTCACTAGTGTCTACATCACCTACCGAATATGTCATTTAAATATCATTTTTTTGACAGTATTAATAATCACCCGGTATAATAGATCTTTCAATAGCTCATTCAAAGACGACCACAGAGCAAAAAATTTCGTAAGTGTTCAGTGATTTTTTTTTTGTGAAAAAAACTTCACTTGATTTTGTGTCATTTTGATTATAGGTCATGATAAACTGCACCCGTATTTAGCAGTTCTACCAAGTTGAGCACAAGAATCATACTTATTTTTACTATTATAACAATGGACTATTTTCCATCCTAGGATAGAAACTAGAAACATTCGGCCAGATCTAGCTAGATGCTAGCTAGCTAGTAGGTAGTCAGTTGAAAGAGCAGCCACCTGGATTGTGAAAAAGCACGGGCACTACGAGCAGGCCTCTGTCACTCCATGTACTTACGCGCGACAATTACCTACCAGCCGCCGGGTCTCCCAAGACTCATTTGGCAGTTGGTTGTCAACAGCCGCGTAGAGCATTTATACGCGAATCTTGCGGTTGAACTGACGCGATGAGACGCACTGTAGGCCCTGGCAATATATGCTTGTCACCTGACAGCACGCAATTAAAATTGACAATATTGTTAATTTTCTTTGTAGTGATTTATCTGTTACGGTAGTAACTATTAAGTAATCTGTGGCACGGGTTCGAGTCCTGCTCTAGGATTAGGCCGTTTTTTTTTAGTTCCTACCTTGAGATGGAATTATAATTCTTATATCAGAGAACAGTTTGTATTATACACAGCATGCATATTATTTAATTGAACTTTTGCTGCAATTTAAATATTTACAAGCCCACAACAAATTTACTACCTCAAAACCGCCTTCCAAAAGATAGGTTTTAGAATACTAAATGTTGTCAACTAAGTGTTGTGTGTGTTGAGAGTATATTAGCATGTATTAACCATTTTATTTAATAGGTGCCTAGATACAAAATAACCCTTTGACAACCTTTGGCAAGCAATAACATGTCTAACTAATTCCATTTGGAAATACAGTACTAAGTAAGCTATTTGTACTAAAACAGCTACCATGTACATTTTAACAACAAATTGTTTTTAGGCTTAAATCTGTGACTAGTTTTAAGTGGTTGCTGGTAGTCTATAGATTGTGTTGCCTGGTACATGTCAGCAAAACACTTATACATTTATGGGGTGTGTTATTTTCGTAAAGTCAGAGAGATCACTCCGATATTAAGTGTTGTTTCGTGTTTCATTCTCATTAGGTATTCGGGCTCGTAAATAAAAAACAACCCATTATTAGGGCCGGTGTCCATCAAGGAACATTCAATTCAATTCAAACATTTATTTCAGACTCAAGCCCATAAAGTTTTTTAAAATACTATTAAACAAAAAAGAAAACACAACAAACATACATTAAAAAGGATAAAAAACATAGCAAAAAATTGACATTCAATCGACATGCAACCGAATCCACCTCGTCACAAAAGGACAATCTATCCGACCATCCACAACACTATTGGAGCTTCCTCAAACACGGCATAGCATCGAGGCAGCTCTTTTGCGAAGGATGGCGTGAAAGCCATCAGTATGAGCCTCTGCAAACATGCCTGATGCACTGCAGTATCTTGGCAACCCCAACAGCAATCTGAACGCCTTGTTATATATTGTACGAGCAAGGCGTTGATGGTCTTCAGCGTGAAAGTGACCCACAGGTTGCACATATAAAAGGACTGGCAAAAAGCCTCAAAAAGTATCACCTTAACGGGTTCTGTACAACGCAAAATATACAACACTGTCTTCCTAGTAAATGTTAAAAAGTTATTTCATATTACATTCTTGTTAAAACTATTTTTGCAACCAAGGGATCATTTCCGAAGATTCCTACTTCATACATAAGGTATGAACATATAAAGCCAAACATTTAATATAATCAATTTCATAATTTTTTTTAAATATTTACCTCATTTAGTACGTTCAACTTTATGAAAAAAATTTAATAAATACGTGTGTAGGAAAATATAAATGTGTAGTTTATATCTTTATCGCGCTTGTTGGACAACGATCCTTAGGGTTGCCTTTTGTGGAGGGTTAGTGATTGTTTCTACCTGTTCAAGTATGTAATTATAAATGTGATACAGACATACTAAATGTGTACGTAGTATTTAGTATTTATTTTGTTTGTATTCAAGTTGGTATCGATAAAACCCATTAATTTTGTGAATTGAATTTTAGGATTTATCTCTATCATTGCTTTTCCATTTGATGATGTCAATTTGATTGTAGTTTAACTACTTTCAGTACCTATTCAGAATAAATGAAAATGGAAGTTAATTATTAAAAATAGGATTGTTGCACCTTGGTATTTAACTTAACCATAGACGTTGAGTATCGCATTAGTACGAGAACCACAAGAGGCGTAGAGTGTTTTTTGTCCTTAAACTTCCCCTTGGGTACGAAACAGAAACAATTCTCGCAAACATTCTTAATGACAGCAGTAAGCATCGCGTTTTTGAAACAATAGACAAAACTGAAAAAAATACGTAAACCTTGAAATGACACTTTCAGCGGGGCAACGTTTCTTTACGTCATTTTGTGAGTGCATGAAGTGGCTCAACGTACAGTCACGTCTACCAAAGGTATGCATTTATTCGCAGAACGTTTAGTTACGTCTGTAGCCTATACCAAATTCTATTAGCTACGTCACTGCGCCGTAGCAGTGTGATTTTCCAAGTTTCTAGCGCCGCACCACATACATTTTCACTCGTATTTCATACAAAGGTACTCACACATGCATATTCACACTTACGTAACAGTCACAACTTCAAGACACGTCGTTTCGTGTATTGCATGGCGTATTTAGTCATCCCAGTAAGCCGCAAGCGGGGAAGGTACGCGCGCCGTTTTGGTCTGTCGCCTCACTCTCTGTGACTTCTAACGTATACAGACGCTCGTGTCATATTACAAACCCTCCTATTTTGTATGAAATACAGAACGTCTGTAAACGTCCATTTAATCATGAAATATGTATGGAATAAGAGTGTGACATATAACATCAATATATGAGTCAGGCTGCTCCGCTGAAAGTGTATACCAGAAATTGCAAAAAACTCGCTCGCTGATAATTTTATACGTCGTTACTTATCTAATGTAGTAAATACAAAAAAATATTTACGATCATCGTGTGATAGTTGAAGTGAGCAATTGATAATCACAACTGCAATGCTGCAGCACGATGATGGAAGCCAACATTGTTTTGAATATTTTTAACCAAAAATACGTCTCAAGCATATATTTATAGGGGTTCCTGAACAGATTTTCGGAGCGAATCTGTGCCACTGAATAAATAAGAATTTTAATAAATATTGCTGTGTCAATTGTTCTGTGCTCTTTTCTGTCGTAAAAAAACTCTTGATTTTCATAATTATTGATGTCTGATCCTGACTACTTTCTTGAGGAAAACCAGGAAAAAAACGAAAATTAAAAAACCTGATTTTATTAAGTCTCTAGTATTAAGCACGGGTATAAGTCGTAATAATTGAGAAGATTGAATGTTGACAGCGCATATGAAATTTGTGTCTTGTTCAAAATGTACGAATAGAGTAACATTAATAATTAAATTATTCACGTTACAATTAAGTAGATTAGATTTACCTATCCTTTGTACAAAGAATATTAAAAATGAATTTAATGTCTTTAATTTTGTTTTATTTTTTATTATGAAACCCGTATACTTGAACAACAGTTGAAATTGAGCAGCTTACACTGTTACACTGGTCAAGTAAACGATAAGATCGCTGGGCCACCTTTACGCATGGTTCATGATTTCCTAAAACACTAAATACTAGTAGATTCCACTAAACTTATCTGATCAGTTTAGGACGCTGTCATCTACTGCTGCTCCAGTCTACATCTGCATCTACGTGTGCAATCTCTTCTAGGTGGTATTGGCGGGTTTCTTGAAATTGCGGGATTATTCTATTCGGGTAACACAGCACAAAAATATTACGAGTCTGTTCACATTTTTCCAGTCCAGCGCCAGTGTGAACATTCCAGTGCCGGTTCATATTATTCCAGTAGTATAATATTCCAGCGCTGGATTGGAATGCTGCTATTGGAATAATGTGAACCAGCCTTAAGTGACACAATATTGCACAATTAAAAGCTAGAAATTCAGTCTCTCAGTGTGCTATGAAGAGAACCATTTGAAATTCAAACAACACAGTAAATCGTTATTCTTTTTATTTCTTTCAAGTTGTAGATGACCCGCAAAAACCGAGGTTTTATTTCAACTAAATTTGTGATTTATTTCAGTTAGAAATTGGGAATGAATGTGCCCAATATGCATTTGATGAGGATATATGAATAATTTCTGGCTGCATGAGTCGTATCATATCATAGTAAGTCGCAGGAAACATGTGGCAAGCATTTGGCTGTTAGCATTTAGTTGAAAATGTCAGACTATTTATTTGTAGCGACATCTATCTCGCCACATACGAACTAAGAACTATCGTATCCTACATCGCGATATCAAAGTTATCCGAGCGATCGAACCTAAATACAAGAACCCGACAACAACCACCGGGCAGTAGCCCACCAGACAGAACACCCGTCTGGTCGGAGGATCCTCCCTTTTCAATGGTGGATGAGGAACTGTACACCCTGTTCCTCACACTCCCCAAACTGGTGACCCCGAGCATGAACGTCAGCACAGAGCCTTCTCAGCGACCTTGGCACAGCACACTGGACTTCGGCCGGTCAGCAAGCAGAGATGCACTTCTCTCCTGGTCGACGCAGCAGCCAGCCACTACGCAGCACTGCACCACTCCGACTCACTGGAGCATTCGCAGCATCACCCCGACTCACTGGGGCATCACCGCAGACAGATCCAACTCACCGTGAACTATGCGGCATCTGGCTCTGACTCTCACTGGAACGTTCCACTATCGACCTCCGGTCTCGGAGGGGAGTGATGTAGCGACATCTATCTCGCCACATACGAACTAAGAACTATCGTATCCTACATCGCGATTTCAAAGTTATCCGAGCGATCGAACCTAAATACAAGAACCCAACAACAACCACCGGGCAGTAGCCCACCAGACAGAACACCCGTCTGGTCGGAGGATCCTCCCTTTTCAATGGTGGATGAGGAACTGTACACCCTGTTCCTCTCTCCCCAAATATTCATCTATGAAGTTCATGGTAAAAAACCCGCTTAGTTTAGAGTCAGACGTGCTAGTGTGAAGATTTTGGGAAGAAATCTGATTAGCTCGCAAACGAGCGGTACGCTGAAGAAAATATTGGGAGGGTTGTAGCAGTCGTGGTGACCTCCCCCCTATGGCCATTCGCCTTGTCGTGGCGGGGGGGCTTAGTACTGGTGGCAGGTGGAACCACCGGGAAGCTAAGAGGGATCAGGCGTGGCAGTGTGGTGGACTTCCCACCCACCCACTGCCACCGGGCGTGGTGGTGGTATGGTGCCTGCCTGCCTACCACTGCCCGCCCAAAAGGCACCCACGGGCGCAGCGCCTTAGGGTGCGAGGTAGGGGCCGCGGTGGAAAACCGTTTGGTGGGGGTCAGTGATCCGCGGCTGCCCCCCCCCCCCCCCCTGTGCACTACGGCTCGGCGGAGCCGAGGAGGCTGGAGGGGGAAGCTCCCCAATACGGGGAAGCACTGGCGGCGGGGCGTTGTTAAGGTTTTTAGGGACCCCGCTTCGCCGCTGAAGTGTTGAGGTCGAGTACCGTGGGGTTTTAGTTCGTAGAAATCTGACATAACCTCGTCGTTCCCCCAAGCGGCGAGGTATCCATGAGGATTTCCCCACGATAATTAAAAAAAGTTGTGGTGGTCGTACGTACTCGAGTTGCTACTTTAAATTTACATTATAGTTCGCGTTTTTTTTTTTTATTGGTATTTGACATTTTCATGTCATGTCATGTGAAATCCCAATACAATTTTTTTACGCGAACGATAACGTAAATTTAAAGTTGCAACTCGTGGTAGACGTACTGGGGTGCGATGTCAAGTTACCTCCTCGCGTATGCATATTACTGCAGAATGGCAAGTTTCTGTCCCACTGCACCCTGGGCAACGTGGAACCACTTCTGCTAACGCACCGTTCTTGTTCTCAGTTGGCGAAATACTTGGCTTGAGGGGATGTGGTCCTATTGAGGGACCTTTGGGTCTGGTGGCTGCCGTTTTCAAAGTAGCGGTGGCCAGCGAGCCTCCTAGGCACGCGATGAGAGGGATTCACTGACACGCGTTGGTCGTGGCTCTGCACCGTACCATCACAGATTCGTCTATGTAGTGGACGCTCTGCACCCTCGTCGCCGGTCAGTGAATCGGCGGCTGCCTTTTTCTAGGCAGCGGGGTTTGAAGGTTCGCGGAGGGGGAGGTTCAAGCGCGCGTTTGTCGTGGCTCTGCAACGTACCAGAACAGAGTGAGCTGTTAAGTGGGCGCTCCCCACCCTCGACGCGGGTCAGTGAATCCGAGGGCTGCGGAATAGTGAGGGAGCCGGAAACGGACATTCGCAAGGCATTCGCGGTGAATGGTTCGGCTATACCGAGTTCTCTCACTTATTGCCAAAATGAGGGTACCTACCCCCAGTGAAAACTTTTACTCGGTATGCCTGTGTCCTCTTAAAAGGAGAGTCCGAGACTCGCACGGTGCTCCCCCGGGCAACGTGTAGTCTGTAAAAGATTTTGTATACACTAGCTAATAAAAAAAAAGTCGTGGTGACCTCGACGCACAATAGATCGCGCTAATAGTTCCGGAGCAGTAAGTTTACCTGATCGACCGACCTGCATGCTAAAGGGTGGGTATAGACTAGAGCATTTGCTGGAGCATTTCATCGTTATGTAACATTTTTATGAATGGTATACAAGTTAATGATCACTATTTTAAAAACCTTTCCATGTAATGTAATGTTTTTGCTTGGTTTTCAAAAAAAAATTGTAACAAAACATCGAGCGTTGAACCCGCACTATTTCCCTAAGATGAAAATTAACTACGGTATGTTCGGCAATTGACATTTTTGGATGCTATTTTTTTTGTAACCATGCAAACAAGCAAATAAGTAAATATAAAATAGACTCCAACGAATGTAACAGGAAAACATCTAAGTGGCTGCGTTGCATCGTATTTTCCTCTTGGTCGTTTTTTATTTCGTTTCCCACATGTTGTCGCCGACGAATATTCGGTTGTGTAGTGTAAAACGGATTTGTAATCCTTGAGCTTCGGTTAAAACTTAAAATAGTGCCTTTGCATTTACGCTTACGCTTTTTGATTTTCTAAGTTCAAAAAAACAGAAGCTTATACCTACAACTTATTTAATGTTTAGCTACCTAATACAAAAATGAGTTATTTCGACCATTTGTAAGAATCCATTCTTTAGACCTAGTTGTAGATGTTGTTTTACTGGTAAGTAAGTTTTAATTGAATTAGTGCAAAACATCCTTTGGTATCTTTGTAAAACAGCACTTTTCTGCGTCAACGAAGATGCTAGATTTGAACTAGATTAGTTCTTCTTTTCGCCAAGAAACAGATTTCATTTCTAAAAACGGAACTGCTGTGAAATTTGCTGTCTGTAATTGTCTTTAACTAACTCATCTTGTCTATTTGTTGTTGGTGTAGTTTAAATTCTAGTACTACATCCTCAGTTAAAAAGTCGAACCACCTGGTTAAATTTTTACTTCCGGATTGGTTGATGCAATCGCTATCAAAATCATATTTTATAATCTTCATAAACCAATTAGTCAATATTTTTTAACCATAAATTCGGCTGGAAAACTTACTATAGACAAATTCCGCACGTTTTTATAAAATTCGGAACGTTTTGGCAGCATGGAACCGCAAATCCTTTTTCAATTTGTGCTGTCAGTTTTCGGTAGCTGCGATTCATATTTCACTTCACGTTAAAATATTAAAACTGCCCTCAGCTGTTTTTATGATTCGCTAGCGGCACGATGGCGCAGTGGCTAATCGTCGATTTATTATACTGTGGCGTGAAAACACAATTTTTTGTGTCAACTATACAATGAATCTTTTTGATACATTTTCACGCTAGCCACCTGAGGCCGTAGCCGGTAACGGAACACGCTGCAATAGATTTTATCTACCATGTCAAACTTTAAAGGTATTGGAATGACATTAAATGCTGTTTTGATCAAACGACTGCTAGCGATCTGTGCTATAACTGAAGCACGGAGCGCGTTAACGGCTAATGCCATTCAATAACACGTTTTAAGGTCACATCACATGTCATTATCTCAGGGCGCGCTGCCCACTCGCCGGCCGCCCGCCGTCCGCTTTTTCATATTGACATTGTAAATTATACTATAGTCTACAAATTAAATGCTCTAATTTTGTTGGCCAGTTAATTTCCGGGTTGGAGCGGTGCTGTTGCGGTGGCGTGAAAATGTGCTGTGACCTTTAATATTTGATATGTGCTTAGTAATAAAAGTAGCGTGTTCTTCTTGGCTGCGGCCTTTGAACCTATCTAAGCAACTTTGTACCACGACCATGAGTGTACAGTGTACGCTGATGACAGTCGCTAGCGTCTGCTGTCAAGCTTGTATCGGATTTCGGTACAGCTCCTCTAGTGACCAGTAATGTAACTAAAACTGGCATACATGTTTCTGTAGATAACTATCGTAGTTTAGTCAAGGTAATGGCAGTCGGTACTTGTGTTATGGGTATTAGATATGCATGTTAGGGACTATCAAGTAAATACAGTCCAAAAATATAAATAAATAAATATGAATATGCGCCAGACAACACACCACTTAGTCACAGTCTCGAAGTAGGGATAAATATCCCTGTGTTATGAGGTACCAGACAAGGAATTAAGCCATGGGCGAGGGCACATCCAGACCTGAGCCAATTTAGAAAAAAACGTTTCTTGAATTGACTCGACCGGAAATCGAATCCGGGACATTGCGTAAGTCAAGGCGAGATCGTACTACAGCGCACTACGCCATATGAATATCAAAAACTGAACAAACTAGTGAGTTATTAGTTTTAATATATCTTTTCAAAATAGTTTCCATACATCGCTGCATCCGATGTACTCGTAACCACTGAGAAAAGCATTTTGTACACTCTTCCTTGGAGGGCTTCGCTGGCCTTTAGAAACACAACCACTGCTTCCTCGGCGTCCATAAAACGTTTTGTTCAAAGTTTTACTTTTATTTTCGGGAATAGACAAAAATCGCAAAGTGCGAGGTAAGGGCTATACGGCGGGTGACCCAGTAATTTCACTCCTTACGTCGCCAATTAGTCGATCGTTTGCTTGGCGGTGTGCGACGAGGCGTTGTCGTGGTGAAGGAGGATCCTACTGCGAGGTCGTTTCTCCCGAACTCTTTCCAAGACAAGTGGCAAACAATTGTGAGTGTACTACTCTGCAGTAACTATTTTTCGATCCTCTACAACAATTGTTGTCATGACCTGTCCTTCCGAAGAACGAAGCCACCATATTTTTTCCCATGCTTCGACCTCTCTTTACTTCAGTTGGCAACTGCTCGGAAGGAAACACCCACTGAGCAGACTGTCTTTTAGTTTCAGGATGACAACAATAAATCCAGCTTTCGTAACCCGTAAGTATGTCGAACACAGCATTTGAGTCACCTCCATTAAATCTTTGAACCATTTCACGACTCCAGTTAACACGACGAAGTTTTTGGGCTTCTGTCAAATTATGAGGTATCCACCGGGCACAAAGCTTCCTGACACCTAAATACACATGTATGATTTTGTTCACTTGACTCATACTGATACTTAGGCTTCTCCGAATCTGCTGATGGGTCACTCTTTTGTCAGTCTCTATCAAACGCCGCACAACACTGAAGTTATCTTCAGTCGTCGCTGTAGAAGGCCGTCCCTTACGCAAATTATCGGTGAGATTAGTGCGACCATGTTTAAACTCATTAAACCAGTACAGACGTACCACGAGTTGCCACTTTAAATGTACATTACGTAACGTAAATTTAAAGTGGTAACTCGTGGTAGACGTACAGATTTATTTAAAACCAAATTGCGTTTCAATTAAATGCGCTGGTTATTGATTTTTTTAAAATTTACTCTGATCAGGGTGTCCCCAGGCTTGCCAAAAAGCGGCTATATGTTCAGAAAAACCCGTCACCTTCAGCTTGACCTTGGACTTGAACCCTTTACAGATTTTTGCGTCCAGCGCGAGAGCGTCAACAACAACGACAAATCAATGTATGATTTCAAAAGTGGATAATTTTTCTCCAAACAAATTCATAACAAACAAGTTGATTGTTGCCACTCGTTTTATCATTTCCATCTCATTTTGTCCCAAAATAGAGCCCACGAAAGTCGATTATTCTCGAGAGGCCAGCTTTGAATAAAGCAATTAAAACTCAATCTCATTTCAATAAATAAATCAATATAGAAAATTACTTTTCTATTTTAGAATCTCGTCTTAAATAACCTTCGCCGAAAATTCAAATGATACTAAAACAGCCACCCGCCTCATCATTACTGTGAATTCTGAACTGATATTGTAAATAATCTTCAAGCAAAGTAGTTTGAGGTAAAAGCTTTGGATTATGTTTTTATGAAGGTACATCCTTGATCGGCTTAAATGAAGCTCCCTATCTCAGTAAGCTTTGAGAGCAGAATTATAGTGATCATACCTGAGTGTTATGTATTTTGTTTAAACCAGTTTCAAAAAAAACATGATTAACCTTCTTTCTTAGGAGAAGCGGATAGCGGATTTTTGAAGCGTGAAATGTAGCGCGTGACTCATTTTAAGCCGTCTTTTATGTTTAAAATACTTTTTAAGATTTATTCTGTTTATTTTGCCTAACTGACTTTTCTAATTCTGTCACTCTGCTCATATTATTGTTTGCTTGTTGCTAGTCGTATTTTGTAATATTCTTGTTTAACTTATAAAATCCATTTAGTTCTGCTATTTTCATAGTTTTCATTGATTAGGATTATGACTTTCAGCCCACTGCCGTTCATTTCGTTTAAGCGCGTATGCCAAAGCGACCGTATATGCGCGAAAAAAAACGCTAGCCCGAAATCGCTCTAAAGCCAATGAATAACCATGTCTCTTGGAGCAGTCTTTTCTGGCTCACGAAATAACTACTGAACAAAACAAAATACAGGGTGAACTACGATTAAAAGTTTGGCTGCTGCTGTAGACATTTTTGAAAACAGCTTCTATTCACCAGCTTTCAAACAGTTCGATTGAATTTGAAATTTATCGCACCGGCTGCCGTTGTTTAGTCGAGGTAATTTCAATAGAAAATATGTTAAACTGAGTATGAGAACAGTTTTTCTTGTTTCGACACTCGAATTTTCTGTTGTCGTGCTCGCTGAATTTTAGTAAGGTGCCATGTATTGAGTATAGTTACCACGACACAGCCTCGTTCTGGTTACTGTCGTAACCGCTGGTAACCGCCGGTTATAGAGGCTGCCAAATGTACGTGAACTCTGAAAGAACTTGAATGTTAACAACGACTTTAATTTTAGGGTTTTCATACCTAAAATACTGACTGTTCGACTGATCTTCTAAAAGTTAATGGAAAAAAACAAATTTTCACTTACATACTTACTATACCACTTATTGAGTATGCCATATCGGTTTTGTAAGTATTTTGCAAATCACCCGTTATAAGTAGGAAAACATAAATTGCTTTGTCATAATTAAAGTTTATTTGTTTAGTAGGATTAAACCGATTGGCTACAAATAAGAACAGCATGAAACTGTTGTCGTGACGGTTATAGCCTGGAGGTGAGTACCCTCCGCCATCTTTTGTGGCCTCCATAATTCGTTTCATTTCAACCTCGGCCAAGTATTCATGTGACTAGTATGTCTACCATGAGTCCTGTCAAGTAAACTCAGATACTAGTGGACTTCAGTACGTCTACCACGAGTTGCCACTTTAAATTTACGGTGTCGTTCGCGTAAAAAAATGTATTGGGATTTTTAATGACAATGACATGATGACAATGTCAATACATTTTTTTACGCGAACGATAACGTAAATTTAAAGTTGCAACTCGTGGTAGACGTACTGGCGTGCCATTATTGTTTCCATTTCTGATCACAAGGGGCGCTGTACCAAAATTCCATACAAAAACGTCAGAGCGGTCAACGCGAACGCTAATAGCGGCTGTCATACATACATACATCATCATAAATCATTAGTGTAAGTAAACTCATGGTAGCATACCTACAGAAATCTGTTCCCTTCATTTGTTTACTTTTCCTGTTTATTCTATAAAGACCGAGAAAATCGCTGTAGGTGTCGAGCGGGATTCGAGCCCGTATATTTTATGGTAGGTAGGTACTTGTTTAAAACATTTTTTTATAGCGCCAGACCGCACATCAATGTCATGGTCTGAAGTAAAGATTCCTTCCTTGTGTTACGAGGTACCAGACTAAGATTTAATCCAGGGGCGTCTCCCTGGCCTACCCAGCCCCGCGCCTTTTTAGAAAAGTTCATTCCCTGATTTAAACCGACCGGGAATCGAACCCGGGACACCACGTAAGTCAAGGCAAGAAACCGTGCCACAGGACACTACGCCAATGTCGTCAAACATTGATGAAATAACGTTGGATGGCAACGTGAAGATACACACCAGAAAAAGTCCCTAATGGTTTCGGTAGCTTAGTGGTCAGAGCAGGGGACTGGTCAGCGGAAGAGGCAGCTTCGAATCCCGCCCGAGAACTAGGGCCTTATTTTTTTTACTTTCCTATACGTTCAATTAATTGCGTAAAAAATATGAGTAGTAATCAGACACGAGCATCGTACAGGCGACCTCAGACATAGAATAAGCTGCACTCTCAATTCCCCAGGCTTGCATACAACGGTGGAGCCAATGTCACAGTCCACCAGAATGGTGCTATGCGAATAAGCTACGAAACTATCAGACCGTTTCCACTGATGCTATGCTAGGCTAGGTAGGGTTTTCGCAGCCGGAACTACGGGTCTGGCTGTTAGGATCAGGGTACCACGGGTGTTGGGGGTCCCAGCACTGCCGGTCTTAAGGCAGGCCCCAACTTGGAGTTGGATTCGTGGTTAGTTGCAGAGGTGGGGCATGTTCGTCTGCTCGGTAGTGTGTACCGAGCGTCCCTCCTCGCGCGCAACGAGCATCTAAATTCACTGGTCTAGGGCGTTGGGCCGCTAAGTGTTTAGATGCGGGGTTAAGTCCCTTCTCAAGCTACTGAGATTTATTTTAGTGGCCCCCCGACCAACCTCGTGGTTATGCAGAAGGGCACACTATTCCTAGCACACCGTGAAGTGTACTAGGGACCATCTGCGGTAGGTCCTGCCGCCATAAAGCACAATGCACGATGCATTACACATTACGGTACTCATAGCGAGTAGCCCGTGGCATTACCCACTCCCATTTATCCAGAATGGTACCGGAGCAGTTATAGTCGCTCACCACGCGCATCCAAAGAACGCTAGTGGCTTCAATCCCCGCTAGGGACGTCAGAGAAGCCAACTACCATTTCTCCAGAATGGTGCCGGAGCTGTATAGCACGCTCACATCTCGATGCACTGTCGTACATCTACCCTTAACTACAGCAGGGTGGCCGGATGGGCAATCTAGCGGATACCCATCTCCTTGCTATCCAGGCAAGTACCGGAGGAGCAGCAAGCCGCTATAAGGGTTCCTCACTAACCCCGCATCAAAACACTTAGCGGCCCAACGCCCTAGACCAGTGAATTTAGATTGCTGCTCCTCCGGTACTTGCCTGGATAGCAAGGAGATGGGTATCCGCTAGATTGCCCATCCGGCCACCCTGCTGTAGCTAAGAGTAGATGTACGGCAGTGCATCGAGATGTGAGCGTGCTATACAGCTCCGGCACCATTCTGGAGAAATGGTAGTTGGCTTCTCTGACGTCCCTAGCGGGGATTGAAGCCGCTAGCGTTTTTTGGATGCGCGTGGTGAGTGACTATAACTGCTCCGGTACTATTCTGGATAAATGGGAGTGGGTAATGCCACGGGCTACTCGCCTATGAGTACCGTAATGTGTAATGCATCGTGCATTGTGCTTTATGGCGGCAGGACCTACCGCAGATGGTCCCTAGTACACTTCACGGTGTGCTAGGAATAGTGTGCCCTTCTGCATAACCACGAGGTTGGTCGGGGGGGCCACTAAAATAAATCTCAGTAGATGCGGGGTTAGTGAGGAACCCTTATAGCGGCTTGCTGCTCCTCCGGTACTTGCCTGGATAGCAAGGAGATGGGTATCCGCTAGATTGCCTATCCGGCCACCCTGCTGTAGCTAAGAGTAGATGTACAGCAGTGCATCGAGATGTGAGCGTGCTATACAGCTCCGGCACCATTCTGGAGAAATGGTAGTTGGCTTCTCTGACGTCCCTAGCGGGGATTGAAGCCGCTAGCGTTCTTTGGATGCGCGTGGTGAGCGACTATAACTGCTCCGGTACCATTCTGGATAAATGGGAGTGGGTAATGCCACGGGCTATTCGCCTATGAGTACCATAATGTGTAATGCATTGTGCATTGTGCTTTGTGGCGGCAGGACCTACCGCAGATGGTCCCTGGTACACTTCACGGTGTGCTAGGAATAGTGTGCCTTTCTGCATAACCGGGAGGTTGGTCGGGGGGCCCACTAAAATAAATCTCAGTAGTTGGGAAAGGGTCATGATGCTATGCCATGTAACGGAGCGAGTAAGACGTGCTACGAAGATGCGCCGTCGCAAAGTAGCTGTGCGAGGAAAATGCGCAGCTTGAGCTATGCGATATATCAGAAATATTTATTGAATAAACCATGGATGTCCTATGCTAGTTGGCATTGCAAAATTACAGTACACTGGTTTTCCCATTTCGGGCATTCAACCATAATTTATACATAAACATTAGTGTAAGATTCATGTAGATTTTTTTATTAATCATTAAATTAATCATTAAATTATTAGATATTATTCATTATATTGCATCTGCATATAAAAAAGAGTGAGAGGGATGTTCATTTTATTTATAAATTATTGTTAATGCCACATTCATGTTGTTGTTATATACCTAGGTACTTAAAATATCGAGGGATTTGTCTCTATTATTAAATTTATTTAAACTGTAAAATACATTGTTTATAAGCCACCGCTTTAGTCTTGTCTTGAATAGTTTTACACTTAAAATGTCAGTAATATTACAAGGCAGAGAATAATAGACTTGTATAGCACTTATAAATGTACTTTTAATGTAAATCATGCATTTACAATATGGAATAGAACAGAATAGAATATGTTTATTTTGCTTTAAATGTGGTACATTATTGATGACATTTTTCTTATTCAGTTACACAGCACATTTAGCTAATTCACTTAGCAGGCAAAATTATTTATTGTTTAGTGAAATATTATTAAGAACAATTTAGCACGTACATGTCGACATTATTATCTATATTAAAAACTTAAGCCAAGCAGCATTATTCTAGAGTTAGCAAGTAAGATTAAAATTAGTTACAGAGATAATTACATGTCAAGTTAGTCTACATTCTAAGATACAACTAGTCATTTTATCAGCTCTGATATGGAATAATAATTTTTGTCTTTGAGCCATTTGCTGAGTGCCTTTTTGTATTTTATATATGGCTTGCAAAGGTAGTCATGTCTCCGCAACTTAGTGCTTTTTAATCTCATTTCAGACTTTTTCGTAAACAAATACATATTATTTTTAACGAACAAAGCTATTTCTAAGATATAAATGCCAGTTTCGAAATAATAGTCGTAGAGAATCATCATTTTTTTTGCTGTAAATAGTTTTCAAACTTCCCTTCTGTAATATAAACCTATCGACAGTAGGGAAGGCACGCACAGCACACAGTCATCCACAACATGCATGGATCCATTTTATATTAAAAACGTAGCTTAGCAGTGCTATGCTAAGTGGACCATTGAATATGATTGGTGGATATCTAACGCATCAATGGCAACGTAACATCACATTTCTAGTGGAAAAAGGACCCTTATTATTTCGCATGACCCGCGTTCGACTGTACGCAGCCTGAAGCGACGAAGCAAAATACTGAGCTGTTTTAATAAATTACGTACTTTAATTCCCATATCCGAGAGCCACTCATAATGTGAGTGGTGTAGGAAGTTTTAATGAGACAAGTTGTTGATGTTAACGTGTTTTTTCTGTGTGGATGAGAGGAAACATCGAGATCATGGTTATTACTTCAATTAAGCCAAAGCTGATTCTGAAAGTTAAATAGAACAAGTTAATAAGTGAACTCCGATTATGCCTTTTTTGAAAATCTATTTAATAGACACATAATGAAGTACGTGCTAAATATAAAAAATGCGCCAAAAACACACCAATTGTCATGTCCCGAAGTATGAATAAATATCCCTGTGTTACGAGGTAGGCTATATTTTGACGGAAAAGACAGGCTACGCGGGCAAAGCCGCTGACGGACAGCTAGTGATAAATACAGTACACGGTAACTCCCAGACAAGGATAATAAGCCAGGGACCCACAGCACACCCAGAAGTTCGATTCCTGAATTGACCCGACTGGGAATCGAACCGGGACACCTCGCAACTTAAGGCAAGAAACCGAACTACAGCGCACTACGCCAATCGTGTCGTCATTACTCTAGTTTGTGATTGTTTTAAATTTGCACTTACTTCCACGGGTTTTTTCAATTCTTAGTTTTTTCCCTAGATAGTTAACTAAAATATAAAATTAGCTGGCGGTTTATCAAGCGAATAGATATTTTGGGTTAACAAACCATTTAATTATAAAGTTATATTATCAAAATAAGGAAAGGTATGATGGATACTTATTTTTAGGATTCAGACAAAGATGGTCCGGCATAATCAAAATTCAAAAATGCTTCATTCAAGTAAACCAATAATTTACAGTTCTTTTGAGTCGTCATATAACATACATAATATTAATACAAACTATATAATAAATTTAATACATACATAAAATGTGACTCTACCACCGGCGTCGGAAGTTTGATTCCACTGAGAAGACCCGGCAAGAAACTCAGTAGTTGCTCTTTTAAAAAAGAGGTGGTTTACAATTCAGGTTAGTCACTTACAATTTTGCCTTTCTTACCAGAGTCATACAGTTTGAACATCAATATAGTTATCATTATCATTTTTCAACAAACATCAATCAAACCATTATCCCGGTGGGTTGTCCATGGTTCAGGTTCCTTGGCGCCGGTTAAAATGTTCGTAGATCTGTATCCCTACCATAAGTTTAGACCAATGACAGTCTCTAGCGTCCGCGTTGACATTGTTGACATTTTTGTATAGGATTTTGGTACAGCGCCCCCTAGTGATTAGAAATGGAACTATAAATGGCACACAAATTGCTGAAATCAACTAGCGGCCTACACAACAGTTTCTAGGTGACACAGTTTGATCTTTGTGCAATGTCGGTGTTTTTGGAATTGCGCCATTGTTGTGTCTAAACATATTGAAAACATATTGGAAGACTTGAGTTTAAATCTAGGCCAATATTTGTAATGTTGTTTTTTTTTTAAAACCCACATCTCAAGTAGCTTTTTCAGTCTTTTAGCTCTATAACAATAACCGTATGCTGCTATGTATCAGCAATCACTTCTGCTTCTATTTCGCATGAGGGAAAATACACCATAAATATAAAACAACTGAGATAGATCGGCTGGAAAGGACTGAGAGTACAAGCAGAATAATAGCCTCTTTGGAAAGTAATTTGCACTTCACCGCGTCGTTAAGTTTCTTGAACCTACAAAGCCGTTGTTTATTATAAAGACAAATTCCACTCAAAACACTACAGACATCTTATTTTCTAGATAATATCATTTTACTATTTCCTACGTGAATATCCTGAAATTATTCCGATAAGTGGCGCTAGTGTCGCACGCTTGCCATAGGCTCCGTATTTATAAAATAATTAAAATTAGTAAATGTCTCCCTAAACCAGATTTTTCAACAAAAGTGTAAAGAACAGCTTCAGTATAAGTGCATCCAGTGTTATCTCTACAAAATTTGCGGATCTTCACCATAATATAAGCGGATAAGTGTCCACAGTGAGAATCACCAATAAATATTACTCGTTGTGGTTATTCAAGAAAGAAAACCGCGAAACAAAAGTATACAAATATTATGAACAGTGAAATAACATGTTCTATGTATATAACGACCACCCGCTGCGTGTCCGGCGCACGTAAACACTTATTTCGTCGAACAACGCATCAGACCATTGGTGCAATGGCAAGTTATGGTACAGTGCCCAGCCGATGACACATGTTCGATCCTGACATGTGCCTCTTTTTTTTATAATCTAACTAAAAGGATACGAAATAGTACATCAGAGTACGCTGACTAGTTGAACTTGAGGCTAATTAATAAAATATAAAAAGTGTTTACAACGAGCTCTAAAAATGGCCACTACAGTGACATCATCGGCTATTCATAAGATGTGTGCAGGTTGTTCGTCTGTAATATCAGACAGAAGATATCTGATATGCTATAACTGTGTGGATACATATGATCTCATGTGTGCGAATGTATCAGAGAATAGGTTTTACAATACAATGAGTAAGGAGCACAGAGACAGTTGGACATGTCCCAGATGTATGTCTAATAAACCAAAGGGAAACAATACTAATACACCAGTTCGTCAATTGTTTTCATTACCGGACTTAGAAAACGAATCTGAATTGACGCGTACCAGTGATGTGGACCTAGAGCAAATGAATGTGATATTGCGGAGAAAACCAACCATCATAAGACAAAATGAAACCCTGTCTTCATCGGACTCTCCACCCAACGGAGATACTCTAATCTGTAGTGCAAGAGAGGATAATAGCAACCTCATTTTAAAAGAGCTGCGCGCATTTAGAGCTCAAGTGACTGAACAATATGAAAATCAAGAGTCAAGAATAAGTAAGCTTTGTGAAACCATCGAGGCGTTGCAGATTGGGATTAATAACATAAACGATAAATACACGAAGATGGAAACAGAAATTAACGAAATGCGACAAGAGAATATCAGGCAGTCTAACCGTATTTGTGAACTTGAAACCCAGTACCTAGACCAAGTAAAAAGGATTAACGACACGAGTGCTTCCGTGGTGGCACTCGAAGCCAAGATCGAGAATTCCTCTCAGTCGTTAAAAGCTTTAGATGCAAATAAAAACAGTGAAAAAACTCTTCGCTCTGAAAAGGAAAAACCGGCAGTCGGTCGCAAAGCCCGTGCAAGCTTATTAAACCCGGAGTGCCAAATCCAAGAAACAGATCTCCATTTGAACAAAACTATTGTTCTATACGGACTGAAAGAGTTTAGTAATGAAAATGATCAGCAATTATCTCACCGCATAATTAGAGCCATTTATGACATAGTAAATGTGGATATAACCGACTACATCGAAGAAATACACCGTATAGGACGAAGAGGATGGCGAAGACCAATTGCAGTAGAACTACTGAGTAAAAGAGTATCAAAGTACCTACTAAGCAACGTAAAAATGTTCAAAAACACGGGCTTGTGGCTGTCCGAGTACTTAGACGAGCAAGGCAAACAAGAAAGAATACTAAAAAAGGAAAGCTACCGAAGCAGTAGGAAGTCGGAAGCAATAAATAGTACACACCGGACATCATTGTATAATAAAGAAAATAGCAAGAAATCTGAAATCTCAACTTGTGATGAGGATGATAAAGCTGCTAACAAAAAATTTTTTCGTGCCTAACGATACGATACTTTTTCAAAACATGCGAAGTTTAAAGAACAAATTTCATCCGATTGAAGCGCTTACTGATGAGTTGCAGCTCACCGTACTGTGTCTGTCTGAAACATGGATAACGACGGCCAAGAGGGCTTTATTAGCCATTGAGGGGTATAACTTGGCTAGTGTTTTCCATAGAGACCACCACGAGGGTGGCGGTGTGTGTATACTTTTAAGGGAACATGTAGAATATGTAGAATGTGAGGATATTAAATTATTAACTATAGAATTTATCATTGAAATGTGTGCAATCGTAATTCCGATTCTCAATCTATTACTAGTAATTATTTACATACCTGATAAAGGCAGAGAAAAGGAGAAATATATGACCCAATTAGGAAAGCTTGTACAATTAATAACATCTAAATATGCTAAGAGAAGTGTAATTATTGGTGGAGATTTTAATTTTAATTTTTTGAGCAAATCCAAGGAAACAACTATGATTTTGGACATGTTATTGAGTTGTAACCTTCACCAACGAGTGAGAGAGCCTACCAGAATTTGCAAAACTACCTCGACTTGTCTGGATTGTGTTTTTACCAATATTGACAACAAAAATTTTGATGTGGTCGTGGGAGAGTTCGGAATGAGTGACCATCGCGGTGTATTAATTTCATTACAGAACTCTAAAGTTTCGGGCATGAATGATAGTCGCTTTGTTGTAAAAAGGACATTTAACGACAAAAGTATGAACTTATTTAAATTTCAGTTACAAAACGTAGACCGGAGCCAAATTATCACTTCAAATAAAAATGCAAATGAAAACTACATTGAATTTAACAGCAAGCTAACGAAATTGCTGAATTTCTGTATTCCTAAGAAAAAGATTAAAAATAGAACAAAACCTAAAAAGCAATGGTTAACATCTGGAATTAAAAAATCCTGTAAAAATAAAAGACTACTAAAAAGACTAATGTCACAAATTGATAGTCCCATATTGGAAAAATATTATAAATGTTATGAAAAAACCCTAAAAAGACTTGTTAATGTATCTAAAAAAAATAATAATATAAAACGAATGAGTAAAGCAAAGAATAAAAATAGATTGATGTGGCAAATTATAAATGAACAAACAAATAAAAGTAAAAAAAAAGATATGAACGACTTCAAACTGACTATTAACAATAGAATTATACGAGACCCTTACCAAGTGGTAAACCATTTCAACAATCATTTTGCCTCAATAGGAAATGATGTGCCCTCACAAGGTGTAGTAAAAGGTAGACCTGTAATTACACAAAATCCTAACACCATGTATCTCAACCCGGTGACTGTTGAGGAGGTTGACAAGGCTATCAAAAACCTTAAAAGTAAAGTTAGCTGTGGTGTCGATGACTTTCCACCTATACTAATCAAGCATTGCAAGGATGAACTCATAGTACCTCTGACTGCTCTTGTCAACCAATCATTCACAGAAGCCACTTTCCCCGATCAACTTAAAATTGCTGTAATTAAACCTGTCCCCAAAAAGAAAGTAACAAGTGATATAAATCAATTTAGTAATTTATTTCATTACTGTCTACGTTCTCGAAAATATTCGAAACTTTAATGTCTAAAAGACTGAATTCCTTCTGTGAGAAGTATAACATCTATGATGACAGCCAAAACGGTTTTCGTAAACATCGATCTACGGTGAGTGCCCTTTTCAGTATGACGAACGAAATTTTAAACAGTTTTGATAATAAGCAGTATGCAGTAAGTATCATGCTGGATATGAGCAAGGCATACGACAGGGTGTCCCATAAAATACTTTTGAATAAATTATACGGAATTGGAGTGCGGGGGCCGGCATTTGAATGGTTTAGGTCTTATTTATCGAATCGTGAACAATTTGTTGAAATACCTTAATACGATAAAAGCACCAACTGTACACTTAATATTAGATCACAAAAACAGACAGTAGTAGGTTCTATTCCACAGGGTAGCGTGCTAGGATGTATACTTTTTTTTAATATATATTAATGACCTTCCTAAAACCCTTGATAAAAAATGCATTTTATACGCAGATGATATTACTGTAGTCATCCCTTGTACCAATGATCAGGAATTGTACACTAGCCTGGATATAACCCTTAAATGTATAACTAAATGGCTTAAGGAACATAATTTACAGCTAAATTTCAACAAAACAAAGTTAATGCAATTCCACCCTAGACAAAAGCAACCTTTGAAAATAAACTACGTTCACGATGACTGCAAGCTAGATTCCGTGAGTACATGTACATTGTTGGGCCTAGAAGTAGAGTCTAACATGAACTGGAAAAGCCACATGGATAAGTTAGCAAGTAAACTGTCAGGATTTACGTATGCACTCTACCAGCTAAAGAGGGTTACGGATTTAGAAACAGCAACTAGTGCTTATTTCGCCTTTGCCCATGCTTGGCTTAGATATGCTGTGATTCTCTGGGGAAATGGTACGGAAAGTGATCGTATATTTATCCTACAAAAGCGATGTATTCGAATATTAGCTAATATAACGCAGAGAGAAACATGTAGACCTTATTTCATTAAATTTAACATTTTAACTTTGACCTCCTTATACATATTGGAAATGTGCATTTTCGTTAAAAAATATCCCCACCTTTACACACAAGCTGATAGCTATTATGCTCAGTC
This sequence comes from Udea olivalis, assembly GCA_947369235.1. Lineage (NCBI taxonomy): Eukaryota > Metazoa > Arthropoda > Insecta > Lepidoptera > Crambidae > Udea > Udea olivalis. The sequence continues at coordinate 3,603,798 of OX376353.1, forward strand.
CCGTAATCTCCGTCGCAAACACAGACTGGTAGTCCCTCTCACGAAGCTACATATTGTTAGTTCGGGACCATACCACATGTCGGTAAAAATATTTAATAAATTACCTCTTTTAATAAAGGGTATAAATAGTTTGCCCTTATTTAGTTCTAGTGTCAAAAGATTTTTGCTTTCAAACTGTTTTTATTCTGTGCAGGAGTATTTTGAAAGTGTTTAAATTGATCATAAATGTTAAAATGTGCATGAAAACATAAGTTTGTAAATAACTTACCTAATTATTCCAAAAATATCTTGCAGTGCCCTAGCAGGGTTCATGTGTATGTACTATATTTTTATTTAAGACCTGTAACTTACCACATGAAGCATCGAATAAATGAATTATGAATTATGAATTGTCAAAATTTTCATTTAGATTATGCAGTCATATTTTAATCACAACCAAACCTGGGTGTAAGTGACGATGTGGTCTATAATGATACATGTCTGTCCAGTATGCCTATTCACTCTTGTCTTGAAGGGATCTAAGAGACCTCACATAATAATTACATGCGCACGACACATATTAGCATGACGAAGCGAAACCAACGTCTCTGCAGTTCTTTATCTTGTTTTAATGTTAATTTGATCATTTAATTATTTATACATTTATTTTTTTATACATTGCACTGACCAAGAGGAGCATCGGTACACGAATTAAAGAGCATATCGGTGATGTCAAAAATCGAAGAAGTAGTAAGTCAGCAGTATGTCAACATGCCCTCGGTGAACCCAATCATCATATCAGATTTGATAAGCCGCAGGTCCTCGCTAGGGAGAACCGGTATGTTCCTAGGATGCTACGGGAGGCCATTGAAATTAAAATTGAAATGGTTGGAATTACCACCTGCTCGGGATCCGGTAGTTAAACTCATTGAGCCTAGGGGGCAGCACAATACTGTAAGACTTCAAGATACGGTTAGTTTTTTCTGCGTGGATAGGAACTTTACCGGAGATGATAGTTAAAATGACGGTAGTTGAGTGACGGTTGCTATGTAAATAATTACTTTCTTGACTTATAATATCTTAGTCATTCCGTGATCACGACCGCTGTAAAGGAGTCCAAACGTCGGGTTAGAAAATGTAGGAAGATCCTCTGTAATAATATTACAACCAATTTGACGTTTTTAAAAAAGTCGCGAATCACGAAACGCAGCCTTCTTCGACCTAGCTTACTGGTATTGTCTAAGATGCGAACTAAATCAGGGAGTAAAAGTATAACGTTTGAGGGAGCAAATATATACAAGAAATGACCTACCTATATTAAAGATACGGACTCCTTAATCAGTTTCAAGTCTCATTGCGCAGTCACATTCTTGAAAATCATTGCGAATAGGGGTTTGGGTTGTAAAATGCTATTTGATAGTTTTGTGTGCGAGAAATAGTTTGTAGTGATTGTGAACTCAAAGTGGCGACCTAGATTTAAGTTTTTGAATTATATTATTGTTGTTTTTTTTAATTCTTATCAATATTATCATGTAAATGGATCCCCCGTAATCTTGTTTCAGAATAAATACTTTAAACATAAACATCAAATATGAATTCCGCCAGTTGAATCCGTAAAGTAGTTTCATTTCAATGAGTAGTGTTCGCGTAACTATAAGAAAACAAAATTTAATTATTTGTTTATGTTGTCTCAGCAAATATTTTTTCATACTTCATTTTTTTCTACGTGTTTTTGATCAAAGCCAAGTTCCACCTTTTGCATTTACGAACCCACCTCACGGAGAAATAATATCATGCGGATCACGTAAACTTTTAATGAAAATCTGATGACACATTTCCAAACCGGAAAGTACGAACGCTTTGTCACGCCGAAGTTTGGATGTTTTCGAATTTCGCTTTAAAACTCAGAACTAATTAAAATAAATTATTTGCTGTGAAGGGAGCTCCGCGACCTAAAGCCCGTCGCTCACACGATCCACGGTCGAGGCGAAGTCGAAGCGCGGGCGCAGAAGCGGCTCTCGTCGCAAAACTAGGTTTTCTTAAGAAATGAATGGTAGTGCGCTCATATAGAGTCGCGGCACGGGCGAGGTGCAGGCGGGGCCGCACTGCGACACCGCGCCGCGCCACCGCTCACCAGCACCAGTGGGTGACGCGCCTAAAAGTGCTCCCTCACCTGGAGCATTTACCTGTAATGTAACGTTTCAGAGTCGAGCATTACATCAAAGAGGGAGGAGAACCGAGCATTAACTGCAATGTTACAAATTCGAGCATTACGTTGGTGAGAGAAAAGCATCGAGCGTTATGCGCAACTTAATGATACAGTGTGTAATATTTTACAACTTCCCTGAAGTTTTGTAAGGCAGTATTTTAATGTAATGCTTAAAATCGCATCTAAAATGTTACATTACAGGGAAATGCTCCAGGTGAGGGACCACCTTAAGGGTTATCACACCGAGCCGAGATCTGCAATAGCGCGAAGATTTTCACTAACAACAGTTATTAGGCCTTAGGTTACCACAAAGTCAAATTTCAGAATTTCCCTTTGAACTTCACTTCAAACATAACTTTACCTTTGAGGGAATTACAGTTTGAGGTAACCTGTACGTCAACCACGAGTTGCCACTTTGAATTTACGTTATCATTCGCGTAAATATTTGTATTGGGATTTGATATGACATGACATAACAATGTCAAATTCCAATACATTTTTTTAAGCGCACGATAATGTAAATTTGAAGTGGCAACTCGTGGTAGGCGTACTGTTATCCCTACCATTAGTTCACGCCGCTTAAAGTCGCTAGCGTCTGCTGTCATCGTTTGAGATTTTGGTACTGAGCGCCTCAAGAGAAAAGCAATGTAATTTGATGACGCGATTGTCGTAGTCCGCTGTAGCACGGTTTCACGCCTCGATTTTCGTAGTGTCTCCCGGGTTTGATTCCCAGTCAGGTCAATTCAAGAAACGATATTTTCTGAATTGACTCAGGTATGGGTGTGCTGGCAGACGCCCCTGGCTTATTTCATTGTGTACCTCGTAACACAGGAATATTAATTCCTACTTCGAAACCATTACAAGAGGTGTGTTGTCTGGCGCATATTCATTTATTTTCATTACTCATACTCTGAAAGTAGGTCTGAAGTTGCCTGAGGAGCGGGATGAAAGTAATACTTTTCATCCCTAGGGAGAATCACTTTCAACTGACAGCTCAAATTATTTAAAAAAAAACTAGTTCTTTTTCACGTTCCACCTATTGAACCATGTTACAACTTTCTATACAGCCACGATGTTATATTGAAATAACTTAAAGTTAAGTATTGATTAAAGAATATATATTTTTTAAATGACTTTATTATAATTTAGTTTCAACAAACAAGTTAAAATAACTTAGATTTGGGCAAAATATTTACCATTTTTCCAATGATGAAAATAAAAAATAATGGCTGAATAACTGGCCGGCCACAGAAAAAAAAAATACAAACAAAATAGGCGGGAAAGCGGCAATTCGATCTTCATTTATTTTTTCGATTTGAAGACTTTTGTTTATACGTATAGCAGAGATTTGTACCTATAAAATGAGTTCATCTGATTCTGATACGAATTTAACGCCTGATTTTATAAGAGAAGAGGCTAAAGCGGTAGTGGAAAATAAAATTTACTCATTTTTTCTCTAGCTAATTCATGTTTTTATTTTTACTTTCCTTGTATTTGTAATGAAAAGCACAGTGTTTACCTCGGGTTAAAGACTTATTTAGTCCCTCGAACTATTGGCGCCCTCACTTCGTTCCGGGCGCCAAACCCCGTCTCGGGACTAAATAAGTTACTTTCACCCCTAGGGTAACAATGTACTATTATTTAATGTACTTAAAACTGGCGGTAACCATGTGCCCATTAACAAAGGTTAGATATCATTTTCATCATAAAACGCAAAATAGTCACATAAAATATATGTTATAGATGTGCTGGATTACGTGAATATTGATGATACGTAAGTACATTGTTACAAAATATTGCTCTGGCAGCAATCGTTTCCAAGAAGCAAAGTAAGTTTAATGCGCAGGGTTGGCACTTATGCGGCTAATTTCAATTTTTTTTAGTTTTTTAGGTAGGTACATTAAACGAAAAGTCAACCTATCCAAAATTTATTATTTATTTATTTATTTAATCTTTATTGCACAAAGAAAAGTACAATTGGCGGACTTAATGCCTAAAGGCATTCTCTACCAGTCAATCACTAGGTGAAGCAGAAATCTTTACGGCGGGGTTTTGTAAAACTAAGTTTCAGTAAAATAAAAGTAAACAATTTACTCATATAATATATATACCTACTTATCTAAATTACAATATATATATATGTGTACCTACTTACATATAAAAATAGCAAATATATACATATAAGTTCATAAATACATTTTTTTTTTAATTCTTTTCCTTCTCATTTGTAACAAATAAAACCAATTAATTATGAAGTAACTGGATAAATATTTTACTGCACCTATCTATAGGAGTTAACAAAAAATTGAAATAATATTGCTGATTCCTGTTATTTTCATAGTGTAATTATTTAATATAAGGAGTTGACAAAAAATCAAATGATATTTGCAGAGATGATCTGCTGCTCAAGCGAACTAAATTGGCAGTTAAAAACATGTTACACTTTAAAAATATATTTGATCAAAATGCGAAAAAAAAAACTATTAAAATTTTTCTTAATTATGAGTAGCAGAAACGATACCATAAATATTGTGTCGTCTTTTTGTTATATCCTGTAGAAAAAAAGCCATCGCATTCAAGTACATGATGAACTAAACTAAATTTTTAAATGTATAGTTTTTACGATTTTTTTAGTACTTTTTAGGATTGTTTACTAACATATCATAGGCAGTTACTAACAACATTGTATGGATCTTTGTCCGGAATAAACGTTTTATAATTATAATTATTATTGCACTAGCTAGATTGTTCTACTTATTTTCAGTAGAAGGTTGTTAGGAGGCGCATAAAAGAATACACGCAGATAAAATAAATAATAAAATATAATTGAGAGATCGACAAACAGAAAAGAATGGAGGATAACAACACAAGACATTGACATATAATTTTTTTAAATAAATCTAGATACAAATTAATACCTGTAAGTACCATGGAGGCTCTCTATTTTACACGCCCCGTTAATTTGTATCGTCATACAAAAGTAAAGACCAACATCACTAAGTATAACATATTAACTATAAACTTAAATAAATAATAAAAAAAAAAACACAGATTTACTTTGCCTGAAAAGCTAGGCTTTGAATCAACACTATGTGATGCCTAACCCCTCCACACATAAATTATGCTTTTCTTTAGGCAAACCCTTGGTCAATACATCAGCAAGCATCAATTCAGTCCGTAAATGTACTAACTCTATCTCTTTATTATTACTTAGAACATTTCTTATAAAATGATGCTTAATGTCAATGTGTTTGCATCGAGAATGGAACACTGGATCTTTTGCCAAACAAATGGCCCCTTGGTTATCGACATGCAACGTTACCTTTGAAAATTGAGGTAACCCGATTTCAGTAAACAGACTATTTAGGTGCATAGCCTCCTTCATAGCTAACGACAAACTTACATACTCAGCCTCACACGAGGAGGTTGCAACAGTTTTCTGTTTCTGTGATTTCCAAGTAATACTCGCACCCCCTAATATGAATGCATATCCTGAGTATGAGCGCCTGTCTAACAAGCAATTACCCCAATCGGCATCTGAATAACCAATAACGAACTTACCGGTTTTCTTGTATGTCAAACCATAACTCAAAGTTCTTTTCAAATATCGTAATATCCGTTTTAATGCCTTCCAATGCTCTTCCTTTGGTTTATTTGTGAACTGCGCCAATTTAACTACGGCATTGGCGATGTCTGGTCTCGTCCCCGAAACTAGAAACATCAAGGAACCAATTAACTCCCTATAGGGCCATCGCTCATTACATTCACTGTCTTCGTGACCGGTAAAACAAAACTTCTTACCCACTTCCATTGGAGTAATTGCTGGATTGCAATCAAACATTGCATATTTTTTCAAAATATCTTTTATATACTTTTGTTGTGAAAGCTTAATAGTACACGTGTCAGTTTTGACAAGGTCAATCCCTAACATGTACTTCGCAACACCAAAGTCTTTTAATTCGAACTCACCAGCCAGTTCCTTTTTAAACTTTTCAATACAACCTCTGCGTTCTGAACTTATTAAAATATCATCACAGTAAATAACAACAAAGAGGTTAATTCCTTTATCATTTTTAAAATAAAGACACGGCTCGTTTAAAGACTGTTGAAGACCTATATTTTTCAGCTTTCTGTCCAATCTTTTATTCCATTGACGACCAGCCTGCTTTAAACCATATAACGATCTTTTTAGCCGGCATACATCGCCTCCAGCTTCCAGATCCTGTAACATCTTCTTAGCTCGTTTTAAAACTTCGCAATCATTTTCCATTTCTATTAATTTACGCAAATTTTGTTTCAATAATTGTGGGACTTGCATAAAGACTTCTTCTTCCAAATAGCCATATAAATACGCTGTATTTATATCCACTGGTGTATCTCCATGTCTAACTCAACTGAAAGAGCAGCTAAAAGCCTGACTGTTTCTAATCTTGCTACAGGAGCAAATGTATCTTGATAGTCAATACCATAGCGTTGATTATATCCCTTCGCAACTAGTCGAGCTTTTTTCTTTTCAGTCTTATCAACATTTAGTTTCGTTGTCAACACGTAACGACAACCAACTACGTCACGTCCTTCTGGCTTCTTGACAATATCCCACGTATCGTTCTTTATCAAGCTCCTTATTTCGGATAAAATCGCTTCTTCCCATCCATAATTTTCATTACTGGTTAAGGCATCCTTCAAGCTTATTTCTGCAGCTCCAAGAAACTCATAAGTATCAAAGTATACTTCCGAAGATTTATCTTCCACTTGCTCTGAAATGTCCATGATACCATCTGAAGATTGTGCCTCTGCTGGCTGTTCAATCGGTATATCTTGAGGTTTTGTTTCTGGTTCCGGAACCACCTCAACCATACGATAAATTTTCTTTGGACGGCCTACATGACCCTTCTCCAGTCGTGGTCTACCAGCAGCTCTTTTTAACAATCTCTCTCCGATTTCAGGAGTTTCCTCTTGTGTATCATCTGGCTCCGGTTGTACCTCTATGTCAGATTGAGCAGTGACCGGTACATCAGTTATGCAAGTATCCATCGTAGGTTTCTTATTAATCTCTACTTCTACAAACCTCGGTTTGTGTACTTCTTCTTTCTTTTCTAACTCAAAAGGATCGTTGTTCAAGCTTTCTTCTTTACAGTCATTTTTTACTTTTGAGCTTTCATGAAATTTGACATCTCTGGCCACAATGACTTTTCTTTCCTGAGTCAACCAAATTCTATAACCTTTTGTATTCCTTGGATATCCAACAAAGACTCCTTCAACACTTCTAGCCGCAAATTTATCCTTGCCTTCTTGCTTATTCAACACATGGACTTTGCATCCAAATGTCTGTAAATAACTCAGCTTGACAGGCATTTCATACCACTTTTCAAACGGTATTCCTCCTTCAAGGCTACTAGTTGGGCATCGGTTTCTTACATGACATGCCGTCACGATAGCATCAGCCCAGAAACCTGAAGATAATCCTGAAGCAAGAAGCATGCATCTCGCCATTTCTACGAGCGTCCTGTTCATCCTTTCTGCCACTCCGTTCATTTGTGGAGTATGAGGAATCGTAAGCCTTCTCACTATACCCTCCTCCTGCAAAAATGAATCAAATTCCCGGTTACAGTATTCTCCTCCGTTATCCGTTTGTAGGTATTTAATTTTCTTACCTGTTAAATTTTCCACATAACTCTTGTAAATTTAAAAAAAAATAAGAACCTCGCTCTTCTTACTTAATAAGTAAACTTCACACCATCGCGTACTACAGTCAATAAATGTAACAAAATATTTCGCGCCACCTATCGCTGTATTTTGCATTGGTCCAACCACATCGGAATAAACGATCTTAAGTTTCTCGTCACACGGTCCACTAGATTTAGAAAATGAAAGAGCAGTCATTTTCCCTCTCGCACAAACATCGCAATTATACAAGTTGCTCATATCTGATAACCCCTAACATGACAACCCTGAATCATTCTCCGATTACCGCCCTATTTCCATTTTGCCGTTTCTGTCCAAAGTCTTGGAGCGTGTTGTACATGATCAGCTTAGTCACTTCCTTTCCAAATACAATCTTTTAAATCCCTTCCAATCTGGATTCCGTCCCGGTCATAGTACAACTACAGCTTTAGTAAAGATTACTGACGACATTCGGCGTGGCATGGACTGCCGGAGCCTGACTGTGTTGACGTTGCTTGACTTCAGTAACGCTTATAATACGGTTGACTTCGACATCCTTCTTGGCATTTTGCGTTCTCTTAACATATCTCCGGCGGTGCTTGACTGGTTTCATAGTTACTTGCATGGGCGCCGGCAACGCATTCGTGCTGAAGACTCGTTTTCTGCATGGCGCGATATTTCTGCTGGCGTACCGCAAGGTGGTGTCCTGTCTCCTCTTCTTTTTTCTGTTTTCATAAATTCTATTACTCATAATCTCTCTTCTTCTCACCACCTTTATGCAGATGATCTCCAAATATATTCGCAGGGTAGCCTTGAAAACCTTCATGGGGTAGTCGGAACTATTAATGCTGATCTGGCACGTATTCTGGACTGGAGCATGGCCTTCGGTCTTAAGGTGAACCCGAACAAAACACAAGTTATTGTCATTGGCAGCTCGTGGTTGATATCAAGGATCGAATGGGAGTCGATGCCGCCTATTGTATTTGATGGGATCCAGATCTCCTATAGCAGCATAGTGAAAAACTTAGGTGTCTTGCTTGACAGTTCGTTGAGCTGGGAGAAACAGATTGGTGAGGTGAGCAGGAGAATGTTCGCATCAGCAAGTTCTCTCAGTAGACTCCGCCACTTCTTACCTATACCCACCAAAATTGCACTTGTGCAGGCCTTGCTGCTGCCAATTCTTGACTATGCCGATTGTGCCTATTTAGACATCACTGAAAATTTTCTGAATAAACTCGAGCGCCTTCAAAACTTCTGCATACGCATTATCTTCGGGTTACGTAAATTTGATCACGTTTCTCAATTCCGCGCTCAGTTAAACTGGCTAACCATACGACATCGCCGTGATCTTCATATTTTGGCCCTATTGTATACTACTTTGTTTAATCCCCGTTTGCCTCCTTACCTTAAGACGCTGTTTCAATTCATGCAGCCTACCAAAAGTGAAGGCATGCGGTCTTGCCGGAAACTCCACCTGACAGTCCCTCCGCACTCTTCTAGCTATTATTCTCAATCCTTTGTTGTTCGCTCAATTCGTCTGTGGAATTCCTTGCCTTTAACCATTCGTCAATCTCAATCCTTACCTATTTTCAAATCTCAGGTAAAGTCGTACTTCCTCTCTCTCTGACTTCGTGTTTTTTTTTTTTTTTTTTTTCTTTGTTTACGTTCCTTTTACATATGTTTCTCTCCTAATTTAGTTCGTTACACAAGGAAACTGGTGCTAGGTAATCTAAAACAATATATGTGTGTATACATAGATGTATTTATTTATTTATTTTTATATTAGCATAATATTCAAATGTAATTACTATTTTTTTTTTCCATAGCTTTTGCGCAGCCTAACTCGTCCTCTGTTTTAAATCTCTCTGCCGAAGGTTGTCTGGAAGAGATCGCTCTGTAGCGATAAGACCGCCTAAATTGTACTAAATATTTACTTTTTTGTTTTTACGTGCTGTAAGTATTTGTTTGTGCAATAAAGATTATTTATTATTATTATTATTATAATTTTAAATTCTTACCAGAATTATTTAAAATTTTCATAAGATCTTTGGCATTTAAATGACCTAAACGTTCGTGCCAAGACCACACTTCAGCATTCAGTTCAGGAGAAATCACTGAAGCTCGCGCGCATTGTTCTTGAAGATAATATAAATTACCCCTACGTTTTGCTGTCAACTTGATTTTGCCGTAACTGTCAGTGACTAAGGCTAAATTACTTTTAAACGTAACATCATAGCCTTTATCAGTTATCTTAGCTACTGAAATCAGATTACTTCGCAAGTCAGGAACAAATAACGCATCTGGCAAATTAATCACAGTTTGAGAATCATCATTGCATGTCAATAACCTTACAGTGCCCTTACCTTGTATATTTGTGCTCGAATTAGTCGCTAAATTCAATTTACCGTTCGCAGGCGATAAAGTGTCGATAAATTTACGTGCATCATTACATAAATGAGATGTGCATCCGCTGTCAATGATCCAATCCCCACTCTCTGTGCAAACAACATTACATGCATCTGAAACACAATTGAAAGTTATAAAATTGCTATCAAAACTATCTACATCATCATTTTTATGTACACACTTTACACTTTCTTGACATTTCTTCTTAGCCTTGGTACATTCGGAAGCTTTGTGACCAAACTGATGGCATTTAAAGCATTTGAACTTGAACTGCGACTTGGATTCCTTATTATCCATGCTAATATTCTTTTTCCAATAAGGCTTTCCTTTTACTAGCAGGACTTCCGATTTCTGATGTCTAGAATTGTACTCTTCTAAAATCTTAACTTTGAATACGTCTGGTTCAGGCAATTCGTCTCTCGATTCGATCGCACAACGAAAATTTTCAAAACTCGCAGGAAGACTATACAACAACATGATCGAAAGCAAATCCTTGTGAATTTCCACTTCCATCTCATTCAGTTTGTCTTTAGCTTCAAAAAATTTAGTTAAGTGCTCTCCGACATCATTACCTTCGCTCATATTTTGTAACGTCAACTGTTTAAGCAACGTGGCTTTCCTAGCAGGTCCCTTCGATGCATAAATTGAGTTCAACTTAAGCCATACATCTCTCGAAGTAAGACAACCTCTTACATGTCTCAGCTCACTTGGACTTATAGAGAGGATAAGATCGGCTTTTGCTTTTGAATCAGCAGCCTCCCAAAGTATAGCCTCAGCTGCCTCTGCCGGTTTGATCTTCTTCCCGTTTACGTAGTCCCAAGCATCATTTTTTATAAGCAATGCTTCCGCCTGCAGTCGCCAGCTTTCGTAATTGTCTTTAGTAAGTGATTCAATACGTACGGAACCCATATTCATTCCCCTTTTGTGCTTTCTACGCCTTTTTCTACGTACAACACTTTTACACTGAATCTATACTAAATCGCTTTACTTTCGCTTGGCGCTTCTGGGCCCATAACCATTGTTAGGAGGCGCATAAAAGAATACACGCAGATAAAATAAATAATAAAATATAATTGAGAGATCGACAAACAGAAAAGAATGGAGGATAACAACACAAGACATTGACATATAATTTTTTTAAATAAATCTAGATACAAATTAATACCTGTAAGTACCATGGAGGCTCTCTATTTTACAAAGGTTTTCTGTCCTAAATATTTTATGGATCTTAAATGTCCGAAATAAACGATTTATTATTATTATTATTTTATTTTTTAAACTGTACATTGGGAAAATTAAACAACGTAATATTTAAAAATATATATACTTATTAATATGAAGTTTCATTCAAAAGTGGTGTTAAAAATTACTCAGTCAGACGCAACCCTAGCGCCTACAACCGCCATCTTGCATTTCATGGGGCTCTTTCAAGTCTATAGAGTTTTGGACTGAAAGTCGGCGTAAGTAATCGTTTTTAATTCAGTATAAATCAAACATTATTTTATCGTTTTTTGTCATAAATATGAAGTAAAGGAGTAGATGTAATTTTATTATAATTGAAACTGGTTAATTGTGCACATAATATCGTCGTAATTTTAATTTGAAATGAATACCTTTTTCTATTCTAAAAAATCCAACTTTGTGTTTTTGTCACTTATTTCAAGAATTTATTGACTTTTTGAAAATTTTGAATTTTGCAATTGAAGCTCATAAACTGGCCATTCACAACATATTCATATTTTTGATCTAGATTTTGTAGTTTTTGTGTAAATCGCCTATGATCGCCTATGATCGCCCGTCTAGTTCTAGTGGTAAATTGTGAAACTGAATTTAGATTATTTTATTTATTTATGAAGATTTTATCCCACAATCTTTATTGTTCTTTCTCAATAGTACCAATAACTATTCTAGTTTTCAAAAATGATTAAAAACTATATACCTATCGCTCATTTTTTTCCAAAATTTTGCGTTATTTGACTGAAACTGGAAAAAGTTGTTCGACCCTATTTTTGGTCTTATATAAAATATTACATACCCAACTTGTGCCGAAATAGGTAACGTTTCTTTATTTCTTATCTTATCGTGTATAAGAGACTGTAAGAAAATCCACTCTAGGCCACTTGGTTCCATAATAAATCAAGTTTTAATGACGGCGGCCGCGCCGAGTGTACGATGACAAAATCTATGAGCAAAGTTCGACCATTTTTTACCGATCGTAAGCAAGCGAGCGGGTAGTTAACTACCGCAACTTACTTAAAGCAAACTCATGTTAGTACTGATGTTCTGTTTTTTATAATTTGATTTTGTTTGTATTCGTCCAAAGCCTATTTTGTGCAATAAATAATTTCGTATAAAAAAATAAAGCCCATCACTGGTGACTACACTTATAGCAAATAAAGGCGCTTTAAAATGCCAAACTCTAAAGACTACAAGCAAATCATTTTAGATTTCATACTTATTTCATCTAAAGTACCAATTTTCAGAGGCCATCATACCATACTTAAACCCAGTAGGGCATTAACAGCAGACTCGGCGGAGATTATACGTGAAACTGTACAAATATATCGTACACGAGTCTGTAAATCATTCTAGTCACGCACTAATTTGTAACATAATATGAAAGTGTGTTTGTTCGTTTCAAATTTCTATCATAACAAAAAGCAAGCTAAATTTGATAGATTCTCAAAAATGATAAAATAAACAGGAACTAGAATAAATAAATAAATAAACTACTATTAGACAAAAATTTTATACCTAATAACAAGATAAGGTAGTTTTCTTAAATGCAAACATTGATTAACGTATTTATTTACTTTGAAGTCACAAATTTCAACAACACCTTAACATTAGATAAGGTTAGGTGTTTTTTTTATTGTGAATGTTATTTCAGGTCAACAAATAAATCCACACACCGAAGGTATGAGAAGATTACTTATCTGTCGCCCTCAGTTGGCTTGGTCTTTAAATCGGATTTGTTGTTCATTTCAAACCACAGCTCTACTACCTGTGCAATAAAGTTAAGATTAGAAGCGGTTAGAAGTTAAAATTAGAATTTACAAACAAAAAAAAACCTCACAGAAACAATGAATACAATTCTACTAAAATTCAGAAGCGATCTCCTCCGGCCGGACACAAATTTAAACTTTGACGACAGAAGAAGAAACAGACGGGCTAGTGAGAATCAAATAGTATTTAACATAAAATAATGGTTTAAAGACAGATGCATACAAAAAAAAACTAAGGATGTGAAATAATGACAAACAAGCAACGAACTACTTAAAAATAAGAGAACACTATGAAGACTTCTAATCGCATAGCATAAACAGAATAGCAAGCAGGTGAAGCTAGGGTCGGATGTTAGTCTCACATAATAACATACACATCACATACACATGATTTATTCTGCCTGTGTTGATTACAATGGGTAAGATAAAGATAAGAAGATATTATAAGTGTAATGTAAGCTACGCGATAATCATACAGATATTTAAAATTAATAAACCTATTTCGTTTACACAGGGTTGTTATGCAACATCGGTATGAATAAAGGCTTATTTAACATACATTAAACATACAATTACATCTCTTACAACGAAAGATAATGCCAAAACGCATCTATTTTGAATTGCAAATTTGTAAAATTCTTATTATTTCGTTATGAAGTTATATCTATCATCTATAGATTAACAAATTAGTGTGAGAACCATTCGACGCTTTATAATCCAAGAGAGCATTCAAGAGTAGTTTTTAAAAGTGACTTATAGTAAAAGTAAATGTAAAAAGTCATTTATTGACCCACACACAATTTGGCACACAACATATTAAAAGAAAAAGATAAGGAACAGAAACAAATACAGAAGAGCAAATAAGAAACATAGTAAATAAACAATAAATACGCCTCAATGTGGGGCCAACGAGGACCCTGTCTCAGCATATGCCGCTGCAACTAAAAAGCTGCAGCAGCACTGGTATTCTGAGAGGGCCTCGGTGGGTGAACTCGTCCAGCTGCATGTTGACAGTATATTTTTATATTTGTCAGATAGAAAAGATATAAGAATACTATGGGAAGTAAATAAATAATAATTACAAAGGAAGAGAAAAAGTGTGAATGATTGAGTAAGGTAAATAAAAGAGTATTAAAACATGGCATTGAGTTCATGCGCCATGAGAGAGATAGATAGAAAGTTGAAGGGCGAAACACTGTGCTATGCGAAATTTCTGACGCTCCATATGTTAAAAGTACATAAATAAATTAAGCACCTTGCTTGCTCCTGATAGATTGCTCTTCAGTAAATCCTGCAAAATCACCCTTAGGTGGAAATAGTCTAGAAAGCCGCAGGCAAAAGTCAATGTTTGTATAATTTACTGCAGTAAAAATGGCCCTAATATATCTCAGCGGGTATATTTTAAGTACCGCAGTACATTCCATGCAAATAGAGCTGTGGCTTGTGACACAGCGTTTTCCAAACTCGACGATTAAGGTCACATCTGGAATTATGTTGAAAAAATAAAGGTTGAACAACTAATGATTCAGAACGCTTTGTTTTAATTTTCCCTAGAGATCGACTTAAATACGGCGACTGCTACTTAAACGCTTTTTTAACTCGTAGTTTTAGACGTTCTATCACAGGAAGACCTTCTTACTATGCTTGTAGTAGTGACATGTACAATAATGTACATACACAATGTCTTAGTGTCACTAGTGTAAATTTTTTCCCGCTGAGAGCACGCACACTAGCGTGTGTCATACTAGTATGTCAGGTTATGTCACTACTACAAGCATAGGTAAACGGTCTTTATAAAATAGACAGACTAACATACTATACAATATATTCAGTGAGGGGCTAGCGACTGTCATTGGGGTAAACTCTTGGTCACAAATTACGCACGCGGCGCGGCACCTCTGACAGACAGAATTCTAGTACGTTTAGAACACACCCGCAATTTTGATCACGCACACAGACACAGTGAATTTACAGGCAATACCAGTGAGAATCAGTGACTCTGAGTCCGCAATGGCCTCGTTCAGTTTCAGTAATGTTTCCTTCCGAGGACGCTTAAATTGTGGAATGAACTCCCTGCAGATGTTTTGTTGATGAGATATAGTATGGAGTTCTTTAAGAGGGGTTTGAAAAGGTTTTTGCAGGGTCAACAACGCGCGAGTGATACCCCTGGTGTTGCACGTGTCCATAGGCTGCGGTAACCGCTTACCATCAGGTGGTCCGCATAATTGATTCCGTTTGATTGTCACCTACGTGGTATATAAAAAAAAGTGACGCAACTAGTCGCAATGTCGCGAGTGTTTTTGTTTTTTAAATAAATTATATATATTTTTTTTTTTTTATGATGGCTGATGGTAAGCGGTTATCGCGGCCTATGGACGCGTGCAACACCAGGGGTATCACTCGTTGTCGACCCTGTAAAAACCTTTTCAAACCCCTCTTGAAGAACTCCATACTATAATTCATCGGGAAAACCTCGGCAGGGAGTTCATTCCACAATTTAAGCGTCCTCGGAAGGAAACATCTCTGAAACCGAATTGTACGAGACCATTGCGGATTCAGAGTGTGAGGATGAATGCCCTGTCGGTGGCGAGCGGTGCGGTGATGAAAAGTAGCCGTGGGCATCATATCAAACAGTTCTTCAGAACAAAACCCGTTGTACAAGCGGTAGAACACGCATAAGGAGGCGAAGTCTCTCCTCAGACTTAACGGCTCTAAACCCCTTGTCAGTTTGGGATCGTCGACAATCCGGATCGCACGCCTCTGGACCGAGTCAAAAGGACTGAGTTGATATCCAGGCGCTCCTGCCCAAAGGTGACAGCAGTACTCCACGTGTGGCCTGACTTGCGCTTTATACAGCAGCAGTCTTTGCCTAGAAGTGAAGTACTGCTTCGCCCTGTAAAATAAAAAAAAATAACCTGTAAATAAATAAATATCCCTGGACATTATTCCACACAGCGCCATCTAGCCCCAAAGTAAGCTAATTAAAGCTTGTGTTATGGGATACCAGACAACGGATAAACATACTTAAATACATTTTTAAGAAGAATAAGAATAAGAATAATTTTATTTTGCTTAGACAAAGATAACAGTACACCGACACTCAGTATAACACTCGGCAGAATATTGCAACTACCGAGTAGTGTAAGAATGCAATGTGTTATTTGTAGCAATAACTTCTTAGGAAGACAATAACAACATCGTGCTAAATACTAACTAAAATTAAATCTAAACTATGAACTATCAACAATGAAAGTAAGTACTGCCACATTTATAACCATTAACAAGTTATGATATATAAAGAAGGTATACAGACAAAAGTTCTTTACCTCCCGTGCTAGTCCGAGGACTGTGTTACGGCTAGGTAAGATTCTCATCATCAAAGCATTACCAACTGTATTACAAAGCAGTTTGAGACATTTTTGTAAGCAAAAAATACAAGAGAATACATTGAGCATTTAAGTCCATTGTATTAAAAATGATTTTACATTTTAAAGAACAAAAGGTCCATTCAATAGTTGCTGATAACGAGTTGACCACTTAGCGTAGACGTGTAGTATATGCACAAAGATCAGATAGATCAATACATTGGCTACCTCATGCAAAATTTTAAGATATATTGATTAATTAGTTAAGCATTAGAGCAATTAATTTGTATTGTACAGTCGACAGCAATAAAGTGTATACATGAAAACTGGTAAAATATTATTTATCATCTTAAGATTAAGGTCGTATTTGAGCGAAGTTTTATACATTTATCTCAGTTATAGCGGCCACCGGCTTTACCTTATTTTTGACTTAATTAAGAAATCTATATAAATGTAGTATAATTTCAAGCCCTTCACCAAATGAAAACGGAAGAAAACAAGGCACAAATATCAAAAAAAAATTTCTTTTGTAAATACATACTTATTATACATAGGAGGTTTTTGTCGAACTTGGTGAAATTTTTCACATTATGAATTTTGTTTTCGGCCGGTTCTGTCAAATAAGTATAACCTTCCTACTTCATTTTAAAAATTCAGGGCGAATATAGTAGTAACTACTATATTCGCTCTGAATTTAGGCAAAAGGCGCGAGTGGTCCTTCTGTAAACTCTTTATTTTGTGTCACGGTACAGATGGGCAGTGATTCACTCTTAGTAATCTTCATCCTAAACCCTTTCTCTCAGTTTCAAACAAATCCCTTATGTCTTTTTAGAAAATATGAAATCTTTTAATGAAAATGAAAAAAACTTTAGTTGCTGCAAAAAAGCAGTGTGTTAGTGATTCTGTAAGCTGAATGAGGGGACTAACCAGGGACTATTTTTTTTTAAATAACGTCTTTATATGGACGGATCGGATGGAAAGTATGACATTCTTCGAGAAAAGTCTGAAAAAGGTTTATATAGGGTCGTCAATATCCAAGTGATGCACTCGTCCATAGGCTGCGGTAACCGCTTACCATCAGGGTCCACGTGCTGGTTCGTCACCAAGGTACTATAAAAATACCTCATTATTATATATCCTGCGCGTTCATCGCTATCTTTGAAACCACGGCCTTAAACCTCGCTTTTTCTCTATGTTTCTCCCACCCTCCCCCTCCTAATGGGGTGAACAGAATTAATGAACGAAACGAGCAATTCTCTGTTTGAATACAACCTATTTACTCGTTACGGAAGATCATAGAGTACCTTCTATTACGTAAGTGCCTCGTCAAAAAGATGATTATACTTTTCGTATCACCCTGTGATTATAATTAAGTCTTTGTCAGAATAATTTTGGCTTGTTATTATTAACTTTGATTACTGTGTATTTGGATAGATAAATATAGGATCTTGTTTTGTTAGAAGTTATCATTCATTTCACATTGTATAAATAAACAAAACTCAAACTCAAACCATTTTTTTTGCATAAATTTTAGGTTGAATAAATACATGTGTCATTATTGGTCAGGTACACATAGTCTCACTAAAATTTACTTAGTTAACAGCGTGCAAATGTTTATTACATTAATAAATTTTATTAATTTATGACATGCCAATACATTACAAAAGACATTAAAATTACTATTCCTAACCAAAATTGTTAAATCACAATCTTAACACTGAAATTACTAATACAATTTAAATTAACAAAAAATTAACAGATTACATGCATTCATGATGACGTAGTATACATGATAGCAAACATTAGAATAACCATTAAAACACTTTAATTACCCATAAATTTTAAATTGACAAATTAAATAATAAGTAAAAATAAATACCAATATAAGATTAAAATGACTAATATCAATAATTATAATCTCCAAAATTAAAATGGCACAGATAAAAATGTAAGATGCATTGATTAAAATATTGATATAAAGAGTAGAAGGTCACAATGTGAACCATTCGTGATTTACTTGTCAAATTCAAAGTCTGGAGACTAAAATGAAAATAGATAAAAAGCATAAAACGTAAAGGTATTCACATCGTTGTCATTATGTCAGGGAAGGGACTGAATTTTTTTTAAATCCTTTTCCTAATTCCTTTTGTAATTATAGGAAGATTTGACTGGCGCTTAAATCAAATAGCATAATTTAGCAGACTGATAGTATTTAAAAAAATAATTCTTAAAAAGGCTTCACAAAAGTCGTTAAGAGACTAAATGATAGCTGTGAACTCGTCTCTGAAGACTAGTAATGCGCGAAGTTAGAGCCTGAACTTGAATACACTTAAGCGTACAGTTTGCCAAAGAGATGTAGAGTAGTTATTAAGTGACTTTAGCTCTTCAGCAGTTACGTTTAGGTTTAAAGTTGCAGTCTTCAGGGTTAACGTGTCTGAGCTACACGATCTCCGAGAGCAGTGGCACAAATTACGCATGCGGCGCGGCGCCTCTCACAGATAGTCGGCTTAGAACAAACCCGGCATTTTGATCACGCACACAGACACAGTGAGTTTACAGGTGTTTACCAGTGAGAATCGGTGACGCGACTAGTCGCACTGTCACGAGTGTTTTGTTTGTCAAACTTGGTGCTAATTTTCACATGATGAATCTTGTTTTCGGCCGGTTTTGTCAAGTAGGTGTAGTGTTAACCTACTTACTTCATTCGAAAAATTCAGAGCGAATAAAACTATAGTAGTAACACTGGGCGGTCTCGCAAGTTTTTGAAAAAGGCGCGAGCGGTCCTTCTGTAAACTCTTTATTTTGTGGCAGTGGTGGGGTTGTGGTTACCGAATAGATCTGAGGATTGGATAATATCTTAAACTATTACTCGCACTAAGGCCTTCGTGGCTGAGTGGTTTCACAGCTCGGCCAGGACAGGCACAGGACTCTCAGGTCCAATTCCAGGGTCGGCCAAAATGTGTTTTCCGATTCTTTGGAACAGAGCCCGGGTTCGTGATCACCAACCCGCATTTGGCAGGCGTGGTGATTAAGCGCATTAATTGTACTGATGACTTGATTTCAATGATGGAGTCCTTTGCCCAGCAGTCGGTTAGAATACCTATAGGCTAATTGCTTACTTTGTTACTCGTACTAAATAGTCTTACTAATATTAAATGCGAATGTTTGTGAGTATGTATGTGTGTATGTTTATTACCTACTGTTTTACGCAAAAACTACTAAAGGGATTTAGATTTAACTTTGCAATAATAAAGCTTATACGTCAGAATAACACATAGGCTATATATTTACAAAGGCTTTTTGTAATTTGGCCATAATATATCACGAAAACGCGGGCGATGCCGCGGGCGGAAAGAAAGTGTCTAATTAATAAATGACCCCAAACTGAGCAGAGTTTATACTGTATGTCATAGAGACTGATGGACATACTTAAATGTTTTTGAAAAAATACCTAAATAGATAACGATACCCAGACACAGAATAAACACAGATGTTAGTTGGGTGAATGAGTGTCCAGTTGCGTATCGTACCCACGGCCTTCGGCGCTAAAGGCAGGGGACCTACTCCCGTTGGTCAGACACGTGTAGTAACCTGAATTTTCGGTCACTAAAAAAAATTCTTAGCATTCGAAATTGATGTTGATTTTTTTGGTATTCTAATAACCAGATTCAATTGTAGAATCAGAATCAGAATCAGAATCTTTATTTGCGTAAAACATGGTATTTGATGATGTTACAACATAAGAGAGTGCACATGTTTCGCTATTACAAATAGCATGCAAAAATTACATAATTATAAAATTACAACAGGTATAATTACAATTAGATTATAATCTTTAGCAAGTGTTATCGTTAAATAGTATGAAACCAAATTTGTGTATAATTACAATAAATAAAATTAAAATGAAGATAACTAAAGTATGTCAAATAAAATGAATTGTATTAGGAACTAAATTTAATGTCAATAAAATCTTTAATGTCATATATTCTTTTATTAATAAGCCACTTATATAATTTTAATTTTAATTGGTTAATATTTAAGTTTTTTATGTCATTCGGAATTTTATTGTATATTTTTAAACACATTGTTAGGCAGCTTTTATTGTATTTATCTGACCTTGGGATAATGTCTAACACCAGTCTATTTGGATCCCGTTTCAGTCTTGTGTTTATATCGCTTGCTTTAATAAACAATTTAATATTACTTTTCACGAAACAGCTTATTTCAAAAATATACAGTGCCGGTAGCGGGAGCAAGTTCAAGTTTGCAAAAACTGTTCTACAGGACATGCCTGGCGGTATTCCACAGATAGCTCGAATACACTTTTTTTGGGCTATAAACGCCTTTTCTCTATTTGTGCTATTTCCCCACATTATTAGCCCATAGCGCAAAATAGAAGCTATATACGCGTGGTATGTGGTAATATCCGTTTGTAAGTTTGCTACCTTCCTCATTTTATTGAGGGCATAGACAAAGCTATTAATACGATTACATAAAGTCTCGATATGTGATTTCCAGTTTAAGTCTTGGTCTATGACTACTCCCAAAAACTTGGTAGACGTTATTTCCTTTATTTTATCAACACTAAGCTTAAAGTTAAATTGTTTATGTTTTGATTGATTAAATTGGACAAAATGTGATTTATTTAGATTTAGTTTTAAATTGTTTACGTCTAACCATTTAATAATGTTGTCAATCGTTTTATTTATCTCAAGTTCGTGGTTATGTATAGAGTCTTTGTCGGATGTCACAATAATAGAAATGTCATCAGCGAATAAAATACATTTATGATTTGTCACTAACGTTATATCGTTTATATACAAAATGAACATTAAAGGTCCTAGCACACTTCCTTGGGGGATACCACATTTAACAATTTTTGAGTCTTAGACATACGATATTACTTCGTCGTCTGCTAATCTGCTGACAACTACACGTTGGCTTCGGTTGTTTAAGTAGGATCTTAGCCACCGATGAGTGGGTCCTCTTATTCCTACCGATTCTAACTTGTTTAACAAAAGTTTATGGTCCACAAAGTCGAAGGCCTTTGACATGTCAAAAAAGAGTCCTGTGGTCAAATATCCGTCATTTATATTATTTAATATTGTTTTTACTAATGTAAAAATTGCTAATGTTGTAGATTTTTTCTTTTGGAAGCCGAACTGTTCTTTAATAATAATGTTATACGTGTTACAATAATTCATTATTCTGCGGTGCATGCATTTCTCAAATACCTTAGATAGGATTGGGATTAAAGTAATAGGCCGGTAGTTGCTGACCTCATCTTTTGCACCTTTTTTATGCAGTGGCTTGATTATAGATTGCTTTAGCAACTCAGGAAAACTACCCATTGTAGATGAGAGGTTTACAAGGTTTGTTAAGATAGGCACAAGCTCTTTAGTACATTCTTTAATAATTTTTGTGTAGATTACGTCAAAACCTTCAGATTGAGTGTTATTTAGGTCAATAATTTCTTTTTTAACTTCATCCTCACTCATTGGAAGAAGAAACATTGTATTTGACATAGTTTTGGTATGCTGATATTGTTGTATATTAGTGGTTGTCGCATTTTTTAAGTTAGTCAATTCGATAAAATAATTATTAAAGGCCGCAGCAATGTCATCAGGATTGTTCAATGTCTTATTATCAAAATGTATTTCGGAAATGTTATCGTCTACTTTAGAATAGCAGGTTTCATTTTTAATTATTGTCCATGTAGCTTTACATTTATTTTTACTATTATTAATAAATTTCATATTACAAATCTTTTTTGATTTATCAATGCACTTTCTTAGAATTTTGGAGTACTTAAATTAATTGTTTTTATTTTTTGCCGTTTTATTTTTATAATATAAAAAACGTTATGACCGTTTTGTTTTACAACTAGTTTTTAGCCCATTGCTTATCCATTTTTGTTTGTGTTTATTAGTATTATTGATCCTAATTTTCCTGACTGGGAAACATAGCTTGTAGAATAGACAAAGTTCATTATGAAACTCTGCGAATGCCGCGTTAAGATCAGTGTTTGCGTATATATTGCACCATGTCATACTGTCAAGACACTTCCTAAACTTGCGAATGTTTTCAAAATTGTAGTCCTTTCTTAGTATAGTGTATGACCTTGGTTTAAAACATTGCCGAACTGGAAAACTTAGAAACTGTGCGGTGTCATGATCCGATAAATATAGGGGGAGTACTTTGGCAACAGCGTTCTTGATGTTGCTGAGCACATGGTCTATACACGAGTCTTTGCGAGTTGGTACATTAATATGAAAGTTCAGAATAAAATTACTACATAGATCACTAAAGGAGTACGCAATAGTGCCTTTTTTTAAAGTATTGATGTTGAAGTCCCCAGTCAAGACAATTTTCGTGTCATGTCTATATTTTCTTGTTAGGTCAAATAATAATTGGTCTAGTTTATGTAAGAAGGCTTTCGGGTCTGATGTGGGTGTACGGTAGATGCAAACAACTATCAATTTTTGCAGAGGTATTTTAATTCCACAGACCTCGAAAGTCTTTTGGGTTGCATACGTTTTTAGTTTAGTTAGTTCCCAGTACTATTCGTTTTTGCTAGTATACATGTGCCGCCTCTCTGCTTATCTCTACAAAAGGCTGTCGACAACTCATAAACAGGCAACGGAAAATTTATAAATATTAGTAATATTTATAAATTTTCCGTTGCCTGTTCTCACAAATGTTTCTAAGAGACATATCAAATCTGGCTCATTACCAGACTTGTTTAGTTCCTGTAAAGTTATTTTCAAAATATCTTGCTTTGCTAATATACTGGCGATGTTTTGATGGATTATATTAAAACAATTTTTAGTTTTATTGCTTTGAGGCACGAAAGGAATTGTTTTTATTGCTTCGTGGGAAAAACTGATGTAAAGTAGTTTGCTTTAATCGCGATGACTCTATAATGTCAAAATCGTTAGAGTTGTTTCTCCTTGGTAGAACTTGCGAGAAGTATTATGGAATGGTCCCTTTTCGGTTTTCCACTTGAACATTGTACAAAGTAAATGAAACTCATTCATAACATAACTGTGTTTTGTGTCCTTTACCCTGCTGAAGTTTCCTGAAACTTCGATTTGTACCGTAGTAGGCCCCCAGGATTTGACGCAATGTGAAAGCTAATGCCTACATTCAAGTGGGCTAGTAGATAAATAAAATCATACCTAAGAGTTGTTTCAGATTAGCGTTTTTTTTGGCGTGTAGGTATACGGTCGTTTTGGCATACGCGCAAACACGCGCGCTTTACATTTTACACGCTATACGGGCTTATTGCGGCATGTTAGTTTGTAACGGTAGTGGTGGTAGTAAGTAGCTCGCGCTCATACGAGCTTACAAGCGCGTCAACGCTGGCACTAGTTACGCTGTGGCAAAATGTGCGCCTGTACGCGTATAAAACCCTTGTCTGAAACGGCACCAAATACATCCTTGCATAATTGCTTGTTCGCAATGTTGTTTCTGTACCTTTTTCCTTATTTATAACAGTGAACATTTGTTAACATTTGTTGTGAAAGCTTTGCTCGTAGTCGTAACAAAACTCACACGATTGCGCTTCTTACATAAAGCTAACTCGAAATAGACGACGCTAGTAATTTGTATATACTTTAAATGTCCTCAAGAAACACAAATTACAGCCATCTAAGGCACGCACAAATTATGTAGAAAAACGATATCGTTTGAGTACAGCTGTACAGGTAATTCCCTAATCAAATTAATATTTGCGATGGTGTAACCCTTTAAATCAAATCTTAAAACGTGCATCACATGTGGTACAGTGGTTGTTTGTGCTGAAGTTTTTATGTGTATTAGAAAAAACGTAAAAATATATTTATCATTATTTAAATGTAAAAAACTTCACTTTTTTATAGGTTATAATGGTGTCTAATGTTTTAATGGTCAGTACCATTCAATCGTAATACTTAACTGTATTTATAAGTTTTTCATTCTGATTTTTTCTAAACTGAAGAAACTTGGATAAAATCGGAGCAGCCGATTTTATGTTTATTTTGTTGATACTTTTTAAGATTTGTTCTTTTTTTATTTGTCTACTGTCATTCTTCTCTCACAATTGTTCGCTTGCTATTTGTATTTTTGTAATTTCACATGTACAAAAGTGTAGTGAAGTAAGTGAAGCGGCTAAAAAAGGTCATCATCATCATCCGTGCGGTCTATCCCGGTTGTGAACCCACACTGGTGTGTTGGGTCCCAGGGTCCGCGTTTCTTATTTTCTTGGCCCACTTCGCGCGGTCTTGTGCATCCTCAGTGGTGAGTCTGTTGGCATGCATGCCACCCTTAACGACGTCGAGCCACCGCTTCTTGGGTCGACCTCTTCTACCGGTACCTGGCGGGGGTGGCATAGCCAGACATTTGTTGCCCACGTAGTTTGCCGATCTCCGTGAGACATGACCATACCAACGAAGGCGGCACTCCTGCAGCTTGTCTGCGATGTCACGAACACGAAGGCTGCCGCGGATGTGGGTGTTACGCACACGATCTTTGCGTGAGACTCCACACATCCACCGCAGCATCTTCATTTCCGTGACGCGCAGCTCCTGCTTGTGTCGCTCTAGTAACGGCCATGTTTCACTCCCATATAAAAGGACAGGCCTAATGATGGTTTTATAGACCTGCCCTTTCAGCTTGATCGGCATTTTGGGGTCACAAATGACACCAGCCACCTCACGCCATTTAGCCCAAGCCGCGGAAATTCGGGCTCTGACGTCGCGGTCGATGTCCCCGGACGCGCTTAAAACAGATCCCAGGTATTTAACACGGTCCGTGCGCTCGACCACGTCAACGCCTATGCGGACGGACAGGGTATCTGTGGTGTTGCAGGCCATGTACTCCGTCTTCGCCACATTAAGTTTCAGACCGCCGTTTTCAAGTGAATTTTTCCACTTATTCACCCGTTGTACCAGCCGTCCCCTGTCCGAATCTGCTAGCGCTTTATCATCAGCATACATAAGCAACCAGGGTGGTTGCTCATGGTGGTCTAGGATGCTGTTTGACAGAACGTCTAATATTACGCTGAACAGAAACGGGCTAAGCACGGAGCCTTGGTGTACTCCAACGGTAATAAGGAAAGGAAGCGTGTCACCAACCGCAGTCCTAACTATGGAACTGGAATCGTGGTACATGTCCCGGATAATGTCAATAAAGACTTCGGGAACGGCCCTGGACCGCAGCGCCCAGCCGATCATCTCACGAGGGACACAGTCGAAGGCCTTCTGCATGTCTAAGAAAAGTAGATGCAGAGGTGTATTCTTCAGTCTGTATCCCTCCATGAGCGTTCTTAAGGCAAATATGGGGTCCATGGTCCCGCAACCTGGTCGAAACCCATACTGACACCCCGAGATTGTACACTCCTGTCGGATCCGAGAGTCTACAATGCGCTCGAGGAGCTTCATGGTGTGGGACATCACCTTTATGCCGCGATAATTGCTGCACTCCTGCACCGAGCCCTTGCCTTTGAAGACTGGCGTGATAATGCTCAGTCTCCATTGGTCAGGTATCTTCCCGGTGAGGAGAATGCGGTTAAAAAGGTGGGTAAGTATGCCCACACCACGAGAACCCATCGATTTCCACGCTTCGATAGGGACTCCATCGGGTCCGACAGCTTTCCGGTTCTTCATGCGGCGAAGAGCCGACTGGACTTCATCAGGCGTTACCGGGGGTACTAGTCCCTGATTTGGAGGGAGTTCAGGTGGCTGCACCTCTTTGTGCTGCTTATTGAGCAGCTCGTGGAAGTAAGAGCGCCATCTCTCCTTCACCGCGCGGTCCTCGCATAGCAGGTTACCAAGAGTGTCATTTACACAGCGGCACATGGAAATATCCTGGGCCGCTTTGACTCTCGAACGTGCTAACTTGTAAACGAGCTTCTGCCCCTCAGACGACTCCAACTTATCGTACAAAGGACGTAATTGGTCACGTCTGGCCCTGGCTACAGCTCCTTTAGAGGCACGTTTGGCATCCCTGTACGCGGCGCGATCTTCAGGAGATTTGGACGCTTGCCACGCTTTGAAGAGGGCTTTCTTTACCCTAATCTCCTTCTGGACTGCTTCGTTCCACCACCAGGTCTCCTTGTCAAGCCCACGTCCACCCCGAGACACACCCAACGCCACCCTCGCCGCCCCGGTGATAGCTGCCTGACACCTATCCCAGAGCTGTTGCCCGGGCTCACTATCCGCTGCGATGCACAGGTCACTGACAGCGGCAGCAAAGTCGTGGGATCTGGCTCCTTCAAGCAGCCACCACCTGGTTTGGGGCGGGCAGCGCTCCTGGCATTTGCCTCGAGGCTTCACTCGCAGGTCCATCTTAAGTAGACGGTGTTGGGCAGTAAGACTCTCTCCGGGTATGACCTTACAGTTAGCTACCTTGCCGATCTGGGCTCTCCTGGTGAGAAAGTAGTCGATCTGGGTTGCGCTCCTACCGCTCTTGTAGGTGATCAGATGCTCGGGACTCTTTTTGAAGAACGTGTTCACGACGGCCAAGTCGGCAGCCATACACGTCCGGAGAATCTCTTCGCCTTCAGCGTTACGACTGCCAAAACCAAAACCACCGTGAACACGCCCGTATTCCTCACACTGTTCACCCACATGACCGTTCAGATCGCCACCCAGAACGACGCCTTGGGACAGTGGAATAGTGCATAGGAGCTGGTCGATTTGCTCCCAAAACAGTGCCTTATCCGAATCGCTACAACCGACCTGCGGTGCGTAGGCACTTATCAAATTGGTCGTGACCCCTTCGATAAGCACCCTCACGACCACAAGGCGGTCGCTAACGCGACTTACTTCCAAGACACTATTCTGGAATTCCTCGGACAGCGCCACCCCCACTCCATTGGCCCCACCAGGAGAACCCGCGTAGATCAGCTTGTAGCCGTGTCCGATGTTCCGGGACCTGTTGCCTCTCCAGCGAGTCTCCTGCAGGAACGCCACGGCCACCCTCCGCCTGGCGAGCACATCGGCCAGCTCGCGAGCGCGTCCCGTCAGCGTGCCAACGTTCCACGATGCGAAGCGGACCTTCCTCTGGACTAATGTCTTTAACCGGGCCCGCCCATGGCCCGGTAGCCCTAACCCACTTAACACAGGAGTAGGGCGATCCCCCTGCGCGTCGTTTTCCGGC
Source organism: Udea olivalis (assembly GCA_947369235.1). Taxonomy (NCBI): domain Eukaryota; kingdom Metazoa; phylum Arthropoda; class Insecta; order Lepidoptera; family Crambidae; genus Udea; species Udea olivalis. The sequence goes on from OX376353.1 coordinate 3,631,565, forward strand.
GACGCCCTATCCATGTCGGGTACTCTGTGCTGACTTTCCATGTTGGTTTGGCTTGAGTTGGCTTTACGGGAGCGACTGCCATCTGACCTCCCAACCCATGAAGGGGAGCCGTCGCCAGAGCCTCCTTCGTTAGTCAGCAGGGCGCACCAGCTTGCAGGCGGGGTTGGCTTGGGGCCCGAAGATGTTGGAGGACCCCCTTACAAGCGGCTAAAAAAGGTAAAGCATGCAAATACAGGGGTCTAGGCTCCGAATATGATTTTGTTCCATTCGGTGTTGAGACCCTTGGTCCGTAGGGTCCTAGCGCTATAAGGCTTTTTAAGGAAATAGCAAAAAGGTTAGTCGACATCACAGGAGACCGAAGAGCTGGCAGCTACCTCGGACAAAGAATTCGTCTAGCTATTCAAAGGGGGAAAGCTGCCAGTATCTTCGGAACCTTTCCTAAAGGGACTCTTTTTAATAATATATTTTAGTTATTATATTATATTTTTTAAGGTTTTTAGTTTTAGGTTCATTTTAATAACTTTAGATGTGTTAGTATTTGTGTTAAAGTGTCCTGGGTATGGTTGTTTGTCCCTGGGTACACGCCGAGCTCGAAATCATTGGTTAGCAACCTACTAGACACGTTATGACAACATGTATGTTCTACGTGGCTGTTGACAATCAACAGCCAAAAGGGTCTTGGTGGACTCGGCGGCTCGTAGGTAATTACCGCGCTCAAGTACACAGAGTGACAGAGGCCTGCCCATAGTACAGTCTCTGCTTAGTTCGGGGTCAGAAAATCGAGGCGTAAGATGTTCCAGATATTTATTTATTTACAGTAAGCGTCGAAAGATTAGCTCGCGTGGTTTTCATGCAGATTCAAAGACTTCCGTTAGATATCTATTTCTTTTTAAGTCAGTGGTTTTACAATGGGAGCAGGGCACAAAATATTTCTTACTGCTTAATTGACTGCGCAATGTTGTATGAAAATGTATTTTGCTTGGAGAATGTTTTGCAGTTTAGATGTTTACTTACAAACAGTGGTAGATTAAAATAATACTTTTGTATACTTAGTAAGCGAATTGTAATTGCGTTCACGTAGCTAGTTTTTAAGGCTCATCTTTTATATGAATCCTATGTATGCACGAGGGCGGGTCAATAAGTTTGAGACTTTGAGAATGAAAATCAGGTTTAAAAAAAAATGGATGGTGCAGAGTCCCTATAGTAAGTTAAGCTTAGCCTTGATTTGCGTGATTGTTTTTTTCCGCAAAAAAATCATGCTTAAAGCCCATTGAGAAAATAATTTTTCTTAATTATATTGGCTATCAGTGGCTGTAAAAAATGAATTGATTGGCGTAGCCACATACCTGTATTGCCAGGTCTGTGGGCGTAGCTTTTTCGAAATTTGTCAGGAGACAACTGATAATGTTTGTTGACACGAACGGTGTTGCCCGTTCAGCAAAGAAACGGGAAATTAAAAACATCACGGACTTCAGTAAGTCCCACTGAAGTCCGTGACTTTTATTTCAATGCAGTTGCGTGACACTGAACGACCCTAGTAAACTATATTTTAATGCAGATTTTAATGTATTTAAGAACAAAGTTTACTTTTAATACACCCAGAAATTTGTGATGTTGGAACATATCTACTCGTACATATGTCTGAACGTTGCAATATTAATCATCAACTTTTTTTCGTGTACAGTATCGTTTTTACTCTTAATTATGAAATGTACAGTTTTACATTGGTTTATTTTTTATTTTATTGTAAAAATATATTCACAAAAATAGCTTGAATTCATTAAAATTTACGATATTCTGTGAGAAGCGTCGTAGAGGCTTAGGGGTAAAGCTCTGACTCAGAACCCACATGGTTACGGATTAAAACTTTCCAAAAATATTGAATTGTGGTTATCATTTTGTGGCTAACAGTCCTTACATGTCTTTAGATCCCAAGTCAAATCGTACTTCCTCTCTCTGTAACTCAGTATTTTATTATGTCTCATCCTTTATTTTTCAGTCCCTAAAAATGGAAACTGGTGATCCAATTACAATACCTACATATTGTATTTTATGTAACACAATTCATTTCGCTTATTATTTAAATATCCCTTACCTATCCTTTGTTTTGCACAGCCTTACCCGTTCTTTATTAAACATGTCTTTTTTTAGAAGGTAGTCTGGAAGAGATCGCTTTAAAGCGATAAGACCGCCTAAATTGTACATTTTACGTCTACTTACTGTATAACTCAGACGACACGATTGGCGTAGTGCACTGGAGCAAGGTTTCTCGCCTTTAATTCCGTAGTGTCCCGGGTTCGATCCCCGGTCAGGTCAATTCAGGAAATGATCTTTTCTAAATTGGCCTGGGTCTGGGTGTGCTGGGAGACGCCCCTGGCTTAATTCCTTGTCTGGTACCTCGTCACACAGGGATATTTATCCCTACTTCGAGACCATGACAAGTCGTGTGTTGTCTGGCGCCTATTTAAAAAAAAAAAAAAACTTGCTGTATTTGTTTGTTTGTGCAATAAAGATTATTTATCTTAACTTAACTAACTCTTAGTCGATGAGATACACCGTTACAAAACGTAAGCTTCCCGGATAAGCGCGGAATCAGGCCTCTGTCACTGCATATGCTAGCGCGCGATAATTACCTTCCAGCCGCCGGGTATTCCATGACTCATTTGGCAGTTGGTTGTCAACAGCCGCGTAGAGCCTTTGTACGCGAATTTTGTGGTTGAACTGACGCGATGACATGACGTACTGTAAGTACTGGCTACTGACATCTTTATCTAAAGAGGTGTCCCTGGCAATATTTGTTTGTCACATAACAGCGCGCATTTAGGATTAACAATAATGTCATTTTTCTATTTTACAACGTTGGATTCTAATAGGTTCGGCTTGGGATGATCGTCTTGAGCGTATGTTAAGTTAAACGTTAAAAATGGGTCCAACTATCGTGGATTTCGTGGAACCAACAGAGAAACTGAATTCGCAGCACATACCCTGAATTACGAGTACGTTTCTCTGTTGGTTGACCTACTTAGTTTAATGTAAAGAATATGGTTCAAAAATCCCCGAATTTTGAAAATCATCAAACTAAAATATATTAAGACTAAATAACGAACAAAAGCGCAAACGTATATCGGTACCACAGAACTTATCTGATTATGATTTTTATATCCCGGAAGCGTATCTAATACCAATATATATGTCTATTAAAAGTTGTATTATAAGAATATCTCTTGGACATCATTGCCACTCATAAGCCGAAACTGATCGAAGCGGACGTCGTGTTGTCTGATACTGTTAATATTTTACATACTTATTAAAAAAATGCTTATAATGCAGATTATACTCTAGCAAGTGTTGTGACTTACATGTAACCTGCTGTTTAGTAGCGATGAGTACTTAAGACAAATTTGTCCTCTTTTAACCAAAAAGGTGCCTCGATATTTAACTAAAGAAAGTTCTTATTCATATAATTTACAAACACAAGATCAATAGTAAAAACGTTTATTGAATAAATACACGTTTGCACTATTCCCAACAGCGAGAACGAGTAATATTGCTCCATAATTATGTCTACAGCGCTGTTCATATGCAGATATTGCCTTTACGCAGCCAAGAAGGAATATAATGTTACCTCCAATAAAATTGAGGAACGTCTTCTCGAAAGGTTAACTGCAATCTAAATAAATTTAGGAAACCTGGAAATAAAGGTTTTGAAAGTAGTTATAACAAATATAACTTTTTCAATTAAACTTTTCTTCCTAAAGCGTTACTGTATGAAAAATTTAACCTGTTAGAAATAATATTTTTATTGATTTAATTTTAATTCAAGTATTTTTTAATTTTAAATTCTAAGTAATTAAAAAAAATGTATAATTATATTTGTAGTGCCCTTACAGGGTTTTTGTTTGAAACTACATATTCGTTTTTATGATCTTTGTACAACAAGAAGAGCAAATAAATGTTTATGATTTATGAAATATAACCTTTTGTTTACAACCCTTTGTGTGTACATCTAATGAAATATAACTTTTTCATCGGCCTTACGATGTTCAGAAAGGTTTATTATGGACGAATATAGCGTTTTGGACAAAATTACCTGTATGAGATTGTACATTTATATATAAACAATCAGAAACAAAAAAAGTTAATGTAACCTTTTGAACAGGCGCTCCTCAAATGCATTTGACTTTTCGCTACAGAAGATTCAATATTCAACGGTAGAGTATTGCTAACATGTCTGCAAATATCATAAAATTGCACGTTTCAATAATATTGTGAATTTAATATCAAGTATAAATCTGGATTGACAAGATTGTTCATTGCATTGGGACCAGTAATATTTTCGAAGAGAAAACAACTGTCTTAGATTTTGATAACATTTTATAAGCTTTCTGCAGAAGCAGCTTGAAACTTCTTAAGGTGAGAGTGAATATAGGCAGTTGTTAATTCGGGGTGTAAATATCTCCATAGACCGTTTTACGTTTTGTAGATAGCTTTAAAACATGTGAAAATAACATCAGCTCACGCCTTGGGGGTGATAATACATTTTCAGTCCTTTACTTTAGATAGGGACCTTTTTGAAAAATAAAACTACTTACTGAGTTTACAGACGGGTTTTCTCAGTAGAAATAACAGTCCGACCATGGTAGAGTTTAATTACCGTCCAATAGCCGTTACCTCAGTTATAGCTAAAGTGTTTGAGCGGATCATAAACACGCAGCTCATCCCCTACCTAGAGGATCACTCTCTTAATCACGACCGTCATTACGGCTTCCGACCAAAACGGTCTACGGGTGATCTTCTAGCGTACGTAACACACATCTGGGGGGAGACTATGGACAAGCATGGGGAATCTTCGACATTGCAAAAGCTTGCGACCGTGTTTGGCATCGTTTGCTTCTATCAAGCTTCCGGCATATGGTCTGCCACCTCGCCTATGCGGCTGGGTCGCTGGATTTATGGAGGGACGTAGAATTCGTGTCCTTTGCGATGGTCGAAAATCACGCTCTCTCCAGATTAATGCCGAAATGCCGCAGGGCTCCGTCTTGTCGCCGACGTTGTTTCTTTTGCATATCAATGACATGTTATCTCTTGGTAATATTCATTGCTATGCGGATGATAGCACGGTCCACGCGCGTTATTTCGAGCTCTCTGGGGCAAAGCAGACTGACATCGAGGAGAAGAGGCGAAGTCTTGTTGAGCTTGACGGAGTGTTGGACCGCATTTCAGAATGGGGTCCATGCAATTTTGTCGAGTTCAACGCCAAGAAAACGCAGGTGTGTGCATTCACAGCAAAGGCGTCGCTGTTCCTTTCCCATCCCACTATTCAGAGCACCCCGCTACCGATACAAGATAGCCTAAACATCCTTGGCATGGATTTTCGTAGTAACCTAAACCAGCGGGACTACATTGAGAGCGTCATTAAAACTTCATCTCGTAAACTCGGAATCCTGAACATAGTGAGACGATTCTATAAGCCTGGGCAGCTCTCTTTTTTGTATAAGACACAAGTTCGCTCGTGTGTGGAATACTGCTCTCATCTCTGGGAAGGTTCCGCCAAGTACCTACTCGAAGCTTATGACAGGTTGCAGCGGCGTGCTATCCGTATTATTGGAAACCCAGAGGCAACTTTGACCCTTGAGCCTCTCCAATTGCGTAGAGACATTACCAGACTAAGTATTCTCTATCGCTTCTACAATGGGGAATCCTCTGACGAGTTATTCCAGTTTATTCCACCCTCACCTTTCCACTCCCGTACCACGCGTGCTGGACTACGGCGTCATCCACACATAATTCAGCATTTGTTGGCCCGAACTAAAAGGTTCGGTGACTCGTTTCTTTGTCGTACCAACCAGACGTGGAACGCCCTTCCAGCACATGTGTTTCCTTCCTCTTATAGTCCCGGGTTCTTCGAGCGGGGCGTGAAAAGAGCCTTCAAGGGGAGGATGGCCAGCCCAGTGATTCGTTTGAATGACTGGGCTTGTCAGCCTCATATCTGGACCTCACGACCGCTTTCCATCAGGTGGAGTAAGGTCATCTTGACGCGCAATATAAAAAAAGAGTCATACTGCATTATGCGGATCACATAGATGATCTATATTTATACAAATAATTATGAATTATTTTTTGATTTTAGGTTTTCCACATATATAAACGTCGCCGCAAGTTGCTCATGTTTAGGCTCTGAGACAAGATAGTTCAATGTTATTCTGTATTAGAATTAATACTGCTCTAGTTTCCATGAAAATCTAATGCAATTTGCGTCCTATATGATCTTCCAGAGGAAGTCAATTGGATTACATTCGAAGGAGGTCAAAGAAGACGTTCAGTACAGTCAGCAATAAAAGCGAGACGCAGTCTTATTAAATAACTGAGCGTGGTTATTAGATAACGTTGAAGTTAAAGCTTTCAATAGAGCTTAAGGTTAACTAGAGCTCTGGCCTGTAGTGTATGCTTTCAAGCAAATAATACGGTGATGATCGTTTAATTTTGTTTGTTATGCGCCTGAGTTGTATTTGGAAATATTAAGCATTTTTTTCAGTCCCCCGGTGCCCATTGTACAAGCAAGCCTCTGCCACTGCATGTACTTGCGGAGGTTAATTCCCCTCCAGCCGCCGGGTATTCCATGACTCATTTGGCAGTTGGTTGTCAACAGCCGCGTAGAGCATTTTTTTTTTTAGCTCCAGACAACACACCTCTTGTCATGGTCTCGAAGTAGGGATAAATATCCCTGTGTTACGAGGTACCAGACAAGGAATTAGGCCAGGGGCGTCTCCCAGCACACCCAGACCCAGGCCAATTTAGAAAAGATAATTTCCTGAATTGACCTGACCGGGGATCGAACCCGGGACACTACGGAATTAAAGGCGAGAAACCGTGCTCCAGCGCACTACGCCAATCGTGTCGTCTTTTGTACGCGAATTTTCAGATTGATCTGACATGATGACGGACTGTAAGTACTGACTACTGGTATCTATATCGAAAGAGGTGGCCCTAACAATATATGTCTATCACATGACAGCACTCATTTAGGATTAAGAAAATTGTAATTTTTCTATGGATGTGATTTATCTGTTACGTAGTAACTATTTAGCAATCTGTGGTACAAGCTTAGTTCAATTGGGGTCAGGTGTTATTGGTGTTATATCTCGCAGTTCTTTTTACTTGAATTGGTAATATTAAATGATTATATAACACATTTAGTTAGTTAAGTGCGTGATCTGTAAGCAGATTTTGACCTTCACTAAATACAAAAAACAAATACTTGAACATATAATCTGTTAATTGTTCTAACCTACACTCACTTGATATTAAATTCCGGCACAATATTTTTTATGAAACATAAATTCCATCGCGAGACGTGACCTTATCTAGCGCTAATAAGTTTAGAAATCTCGAATGGCATTCATCGCCGCGTGGAGTCAATAGCAATTTCTGTCGATAAGACTTGATTAATAAATCTTTCAGTAGGAGTCTCCTCGTCGATAGCTTTTGATTTAAGTTAAACTTTTAAGCATTATTAATATTTTTAAATATAATAGTAACCGAACCAAAGTAAGTAAGAGGACGAGGGAGGGAAAGGTGAAATTACATGAAACAAGAAAAAGGCAAACGTCTTGTCGTATTAAGATCCGAAGATGCTGACAGAATCCCAAGAGGAATGGCGTTTGCTTCCCCAACAAGAGCATAGAGCTCTTGAATTAAATCAATCCAATTGAAGTGACTGAAGTGCCTTCAATTGGAATTGTAATGTTTACTTTAACAAATTTTGCCATACGAATAAATAATTGAATCATCATAAACCGATGTACAATTTAACTGGTCTTTAAAACTTTGTTTGATTTGATTGGAAACAAAACAGTATTAACAGAAATAATCCAAGCAACGAAACATAACCAAAACAAAGTTCTGTTTTTTTGTCTATATGCGGAGGTAGTAGGTAAATTTCATTATTGGAAAACGGAAACCAGTAGCTGCAATTTCTTTTTCGTTAGAATTGAAATTTGAAACAAGAACTCGATGCTCCAGAAATATGAAAAAGCGCGCGTCTTATTTCTTCAAACGGTTCCGTGTAAACATCGTTTTTCAAAGCTTTTCGCCATAGCTCTACTTTTAGGTTTAACAGGCTTGAAAATGGTATATAATTCATTTATTTATTAGTTAGTGCACTGACAAAATTACATATAACAAACAATTTACGGTTTCATTCGGATATATGCACCAATCATAAGCATTATTATAAATATGTCCAAATCATCCCACAGTAGAGCTGCAACGTGGGGACCCGGGAGTTACTTACTTAATAAAAGATGTTGTTGCGTCGACGTCTGATTCATTAGTAGCTTACATTACCTTGGAGCTACCCTAAATACTGGATAAAATGAGGCGAGGTGTGTCATACACTACAGGGCAAAGGCCCCTTCTTCCAACAGCCCACACAATCTGATGCCAATATCAGTTTAAATACTAATTTTTAATTAAATTAATTAAATTCATTTATTTCAACCCTCTTGGGATCATAGAAAATTATACATACAATACTTATTAATTTAAAACATTTATAATTAGAAATAAAACGAAAAATAATAACAATTACATACAATAATATCATACTACAAAAATAAAACAAATAAAGCTATTAAAATTATTTTGGAAATATTTTGGAGACTTATAAATTGCTTTGGTTTCAATTTGAAATAAGGATTTGTAGGTAATTGATAATTTAGTATATTTATTTTTACCTCAAAATAGAATATTAAATTGTCAATTACCGTCAACGAAATCTTTTCAACTCGATGAAACCTTAAGTTGAGACAAAATTATTTTAAGGAACACTGTGGAAAATTATGAAAAATGCTACTTTTGTTTTTGTGACCTTAAGCAGGGTTAATAACTAACTTGACCAATCAAAAATGTTATTAAACCTAAAAAGCAGGCCAATTTGCCTTAGTGCAAATAATAAAGGTGAGATAGACTAGAGCATTTCTTTGTAATGTAACGTTCTGAAGAATTGTACACTACATTTAAATGCCCTGTTTTCTGAAATATTTCCATGTTCTTGAAACCGCCTTGTGTTCGACGAAATGCTCATGGTGAGTGAGAATTTTCCTGCAACATTTTAGCGTGCACTCTTCCATAGACAAGAATATGTACTCCCCCGCGCTCGTGCATTTGCTTGATAAAATGTTACACCTAAACGCTCATTGGTTTTTGAAAACATCGAGCGTTATGTTCGCAATGTGGTTCAAGTAAATTCAATTTTAGAGCTACTTTTGCAAAGCTGTCTATGGTTTACCAAGCTTGGCTGGCTTAGTGTTTCGTTCAGTACGTCTACCACGAGTTGCCACTTTGAGTTTACATTATCGTTCGCGTAAAAAAATGTATTGGGATTTGACATTGTCATGTCAAGTCATGTGTCATCCCAATACATTTTTTTTTACGAAAAAGATAACGTAAAGGTACAAGTTGGAAGCGGAGGACATAAAGCTGCAGCAAACGACGTGTCACAGCGTCAGCGCCAGTGGTGGTTATATTTGTATGAAAGGTTCGTGTCGCTGACTACGGATGGTATTTCATACAAATACATAGAAACCACTAGTGTCTGCTGCGGCTTCATGTCGTCCGCTCCCAACTTGTACCTTAAATTTAAAGTGGCAACTCGTGGTAGACGGACAGATATACAATTTACCGGTAAGTTACGGTTTTATTGTTTTTATACAGGACATACACAATAGGATGAAACGTCAAATAAGAGTTCGTAATACCAATACGACGCGCAGAAGTAGCGTTCGCGTGACGTAATGGTCACGTAATGGAATAAGAGCTCACAATACCAAAATGCCAGGAAGCTCAAATTACAGACAAATGCGAGCAAGCTGTAGGAGATCGTAATAAGGGGTTAGACCTATCACAGTGCAAACCGCCAACTACATTTTTATCTGTGGTTGACTACTCTTCAACTTAAAAAAAATCCGCCTCTTTCAAAGTTCAAGTAGGCGACTTTTGTCTTCTCATTCCTTGATATAAAAACACTGCAGCAACTCCTAATATTTGATGTATTCATATTTAGTCAGAATGTCTTCCAATGGATCCTTGAATATGCCAGAGCCCAATCAATATTGTTCTACGTAGGATATTCCCAAGGTGCATAGAAATATGCAGTATTATGCAGGGGAAATTCGAGGCAGGCCGACGTTGTGATATTGGTCTGCTGCGCTCTGAATTAACCGCATACCATGGGGATAGGGCAGTGTTGCATTACGTACTGTTAAAATTATTCATGTAACTGAAAAATTACTGCTTGTTATCTGATTTGTGGGAAGGTCATGTCTGACCTGACGTTTGTTATGAGTTTCTTGCCGGGTCTTCTCAGTCAATAGCAGTTCGACCGTGGTGGTAGAGCCACATTATATTCACATTATATGCACTGTTCTAAATCACTTCAATAAAGCTTATTGACTTGTGATTTTGATACCCACCCAGAAGAAAAGAATGTATATTATTTATGCGGCAGTATACACCTAGTTGATGAATGTCAGATTTCTCAAATGAATTATAGTGAACATGGGTATCAGCAACTCGCATTTTAGAACCGTGGTTAGGAAACTTGGTAACGATGATGAAGGTCTTTTCCCAGCAATGTTATGTAGTTAAACGTCACCAAAGGTGATATTTGTAGCATGTTCAACGATGCCCGGACTCACTTTCTATGGAATATTATCATATGCTAGAAGGTAACGAACAGGACACAGAATTGTGGAATGGAGAAAATTGGGTCAAGCGATAGTAAGAATGTTTTAACCCGATAAATACACCATTATCGTCCGAAGCCATATTATATTGCCGAAGAGATCGTTTTAAACAAAACCGTTCAATTTCCAAAGTCGTTTGCCACACACTTAGTAAACATGTAAACATCGTACGGAATTCTTGCGCCCCCAACACGTAGCAATAGTTTGGAAACCATACTACCTCAATTATTGATGGGTATTTATTACTGGGTTAAACTACGACTAGGTAAGTAATAGTGGTAAGTGGTGCTCATAGCAAAGGTGGGACAATGAATCCTCACACGCTAATGAACACACGATCCAGCATTAATTGTTGGCTTGCACTTAAAGGTTCGGTGACTCGTTCCTTTGTCGAACCATCCAGACGTGGAATGCTCTTCCAGCGCATGTGTTTTCTTCCTCTTATAGTCCCGGGGTCTTCAAGTGGGGCGTGAAAAGGCATTTCTGCAGGCCTTCAAGATGGGGAAGGCCAGGTTAGTGATTCGTTTGCATGACTGGGCTTGTCAGCCTCATATCTGGACCTCGCGAACACTTTCCATTAGGTGAAGTGGTCTTGACAGATCAGGTTATCTTGACGGACAATATAAAAAAAATCGTTATCAAGCCACTTTTAGTCGTCCAACTGGACTTAAGATCTCTACCAAACCTGGCGTGCATAGTTTAATTAATCATAATAATCATCAACAACCGAGCTGTGACAGGTGACACTGCTGCACGTGCGCGCGTGATCACGGTGACACAAATTACGCATGCGGCGCGGCACCTCTGACAAATAGTCCGCTTAGAATAAACCCGCCATTTAGATCACGCAAACAGACACAGTGAGTTTACAGGCGATACCGGTGAGCATCAGTGTGGTGGCCAGTCGCACTGTTGTGAGTGTTTTTGTTTTAGTCGAACTTGGTGCAATTTTTCTGTTTGTCCGATATTTTGTTTTTGACCGGTTCTGTAATGTCAGTATAACCTACCTACTTCATTTCAAAAATTCAGAGCGAATATAGTAGTAATCCTGGACGGTCACGCAAGTTTAGGTAAAAGGCGCGAGCGGTCTTCTATAAACTATTTATTTTGTGCTAGGGACCTCGTCGCGTACAGATAGAAACCTGTTTAAGCTAGCTAGGTTTAAGTACGCGTAAGGCTTGTCTAATTTGAAATGACGCGCTCTACTACTTTTTTTTAGTTTTTTCAGATGCGCCGAGTGTATTCTTGCAAACAAAGTACGCGTCCTCTTAGGTGCGAGTCCGAGAGGCTGTTCAAAGACCAATTACAGTGGCATGTTTGTTTATATGTATTGCAATATTTAAAATTTATATTCTTGCATGAATGTGGTGAAGGGGTGCGTCAGTTCAGCTTAGACAAACTCTAGCAGTGTACCTATCACAGCAGGGTTGTTGAAGCTTTGTCTCTTGTCACTTACGAGATTCACAGTTTTTTCATTATTCAAGCTAAGCAAATTATGTATGCCTCCTATAACCCGTTTCTCTTTTGCTCCCGGTCCCATGTCGCATGCATTATTGGAAAATGCTAATCTCCCTTGGTAATTCATTCCGGCTCATCATTGTGTAATCTCTAATACTCCGCTTGTCTGTTTTCTGCGTAGCCCGCAAACGTATAATTAATATTTACCACGTAATCTGAATTACAAATACGAAAATTAATTAATCCTGTTAGCAGAGACCATGATATTATAGTGGCATTACGTTAAGTGTACCTGAGATGATTTTGGAATAACCGTTAGTGATGTTTCGCTATTTGTCTAAAAAGAACGAAATTTAAAATTTAAAGAAACCACCGATAAGTAATAAAGCCTGCAACATCATTTCGTATGTTCGTATTTTTAACTGTAAAACTTTATTAATTAACTTTGACTTTTGACTTCATGTATAAATCAAAGAACTAGCTCTCTAGTAGATGTTACTCGATAACTGTGCAGTTAAGTAGTCAACAAATGAGTATTTCCCTGAACTAAGAAATTGCTTTGAAGGCTTTAAGCAAACACATCTAAGTACTACATCACCATCTCTGAGGGAATACCAAGAAAGTCTCTAGTACTCGTATGTACTTACCGAACTGTAAAGCACTTACAAGCCACTTGGGATTAAGAAGCCTAGCTTCTCAAGAATTTTATTTTGATATCTAACGCAATGAGGTTATAGATCAAATTCGTAGAACCAAGTTGAACGCAGTTAGCGAAATGGGGTGGCAGTGTTAGTTGAGAAAGATAGCTTTGAAAGCGCAACTAAAACTGTCACTGTGAGTTGGAATTTTACGACGAGTTCGTTACTCTAGACTAGAGCCAGAAAAAGTTCGCTAAGTGTGTAAGTTTTACAATTTACCGCGAAGGTAATAAAACCGTAGACTAACGTAGAACAGCAAAGAAGATGGAGTAAATCTTAACTAAGCACTCGTTTAACTTTTTTTTTTTTTTTTATATTGCCCGTCAAGATGACCTCACTCCACCTGATGGAAAGCAGTCGTGAGGTCCAGATATGAGGTTGACAAGCCCAGTCATTCGAACATCCTCACCTTGAAGGTCTGCAGAAATGCCTTTTCACGCCCCGCTTGAAGAACCCGGGACTATACGAGGAAGGAAACACATGTGCTGGAAGAGCGTTCCACGTCTGGATGGTACGACAAGGAAACGAGTCACCGAATCTTTTAGTTCGGGCCAACAAATGTTGAATTGTGTGTAGGTGACGCCGTAGTCCAGCACGCGTGGTACGGGAATGGAAAGGTGAGGGTGGTGTCACGTTTTATTATAAGCAGGGTTTAAAAATAAAACGATCGAAATATAATTATTATTTTAAAGAATTTAATTAAGTTTTCTAAGTACTCAGAGCGTGGGTCTGGTGTTAGCTCCTTAGTCCGGCAACTCAAAACACTAATTAGCACTCCCCTTAACTAGCCGGTGAGCAGCTGCCGCAGATTAGCTTTCTTCCTGGCGTCCCTGGTTCCAATACCGTCCAACTTTCCAATAACGTCCGACTTTCGTTCTTCGGCGGGACGATTGGTACGGAATGTCAAGGGCAAGGGTGATCCTGTCGATTAAGACAATCTATTAATACACGCGCAAGTATTGTCTGGGGTAGCCCCTAGTTTCTTCAGAAGCCTGAAGCGTTACAAATATAGCAGGCAAAGCTAGGTGAGACCACTAGTAAGTCAAGGGGAAGCATCTAATTCCCTGCGTTAATCTGGTTAAAGGGATGGATATGGCACTTACAGGTATATTATTAACTTATTCTTTAAGCAGATACGTAAAACAAACAAGCTAGTGGCCATCCTATATCTTTTACGCATTTTTTAACACCATACCTACGAAGGTGATTGCGTTTCAAATAGTAAGTAAGTCTTTCAGTAATTAAGTAGATGCATATTCACTGAGCACAGTAATAATCCCCTTAAATATTAATTAACAGCTTATGTACTCATTTGAACACTTCTATAATAATAAGAAAATGAAACCCTAAGTCACATAATTAGGTATAACACTCGTAGGCAGACTATCATTAACCTAAAACTAAATAAATAAATTCGTGCACGACTTACCCAGTATGGGAAAATTATCACTTAATTAACACAGAGGTAACAAACGTTTAAGTGAAGATGCAATCGATCAAGCAACGATTTGCTGGTTCACAATTATTAAGAATGTATCTAACGCAGCTGTCGCACACTGAGGTTAATAATCAATGCGGCTGCGTCGCTTACCGATCTACGCTCCCGGCTCGATAGTCACACGCTTACATAATCATAGGTAACTGGTTTGCGAGTCGGGAACAAGATTCACTACAACAAATATGATTTACGCTGCACTTATTCTAGTTATTAGGTATTTCGCTGTTTGTTTTTAGCATTAAGTTAAGTTATTTTATTACTTTACTGTAGGTATATAATTTTATTGTTAAGTGTATTATAGTTATAAGATTAGTTTTATTTATATTTGGGTGAGTTAGTAGTAGTAGTAGTAGTTATAAGATTAATTATTAAATATAAGTAACCTGCGTTACAGTACCCCCCTTCTAAAGAAAGGATTTTTCCTGTATAAAAATCCGCAGTTACCCCTAATGGGAACAAACATGTTACTTTTCTATGTTGCAGCTGTTCATGGGTTTTATGTCCTTTATATGCCAGGCTCCCAAGTCATTACCAGCCATGTCCTCCAAAATGTATACAAGTGGAGAGCGTTTATCTTTGACTCTGCACTTTATAAATTTGGGTGTTAGCTTTTTAGCAAAGTGGGCGTCCTTGTCGCTTTGGAAATAAGTGCGCTTCCAAACTATGTCATTGACATTACATTCTGCTTCTTTGCGCCTTAAATTGTACCGCTGGGAGTTCCTAGAGTGTGCATTCCAAAGCGCTGCTTGCACTTTGTCAAAAATTGTGCAAAGAAAGCCTAAGTTTTCTGCATGTATTTCACGCGGAAGACAAACTATTTCATTTGGGATATCATTATCAATGTAATGAGACCCGCACGTTACTAGTTCTCTACCGTGAACAAGAAAAACAGGAGTATAGCCAGTTGTTTCGTTTATAGAACTGTTAATTGCAAATTGAATCTTCGGCAAATTAAGGTCCCATGAACGGTGGTCTTCTCCAACAAAAGATGACACTGCAGTCATGATTGTTTTATTGTACCTTTCCACGGTGTTTATTTGTGGAGTGTACTTGGGAGTAAAGTGAACATTGGGTACTTTATACCTTTTAAATAAGTTGCCCAATTCACGGCTTGTAAATTGTATCCCATTGTCTAAAACAACAGTTTGAGGAACACCGTGGACAAGAAATACAAAATCCTCCAAGTGTTTTGTGACAAGCTCTGCAGTAGCTCTTCTAAGTGGAAATAGTAAGCAGTACTTTGAGAAGCAACAGGTTACCACAAATAGATAGCAGTGTTGCTTCCTGGAGGGTGGTAAGGGTCCTACTAAATCAATTGAGATGGCCTGGAAGGGCCTACAACATTCCTTGGGTCTTCCCATCTTTCCGAGAGTACCCTGCGTAGACAACTTATAGGCAAGACAAGTTTCACACTTTGAAATAAATTCTGCTATTTGTTAATGCATTTTAGGCCAGAAGTGTTTTAAAGAAATTCTTTTTAAAGTTTTAAATACACCAAAATGTGCCGATGCTGGTACTGAGTGATTAAGCCTGATTATATCCTCACGGTTCTCTATCGGGATGACCTCTTTCCAATCGAATTCCATAGTCAGAGCGTTTTTATTGCGCATAAAACGATATAATTTTGCATTCTCAACTCTGTAGTTTGGAAAACTAGTTGGTGAAGCCTGGCAGCCCTTGAAGATGTTCAGATACCAGGCATCTTGAGTTGTTGGTTGACAGGCTGTGTCAGACACTAAAGAAACCGGAACTGCTCTAGACAACAGGTCCGGCATAACATGGTCTTTTCCACGGCGATGTTTTATGGTAAAATCGAAACTAGAAAGGCGAACTCCCCACCTAGCCAAGCGGCCTGTAGGGTTTGAAATGGACAAAAACCACTTTAGAGCCGAGTGGTCAGTAAAGACGGTAAAAGTTTGGCCATTCTCTAAGTAGCAGCGCCAGTGCTCAAGGGCAGTTAGAACAGCTAGGGCTTCCCGCTCAGTAACGCTGTAATTGCGTTCTGGACCAGTGAGAGACTTGCTCATGTAGGCTACTGGGTGTTCAGTTCCATTAATAGTCTGAGAGAGCATAGCTCCGATACCAAAGTTGCTAGCATCTGTATGGACCTCGAAGGGGTAGTCAAAATCAGGGCATGCCAAGATCGGAGCTTGTACCAATAATGATTTAAGTTCCTGAAACGCACGTTCAGCCTCATCTGTCCACTTAAATGGAGGTGCATTCTTTTTAGTAGATGTCAGTTTGTTTAGAGGACCCGCAATTGAACTAAAATTAGAAATGAAACGTCTGTACCATGAAGCTGTACCAAGGAACCTTTTCACATCTTTTTTATTAGTAGGCGTAGGATAGTTAAGGATTGCCTCTACCTTTTCAGGGTCAGTTCGTAAACCTTTGTCATCTACGACGTAGCCAAGATAACGCAACTGACTGCGAAAAAAATGACATTTTGATAAGTTTATAGTCAGATTTGCGTTGTGTAGTTTATCAAGGACACGTAAAAGAAGAGATAAGTGCTCTTCAAACGTCTTACTAATAATGATAACGTCATCAATAAATACGAAAACATTCGCTTGGAATTCTGGGCCAAACAAAGAATTAACAAGACGTTGTTGAGTAGCGGGGGCATTAGTCAATCCAAAGGCAGTTACTTTGAATTGAAAAGTCCCTCTGCCTGGAACGTAGAAAGCTGTCTTCTCACGGTGCTCTTTTTTGATTGGTATTTGCCAAAAACTTTTAGACAAATCGATACTAGATAAGTATCTTGCATCTCTTAGATTGTCTAGGATCTCTGACACGTATGGGAGGCAGTAGGCATCTTTTTTGGTAACTGCGTTCAGCTTTCTACTGTCCAAACAGAAGCGAGGTTTACCATCTTTTTTACCAACTACTAACACCGGAGATAGCCAAGGACTTTCGCATGGCTCAATAACATCAAGAGCCAGCATCTCATCGATCTGCTCGGTCACAATCCTTTGTTTTTCAGGTGACATGCGATAATACCTTTGACGGATAGGCTCTGCCTCTCCAGTGTCAATGCAATGCGTAATTAAATGTGTCCGACCTAAGCCTTTTTCTTCAAAAGATATCTTATTAAATTTACCTACAACTGCATCTGCTATGTCTTTTTGAGTTTTATCAAGATTGCAATAGGAATTTAGAAATACTTCAGAGGTAATTGAAACATCTTGTAAAGTGGGGTCATCGTTATTGAAGTAACAAATTTTGCTAAAGTTATCGGGGAAAATTTGAAATTTATTCCAGAAGTCTATGCCAAGAATTAAAGTTGTCTCAATTTCTGGGATAACATGAGTTTTAATGAGGTTTATTTTGTCATCAAATACAATTGGTACTAGAAGATACCCACGAGATTTTAAGATTTGGCCACCAGCTGCGGTGACTGATATAATACTGTCCGTGAACAAGGTGAGATCATAGGGAAGTAATTTTTTGTGCGAGTTATTTCCGAGGATACTTACTACAGATCCTGAATCAAGCAAACCGAATAGTTCAAGTCCTTGAATATTATTAATATTTACCCTTACATACGGTCTAGGGTCTCTACTTGGTTTTTTGTTGAAAATTGCAGCAGTTTTATAAGTTGAGAAGAAACTCCGTACAAAGTTCAGCCAACTATCCCACTCTAAGTTAGCAGAACTGTTTGCTTCTTTACCGCTACAATTTTCGAACACTAGTTTTTTGGTTTACTATTTGGGTTGCATGTAGTGCAATCTGGCGTGCGGACGTTCTTTTTACCACACTTAAAACAAAAAATAACTCGATCAGCCGTACAATCCTTCATGCTGTGAGAGTCCACACGGCAACGGTAGCAGAAAACCTTGGAAGGGTTGAGGGCGTGAAGTTCACTCGGTTCTATGTCATTTTTAGAATCATCAATAGAATACGTTTTTAGGTTAGTATTAGCATAAGGTTTGTTAGTAGGTTTGTAAATATTGTTGAAATGAATGTTTTTCTTTATGGTATTCTGAGGTATTTTATAGGCATATTCAGGGGCCAACGTAGATGAGCTTGCAGTAGGTGGTTCTTTAAAATTATCTGCTCGTACTTTGAATTTTTCATAGTTGCGACACAATTCACGTAACTCTTTAATTGTGGAAATATTTGGATAATTAGCTAAAACGTTAGAGTAGCAAGGGCGAATATTGTGGACTAAAATTTCCAATTTTTGACCTTCTGAGTAATGTGTATTCAGCCTAGAGAACATACCATCCATTATAGCGGTGTAAACGGCTATGTTTTCCGTTTCTCCCTGTGTTCTGTTACGTATTTCACTAATCATTCGGTAATCATAGTCCGCTACGTCAAAATCTTCCTTTAAAAGAAGCAATAGACTTCCCCAAGTGGTTGCAGAATTTTTAATACTACGAAACCAGTGTAAAGCGTCCCCAGTAAATAACTCAACCGCGCCTGACATCATTTTATCGTCAGAGATATTTTTTGACAAGCGAAGTTCCTCTATTTTTTCTATAAACGACCTTACGCAAGATTTACCATCATATTTTATTCTTGACAGCTCACTGGAGATGCCACGATCACATGAAACGTTTATGTGCAGATTACTCAAATCAACTGCAGTTTTAGACGTTTCACCACCATCATCGCAGGTTTTGTCTTTAGTTTTTCCCGAGGAAATGATATCCCTAAACAGCGCATAGTACGAGTCAAAAGTTTTCATTGCACTTTCTAAGGCTTGCAATTCTTCAGAGGACGTAGGTTGCTCAACACGGCGTAGGCGGTGATAAAGGTGGTTCAAAAACGAGAGCGTACGATCGGTAAGTGACGAGTCAGTAACGGAACGCAGACGATCTAGGTTGGTAGCTATCTTTACTAGGGTTTCATTGACACCCTTTAAGTCATCCAAAGTGTCAAGGCATGAGTCAGAAATGTCCTCAGTGGGATATATTTGTGTCAGCTTACAAACTTGACGCCTTAGTTCAAGAACAGTGCCAGCAGGTTCATCACCTCTAATTGTCACCTCATATTGCAGCTCAGATTTCTGCAAATGCAGGTATTTAATGGGGTACGTCATTTTTAAGAAATGAGAGTAAAGATAACTTATAAGTTGTGCACAAACTTAAACAAGAATTGACGATATGGACAACAGTAGTAATAATGATAAAAAACAATAAGCCAAAAGCACTAACCGTTCTGTCACAAAAAATCAGCCCTTGATCAAGAACGTTACTTATAAAACTACAACTACAATTACCATTTTAAAGAAATGTGTTTATTTTAAACTACAAGGGCTTAAATCTACAACATGCACATTACCAACACCAGAAAAACGGCAGAAAAAAAGAAATAATGTAAAAAGCTAACCGGATCAATAAGAGCTAATACCATCTACAATTTAAGCGTGGGCGCCATTGTCACGTTTTATTATAAGCAGGGTTTAAAAATAAAACGATCGAAATATAATTATTATTTTAAAGAATTTAATTAAGTTTTCTAAGTACTCAGAGCGTGGGTCTGGTGTTAGCTCCTTAGTCCGGCAACTCAAAACACTAATTAGCACTCCCCTTAACTAGCCGGTGAGCAGCTGCCGCAGATTAGCTTTCTTCCTGGCGTCCCTGGTTCCAATACCGTCCAACTTTCCAATAACGTCCGACTTTCGTTCTTCGGCGGGACGATTGGTACGGAATGTCAAGGGCAAGGGTGATCCTGTCGATTAAGACAATCTATTAATACACGCGCAAGTATTGTCTGGGGTAGCCCCTAGTTTCTTCAGAAGCCTGAAGCGTTACAAATATAGCAGGCAAAGCTAGGTGAGACCACTAGTAAGTCAAGGGGAAGCATCTAATTCCCTGCGTTAATCTGGTTAAAGGGATGGATATGGCACTTACAGGTATATTATTAACTTATTCTTTAAGCAGATACGTAAAACAAACAAGCTAGTGGCCATCCTATATCTTTTACGCATTTTTTAACACCATACCTACGAAGGTGATTGCGTTTCAAATAGTAAGTAAGTCTTTCAGTAATTAAGTAGATGCATATTCACTGAGCACAGTAATAATCCCCTTAAATATTAATTAACAGCTTATGTACTCATTTGAACACTTCTATAATAATAAGAAAATGAAACCCTAAGTCACATAATTAGGTATAACACTCGTAGGCAGACTATCATTAACCTAAAACTAAATAAATAAATTCGTGCACGACTTACCCAGTATGGGAAAATTATCACTTAATTAACACAGAGGTAACAAACGTTTAAGTGAAGATGCAATCGATCAAGCAACGATTTGCTGGTTCACAATTATTAAGAATGTATCTAACGCAGCTGTCGCACACTGAGGTTAATAATCAATGCGGCTGCGTCGCTTACCGATCTACGCTCCCGGCTCGATAGTCACACGCTTACATAATCATAGGTAACTGGTTTGCGAGTCGGGAACAAGATTCACTACAACAAATATGATTTACGCTGCCCTTATTCTAGTTATTAGGTATTTCGCTGTTTGTTTTTAGCATTAAGTTAAGTTATTTTATTACTTTACTGTAGGTATATAATTTTATTGTTAAGTGTATTATAGTTATAAGATTAGTTTTATTTATATTTGGGTGAGTTAGTAGTAGTAGTAGTAGTTTTAAGAATAATTATTAAATATAAGTAACCTGCGTTACAGTGGAATAAGCTGGATTAACTCATCAGAGCATTCCCCACTGTAGAAGCGATAGAGAATACTTAGCTTGGCAATGTCTCTACGCAAACGGAGAGGCTCAAGGGTCAAAGTTGCCTCTGGGCTTCCAATAATACGGATAGCACGCCGCTGCAACCTGTCAAGAGCCTCGAGTAGTTACTTGACGAAACCGTCCCAGAGATGAGAGCAGTATTCCACACACGAGCGAACTTGTGTCTTATACAAGAGACAGAGCTGCCCGGGCGTGAAGAATCTTCTCACTCTGTTCAGGATTCCGAGTTTACGGGATGCAGTTCTAATGACGCTCTCAATGTAGTCTCAAAATGTGTTGGGGCTGGGCTGGTGAAAATTCCAGTCAGGTCAACCTATTACAAATATGTATTGTTTACGATCAAAGAAAGCTTTAAAAAACGAAATACTAAAGGAAAGCGAAATCAAAACAGATGAAATGTCATAGTACGGAAAAACTATTAAAAAGTTTTTGAATTCTGCGCCAGGGGTATGTGTTGACCTATCGTGCTTAAACAGCATTTTGATTTTGCCCATGTCTAGTTAAATTTACTTTATCGTTCGCGTAAAAAAAATGTATTGGGATGACACATGACATGACATGACAATGTCAAATCCCAATAAGGTTTTGTTACAAATAAAAATGCTTTTCTTATTCAATTGAATGTGGTAAGCAAGGTGGCCTAGCTGAAACACAAGCCTACACATTTAGTCCAAATTTTTTTAATGAAATTTGACTACATAGATTTGATTTTGAAAAAATATGGAACGTTGTTCAATTTGGTCGCAAAATTGTAAAAATCCTAAACCATTCTTGGCAGATTTGGAATTTGACACTAGCTTATAATAAAATGGGTGTAGTTTTTACGAGTATTTTCTACAAGTGAGTATAGCTTTCGCTGGGGCAATCCATTCGTAAAGTATTACGAATGATACGATACAGGCAAATGATCAGTTATCTAAAACATTTAAATGAGTTACGTTTTTGTTTGAATTTTTAAAAATTGTGCGTCATGTTCGCATTGTGGTTCAAGTAAATGAAAAAGACGTATGTTCAATGTTCTGATACAAGTGAATGCTCTTATATATCAGCACCTTACTTCTGTTTTTATTTATTTATTCTTTATTGCACATAGTCTGTGTCACAAAGGGCGGACTTAATGCTTAGAGGCATTCTCTACCAGTCAACCAAACAGTCAGACAGAGATATTACAGGCCGTCCTAGAAATAAAAGTTTTAAATTAGGTGTAAAGAAGGTGAAATTGTTTAAATCAAAATAAGAAGATTTCAAAGAGATTACATAAATATATATATTCAGTCAAAAAAATATCGGGATGATTTGTTTATGGTTCCAAATTCAAATTTTTGTTTACTTTGTTGTTCTTAGATTGGCACAACTGTTTTCCATTTTGGCACGGAGTTTGAGTTGCATCTTATTGCAGGTGTGTAGAATCAAAGATGGTTACGTCCACTGTGCCAAAAATTTCAGAAAGTTATAAAAACGATTATTAAAATTATCAATAGCTATTCTAATGTTAAGTATTATTTTATTCATGCAGAATAAAATATACAATGTTATTATAAGCTGTTTGTAACGCTCACTTCAATACTTTTGAGTAAAACCTTAAATTTAAGATGGACTTTTCCAGTTTTGTTACCAACTCTTGGACTTTACTAAGTTTGTACCTGAATGTTTAGGACTTTCCTATATTTGTTACCAACTCTCTGGACAGGGCTGGATTCAGGCATTTACCTTTTAGAAAACAAAACAGGGCAACAATTCACCTTAGCAATCAACTTGAAGATGAATGAAGGTAGTGAAAGTCAGTTAATAGAAATAAATCACAATTTGTATTTTTGTTAAAAATCTATAAGGAATGTCTTATTTTTTTTTAAGAAAACTTATATAACTAAAAATGGTGACTCCTGCTGTAGCTCTCACCTTTCCTCTTAAGGTTCGTTCCTTAGAATGTTCTCGTCAGCTTGACTATCCAAAATTTGAGAGTAAAATGTCAAGTCGATGCCTTCTTGGTTTCTCCAATCATCGCCGAAATGTGATTGTAACAATGAATCGACATCTCGCAACTTCAGTTTTTTTTCAGGAACACCTTTCTGCAAATTATGGCTGTCTAATGCCAACATAGATATATTTTTATTTTATTTTGCAAATATTCTCAAACGACCCTGTCTTGGTTCTGTAAAATAATTCACCATTGACAAGTACATTGCCTACACGTTTGGAACGTTTTATATAAAACCTCTTGCATTGCGAGAAATTAATTTTCCACTGCCCAGGCGCTTTAATAATAGTTTCAGCAGCTGATTTAAAATCGTATACTGGAAAATCATCTCCAAGTTTTAAAAGCGTTGCTCTTTCTGAAATGATTTCGATGTATTGATTTGGCGAAATAATCGTGTCAATCTTTCGAAACCTCTTTTCAGTATTACCAAATACGCGGTCCGCCGGTAAATAGGAGTGCCCAGTGACTGGGAAAATGAGTTCCACAGTTTTGACGGTCGGGTGTTCCAAAAGCCACTTGCAGCACATGGTTACCATGGTTTTATTTTTGTTTGGGCCCCCGCAGCCATCAGATATGAGCCTCACAGTGTGGATGCCGTTGAGGTTGGTGTTATTGAGGCGGCTGTACACAGCTGAACTTATTGTGTTCGAGTCTTTTGCAAAACTTACCTCAGTCCATACATTAGCAAAAACATTGTCTTTTGTTAGTGATGATTTTGATGTCCCCTCTACAATCGTGAAATTATATAGATATAGTTGTCTGCTGTAATAGCAAGACTGGTCTTGCAGTTTCGGAAGGGCCATATTTTTTTGGCAGTCATAACTGAGTATTAATACACCGTCTTCAGCTGTTTTTAAAAGGGAAAAAAACGCTTTAGCCCTTAGGGTATGTACCCTTTTCTCAATCATGAGGTTTTGCTTTTTTTGCAGGTCCGTTTCAAGTTTAATTTTCTCGTTGAGCTGTAAGCAGGTTGAGCAAATATCTGTCTGTGGGCTACCAAACCCCAAATTATACTGTGTATTAAATATTTTTCTGAAGTAAGATTCTTTCGCATAAGGTCCTGGGAATGAGTTTTTGTACATTTTGTATAGTTTTCTAATATTTAATTCACTTGGCAGGTATTTTTGCACCGATGTCTGACTGCGGCTGTAATGCGGTTCGTCACATTTTAATTTACTCATAAATGTATGAACTGACTCCTGTATTCTGGTGTACTTGTGACTTCTATGATCTCCACCTCTATTTTCTACAGGGAATTCTGCAGTTTTGAACGATTTCGTAACCAGTGTAAGTACTCGCACTTTTTTAATGTTTAGTATTTTTTAAAACGCTTTTTGACAGACAGGTATCTTTTTTCGATCAGCTATAATGTGAAATTTAGTTGTGAACTCTTTAGGTGATTTCTTTCCATTACGAGGCCTTTTCCTTTTAACGGCAACATAGCATTTCAATAAAAGTCCGTCTTGCTGAATTTTACTAGCATTTTTGTAGAAAGCTTCATGAAACATCCGCAACATTTTTGTCATCACAAGATTGCACTGTAATTTTTTGCAGCTATGCGTGCATTGAGGGAGTATTGGCAACGTTTTTGAGTACCTGAAATAAAAATATAAATTGGGATCAACTTAAAAGTATCATTAGTTTAAAAAAGTTTAGATTTTATTTACTGAAATAATCACGTACTACTAAAAGTACTTTTCAACAAAAATATTTTACAATTTAAAATATCAGTTAAACGGATTCCCACCCACTGCAATGAATAGGCACCTACCTAAGTCCGACCCTGGAACATACCTGTTTTTCTTTGCTATGTTTTTTTTCCAATTAGTTGGTTGTGCAGTCCGTTTCCTGGCTTCATTTTTGTTGACCCTGGTGGGGCGGCTCTCCATCTCCTCGGAGCACCACAAATTTTTCACAAAATAACAGGTTTTCCTATTTAAAATTATAAAATTCGGCAACGCAGACACAGCAAATAAGCATTACAACGCCAAGGGCGGCCATGACAACTGTCAGTCAAATGAAGCCTTCCTATTGGTCGAAATGGACTTAACGAGTTATGGAACTCAATACACTTGGACTTTACTAGGTTTGTTTGTAAAGTCAATTTTTAATTTGAAATAACAGTGGAGTTTACCAGAATTGGTAATGCATGATTTTATGGGGTAAATATAGATACGGAACAGATTGTGTTGCCATTTAAATCTCAATTTTGGAATATTGTGGACTTTACTATCTTTGTTTCTATACACCTGATTTATATTAAATACAGTGCTGTTTTTAGTAATAGCATATCTAGTGTGTATTGCGAATTTCATGATGGACAAAAACATCGAACAAAGAGTTTGTCTTAAATTTTGCATCGCCAATGGAATTTCGTGTTCGGTGTCACGGAAAATGTTACAGAAGGCTTACGGTGAATCGCCTTTTAAAAACACGTGCTTATGAGTGGTACAAAGCGTTCAAAAGCGGTCGAGGTGTGATGGAATATTTGCCTCGCTCTGGTAGGCCATCAACGGCTGCAACTGAAGTTAACATCGCAAAAGTAAAGGAAATAGTGACTGAAAATCGTCATTTAACTTTAAGAGAGATAGCCGCCGCATTTTCTGTATCTCACGAGTCGATCCGTACCATTCTAACTAATCATTTGGGTATGAAACATGTTACCGCTCGGCTAGTCCCAAAAAAAGAAAATTCTTGGATTTTGCACCACGACAATGCGCCTTCGCACAAGGCCAGGCCATCATTGTAAACGAATTATTGACCAAACACTCAACAAATACCATTGAGCAACCACCACATTCACCAGATATGGCTCCAGTCGACTTCTTTCTTTTTCCTAAACTCAAATTACCACTTCGTGGCACTTGTTTTCAATCGGTAGAAGACATAAAGGAGAATTCGTGGCAAGAACTGAACTCAATTCCGGAAACAGCGTTTTAAAAATGTTTTGATGATTGGATTATTCGATGTCGTAAGTATATCGTTTCTGAAGGAGCATACTTCGAAGGTGAAAAAATAAATTTGGATGAATAACAAACATTTTGTGTATTATTGATTTTCTCCCGCTACTTTCTTGACAGAGTAGTATACATAATAATAGCAATTACACATTATATAGACAAAAAGTAAAAAAAAATAACAGACAGATAACAGGTGGATCTAAGAGAATGACAAAACTACAATATAGTACAGTATGTTTGGTTAGCTGTAATCCCTATTTTTTTTTTCAAAATAAGATAAGATAAGATACTCTCTATTGCACAAAAACAGAGAAAAAACCAAGTATTACAAAGGAAGTTGATGTACAATTTAGGCGGTCTTATTGCTAAAACAATAAATATACAAATTAATAAAATGTTTATTGCGGTACACATTCACGTAGAAGTTCTGACGTAGCTTTCAAATATGAAAAGAGAAGATTCTTTGCAAGCGGAATACTGGCATATTTAAAAATGCCAGTCGCAATTTCGGCGTTCGCGTTTCCACTCACAAATTAGCAGGGAAGTGCGGCCAGGCCCCTAATATTAGATTAGTGGGAATTCAAATTGGCACAGGCAGTTGCATAACATTGCCGACATTTACCCCTGTTTATTTTAGTTGGGTTGGTGATACTCTCACAGTTTGAACTAATATTTGTTTTTGGTTTAAATGAGATGAAATCACACATATTGCCATATAAATATGTATATATTATTTATACCACTTCGGTGACAATCAAGCATGCGGACCACCTGATGGTAAGCGGTTACCGCAGCCTATGGACACGTGCAACACCAGCGGTATCACTCGCGCGTTGTCGACTCTGCAAAAACCTTTTCAAACCCCTCTTGAAAAACTCCATACTATTACTCATCGGGAAAACCTCGGCAGGGAGTTCATTCCACAATTTTTATTCTTTCATTTAAATAAATAAAATAAATAAATGAGCTTAATTGTCTTAATTTTCAGTAACTGATTATGCAATTAAGTAGGTATTTAAGACACATAAGTTGACAAAAGGGATAAGGCTGAGCAAGTTGCTGCAAGGATTAGCCTAGCCAGCTGCTGATATTCTGCCTGCCATTTAACATTTGAGCAATGAACATAAATTTCACTGAAGATTATACAATTTTATAAAACATAATTTATAACAACACTACTACGCTTTTGCGTTATCAGTACCGTCTACCACGAGTTGCCACTTTAAATTTACGTTATCGTTCACGTAAAAAAATGTTGTGTTCGGATTGGACATGACATGACATGACAATGTCAAACCCAATAAAAAAATGTACGCGAACCATGACGTAAAATTGGAGTGGCACCTCGTGGTAGACGTCTGGTGACAGAATAATATGTGTCACAGTTCATAAAGTAACTAAGCCATCGCTGCGTAGCCCAGCGGATAAGTTAGTTAAAAAAAAGGATAACCATTTCAACCCGACTCGATTAGCGTAGTGCGGTGTAGCACGGTATTTTCGCCTCGATTTCCGTGGTGTCCCGTGTTCGATTCCCAGTCAGTAAATAAATAAAATAAATAAATATCTGGGACAATTCACACCAAGATCATCTGACCCCAAACTAAGCAGAGCTTGTAATATGGGCGTCAGAGCCTGATAAACATACTTAAATATTTCTAAATACATACTTAAATAGATAATAACACCCAGACACACAACAAATATAAATGTTCGTCACACAAAAATATTTGTCATGGGTGGGGATCGAACCCACGACCTCCGGCGCTAAAGGCAGGATCGCTGCCATTGCGCCAACAGGCCAGTCAGTCAGGATCAATTCAGGAATTTTCGTCTTGTCTGGTGTTCGTAACACACGGATATCTATCATTACTTCGCGAACATGAAAAGTGCTGTGTTGTCTGGCTCATATTTATTGATTTATTTATTTTAAAAACTTGAACAACAGATAATTATTAGGTCACACACTAAGTTGAAGTGGCAGTGGCTAGCTACATAGATTTACTGACTGTTGAAGCGGAATTCCGCATAGTTTCAAATTAACTAAACCAGTTTTCTGAAATACTTTCGAAATATTGCCGTAGCCAAATTTTCAAAAGTATCAGAACGAAACTAGCAATCATTGCTTTAAATGGTTTTCGATAATTTATCGTTTCCTTAAATTCAAAATTTTATATGTAGAAACGATAGCAGCGCGTTAGCTAGGACCTCTGGTTATTTAAGGGCACTTAAGATTACGCAGACTTAACTTTTGAGCTTAGGAAATACTTTCCATCTTAATGACATTTTGCTTATCCGTGTCAATAAAAACAATCCTAGAAAACTATGGCAAGTCTTAAACTCATTATCTTGACGAATTGACAAAACGGTAGACGCAGCAATAATTAAAGCATTCAATAAAAATAAAATAACATTAAAACAAATAGCTAACAATTTTGGGGAGGAATTCAAAAACAATGTAAAGAGTATAACGACAGATTGTAATGATAAAATGTTAAATGAAAAACTATATACTTTCCCGGAAAATAAATCAATATTTTTCAAAGCAGCACAAAACGACTGTGTATCAAAAATCATAAAAAATTTGAACATAAAAAAGCTGCGGGATTTGATGGGATTCGGTGCTTAGTTGCTATGCGAAAAAATTACCAACGTTATAGTAAGGCTTATAAATACTAGTATTAAAACAGGAAAATACCCATCAGAACTAAAAACTGGGATTGTTAGGCCAATTTTTAAAAAGGGATCCCATGGTCAGTATGAGAATTATAGACCAATTTCGATACTGCCAATAATAGATAAGGTCATAGAAAAATTCATTTGCAACCAAATTCATACTTATTATACTGAATATGATGTTCTTTCGAGTGCTCAGTTTGGCTTTCGAAAAAACCGATCTACTACGTCTTTGCTCGCGAAATTTTCTGATGAAGTTAACAATTATCTAAATGATAAAAAACATGTAATAATAATATTTATTGACTTTAGCAAAGCATTCGACACACTCAGACACGAAACACTAATAAATAAGCTAGGTAATACGGGTGTTCGAGGGCCTATCCTTAAATGGTGTGAAAACTACCTTACTGAAAGGAAATTTCGAGTAAAAGTGGGCGACGAACTAAGTGAAGAAGTACCTGTCACAGCTGGAACAGCGCAGGGTTCGGTCCTGGGTCCTTTGCACTACTTGGCATACGTAAATGACATGGAAAATGTCGTGGAAAACTGCTCTGTCTTGCAATATGCTGACGATACCTGCCTAATAGCAGCGGATACAGACATCTCGAAAGCTGAACTGATCATACAGAAGGATTTTACATACTTATGTAAATGGGCGCATGATGCAGGGCTAGTAATAAATAATAGCAAAACTAAGATAATGCACGTCCGGTCAAATTACCTGATGAACGTGATGAGACCTCTTAAGGTAATATCACACAGCCACGAATGTCTGCATAATGCTCCTTTTGCAAATACATTGTGTAAATGTGATCAGCTAGAACAGGTCACTCACTATAAATATTTGAGTCTTATTGTAGACAGCAGATTCAACTGGAGCTTTCACATCGATCTTATTTGTGACAAATTAAGAGCCATGTTGGCTAAATTTGCCATCTTAAAGTATAAAGTGCCGCCTCGAATCCTATTAAACTTGTATAACTCTCTAGCTGAGTCTATTATATCGTATGGACTAACTAGCTACGGAAGAACTTTTAAAACCTACTTAGATAAAATTTATAACTTACAGCTAAGAATATTAAAAATAATAATACCAAATAAAATTAAAAAAAATATATGCAAAGAAAACAACTCGCTAGAAATATTTAAATATTGTAAAATATTACCCGTTCACGCAAAGTTTAAAATGCTTGTATTAATAGAACAGTTTCAAAATGAGCAGGTACAAATCAAAATCAAACACAAAATAATTACTAGAAAAATTACTCAAATTAAACTACACATACCTAGAGTTAATAATTACTATGGCCAACGTACACATCGCTTTCTAATACCTAAACTCATGAACGAAATACCAGCAAAAGTAATATCAAAAACTAATATTGAAAACTATAAACATAATTTCAAAAAATATTTTCTCGAACAGCTTCAAAGCTTACAATTTTAATGGTATGGTTTACCCTGTATTGGTTGTTGTTTACGCCGGTTTCCTGACTTCCCAAACTGGTTTCCTGGCGCGTCGCGAGCGATGATTGTCGACAACAAGTAAACACGTGTGAGCCGTGGTTTTTATGCATTATATGCAGTTAGCTGCGTATTGTTTTAAATTGTGAATGGCTATGAATTTTTGTTTTTTTTAGGTACAGTAAGCTATTGCTACTTACTTTGAAATATTGTTAACTAAGTTTTTAGGCACAGGCCGCGCGCTAAGATGCTCAAAGCATCCGTACAAACCGATCAACGGTTTTTGTGATGTTTTATTATAAGAATATTATGTAAACTTTTTGTTAAATAAATATAAAAAAAAAAAAAAAAATTACGGCTTAGTTTCATCCAAGTAAAACCTGTCAGTCAATAAAACTTTGAAGTTCAAAGTCCTCGTTAAAATGTCATGTGTTGATTTAACGGAATAATCTCGAAACTTCTCGGTTACCCTCCCATTAATCCCGATTACGTTAACAAATCCTGTGGGTGAAATTGGATGAACCAGGATCGCCGGATAATCATTTCCTCAAATAACGTCGTCTTTTCATGCTTTCCTTTTTCAGTTTAAATTTGGGTAAGTACTTGGTGGTTTGTCTTGATCTTTTTTAATTAACACTTCAACAGCATTCACTGAATGATGAATGATTCTGTGGTTTTGTTCAGGAAAGGTGAATCAGTCAATCGATTCAATGACGACACGATTGGCGTAGTGTGCTCCAGCACGGTTTCTCGCGTTGGTGTCCTAAATTCGATTCCCTGTCGGGTCAATTTAGTAAACAATCTTTCCTAAATTGGCTAGGGTCAGGCTGTGCTGGGAGACGCCCCTGGCTTATTTCCCTGTCTGGTACCTCGTACACAAGAATATTTATTCTTACTTCGAGACCATGACAAGTGGTGAGTTATCTGGCGCAAATGTAATTATATTTATTTTTTTGAAGTTACCCGATAAATCCGGCAGCCTTACGAGTCAGAAAAGGTCTAGTATTAGACAATTTAATGCCAATGTGTGAATAATTTAACAAGTCTTATTTTATGTTCATGGACAGCTCAGTACCCAGTATGATGTGGTTATTTCAGTCTCTTACCGATTGGGACCCCACTGCTCGACCTTGGCAGTTCAGTGAAGGACCGGCAAACCGAGTGTTGTGAAAGCTTATATGAATACTTACTAGGGGAGTTCAATTAATAGTGATGATGAGTATGAAGCAGTTTTATCAATATTATTCATTGTTATTTTATTTTTCGCCATAATCACCTTTGAGGTTTATAGACTTGGTATATCGTTTTTCTAATCCTAAGATGGGAATTTTCATCTTGATCGCTTAAAAAATCCTGTGCGGCGGCAACCACTTCCTCATCATTGCCATATTTGTGTTCTTTTAACCGCGGGAACAGGTAGAAATAACAAGGCGCAAGGTCAGGTGAGTATGGAGGATGTTCCATCAATTCAAATTCAGCATCTTTCCTGCCACAGTTTTTTATATTTGTTCTGCGTATAAGGGCCCCGTAATAGTGGCTCCACGATTGAGGTATTCAATCATTACCACCCCCCTTGCTGTCCCAGAAAAGAGAGCCCATTATCTCACCGCCGGATAGAATTGCCTTAAACTGCTTAGGCGTTGAAGATGACGGCCTCTTCCAAGTCATGGACTGTTGTTTCGTTTCAGGATCATAATGGTGGAGCCATGTTGCATCAATAGTTACGAAGCGAGCCAGTAATCGGTCAGGATCTTGTTGTAACAATTCCAAATTGATTTGAGAAATTCGCAGTCCTTTTTGTGTATGCTCGTCTGTAAGCATTCTAGGCACCCAGCGCGCTGATACTTTTTTCATGGCCAAATGTTCATTTATAATAATACTATGGATACTTCCTATCTTTGTTCTGCCGTCGTAGGGCGCCCCAGCGCGGGTCGTCTTTATTTAAAGTTCTTCCTCTCTTAAACTCGGCACACCCTTTTTTTTTTTTTTTTTTTAAGTAGGGGAAATGCCTTACGCATACCCGTCCACCGGGGGGGCGGACGGGTTATGTCGGACTCTCCACTGGGGGGGACCTCCTATTAAAGGAAACCGCCCAGTGGCCTACCGACTAAAAACCCTACTACTCCCTCTCATCGTCCATAGTGGGGGAGCACGGTAAGTAGCACGAAGCCTTCTACGCGTTCCCCCAGACGGGGCCCGCCTGCACGGCGGACCGAAAGCGACCCCCCCTTCTAGAGGAGGGGTCGATAGGGACAGCCGAGGGTGTCGAGCCGTCCCTACCAGGCGATGGTGGAGGCCTGTGCAATGCCGGCGCGGGGACCCCCGTACCGCGCGCCAGCTGGCCTCCTCCACGGAGAGGTTGGAGGCGACGAACAGGTGGTCGCCGTCTCCTCCCCCTCCTCGCCCTGCGGAGCGTATCAGCGTCGGGATCTTCTTCCCGCGCGCGCTCCGCGGCTTCCTTGGCAGTCACCACCTCCTTACAGAAGGTGGCGAAAGCTCTCCAGGCCTCTTTATCTGCCAGCAGTGCAAGCACTATGCTGGGCAGAGTGAGGTCCTGGCCCACCTTTGCGATAAGCGCACTGCGCTGTGGGGCCCACTTTTGGCACACCGCTAGTGTGTGGTGCGCCGTGTCCTCCACAGCGCCGCACTCATGGCAGAGTGGTGCTCCCTCGACGGATGCGGTGCAAGTAAGAGCCAAAGCATCCATGCCCGGTCATCACTTGCACCATCCTGTAGGAGAGGGAGCCATGCGGCCGCTCGAGCCACCCGTCAAGGACCGGAGCGAACGCCTCCAGGGTTCGACGGCCAGACTCCGCACCTCTCAGGTCCGCCGTCCACAACCGAACCAGGCTTTCATACGCCTCCTTGCGGACGGCCTCCCGCTCTTCAGGGCAAAAGGGTTCGCCCGCGGCCCTCTTGGCGGCCGTCCAGCGGTACACGGCCGCCAACACGCCCGCCTCCAGCTCCCAGGGAGTGGTGCCTGCCAGCGCACAGGCCGCAGAGAAGCTTACGGTGCGGTAAGCTCTTACGGCCCGTTGCGCAATCGCCCGTTGGGGCGCTCGGAGGAGGCAGGCGTTCCTCTTTTTGGAGAGGGCCGCTGCCCAAATGGGGGCGCCATAAAGGGCCATGCTCCTTAAAATGCCGGAGTAAAGCCTCCGGCATTTCGACCCCGGACCGCCAGTGTTCGGCATCAGCCAACTGAGACTATTGGCTGCCTTGAGCAGCCTAGGTGACAATTCACGGAAATGGGGTAGGAATTGCCACCTAGAGTCAAGGATCAGACCGAGATACTTTAACTCGGTCTTCACCGGCGTCCTGATGCCCCCAAGCACAATACGTGCGTCAGGTGGCGCCGGAGGTTGCCGAGGCCCATGAAACCAAATGGCCTCGGTCTTTTCAAGCGCCACCGTGAGTCCAAGACGGCCGATCCGGTCGGCTACGAGGTCTCCTCCGATTTCGGCTATTAGGGCCGCATCCCTGTAGGACCTCCCCCGGGCAGTCACGAGCGTATCATCAGCGTAACAGATTACGCTCATACCCGGGAGAAGTTCGCTGCGGAGAAGCCAATCGTAGCCTATGTTCCACAGGAGCGGCCCCAGCACCGACCCCTGTGGAACCCCGGACTCAACGGTGTGGCGCTGTATCGCGCCAAGACTGTCCGAGTAGGCTATCACTCGGTCCCTGAGGTAACTTTCAACGAGTCCCTGCAAGTACAGGGGTACCCGGAAATACCTCAGGGACTCCAATATTGTAGTGTGAGGAAGGGAGTTGAAAGCATTCTTGATATCAAACGATATCGCAATCACTCCCTCCCCACTCTCTTCAGCCTCCACGATGATTCCCCGGAGACGGGTTAGGGCATTGATGGTGGAGCGCCGTGCCCGAAACCCGAACTGGGTGTCCGCCAAGTCTGGACCGACCTCTCGTAGGTGTTCGAGAAGGCGGGAAGAGACCACCTTCTCGAACATCTTCCCCACTTCATCCAACAGGATGATCGGTCGGTAGACCGAAGGTGAGTCAGCTGGGCGCCCCGCCTTTTGAATGAGGCAAAGCTGACCCACCTTCCAGATCTTGGGAAACCTCCTCTCCCGGAGACACCGGTCGAAGAGGTCCCTAAAATTTCCCTCCATTTGGCCAGCCGCTATGGCCACAACCTTGGCTGGCAGACCATCCGGGCCTGGAGCCGTCTTTTTTCCCCGCAACCGGAACTCCACCGCTCCGAACTCCTCCGCGGAGGCACTGGGAATTTTCTCGGGCAGTCGGGCCGCGCCACGGTGCGGAGGCATTGCCGGAGGAACAAAGTCCTCGCGGCAATCCGGAAAAAGAACCCGGACCACCTGCTCCAGGAGAGCCGAGTTGAGAGTCTCGGTCAGGGGGGGGCCAATGGGACGCAGCTGGGCACGTGCCGCTTTATATGACCTTCCCCACGGGTCTTGGTCGAGACTCTCGAGCATTTCGGCTCTGGCCCGGTCTTTGGCCTGGCCAATGGCGCGTTTTAACGTGGCCCGTGCCGCCCTGTACACCTCTTAGAGGTTGGTTTCCTCATACGGGTTGACCCTCCTCCGCCGGCGTCTACAATACGTATACGCTCTCCGGGCCGCAGTGCAGGCATCCCGGAGACCCGCGATCTCCTCCGACCACCAATACACGGCGTGTCGGGGATCGGGGCGGCGAGACCGAGGCATGGAGAAGTCACACACCTCGGTCAGAAAGTCCCGAAGCTGGGACGCGGCCACGTCTACGTCGACGTTGGGTCGGGGTGGGCAGAACCACCCCTGGACGAGCGCAGCCTCCCTCGCCATTTGTGGGTCGAGCCGCGATAGTGCCCAGCGTGGGAATGGGGACGCCGGCTTTGGAGCCCTTCCTTGTGGACCCCGGTTGGAGATCTCGAACCTGATGAATTTGTGGTCCGAAAGAGTCTCCACCGGGTCCACGCGCCAGTCCGTGATGAGGGCGGCCAGTGCAGGAGTGGCGAAGGTGATATCGACCACCGACCCGCCATTGTAGCGGACACACGTGTGCGTCCTGCCCCTGTTGAGTAGGGACAGGCCGCGTGACACTGCCCACGTCTGTAGGGCCCTACCACGGCCTTCCGTGGTCGGGTTACCCCACGCCGTCGACTTCGCATTGAAGTCTCCGGCGAGGAGCAGCTGCCGCGGTGCCAATCGGCCCAAAACCGCGGACAGGGAGTCGAGGAAGTCCTCAAATTCCCTGTAGGGCCGGGTGGGGGAGAAATAGACTTCCACCACGGCGAAATCCTCCCCGGAGACGGCAATATAGCCTGACCCCCTTCCCAATAAGGAAAGGGGGGGAAAATCCGGAGCAGGCCGGGTGAGTATGGCCACTACTCCATCCAGATCGCCGAACCAGCGATCTTGGATGAAGTAGGGCTCGGCCACAACGGCGATGTTCACCTGCCACTCAGCCAGGGTCTGGGACATTAGGTCCTGGGCCGAGCGGCAGTGGTTCAGGTTACCCTGTAAGAATGTGCAATGACCGACCTGATTCATTATTCGGACATTGCACCATCTTGCGCCGCTGAAGGACCGGCACCAACAGTAGCGGCGGCCTTGGTCAGCGCCGGCTGTTTACCCTTCGTGGGAGGGGGATTGCACTTGCTCCCCCTCATGACGTGCCCAGCTGGCCGGCCGCTAGCGGCGCAAACGGCGCACTTGGGTTCGGCTGTACAGCTGTTCGCCTTGTGTCCCTCGACTCCGCACCGGAAACAGAGTTCCGTGCGGTCTTCAGAGGAGGGGCAGCGCGGCCTGGTATGACCGGTGCCCAAGCACTTGAAGCACCTGAGGGGTTCGTCCTCAAGTGCGCGAACGGATGCCGAGCTCCAGCCGATCACCAGTCGGCCAGCGCTGAGCACGGATTTGGCAGCTGTGGTGGGGCACTGCAGGCGCATTGTCCCAACACCTCCGCGGCCGGTGCGTATTTCACCGACCTTAACCTGTTCCACCGGACAGCCGCCAATTTCTGCTACCTTCATAGCCACCTCCTGCTTAGTGACGGAGTCATCTAGATCCGTCACTTGCAAGGAGGTGCATTTGATTGGGCGGGCCACATTGGCCGCACCCGTCACCACCTGACGCAGCTTCTCTGCGAAGGTGTCCGCCTGGGTGCCGCTCTGCGCTCCCGGGAACTCAAATAATCGAGCGCCCGTTTGAGTGGTGCGGCACCTTCTCGGCGTGACACCTAAGGCAGAGGCGTCGCCGATGGCCTCTCAAACTCGGCACACCATTGCGCAACAGTAGAATACGGAGGAGCATTAACCCCTAATGTTCCTTTCAAGTCTAGATTTACTTGGTTAGTAGTAAATTGTTTCAGAGATATTTTATAGGCGAATTACAATTTTACCCATTTTGCGTACCACGCTCCGACACGACGAAAACAAATGACTTCTAATTTTAAAATAAGAAAAGAAAATCAATAATTTTCATTTTTTTATCTGGACTTGCCAGTATTTTCTTTTTTGTTGTTCAAGGAGTTTAAATGCCATTATTACTTTTTATTGAATACCCCTCGTATTTAGCATTTTTAATTTTAACCAGCTGTCCGTCAGCGGTTTTGCCTGCGTAATCTATTTCTCCCGTCAAGATATAGTAAGCTTAATTCCTATGTATAATAAGTATGTATTTACAAAAGAAAAATGTATTTAAGTATGTTTATCCGTTGTCTAGTATCCCATAACACAAGCTTTAATTAGCTTACTTTGGGGCTAGATGGCGCTGTGTGGAATAATGTCCAGGGATATTTATTATTATTATTTATTATTCTCTTTATTCAGTATAAATCTTAGATATAAAATTTGTATAGTATTCTTACAAAAACAGAGATTTATAACATTAAAAATAACTTATGAATTATAATTATAAAAACTAAATAATTACAATTATAAAACTTAAGATTAAAGTTACTAAAACAATGATTTATAAAAATACCATAAAAATCTTAACCTAGGGAGCCGCCGGCAGCGGGGCAGGCGAGGCCTAGACTACCGGTGGTTAGGGCTGCAGAGAGAGGAACCTCCTGACAATACGTGCCGTATCCAAGAGTACCGCCTTCTGTATCTGACCCTTGATCCAACCGCTAAGCGAAAGCCTCTCGAGGTGTTGGTCGAGGCTCTTCGCTATTAAGCCGTTTGCCGAAACCACTATCGGGACAATGATCGTCGAATCTACATCCCACATGGCGGTCACCTCGTGAGCCAAGTCAAGGTACTTGCTGAGCTTGTCCTTCTCGGCCTTCACGAGGTTATCGTCATGCGGGATGGTGACATCGACGAGCACTGCCCGGCGTTGGGATCGGTCTACCAGCACGATATCAGGCTTATTGGCTACAATAGTCCTGTCTGTGATGACAGAGCGATCCCAATAGAGCAACGCACGACCATTTTCAAGAACTGGCACCGGTGCGTACTTATAGTACGGTACCTCCGATTCGACAAGGTCATATCGAAGAGCAAGTTGCTGGTGGATAATCCTGGCTACTAGGTTGTGCCTATGCAAGTACTCTCCGTTAGCAAGGTGAGAACAACCAGAAATAACATGGCGAATAGACTCGCCAGGGCGGCGGCATGCCCGACAAATGTCGACCGTACCGTCCTTCATGATGTATTTCCGGTAGTTATTCACCTTATATATAAGGTATATATATATATACCTTATATATAAGGTGATATATATATGATAACTTCATCAGCAATTGCACAGACAAAACCTTCGGTTTCTCCAAAGAGGTCCCCGAAACGTAGCCAGTTCACCGATGCGGAGAGGTCAACATCAGGTCCTGTTAAGGCCCGATAGAACCTCCCATGCAGCTCCTTGCTCTTCCATATTTCCCTGCGGTCATCGGTAGTGAGCACCGGTAGTTGACGCCAGTTCTCGTTTGCCAAGGAGAGCGGCGTGAGGCCCTTATCAACTGCCACAACATCGCGATGTATCCCACATTCATTGCTGAGGAAAAACCTCCTAAGACTGCACACCTCGCGGTTATGAAGGTTCTTGGCATTTAAAAAACCACGACCCCCCACCTTCCGCGGGATGTACAGTCTCATGACAGACGAGCGTGGGTGTAGCATACGATATGTTGTGAGCAATTTTCGGACCCTTACATCCAGAGCGTCCAGCTCGGTTTGAGTCCATCTTAGTATGCCAAAGGAGTATATCAGTAAAGGCATCACCCAACCGTTGAAGGCGCGCACCTTATTGCCACCTGACAAAGAACTCTTGAGTACCTTTGTAAGGCGACTAAAGAAGCGCTCCTTCACCGATTGCTTGACGTCTCCCACTGATACACCCAATGACTCTGACATACCAAGATATTTGTAGGTTTCGGCTTCAGAGAGGGATCTGAGTGTCATCGTCTCAGAGAGCTGTAAATTCGGTGAATCTACAACCCTCCCTTCTTGTACATGCATGACCGCACACTTGTCTACACCAAACTCCATCTTGATGGCATTGCTAAAAATCTCAGTGATTTTTAACAGTTCCATCAAGACCTGGGGTTTTGGTGCAAACAGCTTCAGATCATCCATGTACAACAAATGAGAGATGAACTCACCCCCTCTGCGAAGCCGATAGCCTAGCTCCGAATCCTTTAGTAATGTACTAAGTGGATTCATAGCCAAACAAAACCACAAAGGACTCAAACTATCGCCCTGGAAAATACCTCGCTCTATCCTTATCAAGTCCTGCGGAGCAGGCGAGCCATCCCCACTACCTGGTTGACAAAGGACTGTGACCCACTGCCCCATGCATGTGCTTAAAAAAGATCTCAGAGTTGCATCAATTTTATACAGCTCCAAGATCCTTCTCAGCCACGAATGGGGCACCGAATCATAGGCCTTCTTATAGTCAATCCAAGCAGTTGAGAGAGCTCTCCTGCCTCGCCGGACTTGCTGGCAAATGGTCGTGTCTATGAGGAGGAGTTCTTTAGTACCTCGGGACCCAACCCTACATCCATTCTGAGCAGGAGCCAAAACATTGTTCGCAACGACATGCGTGTTAATTTTTTTTGCTATAATGGACGTAAGGAGCTTGTAGATGGTAGGTAAGCACGTGATGGGTCTATAGTTTTTTGCTTCCGAGGTACTACCAGATTTGTGTAAAAGGAAAGTGACACCTTTAGTAAGGAAACTAGGAAGAGAACCAACCTCAAGGGATTCCTGGAACTGCACTGCCAAGCATGGATGCGAACATCGAAACCGCTTGATCCAGAAGTTGTGTAATCCATCCGGGCCAGGACTTTTCCAGTTCTGAGCCGTCTGAATTGCACAACTAACGTCTTCGGAGTCAATAGTTACTGACTCCATGTTTCCGATGGATTCGCATTCATGCTCGACAGTACGCATCCAGTCACCCTCCGTATGCTCGACAGGCATCGACCAGATGCTGCGCCAGAAGTCAATCATGACACTTGCATCCGGTCGCTGACTGTCGTTCACACGTTGGTTAGTATCTTCCCAGTTTCGGTACACCTTCCTTTGGTCACTTTGGAAAAGGCGATTTTGTACATATCTGTCCACACGTTCTCTGTAGCGACGGATACGGTTTGCCCACGCATAGACCTTCTGCTTCAGAAAGTCAATGCGTTCCGTGACACAAGCCATATACTGTTGTGCCTAATACCCGTCCCAGCAAAGGCTTGGTTCACGTAACGCATGACCCGAGGGCGATGGTTCCCTCGGCTGAAGCAGACCAGCTTCGCAATGAGGGTCCTAAACGTGTTGATACGTCGCTCGATTCGCTTTTGCCTTTTGCCTTGCATTGACGGCAGGTCGCACTGCACGGTCAGAGTCCGGGAACTTGACACGAGCAACACGGCATGCCGCAATGGCCCCGCAGTACAGAATCGAGTGAGTATCAACTAAATCTTCACTAGTTCTTATAAACGGAGCTAGTAAAGCGTCCAGGGCTCCCATTAACGCTAGGTTGCGTCTATTAGTAGGCAAACGTGGTAATCGCGGCCTAGAGACTCGTGTGGAGCGATATTCTGAAATCGCGTTCTCCAAAGCCCTCCTCAGTTGCTCTTTGGCCTGAGTACTTACGCTTGCGTTCGCACTGGCTTCTCCATCAGCATCTGGATCCATCCGAGGCGCTACCGGAACCGAGTCGAAAACCGGACTCGGATGTGACAGCGCGTCGGAAGGGTCCCGCGTCGAGGAACAGGTCGCGCGAACTGGAAGCGCCTCCAGGCGAAGCCGATCAAGCGTAGGCTGATCTAGCATCTGTAGACGCTGATTATTATTATTATTATTATTATTATTATTAATTAATAAAATATATAGCCTATGACACTCCTTGAAAAACCTTATTTTTGAAAGAATTTTCGAAATCGGTCCAATAGTTACGGAGCCTATTCAAAACAAACAAATCTTTCCTCTTTATAATATTAGTATAGATAGTAATACAAACTTCAATCCAGTGCATCTGCGGCCACAGTAGAAAAATAACAATTAAAATCGAGTGAGTTTATAACAATGCTATCGTTTACAAACTCACTCCATAAATAGTAAAAAAGTAAAGTTAGCCTATTTACTGTCCCGTCGCTGTGCAAAGGCCTCCATCTCTGAAATCGATCTCTACAATTGATGGGTTTTAGCTTAATCCCAACGCTTGGCTAAATATGGGTTGGTGATCACAAACGGGCTTTATATGTTCTGAAAAACCCGAAAACGTACTTTTCCCGGATTTTAGGCCGGGCCCCGTTGCCACTTCGCAACGGAAAGTTACAAACAGCGATACTAATATACTACTTCGTTGTTGTAGCTAATTAGGCATAGTCTTGATGACTTGTATGGTACTTGAAAAAAATAATGTTTCAAAGTAGATACTAACATTTTTGGCGATCTATTTTACCGACCTAGTTTATTACGAAAAGTTAAATTCGCTTGGATTTTTAAACTGTGAACTGAAATATGAGGACGAGTGGCGGAACCACTTTTAGCTAAGCTGAAATTAAATTCAAACGCCACGCCTTCTGACTGGCTTTGTGAATTAGGAGCACGTGGCATTTTAAACTAATTATTATTTTCGACATTGAACTTTGAGTAGCCAACTCAAATTGATACAGAATTTTCCTTTTGAAACTTTTTACCCTAAAAAGTTGATGAATGTTTGTAACTAGACTATGTTAAATGAATTATTCGTATTTTAAGTTTATTCTGTATTTACCATCATAGCAGTTAGATGCTACATCAGTATATGAACGTAACCACAAAATAAAGAGTTTACAGAAGGTCCGCTCGCGCCTATTTCCTAATTTGCGGGACCGCCCAGTGTTATTTCTATATTCGCTCTGAATTTTTAAAATGAAGTAGGTAGTACACCTACTTGACAGAACCGGCCATAAACAAAATTCATCATGTGAAAAATTGCACCAAGTTCGACAAAAATAAAAAACACTCGCGACAGTGCGACTGGCCGACTCACTGAAGTTCACTGGTATCGCCTGTAAACTCACTGTGTCTGTGTGCGTGATTAAATGGCGGGTTTGTTTTAAGCGGACTATCTATCAGAGGCGCCGCGCCGCATGCGTAATTTGTGACGAAACAGGGAAAAAGTTTTACCGAGCGGTTTCAGACCAGAGTTTTTTTACTATATGGTTGCTTTGGAATACGCGCGTACACGGGCTTACTGCGGCGTGTTCGCTCAAACGGAGAGTGGTGAGTCAGTACCTATATATATGTATTATACGAGCTTATAACGGCGTACGGAAAGATACTGGCTCGGTCATTAACTTACTGGCTGGTCGATATAGGTACGGCTAATTTTACTTACTTTATTAGGTCATCCATTATTTATCTTTCTATTTAAATACCCATTAATGCATTAGATTATTAAAGAGAGATATGACACAGCCTACAGTCAAGATTATTCAATGCCATCTAGGATTAACTAGTGTTACCGGCCTCCGTGCCTGATGAACATACGAGTACCTACCTACTCAGTTTTCTAAAACACAATTAAATGAAAATACCGAAACAAAGAATAGATACACATTTTGTCACATTCCCGGCAGAACCACAGAAATAAAAAATACTTAATTTAAATGACGAACATGAAATACAAATATAATACAATGAGTTTGTTTTCAATTTTTTAACCTTTGATCCCTTTAACGAGCTTGACCTTTCAAGCCCTTACAAAACAATAGGTACTGAGATGGGTTTATAATAGGTTGGGGAAAAAGTTTCTTAACATTTTTTAAGAGTAGGTATCATTTTTTTTTTAATATAGTTTATTTACATTTAACTACAGTGTGTAGGGGCCATTTTGTTCGATTACTTTTTGCCATCTTGTAGGTGGGCACATGATCCCATGGCTATTAAAAAAGTATTAGAAAGTTATGCAATATGTATTGTTTTAATCTAACTAAATTCATAAACTCAGAAATAACATAATAATAGGCTGGGGAAAAAGTTTCTTCGCATTTTTGAAGAAAATTCAAACCATTTTTCTATTTTTAATGTAGTTTATTTACATTTAACTAAAGAATGTAGGTGCGGATGCATTAACACCTCCCAGCCAAACTCTCTTAATTTTTGCTGAGTGGCTAAAGATGTGTGAGGTCAGCGTTATCATGATGAAAACCCGGTTTTCGCCAGTCTGTGAAGCCTGACCGGCCTTTGACCACGACCTTTTCGCACGTTCTTCTCGTACGTGATCTACTTTTCATCACCAGTTCATCAGCTTCTTCAAAAATCAAGAATGGGTCGGTTTCATTACGTCGTAATAAAGAATCACAAATAAGTACACGGTTCATTAAGTTTCTTTCAGTGAGCTCGTGAGGTACCCAAATATCAAGATTTTTTGTGTACCCATTTTTTTCAAATGCGCCAAAACTGTTTTGTGGTCAATTTCCAGTTCTTCAGCTACATCGTAACTACTGATATGCCGATCTTGCTCCACTTTTTCGAAAATAGCATCCATTTTATCCGTAATAGGGCGACCAGAGCGACGTGCATCTTTGACTTCAAAATTTCCGGTAAACCAAATTTGTACTACTCTCACAAACACTGCACTAGGTCCATAAACATCGCAATT
Organism: Udea olivalis; assembly: GCA_947369235.1. NCBI lineage: Eukaryota > Metazoa > Arthropoda > Insecta > Lepidoptera > Crambidae > Udea > Udea olivalis. The sequence continues at coordinate 3,674,808 of OX376353.1, forward strand.
TTTATTCACGGCTTGCGTTGCATTTTTACCTTTTATGTAGTAAAATTTTAAAATGTATCGAATTTCTTCATTAGATTCACTCATCTTGACAGTAAGAAAAACAAATGAAAATCACACACTTTCCTAATTTGAATTTGGAATTATCTTTTATAACATTTAAACTTTTAATGATATTAAAACCAGCCAGATACAAATAGTATAGCCAAAGAGATTTTATTACAAGTTCATACAAACTATATGTATACTTATTATTCCTGGATTACGTTTTAAAGAGTCTGAATGGTTACAGGTTTAAAATTACGCTCATTATATTTAATGTATAGCAATATTTGAGCATGTATTAAATTTGGATCATATGTATTAGTTACCAAAGGTTGTACCTACACTGTTTCATAGAACATCGAATCATAGAATTTCGTTTCACATAAATTGTTTCTCATGTTATCATTTCATCGAATAATCAATACGCAGAATAGTTACTTCAAAGAAATTGAAATCATAGATTTTTGTTACAAATTAAATTCATTTCTTAGAATATTCATATCATAGAATATCAAATCAAGTATTATTATTGCTCATAATGTTTGGCTTTTGTAAGAAGTATTCTCAAGAACATTTTTTTGCTACTTATGTTCATTCGCCGAAAATTCGCTTCTGGCACTCGCCGGCCGCTGCCGCGGCACGCTCGCTACACTCGCTCGGCTCGTGCGAACAGAGGCTTTTTAAACTAATGTCTGTTATTAAATTACTTACATTTCTGTGAAGTATGTTTGTTTCTATGAAGTAAATAGTCGCTGAAATAATAATATTTGACATGAAAATATGTGGACTGAATATTCTATGAAGTAAATAGTCGTTGACACAATAATATTCGAAATGAAAATATTTGAACCGAATATTCTATTCTGTCTGTGAAACAAAAGATCACCGTTACCAAAACCAGGCTTCGAATTGAGAGTCAGAGGTCCTAGAAGGTAAAATTATCAAGTAACTTTCGGATTTCATAGCTAGGAAACGGCCTTTATAACATGCGATCTGCAATTATTTTTGTCACGGGTTATCTTGAGTAATTAGTAATAGATTGGCGCGAGAATAGCGGGAGATGTTTCTTTCGCGGCCGCACACCGGCCGGTTAAGTAACTGAATTTATCAACAACAATTACATCGGTCCAGACGAAAAATATCTTCATTCATATAGACTTATAAAAAGGACTTATGATAAGTCAAAAAAAAAAAGTTATTATAGACCTATTGAAAGTAGTTATGAAAGACTTTATTTGCAAAAAATTCACCCCCATCAACTAGGGGTCCAAAATTGATGGTGATATTGATATTGATAAACGACTAGTCTTTGAAAAAAGAATATTAAAAAAAACAGATTATTTGATCAAAATTGTATGCTCTACAATTTTGTAATAGACGTTAATGTCATTGGAGCAATGGAAATCGAGATGATCGTGAAAAACTGTTTTATTTTACCTTTGACTTTCATATGAGACATAAGAGATAACTTTTAAAACGTGAATACGAAGGAATTCTGCTTTAATGATTGGCCTAGGTCGGTTTTGGTTGGAATGGCCAGGATGGCGATCGTAAAACAGTTGTGTCAAAAACTGACAAAAAAAGCAAATGTTAAGAAAAAATAATGTGATTTCAACATATTTTTTACCTTTTAAATGAATATACCTAATCTATACACATAAAAATGAATCGCCAAATGTGTTGCTACGCGCAAAACTCGAGAACGGCTCGACCAATGGGCAATTTTTATTTTATTTCTTATTCATTTTTAATTTCAATATGGTAAGGAAAATTATAAAAACAACACTTTTCTTTTCCAATACAAACAACTCTGTTCCCATCTGTCAAAATAACTTTTGACAAAACGAAGTCTGTCGGAGCAGCAAGTTGGTATCTTCTCTTCAGATACTGGCTTGAAATATTTAGCTGTAGGCAGCATGTATTCATCCCTGAGCTACCATTTTTATCAAGTAAATTCCCACTTTGTGACTGAGTCTCTTCTCAAACTGAGTTTTTCATTTAGTGACCTTCTTTCAGATATATTTCACTTCAATAGCTGACAATTACTAATAACCCGTTTTTAATTATTTTCCAAGCAGTTTCAATTGAGTTGACGAGGCGAATCTGAGATTATACACTTGACACCCTGTATAATTTTCGCAACTCTGCCACGGATTGTTGATAAACAGGAAGTTTCTAATTTTCCCGAGTTAAAGGTAACACAAAATGTTTATTCTAAGGTCCCAACTTCAAAAGGCCTTTTAAATAACCTGACACGCCGGGTGCGTGTAATTTAAATTCATCAGGCATCATGGCGTATGTTCGACTTCCTGATGAGGTATATTAGTATAATGTAATAATAATTAGGTTTTTTTTATATGCAATGTCTCGCCTGGTGGTACCAAACAGATGACGAGGCCGATGCCGATATGGTGGAACAAAGCTTACCGAGAAATTGCCTAATCGCTCTTGCCTTGGAGACACCCAGGTTAGATGTACTCGTATCCGGAAGTGTGATTCCGCAGGGAGAGCGTCCTACTCTCTAGCGGTGCGGACCAGAAAGGACACAGCAAAGTGCTCAGTACAGATTGCTTGAAAGTCAAACGTGACATCGCATGATGTCTCACCGGGATCGGCAAACTACGTGGGTAACAAATGTCTGACCAAGCCGCCTCCGCCAGGTACCGGCAGTACAGGTCGACCCAAAAAGCGCTAGCTCGACATCATTTGGGCTAACATGCGTGCCAATACCTAAAGACTCACCACTGAGGACGCACAAGACCACGTGGGACCAGTGTGGGTTCACAATCGGGATAGACCGAACGGATGATGACGGCCGGGGAGTCAACCACATGGACATTGAAGCCTACCATATACTAGTTATACAGGGTAAATAGTTTTTAGGCCTAAAGCCTAAAGAACAGCATGATTAGACTAATACATAATTGAATATAGTCCACTTAGTTTTAAAACAAAGTTGATTTATTTTTACTGGAACAGGATTCTTTAACAAGGTAAAAAAAAGCCCATAATAATAAGAGACTGATTCCCGTATTCATTAACTGCATCGAAATTGTTTTTTTTTTAATATTCAATTTCTTCATAAGACGTAACAGGATTACATAGGTTACTCTTTTCTATAGGGCAGATTTAATTCAGATCCCATTTGTTAATATGTCTCAAATCGAAGATGAAAAATTGTAAAAAGTAGGAATTGTTTATAATATCAAAAAAAAAATACATTTAATAATAAAGTAATACAGTACAGCCGATCCTATCATAGCTAATGCCTTCATTTATAAGTCCCATGATGTCGGTGCCTTCCACAACTTAATTAACACCTCACGCGAACTATGAATTATATTGTTTATTTCTGTTATTGTTGTGATGTTCTCTGATCAATTTTATTGCCCTCTGTGTTCTGATAACACAAATCACCGTTAATACTCGTCCAAGTTATTGTCTGTGGTAGCATCTGCTATGAAATATGATAATCTTTATTGGCAGATTAAATTAGTAATACAATGATTATCTAACCTTATCCAAACTCACGACACTGGAGTCGACAGCCGCCACGGTTGCAATTTTCGCAAAGACAACCGCCGATCGACCGCCAAATACGCGGCCGCCAAACGGCCGCGGCTGCGGCTGCCCGCGCAGGAATCGCGCGCGCCGCCGGAATTAAACGCAACGTGAAATTAAATTTTTCGAATACATTTCTGCATTATATAGAAGCTGCGGGCCCGCAAACACGGCGGGTGCGGCATAAAACAGCGCTGTCAGTTCTTAGCCTTAATCGGGATTATTTATTCAGCCACTGTCAAAACAAAATTCATAAAGATACTAAAGACGCTTTTGTTAAGCAAAAATATTGATCACAATCCCATGCTGTGTTTCAAAAGTCCCAAAACGTACTATGTCAGACTTGGGGTTTGAGCCCAAAACTCAGGAGTTTGGGCCGGTCCCGATGGAATACATGACAGCTCCTGAAAATGACTTTCACTTTGACTTTCAAGATGAGGTTGACCAGCTCAGTCGGGCTGGAAAGTGTTTTTTAAGTTCATTTGGAATGCATTGCTGTGCTCGTCAACCTCATATTTGGACCGCACGGCGTGAGGTCTTAATGACGATAAAAAAATCTTCTGTATTAGTACCTTTTTTAGTCTAGCTCGTCAGTCGCTTTGGCAAAAATAAACATCAAATACTGCTTGAATTGCATAATAATGAAATAATAATATGGCAAGCGAATTCTTCCTACATATTGGTTGAAAAGCTAAAAGGCCTGAAGTATAACGGAGAAGAACAAAACCCTCTCCTAGACTTAGTAGAGGCCAATGCTCTAGAGGACCCTCGTCGGGGGTCGAGTGCATCGGCAAACTGACCTATCTTTGGATTAATATACATTTTTTGTCACTATCTCCGATGTTCTAATGACTTATAGAAACCTGCTACGTTCCTTTTTTTTAAACGGGAAGTTATGATTTGCGTGCCAGTTTTTATTCAAAATTATTTTACTCGCAATTAACAATTTTGGTTGAAAGCCATTACTTTATTTTGTAACGCCCATAGGTATATATTTCATAACGTTAGTAAATGAAAATGAAAATTCATAATGAAACAGTTTTGCAATTTTCAGCATTATGTTCATGGTTTTAATTAGGTATAAGTAGTTCTGAATTTCAACTATTCGTTATAATAAAAAGCAGAGAAGTGAAGATTTCGACCAGTTTGGAATATCCAAATTTAGCACTATTCTCCTGTTATTAATGAACAAATTAAGGAAAATAAATAATTATTTTGCAACTATTAGTTTAAAAATAAACCTTGATAACTTGTATTAGCTTATAATTTGCAACAGTGAATGCCTCATGCCTCTGAAGTGTTCGATTTCGTTATAAAATGAAGCTTTGTGCTTGCTTGCATGTTCCTACTCGTATCTTCACTAGTTCGCAAGCTTCCACTTTAATACCTAATATCAACAGAGAATCGTGTTTATCCGGTATTATTTATCATGTTGTAAGCCTTTTCCTGACTTTGAGCACTTTTTAATTCGCTTGTGAATATTAAATTCTGCTCGTTAAGGCAAATTAACATGGCGCCGACGTCGCTCGAGTTTGATAGAGCGAATTAAAAAATCAATTTCAATATTCACAAAGATCGAGACGGGTGTTTGCGATAGCTGATAAATATTGATGGGAATGATTAACATGGCTTTATTAAAATTTTGTTTATGAGTTTTTTTCGTAAATATTTTTTCTACTTTAATACATAACATAACATAACATACCATCACGACTATAACTATAATGCCATCAATATAGTTACAGTCACCCTTCGCTGTTGGTAGTTCGTAAGTTTTTTTTTGTTATGTTCTTAGGGCGGGGCGTGAAGAAGCATTTCTGCAAGATAAGGTTGACCAACTGGTTCCTTTGCATTACTGTGCTCGTCAACCTCACATCTGGTTTTCACGGCTGCTACCCATAAGGTGGAGTGAGGTCTTGATGGCCAGTCAAATCAAATTAGTTAAAAGATAACTAACTTGAATAGAAATGTTCAAAAATACTTTCTTAAAAAGTGTCAGGGACTCTTAACGACATACTCGTATGATAAGAGTCCCTGACAGTCATACCATGGTATTTTTTGAATTTCAATTTCAGTTCAATTTCTTTATTTGCATACTAAATGTTTTAATTTTCAACAAACTGAACTTTAGTTAAAAGATAACTAACTTGAATAGAAATGTTCAAAGCGCTGCGAATATTTTTGCAAAATTTTTTTTATGAGGCGGCCTTCAGAAAAAGTATCATTTTGGAACTATATTACCTTTATCACTTTGTGTTGTATATATCGTTTTGAAGGTTATTAAATGGGCTTTATCTTACAATAACTTTTATTATGAATCATGCATTACTTACATGAGAAATAATGACAGACATTTTCCAAAATATATTTAAAACTCGACACTGTCACATGTTTTTACTCGAATAATCACATTTCTTTTAAAATTATTACTGAACCGCACTGTAACTGTATCGTTGACATATTAACGAGTCGATTTCATAACATAGTCTACTGTGAAACACAATAACTAAGCAACAAAACATTTGTTTATGCTGACATAAGCTGAGAACGAAATGGCGGCAATTACAGCTCGGCCCGAACTGATGAATCGGTACCATTGAAAACAAAAGCAAAGCACATCTATGACACAGAGAAAGAACCAAGGGAACGAGTCATAGACAAAATTCACTTCGAAACTAAACGAATGAAAAAAAAATGGTTAGCGTAATGTGATCTACCGTTAGAACACTCATCGCACGTGCAACGACAACTTTTGTTCTAGTGGTAGATCACTTTGCGCGCCACGGGTTAAAAAGTAATAAAAAATAAATAAATAAAAATCAACCAAAACTCTTTGTAAAAACAAAATCTTAATAAATGAATTGTTCGTTATAATTTGTTGATTTAAGAGGTTCTTCTTAAACAATCCCAAAGATTTCGATTGTCTATTCGTTTAATTTATTTATCTTTTAACAACTTTCGAAGCGATTTAATTGCGCCACTCCAAACCCCGCTATAAGAATCTCATCTAATTGATGAGTAAAAAGCCCAATCTTTGTTGTAAGATGTCCATGATTTTAGAAGGACGCCAGCGCCATGTTTTTTATTCTTGACATTATTATTTTTCTTTTTTAAATAGGTACGAGTGGTGAATGATGTAATAAAACATCTGAGTAAAACAATTAATACATAAATAATTTATCGTCTCATCATTTCTTAAAGTTTTGTTTATAGCAGTTTTACTGGAGTTTATGGTCAGTAAAATATGATTACCAAAAAATTCAGGTACCGCCGGAAATAACATTTTGAGATAAGACAAAATAATTAATGGATGGGACAAATGAATTCTACTTAAGGTAAAAACCCCTGTAAAATAAACCATTAGGAGTTAAGGTTAAAGCTTCTAATACAGAGGCAAATGGCAACATTTGAAAGTGAGAAAGGAAAATAAGCATTTACAAATAACTTAAAGAATGAAAAATGTTTGTTTCGACAAAAAGATAGATTATATTTTACATTGCTTCTGACACTGTATGTTTCTGAAGTTATTAAATACATAAAAATATATATTTAAGTGCTCAGGTCCATTTTCCCTATAACGGAGGTATAACTAAGATTCGAGCTAATTACGCCGGTAGTCGGCTCCTAAAACAGAGGGTCAGAATCAGAACGTTAACTGTACTGGGGTTCCTTACATTAACATTATACTACTGGTTTGTTTTATGTTTAGGCTCTGAACTATTTTTCCTATTAGATCGGGAACTACGGTAATGAAACCTGGGCACTAAATATCACAGATATAAATGTCACATTTATAGGATTTTTAATTTTATTTTACCCCTAGTGATTTGGCAACTCCAATAGCAGAGTTGTGTCATGTTTTTTTTAATCCCCGTGGGTTCCATAATTAAAATAGTCCCGTCAAACACTAACCGTTGGCTTTGCAGTATTTATTTTCACAGTCTCTCTCTACTTACATTTACTTCTACTTTGTACGTTTTTGGTTTCAGAATTATCAAAAGAACGATCGAAGAATAAAAATAGAAGTTTATTTTCTTATTTTCATTAAGCCTACGTAACAATTTTTTCTGAACCCTAAAATAATTACTGTATACATTTTAGGTCCGTAATAGGTTTCATGAAGTTCCTTTTATGGAGGTATGTACTCGCAATCACAGTTTTCACTTTTAAAAAGGATTTCTAGAGGATAAAACATACCACAGAAAAAGGTTTTAAGTTGGTTTATTGAACATAATTTCAACTAAACTCTTAAACAATTGTTTATCTTATTATATTGAAAGTTATAAGCAAATACTTCTGACGCTCTATTTTCCCTAATATGGATGATACCAACGTATTAGGATTGACCTTTAACATTCATTTCCTATTACTGCTTTATTTTGTTTTTCTTGGGTATAATATATTCTATTTAAAATATGGAAAAGCACTAAATATATGGTAATAACAACAATAAAACTATCATATAAATAACATACTGATGAAATTGAACAGTATATTCCTATGAAAAACTCAATTATATTAATATGAGTGTACTTACCTGAGTCGCACCGCGTTTATGTAGGAACGTCTTTTCACATCGCCGCCGTGGCAGAGACTGACTTATTCTGAAGAGTACGTCTACGTTATATTCACAAATGTCAGATATGTAATAAAGCAAAAGACTTTGAACTAGTAAATACCATTTTCGTGTACCTAAACTAATTTCAATGAGAATAAATCATGTAAATTAAAATACCACCGTAATAAGAGTCGATTTTGGTTACCGCCGTAATAGGAGGATTTACCTTAGCTATTGTTGAGAGAACATTAAATATAGTGTACATGTGTGTAAATACACTGCATTGTGGAATGTATGTGGCCACCAAAAAGTTACAATAGGTATGTTCAAGCGGCAGCTTTTCAACAAACATTATCAAATAATTTGGTAGGAATATTTGCAACAACAACGGACAAGCAATAACAAAAACAAAAACCAACTTCAAAAAAAAATCCATAACAGATTAATTTGCACTAAAAAGTAAGAAATGATTGCGTATATCTTCTAAAACTTATCGATACTATAATTTAGGTACAATTGTTGTTGGAGTCTGTGTCAGCCAAGGAAACACTACAATATACCTAGCAATATACCTGTTTTTACGGTGTCCAGAAGTTACATGAACCCTGCCAGGGTGTAGCAATATTTGAGATTAATAATACAGTAAAACCACATTAAAATCATAAACCAAAAGAAGAAAAAAAACATATTTAGAAAAAAGTACAATATAAAATTAACAAATATATTTTTTTTTTATCAAAATTAAAAAAGGGCATAACTTATACTTAATCAAAATAAATAAAATAATAGTAATACAATTTACCATACACATATATATATTTTTTTAAATTTACGAGAAAAATAATAACCGAAATTATACATTGTTAGTTGCAAACATCTGTAAAAAGCTCCTTTTACAAAAACTTATTTTTTACATCTCACGTTTAAGTATGTATGTAGGTAGTTACAAACCTACATTGGCTGAAAACGACTCCAATAATAATAATAATTGTATCTAAATTATATATAGTATCGATAAGTTTTAGAAGAATACGCAATTGTTTTTAACTTTTTAGTGCATATTAATCTGATTTAGAATATTTTTTTCTGAAGCGGTTTTTTTTTATTTTTTTTGGTTTAGTTCTTGATTTCTAGTGAATCAGTTCTTGTTCATTTTATATATCGTAAAAGCATCGTTCATTTGCTCCTAAAAATTAAAGATTTTGTTATAAATACCATAATCAGAACCTAACGAAACTCTCATCAAACTAACCTTAAAGTATATCCTTTCCATTAAAAAAATTGGTTGACGAATAATCATTGAAATTGGTTGACGTGATTTTGAGTTATTCGTCCATTTGTCGCGCATATAGTTTATCTAGATTTAAGATTTATAAGGTTTTCTCATGACTGTCACTATCAGAACTGGATCAAATTCGACCACACGGAAAGCACTAGCTTTCAATTAAAATCCGCAGTTGCGAGATGTATTAATAGTGAAGCATATGCTTAGTGCATGTAGACTTTTAAAATATACAGAATTTTTGCTACGTGTGGCCACCCCATAATAACCTTGCAAAAGAAGCAAAATCGCATTGCAAGCAATTTCCCAGAAAGCTTTAATAAAGATGGATTATGAGTTGAGTGACAGAGGATTTGCCTGAAATTGTGAAACAGTCTTTGTCTACATTTGGATACCTGCTTTGAAATATTTACAATGTTTAGTGTACTGTAGCGGTATTTATTAGCCATATACAAACAAGATTTATCTTTAAATGCAAGGAAAAAGCTGCTTTGAACATCGGTCAAAAATAGATAATCCACAAAAATTATGTTAATAACTTGAAACAGCGATCAAAATGAGTAAATTCACGTGCATGCGCACACCACACTTTTAGATAATGGTCTACTTAGTCAACTGCTTATATTGTCCATCAATAAATAAAATCTTATTTAGGTGTCTATCGATGAGAATGTTAAGTAATTATTCTTCTTTTGCCGTCCTTTTCAGCATATGATGGTCGTGCCTAACTAGTGCTTCTTTGGCTTAGTCATCAGACCAGCGATGGTGTGCTCTACCCTCCTGCCTAGCATGACGAGTTTCTCTAGATTACTGGGGCCACTTCTAGCCACGTGATGAAAATATTTGAGCATTCTCTGGGAGCACAAGGTCGATAGGTCGAGAGTCGACTTATTGGTCCTTTTTGCAGTCTTTGGGATCCATAAAATGCGTCGCCAATACCACGAACGGTAAGTAAATAGCATTCCTAAAACTTTCTTGACATCTTAAAAGAGTTTCTGAGAAATCATATTAAGCGATTTGAGCGTTCAGTATAAAACTAGGTTACCTTCCTGGCAGTACTATTTCCAATCCATCCCTGCAGCTGACAGCGAGGCCTATTGTCGCGCAACAGTCAGGGATTGTTCGCTCGTCGATCGACGCGCCGCAGTGTTTACCCGAAAACACATCTGGCTATCTGTGAACCTATTATATTAATGTACAATCTATTCTATCTATTGATTAGTGTAGATTAAATTTAAATTTAAATTTCAGCTGAGGCAAAGGTTTTGAAATCGCGCTTCGGTATATTCTGGTCGGTACATTTTACGCTTCTAGGCATTTCATTCCATTTGTATAGTTAGTAAACGAAATCAAAATAATTAAAGGATTGTAAGTGCAAAATAAAAAAAAAGACTCTCGGGATCCTTTACCCACGTGTTATTCGAAACATAAACATTCACTACTGGCCACACCGCCAGATGTTTTTCCAGAATTGGTTTTATTTGTGTCGTACACGTACGTGTAAATGTATTTATTTGAATAGATTAAATTACCTAGTATAATTATATTTTTGGTACCGACACAAAAATAAAGTACAATGCAACCAAGTGGAAAAAAAACAACTTCAAATGTTAACAATATCCGGCCATGAGTTAAATGCAGAGCTAATTATAGCATGAGAGTTTTTTAAATAAAGAAATAAAACTAACCAACCAAATTGATCTACGCTCAAAAGACGTGACAAGAAAGCACTGGTATTTTGCACGGTTTCAATGTCTTCCTTTATTTCATTCATTATAAGTCTAATTGCTAAAAAACAGATGTCAGCGATTGCAGAGGTCGGTGTACATTAGATATCTGGTTAGAGCAGATGTTATCATCGAACCCTAAGCTGTTGTGGTCTTTTGTTAAGCAGAAAAGAAATGGTAAAAGTTTCCTGCTAATGAGACTCTCGGTGATAAATCCGTGTCGAGCGGTGACGACATGTGTAACCTTTTTGCATCTCACTTTTCGTCAGTGTACAGGAATGATGACCTTCAACACAATTGTGACTTGGCGGTGGATCAGTCCAGCAATTACCTTGCTTCTGCTTACCTTGCTTCTTTGTGGACTAGAAAGCAGGTTTTCAGGTTGTTAAAAAAACTTGATGTAAACAAAGGAGCAGGCGCGGATGGCATACCTTCAATTTTCGCTGTTAGATGTGCAGAGGCTCTCTCTTATCCCCTCACTCGCATCTACAATAAATCGCTAAGTACTGGCATTTTTCCGTCTATCTGGAAAAAGTCGCTCGTTCTGTCGTTATTTAAGAATGGTAACAAAGCGAAAATTGAAAACTACAGGCCGATTACCATTCTATCTTTGCAAAGGTTTTTGAGTTGTTAATTTGTCCACTCTTTTCATGCCAGTTTAGACAGTATGTGTCGACGCAACAACACGGATTTATAAAAGCCAGATTAATAACGACGAAGGTTTTTTCCGTCATCGAAGATGATCGCAGATCTGTAGATGTCATATACACCAAATTTAGCAAGGCATTCGATAGGGTCAATCATAAGATTTTGCTTAAAAAGTTGTCATCTATCAGAAATACTGATAATTTGTTGGGTTGGTGTGGGTCCTACCTTAAGAATCGAAAATCCATGGTTGTCATGAATGGGTACACCTCTAATCCTTTTGACGTTATTTCTGGAGTGCCTCAGGGCTCTAACATTGGTCCCATATTGTTTAACATTTTAATCAATGATATTTACTTGTGCTTTGGAAACTCTTAAAGTTACTTATTTGTTGACGACGTCAAAGTTTTCTGACACTACACAAACAATTGATAAACCAGATGATGTAGTCTTTCTTCAAGAGGATCTGAATAATTTGGTTAGGTTGTGCGATGTTAATGGAATGACACTTAACACGGACAAATGTTTTACGATCAAGTTCTCTCGTAGCAGGAAATTATTCCAAGAGGATTATTTCATAAACCACGCTTAACTCACAGAACTAAATAATGTCCGCAATTTAGTGGTGGTACTGGATTCCAAGTTGCGATTCAATGATCATATCGATAGCATTGTTAGCAAAGGTTTTTGATCGCTCGGTTTTGTATTGCGTAATTGCAGGGAGTTCAAAAAACCAAAAACAAAAATTGTTTTGTACAATGCTCTTGTTCGTAGCCGTTTGAAGCATTTGAATAACTGTGGTGTACCATGGAAACCACATTACGACATTTATATAAAAAAGCTAGAGCGTTTCCTGAAGCGATTCCTTTGGCACTTGTCATATAGCCTCAATCTAGCTAAGAAACTACCTCGATACGAAGACAGACAGCCATTTCAAATTAAACTCGCTTCAGGATCGCAGACGATTGTTGGACCATAGCTTTTTAGCAAATTAGTGAATGGGCTTTTGGATTGCCCTGACCTTCTGAGTAAATTTTATTTATTTATTTAATATTTCACACCTTATAATAACAAAAAACTACTTTTGTGTGTGCCTCAGCGCAGTTTTTGATTATTTGTTTCATATTTTTACTTTTGTTTGGTTTTGTTTTTAATTTTATTCCTCATGTAATGTTGACACTCAAGCATGCCGTCGTCACCTATAATTGAGTTTGCATTTACGCATGAAACATTAGTATGTAAGTCTTTTTTTATGAGAAATAAAGTTCTTCTAAACCTAGTCTTTTACCTTGTTATAATGTAACCTTGTTGGTGATCTAATAAATAAATATATGTCATTAGAAATAAGAAGCAGTGGTGCTAAAATGAATGACAATTTCCATTTGACGTTGCCATGACGATGACATACTTGAGTATAACCTGGTAAAATTGAAAACCCCTTCCGCCACAACGTATGAAGAGATTATGTAACATTTAAGATTCAGTAGAATCAGTGACAGTAAAAATGTGTTCGGATAAAAACCCCTGCTTCTTTTAGGTTTTTACATCGCTAATATAGTTGATGCAAGACAAAAAAAAATTTAAGCGAAAGCCTGATAAATTCTGTACTTACTGCACTTTAAATGAGAACAATTATGTGTGGCAGCTGCTATATACCAGTAAGTAGATTTTAAAAAAATCGGCATACATCTTAAAAGTATTAATGTTTATTGTACTTTTACCACAAACTGTATCCTAAAAAGAACCTTCTTTTCTTCTGTCTAATGCTTTAATGAATGGAGTATAACTTAGTGAAATATTCAATTCACGCTCAACGTGCGATCACGTTGACAGTCGAACAATTCGCGTCACCCGGCAACAAAGGCGCGACTGTCACTCGCAGAGCAGCGCACTCGGGGATTGAGACCTGCACTCAAAACTAGGCAGCTGTATTGGATGCTGATACTGTAAAACTCAGTGTACTGTAAAAAACGCATATAATAACGTGTGCGATCTAAATATCTTTAATGCATTTTGTGAAATAAAAGAATACCTACGTCTAAGATTTCTGTATACGACTTTGAAATGCATGTAATTTTTTAACTCCTAGAGTTACGCTTCTACGAGTTTGGACAAACAGAATGGGCTACGTGCATCAAAAACTAGGCAGCCGCCAAGGAGGATGTCAAAGTCAACGGTATTAAAAGCATTGCTGAAATATTACAACTTGAACTATTTACAACTTAGAGTTTAGGCAACAGCACATGCTGTTCCTGGGATGATGGTAGTGATCGGATCAGGCCTAGTTGTCCCGTGAACAACTAGACCTGACCTGACAGCTTGGTCATCTTCGATTGCACTCGGGGTCAATTTGGAACGGGCTCGAGTGATTACACTCCTCAGAGTGAAATTCTACTTGATTTGGAACGCAGCCTTAGTACTAAACTCAGAGTCCGTAACGCGAACTACAATCAACTGTTCATAATGATACCAGTCTCTGTTATTTTCATTTAGCAGCGTCAGTAAAAGATTAGTAGTTTTTGAATCTTCTAAGAAATACTTTGAAATGCGACAAAGCGAAACCAGTGGAGTCGGTTTACATACGCCACTTTTGCTATCAAACTATTCGTTTTCAATTCAAACCAATGAATTTGGTTTATTTTGAATACGTTATCGTATTGAATTCAAACCAACAGAGTTGGTTTATAGTGTATACGAAGTTACTGAACAAAACAAAACAAAACAAAAAATATCTTTATTTAAATAGACCTGTAACAAGTACTTTTAAATCGTCATTACAAGAAAAAAAAAATTCTTAGTAATATACTTAAATACTGTAATAACACTGTAAACAAACATAATGTATTCAAAAACTACCAATAAATAGCGTAAAAAATGAAACCAAGGCTTACCGAAAAAATCCTTCTTAAGTCAGCTTTTTCCGTGTCTTGTCTTTGTTTCCGTAACCCTAAAAGGAAACAAATTGTCTTCTCTTAAATTAAAAGTTCCAAATGGTCTCTCAATAGCCCAACAATTTGTCGAACAAAAGGCCTCTAAAGTTTGCCTATTAGCAAATTCTTCAACAAAGCCGCGAAGCAAAATAAATAATGTTGAGAAGCCAATAAAGCAAATTCTGCAATCAATTTACTTTTAAAAGTTTTGTGCGTTATTACGATTTATTCCTGTAGGGGAACATTTTTAGGGGTATTTCCACAAGCGTAAGTGGAAACAGATGTAATGCTAATGTACGTACTTCGCAAGTTCAGGACATCTCTTTATAGGTGCTTTATTCAGTCCACGTCTAACCCCTAGGGCACCAGTACACCTTCCATGAGCTTACAATGATGACAGACACCATCGTCTGTGGTGATGTTTTGGCCTAGATTTTAGGCCAAGCGGTAGCGTTCTAAAAGGAATAAATATTTTCAACCTCTGCCGTAACTTGCGACAAAATAATCACAATAAAGAAAACGCCACAATAAAACCCAGTAGCAAACTAAAAGAGCGAACATATCTTAACCCATTCTTTGTCATTGGGGTGGAAATAGCCCCTGCACGATCTATCTTCTGCAGGTGATATGAAGACGCGGCGGGCGGGGACGTGTGAATCAATTCTCGCTACAAGATATACGGGGTCATTCGTACCCCGTAGATAGATGAGCCTTAAGATTCTGTATTAAGAAATGGAATAGAAGCTTGATATTTCTATTGTATTAGAAGAATAAATGCTTTTGTCCGAACTGACAAAACCATTAAATCACACAATGAATTAAAACACTATTTTGAGATAAGGTAATATAAAATGATTATTAGACATTTTATTGCACAAATAGATTATTAATTGATATTACAGACATACACATACATAAATCTGAATAAATAACGCAAGGAGCTCCGTTTAAATTAAACCTAAGCTTGCCACTTTTTTGTTATTTCGTTCGATCACAAGCAAAAAAAAACACTTTAGACATATTAGTGTTTTTTGAGAGGTAGTTATATTAAAAAAGTATGAGAAAGCTTGCAATATTTATTGTTTTAGTCTAAGTTCATAAACTCAGAAATACATAATATAATTCGCTATTTAGCTACTATGTGCATTTATTTCTCATTGAAAAGTAGACGTAACGTGCCATCCATTGATCTGGCATTCTACTAACTTGGAATAAATCGAAGCCTGAAATATACTAGATACAATTAAGAATAACCAGTTCAAAGCGTAGTATTAAAAGATAGCTTTTTATCACATCGTCATCGATATCCAGAGTCAGCAATCGTTTGCAACTGACCACTTAACCTGGTCTACGTTTCCTGAGACGTGATATTCAAGAGCACGCTTACAAAATACAAGAAAAGCTAATTATAATGACCAATACATTGAATTTTTTTTCAAACCCTTTGTTGTGAAACTTCAATTATACACTAAAGGGTTCAATGGTTTCAAATATACAATAATTACCGATGTCCTCTGGAATCTCAACGTGGCTTCAAACTTTATTCATTCTCCAGAGTTATACGGAATGTTCTCAAAATGTTTCAATTACTAACTATTTAATGATAAGCAGCACCACGGCATTGTCTAAGCTAATAAAAGGAATTTACAGCCAAACTCTGGCCATTGTATAACGAATTTATATGGGCGTTTTGATGAAAAGTCTTCAGGGGTGATGATAGGTTTAGTAGTAAGGTAAATTTTTGTTCTATTGCAAAACTTCAAATGCATGAATTTAATACAGTATTTAAAATGATTGAAACTATATTATATCAATATACTAGTATAGGTAACAGTACGTAAAGCGTAACTATTTTCTACAATACAATCGATGTTGCATATTAAATCATACTTTCAAAACAATCAATTAAACTCCAGGCAAACAAAAGTATTATGAAGTTACATAATAACCTATTTTTTGGCATAACTAAGTTTATGTAATCTAGTTCCCAAATTGTTTGCTGAAATATGGATAAAACCTTCATCTGCTTAGATTTTAGTTGTCCTATAGAGTTAGGGTTAGGGTTTATTAATGGTTTTTAAACATTACAGTAGTTTAAGTAATCATAACAAATGATCCTGCAGCTTCTAGTATTAGGATTATTTCACGCTAGGTAACGTTTTTGTAACGGCTATTGTTTAAGGGAGCTTTCATATAAGCAACAATGTCTAATATTGCTACTAAGAGGTGTTTAAAAACATTCCGTTAGCGAATTACGAATTATTTTCAGTGTGTAATATCTTAAGTTGTAGAAACAAAAATTGAAGTTTGAAAATGTGCTATCTTATAGTAGACAATCTAAATAAGAACAAAAATAATTAATTATTCTCAAACTGTGTTATAAAAAGGTTGTTATTATAAAGTTGAAATTTCCAACAGTTTGCCCATTTCGGACGTACAATATAAAAAGTCGAGCAAGATTCATTATAATTTACACATTTTCATAATAAAATTGACAATTTACACATAAGATAAGATAATATAAGATAAGATAATCATTTATTGTGATAACTGTGTACATTGGTTGTTATAAGCATAATGGCATCAACAGTTGGCCCATTTACAACACGACGTACAATATTTGAACAATACAAAGAATTACTTACTCGTACAACTAAAGAACTCATCTAAATTTTTTTTTTTATACTACGTTGGTGACAATCAAGCACGCGGGCCGCCTGATGGTAAGCGGTTATCGCGGCCTATGGACGCGTGCAACACCAGGGGTATCACTCGCGCGTTGTCGACCCTGTAAAAACCTTTTCAAACCCCTCTTGAAGAACTCCATGCTATAACTCATCGGGAAAACATTTATACATTAACCAGTCTTCAAGCTTCCTCTTAAACTGTGGATGTTCGAGTGACTTAATTAAAATACAAGTTATTAATAATAATAAAAAAAAATTGTAATGTAATCATAAAATAGATACAAAACGGCTAACAGCTTGGACTATGTGTGCAAAAGAAAGGCAATATTCATTAACTTTATAATATTTCTCTTAATATTAATGCGTAGCAGACTCGTTCATCATCATCATCAGCCTTTGGAAGTCCACTGCTGGACATAGGCCTCATCCAACGTCTTCCTGCAACCTACTGGGAAGGAGGCCTGCTCACGCTGTGTCTCTCTGTTACGGTTAAAGATCTTTATTTCTTATAAGAATTACAAATTCACTATCTGAGAAAACAATTCATTCATATATCATTATTATTATAATCGCTTCAGATGGGCGCACAACAAAATGAAAACATTAATGTCGGTAGCATGCAAAAATCTGACGAGCGGCCGATAGTCCGGTACACAGACAGTTGCCAGATACATGGATGTGCGAAGTTTGTAGGTCGCGTATGATGCGGCATTGATGAGCGTAGTTATGTGGCAAAGTTTTTTCATTTCATTGTACTTTATTTTAATTTATTAAATCTTGAAATTTGTATTTTATTACGTACCTAAATAATTTTTTTTTTTTTTTATCATTTTATTGATTTAATTTGTTTGTGTTACATTATTTTTATGTATTCATATTGTATTTTATTATTATATTTATATATATTTACACTTAGTGTATTTTTATGTATTCAATAAAATATACTGTTTGAGACGTTTTTTAAAACTATTCATGGTTTTGGCTTTCTTAATGCAATTTGGCAACGCGTTGTACAATTTTAACTCCCTCAAATTCTATTGTTTTTTTCCGTAGTTTGTTCTACATTTGTAAGTTACTAGGTGGTTGGAATTCCTTAATTGCATTTTTTGAAAGGTTCTTTTCTTAATAAAATTTAAATTTATATTTATATCCTTGTTTAAAATTTTATGTATAAGTAAGCAAGTGAAATACTTGTAAGATTTTTTTACATTCATGATTTTAGTTGTTCTATAAATTATTTTAGTATTTGTTCGAAAATCAAAGTTGAATAATATTTTTATACATTTATTTTGAGCTGTGTGAATTAATTAAATGTTTTTTTTCGCAGCTGAACCCCAGATCTCGATTAGGTATTCTAATTGTGGTTTAACCAACGAGTTGTATCAGTTCTGCGAGCGATGTGGCTTGCCCATTGCCGCGTCAGCTTGGCTATGCCATGGGCGGTAATGTTCAATCTTTTGCGGAGCCTATCGCGCAAAGGAAAACCAAGCACAGCTCTGTCCATATTGCGCTGAATAGCCATATCCACTAATCTTTGCTTGTCACATTTCTCCGCCTATTCATCAGAATCATTTAATATTAATATATTTATGTGACGAACATTTGTGTTTGTTGTGTGTCTGGGTGTTATTATGTATTTAAGTATATATTTGGAAATATAAAAGTATGTTTATCAGTCTCCGACACCCATAGTACGAGCTCTGCTTAGTTTGGGGTCAGATGATCTTGGTGTAAATTTGTCCAAGATATTTATTATTATTATTCTCTTTGTTTAATATAATTCTTAGGTATACAATTTGTATAGTATTCTTACAAAAACAGAGATTTATAACGATAAAAACAGCTCATTAATTATAAGTATCAAAACTAAATAATTCCAATTATAAAACTTAAGCTTAAAGTTATAAAAACAATAATTTATGAAAATACTATAAAAATCTTAACCTTGGGGGCCGCCGGCAGCGGGGCAGGTGAGGCCTAGACTGATTAGGGCTGCAGAGAGAGGAACTTCCTGACAATACGTGCCGTGTTCAAGAGTACCGCCTTCTGTATCTGACCCTTGATCCAGCCGCTAAGCGAGAGCCTCTCGAAGTGTTGGTCGAGGCTCTTCGCTATTAAGCCGTTGACCGAAACGACTATCCGAACAATGATCGTCGAATCTACATCCCACATGGCGGTCACCTCGTGAGCTAAGTCAAGGTACTTGCTGAGCTTGTCCTTCTCGGCCTTCACGAGGTTATCGTCATGCGGGATGGTGATGTCGACGAGCACTGCCCGGCGTTGGGATCGATCTACCAGCACGATATCAGGCTTATTGGCTACAATAGTCCTGTCCGTGATGATAGAGCGTTCCAAATACGTGCGTACTTATAGTACAGCACCTCCGACTCGACAAGGCTATATCGAAGAGCAAGTTGCTGGTGGATGATCCTGGCTACTAGGTTATACCTGTGCAAGTACTCACTGTTATCAAGGTGAGAACAACCGGAAATAACATGGCGAATAGATTCGCCAGAACGGCGGCATGCCCGACAAATGTCGACCGTACCGTCCTTTATAATGTATTTCCGGTAGTTATTCACCTTGATAACTTTGTCGGCAATTGCACAGACGAAATCCACGGTTTCTCCGAACAGGTCCCCAAAGCGTAGCCAGTTCACCGACGCTGAGAGATCCCCATCAGGCCCTGTTAAGGCCCGATAAAACCTTGCAGCTCCTTCTTCCTCCATATTTCCTTGCGGTGGTTGGCGGTGAGCACCGGTGGTTGTGGCCAGTTCTTATTTGCCAAGGAGAGCGGCGTTAGGCCCTTATCGACTGCCACAACATCGAGGTGTATCTCGATGCTGAGGAAATACCTCCTAAAACTGCACACCTCGCTGTTATAAAGGTTCTTGGCATTTCAAAAGCCACGGCCCACCTTCCGCGGGATGTACAGTCTCATAACAGACGAGCGTGGGTATGCGATATGTTGTGAGCAATTTTTGAACCCGTACATCCAGGGCGTCCAGCTCGGTTTGAGTCCATCTTAGTATGTCAAAGGATAATATTATTGATATATATCTTTATATCAATAAAGGCATAACCCAACCGTTGAAGGCGCGCACCTTATTGCCACCAGACAAAGAACTCTTGAGTACCTTTGTAAGGCGACTAAAGAAGCGCTCCTTCACCGAATGTTTGACGTCTTCTACTGATATACCCAATGACTCTGACATACCAAGATATTTGTAGGTTTCGGCTTCAGAGAGGGATCGGTGAATCTACAACCCTCCCTTCTTGTTCATGCATGACCGCACACTTATCCACACTGAACTCCATGTTGATGGCATTGCTCAAAATCTCCGTGATTTTTAACAATTATAATATAAATAAAGTATCTTTAACCATAACAATTTCATCAAGGCCTGGGGTTTTGGTGCAAACAGCTTCAGGTCATCCATGTTCAACAAATGTGAGATGAGCTCACCCCCTCGGCGAAGCCGATAGGCTAGCTGTTCGGTGTAATGACTACCGAACACGTGACATCAAGAGTAGCGCTCATATTGAACCCTTTAGTAAGGTACTAAGAGGATTTAGAGCTAAACAAAACCACAACGGACTCAAACTATCGCCCTGGAAAATACTCCGCTCTATCTTTATCAAGTTTTCTGTTGTAAAAAGAGGTTGACGTAATTAAAGTTAGAAATTGTTTGTATTTTCCCGCTACTAATCACATTTGGTATCCAAACTGGCAAAAATAAAATAGAACTTATCAGTACGTTCAGTGATTTTAAAATAACTTCTCGAAGAACAAATTACGCCTCGACAACTTTTCATCTTAGAAACTCGTTTTAGTCAGTAAACACTTTCAGCTATTCAAAACGGAAACTAAAATTGCCGTTTTCAATTCCCCAGCACCTCGTGAATTTAAGTCTCTTAGATTCTTATTTAAAGCAAACTTGTTTACTTCTTTCCAGTCTTTGAAATCGCATTGTGGAAAGTTATTAAAACGCCATTTTTAGTAATGACTAGGTGTAGTTTTTAAATTGTCAATCTTTTTTATTTCCAACCCAAACAGCAAATATTTAATTTGGCAAAGTTTAGCTTACTAAGCTTGAACATACATGAACAGATACATTTGTGAAGTAGCCTAAAGCACTCGCACACTCATATCAACTCATACTGTTATCAGAACTTTTGATTATGTACTTAAAATTGTATTATTTAATTTGGTGTGGTGAAACACAATAAAGGATACCGGAGAAAGTACGAGTACATAGCCTACAATCCAGCTTCAAAAAAATAACACCTATAAACTTTCTCCCTAGATTATAGGACGGCAGGAATTTTGAACAAACAAAATGTTACAGTCTGAACTACAATGTCCAGGTAACGAATTAAACGTACACATATTATGAACTTGTGAGGTAGTTAGTTAGTTTAACATGCTCTGTACATCTACCACGATTTGCCACTTTAAATTTACAATGTCGTTCGCGTAAAAAAATGTATTGCGATTTGACATTGTCCAGTCATGGCATGTGTCATCCCAATACATTTTTTTTTACATGAACGATAACGTAAATTTAAATTGGCAACTCGTGGTAGACGTACTGCTGTCATTTGTCTGTACGTATCAATGTGTCTACCGAAAGTTTCCGTCACGGAAACTGCGATGGTCGTCTTCAAAATTATGATTGATGTTTTTTAATATTTATTTTTATTTTAATATTTTTTAACAGAACGAAGTCTGTCGGAGCAGCTTGTTGGTAATTATTTAAATGCCCTATTGATTAATGACAACTTTTACTTATGTTTTTCTTGATGAAATGAGCCTGTTTCAAATTTAGAACCAAAATGCCCGTACAATTTAGTCTCGATTTGGCTATAAGACGCGTTAATGACCCAGAACACAGTCTTTTTACGGTCCATTTACTAGCAATACTTAACATTTATGGTAACCAGGTTAGCATAATTTGTTCCTGTCCAAAACAAATTACGTCAACGTCTACACCGACATCTTACTTTTAAGAAAACTCCGAAGGAAGTTGAAGTTTCTTCATTAAGAAGCAGCGTTCCAATTCTCATACTTTCAGACCTTTTTCGTCACTTAAATTGAGCCAAGGGTGAGGTGGCAAAGCTATCGGAATTTACCAGTAATATATCAATTAACTTTCTTTGCTGTAAACGGCAAACGACACACAAAGTAGGATACGTTCGTGAAATTGAGTAAAACCTTTGCCCAGCAGGAAGGCATGTGAAAGTAACACCAAATAAATCAATTAGATGTTCTAATCGAATCAGAAATGATTAAATCTGTAGAGTGATTCTGAACAAATCGGTTCTTGAACTATCTCAAGTGGCCGAAAACACTTCTTCTTTTATTTACATTTAAATACATTTATTTACCATTTTTCATTAAACTGCGTTGCTATTAGGACGCTACGGAAGAGTCGTGGCATGTTTAGTTGCTCAATTGGAATCTCACAGCGGATTCTTAGAGTCTGTGTTCATCTAACGGGACTTGGTGGGTCCTACGAATTCGGTTACACATAAATCCTGAGCAGCATTCCAGTATGGAGACCCTCATCTTTTGACCCTTGATCACGATTTTATTGGCTTTTCGTGGCTATTTAGAATTTCAAATATCCGCTACCGGACGCAATTACGAATTGTAGCTCTCACAAACAAATAGTGTACCATTTGGGTGCTAGTTGAGCAGGAGTAAACTTTTGATAGTTTCCCATTTTATGTTATTCCCTTTTTTTCTGCAAAAAATACTAGACCACGATCCGATACTATTAATTTTGCTTTATATATATAACATTGGCCGATTTTTCAATCCTCAGTTAATGAAATTTACCTGTAGAATGAAGGTTATTCGAAGGTTAACAAGATTTTTATCATTACAATGGTCAGACAGATTATTAGTTATCTGTTGAATAAAGCCGCTAACTGAGGAATAAAGTTATCTGCTTCTTGAGGGGCTGGATAAGATTCATTTATGCGTTTTCTTTGACATTTTGAGGTTATGTGGTGTGACATTTGATATTATTTTTATTTTGTATGGCGCTTATATTATTGTAATTCTCACGCACACACATTCTAATGGATATTTTCGACCAAATTGGCGACGCAAAGATTGAGGAGGAAAGTCAGATACTTTACTTGACGACACGATTGGCGTAGTGCGCAGTAGCACGGTTTCCCGCCTTGAATTCCGTTGTGTCCCGGGTTCGATCCCCGGTCAGGTCAATTCAGAAAACGATCTTTTCTAAATTGGCTTAGGTCTGGGTGTGCTCGGAGACGCCCCTGGCTTTATTCCTTGTCTGGTACCTCGTAACACAGGGATATTTATCCCTACTTCGAGACCACGACAAGAGGTGTGTTGTCTGGCGCATATTTATTTATTTAAATATACAAACGCTGTGGCCAATAGAAAAGATAGAGTTGTAAAAGAGCGATAGGTATAATTAGGCATTTTCTTTGACCAATTTGGATGTGTTATAAATAAATTTCGTTTATATTTGGATGATACCTGATGTTGACATACCTATTGATAGTAAATGTATCTTATTTGACGTCGTATTAATTTTGTAAAATTGTAATTGATTAATTTATTTTGTGTACTTTTGTGTAATTATTGTTATTATTAGATGAATCTTGTACTTCTAGCTCGTCTACAAGACGTAACGAACCTGACGTTGACATAGTGATGGTATATTAAATGTATCTTAATGGACTTCGTATTAATTTTGTTTGATTGATTGTAAAATTGTAATTGCTCGTAATTTATATTGTGTAATTTCGACATTTATTATTATTGTATTTCTAGCTTGTAGACGACTTGGATTTTGATCTGTAAGTGTGCAAGTTATTGAATAAATAAATAAATAAATAAATAAATTATTTTAGTACATGGAATGAAGAGGACATAAGGAGTGTTATTATAATCACAATCTTTTTACCTCAACTTTAGACAACAAAAAAGCTGAGGTTGTTTTTCTTATGCGTCAGTGTCTGTTAGCGACGCGAGTAAAACTGTTAATAATTTTATTTATAATAATAAATATGCTAAAGTTTCAGAATTGTAACTAGGCATAGTTATGTAATACAGGTAGCGCGGGAGGTGCGGGGAGCGGGCGCGGTACGGCGATCTTAGCGTCGCATAATTTCTAACGGTCAGTGTGCAACATACGAGCTCCACGCACGCCTCACGCTGCCTTGCTGTATAAAAGCTGTATAGATCTACCGCCAATATATTTTTGTCTAGATTTTTCGTCTTTTCATTTTTTGCTGCAAGACCTACAACAACCACAGTGTCAATATGTCAAACATCAACTTCTGTCTAGTTTCATTCTAACATTGCAATGATGATAAGTGCATCTCGCTTGTGCATAATCAGTGTGAAGTTAGCGATATGAGTATGCGATAGTAGTTTAGTACATAGACAACCGATAGATCGCTATTCTTTAGATAAAAGACGAATAAAAAATTTAAAATATCGAAAATTGTATACTTGTCTTTAGTTAGCTATCTAGGGACTAAACTAAGAATCGAAAAATCATCCCTAAAGCATAAAATGACAAAAAAATTATTTTTGAAATTTGGCTATCTAGAACATAACTTGTGATTTTTCTATACTAATAAAATATGAAGAGGAAAGATTCGATGGTTTGATTGTTTGTTTGTTCGTTTGTAACGAATGGCTCCGAAACTACTTGACCGATTTCAAAAATTCTTTCACCAATATAAAGCAACATTATCAGCGTGTGACAAAGGCTATATTTCTTTTTAATTCAGGCTATTATTTTGACGGGAGAAACGAGAAACAGTCTACACGAGCGGAGCTGCTGACAGAAAGGTAGTGATAATTAAATACACTGTAAAAACAATCATTTTCAAATAATACATCTAACTTGAGAACACTAAGATTTTGCGAGTTTAAAACCGTTAGCGATTTTACAATTTAGGAACGTAAACCATACAATAAGTTCATGTGTCTTAATTTATTAAGTACATTGTTTATTTACAATGCGTTGTTACATTACATTCTTTATATACATTATTTTCTTCACACATTTGCCTTTTTCGATAACTTTAGAAACATTGTTCTTATAACACAAAATAACCAATTATTAGACCTCTATTATGTGGGGTATCGAAGAAATAGGCAATCTACACCCATATCATGTTTACTTACCAAACATCCCTGGAGAAGAGGCCAGTGTTGCCAAAAGTACCGGTTTATGATAGAATAGATTAAAATATATACTATATGTAAAAAGAAAATACATTTTTACTCACAGATTTTTGTAATTCAATTCAGACATGACATGTTTTATGTTTTTTTATGTTTACCAGTCTCTGACACCCATAGTACAAGCTCTGCTAAGTGTCGAGATATTTAATCATTTTATTTATTTATAACGGGTCTTCTTAACGATTGGCGAAGTGCGCTATGGCACGGTTTCTCGCCTCGATTTCCGTAGTGTCCGGAGTTCGATTCCCGATCGAATCAATTCAGGAAACGATCTTTACCTACTCATGATATAGAGTACTTTACCCAAGAATGAGGCTATTTAAAAGGTATAAAATTGCATATTTTTAAAACCTTATAAACATCATATTTAAAACTCGGCAATTTTTTATACGGCTTTATATATTTTTTTTTTTAACTAATTAATAGTTATTTCCAAGTGACTAAAAAGTCTACCAATTTAATAATTACAAATGAGGTTGTTATAATATGTTAAATATAGCTGCTGTTGTGCGTCAACTAGTAATTAAAATATTTAAAATCATTATTTGCCGTAAATCATTTTAGCCAACAATAATAATAATAATAGATTTACATAATGGATAGTAAGCAGCTAAAACCTCTGCAATCCAAAAACATTGATTGTTTTGTGTCATCATCGTCATCACCCATGCGGTCTATACCAGTTGTGAACTCTCACTGGTGTGTGAGGTCCCAGGGTCCGCCTTTCTTATTTTCTTGGCCCACTTCGCGCGGTCTTGTGCATCCTCAGTGGTGAGTCTGTTGGCACGCATATCCTCGACAACGTCGAGCCAGCGCTTCTTGGGTCGACCTCTTCTACCAGTACCTGGCGGGGGTCGCATGGCCAGACATTTATTGCCCACGTAGTTTGCCGATCTCCGTGAGACATGACCATACCAACGAAGGCGGCACTTCTGCAGCTTGTCTGCGATGTCACGAACACGAAGGCTGCCGCGGATGTGGGTGTTCGGCACGAGATCTTTGTGCTCACACAACAAGTCTCAACTCCACACTCCACCGCAGCATATTCATTTGCTGCTGCTTGTGTCGCTCTAGTAACGGCCATATAAAAGGACAGGCCTAATGGTGGTTTTATAGACTTTGACGAATATGATATGCCCACTGCTGTAGTCTGTTTAAGAAAATGTAGCTTCTTCTTCTGAATATATCAAACAATACCCTATGTTATTATGTTATGTTGTTGGCCCGAACTAAAAGGTTCGGTGACTCGTTTCTTGGTCGTACCATCCAGACGTGGAACGCTCTTCCAGCACATGTGTTTCCTTCCTCGTATAGTCCCGGGTTCTTCAAGCGGGGCGTGAAAAGGCATTTCTGCAGGCCTTCAAGGTGAGGATGGCCAGCCCAGTGATTCGGTTGAATGACTGGGCTTGTCAACCTCATATCTGGACCTCACGACCGCTTTCCATCAGGTGGAGTGAGGTCATCTTGACGGGCAATATAAAAAAAAATGTATCGGCTAGGATACGGGTTCATATTTAATTTTAAGATCTTTTGTAATATGCACCCACAATGAGCTATGCTAGCTAATTCACCTACGTGTTGCTCTACTCACGTACGCTACTACTCATTTTGTAATCGGTACAAATTCGAAATCGGTCAATAATGGATTCGGCCGATATCTAACAAACATGCCGTATCTGCTTAAAGTGGTAGCTACAAAGTGCCAATCTTCGTTATTCGCTATGCTTGTTTTTCGTCTATCACTCCAAACAGTGTTCAAGGAGTGGAACAGAATGGGGAAAATGGGAAAGTAACGGACGAATGTACACATTCACACCGGAATCGGCATTAAGTGAGCTGGGCCGTTTCGGCAATGACCCGGTGATTATAATTGAAAATCGGGTCACAAGAGGTTTTGGGGAAAACAAGGCTCTAAGGGCTATATTCAAGCATATCTGTTGCTTGAAAGGAGATATTAGTTTTCTGCCGCGCCCGCCGCGGTTGCGGGCCCGATTGCCCAAAAATAATAATCATATAATTATAAAGACAGAATAATTCGACCTGACCTTAGGGACTCAAGCGGGATCGAGTGGCTGTCTTTGTGTGGAGATGAGTGCATCGATGAACTCTAAAAATAAATTAAAATCACATTATAAGTTCATAATGACACAAAATAAAATACGGATTTAAATAATGTCAAGTGAAATGTGCTTATAGTGTAAATCTGCTGTAACCGGATTATTTATTTTTGTTTATTTTAGATCTATCTGGGCCTCTGGGTTATATCAGCCTGAGGCAGAGGATTCGTTCGCGTTCTTTGTATTCATCCATCAACATCCATCAACAGTTGTTTATGCCACACTATATTTTTTCTAACAACGTTACCAATATTTTGGGTATGATCGAGTGTAATAATAGCAGGCCTCTGTCACTCCATGTACTTGCGCTCGTTAGTAAAGTACCAGCCGCCGGGTCTCCCAAGACTCATTTGGCAGTTGGTTGTCAACAGCCGCGTAGAGCATTTGTACACGAATCTTGCGGTTGAACTGACGCGGTGACGTACTGTATAGTCGAATTATTCTTATGTATCTAATTATGTAAACAAAGATCACACCGTAACGTAATCACGAATTTCCGCATTGATCACACACGATAAGTCGCACATAAGCGTTGTAAAAAAAGAAACGTGAATTTTTTTTTATTTTTTTATTCATAACATGAAATTCATGCCAAACTTAAAATTAAGCATTCTGTCTTATACATTTTTTTATCAAAAATAAGATAATGAAATAATAACAAAATTGGTTTAACAGCAATTTGATAACTTGTTCCTCTTAAATAAAATAGATTGTCTTTGTAGCATAGTGATGGGAACTTTGCGTGAATCAGAATCATTTAATTCGATTAAAAGTGGTACAAATCGATTCATGGTTTCTTCCTATTTTCAAGTATAAGTTTGAATTGTTTTGTCATTTAAAGCTTTTATACAATACTACCTGTCCATCAGCGGCTACGCCCGTATAGATTGTCTTGCCCGTCAAAATATAGCCTAAATTAAAAAAAATATGGCTTATGCCACTCCCTGTTAATGTAGCTTTATATGAATGTATGTATGTTTTAATGGTATGTATGAACATACATACCATTACGACTTTATCCCAAACGGGGTAGTCAGAGGCAAGTGACTGTGACGTCATGGTGAACGAAACACTCAGAAGCCCACTTTTCACCAATGGTATTAGAACCCAACGAAGTAGGTGGTGAGCCTTTTGCCGTTATCCGGGTTGATTTGGTTTTTTATCAGTTATTTAACAATGAACACAAAGATGTTGGTTCTGGCCAGATTTGAACTCGGGACCACATGATCCACGATCTGAGTTCGGGTGCTGAACCACTAGGCCATAACACTCTCCTTGGTGAAAGAATTTAAGAAATCGGTCCCTTAATTTCAGAGCCTATTCAATACAAAAGAACAATCAAATCTTTCCTCTTCTATATGTAACAAAATAGATGTAACAAAAAATGTCCATGAGGGCGTCTTTCATTAGGTATCTAGATTAGGTTCGATACCCATCGTCGTGATATTTATTTATTTATTTTATTTGTTAGGACAACCAACAAAACAACCACTAATAACAGAATAGTTGCATAACACACACGGACTGCATGCTAAATGTCGTCTTAATTAATGGCCGCCACGGCATGCAATGTGGACTAAACACTTACTAACTAGTTATAATAGGCTCTAAAAACTACAATACTAATAAAAATTTGAAAATTTGTATGTGATCGTAAACTTACAATGCAAGCGGCAGCGGCCGCGAATCTTGCTCCTTTCTAATAAATTGATGCCTTACCAATATTGTCTTTTGACTATTGTGCTTCGGACCCTGTGCGTTATAGTTATTCTGTTTTTTGAGTTTATGAGTTTCAATACGGATGCCAAACAAGTTAGGGCTAGACTAAATTATGCTTTTAGAAAATATGAAACTCGTGACGATAAGAAAAATCTGAAATATGGAATATGATATTATGACAATGAAAATTATGCTTAGGATTAGTGAGCCTTTATGAAGAATTGGTAAAAATCGGTAGATTGTCGTTCAAAATCAGTATTTCAGTAAACCAAGGCGAATTTCTGGAGATCTACTGAATTGAATCGATAACTCCAAATTTAATAGCCTTCATACACGTACAATTACAGAGCAAAGTCGTCGTTCCGCTACACACGCACAGTTCTGTCCGGCTGACACACGGCGGGCAAAGCCATACGTATATGGTGAGCTAATGACTCTGTTTGATTCATTCAATGATTTCACTACACTACGAATTGGCTTTGGTGGTCAATCCACCCATTTTGTTTACATAATAAGACATGTAAGAAAAAACAGACTAAAGGTACTGACCATGGACATGGAAGAAAATTAAACTGATGGTAATCAAACCTAAAAAGATATACGATATAAAAAAAATATCATATCCTAAATAAATAAATATAAATATCTGTCATATATTATATACCCGATACAGAACATTCACAGTGTCAGTATCCACTCGCAGACACAATGGACAAAAAAAATTACACATAAAATTACTGTAATAATTAAAATAAAGGAAAAAATGTATTTAGTCAGTCTCATACGGCTCTGGGTCTACAAATGAACTAGGTCGGACATTACGCTCTCGCTTGATGGATTTCCGTCCTATCCATTATAGCGTACTCATGAGGTCACCGAGAGAAATTCTCTGCTTCGGGTAGATCGAGACCTAATGAGGGTTTATTAGTCACAGTCACCAATCCGAATCGTGTTTTTACTCTAAGTGCTTGGCTAGGTTCATTAACTCTTCGACATCTGGTTAAATATCATTCGTAGAAGATCACTTAAAATTAGGCAGCTTGTTATAATGGGTTCCTTTCTAGTGTGATGTTGCTGAATTTCTACATTTTCTGTGTCACTAAATAATGTATAAATCACAATATGAACGTGTTGGCTTAGCGCAAAATCGCAACACACTGTCATTAAATAATGTACAAACACAAGAGTTACAATTACGAGTACAAGAATGTGTTGGTTTAAGTAGCCTCACTTTATTGACACATATTATCAGACATACTTAGGTGCCATACCCGTCCAATTCTATCAAAGTTCGGCAACATAAGTATACACTTGTATAAGCTAAGCACGTGACACCAGGTTACACGTTTTTATTCTAAGGATTCTATTTTATTCAGAATACGACGTGACAATAATACTTCCGGAATGGAATACCATGTGGACTAGACGTGCAGAACGATCGCGTAACGTAGCACAAACTTGTTTATTGTTATGTTTTAACATAATTATGTTGTTTGCTAAGATACGAAATTATAATCCTAATTCCACAAAAAAACAAAAAAAAACCACAAAAAGGAGACACCGTATTTACAAATAAAAGCAACTTCCAATAGCGTTTCAGAAGTAGCTTTCACCCTGAAAACATTTTTGCTTCTTGGAATCTGATTTAACATCTAACTAGATATTTCGCAAGATAAGTTTTAGTAAAAATCCAGATACGAGTAGAATTCTCTTTTGAAAGACAAATAAAAACAAATCTGTAAGTTAAAACAGGTAACAAGAAAAAACAGGAAATGGTGTTTTGATGTTAACCATGGGTCTAAATCGTTGATTCAGTAGAAACTTATACTAACTCCCACTCACTTAGGAGCCCTTGCCATATCCCGCGGGGGTGCTAAGTGCTGGTAGAAACTGGCACCTCTGGGAACTAAACAAACAAAAAATATCTTTATTTAACCTGTAAAAAGTACTTCCAAATCGTCATTACAAGAAAAAAATATATACTTAGTAATAGACTTAAATACTATAATAATATTAATACATAAATACACTGTATACAAACATAATGTGACTCTACCACCGCATCGGAAGTTGATCTTATATTGAGTCTTCTCAGTATAAGACCAAGAGGTTAGTCGGTGTGATAAAGTTGGCCAACCACCTATGTGCTCGTGCACATCGATGCCTGCTAGAGGTCAGGTTTGAGGTGGAATAGCAACTGTCTTCATCAGCCAACCAACTGGCTGCCGCGATTCAGGAAAGTAGTTGAGTCTACTTTTGAGCATAACAGACTCTACATGCATTATTACCTTCGCACGTGATTTACGGTGATATAATTTTGGTTGAAATAAAAATGTAACGGAAAAAAAATGGCGCTTCCTGTAAAGAAATAAAATAAGTTATCTCTAAAGATTAATTTCACGAAAATTTTAATCTTGTCTTTGGATTTGATTGTATTACATTTTCACATTTCAATTCTAGGTTTTTGTTCCCTAGATTATATTTAAGTCTTACTGACCACGTCTAAGAGTACATCTTTTACAAGTAGTATTTTTATGATGAAGGACAGTTTTTCAATTCATACAAGCGCCGCAAAAAGGGCACGCATGCGATATTATCTCAAGACTGGGTGACAGTAAACTTGGGGTCGTAACGGAAATCCAATTTCCGTAGACAATTGTTCAGCTACTACCACGGGCTTTTGTATTTGCAGATACCCTAGTGAGGACTGTTTACGAGGGGCAAAGAGTTAAGGGTAGTAAACAATACACAAACGCGATAGCCTTTTATACGCGTATATGGGTCAATTTCAACAAACTCAATTTATGCCTAATTCTGGTGGCGAATTTTCATTAAGGCTTTTAAATAATTTTTTGTAGCATAAATAGTAGTTTGTGGGTCGTAGTGATCACTTTTTCAATAAAGATCAAAAAATGATAATTGGTTTTCGAGATATTTGAAATTGAAAATACAAAAAGCCACCAAAATTGCTTTTGGACTAATCAATTTCTGTGATTAGTCCAATCAATTTCTGTGGCATGCTTCAATTACGTTGGTGTAATTGAAGCATGCCACAGAAATTGATTAGTGCCATTGGAATTAGAAATAACCGTTAAACTGGTCATTGGTGTAATAGTTAGATTCTGACTATATGGTTAAAGGTCGTGGGTTCCACCACCAAACTCCATATTACGCAAATAATGTAATGTTCTGTATCTGTGTTATTTGTTCGTGTGTTTTTAGTAACGTGCGTATGTTGTCTGTCTCTGACAAACATGTTATAAGGTTTGCATTGCTTGGAGTTAGATAACCTTATGTATTAGCTGTCCCAGATATTTTTTTGGATGTTTAGTAAAATCACATAATTTCAGTCACAAATTTATTTAAAACAACTATAAAAAAACTCTCATCAAACAATCCACATTTAAATGAAATAAAAAATGTATCATAATAATATGTTAAATATGCACGCAATAATAATTTTGGAGTCCTACTACTTTACTAAACTTTCGAGTACTTTGCTCTTTATATGTTATTATGTTAATCAACCAGCCCTACTCAAATTATTCTTATTTTTTAATCAGTCTTCTTCATCATCATCTTTATCATCAAATATTCATTTATTAAAAATATAATCCAACATTTTCTCTGGCTTCTACATTAGTGACGTATAAATTTGTATATAAACCCTGGATTTTAACATAGGAGCACAAATATCTTACAATAGCCTTTGAAGTTATAAAGGACAAACTATTCTAAGTTTTTTTCTAATTGCGACAGTGTTTATTCTTGCATCATAACTACTTCACTCTAAAAATGTGAATAAATCAGTCAGTATTATCCAAATTCTTCCTACATTATCATTAAATATATTCTCACTAAAATCACAGATATATCAACCTTATGATAAAACCTAATTTACTTACCTAAACTGTCTTACTCAGGTTTAATATTTTTGTTTCATATAAAACTATAAAAATCAACACAATTTCTAAAATTTTCGCAAACAAAGTACTGATACGAAAACGAATATTCTCGCTTAATCATCAAAACAATGTTAAGTATAAAAACAAATCCTTGAGCTTACTTGAAATATATCGAAATTAATATCGGAATCACTTTCCAGACCAAAATCTTCAGTTGTTTTTTTTAATAAAGTTACATTTTTGATGGAGTTTTCATTATTTTCATAATCGGAAATTACATCACTGTTTAAATTATCAAAAAATGAAACCGATGGTGTGTTGTTAACCCAATATCTATCAATTATGTCTACGTCAACGGAATGTGGCGATTGGGTACCTGAAGTTAAAGGTTTTGGTGCTTGATATTTTGAATATGGTGATTGGGTACCTGAAGTTGAAGATTTTGGTGCTTGATATTTTGAATGTGGCGATTGGGTACCAGAAGTTGAAGGCTTTGATGCTTGATATCTTGAATCTGGCGATTGGGTACCTGAAGTTGGAGGTTTTGATTTTTGATATTTTGTGACATTTCCTTTTAAAAAATACTTGTCACAAGCTTTGAAACGTCTTACTTCAAGGATTTGAGGTTTTTTTATGTTTACTAGTGGCTTTTTTGGCGAAGTCTGCAAAGTGCAAAGTGCAGACTTCTGTGCACTTTTTGCTTGTACGTTTGCCCAATTTTCGTTTTGGCCTTCTCCTAATTCGTAAAAGCCGAGATGCATACCATGTGGACATTCAACTGCATCATTCAAGCATTCCGGTTCGATACAAGAAAGAGACCGTAGTGCTAAGCGAGTTGGTGATCTTTTTGTCCACAGGACTTGATGAACTTTGAAAGTGCCGCTCAATGCTTTTAAATCATTTGGTATGAGCCAGTCTTTCTCGGTAACTTCGTAATCTTTTACAATATGCACTTTAACCCCCCTTTGACATAAACATTGCACCAATGATTCAATGTCAGTGATATCGTCACCATAGGCGACTCTATCGTCACCAGTCCTATTTAGGACTGCACCAATCCCATCAGGTGCACCTTTACCATGACCACACTCGTAGTAATGCCACATTATATAGGTGAGAGTAGTATAATAGGAGACAAATTGTTTTATCATATAAAATATATTTTGTTCCGGTACTGTCCTGTTGGTGAATCAGAAACAATTGAGAGTTTAATAATCTCAGGCGCCACGTTCTCAATTTCTCGTAAAATTGGCACTAAGTGAGCCCAAACTGCTGCAGCATCGTGACGTAATGAGTTACTTATCGTACATAAAGCTTGACTTATCCATCCATCTTCCGATCTAAAGTAGATCATGGATGTATGCAAAGTTGATTGATTTCTGTTTGCCCCAAAATGAATAGATTGAATCTCTGCATGGTATTTGCTATTATAGTTTTCACTGAAATCTATGTGTATAATGCATTCATTTATACACAGACGTTCTTTTAGCATTTTTAGAGCCTGGAATTGATTTTTAATGTTGCCGCAGTGCTTTAGAAAGGCATTGATATCTTTTTCAAATTTATTGATTAATTCTCTTGGTAGGACCAAATGCTGTACTTTTTTAATAATGTTTGATTTCTTTTCAACGCTTCCTATTGTAAAAATCTTAGTATCTTTTTCCCAGGCCCAATACGTAACACTACGATCATTTCTGAACTCTGAGAAGTTCAAGGTTTTATTTTTGCATTTCGAGCATTGTCTTAATAAAAATTCAACACTAATTGGGTTGCAGCACAAGCTTGAGCATCAGTCGTAGTATTTTCCTTAATTAAATTATTTCTTTTTAATGAATTGACTAGCAATTCCATATTATAATGTATTTTACAAACGCATGTATTTCGGGAGCATACGTTAGGTTTGATAACCCAGAATGGTCTCAATCTCTAAAAAGTAACATGGCTTATTGGTTTGCTACCGGTCATTAAATACTTTTTGTGTAAATTTTGTATAGAATTTGTTAAATACCTTTTTTGCATTCTCAAACCATTTTTAGTGATAAAATCTTTTTTTCCCGGACAAAGTCTACTATTATCATTATCTTCATAAAATTGTTTCACCAAATTTCGCAATCTTTTATCAACAGCTTTAGAAACAGGAGGCTTTGGATTTGGACTCTTTTTGGTTTTTGAATGTGCTATGAGTGAGTTCTTCTGGGTCTCAAAAGCTCGCAATAACTTTCTTACATAGTTTTCTTTTTCTTTATTAAATTGGATATTTTTTTTACGAAATGTCATAATTTCTTTCCCTTTATGGATTTGGTACCTTTTGAATTTGGTACGTAGAGATACGTCTGATTTTACTGAAATGTCAGATCCTGGACTACTAGGGCAGACAGAAGTGTCTAGCGAGTGAATGCTACTTAAACAAGGTGATGGCAGAGGAGAACGAGGGGTCCGGCTAGGACTACCAGTGGAACGAGGTGCACCTGGGTGCACGTCTCTTACGTCCTCGTAAGTACTAACTGTAATAGTTCTGGAATAAACATGCTCATCATTTTCGAAACTATCTAGTTCAGAATCATTCCTTATCTCAATTTGAAGGTTGTTAGAACGTGGAGTTAAATTCAATGAATCTTTATCAGCTTTCCTAGCTAAATTTTCTTTTTTACGATCGTAAAATCTCTTAAAATTAATTCGATTTCGTTTTTGACGATTCTTGCGATCGCGAGGAGTCATTTTAGCCATAGGAATAATTTTTTTTTCGTTCTTCAGTCGAATATACCTTTCCCTGTCTTTTTCTTTTTGTGCTGCATAAAGTACTGGATCGTTTTTTATCCTTTTTTTTTCTTTCTCGCTCCGCCAATCGCTTTTTTTCTAAACGTTCTGCTCTAGTCTGTTTTTTTCTCCGCGGTGCCATACTAAAACAATAAATTCCTTTACTTTAATTAGGATATTATTTATCTTATACGGGCTATTTTTTAAACACCATCCAAATTGAAATATGAGG
Source organism: Udea olivalis (assembly GCA_947369235.1). Classification (NCBI taxonomy): domain Eukaryota; kingdom Metazoa; phylum Arthropoda; class Insecta; order Lepidoptera; family Crambidae; genus Udea; species Udea olivalis. The sequence goes on from OX376353.1 coordinate 3,711,212, forward strand.
ATCTATGTAGAAAATGGCACAATACGTATTTTTCTGTTTGACAATTCCTTCCCTTAACCTTCACTACTAAAATGTTGAGTTATTAATGTTAATATAACTACTCAATGGTATAAAAAAATCACTAGTTTCGTTGATACTGCGCGACGTGAGTAGCGGCGGGCTTGCAGTCTCTTCAACTCCCCGCCCGCGCTTTATTCACAAGTTGAAATTTAATTTTGAATAAGTAATCACGCCACACGAATAATCTGTCCAAAAAAAAAAAAATAATATAAAAGTTAGAAAGACCTACTCTTTTTTAAAAAAGCTGTCTTCAATTGATGCCTAATGTCTGGAAAAAGTTTGGATGGTATTTATAAAGCAACCCTGTATATATATTTTCGTAATTCTTTATTGTAAAAGTTGTTTATCGAAAAAGTAACCATGTAAATTTCAGTGGCAACAATCAATTACGGTGGCAGCTTAGTTCGCCACCGGAGCCACCGGGATTGCGCCATGGGAATTAGAATCAGAGACATAATTCCAATTTTATTTTACTTACACTAACTTTTAGTATGGAATAACGTCAGTATACCAAACCTTTTGACATAAACAAAATTTCTCACCAACATGGTCGAAAGATTTATTAAAACAGAGAACACCGGAATTAAAGCTTGTTTTCCATGCCCACCGAAACAGGTACAACGTTTTTGGCGGGAAAACGGCACAGCGCGTCGTATAACCAGCCCGATCAAACGGACACGACTGAGCGGTGCGGGGAAGGATTGTGCGACGTCCTTCAAAGCTTGTCGTGACAAGTAGGGGCGTTTTGAAATTGCGCCAGCGGTATTGCCTTTTTGCGAAGGACATTTTTGAGTGTCCATTTAAAAGATGCTTAGATCAACACAATTAACCTTACCAGTTATTTTGAAATACCTTGTTTAATATATTTTGAGATGACATCACTCTTTTAATCTAATAATCCTCCAGTTACTTGAAAAATGACATTTGGTGAACGAAACTGGAGTCAGGACACGCCATCGAAATTAGAGTTTATGACTTTGATATTTTTTTTCAGCATGAAAATGTTTAGCTATTCTCTTAAAAACTTTGCTATCTTGAAAAACACGACTTTAACCATATGCATAAAAAAAATTGTTCTGCTTGTTAAAGTTTATATACCAATTTTCAGTCTTGCCGCCTTGAAAGCGTACGTGGGAAAACAAACCATATCTATTAAAGAGTTCTATGAATCCATAAGCTACTCAGTTTTCTCGTTCGGTACTCTATCATATCTCATACATACCTCACACATAGGTATCTTGTCACAAAAGTTTAATAACAGATTATTGCTAAATTGAGCAGTGTAGTGATGTATTACGAAGTTTTTTTTGTGTGTACAAAAAAGAATGCGGATATGGTTAGGGTTACCAAAGCCTCTGATTATAAAAAAACTTATGATAATGAAATAATAAAAAACGACGCATGTGTGCATTATTTCATCATAATTCGCTGTAATCATCAACTAGATCATCTGAGTCACAGTAATATTATTTTATCATATCTCTTCCACACTTTTACTCAACTCTGTCACGACCATCGTCAGCATAATGCCATTGAAAATTGTCAGAAATGTGATTGTTAAAAAGTAGATATGAGTTCGAGAACATTTAGTAACGGTTTGTGTGATATTAAGTCGCGTGAGATAAAACATAAGAGTTCGGTTTGTATTCTCGCTGCGGGCTCTCTGTCGATGGTTATAAGGCCAGGCCCCATCAAATATAAGTTTATGACTTAATACTCGCATCTATAGCCTACTACTTGAATGGACCCAAATTCCTGCAACATTTCACCACATACTCACAATCAAAAGTCAAAAACAAGTATATTTTTTCATGTAGTCTCTTTTTGATACAGTAGGTTGCTATCATAGGCCTGTTGGGGTAATGATAGCGATCCTGCCTAAAGCGCAGAAGGTCATGGGTTCAATCGCCACCAGGAGAAACCTTTTTGTTTATACTGTGTCTGGAATTCTGGATCTACCACCCAGAATTCCAGACACGGTATAAGCAAAAAGGTTTAGCAAAGCAAAAATATAAATTATTAATGTTCCTTTTAAATAGTTTCTTCAACACTATACAATGTAGGTAAACAAATAAATCCAAAATACAGTAAATTAACTTTTTTATGAAAAAAGGATCAAGATTAGTTAGTCTAAGTATAACATAAAAATATGACTGACTATGTCATGTTTGTGTGTCAATAACAAAATATATTAGTATCTATTTTAATTACAAGCACATGTACACTTCACATTTCAATCATTAGTAGTAGTACAATGTAGTACTATGGACGATTACCACAATAGGCCCTGCTAAAATACCAGCGTCTCTGTAGTGCTTGCACTACAGCGACACACGCAGAGGCAGAAACCTAATTGGCCCACTATTTATGTTATTGTCTTAGTTATTTGAATAAGATATTTGTATTATTTAATTTTAGCGGTAATTACTACTAAATAGTTTTGGCTGCTAAATAGTTTTTCTTTCTTTCTTTCTATCATTATTTATTTAATTATTTAATGAAAAGTGTAATATTTTTAGACAAAGGACTACTCGCTAGTAAAACACAACTAGAATTTAACTAATGGTTACAAAGTGATACCCCTCCCCTAACTGTCAACCTTTCTCAGAACAATAGAAATTAAATGTCCCAAAGAACATATTACAAACTTATACAGCTTATCTTCTGAAATAAATAGACGATTAATCACATCACAATTAGCTAGGTACATAGGTTTGTATAAAAAAAACGGGTGAATTTTTATGGCAAAATTACACCCGTGCGAAGAAGGGGCGTTTCGTTAGTTTAGGAGAAAACTCCCAAAGAACCTATTAGACTTACTTAACCTCTTTTGAAAAATAACGTAAAGATGATGTAAAATCTCGGAGTACGTAACGAAACTGTTCAATTGTGTGTGAAACGGACCGCAATACAGTAAGCCACAACTCAACTACCACACTGGCATAAGCTGAGCTCTATTTTATGAACATAAATAAGACGCTTGAACGATACAAAGCCCATATCAATTGCGGTGGTCTGTACCTAAACAAACAGGGTGAAAACATTCAAGGGTGTTTACTCAGTGCTCACTTGACTCGTAAGCAATCCTGCTTGAGTTTGCTCGAGAAAGCACTTTTCTATTTTGTGGCTGAGTGTACTTCTCACGTCGCTTTAGAAGGCCAAAGATATTCCTAAAATGTTCTACTGAACGGAGATTTGTAAATCTAAAACTGTAAAATATATTGTAAGAAGACTAATAATATTTTTTTGTTTATTCCTTACTAACTGACCGTCAGCGCCTTCGCCCGCGTAGATTGTCTTTCCCGTCAAAAGATAGCATTATTAAAAAAAAAAAGCCTGTTGTCACTCCCTGATAGTGTAGCTTTGTATTGGTTAAAAACATTAAAAAAATCGATTCAGTAGTTTCGGAACCTATTCAATACAAACAAACAAATCTTCCCTAATTATAATATTAGTATTGAAGTACAAATGCAATGGGTCAATGCATGTGGTTTACCTGAGATACAGCGAGGTATATCTTAGGCATTATAATCGTGCCTTTTTTTTCTAACTATTGTTAGTTTGTTGGCATTTTTTTATTTCTTACTTTGGCCATATCATAGGAATTTGATTATTTGGTGTGTGCTGCTGACCACTCTTGATCAGATTGAACTTGAACTTCATGATACCTACACAGGGTACCTACTCACTAACACAATGTCCGTAGTTTCGAACAAACTAACATGGTCTTGAGCGGTTTAAAAACGAAGATGATTTTAATAACCCTCATCTATTTTTGTATTCTTTAATATGATATTTACCATACAGAAATACATTTTCAATAAAACCATATCGTTATAGGTTTTTCTTACGCATTAGCAGGCCTATGTCACTACGTAATCCAGTCGAGTTATTGACCTACACGCACGGACCGAGCGCGTAGCGCGTATTTAGTCGAGTGTCACGCACGCAGTACGCAGGACGCGACCGATGCAGCATGGCAGTTTGTTTCACGATTATTTTCAACCTACTTCAAAAAAAGGAGGAGGTTCTCAATTAGACTGTATGTTTTTTTTATGTCGAAAGTTATAAGGTAACAACCTTATAACTTTCGACTGGGTGAACCGATTTTGATCATTCTTTTTTTATTCGAAAGCTGGTGCTTCCCGAATGGTCCCATTTCAATTTGGTCTAGTTCTGACAGTGGCATCCATGGGAAATCCATATAAGCCTTAAATCTAGATAAACCATATGCGCGAATGGACGAATAACTCATTATCACGCCAACAGATTTCGATGCTTCTTTTTATATTGGAAAGGATATACTTCAAGGGTAGTTTGATGAGTGTTAGGTTCTGATTATGGGATCCATGACAAAGTAACGGAACTCTTCAATTCTTAGGAGCAATTGGACGATACTTTTTCGATGTATAAAATAAATAAGAACTATTCACTGAAAAAAATAATAATAAATAAATTCAATAATTTCAAAAAAAAAAAAAAAAAAAAATTCAAGAAATAAACAAAAATTTTAACAAAAAAAAAACTATTCCAAAACGAAGCACTAAAAAGTAAAGAAATAATTGAGTATCCTTCTAAACTTATACGATGATATAATGTAGGTACAATTATTTTTGTTGTTGGAGTCGGTGTCAGCCAATGTAGGTTTATAACTACCTACACGTAATATGTAAGAAATAGGTACGAGTATATTGCTAGGTATATTGTAGTGTTTCCTTGGCTGACACCGACTCCAACAATAACAATAATTGTACCTACATTATATTATCGTTTAGGTTTAGAAGAATACGCAATTATTTCTTTACTTTTTAGTGCTTTGTTTTGGAATAGTTTTATTTGCTGTTGGTATTTTTTTGTTAAATTTTTTGTTTATATTTTCGAAAGTTCACAGGATGGTGAAACAAAAGCGTTACTGTTCTGAATTTGGATGCACTAACACGAAATTTAAAGATTAAGATTTAACCGTCCACAAACTTCCCAAGAACCCTGAACATTGGGTAGTATAAAATAGTATGATCCATTAGGTCGAAAATCGGACGGGGCAGATTAGGGTAGGTTGATCTGTTACCATCTGTACTTACTAAACATAGGCTTAAGAGGCCTGTAAAGGCCTGTTTACACCTTGCTTAGTAGTTAGTACAGGTGCTTAGTAGAAGAAGAAAACACGTGTGGACAGCGATTGATTAGTTCGATTGAATAGCCTGAAACCTAATAAATTGTGCTGAAAGTGCCTCTTCTGTTTTTATTGTGTTCTGTGGCATTCGTTTGACCGAAACTACGGATATTGCCTTCGCGAGTAGGCCCCCAGTCCCCAGTTATCTTGAAGCTACGGCGGACCCCACTGGTAGAAGCGTGCCGTAGCTGGCCGCACGCCTTCGAGTTTTATAGCGTGGCTACGCCCCATTGCAGAAAGCCGTTAGTGAGTGCGCTGCTAGTCTTAAAGAAAAATAGATTTTACCACTACTCTTTTTAACCGATTGGATCAGAACAAACCATGGCCGCTAGAGTTAAATAGTGAAAATAGCATGATAAAATAAAGTACAAGCACGTTTCAATTAAAACCTTTTTAAAATTCTAAGCAAGATCTTGTTTTTTTGATGAGTGCCATTAAATATGGGTTGTTTTTTTTCTCCGACAATTTAGGGCTTCGCTGATGTTAATACTTTACTGGCTTCACGTTTGGCATGTTAACGTATACATACACACATACATACCATCACGACTTTTTCCCAACGAGGTAGGCAGAGACCACATCTTTCCACTTGCTACGGTCCTGACACACCTCTTGCGCTTCTTCCACTCTCATTAATCCTTTCATACATGCTCGTCGATTATGGGCTGACCTTTTCTGAGCACGTCTAGGCCTTCTCCTTCTAACAGCTCCATCCACCCTCGCCTTGTAAATTTGTTTCGTTAATCGCCTTTCATTCATACTTTCCATATGCCCAAACCATCTTAGCATTCCCATCTCAATTTTTGTGACAACATCCTCTTTCACACCACAATGCTCTCTAATTGTATTATGCTATTCCTCACTTTATCACGTCATATCCTCCTCTCTTTCAAAAATCATGTTTTTTGTCTTACTCACGTTCACTTTCATACCTCTCGCTCCTAACGACGCATTCATTAATGTTACAATTCCCTGCAACTCGTCGACCGCCGACGCCAGTATGACTTGGTCATCAGCATTAACAAGCAACCAATCTATTCTCAGTCCATAATCACTGTCTTTCAGATCTGTCAAACAGTCATCCATGAATAGGTTGAACAGCCATGGGGATGCTACACACCCTCTCTAACCCTTATATGGATGTCAAACCAGTCAGTGTACGCCTCGTTTATTCTGACGCAAGCACTGGATCACTCATAGAGAGATTTCAGCGGTCGTATCAGACAGCTGCTTACCCCATGCGCGCATTAAGACAACCACAACCCATTCCTTTTCACCCGATCATAGGCTTTTTCCAGGTCCAAGAAAATGGAATAGACTTTTTCGTTTTTGGCCAAAAGTTAACGTATGTTAGGAAAATAATGAAATTTCATAAAAGGCTGGACAGGGACACATCACCAGTCCAGTACAATGCGCAATCTAAGTACCGTAAATTTTCGTCCGTGGTAAATATTAACATCCGCCCGTCATTTGTCTCTTCGTTTTAATAAAGAGATTGTTTGTCATTAACTTTAGTAACCCAATCAGGGGGGTTTTCAATTATTAAATTATAACTCGAATTACTTTTTCGTCTCACTCTGTTAATAACTTGTCTCAGACAGTTTTTGTTAGGTAAGTACGGCCCGCTTGTACTAGGAACATTTTCTAAAGAATTTTGGATACTCTGCACGGGATAGTCATTAGATGTTCATGCTAATTCTTTAACTTTATTAAATAATTTCAGTTTTACTTTACGTTCTGGTTCTGGCAAATGATTGTGGTAAGCTGTTAAGACCCTCGTCTCGACCTAGCTTTCTTAGGAAAGCCTTGGTTCTTTATAAATTCCCACTATTAATTGAGCGAGTTAGTTGGATATCAACGCCTCGTTCTAATGGTTGAGTGTTCCACGATCACGGTTACCTAATCCCTCTGAATCAAGAAATCAGGCGTGAGTACTTAAGGACGGTGATTAAAAAGACTATGGTTTTTTTTTATATTTATCTGTTTTCAGACAAGCATTGGTGCAAAATGTCACCTGGTGTTAAGTGATGTTTTTTTTGTTTTTATTACGTCGGTCAGAAAAAGCAAAGCCACTTATGGTAAGTAATTACTGCAACCTATACATTTGTATATATTATATTTAGTAGATATATAGATTGTATTAATTTTATTTATTATTTCGTACACAAAGAGACAAATTACATAGAAAACAATAACGAGTACAAAAGAACAGGTTAGCTTATCTCTAGAAAGAGGTTTCTACCAGCAGACCATGGCAACAGGAAAAACTCATTTAAAATTGTTATGGATAAACAAACGTGTACAAATGAAAATGAAAATAAGAGTTACTTATTCAAAAATCGTAACAAACTAAAAACCCATAAGTACATGTTTTTAATATGTAGTTTATACTATAGCTAAAGTTAAAATATTAAATGACCATTCGAAAGAAGTGTTATTTGAAATGGTCTACTAGAATAAAGTATTTTTGAATTTTGAGTTTCATTAATGCACATGACTGTACTCTGCTAATACTGTTCTGTATCTTGTTAATATACATTTCCCCAGAGATGCACCAGCTTGATCATCACAGTAGGTGACCCAGTATAGCATCCCTTTAGAATCTTTAATAAAACACTACTTAACATCTAAACTACTTCATGGAAACTTCTCTACCGTATTTGTACCTTCACTCAATAGTTCAGTTCAAACTTGAACGACTACCACTGCAGAAAACTTTTCGCTGATCAAACTGTGGACAAACCGAAGTACCTCTGAGTAGTTTGTAAGTTTGGTTGACGTGAAAAGCGCAAACATTTTTATCTGAGACAAAATCAAAATTTTGCAGTTCATTGTTGACGCTAGAGATTTTCCAGGATGCGCTTGAAGTTACAAAACATTTTGTTTGAATGGTGGCAGTTTCGAAGTTTGCACGGCACGGCCACAAATTACGCATGCAGCACGGTGGCCCAGACATCGGCCGCTTAGAACAAACCGTCATTTTGATCACGCACACAGACAGAGGCAGTTTAGAGGCGATACCGGTGAGAATCGGTCACGCGGCAAGTCGCATTTTGTCGCGCGTGGTTTTGTTTTTGTCGCACTTGGTGCAATTAATTACGTTAGTTGCAGCCGGAGGATCGAAAAAAAACCAAGTCTATTTAACTAATTTATTGAGATAATAAAATATTACAATAAAGGCTTATGTTTTAAGAGATGAAACCTAATGGAAGTATGATTATGGAATACAATTATAATTAAAGAAAAATATAAAGAAAAGTAGGTTTGACGTCAATGCACCGAATTGCACCGTCGACACCTAGCTAATAACCAATAAAGTGCAAACTGCAGCCTCAGCGATCTGCTTAGGGTACCGTATCGTAATTCCACCCCCCCATAGAACGGCAACTATTTTAGCACGTTGAGTGAAAATGTTGCCGGTATAGTCGTAGGGTCTTCCTGTTCCTCCGAAGGTGATTATTCCTTCTCGTTTCTTTTTTCTTTCTTGCAAGTCCAGGATCCGCAGCGCCGGCGTAAGAAGAAGATTGCGAATGCGCAAAAGCTGATCGTTACGACTTAAAATGGTAGTGTCGTATGATATAAAGTTTGAACTGGGATGCTGTCAATCTTGATGGGATCTTGTACCATGATCTTATCTTGGATGCTGTGTGATTCTCGCAAGTTGATGAAGTTCAGTTTGATGTGAGATGCTATCTTGGTCTGCCTAGTGACGTCGTATGGTATGTTGGTAAGCTTGAGCGGCTGCCCCTTGATTTCATCGTTGTCGTTGGTGATTGTGAATTCTGAAGATTTCAGACGGCAGCCGACGGGAATAGTGACGAGATAACTTCCCTGGAGAGTGTTGTAGTCTTGTCTTCCACAGGTGAGTTGAATTTTGCTGGGGTGCGGGAAGGACATGACGTAGTGTTGGTCGTCCAATTTTTCCAGGGCTTCTTCCTTCAGCGTGACTGTTGCGTACTCGCAGCTGTCCTGCAGGATTTGATTAACTATAAGCTCGTGAATACAGTCAGATTTAGTAAGCTCTACCACCGGCGTTGGAACGTTGATTCCACTGAGAACCCGGCCAGAAACTTAGTACTCTTTTAAAAAAAGAGGAGGTTTACAATTCACTTTCAATTTTTTGCCTCTGTAGCCAGAGAGAGTCATGCAGTATGAACATAAATATAGAGCGTTCATGACCTATATTTTAACCTTAAGTCTTTGACGTAAGAGTGAAACATGTAAACATATTATTGTCCATAACTGTACATTCCAGGCAACGGTGAATAACTACTGGACTGATTCATTTCTTGAGTAGCATTTTTAAAACCAGTTCCTTTAATATAAGTTTGCCCAACGTAAACTACTATACTTAACTATAATGAATATAGCTTTAGACATAAGTTGAAAAGGTTCTTTTTAGGTTCAGTTTGTGGTAAAAGTACAATAAACATTATTTCATTTTAAGATTCATGCCATTCAAGTAACTTCAGAATTTACGAGGCTTTTGCTTAAATAAATTATTTTGGCTTGCATCAAACTTTATTGTCGATGTAAAAACCTAAAAGAAGCAGTGGTTGATATCCGACCGAGCACATTTTTACAGTCACTATAACTCTACCAAATCTAAAATGTTACATAAACCCTTTATACGTTTCGGCGGAAGGGACTTAAAATTGCCAGGTTATACTCAGGTATGTCATCGACATGGCAACGTCAAACATAAATTGTCATTCATTTTAGCACCCCTGTTTCTTATTTCTAATGTCTATACTTCATTCATTATAACATTAGAAATAAGAAGCAGGGGGGCTAAAATGAATGACAATTTGCATTTGACGTTACCATGACGATAACATACCTGAGTATAACCTGGCAAAATTGAAAACCCCTTCCGCCACAACGTTTGAAGGGATTATGTAACATTTTAGATTTGGTAGAGTTATAGTGACAGTAAACATGAAAACCCCTGCCTGTTTTAGGTTTTTACATCGACATTATAGTTTGATGCACGACAAAATAACTCTTTTAAGCAAAAGCCTCATAAATTCTGAAGTTCCTTTACTTTAAATGAGAACAATTAAGTGTGACAGCGGCTATTTATGTGGATTTTAATAAATTCGGCATACATCTTTAAAGCAATGATGTTTATTGTACTTTTACCACAAAGTGTACCCTAAAAAGAACCTTTTTTACTTCTGTCTAATGCTATAATGAATGGAGTATAGGTACAATTATTTGTATCACATTTTTAGTTCCTTATCTATTTTCTAGAGGTGCCGTACCGAAATCCCATTCAAGAACCTCACTACAGACGCAAGCACTTGTCATTAGTATAAAGATACAGGATATTTTTTAACATTATAACTTCCGTAGTTTAGAGGAAACTTAAGTGTCAACAAAATATATTACAGCTCGACATTTTTAAAGCTTTTTGTGTATGATGAGTATCATATTAAAGGAAATATCAATGATGTTAGGATCTTATTCGTTTTATACCAATTAAGACCTTTTTGTTGTTGGTTGCCCGAAACTATGGAACTTTTGTTGCGAAGAAGGCTCCCAGATACTTGGATATTCTAGATCGCACAAAAAGCTTTGCCCTGACCTAATAAGAAGGCTAAAATCTCTTATCATTCCAAAGAGGGCCAGCGTCATTTATTCAGCTTTCAGAATAAGCAAGCTGAAGTGGCAGTGGGCTGGCCGCTATCCTGTAGAATAACTGACCATTGGAGTAGAGCGGGTACTTGAGTGGAGATCCGGCAAAAATAAATAGTGTGGGTTGCTCTACGGACACGTAGAACAACGTCTTGCACCAATGCGATAAGTCTCGCTCTATACCTATGACCAAAACTAGGTTTGTCTAGTTTCTATCTATGAGATAAATATTTTTTATTGAAAAAAAAAAATACAACAGGTAAAACAAAAGTACAAGTTAAGCGGTCTTATTGCTAAATAACGATCCCACCAAAAACATTCTGTACAAAACTAGCCAAGTCTCGATGGAGCTCCTTGTTTATCTCCAAAAAGTAATGAAATCTAGACAAAGTCGTGCCAAGTCTAAGGTTCCTTACTGCGATTTCTTTATTATTATAGTTGTGTGACTTGGCCGTTGAAGGCCGTTGGCCTACAATTGACTGGTTATTCAATCAACGTTTTCCATCGTTAATGGGTAGCGGTTCTGGCGACAGATTGGTGCAATGGCGTCATGGAGCACCTGGTTTTGTACCCTTGTGTACCCTTCAACGGCCAAGTCATACAACATTAACTATAATAATAAAGAAATCGGGGCAAGGAACCTTAGACGTGGCACGACTTTGTCTAGATTTCATTACTTTTTAGAGATAAACAAGCAGCTCCATCGAGACTTGGCTAGTTTTTTACAGAATGTTTTTGGTGGGATTTCACTTCTTTTTGTAGGAACGTGGGCATATTGATTTATTATATAAAGCTGCGTACGGATAGCGCGTACCCGGGCACGCGTAGCCGGTTATACGTGTCCTGGAACGCCAAGTCCACAAATGATCTAGAGTGTTTTCTAATCAGGGTCACCAGGTACTCCAGATCTTCGATTATCCTAGTTTTTATAGTTTTCCCTTTATGTGGCCATTAAACCCTAACTCTGTACCAAATTTCAGCTCTCTGAGTTTATGGGAAGTACTAGTTCTATTTTGATGATCATGAGTGAGTGTCATAAATGCGAAACTTTTAAATGCATTTATTGCTCTAAATCAAATCTGAAATGTTAATTACAGGCAAATGTTCCTCATGTCAGGGAGGCAGTACTGTAGGTAATGTAAAGCTCCAAATCGAATCTGAAACGTTACATTACAGGAACATACTCCGGGTGAGGGACCACCTTAAAGACACTTGCCTGATATCATTGATGAAATAACGTTGGATTACAAAGTAAAACAGAATCAGAATCATTTATTTCGCTTGAAAGTGGTACGAGGATTTTAAAGAAAAATATACAGAGATCTCACATTTCACTATAGCAAAGCATGCAAAATTCAATAATCTAATTTTAATTTTACATGAAAATTATTAAAAATCATTATTCTCAGAATGTCACCGAATCAATCACGCGACATTCATTAAAATAAACATATAATACAAAATAAATGAGTTACAACAAACGAGACCCTTTAAAATATTCATTCATTGGGTAGAAACATCTTTCTATCAACCACCGTTTGAGGTTTGACTTAAACCTGTTTAGCGGGATTACTTTTATTTTGTCATTTAATTTACTATACACTTTTATAGCTTTACAGTTAGTGCTTAAACTGTAAAGCGTCGTAGAGTTAGCAGGTAGAACCAGTTTGTTGGGATGCCTTGTATTAAAACTACATACTCGGGAAATTCACCAAATATTTTCGGTAGCTTAGTTTTCAGAGCAGCCGCCCTGATTGTGAAAGGCACGGGTTCAAGTCCCTTTCGATTATTAGGACCAAAGTTGGAGTTCTCTACTTTTGATAATTAAATGGCAGCATTGTTAAAAAAAAATTGAGAACCACTGCTGACAGAAAATAGATCCGCCATTACCAAAAGCCAATGTTATTGATGGTAAAAATGGTGCTACTAGGGTTAAGTATCGAATCGAGGTCATTTAACTCTTCCCTCCGAGGGCGGGAATCGAACAGCACATCAAATAAAGGCAGAACCGCTGTGTCATTTCATCTCCTCGATGATGGATTACACAGTGACGTCATTGGCGACACAGATATGCGTTTTTTTATCAACAAATCAATCTCGTTAAATAAAATAATTAAATGATAATAATATTAGGCAACCAGCTTAATATTGTATCTCTAGCAAATACCTACACTCAACTAAATCAGTTTTAAGCAATAAAAGTTTTAATTTAATAAGCATTTTTGTTTGATGAGGATTTAGTTTTATAGTTATTTATTCACGTATTTTTTACAGTGCTGTCAATTAAAGATTTTAACAAATAAAATTGAACGAAAAACCTAAAAAAGCCAAAACTGGCTTATTTAAAGTAAAAGTCTAAAGACACAATTTTACAAGTAATATTAATACGGGAACGTTTCGCAGACTTTATTTTCGTTCGGACGCTATTAAAACAAACATACATTAATATAATGATATTATCATAATTTATTTCATAAAATGTACAAGTAGTAATCAATTTTTATAAAATGTAAGAAAACTCTTGATTAAGTAATCAAATAAATTAAAGTTACAGTTACAAACCCTGTTACCAACAAACACAGTACGTTAATTTTTATTCCTAGACAGGAAAATGGTATCCATCCCCTCCACTCTTGCCTGGCGATTTTTTACGTGACAGGCTCTGTACTGAGATGTATAGTTTAAGTCAACAGACTTAGAAATGCGCTCTGAAGTTGTTTTAATTAGTAATTTTTACGCATTATGATGTTTCCATAAATTGACTAAGCAGTTTTTTTTTCATTTATTTATTTAATTAATAGCACTATCCAAGAGAAAAACAACCTTAAGCGACAGCAGTAGTAAAGTAACACAATGATTTTCATAAATTACAGAAAATTTACATTGTTAGCCTCGTGAACTCACTGAGAGCACGTCATACTGAAACAGAGAGCCAGTCTGAAAATACTATATTATTGACTGTCAGACTGGCATGAAATGTTTTTCATTTACATATGACACGTTTTTTTTCTCATGCATGCAATTCAATATATAAATGAAAGTCTTTGTTCGTTTCTCACAAAAGGCTAAGCTCGATTGGCCTGACTGAAAGGAAGTCAAGGGACAGTGCCCTTTCTGTTAATTAGTTTTCCGAAATCTAAGAACCTTATGCTTTCCAGTATCAAAAATATAGATTTAGGTAAAATCTAGAGCTACATAAAAACACAACTTGCGTTGGAAAACAATGAATCAGCAAAAAAATCGTTAAATATACAAAAAAGAAATAGACAACAAAGCCAAACACAGTAAGGCCCGTTAAAAACAAAAAAATCATAATCAAGCATTGATCTGTCCTTGAGTAGAGATTTAAAAACGTCAGTTCATACAAAAACGTCACTCAGATCTACACTCAAGGACAGACTGTCCTCAATCAATCAAGTAGATCAGTGAGTTTGATTCTAAAATTTGGACCTAACAGTGCCAAACATAGAATTAAAAAATACATAATTCCTTTATTTGTGAATAAAGGTATATAAATTAAATTAGAATAAATGTTAGTAATCCAATAATGTCCGTAATAAACAACCGTCACAGGGTATACAAATAATCTGATACCTTTTTAAATTATTCAAGGCATGCAATTATAATAATCGATTGTACAGATATCTAGCAATTCATGTAAACCCATAAATTACTAAACACCAGCCAAAGTAGTTTCCCTCCTAAAATGGCCACTTGGGGCAAAAATGTCTGCAATATTATTCTATTTATTCTATCTATAGAGGAATTGAAACCCAATACTGAAGAGTAGGCATATTGCGTCGTTTTAGACGGATAAGCACTGAAACGGTGTCAAAGATATTTCGACGGGTCTCTTTTGATCCTTTTGATACATCTTGTCAGTAGTTGTGAATGGAATAGAGTTTCGTAAATTCGGAAAAGTAGCTACGTGTCTTTGTAGACTGGATTTTTTATTTATGGCTTGGAAGCGTTTATCTATTCGAAGTTTTTCTTTTAGCTTAGATGGTTATAAAAGGCCTGATTCCATATTTCAAGAAACGACATTTCGTATCTTTCAAATATACTATCAGGCGGTTGATTATTTTTATGACATCGAAATAAAACGCCAGCCACTATAGGCTGGGTGGTAACGAGCTTTTGGCTAGAAGTTCAAAAAAAAGCTGATGGGTTCATTTACCAGGTGGGTCAAGCGCATTTCGTATTTTTTCATGGCAAACCGGGTTAGTTATCGACAACCACATTTGATTATATTACAAATAATCTGATTTATATTACAAAGCCAGATCGGATCTTTTTTACTTTTTTCAATAAAATCAGTTGCCCATATTATTAACAAGTTTTGTGTCACGTTTCTGTTAATTGAAAACTGTAGTGAAACTATATTTTATTTAAGTTCTGTTGAATTTTTTATCAAAATAAAAGTACATTAAAAATATTGACCCACTTTATTGATGGCTTGGCAAGGCAGTAGTACCTACAGCTTATGGTATATCTACTAACTGTCACTGTACGTAAGTGCATTGTCATTCATGAATGTGTATCATTGGTTCTAGATAATGATAACACACTGAACACTCGCTAAAATCGCATCTTTAAGCCGCCCGTACGTTCACGCGTCTTTTCAAAAAGCAATATTTGATTTGACGTACTCTAGAGCCGATCGTTCGCCATTGTTGTATTGAAAACTCGCTGAACAACACGCAGCAGTTTTTGGCGAATTGAATGGTTTATTCAGTGATATGTAGATTGTAGAAGCTTCACATAGGCTAAAATTAATTTCTATTATTATTTTTCATTTTCTGTTTGCAATTTAGTCTTAGCATTGATAACGTATCAATCATGTTCAATAATTTGTGTCAAACATCAGTGGAAACTTAACTGATTTTAGTGTTATTTTTTTAAGTCATCATAAGGTAGAATAAAAATTATTTGTTTCCTAAATAAAAAAAATAAAAAAATCTTGAATTGTATGTTCAAGAAAAGTTATGAATCCTTTTTTTAATCTGTAATTACCTACATTACCTACAGTGACAGAACAGTACTTACTTACAGTGACCCTGTGTACAGTGTGCAGTTGAACGTACATCTATTATTTTTGGCAAAATGGATTGTGTTGTATGTGAACGCTTCTAAATATGAAAGAGATATAGATTTTTAAAATTTGTGTTCCACTGACTCTTAGTACACTTGTTCTATAAAAACTCGATCAAAATATAGGGTAGATATTTTGAATTATTAAACAGGCTAAAAAAAAGCCAAGTCCAGGCGCTCGAAGTTTGGCTGGTGCTAAAGCTTTATTTTACAACTAACTTTCCGCCCGCGGCTTCACCTGCGTGGACTAATTTTTCTCACACGTTGGGTTACATATTAAAGTTTTTATACGGATACCTAACGATTTTGTAAAAATTATATGCCTATAGCAATCAGCGACTATGTAGTTTTTTAGTAGTGAAAGAATTTTGGAAATCGGTTCGGTAATTTCCACAAACTCACAGATGCTTACCTCTTTATAATAATATATTAGGTAGACTGGCTGCCGACAGTCTTCGTTCTGTCAAAAAAAAAATTACATTTGAGAGAAGTGTTGTTTTATTATTACCCTCGTAACTTTTTATTTTTTTCTTCTCCAAAAGAACCTTCTTTCTGCCTTAACAAAAAATAAAAAATAGCCCAATTGGTCGAGCCATTTTCGAGCTTAACACTTAGCAACACTTTTGGCGATTCATTTTTTATTTATACACTAGCTGCCTCGTTAGACTTCGTTCTGTCAAAAGCAATTGCACGTCGCGGCGTCGGTAAAGCAGCACATCTCGCCCGCGTTTCTCCGACTTGATTTACATCACTATTATTTTTCACTGAATGTTTTGTTCAATCATACTCGTAATAAAATATAACCTATGTCACTCCCTGATGATGTAGCTTCATATTAGAGGAAGTATTTTTAAAATCGGTCCAGTAGTTGCAGAGCTTAATCAATACAAACAAACGAACAAGCAAACGATCAAAACTTTCCTCTTTATAATATTAGTATAGATATAAATAAGTGTCCATTCTAAAGAAAATAAACTTTTTTGAAATTTAAACTAGGACATTATTGTGTAAGTGAAAAAAGTTTTTTTTCTATCTTTGTACTTTCTATTCTATAAGTACTACTAAGTTCTCAAAGCTTTTAGGCAAATAGTAATAAAAGCACCATGATGCATCCAATGAGTGGTTCCAAATACACATCAAATGTTTTCGCTAACAATAATTAATCTTCGATATGCACTTTAACTAAGTTTCAGGGGACCGAGGTGGCCCAAGTTGTTTGCCCTCGCGTTGCAACTTCGCGACAATAACGAGTTGCAACTGAGCCAAGGCAACCTGGGCGAAGCGGGTCGCTAATTTGTTGCTCAAGTCTTGCTATTCGCTGCGATTGTTAAAAACTAAATCGTTTGCATGAGCCATCGTACAAGTTATAAATGATAAAAAAATACCTGAGAAAGATTGCAAGCCCAGCACAGCTTGAACGATAGACGATGGAGGCTGATAAATGATATGATGAAAAAGCTACCCTCCGAGCTCTTCACCGTTACAAAAATTTTCTCCCTTCGAGCACTAAAGTGCTTATGGTTCAGGCACTGATGTTACCAATTATTGGCTACGCAGACGTCTGTTGTTCAAATCTAACTCAAGCCTCTCTAAATAAAATAGATCGTCTCCTCAACGGGTGTCTGCGGTTCATATTTGGGGTACGAAAGTACGACCATATCTCTCCGTACCAGCTTACCACCCGCTAGCGTAGAGAACTAAGAACACTGTGCTCTCTCTACAGTATCCTCAGAGATCCTAATGTTTAGGAGTATCTTAGGTGCAAATTTCAGCTAGTAATAATAATAATCTTTATTTTCAGATAACATGAAATCCAACATTACAGAATTTTAAAGAAAAACACATTAAAAAGACACAGGAAGAAACACAATTATCAACTCAATATTTGCATAAATTAGCCGCACAGTAATTTTACGAGATGCCTTATAATAGGGCAATCGTATTTTTCGGCTATGACCCCCCGGAATACTGTTGGTACTGCTCCGCACTCTGCTTAATAGTGAGGCAGCCTTTTTACGCATTACCGCGTCAAACCCGTCCGTGCGAGCCTCGCAGAACATGCCGGACGCGCTGCAGAAACGAGGCAGCCCCAACAGTACTCTAAAGGGTGATACCAGTTCCCGCAAACAGCGCCCTAGCAATACGCTCAGACTGGAAACTCCCGCGCCTTAGACCAGCCACGTTGACCGCGCCTTCACTCTTGCAGCCATCAGGCTGAGGAATAAGCTACCTAACACAATTAAAATGTCTCAAACTAATGCCACATTCAAAAAATCAAACCGTGGTAATTTGAGAAATTCCACCTAATTACCACTGATTTTCATCATCTTCTTCATTATGTTCTTTTAAGTAAGTGCGTATATTATATTATTAGGTATGTGTGTATGTTTATATTGTATTGTTACTTATATATTTGTTCATTGATATAGATATTATAAGGACATTTATTACATTAAAAATACTAAAACAAATATTAACACATCTGAAGTTATTAAAATGAACCTAAAACTAAAATCTTAAAAAATATAATTTAATAACTAAAATATATTATTAAAAGAAGTCCCTTTAGGCAAGGTTCCGAAGATACTGGCAGCGTTCCCTCTTTGAATAGCTAGACTAATTCTTTGCCCGAGGTAGCTGCCAGCTCTTCGGTCTCCTGTGATGTCGACTAACCTGTTTGTTATTTCCTTAAAAAGCCTTATACCTTATTATTATAAATAGTTTGTGTAGGTCATATATTTTCGTTTTTAGTGTCTTTGTTTTCTCAAATCTAGAATATTAGCACCGCCAACAGCTTTTCTGTCCCGCCTAATGGTTGACTGGTAAAGAATGCTTTTAGCATTACCTCCGCCTTTTGTATTTATATCAAATAAATAAGTAATTAATATTCTTCAGTGTTTCTAAATGCAGGCTTCAGTATGGCCTGCAAAACAAAAAAGCACTAGAAGAAAATATTTTTTAGCTAGTCTCTTAACCGAAGAAAACTACGAGTTTTGTTTCTCCTTCAATAAAATTCCAGGTCGTGCCTATAATTTCGAATGGACCAGTATGTTTTCGTTCCATTCAGGGTTTCACTCCCACCTCATAAGATCTTTCCCGGGGTTTATTTTATCACCATTCCAGAATCCATAAAAATTGGTGCAGCTATTTAGGCGTAGACACGAAACAAACAGGTAGATTAACTAAAATTTACAATATTAGAAGGGCTTTTACTAGTTTGAAAATATGCGCCCTACTTACTACTTTTTTAGTGGATTTAAGTACTTTTGCGAACAAATGGCGCGTGTTTCTAGGTTAGAGTGTACCAACCGGCTTCTTAACCTATAGGTACAGTGGCATAATTTTGTCTATAATTTAAAATTTATAATAATTTATTTATCATTTATATATTTATTAACACAAAAATTGCACAACATAACAGTATAAAAAACCAAATCATTGTACAATTTAACAACTACATATTCATTCATACTTCCCTTACACAAAACAATAAACAAGCAATCATCAATCCGACAGGCCTATCCGCAAATCACACACAGACCCAGGTTCCGTTTTGAGAAGCCTGTTCAGTTGGGCAAGCCCTTCCATAAGAGGAGAGTGCGTTATTGCGTTAATGCGGTGAAGGGGCGCGTAATTTCAGCTTAGATAAGCTCTATCTCATTCTAAATTGTTGCCCCTATCCTTCAAGATAGTTTTCCACCGTTGCACTTGCTAAAAAGCAAAAGTGAGGCAGCGAGCGAAGTGTAAATATGATCGTTAATTTAATGCACAAACGAACGAGCGACCTCGTTAAAAGTTGCAGCCTCGCGATAGCAACTTGCGCTGTGGGTGGATTCGTTTTCTATTACCTAATTTGCTGGTTGTGTCGGAAGAGTGAGATTCACCTAAATCTAGTTAACGATTATGATGAAAATATTCACAGTGCATTTTGAGTTTCTAAGAGCTTATGAATTGGGAGTAAAATGAGATTTTTCGCTAAATGTTTTAAGCTTAAGCTCCTAGAGAGCCCGGCTGCAGGCAACATTTGTCAAAGATGATTTTATTAATTACCTACTTGATTAACAAAACACAACCCGGATTTGTGATCAACGATTAGCATTTGGCAAGCGTGGTGATTAAGCCAATACCCATTACTTGATTTTAACGATGGAGGCCCAGCAGTAGGACAGTATATAGGCTAATTACTTACTTATCATCACCATTACCCATACCACCATACCCGCACAGTACAAACATTTGTGTGCATGAACATGTCTGTTTGTACTGGTCTGGGTGTCTCCTATGTATAATAAGTATGTATTTACAAAAGAAATTGTATTTAAGTATGTTTATCCGTTGTCTAGTATCCCATAACACAAGCTTTAATTAGCTTACTTTGGGGCTAGATGGCGCTGTGTGGAATAATGTCCAGGGATATTTAATTTCTTGTTGTGTGCCACTTTCATTTCCCTGCTGGATAACAACCACATTGAATGTTGAGATTTGATACCTAGGCTTTTTACACATTGAACACTTTGATTTATTTTTACTTATAAGGTAGCTTTTCACTTCTTTGCCAGCAAACACTATGGATCAGTAAAGCGCTTATCTTAGATTGGAAAATTATTCGACTTTCAATAGGATTTGGGAAGTTTGCAGATATCCCAAAATTAGATGCAAATAGATTCTAAGAAACTCTATACCCGTAGAAGAGCTAAGCAAACTGCATCTATTACGCTCTAGTATGGTTAATACCAGGATTGGCTCGCGTCCAGCTTCCAGCTGTTTACACTTTGAGCTTGGCCTTAAGTAGTTTACTTTAGCTAAAGACAAACAACAACAACAAATACAGCCTTATATACGTCCCATTGCTAGGCACAGGCTTCACCTTACTATGAGGTGGTACAAGCCATACCCCAACACGCGGGCTCAGTGCGAATTGTTGGAGAGGTGAATGTAAGGCCAGTGATAAACCTTACCGTCAGTTGTTATCAAGCCGCCTTTTCAGGCCTCTGACTAGGCTTTACGACTGATATCTTGCGACGTCAGCCGTTTTTCGTTATTAACGGTCAATTAACCGCACTTTATGCTTGGTACGGTAAAAAACTACCGCTAGATGCCGCTAGCGGCGCTTTTATTGTGCACAGTGCGATGGAGATTTCGTAAGAAGGAAGCGTCACCTTGGAATTGACAATACAATAAAAAGGCAGATCGTTTACAGTACGAAATTCGAAATTTCGAAGACAAGAAGCCGTCTCTCTCTTTTACTATAGCGCCGTCATCTAGTTGCTTAGTTCCAGACGGTCATCTTCGGGAACACGAAGTTTGTCCATGCTCATTATTTACCATATTATGAAGAATTATACCCTTTTTCTTGGTCGCAGTCGGATAATTAACTGTTATTAACCGCATTTTATCGGTAGCTAACCATAAAGATTAAGTAACGGTAGCTGACGGGTTTTTTCATCTATATCCAGGAGCAACTGTTTAACGTGCCTTCTGAAGCACGGAGATGGCCGAAAAACACATCACTTAATTTCGTTAGGGGTGGTCACCCATCCATACCGCGACCTGACTGGCGTCGCTTAACATAGGGTCGTTGCCGATCCGCTGCCGTCACTTAGCCACGGGCACCTCTAGTTTAAAAAGATAGGTTTAATCCAACACTTATATACTCGTATGGCATCGACTTCTGCCGAATAAATGTGGGATGGGTTTCTGAACTCATGTTGCATGACAAGCTATAAGTGGGAGTAAGAACGATTTATGAATAGAATGAATGAACGTTAAAAATATTGCGTAACAAATAACAATAGCCGCGCAAGATACGAATTCTGTGACGCTTGACGCTTTGTCAATAATCAGCTTTCCACAGATATTGATATAATATAAAATAAATATAAATATAAATATCCCTGGACATTATTCCACACAGCGCCATCTAGCCCCAAAGTAAGCTAATTAAAGCTTGTGTTATGGGATACTAGACAACGGATAAACATACTTAAATACATTTTCTTTTGTAAATACATACTTATTATACATAGGAGACACCCAGACCAGTACAAACAGACATGTTCATGCACACAAATGTTTGTACTGTGCGGGGATCGAACCCGCGACCACTGGTGTAGTAGCCAACTTCTTAACCATTACACCAAGTCGGTCGTCAAAGATTGAAAGAATAAGAAGAATATATTACCATTCATTCTACTAGTACATATTAAGTTACGTACATCATCTATTTATCAACAACGTTCATACATCTTATTATCTTGACTTATCTATTTACATGAAATGGGTGATAATCTGGAATTCTAGACCCTTCATTGCACTATAACAATTACGTGTGTGTATTACGTGTACGTACGCTATCTCGATAACTGAATTTAATCTAAAGTAGTTAAGGGTTAATATCGTTCAGGATACAGCGCTTACCAATAAACATGGATATTACAGTAAGTAATATTGTTAGCTAGTGTTTAATTAAATGTGCTGTACCTAATTGTATTTGATTCACAGTATGAACAGCGGATGGCACATTACTAACCACGGGTTCAAATATCGGTGAACTGTGGGCTTCGGAGTGGTCCATTAATCTTGATTGTAATAGGCAACTTGTCTGTGACAATCTCATTGTGGGTTATAAGTATAACTCTTGTGCTTATGTTATGTTCTAGACAGAATATTTTCATTTAGATCAAATTAACCAAAGTGACCCATAGTAAGGGACCACGTCTCTTACTATGGGTCTCATAAGAAGGCTCAAGATCACCCAGCGAGCAATGGAGAGAGCGATGCTTGGTATTTCCCTGCTCGATCGAATCAGAAATGATGAGATCCGCAGGAGAACAAAAACAACCGACATCGCTCGAAGGGTTGCATCGCTGAAGTGGCAGTGGGCGGGACACATAGCGCGGAGAACCGATGGCCGTTGGGGCGGAAAGGTTCTCGAATGGCGACCGCGTACCGGACGACGTTCCGTGGGCAGGCCCTCTACAAGGTGGACCGACGATCTGGTCAAGGTCGCGGGAAGCCGCTGGATGCGCACAGCGCAGGACCGATCGTTGTGGAGATCCTTGGGGGAGGCCTATGCCCAGCAGTGGGCGTCGTTCGGCTGAAATGATGATGATGAACCAAAGTGGCCGGTAGTATACGACCCGCTATTGGAAATATTTTACGAAATTAAATGAAATGAAAATATTTATTTCTCAGAGAGTGGTAGTTAAAGGTTTTACATTAGAAGATGTCCAGCACAATCTGCCACTAGTCTAGACTACCTACTTACAGGTCATTACATTATAATTCATTGTTTACATACATTGCTACAATAACATCAATTCACAATAATTATTTTATTTAAATATAATTCAAGGATAATACAATAAAATACAATTACAATATACATACTTTCTATTTAGGCGTCCATTAATTTTATGAGATTATTATTCATATTCAAAAAGTCGTCAAGTATAAAAACTGTATGATTGGTGATGGTTTAGTTTTAATGATATAATGCTTTGCCCAGAATAAAGGTGAACTATTCTCATACCTTTCTCTCTAAATTGCAATATTAAGAACACCTAATTCAATGCGCATATTTTTTTATTTAAAATAAACCCACAATATAACTCAGCTTATACAAAATCGGTCCTAATATTATGCGCGTGCACGGAGGCGTCATAATTCGCGCACATGTTCGCAAATCGATTACTACATTTCGGATGTCGGATCCAATAAATGGGCACGTTTCAGTACCATGGCAGCGTTTTTGCTAAACCTTCTTGATAAGTACAGTTAATCTTACTAATATTATAAATGCGAAAGTTTGTGAGGATGTTTGTTACTCTTTCACGCAAAAACTACTGAACGGATTTGAATGAAACTTTACAGTAATACAGCTTTTACATCAGAATAACACATGGGCTACAATTAAAATAGATTTTATGTAATTTGGCCATAATATATAACGAAACGCGGGCGAAGCCGCGGGCGGAATGCTAGTGACCTATAACATTTTTAGAGTGTAATTACAGATCATAAAAAAAATAACTTGCTTAGGCATGCATTGCATTGTAATGAATTTAAATGACACTTTAGCTCATTGTATCATGTATGGTAACTACTAAAGTAATGCACACATTTACATTTAAGGGAATTATTATCAATACAATTAAAATATTAACTTTGTTTTTCTGATTTCAATAGAACAACTAAACTGATTTAGCGAGTAGAACATTGCAAATGCGAATATAATATGTATGTGCTTATTGTTAATACTCATTTCTATTTTTCAGTAATCCTTATTAAAAGAAACTAACGATTTGAAAAAAAAAACAATTGGTAAGTCTCCACCAAAAAAATCCATCCATCCAGGAATCCATTTTTTTAAATAATAACGTTTCAAACAGTGACCATCACAAAGTATACTTCGTAAGAGTGCTCCAAGGAAATTGCTAATTCCTGCTTAATGTTCCGACAAACGGTAACGACATTTTAACTCCAGGCTTACAGCCGTATATGGCATGTTCAGTGTAATACATTTTATGTCTTATTTACGGATTAAATATAGGAATGTATGTGTGAGATTCAATGACCAGCAATATAGAACTGAATGCTTTGGTACTATTATTTCCAAAACTCTCTTCTTAGTCGTTAACTCTTGGCAGAGAAGTCGTCGTCATGGAAGGGCAAATTGCGTGGCTCGTCGTACTACCTCTCGCCACCTCACTCTCCCCGAGGCAGAGCGGACCCACTGCAATGGTTGAGTGACAATTCAGATAGTGTTCTTATTTTTCTCTTTAATATTTTGCTTTCTCTCTAATATTTTGCTGTACCTTTCAAGGTGCATGTTAGTTGTAAGTATTGTTAAGCACATATTTGTAACTCTCATGTATGCAATAAATAAATGCGAAAAAGTTTTTGTCAGAGTCGATGCAGTTCGGAAACCTCTGCAACCTTCTTATGATGGCCCGTACAAGGTCATAAGCAGGAGAGATAAGGTGTTTAAAATCCAGTCACCAGACCGGACAGCTTCCATTTCCCTCGACCGATTAAAACCAGCCTATATTCTGGATGATGATTTTAGTATTAAATCCGACACAGTATTAGGTAATCCGATTAGTGTTCCAGATGCGAAAATAAAAAAAGTCAGAATTACAGTTCCGCAGAAAACAACTATTGCTGACAACCCTAGTGCGCGTGTTACTCGTAGCGGTAGAGAGAGCAAGAGGCCTGCACGATATTATTAATTTTCGGAGTAAGCAAATTCTTTCACACACGATAGTAGGTCAAAGTATGTAGGTTAAGATTAACTAAGCAATTAGTGATGTAAGGCGAGGTTAATTTAGATTTAGATGAACAATGTTTCATCATTCTTTACCTTGGTTTTCAGATATCAGTTTTACAATGGGAAACCAACAAAATAAGTATAAAACTGTAATTGATCAAACGACGAATTTTACTCAAGAGAAGTTTGATAGATACGAGCTGATTTTAATCATAGTGTTGGTGTTATTGGTGATGATATTATACTGTCAAGTGAGTTACGTAACCAGTGTATAAAAAAGGTTAAATCCTGGTTGGTTAAGGAAATTAAGGTAGCCAATTCTGTACCTATGGTTAAGGTAGATACCGTACCGACCTTACCCTCAAGTGCCCAACAAGCAAAGCTGGTGTTATGCTAGGGGAATTAAACATGAAATAAAAAACTTTATTTTGGTTTCATACTAATTTATTTAACTGTTGTTAGTGTCATGTTTTTTATATACAATTCAATGTCAATTTACAACACTATTTACAAACTTTGTGAAATTTATGTTCCAAAAAAAATTTGTCGTAATTATATATGTGCCTAACTTTTGTATACAATGACTTTGATAACAGTGAGAATGCAGGAGTGTAAATTCATATGATTGTTATTGTATTTGCATTCGTCTGTGTTTAGATTGCAACATAGTTTTTGTATTATAATACACACGAAAGATTATTGTTACTTCATGATGATCCAGTGGTTCTCAATCTTTTGTGTGCTCATGTTGTAATACTACACACATCAACATGATCTAGGGATATTTCAATTAAACCTAAATAACTAAAATTTTATTAACTTTTTGTTAAGACACCTACACATTAAAATAAACCTTGTTTAAATAGCCTATCTTATCTGATAAATAAACTTTTAGATAAAGTTAAATAAAAAAAAAACTTAGAAGAAGAGGAAAAACTCAGACAAAATTTCAATCTTAACTTTGTTTTTGAAACATCGAAACCTAAACAAAACAACTATTATTTTTATAAATATTATTAATCCGTGGATCCACCTAAGACTCTCCTGACACATCTGCAGCGGTTCTGCATACTCAAAACAAGGGTGTCAATATCCTGTTGTGGAATACTGTCCCAAGTCCTGCTAAGATGCAAGAAAAGCTGGTTTTCATGCACAATATCTTCAAGGAAATTCCTAAGAGCTCTTCTCTGAAGCATATCCCAGGCATGCTCAATAGGATTTAAGTCAGGGGATTGTGCAGGCCAGTCTAAAGCTTGGATATCATGCTGTTGTAACCAACTTGTAACGATACGCGCCGTATGTGGACGGGCATTGTCGTGCATTAGCTGGAAATTTTGTCCCATTTGCTGTCTGTGGGGCCAGATTACAGGCTCTAGCACCTCATCTCGGTATTTTAGAGCAGTCATATTGCCTTGTATCCAAACGAGGTCCGTTCTACCGCCGAGACGAATTCCTGCCCAAACCATAATCGTGCCACCTTGATATGCATGAACTTGTTGTGGGTGCTGCAGTCGATTTCAACGTCCAGGTTCTCTCCGAACGCGTACTCTTCGCGAATCAGGATGAAATCCAAACCTGGATTCATCAGTGAAAAGCACAAGTGACCATTGAGAATGGTTCCAGTTTTCGTGTGCAATAGCCCATTGTAATCTTCTTCCTCGATTGCCTCTCCTTAGCGCTGGTACCCGAAGTGGCCTACGAGCACGTAGGTCAATGCAGTCGTCTTCTCAAAGTTTGACCGCATAGCAGCAAACCATACTCTCTCTGTAGCCTTTGAACCAATTGCATCGCCGTTACATTTGGTTGACTTCGTGCAGCTTTTACTATGAATCGGTCCTGTACATGTGTTGTAATGCGTTGAGGTCCTCGGTGCCGTTCCACCACTGCCCCAGTGACCCGATAATGTAACCAAAGCCGGGATATAACGCTCTGACTGGTCCTCATGGCTTCAGAAACCGCAATTTGGGTAGCGCCGCCTAGAATCATGCCCACTGCTCTTAACATTTCGTTCCTGGTCAAGTGTCTACGTGGCATGATTAAATGAACACCGGAGATGCGTTTGACAAAGATTTGTAGAAATTTTAAACTCGTAAGGTGTAGCTGAAACTATTCTGCGTATTAGTTGGCGTTGTTGAAAACTTACTCTGTTAGCGTAATTATTAATACGAAGAAGGCAGTTCAAAGGGTTTAACTTACTTAATAACCGAGCCGGGACACATCTCGCGACTTAATTAAATACTGCCTCAGGTGCATGTAGGGTTGTCGGGTAATCGAATTGTCTAGTTATGTATAAAAAAGACACTAAATGACTGCAACGAAAAAATAATCTCACGCACATCATCTGGGAGAGATGAATATCAGCGCCACCGGGGATATACACTTTCCGCGGCAGCATAATTATGCTGTTTTTTTTTAAATTTTGTCATAATTGTATTTTTCACTATCAGTTTATGTTATTGAGAATTTTATTTTGATTGCTGGCTAGCTGTGAAACGCTCCTGTTGTGTAGGAGCTACAGTGGCCTGCTTCGTTAGTAGCGTCAGACCCCTGTCACTTCACGAACTTGCGCGTGAAAATTACCTACCAGCTGCCGGGACATGGAACACCCATTTGGCAGGTGATTGTCAGCAGCCGCGTAGAGCATTTGTATGCGAATCTTGCGGTTCAACTGACGCGATGACGTACTGTAGGTACTGACTACTGACATCTATATCGAAAGACGTAGCTCCGGTAATATCAGCCTGACACATGACAGCACGCATTTAGGATTAAGAAAATTTTCATTTTTCTATTGATGTTTTTTTTTATTTATATTGCCCGTCAAGATGACCACACTCCACCTGATGGAATGCGGTCGTGAGGTCTTGATATGAGGTTGATAAGCCCAGTCATTCAAACGAATCACTGGGCTGGCCATCCTCACCTTGAAGGCCTGCAGAAACGCCTTTTCAGGCCCCGCTTGAAGAACCCATGACTATACGAGGAAGGAAACACATGTGCTGGAAGAGCGTTCCACGTCTGGATGGTACGACAAAGAAACGAGTCACCGAACCTTTTAGTTCGGGCCAACAAATGTTGAATTGTGTGTGGGTGACGCCGTAGTCCAGCACGCGTGGTACGGGAGTGGAAAGGTGAGGGTGGAATGAGCTGGAATAACTCGTCAGAGCATTCCCAATTGTAGAAGCGATAGAGAACAATTAGCCTGGCAATGTCTACGCAATTGGAGAGGCTCAAGGGTCAAAGTTGCCTCTGGGTTTCCAATAATACGGATAGCACGCCGCTGCAACCTGTCAAGAGCTTCGAGTAGGTACTTCGCGGAACCGTCCCAGAGGTGAGCAGTATTCCACACACGAGCGAACTTGTGTCTTATACAAGAGACAGAGCTGCCCAGGCGTGAAAAATCGTCTCACTCGGTTCAGGATTCCGAGTTTACGGGATGCAGTTCTAATGACGCTCTCAATGTAGTCCCGCTGGTTTAGGTTGCTACGAACATCCATGCCAAGGATGTTTAGGCTATCCTTAATCGGTAGCGGGGTGCTTCAAAGAGTGGGATGGGAAAGAAACGGCGACGCCTTTGCTGTGAATGCACACACCTGCGTTTTCTTGACATTGAACTCGACAAGATTGCACGCACCCCATTCTGAAATGCGGTCCAACACTCCGTCAAGCTTAACAACAAGACTTCACCTCTTATCCTCGATGTCAGTCTGCTTTGCCCGAGGGCGCTCGAAATAACGCGCATGGACCGTGCTATCATCCGCATAGCAATGAATATTACCTAGACGACTGGCCTGTTGGCACAAAGGCAGCGATCCTGCCTTTAGCGCCGGAGGTCGTGGGTTTGATCCCCACCCATGACAAATATTTGTGTGACGAACATTTATATTTGTTGTGTGTCTGGGTGTTATTAACTATTTAAGTATGTATTTAGAAATATTTAAGTATGTTTATCAGTCTCTGACGCCCATATTACAAGCTCTGCTTAGTTTGGGGTCAGATGATCTTGGTGTGAATTGTCCCAGATATTTATTTATTTAATAAGATATTTAAGAGATAACATGTCATTGACATGCAGAAGAAACAACGTCGGCGACAAGACGGAGCCCTGCGGCATTCCGGCATTAATCTGGAGAAAGCGTGATTTTCGACCATCGCAAAGGACACTAATTCTACGTCCCTCCAGAAATCCGGCGACCCAGTCGCATAGGCAAGGTGGCAGACCATATGCCGGAAGCTTGGAAATAAGCGAACGATGCCATACACGGTCGAAAGCTTTGGTAATGTCAAGGCTGATGGCCAAAGATTCTCCACGCTTGTCTATAGCCTCCCCCCAGATGTGTGTTACGTACGCTAGAAGATCACCCGTAGACCGTTATGGTCGGAAGCCGTACTGACGGTCGTGAATAAGAGAGTGATCCTCTAGGTGATGTGATCTATCTGTTACGTAAGTAACTATTAACTAATCTGTGGCAGCGTGCCTTAGGCCTCAGCCTCGAATTTTGCGGGCAGCGGCGGCGCTCGCCCCCGCGCCGCTGTTTTCGAGATTCGGTCCATTTGATCTTACGCATAATATCCTGCCGCTCCTGCGCCGCCACCACCGCGACCACGACCCATCTAAAAGGTGGATCCGCTGCCGCTCACTTAGGGTCTGCGTGGGCCGTGGGCGTTCTTCGGGCGGGCAGTGGTAGACACCGTATAACCACCACGCCTAGTGGCAGGCGGTCGGTGTGTCATGTGGTAAGTCCACCGTACCGCCGCGCCTGAGTTCGCCTGCCACGACAAGGCGAAGGCTCATGAGGGTGGTGTACGTGGACCCTAGCTGAAACACTGGCCGAGCCGTTTTAAACTGGTCTCTCCCCGTAAGCGACCAGGCCGCCTGTACTTTTGCGCGCACTTGTAGTAGTATCACCCGCGCCAGCGGACATTTGAAATTTTGTCTCTTTTCCATTTATTTCCTCACTTAATAGCATTCCGCTCGCGGCTTCTCCCGCGTATCGTTATATATTACTGTCCAATTACATAAAATCTTTATAAATTGTAGCCCATGTGTTATAAAGATGTCTAAGCTGTATTACGTAAAGTTTCATCCAAATCCGTTCAGTAGTTTTTGTGTGAAAGAGTAATAAACATACATACATACATACATTTGGCGGCGCATCGTTAGGGCGCCACCTACATCGATAATTGCATAGACTTGAGTGACATTCACTCTAGGCGGAACGTCGTTTGTCTATGGCGGCGGGGCGGCCATCTTGCGAGAAGGACAGTTCTTGCGAGAACCGCCTGCGCACCGTGCAGGGGGGTCACGCTTAAAACAAATACAATTTGAAGCGCATGTGGCGCCATCTATTAACACGTACAGAAAACAAAAAAACAGTTAAAATCTCACTAGATGGCAGGTACCGCCACTGGCTTAATTTATTGAATCTAAAAACATTAAAAGAAGTCCATAAATTGATGTTAATCGTAATAATAAACAAGAATATTAATATATTGTATTAATTAATTATAAAATAAAAATAAACAAATAAAGTTTTTCAAAATCTTAATTTTTATTTGATAGGAACGAAACGGAATGTCAATTGGAATTTGAACGACCAAATTTAACGTCATCGTCACAAATGGCGGATTTGTCAATTTGCGGTGCGCTTGCGGCTTTTACCGTATTTTGTGATTTTTCTCGCATTGCCATTACATTTTCCGACTTACGCTGAGCACAGTTGTTCCGTAGTTTTGGGTAATTTGAGAGAGGACTCGAGTGTTTTTGTGAGTGAAGCGATTGGACGCGGTGTATTTTGTACTTGTGTTGTTGTTTTTAAATTTGTAATACAATTTTATTTTTGAAAAGAAATGTTCCTAAGACTGAAATCCGTTCCAAAATAAAATTTGTTACAAATACACTGTCCAAATTCCCTTGTGAATGTGATAATCACAAGGAGCAGTTATTTGATTATTTTACAAAAACAACCATTAACGTCTTAGTTAATAGTTGGTGCAGAGATATTAATCGGATTTTGTCAGGAAAAGTATATTATGAAGGGGATGACGAAACGAAAACAGCCGCACAATTGTACTACAACAAACATAAACATTATAAATTGAATAAATAGATGAAATGTATATTTTAAAATGTATTTTATTTTATTGTTTAAAGTGTAATTTTATTAGGCGTATAAGGCACTACATAATTTTTATACTTCCCTAATAATCGTTGGTAAATATCAATAACAGTGTGTGTAAAAGCCTAATAAAATCACTTTAAATAATTGAACTTACCAAATAACCTAAAATACAATAAAAAATATATGCAGTAGGCACCTATACGTATATATTTAATAACAACCACGTATAAATAAGTAGGTACCGATATCTGTTCAGCTAATTTAGTTCAAGTACATGTTAATAGATGGCGCTACTATTCAAAAGGAGTTATCAAAAATATCAGCAAGGGGGCTCTCTTTTCCTTCTGGTATAATTATTTTTCTCTATGGCACCGTGTCTGCGACGGATCACTATAAATCTGTGAAATCGTTAATTATTTCTACTCGTTCTTAGTGATTACTGTGCTGTGATTATAGTGACTTATTTATTAGAAACTTATTTTGTTTGTAAAAGACGATAAATTAAAGTAACGTGTGATTCTGTGATTAAGTGACTATTTAATTTTTCAAATACCTACGGCCCGTGATATCTACGATGAATAATTATGATGAAGGCCCTCCTGCGCCTTTACATTTTTTTTATTCTATTTACCATTGAAAAGGTTAAATAACATGATCATAATACGGTCACAAACTAAAACCACTTAGGTTTATGACGAAATGACCACCAAAAAATAAAACAACGATACAATTAAATGGTTGTCTTAACTGCTAACGGATGGTTGGTTGTAGATATGTAACTCACAGTAAATTACAGTTAATATCACAATTGAAGATAGGCAAATCATATAAGTAAAACTGGGTAGATCTATCTATAATTCACTTAAAGTGCTGTACTGTGTGAGATTATTCAAAAAGTACAATTTTAGATTATTTTTAATAGTTAATTGAATACGTAATTCTGATGGTAGTTGATTGTCATCAACCAACTACCGTCAGAATTATAGCGGGAAATAAGGTAAGTTGCCGTTCTTTAACATACATGTTATTCGCGCGACTCGTCCGCAGCTTGTGCGCAGTCACAGCGCGCGTACTCACGGGGTGATTAATTTCTTGTTTACATACATAAATACATACATCCGCACAAACTTTCGCATTGATAATAATAATAAGAAGTAACATAGTAAGATTAGTAAGATGGCACGGCGTGGCGCATTGCCGATAGTGCATTGGTACTCTATCCGTTATCGGCCGAAACGTGTGACTTTGTGTTTTTAACCCTATAAAGACGAGTTAGGCAATTCGTCAAACTTTCGGATTTGAGATATCTTAGAACGGGATTTATGGTTTAGCGGAACTTTATTTAGGTAAGAACGTGACTCACCTGAATAACTTTATCATCTGTTTCAGGATAACAACTGCGGAGGAGACGGAGAGAGCCGTATTAATTACGTCGAATATTCACGTTTATTACGTTAATATACGGAAATACACGGTGCAAGTGAGTCGTGTATACGGTATCTCAAAGTTTGGGAGTATAAGAGAAAAACGGTGCAAGAAAACCCTTGCAGTAAAACATTTAAGCGTTGTAGTAGGTAAGACTGGGGTTATATAGTATTAAGAGAATGCGTGTTGACAGAGAAGATGTTGATTATAGAAGAAAATATTTCTATGTTTCCTTGACTATATAAATACTAATATAGCCAATAGTCAATTGAATTAAGAAATAGTGAAAAAAGAAGGCCAAGACGATCGGTACAAGCTTAAGACATTCGTAGAATGGACAATAAACTTCTCGTACGATAAGATTTTTTTATCCCCTGTATAGGTGAGTCAGCTTCCTTAGAGCTTGTGTGCCCTATGCCTTCTCAAAGCAGTCTGAATGCTCTAAACGTGCCCTAGTCAAAATATTAATAAATCGATGGTGATATCGCGGCGTACACGCCTCTGCTCGCCGCGTGCACTGTGAAATCGCTCGTAGTGTGGAAAGGCTTTCATTTTTCATTGAACCAATGGTAAATAACCATAAGCATTTGGATGGTCTCACCTTTTATAGATATAAGTAGATAACAACAGGCAAACCGCAAATATTTTTCTTAAGCTATACGGGTAACAAATAAATAAAATGAATACTGAAATCAGAGCCGCGTCAAATCCAATTATTGTTTATAAAATTTGCGCAATAAACAGGAACAAGCATGTTGATAATTCCGAAATTATCATAAATTCGTTATTAATTTACCTTTGAAGTTTAACAAGTTGAAATAAAATTATCAACTGAAAGAACAAATAAATCGGATATTCTCATGTTTGTTTATTACTTAAAATGGTATTGAGTACTCGAAATGGTCTTCGTTTGTTTTGAGTTGTTCATTGGGGCGTTTTACAAAAAGAATTCAATAAAATGTCGTCAGAGAGAGAGAAGGCTCAAGTCACGGGCTGGAAAAGTTTCACATTTGTGTGACTAGGCAACCCGTAACACTACCACGAGTTGTCACTTTAAATTTACGTTATCGTTCGCGTAAAAAAATGTATTGGGAATAAAATATGTCATGTTAAATCCCAATACATTTTTTTTAATTTAAAGTGGCAACTCGTGGTAGACGTACTGTATGTCTACCATGAGTTGACACCACAGACAGCCGCTAGCGTCCGCGTAGACGTTTTTGTATGGGATTTCCGTACAACGCCCCCTAGTGATTAGAAATAGAACCAAAATGGCATAATTTCTTAAGTCGACTATTGTAGTTTACGTGATATACCTACTCTTGGTAATTGAAGCTTTTTAGTTGACAAGATTTTCAGGTAAAGCAGTGTTCACCTGAAAATCTTGTTAACTAAAAAGCTTCAAGTAAAGCAGTAATTTAAATAAGAGATTTTGGTCAGAAAATTCAAAACATTATAGTATGATCTGGTAACGTTGAATCTCTTTTTATGGCAAGATTCACACAAAACCCACATTGTCATCACATAAATATTTGTCATTGATGGGAATTAAACCCACGATTGCAAACCTGTGATGTAATACCATTTCACTAGAATAATGTGAAGCGGCACTGGAATATCTACACTGGAATGTCCACATTGATTGAGCGTTGGACTGGAATCTAGTGATGTGCGGGCATCATGAACAATGGCTCAAAATCCACTCATATTTTCTCACTTAGACCACCAACATTATACGCACCACACCACACAACCGTCGACGTTCCACACCAAAATAACTTTATGCGCAATAAAAATCCTTTTACTCCCCCGCGTAAAATCTACCGCACAATCCGAGTTACTTCACAATTGCTGGGTTTTTTGTTAAAAATTTTCTTTACCTCTCATTTCCATTCATTGCAAATTTTTTACGACTTTTCGAGTGTACTTAAATGGTTTTGGTGTTTAATAATTCTTACAAAGAAGGACGTTGTTAAAATATCAGTTATTACCTTTCCACCCGCGGCTTCGCCCACGTGGTCAAATTTTTATCACACGTTGGGTCACATATAAAAGTTTTCATACGTTTTTGAAAAAGGTATATGCCTATAGCAATCAGGGATGATGTAGCTTTTTAACAGTGAAATAATTTTTAAATCGGTTCTGTAGTTTCGGAAATTACCTACCTCAAACATACAACGCTTACCTCTTTATTAATATAATATATAATAAATATCCCTGGACATTATTCCTCACAGCGCCATCTAGCCCCAAAGTAAGCTAATTAAAGCTTGTGTTATGGGATACTAGACAACGGATAAACATACTTAAATACATACTTATTATACATAGGAGACACCCAGACCAGTACAAACAGACATGTTCACGCATACAAATGTTTGTACTGTGCGGGGATCGAACCCGCGACCTAGGTGTAGTAGCCAACTTCTTAACCATTACACCAAGTCGGTCGTCAAAGGTCGTCAAAGGTCGGTATATATTATTGTACTCGTAGATTATGTTCAGAGAGGTTATCAGCCCAGCTGCCTGCTTCTAGTAGTTATTATTTGTTAGGTATTATTTTAGCTGAAGGGTCGATACATGAGCCTGGGTAATTTGCCTTATCGCTGGTATTTTTGATTTTTATCACTAGGCCTAATTTTTAATTCAGGGCAAAATAATATTATCATGGTCTCTTATTTCACAATAAGATCAAATGAATTTGTTTAACTGAGTAATGTGATTTTGCAGCGGGTATTGTTATGGTCAGGATGAATAATGAGGGTGTCGCATTAAAAATATACCTTTTTATAAAACTGCTTAGTTTCTTTAGGGAGCAAATATTGTATTTTTATATTATAGAGCCATAATAACGAATGCATCTAGTGATAAACAATGGCTTAAATCATCCCTATTAAAACTATGCCTGGGACCAAAGAAGTTACGCCATTCTGTTTTAGGAATCTTCGTTATTATTAATAATTGGATTATGTTATAATGATGAAAGTTTAAAAATCTCGGGCGGTTCAATCGGTGGCTGAACGAAGTACACATGACATGACATGACAATGTCAAATCCCAAAACATTTTTTTACGCGAACGATAATGTAAATTTAAAGTGCCAACTCGTGGTAGACGTACAGTTAAGGGTTGTGCGTACCAAAAATAGAACCAAATGATTAATTCTTCCAGAAAGTAACTACTTAATATAACATTTTATGCATATCACGCGAAGGGATTTGACTTCATTATAAAGAGGTCAGTGGTGGCAAAAATGTTCAAAACAAACCCGTAAGATATCCTCTCCACAAATACTATTGTTTGTTCGATCAATCAGCAATGCCATCAGTCACCCAATATGTTTATCTTTGTATGTTTGCGATGATTCCCGAATTAATGGACGAACAACAAGGAAATGAACGATGTCGTTAGAGCAGAGACATAGTATTCGGACAATTGGTTAATTTTCGTGATCGTTGTGAAGTAATAAGCCCGACACTGTCCTACTGCTGAGAAAAGGCCTCCATTATTGAAATCTAGTCATCGCTACAATTGATGGATATTGGCTATTGGCAGATATACTTCAAAGTTTGTTAATTTTAAGTGGCGTTTAAAGGAGGACGGGCGAATATATATGGAAGCCAGCCTAGAAACCAATAACAACATGCGATGTATCACTGGTAAGGATTTTTCATTTAATTTCATTATTGTTAAGGTGGAAAGTACCAAATCACTGTGTGGAAAAAGTTATGGCACAATGAAGCCAGACCCCTCCTCAAAAATATAAGTGTTTATTTTTATGTTTAAATAACATCCATTTCTTGTTTTTTTTTTGTAAAACTATTATAGTGAAGTTCCAAAAGAATACAATCAGTTCAGTGCAAGTTGTACTCACATAACACGCCATAATGTATTTGTGTGGTGTCTTATTTTTACTTTTTTGAAAATGCATTTGTTTTACTTTTAATTTAGTTTTATTTGCTATCAGAAGATCCTGAATTTTACACTTCCGATACATTGAATGTAAATTTCAGTATGATGCCGTTGAATTATCTCATTGAAGTTCACGTGATAAATAGTTGAAAATTATTGAAAAACATTTTTTCAAAAGTTTATGTGATTTTTTTTATGGTTTTCAAAACTAAGGGAAAACATTATTTTCCTCTTTTTCAGTTGCTTTTTTAAAATATAATCAATGTTAATGTAAATGGTTTTAAATTAAGTATGGCTAGGTGAGTATTCAGCTAACAGTGAAAAAAAAATGCATGTTTATCAATTATTCGTGCTGCAGTGACCCAAAAAGGAACCAAAAAGTGACTCAGCTCATACATTTTTGAAAGTTCGTAAAAAAAACAAAATCATAAAACATATTCTGTTACCAAAAATTGCGGAACATACCTACATGGGGTTCCAATCGACGTGTATTTGGGTTCACAGGCCACAGACCTTTGTTGTTTCTGGTTTCCCGAGACACCATGTATAAAAGCGAAACGTTACTCACTCACTCATCACGGAATCGCATTAGCTACAACACAACAACATTTTCAAATTTTGCATGAGGGTTCTTTTAAGGTCGTAGGTGCTCACTCAGACAAGATTTCGTGAAATTCGACCCTTAAGGGGTGGCTTTTGGGGTTGAATGAAAGTTTGTATGAAACTTTGTTACTACAAGTGCTAGGAGTTCAAAATTTTGTACGGGGTTGTATTTGAGGACGTAGGTACTCGTAGGCTAACTGAGACGGGATTTTGCGAATAATCGTGAGTCGGAAAAAAATCTGTTTGTCATAAAAAATAATTTCACGCGGGTGAAGCCGCGGGCGGAAAGCTAATGAAGCATATAAAGTAAACTAGTTAATCAAAGGTAACAAAACCTTTATTAATAGATCTTTCCGAGAAACCCACGCAGCCATGCTACGTAGGTGAGGCATTAGGTAAGCAAAGCAAGGGGTTTCTTGCGAATACGACTGCGTAGGTAGTGGAATGTTCCAGAATGACTTCTCCTATTTTTTCATACCTTGTAGACATGTTATAAGATTTTAATACATGAATTAATTTTTTTGGTAAAGCGTGTAAATAGCTCCATCATCATCATCATCATCCGTGCGGTCTATGAACCCGGTTGTGAACCCACACTGGTGGGTGGGGTCCCAGGGTTCGTCTTTCTTATTTTCTTGGCCCACTTCGCGCCGTCTTGTGCATCCTCAGTGGTGAGTCTGTTGGCACGCATGTCACCCTTGACGACGTCGAGCCAGCGCTTCTTGGGTTAACCTCTTCTATCAGTACCTGGCGGGGGCGGCATGGCCAGACATTTGTTGCCCACGTAGTTTGCCGATCTCCGTGAGATATGACCATACCAACGAAGGCGGCACTCCTGCGGCTTGTCTGCGATGTCACGTAAATAGCTCCACCATAGATGCGGGAATCCGTGCCTAAATAGGACACAAAAATATAAGGTCAACAAGAAAAAAAGATGAATGGATTCATTCCCCAGTTACGCGTCTGAGACACTAAAGGGATACATACTTAGGAAGTCCTCCTACCTGATAACAGTCCAGGATCGCCTTCAGCATGGCCCGATCAGGCAAGTTTTCAGGAGACGACTGTTCCACCTCTTTCCTTATCCGCGCGCGGTAAAACTGCACTTCTATCACTAGATCGAGGGATTATAAGACTACGACCCCCGATCCTTGTAGATCACTTGAGAGTTGAGCAATCTGAAATTTCTCGGCTAATGATTATGCCTGGCAAGTTTTTTTTTCTTCTCTGTCAGTTTGACAGTTTCAAAACAGCGCAGCTTTGATCCACTACTAGCGCCATCTCTGGATTGCTTGAGCAGATCCCAAGACTGGGCAACAGTCGGCGGAAAACCAAAATTGCAACCAAATAAATACTTAAACAGCGTGCGTTTTGGAAGTCAATACCAAAAAAAGAAAGCTACATAGAATTTTTAATAAATTCTTATAAATAAATGTCAAACTCGTCGAACTAGTTTTTTTCTACGTAACTTGACTTTTTCTGTAAGAGGTTGCCGGGGGAAAAAACCATTTCGATTTTGGACACAGATCGTATAACAGTTAGATTATGATCACTTCTCGTTCAGCATAGCGGTTTGGACTAGCATAGGGTTGTGGGTCCTGATTTTTATATCACAGGACGACTTACTCATATAATATAACATTATCCTGGTCCCAGTTCCCACCAAAGCAATATGTGATGTTGCGATTTCTTTTTTTACCTATTTCAAAATAGGAGGTTCTCATTTCATCGTAATCTTTCTTTCTATAAAACATACTAGCACAGATTAAGAGAATAACCTCCAGCTATCAATCAACTACACTTGTTTGTCCTGAGTGGGAATCGTACCTACCACCTTCGGCGCTATGCAGGACCTTACGTGTCGGTAACGGGTCAGTCCCTTAGCATATGAAATTATTATTTTATAATACTAGCCGTTTGTCAGCGGCTTCCCCGAGTAGACTGTCTTTCCTGTCAAAATAAAGCCTAAAAAAATATAGCCTGTGTCAGTCCCTGATAATGTAGCTTTATATTGGTGAAAGATTTTTTTAAATCGGTCCCGTAGTTTCGGAGCCTATTTGATACAAATAAACAAATTTTTCCTCTTCATATTATTAGTATAGATCTGATATCTGATAAAACCATTGAAGTAACTTAAGGCTGGGATTTAGCGTGCCGTCCGCTAAAGCATTCGGTGGGCCACTGATTAGTTCTGCGCGAACGGAATAACGCCGCGGCTTCCTTTTGTTTTCGTTTCATGAATTTATTATGAAATAACATTAGACAATTAAAAAGTTTTAAAAGTTGTCGGCCTATATACAAAAACCCATCAAGGTATATGTTATATATATTTTAAGAGCATAATTAACATGAATATTTGAGAGTAAAACTAAAAAAATCGTCGACGTACTTTGTTTTTTTTTATCGGTGAAATCATGCTATCTCGTGTTTTGTAAAAGTTGTCGCCTTAGATAATGACACTGACCTACTCGTACAATTTTATTTGCTAAATATCTTTTAATTTAGTAGATAACTTCAAACAAAGTCGATCAAATATTGACAATCTTGGGAAAGCATAGCCTTCGATCACTAGGTCTACCAAGGGTTTACCTTTACACCAATAACCGCCGTAAGCGTCCGTTTAAAACGCGTTGGCGTTTTCGAATGGGATTTTAGTACAGAGTCCCTAGTAATTCGAAATGGAGCCTAAAAACGCATACCTACAAATTTCTGAACGCAACAATCGCTCTCTACTAAACGGAAACTCATGGAAGCTACCATGAGTTGCCATTACGTTTGCGGCCATCGTTGCGTTTGTCAGAATATAGTTTATAGTGTCAAGGTCAGATAGATAAAGCGTTCATAGCACAGAAACGATGTATTCGGGCAATCTGTGACGTATCACCAATAACCAGCTGTAGACCTTTATTCCGGGAATTGAAACTTCGAACATTACCTCTTATTTATGTTTTCGAAATTTGTAAAAAAACAGCCGCTATTCTTTACAAAACGAAGTGCAGTCTGCAGATTCAATCTAAGGCACCCAAATCGCTTAATGCTGCCACATAGTGTTACAGATATTTGCAGGAAAAACTGTCAAACAATGTGAGATACATTATTTAAACATTTACCAGATGTTTTGAAGGAATTGCCTTACAACAGGTTTATTCACAAATTCCGCATGGTCTTGACTGAATAATGTTTTTGCTTTATTGACGAATTTATTTATTTATTTATTTAACACAATTAAACGGGATAATCCCAGTTACATAATTATGAAAGCTACATGAAGGAATACATTACACCAATTTTTCGACTTTGTTTAAAAGCGATTGAGGACTGTCAATGAATATATCCAATTCAGGGTTAGCGACCAGTAACATGTTTAGCGCCCTCTGCATACGACACAGCGGGGATTGCTCACGAGCTACTGTACGACACGTTGGAATGGCGAACTGCCGATGTCTCCGACCGGAGCGAATACGTAAATATTTATCAGGCACATATAGACGGGACAATTGCTCAACAATTATATT
The DNA here is from genome assembly GCA_947369235.1 of Udea olivalis. Taxonomy (NCBI): domain Eukaryota; kingdom Metazoa; phylum Arthropoda; class Insecta; order Lepidoptera; family Crambidae; genus Udea; species Udea olivalis. Next base: position 3,752,018 of record OX376353.1, read on the forward strand.
ATATTGAATATTTAAAATTCTCATTTACTTAGAATAACAATATGGAAATGGACATGGTGAATTATAATTTGATTTGGCTTTGTAATTATTTTTTAAACGTATTTACTAATATATAAATATATATATATATATATATTTGTTTAATTTTAATTGGTTTTTTCAAAAATTGTATTAAATTATTATTAATGAACCTCAATGATATAGGTAATTTTTGCATGCTGTTATACAGTTAAGTGTGTGCACTAATTTTGTTAAAAGAAGACCACTTGTTACCACACTTACTGCAAATAAAGAACTTCGACTTTGACTTTGTAGTTAACATTAATCTTGTTTAAACTAATCAAATTATAAAGACAACTAAAGGATCATTAGAACTAGCTCAATAGTTGTGTACCTGCCTACCTAATTAGGAGAAAGCTATTGTGGGAGAAAATAAGGACCACAGCGATAGTTAGTAGATAGTTTGACGACCGACTTGGTGTAATGGTTAAGAAGTTGGCTACTACACCAGAGGTCGCGGGTTCGATCCCCGCACAGTACAAACATTTGTGTGCATGAACATGTCTGTTTGTACTGGTCTGGGTGTCTCCTATGTATAATAAGTATGTATTTACAAAAGAAAATGTATTTAAGTATGTTTATCCGTTGTCTAGTATCCCATAACACAAGCTTTAATTAGCTTACTTTGGGGCTAGATGGCGCTGTGTGGAATAATGTCCAGGGATTTATTATTATTATTTATTATTATAGTTTAAATGGTTATTTTATTTGAATATTGCCTTAAAGTTGTCGCCTTAGTTAAAGACACTGACCTACCCGTGCAGTTTTTTATTTGCTAAAATATCTTTTAATTTAGTAGTCATCTTCTAACAAAGTCGATCAAATATTTGCAATCTTAGGAAAGCATAGCCTTAACTGCCTGAAGCCTTTGACTGCCGCCTAACAAGGCAAAATAGTGAATCGATTATTTGTCAAATTGACGTGAATCTACCACCTGTTCGGAACCTAGGTTCTGCTGAGAAGAGCCGGCAAGACACTCAGCAGGCTATCTGATACATTTCTCATCTACAATCTACAATAGTGAGATAATCCACCATATTGCATAAAATAGCTTCACAGTATAACATTGACAGTGTATATCAAAGAATTATTTATTGTTTTAAGCAGACTAGATGTATAAAGTTACATAGAATTAAGCCAATACTGCTAACAGCAACAATAAGACACTATGGCAAAATTACCACAAAAGCGTAGAGTATTGCTTCTACCGCAAAGACAGAGAATTATTATTAGTTACACAGAAATGTACTTAACTTTGTTATCTGTTCGGCTGTATCATACGTTCTTAGCCGACTTTTAGCTAGGTGATTCTACTGCATGGTATTAGTGGGGTTTCCAGATAGCAGATTTGAATTCCCCCAGGTGAAATATATTTTTTCACAAAGTAATTTTAAATAATACGTAAATTAATTTACGCCCATTACCCAGACGGGTAGGTAGGACTTAAAATAGCCATTCGCTATAATCCCAACTCTTTCAGGTAGGGCTTGGTTTCAGAACTTGGCAAAATGAATTGTATTTAAAGTCTATTTCTCACATTCTCGTGAGATTGTACATGATGAACGGCGAGCTCTGTTTCAGTCGTAAGTGCAGTAAATCAGTAATTTTCTCCTCATAATTTATCTACGACGAATCCGGGAAAAAACACATGTGGGAACACTAAGTGAATTTGTGACGTCACGAGTTCGCAATGTTTAAAAATTAATAAAAAATTAACTGCCGGCTAGATCAACGAAATATTCAAATTAGTAACTTAAAATAGTAAAAGGTATTTAAAAAAAAAAATTGTTCCCATACCCAATTGTTGTGACTTAAGGTTTTGTATGGGAATTTCAATTTTGTTGACAGATTCTAACATGGCACCTTATTTTTGTCGTGGTTTAGAAGAGATATCTTGTGTATGAACTCGTCGGTAATTTTTGTGGACGACAAACCAATTAAGCATTAAAATAGCATGAAACAGGCGTTGCGGTGCGTCAAAATGCTGTCATTTTTTTAAAGTGCAGTAATAAAGCGATGCATTCATAAATTAGACGGCTCATAAGCCGTCGCTATTTTAGCTATTAATGAGTGTAAATTTTACATAAAAATATTTAATTCAAATAAAGCGGACAAATTTTTTTTCGCTTTATTACATCGATTATTTAAATCGATTAGTTTAATCGATTATTTGTTTCGATTGTTTATATCAATACTATCGTGTCTTCAAATCAGTACTATTGATATAATATTAATAAATCTGTGTTAAACATGTATACACCCCTTTGTTTTCCGAGGAAACTTGTCTTGTCTACCTCTTTTGTCGACTTTTAGAGACGAGAAACGAGAAATTACCTTATTTTGCGCATCTTAGCCAGGAACGGTCGTTACTTAATGTGTTAAATATAAACAGGCGAAGGTGCTATGATTAATTTGAACCAGTTAAACCAAGTAGTTACATAATTTTAAGTGTGCAGTAAATTAATAAAACAGTCCAGGGCAAGTTATAGCCAACTCACAGGAAATTCATTGATTTTAATTTGATTCAAGCTACAAAAGCCATTAACAGTTACAAAAAGAAAAACCACACGAAAAGGTTATACATATTTTACATATGTTTAAATGACGTTTTTTAGTTTTAAGACTACCGACTTTTTATTGTTATTTTGGCGCGGCTCGCGCTCATAGAATTAGGTTACACAGTCTTTATTTCTTAAGTTTCTCAGTAAGTGAATTGTATTCTAATGAGAAATAAAGTATCTTTAACCATAACCATTTAAATGAAATATTTTTAAGGCACTAAATTGCACGCACAAGTTACAACCAATAAATGCATTTAAGACCTAAAGAAATCATAACTGGTAAATTATATTGTAATAGGGTTAAAGTGAAATCATATTCTGACGGAAAGGAGCCAATTTTACCCTCGTAAAGATAAGAAGCAACTCTTGCCATGCCAACTGGGTTATAATCTGGCCCTCGTCTGAGCAAACATGGCATAATCACAGACATTCACAGACAAACAACGAAATAGACGACGCTAGTGTGTACATCGTAACCGCACAATGTACCGCAGAATATAAGCGTCCTGGCCAGATCTTTATGCTCAGTGGGAACATTTCTGTTATTTGAAATTATCATGATTGTATTCCCCGCATTTTTATTTACCACAAACCTACACGTTGACTATCGGCACGGTGCTGACCTTGAGCGTTGTTTAGTCATCTAAGATTACACTAGGCGACATAATCTGCAGTCGCATATTTTAAAAGTTATGAACAAAAATATTCGTCTGGGACGAATATTCACCCCGCGCGTGTACTGTAGTGATAATTTTATCTGCAGGTCTACCACGAGTTGCCACTTTGAATTTTCATGATCGTTCGCGTAAAAAAACTGTATTGGGATGATACATAACATACGTGACAATGTCCCAATCCCAATACATTTTTTTACGTTATAATGTTGACTTAAAGTGGCAACTCGTGGTAGACGTACTGCAGAGTATTAGTTCTGCTTTATGCCGCAGTCTAAGCAGATTTGTATCTAGCGCGTCTATACGATATCCTAAACGGTTGTTCAGCTGGAAAAAGTTTCACAAAACAAAAATGCTGCTCACGTACTAAACTCGTAATAATATTCGCTAGGACAGGATAGTTTATCGTCCCTTCTAAAACAAAATGAACTAAACTGTCAAAGACCTATGACCGAGCAAACGTGCTCATGAGTTAAGGTCACAGCACAGTAACACGGCACCGCAACAGCACCACTCCAATTCAGCAGTTCACCAGCCATTCAAATTAGAGCATTGAATTAAGTGGACCATAGTATATATTACGATGTTAAATTCTCTCATCTATAAACTTTAACATAATTTATGTTACTTTAACATACTTTAACATAACTTAATTTATTACGAGTTCTGTACCTAGTACAGAACTCTTAATCTTAAATTATTTTCTCTGAAAGTATATCGTAACAACACATCTTATTGTGTGTCATCAATATAATGACCTAGTACAGGATATTGATATTTTTACTGTCAGTCCAAATGTTTTCAAGAGTCGCCTTAAAGCCTTCTACCCGTGAATTGCTCACTCCGCATGTTAAAGTACAACTACTCGAACATGTACTGAAGTTGACTGAGAATGCAATGATCAATTTGAATTTTTTATTTTAAACTAGTTTTAAGTATAGGTAGTTCAGTCTGTAAGTTTTTTGCTCGCATAATCTATAATCGCTTCGATGCGCTTAAGAGGCGGACGTGTGCTCAAATTTTATAAATATAATTTTTCACCAATATCTTATTTCGAGTCTTATTAGCTGTCAGGGAAGATTTCATTTTGAACGAAACCATTGTGTGTCGTTTACGCCCACTATTCATCGAGCTAAGCTGACGGTACCTCGACGTTACATCGACAAGGAAACCACTCTTCACCCACGTGAGTAAACAAGACGTCCTCTTATTTTTTAACTCGCTTGCACTAAGCGACTGATCGACACTCGGAACAAGTAAGCGTGCGTAACAAGGATCTATAATGAGCACTCCACACGCGCCTTCTGGATATGGCATTGATAATCAACTTGGTGAATCTCAAACAAGTATATCGGGTGCGTCGCTTGAAGATGATATAGGCATATGCCAAATAACCATGCGCAATAAGCGCAAACATGATGATGACACTACGATAATCAAAAGCGAACTATCAGATCTATAAAGGCAAATAGCTGATGTGATGGCTCTTTTAACTGAAACTAGTAAGTCACAAAAGGAGGCCACTAACAAACTCTGTGAAGATGTTGCTATAATTAAAGACAAGGTTCACAGTTTTAGCAAAACTATCGACAACATCGTCCAGGAGCAAAAAACCCTAAAATCTGATGTGGAAAACCTTAAAGTAACAACAAATAACTTTGATGAACGAATTGAAGCCCTAAATTCTGAAATGAAATTAGCTCAAAATCAGTTGCAACCATCTACATCAAATCAAACTACAGCAAACTGTGAAGAACTGCTCACCGAAATTAATAAACGAAACACACGCGCAAAAAACATCATCATAGTTGGAGTACCTGAATCTACATCAAGCGCTATTACAGAGAGAATCGAACATGATAAAAATGAAGTCCTAAAAATTGCTAAAGCTATAGATGCAACCTGTCCCGAACCAGAAAAAATTCGCCCACTGAAGGTCTGTTTCCAGACACAAAAAACAGTAAAAATGATTTTACGAAATAAAAACACCATTAATTTGGAAAAATTAAAAATTTATTCCGACCAAACAATTAAGCAACGGAAGTATCTTGAACAGCTGAAGGATGAACTAGAGAACCGAACCACCAAAGGGGAAACTGACCTACAGATAAAATATGTAAAAGATGTCCCAAAAATCATTAAATCAGAGGAAAAGAAAGGAAATACTCAGAAACCCTCGAAGTCAGCAAAATTTCACTAACTAACAACACTACTTATCAGATCGCCAAAGGATACACCGAAATAGATACAACTAAAAAGTCTCTCAGATTCTTCTATCTAAACGCACGCAGCATCATTTGTCCAGGCAAATTGGATGAATTGAAATGTATCATAAAATTTTTCCGCGAAAAAATTCATCATCATTCATTGTCATCACAGAGACTTGGATTAAAAATGCAGACGAAGCTAAAAGGATACAAATACCATGCTACACGCACTACCACAATTTCAGAAATACGAGCAAGGGAGGTGGCGTATCCATCTTTGTCCATAATGATCTGAGACATAGTCTGGTTGAGGAACACTCTGAAGACGACAACCACTATATCTGGGTTCACGTGGCTAAGTTTTCGTTGAACATTGGTGCAATCTACAAACCTGGACGAACGAGTACGAAACAATTCCTAGACACATACTCTGCACAGTTGCTAAAAATTAAGAGAGCAGTAGTTTTCGGCGACTTTAACTATGACTTATCAAATCTAGATCATGACGTTCGCCAGTATAAGCACATCAACAAAGTGCATGGCTTCCGGATTATGAACAAAATTGGCAAAGATTTCTGCACTCGTGAAACCTCAAGTACTAAAAGTATCCTTGATCATATATCAACAAACCTGAAAGATCATAGCTTCCATTTTGCATTAATTGAGTCAGCTATGTCGGACCACAAACACATTTACTTCGAAGTGCATAACTACCATCCTTCTCCACCAACTAAAATCAGATACAGTAAAATTAACTACGACACCATAAACAAGACCTACGAAGAAACAGTCAATGCATATAAAAACTCCTCATATGAAGCACTGGAAGAAAAATTGATGAGCTGCATATCTAAAAGCAGGGTATATCACACTAAGATATTGAACAGACCTAAAAATGATTGGATAAATAGAGATATAATACACGGCTTGAATGTAAGGAATGAACTTTATCAGGACTTTAAAAATGAAAAATCTAATGAAGAAAAGGAACGACTTTACATTGAGGCCAAAACAAAAATGACTAAAATTATCCAAGAAGCAAAATCAAATTATTATAAAAAATGTTTTCAAGAAACTTCCAACAAGCCCCGAAAAATGTGGAATCTAATTGCAGACTTAACTCACAACAAGGAGAAAAGTACAAGTCACCCGCATAAGATGATTATGGGTCCAATGACTATAACTGATCCCAAAGAGATTTGCGAGAGCTTAAATAGTTATTTTTCTTCAATTGGAGTTAACCTTGCTGGTGAGTTTCCAGCTAAATACCGCAGCTATGAAACGCATTTACAGTCTTCAATTGAAACGTCAAAACTGAACGAAATATCACCAACCAACTCGGACGAAATCGGCAAAATCATAGACAGTCTAGATTCCAACTCCAGTTGTGGCATTGATGGCATTAACACTAAAGCAATAAAGTGCATTAAAAAACTTATCTCGAGCGATTTAGCGCAAAGTATAAACGAGTGTCTTGTCCAGGGTATTTTTCCTGAAAGCTTAAAAATTGCAAAAGTGAGTCCGATCCATAAGTCCGGATCTAAATTTGACCCAAATAACTACCGTCCAATATCTGTGCTTCCGGTTGTTTCGAAGGTTTTCGAGAAGGTTCTACACGCCCGTCTTGAAACATACCTGGACGCAAATAAACTTTTGTACCAAAACCAATACGGATTTAGACATAAATCAAATACTCTTGCAGCGACTACGGACCTTGTTACAAAGCTTAAAAACAAAATAGATCAAAAACAACTAGCACTTGGCATCTTTATTGATCTAAAAAAAGCATTCGACACAGTAAGTCACAAAATTCTAATAAAAAAACTGTCAAATATTGGTATTGGCGGTAGCGCCCTAAAAATCTTGGATTCATACTTACAAAATCGCAAAAAGCTAGTTAAAATAGGTGACCACCAAAGTTGTCTTCAGCCCATCACGTGTGGGGTTCCACAAGGATCGATACTGGGTCCACTTTTATTTTTGATATACATCAATGACATTCACCAAATTGGCCTTGTAGGTGAACTGACACTGTATGCAGATGACACATCTATCTTTTACTTTGGTCAAACCACGCAAAGTATGATTCCCATTGTTCAAAGTGACTTAAACAAACTAAACGAATGGTTCAGCTACAACTTACTTACAATCAATACAGCTAAAACCAATTACATAATTTTCTCCGCAATCAATAAAATAACTAGTGACCAAATACAGCTTCAAATAAATGACCAAAAAATAAACCAAAAGTCAAATGAAAAATATTTAGGCATTATCCTTGACAACCATCTCAACTGGAGACCACACTTAGAAAAAATAAAAGGTAAATTAACATCGCTAACTGGAATGTTGTTTGGCATCACTAAGTGTCTTCCCAAACAAATACGTCACATGATTTGCAACTCGTTGGTTAAACCACAATTAGAAAACCTAATCGAGATCTGGGGTTCAGCTGCGAAAAAAAACATTCAATTAATTCAAACAGCTCAAAATAAATTGATAAAAATATTATTCAACTTTAATTTTCGAACAAATACTAAAATAATTTATAGAACAACTAAAATTATGAATGTAAATCAATCTTACAAGTATTTTACTTGCTTACTTATACATAAAATTTTAAACAAGGATATAAATATTAATTTAAATTTTATTAAGAAAAGAACCTTTCAAAAAATGCAATTAAGGAATTCCAACCACTTAGTAACTTACAAATGTAGAACAAACTACGGAAAAAAAACAATAGGATTTGAGGGAGTTAAATTGTACAACGCGTTGCCAAATTGCATTAAGGAAGCCAAAACCACGAATAGTTTTAAAAAACGTCTCAAACAGTATATTTTATTAAATACATAAAAATACACTAATGTGTAAATATATATGAATATAATAATAAAATACAATATGAATACATAAAAATAATGTAACACGAACAAATTAAATCAATAAAATGATAAATAAAAAAATAAAAAATAATAAATATAAATTTATTATTTAGGTACGTAATAAAATACAAATTTCAAGATTTAATAAATTAAAATAAAGTACAATGAAATGAAAAAACTTTGCCACATAACTACGCTCATCAATGCCGCATCATACGCGACCTACAAACTTCGCACATCCATGTATCTGGCAACTGTCTGTGTACCGGACTATCGGCCGCTCGTCAGATTTTTGCATGCTACCGTCATTAATGTTTTCATTTTGTTGTGCGCCCATCTGAAGCGATTATAATAATAATGCTATATGAATGAATTGTTTTCTCAGTAAGTGAATTTGTAATTCTTATGAGAAATAAAGATCTTTAACCGTAACCGTATAAATTCATAATGTCCTGTAACTGTTACCTGTAATGTGTTCTTAATAAAATAAAATAATATGAAAAAGCGTACGGCGGCCGGCCAGCGTGCCGTCCGCTTTTTAATACGAGGCGATGCCGGGTTGGAGCGGTACCGTTGCTGCGCTGTGATCATGTGCTGTGACCTTTAGACTGGTAAACCAAACACGAAGTAATACATTTTCAGGACAATAAAATAAATTAAAGCTAAGAGCGGTTACAGACTAGCGTATTATATGCGCTTGCGCATTGCATGCTTTAATTATAATTCTTGAAATTTTTATTGACATTTACTTTCCAAATTCTGACATTCTTTGTTATTATGACTTGTATTAATTTTGATGTACTATACTTATTTAATTAATTTCAATCAGTAATTTGTTTGCAAGACGACAACAAAATATTTGCTTATCGATAGATCGATTAAACATGAATAGGTACTCATTTCCAAATGTAACAACTTTATCTGTACTACCATGTTTTATGCAAATAATAATTTATCTTATCTTATCTTATAAGCTCGATTTTGGAAGCGCATGTAGCACCTTTTGCTACACGTGTAACTCGAACAAACGTCGACGCGCTTATAAGCTTGCATAATCCTCTTAAATACTGACTCACCACTACCGGTTTGAGAGAACACGCCGCAATAAGCACGTGTACGCGCGTTTGGTTTTTGAAAGCACGTAATCTATCGTTATCGTATTGTTTGACGACACGGTTGGCGTAGTGCGCTGTAGCACGGTTTCTCGCCTTGATTTCCGTAGTGTCCCGGGTTCGATTCCCGGTCGGGTCAATTCAGAAAACGATATTTTCTGAGTTGACTCGGGTCTGGGTGTGCTGGATATTTATATTTAATCTAGCGCGCGCGTGTAAGCGGTTGCCAAATCGACTGAAAACGTGCGAAAAAAACGCTAGTCTGCCGCTAGGCGCTCTTCCATTGCGTAGGTATATTTCACTGCTCCTACAGTGAGGATTTCCTTTGTGCAATGAAAACCATAAACAACAAGGGTATCTAATCACAGATATGGATTGAATCCATTTCTGTGTAACAGACACAACACACACTTCGGAAATTGTGATATTTCGTGTAGAAATCTTGACTCGTCGGACTGTTGTCGTCATTTTGGTGTTGCAAGTCTTCATTAATTTGCTAGATATATGTATATTTTCATTTCTTTGGACACACATCCACATCAGTACGTCTACCACGAGTTGCCACTTTAAATTTACGTTATCGTTCGCGTAAAAAATTGTATTGGGATTTGACATGACATGACATGACAACGTCCAAATCCCAATACAATTTTTGATGATCTCAAGCACAGAGAACATTATATAGACTGGTATCTCAAGCTTAGTAGAGTTAATTATGAGTGTTAGTAAGTGCCGTACATACTCGTTTTACTGAAATTCGATTTAAGACTTTTACAATAATCTCATCAGGTATATATCTCAGGTATATGTAACTTTTTGGCCGATGTTAATGTACTTAACAAGTAATATTTATTTATTTTGTTTAAATTTATTTTCATCAATAGCTTTTTGTCAAGACAATCTTAGAGTACAAAAAAGGGGCTATATACTAACGGAGGTGTCCAGATTCATATGGACACCTCCTGGCTTTTCAATCAAACTGGTCCAAAAGCTTCGACTTACCGACGCAATATCGATCCTGAGGTGGGTGAGTAACCATAAAAGAATTATTCTTGAAAATGATTAAGTTTTCTTTGCCATCCTCATTGTCATTGTCATTGTAATAAATAAATAAATAAATATCCCTGGACATTATTCCACACAGCGCCATCTAGCCCCAAAGTAAGCTAATTAAAGCTTTTGTTATGGGATACTAGACAACGGATAAACATACTTAAATACATTTTCTTTTGTAAATACATACTTATTTATACATAGGAGACACCCAGACCAGTACAAACAGACATGTTCATGCACAAAAATGTTTGTACTGTGCGGGGATCGAACCCGCGACCTCTGGTGTAGTAGCCAACTTCTTAATCATTACACCAAGTCGGACGTAATGGTAATGAACATCTATGAGATGGCAATGGGCTTAGTCAGAAATACATACGCCCTGAGTTCAAATACATAGGCCCTGAGTTCAAATACATAGGCCCTGAGTTCAAATACATAGGCCCTGAGTTCAAATCTTCGGTCGGGCAATGTATTTTTGATTTTCCGGAACATACCCTATAGGTATGGCACGAATCAATTGAAGCCATGCCTTGATTTTAATAGTAAATAAATAAAAGAAAATATACGCCAGACATCACACCTCTCAAACTCAAACTGAAACTGAAATATATTTATTTAAAAAGACCTAATCAGTACTTTTAAATAGTCAAAAAATATACTAAATAATAGACGTAAATACTATAATAATATGATTATATAAATAAACAGTATACAAACATAATGCGACTCTACCACCGCGTCGGGCGAGTTGATTCTTATTGAGAAGACCCGGCGAGAAACTCAGTTACTCTTTTAAACTTGCTGTGGTCTCGACTAAGGATAAATATCGTTGTGTTGCGAGGTACCAAGCAGGGACTACTCAAGCCAGGGAATCCTCCTAGTACATCCAGACCCGAGTCAATTTAGAAAAGATCGTTTCCTGAATTGACCCGAACGGGAATCGAACACCACGCATGTCAAAGCGAAAAACCGTGTGAAAGCGCGCTACGCCAATCGTGTCTTCATATTAATTCACTTTTTGCAGAAGAAGTTATAAGTTTATTCTTAAAAGTAGTATTTTAAAATATTTAAAGCCAGCGTTATTCTCGTGTTTTTTGGTTATCCGGCAAACCCTGTTTGCTAAGACCCATACCAGTATTTCGGTACTCCCTTGTTTTGCCTAAAAACTTTAAAAGTAATTTTTACCCGGTCAAACATAGTTCAAATAATAATTACCTTAACCAGCCTGTTTGTGGTCACCGACGTAGTATTAAAAATGATCATGAAAATTGAGAAATAACAATAACACACGGAATTATGATCTCGGTGGCACAAATACATTGTTTGCTGTGAGAGCCGTAGCAGTACGTATAGTTATGCTACGAGGCCAGTCTGCTACGAGTATTTGAGTCTTGTGAGATTTGCTACGAATAACTTGTAGGCACTTGATAGTTGAAAACTGACTCGTTGATACGTTTTTTTGCGGGGGAAATATGCATTACGCACTATCCCACTGCCTGGGTAGGGAAGTGGGGGAGTGTGGGTTTTTCCCAATGTTCTTAATACTTACTATCCTATTCCCGATGTAGACAAATCCAAAAACACAAAATCATAAAAATCGGTCCACCCGTTTTTGAGTTATAAGTGGTGTAACTAACACGATTTTCTTATAAACATAAATAGGGCTATTCTGACAAACTCATTTCGAACCTCACCCAGTGAATCCGCTGTGAGATTCAAGTTTCTCATCGTATAAAATTGAATAACGACGAAATGTCGCCTTTCTTATGAATTTGTTCGTAAATTAGAAAACATTTAGTGAGATTTTATCATTAAGTTTATATAAATTGTGTGTATATAAGCTGAAGTGTGTTCGATCATCTGAGTGAGATCGGGCTCGAATTTTTTCGGGCTGATTTGATTTTGTTTGTAAAAAAAAATGTAATATTATAGTAACAGTCTAACGGGTCAAATATATGCTTACAGACTTTCAACACGAAGGCTATTATCACTATTTTTCAAATTATCGTTCGTTTTATAAGTACTTCTCTTGATCTAAAAAAAGTTAGACAGGTTGGCCATATTCTATTGTTCCGTGACCACGTGACGTGAACGAGGCCGTGAAGATATCTGATGCTATTCGATAATCTCATGGAATTGTATCGGTATATTCTCTTCATGTCACGCACACGAAGTCTATAAGAGGATACAGAAGCGCCGTTTTTCCATACAAACGTAGTCCCCTGTTTCCTCTCTGGATTTTGCTAGTAGAGGAATATTTTTAACCCAAAACGATTGGCATGTCCCTATGTTTTCTTTTTTTGATAAATTAATTATTAAAGAGAACCTTTAAAAATCTAAAAAAATAGCCAGATTTTCAGCTGTGTTCAAACATCCAAAAAACTAATTTGACTAGTTTATTTCAAAAAAAGAAACACATGGGAACACGGCAACAGTCTTTCTTTAATTTTCAATGAAAAAAGTAACTAAATCGGTCAATTTTTCGAAAGGGGATTAGGGGACTACGAAACGTCGGTTTTATGTTCTTTTGATAGGTAACTTCGGTCCGATTGGCGTCTGTCTCTATGGCACTCTGCGGCGCGCTCGAGGTTCACGAAAGACAACAATAGATTTTACAAATACCTATTTTTTAATACTCTCGACCGTGCTGTGACCTCTTAATGACACCTGGGGGGCTAGCCAAGAGCAACACGCTACTTTCATTACGACATGTCAAATTTAAAAATGTATAGAACTGACATCAAATGTCTAACCGAACCGAACTGTTAACCACTAGGGGTTCACTTGAAGATCTGGTTTAAGTTGAGCCAAAAAGTACATTTTCAATCTATTTTTAATGTTATTTGGTGTGATGTTATCATGGAGATCTGCGGGTAGTTCGTTAATAAATCGCGGAGCTAGGTAGGCCGCGGTGCGCTCACCGTATGTGTTGGTTGCGCGGTTGGTGACGAGCCCATTAGAGGACTGCTAATGTCATTCCCATAAATTTTTCACATTTGACATATAGAAATGACAGGAGCGTGTTGCTCTTGGCTAGCCCCTCTGGCTGCTTTGTTCTGCCAATAAGCCTTTTGTCGAGAAGTGGTTTCAGGTGAAAATAAAAAAAAGTTAAAAAGCCAGCCAGCGTCATTTATTACCTCCATTCTCAAGTTATGATAACAGTTAAAGAACTACTCAACACAAAGCGTTGGTTATAAACTACGTTAAAGCGACATTCTTAAAACTAAAATACTAACATCATTGAGTGTACTTTTTATTTACATTTTTTTTCAAAACTAACTTAATTTAATAATATAGATTTGTACAATTTGTTCATAGACTAATGCTAGTATTTTTTTTGTTGATTAGAGCTTCCTGAAAAATTCTAAATATCAAACTTGATTTTAGTTCATCAAACTTAGCTTTAGTAATAATATTAAAAAAAAAAACTAGGCCTCCTATTAAATCCAAAATAAATGAGATGAAAACAGCAATCAAGTTTGTATTAGGGCTCAAAAATTGTTCAAAAAACACTAATCAAGTTACTATTTCTATGTATATTCTGATTGCATTTTTCATGTAATAAAACCTACACTACTTCTAATTCGATTCCATCGAATATTTCTAATTTGTAGGCCTTGCTGGATACTTGCAATGGTAAATCTTTAAAATTATTTTTACACCTAAAATACTAAGAAATAATTATACATAATTTTTATTTACAAATCAACTAACGTACAACAATAATTATTTATTAGCTGCTAATTGTTTTAGGTTAAACACTCATCACAGTAAGCAAATCAACATTTTTATTCCTAGCCTATATTAGATACCTAAAGATAAAAATACTACAAAAAATAGGTGTACGTCTACCATGAGTTTCCGTCACATGAACTACGATAGTTGACTGCAATTTGTATGCCATTTTTAGTTCCATTTTTATTCACTAGAGGCACTGCATCATTGGTGTAGAGTTAGACTCATGGTACGGTACTGGTCCCGGAATTAGCCGGGTATCGAACCTGCATCCTTCACAAACCGGGCGACTGCTCTAACAATTGAGCTAGCGGGCGAGATTATAGCCATGACCTTGACCTCGTTAATTTTATTTCTTTCTTTAGATGGAAAGGAGATTGCCTAATTTTGTATGGAAGTTGGACCAAGGTTGCTGCTTAGAATGCATAGTGCATTTTGTTCATCAGACTATTACTAATCTGTAATTCAAAGCGCATGAAAATCTATCGCAGGAGTCCAAAGAAAAACAGCCTCTTGTTTTAAATATTTTAATTGGAAAAAATATTGTGCGTTGAATTTTTTCTCCTGGGATCATTTTTTAAATAATATTTTTAATAGTTCATCTTAATGCTAAGCAACTGGATCAACTCTTATTCCTAGGCAACAGTTGGTCCAAACCTTGGCAATGTCCTTTGTTAATTCGTATTCACAATACCATTGTGAATACAAATTAACAAAAATCTTATAGCTATGTTAAGTAACCTTGATATTTTTTTTAAAGTTCGACTATTATATTATAATTTAATAAAATCAACGAATAAATAAAACACTCTCAGTAATTTGTGTTCTTTATTCAACTATACAACAAGGTTTGCAAATCGAAAGTCATATTTTATTTTATTTAATGACTAGTTCCAATCTTTTGAGTGGATTTCCGCATATGAGATAAAAAGTTAAAAAAAGTTTTGCTCAATTTTTATTTACAAACTTAATTACCCTTTTTAATTAACTCTTTTATTCTATAAGTAATTAATTATATAATTGATCATAAATAACTAGCAGAAGTTTTTTTAATCAATATCATATTACATTTAGTTACGCTTATATTTTAAACTATTATAATAAAAGCTATCGTTCATAATCGTTGTGTATCAGCTTTCCTGCAACAAAGATAAACAGTTATTTATATTTTAAAAACGTATCTATTTGTATCAAATGTAGATCATATTAACAGTGGGCCGTCTTTGGTACATATTTACGAAGTTTCGTGAAACTTTCACGCAACTGCGAGTTCGACGAAAGGGAGTAAAGTCATATTCATAATTAGACGGTAAAATCTGACAGCTGCTAATGTCATCATCATCATCCATGCGGTCTATACTGGTTGCGAACCCACAATAGTGTGTGAGGGCCCAGGGTCCGCCTTTCTTATTTTCTTGGCCCACTTCGCGTGGCCTTGTGCATCCTCAGTGGTGAGTCTGTTGGCACGCATGTCACCCTTGACGACTTCGAGCCACCGCTTCTTGGGTCAACCTCTTCTACCGGTTCCTGGCGGGGGCGATATGGCCAGATATTTGTTGCCCACGTAGTTTGCCGATCTTCGCGAGACATGACCATACCAACGAAGGCGGCACTCCTGCAGCTTGAC
Organism: Udea olivalis; assembly: GCA_947369235.1. NCBI lineage: Eukaryota > Metazoa > Arthropoda > Insecta > Lepidoptera > Crambidae > Udea > Udea olivalis. Next base: position 3,767,935 of record OX376353.1, read on the forward strand.
TGCGATGTCACGAATACGAAGGCTGCCGCAGATGTGGGTGTTCCGCACGCGATCTTTACGTGAGACTCTACACATCCACTGCAGCATGTTTATTTCCGTGACGCGCAGCTCCTGCTTGTTTCGCTCTAGTAACGGCCATGTATATCACTGCCATATCCAAGGACACGTCTAATGATGGTTTTATAGACCTGTCCCTGCAGCTTGATCGGCATTTTGGGGTCACAAATGACACCAGTCACCTCACGCCATTATCCTCACGAAATTTGGCCCAAGCCTCGGAAATTCGGGCTCTGACGTCGCGGTCGATGTCCCCGGACACGCTTAACACAGATCCCAGGTATTTGACACGATCCGTGCCAAACACCACGTCAACGCCTATGCAGACGGACTAGGGATTTGTGGTTTTGTAGGCCATGTTCTTTCATCGCCACAAATGTTTCAAACCGCTGTTTTTAAGTGAACTCTTCCACTTATTCCGAATCTGCTAGCGCAATATCAGCAGTATACATGAGCAACCAGGGTGATTGCTCGTGGTGGTCTCGGATGCTGTTTGACAGAACGTCTAATATTACGCTGAACAGAAATTGGCTAAGCACGGAGCCTTGTTGTACTCCAACGGTGATAGGGAAGGGAATCGTGTCACCAACCGCAGTCCTAACTCTGGAACTGGAATCATGGTACATGTCCCGGATAATGTCAATAAAGACCTCGGGAACGACCCTGGACCGCAGCGCCCAGCCGATCATCTCACGAAGGACACAGTCGAAGGCCTTCTGCATTTCTAAGAAAAGGAGATGTAGAGTGTATTCTTCAGTCTGTATCCCTCCATGAGCGTTCTCAAGGCTAATACGGGGTCCATGGGCCCACAATCCGATCGAAACCCATGCAGACACTCCGGGATTGTACATCCTATCAACTGTCGAATCCGAGAGTATACAATGCGCTCGAGGAGCTTCATAGTGTGGGACATCACCTTTATGCCGCGATAATTGCTGCACTCCCGCACCGAGCCCTTGAAGACCGGCATGATAATGCTAAGTCTCCATTGGTCAGTTATCTTAACCCGGTTAGTTCAACCCGGGTAGGTAGGGTTTTTGCAGCTGGAACTACGGGTCTGGCTGTTAGGATCAGGGTACCACGGGTGTTGGGGATCCCAGCCCTGCCTTTCTTAAGGCAGGCCCCAACTTGGAGTTGGATTCGTGGTGGCATGTGGTTAGTTGCAGAGGAGGGGCATGTTCGTCCCTTCTCGCGCGCAACGAGTATCTAAATTCACTGGTCTAGGGCGTTGGGCTGCTAAGTGTTTAAAGGCGGGGTTAGTGAGGAACCCTTATAGCGGCTTGCCGCTCCTCCGGTACTTGCCTGGATAGCAAGGAGATGGGTATCCGCTAGATTGCCTATCCGGTCACCCTGCTGTAGCTAAGGGTAGATGTTCGGTGGTGCATCGAGATTTGAGCGTGCTATACAGCTCCGGCACCATTCTGGAGAAATGGTAGTTGGCTTCTCTGACGTCCCCAGCGGGGATTGAAGCCGCTAGCGTTCTTTGGGGTGCGCGTGGTAAGCGACTATAACTGCTCCGGTACCATTCTGGATAAATGGGAGTGGGTAATGCCACGGGCTACTCGCCTATGAGTACCGTATTGTGTAATGCATTGTGCTTTGTGGAGGCAGGACCTACCGCAGATGGTCCCTGGTACACTTCACGGTGTGCTAGGAACAGTGTGCCCTACTGTATAACCGTGTGGTTGGTCGGGCGGGCCACATAAATAAATCTCAGTAGTTAAAGAAGGGGGTGGTCAGTTATCTTCCCGATTAGGAGAATGCGGTTAAGAAGGTGGGTAAGTATGCCCACACCACGAGAGCCCATCGATATTCACGCTTCGATAGGGACTCCATCGGGTCCCACAGCTTTCCGGTTCTTCATGCGGTGGAGAGACAACTGGACTTCATCAGGCATAACCGGAGGCACTAGTCTCTGATTCGGAGGGAATTCAGGTGGCTGGACCTCTTTGTGCTGCTTGTGGTGCAGCTCGTTAATTTGCACACCTGCGTGCAGGTTGAGTACATGTATATAACATAGATAATTTTAAGACCTTTAGAACTTGTATTCTTGCAAATAAACGAATTTATTTATTTATTATTTACTCGTGGAAATAAGAGCGCCATCTCTCATTCACCGCGCGGTCCTCGCATAGCAGGTTCCCGAGAGTGTCATTTACACAGCGGCACAAGGCAATATCCTGGGCCGAACTCTCGAACGTGCCAACTTGTAAACGAGATTTTTTTTTAATATATTGGACTAGACAGTCATTTGGTCGCAATCGCACCTGATGGTAAGTGACGATGCGATCTATGATGGTACATGTCTGCCTAGTAAATACCTACTCACTCTTGTCTTGAAGGGACCCTGATTGCATTGGTTCGGAAACACATGCGCGGGCAGCGAGTTCCACTGCTTTGCTGTTCGTATTATGAAGGAGTCCGCAAAACGTTTTGTGCGAATGGCTGGAATATCCACAACGTGTGGGTGGAAGGCTAATGTGCGTCTTGTGCTCCGATGGTGAAAAGGAAATGGCGGAACCAACTCATGCAGTTTTCTCGGACACTCCCCGAAATAAAGCATGTAAAACACCGACAGGCTAGCAACGCTACGCCGGTGTTCTAGATCCCGCAGCCCGGCAGAGAGCGCCAGATCATTTATGAGCCTTACGGCGCGTGACTTCACCGAGTCTAGAGCAGCAAGCTGGTATTTAGCGGATCCACCCCAGAGGTGGCAGCAGTACTCCATATATGGCCGGATTTGCGCTTTATATAACTGGAGCAGCTGCGCCGATGTGAAATACCGCCTAACCTTGGATAGGATGCCAAGCTTTTTGGCAGCAGTTTTTGCAGAGGACTCAATGTAGTCGCCGAAGTTGAGGCTTGCCGACAGCTCAATACCAATGGATGTGCTCTTCTAAAGCGATTCTAAATTTCAATAATCGACTAGATGGATCTTTCATGTTGAACAAATACACTTATGATTAGTAAAATAAGATTCTAAAAGAACTCTCTTATCTCAAATATTTATGAGTGGGCAAACAGGCCCCCTAGTTGAATTCATAACTAGACGGAAAAATCAGACGTTTGCAGAGTTGCTAGGTTTTGGTGAAATTGAAATAGTGTCGAGGCATGTGACACAAACGAAATAGCGACCTACACGCCCGGCTTAGGATACGTTCAAAAATATGAAGTACCGGGAGCCGTCCCAGTGAATTTTTGTTTGAAAAAGAAAGTAGAAAAATCATCCTAATAACATATCATAGTAGGTATAGTCAATTTTTAAATGAATAAAAATATAAATTTAATTAGTTCCTTTTTTTAGGAAAGTCCCGTCATCATCATTCCTTTCTGTGAATGAACGAAACCTGAACGCATTACTATTACATTTTACATGGTCACATTATTTTACAAAGTGACATTAGGAACGAAGCAGTCCAGAAGGAGATCAGGGTAAAGAAAGCCCTCTTCAAAGCGTGGCAAGCGTCCAAATCACCTAAAGATCGTGCCACGTACAGACCAAACCAAGGATGCCAAACGTGCCTCTAAACGAGCTGTAGCCAGAGCCAGACGTGACCACTTACGTCCTTTGTACGATAAGTTGGAGTCGTCTGAGGGGCAGTAGCTTTAGGATGTCTCTCTCCCTGTTGTAGTATTAAGTAATATATAATTGTAATAATCTAAGTAAGTATGTATTTAAAATTTTAATAGAATTGATAAAAAGCTTATAACATGTACTACAGGCCATGTAAGGACAAAAGAAATGAAACATCTCGAAGTAGGATACAGACTAGAGATGTCACGAATATTCGGCATATTCGGCCACTTTTTTTTAATATTCGGTATTCGCCCGAATAATACGTACTATTCACCCGAATACCGAATACCTAAACGATTATGCTTTTGTCGTAAATGATACCAGCTTCAGAAAATAACCTCTCACATATGGCCGACCCCCCCTTCAAAGGGGCCGACAGACGAGAGGGCACCGCAACGAGAGAGGCAGGTTGCAACTTGTCTTATTCTTGTTTACCTACGCGCTCGAAAAGCAAGTATTTTGTGCCGAATATTCGGCGCTTCGGCCGACAGCGTTGCCGAATATTCGTGTAGTGTATGACACACCTCGCCTCATCATATCTAGTATTTAAGGTAGATCCTAAGGTAATTTAAGTTAATAATAAATCAGACGTCGACGCAATAACATCTTTCATTGTGTACTCCCGGGTCCCCACATTGCATGGTGACCTTGCCAGTGCTGCCTTGCAGGGCAGCGCTGTGCGAACAATTCGGAATAAAAAGAATAAAACGGATCATTTGAAAATGTGAATCTCAAAAGAAAATGTTATGTGTGAGGCAAAATGACTATTCAGTGAAGTACGAAAAATAAAAATTGTGTCCGGTGATGATGAAAATTAAATTTCGTCGAAGACAATATTATAACATGGTGCATTGGTGATGGTGATTAAGGAAGAAAGGCTGGGCGCTGGGAGAGATAATGGTATCCGATGGAGGAATGGTGTTCATGTGCAGAGAGCCGGGAGACGTTGGTGTCCAGGAAGGACACAGCACCCATCGGATTAAAGTGATGCACGAAGTGTGAAAGACGGAATTGAGTTTTTTTTTAATTAATTATATTTTTATCATTATGAGCGGCCGCCCTATGTAATTTAGTGTTATTCGTTTAAGTTTAATTTTCAACTACTATTTCGAGAAAGACGCTGTTGGTAATGAAGATTTGCATATGACTTTACGTCATTCAATCAAGTTTAGCATGGTTTAAAAGTGTCCTTTAGATTTATTAGGTAATTTTTTTTCCACTCTTACAAAGTTAAACTAATTTGTTTGTTGAGATATTGTTTTATGTTAAAAGCATGTTTTATTCATACTACATAATTGATTTTAGATTTTGCTGCAAGAAGGTTTGTTAAAAAGCTATATTTTATTCTGTTTTGTTGATAAAGTTGTTAAAAAAAAACTCCAGATGATGATTAACATTATTGTTTTAAAAGTCCGTAAATTAAAAAAAAAATACTTTTGAATAAGTAGAAAAAAAAAGTTTAATTACTCAATTATGATTATTTACTAATTAGTTTTTCAGTTATAATGACTTGTGAGGTATTATTATTTCGAATACATTTTATCAAAAATTTACTTTGAAATTGCATTGGCCTACTTTAATAGCGATCAAATGACGCTCCTCATTTCGCTGACCCTGCAACACGTGGATCGACATGTCACAGTAGCTACCTATTTACGATGTTTTAAGCTTAGATGAAAGCAAGTTTTAAAGTTACGTTTTGATTAGTTCAATCGTACTTCAATAAATACTTCGATTTATCCTATAATATTTCCTATGTTGTCCTCAAAACAAAAACATTACCTAAGTGTTAAAATAATGTTATTTTTGGATAGTTAATTGCTATTTTAAAACTATTGCCCCCTAAAAGTACCTCTAGGAAACATTTTTTACAAACGTTATACAGTTCCAAGAAAAAAAAAATTAGTTTCAAAATTACATTTGTCGATAAGAGAATATTTTGAAAAATTGAGTATGCAAGTCAACTCAGAAATCTCTACTAATTGAATTTCAAAAGGTTGCATAAGATTAAAAATAAAACAAAATCTTGGAGCAACACATGACCGTACTTCAGATTAAATACAATTTTAACTGGTTTTTTTATTTAGAGGTCTCGAAAAACTTGTAAATTTAAAAAAAAGTTGTGAATAATTCAAATATTTAGTTCACTTATTCTAATACGTTGATAAGTTAGGTATGTAGGAGAACATCAAACCAACCAATCCATATTAAAACGAATCATTATTGTTAGTTGTAAACTTGTTATTCCGAATAGTCATGGTTTCGGGATGGTGTTCGACAAAGGTGACGAAGTCTTAGATTTCTGTTTAGGTTGCGCTCTTATTCTGAGATTGTTGAAATAGACACTGTAACGTGATTGATGTTATCTTACCCAACTAGGTACTGAACAAATAAGGTACCGATTGCTAATTCCCGTTTTTGTTATTGGAATACATTTTTAATTAATTTGCACATGAAATCATTAGTAAGCAGTGCCACCCGGATGGTTTGATCATTGGAACGTTTAGTTGATGAATAGCTAGAACTTAGAAAATTGTATGTTGATGAAGAAACATTGATTTGATTTTTGATAACGATGGATAGTGAGATTAGTCGTACTCGTAAATAAGTTAGTTTAGGCGGTATTAAAAATCTTTTCGTTACCTTATCGTGTGCAATTAGGTACAGTACTGTCCTCGAAAAACTTGACATACGTTTTCAGTTAATGTTTATGAAGAATGAAACTATAGTTTGGGAATAATTTGGCTGTTAAATGGTGTAGTGCATTTGGATTGATCACCCAAAGGCAAACTATGTTTTTATAAGCCAAAGTATGTATATATATATATATAAGAAGTAAAGGGATCAGGTCCTTCAGAATGACTGCGACGTGAACTAGATTTCCCGCTAAAAACTGTTGGAGACCAGTAAGATGTCTTAATTCACGATGCCCTTGCTTGATTATTTATAACAATGATGCGAAACAAATACATGATGTGTCCGTTCCTTCTATTCGATCATGGTTGGTGAATACATATTCGGCCAAATCACTATTCGTGGCAACTCTAATACAGACTCAATTTATTAATCAAATGAATCAGATTATATAGGTGATTACATAGTTCACTAGTATAGAACTAATTTGCTTTGTATTAAGTTCGAACGAGCGTCGCTTTGGGTTTTCTGTAATCTACATTTTAATTCTAATCGTAGTTGTAAAGAGGTTCAATATCTTTAGACAAATTACTCGGCAAGTTACATTTTCTTCCATAATCTAATTCAAAAGGTGTATAATGAGTTTCACTAAGTACTGACGTGTTAAATGAAAACGTCCAAAAAGGTAACCAGCTGTTTCACATGTTTGGTTAGTTCTCAGTTTGGATGCGTAAATATGCACCGAAAGCATTTATGAGTATTTTCCAATCCTCCAATACTTTCGTGATGATATGAAGTAGAATTAATCAATTTGTAATAAACTGACATAAATTCGGTTCCTCGGTCTGTCGCTATAACTCGTGGGATTCCATGGCGAAGTATAAAATTATTTACAATTGCTCTTGCAACTTCCACACTACTTTCATTAATTAATGGGTATGCTTCCAAATAACAATGACAATTCACATTGAATCGTAAGGATGTAAGAATAATTATTCATATCTTCATCTATTATTGCCCTAAAATATCTAAATACAACTTTTCAAATGCTGTGCCAGCTGTAGTTGTGATATTCATCGGTTCTTTTATATGAATTGAATGTTTTTGCTTTTGACATTGATCGCAACGTTTGTCAAACTGGATAACATCTCTCTCTAAACCTAGCTAAAGATAGTAATTTTTAATGTAGTTTAACATTCGTCTGATACCTGCGTGTCCGCTTGTAGGTAATAAATGAAAGTCGTTAAGTATCACTTTTTTATCATTAGGATCACATATTCTTTCTACATCACTCAAAATGCAAATTCGTGGCCCGGACCACATGTCAAAATTGCTTATTTCATTACCGATTAATTTAATGAATTTTAAATTTCCTTTAATTTTAATAAAATATACTTCTTCAACATTTAGTTTCTTACAAAACTTTTCCTAATCTCTCACAAATTCACATGGTGATATCTGTGATCGAGATTCTGGATTTATATAGATTGTTAAATTTTTATTTGAATACGAAAATATCTTACTTTCTTCAATAATCTCATTATTTTTACGTAGTTTATTTAGCTCTGCCTGTGAAACATATCTCATTTTAACCGACCCCTTTGGTTTAGTATGGGTTTCTAAAACTTTTGGCTGAACAGGTAAATCTTCATTGGAACTCGTATCGGAAGGTGACACAATTTGCTCTAACCTTTTCTTTTGTGCTCTTGTAATAACATTAATCACGCTCTCATTCATAGCTTTAAATTCTTAATAATATAAACCTGAAACCTGTGAGTAATGTATGTGTGTTTGATACTCTGTCACGCGAAAACTATTATACGGATTTAGATGAAACTTTACAGTAAGCATCAAAATATCATAGGCATGAAGATCCCATGTAATTTGGCCATGATATATAACGACTAGCTGTCCGTCAGCGGCTTCGCCCGCGTAGACAGTCTTTCCAGTTTAAATTTAGCCTAAATTAAAAAACACTCTGTGATAATGTTGCTTTATATTGGTAAAATAATTTTCGGTCCAGTAGCTTCAGAACCTATTCAAAACAAACAAACAAATCATTCCTAATTTATAACACATATTAGTAAAAGAAAGATAAGTACGCCGCCTTCATTGGTATGGTCATGTTTCACGGGGATCGGCAAACTATGTGGGCAACAAATGTCTGGCCATGCCGCCTCTGCCAGGTACTAGTAGAAGAGGTCGACCCAGTAAGCGCTGACTCAACGTTGTCAAGGCTGACATGTGTGCCAAAAGACTCACCACTGAGGATGCACAAGACCGCGCGAAGTGGGCCAAGAAAATAAGAAAAGCGGACCCTGGGACCCCACACACCAGAGTGATATCACAACCGGTATAGACCGCACGGATCATGATGATGATGATGATGATGAGTATAGATAAGTATCGCAGGTTGGAAAAAATGAGGTTCACAAAAAAGCCAGCCGGTGTAATAAAATAAAGAACACGTGTCAGTTATGGTTGTCGAGTTGATTTTCCTCTCTTACAAGATAAAAGAATTCTCGTGAAAAACATTTCAGAGCAATGATTCTTTACTACTTATATAAGTATCCCGATATTCAGGGATTAAATATTTACGGAGCCCCTAATGGGCTATATAGAGTAAGGGTTTCCAAACAAAGCATTCAGCTTATCAATTTTGCAAAAAAATAAAAATGGTGTTATAAGCTGTAAAATAACCCGACTCGCTGGCATAGGGGGTCCATTATTTTTATTGTATTTCTTTTCTATTTTTTTTGTACACTACTAACACTAGATTTAAGTCAATTTTGTAACTAACCAATATGGATCGTTGATATCCGAAAATAAATGATTTATTATTATTATTATTATAAGGTATCAAACAACATACCATCCTGTTTAAAACACCGGCTACAATATTTCAGAAGGATGAATGAGTGGAGCTATGTGAAGGGTTCACAACTCTAAGTCAGACTATGGTCTGAGAAATCTTTAGCAAGGTTACACCTCCTTGAAAATCAAAAGTAGGTACCGAGATGAATGGGATCAGACTTCCATAACTCGAATCCTTAACTTGAACCCCTGTCACCGAGGCAAGACGACCTCAAAATAAAATAATATTTTATCAACATACCTAAATTAAGGCACTTCAAGTTTAGTTTTGAACGAATTTCATTTGAATTTGCAATAACTAAACAGAAATTTTCTGACGCCAGTCCGCAGCTGTCAAACGCAAGTGCTGCGCGTTACTTCGGGCGCCTTCACAACCTCACGACGTTTTGCCAACTCCTAACTTTGATGTTTACCTATTCAACGAATAGGACGTATCGTATTGGTTTTGAATTTGGAATCAATTCAAAATATGTATAACAAAATCCTGATCAAATTGAAATTTAGTATCATGAGCTGTTTTCGAATAAATAATAAATGTTCGTCAAGGATGATGCTGAAAAACTACTGACGGATTTTAATGAAATTTGAAAATACAAAATCTAGATGAAATGTAGGGAACATCGTTATACAGGGTGGAAAGTGTTATTAGGCTAATTAGACGCGAACAAAGTCACTTGTAGAGCTAGTAAAGAATGAAAACCTCAGAAATTCAGAGAACATCGTGGCCAAGCTGTTTACCACCCCATTGCAAGTCGGATCGTGGATCGTGTGGTCCCGAGTTCAAATCTGGCCAGAACCCTCTTAGTTTTCATTGTTAAAGAAGGACGGCGAACTTCCATGTAATTTCAGACGACTACTTACGGGCCGCGTACATAAAAGAAATCGGTTCATGTTTTTAGAACTACGCTAGACTAACAAAAAAGTTAATTGTTTTAAGTCTTTTAAAGCTGGGGTTAAAAAGATTTTAAAGCTATTGAAGGTAGTGAGGTTATAATTTAAATCGTTGGTGTTTAATCATTTTTATAATTAATACAAGGACACCGATGCTTACACATCAGTCGGGTTTGGTCCGACGTGAGCGGATACATGTTCAGGCGTTCCTCCTACTTTCACGTTTCGGAGGCTGTTTGGTTAGATATTTCTTATTCTAGTGATACAATGCCACGTACAATATCCGCATTTTGTCTGACTAGGCACGGTTCCATGCAAGGATTCCCTTCCGGAGAATTGTGCGGATCGGCAAACGGGCCCATGTCCGTGCGACGGGTCCCGTCGCGGGTGTACGAACGGGCTTGTTCAGTCAACAGCGCTACATGATACGTGCAATGAGAACCCTCGATGGACCTCATCCACCCTATACCCGTCCCATGCAAAGGCGCACTGCGAGTTTGTTAGACGGCCGCGTGCTTCTTCTACTATGCGGCGGGCTCGTGCTGCATCGGTACGCGGCACGAGCGATCTGTCACCTGTGGCCCTTATCACATCATCACAAAACTCTATTGAACTAGACAAAGAAAAAAGAAGTACATTACTGGTGAACCTACATTAAGTTTGTTCAGCTCAGGGTGAGGCAAATTAAAGTTTTACTGCTATGTAAGCTACGAAATAAAAAACATAATAACTAATTTATGTACATTTATTTAAATATTTAACAAGTTGTCCAAGAATGCAGCAGGAGCTCCGAAACGATCCTGATGACAAGCGTACTCCATTTACCATAAAATGGACATTATGTGCGAGCAACACCCGACTTTGTTATTTTCAGCAGCACAATAACAATAATATCCGAAAATGGCTTCACTACCTTGTACTACTTATCTACTAGGGCCCTTCTGCGTATAGACTCAGGTACATGAAGTTTTTCCCGATCATCACACTCTGGAAACAAGCAACGGCCAGCAGTGGCAGCTGCTCTTCTTATTGTTGGAGCTATTTGATTGTTTCCTTCATTATTTGTTTTCTGGGTTTCAATTTGATTGTGTTTTTCTGACACTGGTGGTACAGGTAATTCTGGAGGGTTACTTTCTCTTACAGTTTGATTATTTGATAAAAACGAAAAAAATATGATATAAATATTGAAAATCAAACGTAACGTAATGTGAGTGATTTGCCATTGACATTGATGACAACAATGGGAAGGCAAAGAAGTATATGCCCATACAGCCTCTTTATGAGTTTGTTTTTTCACTTTGCACTAGAATACATTCAAAATACAAGTATATGGCTTTAAAATGTTCATTAAAGTGTATTGATTTAATTGATTAGGTCAAAACAGTTAAAATATACCTTACCATAACACAAATTGAAAATAGAGTTGATTGCAGGAATTGAAAACTTCTGCGTAGATTGGAATACTCTTAAGGGAACTAAAACCGTTTAGTTTTTGCACTTTTTGTTGCACTAGAGAAAAGTTTTGTTTTATTGAAATCGGGAATAATTTATCTTTGACCTGCCTTCTTTAAAAATCCCGATTTTGTGGAAATAAATTCAACAAATTTAACTCTATTTATTCAACATATGTCCGTTTGGTAACGTTTTTGTAAAATATGCAGTAGAGTTTCGCCGCCCCTTATTTCCAACTTACTCTCCGGTGTGGTGATGGTAAACATCGTTATAATTTCGCATTACTCCATTATTCTTCGCATCTTGTGCTGATAGTCTTTGTTTTCCAATCACAATCCTGTTCAAGCGATCACTTCAAGAATGTGTTTTCCCTGATATTTGGAAAAAAGCTCAAATCGTTCCCATCCACAAAAAGGGACCTAAGTCCTTAGTAACAAATTATCGTCCTATCTCGATTCTCAGCACCATTAGCAAAATATTTGAAAAACTAGTTTACGAATACATTTACTCCACGATTGCAAGCATATTCCACGTCCCAGCACGGGTTTTTGCACAGCCGTTCCACTTTATCCAACTTCACATTATTTTCCAATTTTATTCTTGGTGCGATGGAGAGGGGCGGGCAGGTTGACGTGTTCTATACGGACTTTGAAAAAGCTTTCGATCGCGTAGACCACGACATCCTTCTCCAGGAGCTTCACTGCCTTGGAATACATGGAGATTTATTGCCCTGGGTTCGTTCTTACCTATCCAATCGTTTTCAGACTGTTGTTAGGGGCGGATATAGGTCAAACTATGTTTCTATTCCTTCCCCCAGGGATCGCATCTCGGACCTCTCTTCTACGACGCATATATTTATGATATGGGTATTGTTCTCGAAAATTCTAAACACTTACGAGTATTATACGCCGACGACAAGAATGTGACTGTTCGTACATGACTGTTCGTTCGGCTGATGACTGGAGCTTTTACAACATGATCTTAATAATCTATATGAATATTATGTAAAAAATAAAATAACTGTGAGCATTAAAAAATGTCAGTGTATAAGTTTCACACGTAAGAGGAATCCAATAGTCTATGAATATAACTTTGACGGCGTCGTGATTGAGAGGGCAGAGGAGGTTCGTGACCTGGGTGTTAATTTTGACAGTAAAATGCTAATGTCCACTCACATAGATACTATCATAGGTAAAGCTTATAGGAATCTAGGCTTTCGATCGACACGTTCGCTTCCATAAGTTGTTAAAATAAAACAAATGAAGGGATTGGAATGAAAATTTGAAAAAAGAATTAAAAAAGAATGTGCTACTCTGTGGTAAAACTCTTTTGAAACTACAGCGCCCTCTGGCGATGAGGCTAGGTACTTATTGAATGCACCTCGTATATTAGACGCATTGAAGGTATTCAAAGAAAATTTGTCCGGTATCTTAACTTCAAGTGTAAGGAAATAAATGTAGCCGCTCCATACGAGGAGATATGCCGCGCTTACAACCTTTTTACACTGGAAGACGGGTACTAGAAATGGGTTTATTATGTGACGTAATTCGCGGCCGCTTGGACTGTCCGGAGTTGCTCAAACTAATCTCACTTAGCGCCCCCCCGCGACGCACGCGGCAGACTCTGCTGCTGCATGTCCCGCACCGACACACTTACTATGGGCAGAACGCTTTATTTACCAGACTACCTCATACTTACAATGAAAAGTTCAGTGGTGTTGATCTTTTTGTCGGCTCCAAGGCGTTGTTTCTGAATAATATCAAACGAAGTTTATACGGCCCCGATATTAGTAGTTGTAACTAAATTGTATGTTGTAGGTATTTGGCTCCGTATTTGCTGATGAGAAAAAGTTGTAAGTGCGAGTTGGTTAATGATTTGATGAAATTTTGAAAATGCGTATTTAACTATGTTGGAATGGTGTATGTACAGATGAGTGGTATGTGTTAGTATATATGATTATATTTACTTTGTGTATGTATGATTATGATCTGTTATTGTGGTGGGTATCTTATATTATTCTCGCTGTGGTGAATATTTGCACTTTGGTTTAAATAATTAAATAATTGTGGGTAAAGTAATTGCGGTTTATCAAGTCAGTTTCCCTTGAGTATTTGAATGATATTTAAATCTTTGCATTGTGGTTGCACTTTTGTTCATCTCGAGCACCGATTTTAATACTTTGGATAGTCGTAATTGGCCTACATAATTGTATTTAATATTGTAATTAAAACTGCATTGAGCTATGTACTATCCCTAAACAAATAAATAAATAAAATAAAACCAATTCAACATGGATAACGGCGGCCTATGACTACCCCGTTTGGGATATAGTCGTGATGGTATGTAGGTATATGTAACTCAGTCAGTCGATACTACCAATACCAATGGAACGAAGTTTGTTTTCCAACTCCTTTGATACGACTGACCAGTCGTATCAAAGGAGTGTGGCCAGTTGTATCTTCTAGATATTGTTATTTGTTTGATAAATTGTGTAAAGTTTAAGTTACGAGTGTTTATGTGTTGCGAGGTTTATAAGACCACCCTAAATCATTTACATTGAGACAAACATAAAAGCTATTCTTATTTATTATTTAAGCTAGATGGATGTTCACCGATGATTTTGTTATAGTAAAAAGTGTTATTAAAAAATGAAGACTAAGTATTTGATTTAATTTAAATCAAATATTTATGTCTGTATCAAAGAGATCTTTGATACAGACGTCTGTAAACGAAGATCTCTTTATAGAATGTGATCTAACATAACACAACTAAAAATCTATAAATTATTTAAATTACTAAATAAAAAACTTTGAAATGTATGTCTGTATCAAAGATCTCTCTAAATAAAGCCCAATGCACAATGTATTACACATTATGGTCATCAGCGAACAGTATACATTTATGATTAGTAACGTCAGGTAAATCGTTGATGTAGAGCAAGAATAGTAGAGGCCCAAGAACACTGCCTTGAGGAACGCCGCAGAGACTAGCTCTACACTTCGATTTATGTATCTTTATAGTGGACTTTAGATTAAGAGACCTTATTTCTACGTGTTGAGTTCTACCCTGCAAATACAAAGCAAGCCACTATAATGCCTGTCCCCATATACACCTAATGACTCTAGTTTAAATAATAGAGTCTCATGACAGACAAAATCAAAAGCCTTTGTCATATCAACGAATCAACCTACAGTCTGAGCTTTATTATTAAGAGAGTCCATTATATTGCTATCCAAATCGTAGGCAGCAAGAGTGGTAGACTTCTGGCTTTAAACTAGCCATACTGTTCAGGTTTAAAAATATTTAACATGATCCGCCTATGAGCTTTCTCAAAGATTTTCGAGAATATTGTAATTATGGAAATAGGGCGGTAATTACTAAGCTCTTTTATAACATCTTTTTTATAAATGGGTTTCACTATGGTGGTTTTTAATGAGTCAGGGAAAATGCCGTTTTCGAAGAAGGTGTTAATAAGATGAGTTAACATTGGAGCTATCTCATTTTTACAGTATTTTATCACTTTTGTTGATATTTGGTCATAGCCTTCTGGATTGGTGCTATTTTAATGACTGTAATATATTAAAAGTTTCTTTACAAGAACATGGTTCTAGGTAAATGCTGTTGGGGAGACGGGTCATGTTTGTATTTAAGGGGTTTCTATTTTTAGTACAAGTCATATTAATGAAGTAATTTATTGAATTCGTAAGCAATGTCTTTAGGGTCACAAATATTTCCTTTACTAGTCTTTATTACAATTATAAAGTCATAATTAGTTATATTGTCAGTTTCCATATTTATAAGCTTCTATGAAGGCTTACACTTGTTTTTTGAGTTTGTTATGTATTTGTTGTTATAATTAATTTGTGACTGGTGTAAGCATCGACGCAAGATATTCGTGTAGGATTCATTTTTCATCTTCTTTGTATGTGATTTGGTTTCATAGAAAGAAAATCGTAGCACTCTTTTTGTTTTACAGCTAATCTTTATACCTTTTGTAAGCCATTGCGGGTGTCTATATGTATTGGAAATCTTTACTCTCTTTATAGGAAAACACAATTTGTAGAGTAAAGTGAACCACTCGTAAAAACATTCCAAGGCATGGTTAGTGTTTTGTTCACTGCAAACTTCGTTAAATGTAAGTTGAGATAAATAATTACGGAATTTTTCCATGTTTTCATCGCTATAGTTTATATATAGTAATCCGCTGGCTGAGTGAATTTCCGTTTGATGGGGACATTTTTAGTTTAAAATTAAGTTCTGCATTTGACTGTACCAAGAGGTAACACCTGACTTATATTGAAGTTTCACTTTTAGTTCCTATCAATATTGTACGAGTACTGTGTCAGAATTAGGATAATGTCAATATTTCCGACCGCCAATTAAACAGTCATAAGCGCTGGGGTCACAGGGTATTTAATTACCCTGTTCTTCATAGTAATCCCTGTTCACACACAAAGTTATTCTGTATTTGCATTCAGCGGGTAGTTACATAATGTAGAACTGATCAAGTGGAACTAAGTTATTAATCTACTCATAAGTTGGACGGTCATGTCGGCGGAAGCGACAATTTCAAAAGTGACATGAATATTGTGTTAGGGATTATTTCGGGTTTAGAGATTTAGGACGATTCGCGCATTAAACTACACACGAATGAAAATGGCACGAACGATATCAGTAAACTTTTTTATAACATTGGTGTTTTTTTAACTTGCTTGTTAAAGATCAGACTTTTGTGCACATTTTGATAGATAAAATAAATATGCTTACTTGTAGATAATATTGCATGCTTGAAGCAAAAGTTACTGTTAGACGAATACTTAGTAGTTACGTATGTAAATTTTATGATACTAGTTAAGGGATAAGTTGACAACTCGAACATGGATATAAACACGGACAACCCGATAAACGACAAATTAAAACGGAGAATAATGGTCATAGCACACTATCCCATTATTCTCCGCAAAAGCACCGCTCCTACCCGGTAATTAACTTGCTATTGCAATTAGAGCATTAAATTGTGAGAACTATATTTTACAATGTCAATATGAAAAAGCAGACGGCAGGCGGTCAGCATAAACCAAATCAAATCACTTAACAAAATATTAGTTGCTTTAAAAAAAGTGTACTTAAATAAAATTAAAAATAATTTGTTAAAAATTATACTTACAATTAGTTTACAGAGATGGGACAATGGTTATATCCCTTGGCTCGCTCGTATGCGACTCTTCATCGATCAGTTGCAAACTAATATTTTCACTCTTCGTATGAAACGTGGCTGAGACCGTCTTGTCCTCCAACAAAATATTTTTTAGCTCTACACTATCATTTTTCCCACTCACTTCCAAAGTCCGCTGCTTGATTGATGGACCCCGATTAAATGAAGAAGCTAATAATGTTTCCTGGATAGTCTCATTGCCGTTGCAAATTTTATCAGACTTATGTGCTGGCATTCTACCTGAGTGATAGTTAGTTCTCACACCTCCAGATGACTCAAAGAATGGCAACATCTGCTTGAACTCTTTTCTGAAATTCTCATTCAACCAAGCGTAAAGGAAAGGGTTGTAGCACGTTGATGCCATAGCCATAGAGTGGGCTAGGAAGAACGAAACGTAGTAATAATTCCATTCAGTCATTTGGGCATAAAAGTCGTTGAATATATTGATTAGATTCAAAGGGAGCCATGAAGTGCCAAATATGGCGACCATTGATATAAGCATTATATTTGTCCTCTTCTTTCTGTCTCTATCTGCTTCCTCTCTTCTCGAATTCTTAGCACCAGGTTTTGACCTCGCTCGATCGTTCAATCGTATACTAACACACGTATAACATATGGATATAACTAAAAATGGTATTAAGAACTGCAATACAGTAGTAAACACTCCAAAAATCCTTCTGGATCTGTCCGAAGGCCAACTCTCCTCACAATATATCTTATTTTTTGTTATCACTAACCCCATGAAAAGGCCATACGGACAGGTTACTACTAATGAGAATAACCATATGAAAACTATTATGAAAATGCATGTGTTTAGTTTCATTCTAGGATGAAACGGGTAAATGATGACGAAAAATCTGTCTATAGCTATTGAAGTCAAAGTGAGTGTGGATATGTAGACACTGGTCCCTTGGGCATATGGCATAAGATGGCATAGCAGTCTTCCAAAAACCCATCTTCCTAAGAATGTATACATCGGGGTGAGAGGAACTGCGAAGAGGCACAGTAGGATATCAGACAGTGCTAAATTAGTGATGAATAGGTTTGTAACTGTTTGCATCGCTTTGTTTCTGAAGACAACATAGCAAACGAGAACATTTCCAAAAACTCCCAAAACGAAGATTACAGTGTAGAGGATACAGAATGCGATTTGGACTATGTCAACATCGATGATATCTATTGTTTTGTTTGTTCTTGGTTCGTCAATGATGTCCATGACCTCTCCAGTGAGTGATTTGGTAAGAATGATGACTCCTTTGCCGTAGTAGGACCCGTTAAGGAACTGGCTAGGATCGTATTTGCCCGCCATGGCAGCCACGTCATGGTTGCTGTTGTTCAGCGCTGTTGACATCTTGACTTCATCTCGGTATCATCATGACTTGAGCTTTTTCGTTCAATTCTATCTGTGAACAAAAAACAGACATTGACATTTATGTTCAGTAAAACTACTTATACTAATCCTTTATTTGCTGTTAGTATCAAAAACCAGTTGATTTCAAAATTAAAAGTGTGCACATTAACTCTACAATGCCCAAATCGCCGTCCGTCTTGAATGATAAAAAAAAATGAACAATTCAATATACATTTACCAATTATGTTTATTCTACTAAAAAAACTCGTTTAACTGACGAATTATTATCAATTATAAATAATATGAAAATAAACCCGAACGCATCCGTGGCCGAGTGGTTTCAGAGCTCGGCCCGAATCCCAGAAGTCCCGGGTTCAATTTCCAGGTCGGGCAAAGTGTGTTTTCGGATTTTTCGAAACATAGCCCGAGTTTGTGAACCCGCATTTGGCAAACGTGGTAATTAAGCCAATACCCATCCATTGTAGCAATGACTTGAATTCAATGATGGAGGCCTTTGCCCAGCAGTGGGACAGTCTTTAGGCTAGTTACTAAACCCGCACCGACAATTAAAAATAAATTGGAGAGTACGAAGTACATTATTGAACTTTGCCTTAGCAAAGAACTTTAGAAAGACAAACTAAACTTGTTGTAGAACCAGTTGAGGAGTGTTGTTAAAGTTTTACCTATTACTGTTTAAGTAATTCCAGAGTTAATTGAGCTTCAAATTTATTTGAGTCTCTTTGTCCGCCCTATATCCCAGATAGAGCTTTGCGATAAACCAATGAGGAGATACAGAAAAATACTCGATAAGAAAAGCAATATGTTAACCCTGGTATTAAATTTGAGCATAATATGATATTATTATGTTTACTTGGCGTGTGTGGTTTATTATTTTCCACGGAGATAGTTTTTTTAATTTAAACTAATTTTGAATCGAAAAACGACTAACAATTAATTCGACCGTAATGAGTGTTTACGCGGGCAAATGCACGTATACATGGCATCAGGCACTAGTATACATACTCGTACATAAACGTATAAACAGGTAAACACTCCATTCAATTAAGCATTTGCAAAAAATGTTAAAATGTTAAATGTTAAAATCGAAAGCTAGACTTTTTTTTACGTGAATTACTTTGAAGTTGAAAACTCACATTACCTCTGAAGATTAAGTTCTTCGAACTAATATCGATGACAGGCTATCCAGGTATCTGCATATCGAGATTAAAAGTTAAATTGAGTAGCCGCCTCACGTCTTAAAGTTTGACTAAAAAAATGCGAAAATAAACCAAAGTTTCACGTTAAAGTTCTAAACTCAAAAAAAATAACTTTTGGAAGGCCAAGCGATTTTGTAAAAGACGTAAAAATTGATAAGGGCAATATTTGGACTTACTTCAACAATATTTTGGTCGTTAAGATTTCCAGAAGCCTTAAGGAGTACGCTAAAACTCACGCGGGTCGTAACACGCGTGTGTAGTATCGAAAAATAGTAAGAGCAACCCGTCTTATACTAAGAGTATTTTTCGATACAGACACGCATGCGTTCGACCATATTTTATGTATGTTTGAGCGGTATATCACTTCTCTACCTCTTTCTGAGGCTCTTATTTCTACTTTTTCTGATGTGACTAAGAATTTCAACATCGTCCATATCAACGCTCAAAGCATTCCAGGTCATTACACTGATCTCCTAGCAACCTTTGATACCAAGAATGTTCACGCAATTCTTGTGTCTGAAACTTGGCTTAATCCTTCCATCCCATCCACAACGTACTCGCTCCCAGGTTTCATTCTTGTAAGGAATGACCGTATTTCTCGATCCGGGGGTGGTGTTGCAATGTACTTACGGGCTAATATACCTTATTCTGTAATCAAAATTTCGCCTTCTACTTCTTCCTCTGATACATCTCAATATCTCTTTCTTGAGGTTAACCTTGCTAACTCTAAAGTTCTACTAGGCGTGTTTTACAGCCCTTCTAAGAGAGTAGACTACTTTTCCTCCCTTGTAAAACTGTTAGAGGACCTGACTCCCTTATACAAGCATACAATTCTGATGGGTGATTTCAACACTTGCCTATTGAAGCAAGATTCTCGCACTTCTCGTCTCACATCTATAATAGATGCCTCAAACTTAAATATTCTTCCACTTCATGCCACTCATTTCTTTCCGAACAGTATTCCATCTCTTCTAGATCTCATCATAACTTCTTCTACTGACCATGTCGCAAAACACGGCCAACATCATGCAGATGCTTTTTCGTACCATGATCTTCTATATCTGTCCTACAAAATTCGTCCTCCAAAAGCTAAGGCAAAAGTTGTTATGCAACGTAATTTTGGTGGAATGAGCATTGAATCTTTAAGACGCGATTCTCTTAACATGGACTGGTCCGTGGTCGACAATGCTGGGAGTGTAGATGAGAAGATTTCTCTTTTTAACTCTCTTATCATCCAGCTATACGACAAACATGCTCCAGTCCATCCAGTCAAAATCAAACATTCTCCTGCACCCTGGCTCACTGATGAGCTAAAGGCACTAAGAGACAAAAAGAACTCAGCTAAGTGTCACTACAAATTGAACCCATCTGAGACAAACCGGGATAAATACAAAGCTATTCGGAATCGCTGCAATAGGTTGTGTAGGGACGCTCAACGACGCCATATTCATAAATCTGTAGAAAATGGAAATCCAGTAAAAGTTTGGAAATTTCTTAAGTCTATTGGAATTGGAAGAACCCGTGAAGCTTCTATCCCAAATGACGTAAATGTCGACCTTCTTAATAAACATTTCTCTTCTTCTACTTGCATTGATAGTACTTTAAAGTCTAACACACTTACTCAACTTTCATCTCTTCCAGCACCTGACTACATGTCGTTTACTTTTAGTCAAATTTACGATTGTGATGTTGAGAAGATCGTTCACTCTATCGCTTCTGATGCGGTGGGTAGTGATAGCATTAGTCGTAAAATGATTATACCCCTTCTTGATCTCCTTTCTCCTGTCATCACCCGTATCCTCAACCATTCCCTCACCACCGGTATTTTTCCAAAATTGTGGAAAGATGCGCAAATAATACCACTCCCAAAAAAATCCAAACCTACTGCATACACTGACTATCGTCCAATATCCATCCTACCGTTCCTGTCAAAAGTACTAGAGCGCGTTGTTCACCAGCAACTTAGTGGTTTCTTGACTAGGAACCAGCTCCCAAATAATTTCCAATCCGGCTTCCGTCCCGGTCATAGTACGACTACTGCACTTGTCAAGATCACGGATGACATTCGCTTTGGCATGGACTCTAAATGCCTTTCCGTATTAATTCTGCTGGATTTCAGTAATGCTTTTAACACTGTTGATCTTGACATCCTACTCGGCGTGTTGCGTTCTCTCAATATATCTCCAATGGTAATTGACTGGTTTCATAGTTACTTGCATGGGCGCCGGCAACGCATTAGGGCTGAGGATTCTTTCTCTTCATGGTGCGACGTTAGTGCCGGTGTACCTCAAGGTGGCGTTTTGTCCCCTCTTCTCTTTGCTACTTTCATTAATTCGATAACCAATAATATCTCTTCTTTTTACCATCTATATGCAGACGATCTCCAAATCTACTCCCAAGGCAGCCTCGTTGAACTTCCAAACGTCGTTCTGACCTTAAATGATGACCTGGAGCAGATCTCTAATTGGAGCAGGTCGTTCGGGCTTAAAGTTAATCCTGCAAAAACTCAAGCACTGATTGTTGGTAGTTCGTGGCTAACTGCTGGAATTGATTGGAGTGTTTTGCCAGCAATTGTGTTTGATGGTGTTCAAATTCCGTTCAGTAAGGAAGTGAAAAACCTAGGAGTACACATTGACAGTACGTTGGCTTGGACAAGTTGGTCAGGTCAGCAGGAGAATGTTTGCTTCTGCTAGTTCCCTAAGTAGACTTCGTAATTTTCTGCCAATACCCACCAAAATTGCTCTTGTACAAGCCTTACTCTTTCCCATTCTAGATTATGCCGACTGTTGCTACTTAGACCTTAATGAGAATCTCCTAAATAAACTTGAGCGGCTTCAAAATTTTTGCATTCGCATTATTTTTGGACTTCGCAAGTACGACCATGTTTCCGAGTATCGGGCCCAGCTAAACTGGCTTCCCATTCGTCTTCGCCGTGATTCTCATGTCCTTTTCCTTCTATATAACATTCTGTTTAACCCAATGTCACCCCGTTATCTCAAGGAGCGGTTCCAATTTCTGTATCCCATCCGTGGACGAGAAATGCGTTCTTCCAAGAAACTCCGCCTTCAATTCCCTCCTCATTCTTCCCACTCCTACACACAGTCATTTACTGTGAAATCCATACGTTTATGGAACTCCTTACCCCTATCAATCAGAGAGTCCCAATCCTTATCCATCTTTAAAGCAAGGGTCAAAGCACATTTCCTTGCACTTTGACATCAGTCCTTGTTGTTCTTCCTTTTTCTTCTTTATCCTTTATATTTCCTGATCATTTTAGTAGCAACTGAGCTGATTGCTATTGTCTGTTTGAATAACGTCACATTTGTTTCTACTTTTTATATATAGTATGTATGTGTCATGTGAATATATAAATCTAGTCCTATACTGTGTAGATATTTATAATTAAACTTTTTTTTTTTATTTATAATTTTTCTTGGTGCACTTACGTGCCCTTTTCGCCAAATTTCCTTTGCTTGTGGGTTGCTTGGCAGAGATCGCTTTTTAGCGATAAAGCCGCCCAAATTGTACTTTCATTTATTGTAAGTTATTTCTATACTGTAAGTTTTGTGTGCAATAAAGAATATATTATTATTATTATTATTATATCTCTCCTAAAATTCGCACTAAGCCCACGTGGGGTTTGGCTCGTCACTGCCTCAGAGTTGAGGTGAGACATGTGTACAGCACATATTGGTTTTTGAGATAAATATGCGACAGACAAAACACCATTTGTCATGGTCTCGAAGTTTGCTTTCTTCCAGCGGGGTGTGCCAATTAAGAAAATATTGTTATCTGAATTGACCCGATCAGGAATCGAACCCGGTAAACCTTGCTACATCGCACTACGCCAATCGGGTCACCTGTGTATTACGAATAAACTGTAAATAACTTTATTATTTAGCTACTTTTAGTAGTGTCGCGTGCTGAAAAAAAAATACACAAATACTTTGTATCTACTTAAACCCTTAAACGGACTTCAAAAAAAGGAGGAGGTTCTCAATTCGACTGTTAGTATGTTTGTTACCTCATGACTTTCGTCTGGGTGAACTGATTTTAATAATATTTTTTTTATTTGAAAGCTGGTGCTTCCTGCGTGGTTTAATTTGGTCGAGTTCTGACAGTGGCATCCATGAGAAAACTTTGTTAATAGGAAAGGAAAAACTTCAAGGGTAGTTTGGTGAGAGTTTGGTAAGGTTCTGATTATGGGATCCATGACAAAGTAATGGAACTCTTCAAATCGTAGGAGCAAATGAACGACTACTTTTTCGATGAATAAAATAAACAAGAACCGATTCACTGAAAATCAAGAAACAACAAAAAAATTTACGAAAAAAACCAACCTAAAAAAACTATTACAAAACAAAACACTAAAAAATAAAAAAATATTTGCGGATTTTTTTAAAACTTATACGATAAATATAATGTTGGTACAATTATTGTTGGGGGAGGCTCCATGTGTTTTTGTAAGTGAGTATTTGGTACGTCCACGTTCGTCTCCTCTGGCTCTCCCGGTCCTAGTAACTGTAACGAAGCCTAGGCCGGTGACCAAACCCAAGTACTCGGGGCATATCTTGCGGTTCTCTTTAGTAGTTACCCCAGCTCTCTGGCCGTCGAGGTGTCTCTGGTTTCAGGTTGAGCAGGGCCTAATAGTGCTTTTCGTGAGGATATTTTTCAATGAGAATTTTTAACGACTTTTTGGCTAGTTTGTACTGGATTTCGTTGATTGCAAACATCTGACTTTTGCTTGCTTACTGACTGATATCGATTCTGTGAATTTTGACTTAGCTTTCTTTTGGATTTTGTGACTCGTATGGACAATATGTCAATACGCAGAGGCACGAGGCTCTACGCGGACAACCTTGTGTCGAAGGAGGTTTTCACCGACGCAAGGGGTGTCCTGCCGAAGCGCTGTGCGGTGACCGCTGTATTTGACTCCGGCGAGGAGTCAGAAATGGACGACGCACCACCGGAGACGTCTGAAACCGTGCACACTTGGGCAGCGGCCTCCAAGAGGGGCAAAGTGAAGAACCCGGGGCACACCGCAGGCCTGGCCCGTGCGAAGGAAACCCTCCGTCAGCGTACGGAGGAAGCGGCAGAGGAGTCCTTCAATAGGAAGTTATCCCTCCGTCGCTACTGAAAGGTTTTACCGGTGGTGGAAGAGGAGCCGACCAATACGGTTGACCTCACCGAGCGAGACCCAGAGGATCTCGATCTCGAAGAGATGCGAGCAGCTGCCGAGAAAGGAGCTGCACGTATCTGTGAGTTGGCG
Organism: Udea olivalis; assembly: GCA_947369235.1. Taxonomy (NCBI): domain Eukaryota; kingdom Metazoa; phylum Arthropoda; class Insecta; order Lepidoptera; family Crambidae; genus Udea; species Udea olivalis. Next base: position 3,792,472 of record OX376353.1, read on the forward strand.
GTGAAGTCGGGCCACCTTAAAGGTACCTTCTTAAGGGAAGTTAAGGAAAACGCCCGACTTCTCGGGAAAATTGTTAATGTGGCACTAGACCGCTCAATATCGGAAGAGTGCCGTCGACTTCGCGTCGAAAAGAATAACCTGCGGCGCGGAAACGCGGAAAGTCAACGACCTCAAGGCCGAGGTGAAGGCTCTTCGGAGTGACTATTCCACCCGAAGGGAGACCGACCAAGTGGTGGCTCAGCCAGTTTTGCCGCCATGCGACCCGGAGGCCTTCAAGAAGGACCTCCTGGTGACGCTAGGCGAAATGGTCAGCGCCTGTATCGCTGGGACGCTGATCCCAGACACCCGCCCGCCTTTGGCAGCGGACAGGAAGAGGGCAGCGGCTGCCACCTCAGTGCAAATGCCGCCGCCCACCGAAACTGCTCCAGTTGCAGTGACGGTGAAGAATAGAGAGGAAGGGCCAAAGAACACCGCGATCCTCGCATACCCCAGCGGCGGCCCCACCAGTTGCCGGCACTCCTGCCTCGGGTCATCCGAGACAGAAAGTCGTCGGCGGTGCTGTCGAGGAGGCATGGCAAACTGTGGCGAAAAAAGGGAAGGGGAAGAGGAAGAAATCCACCCCAAACCCAACCATTTCCCGGACGAAACCAGCGCGGCCCACTGCTACCCCGAAAAGGGCGCAGCCCTTTGCTGCCCCGAAAAAGGCGCAGCCCGTTGCTGCGCCAAGAAGCGCGCAGCCAGCAGCACCTCGAACGCCGAAGCCCAAGCCCAGGGCCAACCTAACCCCCCCTTGCTCCTCGGCAGTTGTTTTTACCCTGCGCCCCGAGGGTATTGAGCGGGGGGTCTCTTACAAGATGGCCCTTTTAAAGGCGAAGGAGGCCATTTCCCTCCCTGAACTAGGGATAGAGGGAGTGACGACCCGGCAGACTGCTACTGGAGCGAGAATGCTCCAACTGCCGGGCGTGCCGATGCTGCCGACCGCCTGGCAGCTAAATAAGCAGAGACGCTAGAGGGAATGGTCCAGATCAAATATCTGGGCCTCTTTTCGGATGGGCGGTAGCGATTCGAGGAACATTTCTCCACCTCGCGCCCCGCCTTATCCGTTCCGCGGGGGCACTGAGCCGTTTGCTTCCGAATGAGCGTGGCCCGGATCGATCATGCCGGCGGCTTTATGCTGGCGTTATCCGCAGTATGGCGGCCTACGGAGCCCCAATTTGGGCGGATGCTCTCACCGCCCACAACATCTCCCTCTTGCGAGCTCTGCAAAGGGTCATGGCGGTAAGAGCCATCCAAGGGTATCGCACCATCTCGGTGGGAGCAGCCTGCGTTCTCGCAGGTATGCCTCCGTGGGAGTTAGATGCGCGAGTTCTCGCTGCTGTCTACCAGCACAGGGCAGCAGCGAGAGCCAAGGGCGAGCGCCTCTTCCAGGACGTGGTGGAAGGGGCTCGGAGGAGAGTGCAGTAGGCGCTTATACAGAGGTGGGAGGAGGACCTGGCTGACCCGCTCTATGGCCGGGACACCATAAACGCAATACGGCCGGTCCTTAACCAGTGGTTACGTCAGGAGTGGCATCTGGCGTACCGGCTGACGCAGATACTTTCCGTGCATTGGTGCTCCGGGAAGTATCTGCACAAGATCACCCGACGGGAGCCCACCCCACGGTGCCGCGAGTGCGGCGCTGCAGAAGACACGGCCCTGCACACACTGCAAGTGTGCACAGCATGGGCCGAGCAGCGCCGTACCCTCGTGGCCACCATTGGAAGGGACCTCTCACTCCCGGCCGTAGTTCAGGCCATGTTGGGGAGTGAGGACGCCTGGATGGCAATGGTCTCCTTCTGCGAGGAGGTGACGACGCAGACGGCGTGGAGCAAGAAGACGGCGGTTCGCCCGTCTTCCTCCTGCTCCCTAAAAGTAGCACCGGGGTGTAAGCCAGGGGCTTACACCCTATTCCAAGGTGCACCCGTTTGGAGGTGTCCCAGTATACCGGGATGCCCCCGTAGCGAGAGGAGGCCCGGCGCATAGGCTGGGCCGACCGCTGGGGCGACGTGGTAATCCTTTAGGCTCCATGTCGCCCTATCTATTATGCGCAGTTGGGGTTTGACAAAGTGACAGAGTGGCTAAAAGAAAACAAAGTCACCTTAAACATCAGCAAAACAAAATTTATTAGATTTAGTGCGAAAAACTTTGCCTTGCCCGAAGTGGACTCTCAAGATTACTGGACACTGCTGCTCTCAAACTGCCATTACTTGTTCTTGTCCTGAATTATCGCGCACAAATACAATAAAATATCTTGGTGTGATGATCGATAACACATTAAGCTTTCAACCTCATATTGACCTTCTAACATCCAGAGTGCGTAAATTAATATATGTGTTCAAGAACTTGCGTCGTGCGGCTGATGACAGGGTTTTGAGAATGGTGTACTTTGCGTTATGTCAATCAATACTGACGTATTGCATCACGTCTTGGGGTGGAGCACCGAAAACGACATTGTTACAACTTGAAAGAGCGCAGAGGGCTGTCTTGAAGGTTGGTAACGGCCTACCCTTCTTGTACCCTACTGATGAGCTGTATAAAAGATGTAACGTTTTAACAGTTCGCCAACTTTTTATTTTGCATACTATACTACATAAACACTCTCTCCTGCAATATGACCCTGGTATCGTGAACAAAAGAAGAAAAACAAAGGTCTGTCCTGGCAAGTCACTGAGGACACAATTCTCCCACAAATTTTTCACGTTTTTAGGCGGCGGGTTTCTTTATAACAAGTTAAATAAAATACTATTTTTCTATCCCCTCCCTATTTATGCTTGCAAACAGCGAGTCCTGCAATGGTTGCTAGGCAAAGACTACAATACCACAGATAATCTTTTGGCAGTTGTATCCTAAAAGTAAATAAATGGCACTTACCTTTAAATATATAATCACACGCATACCTCAAACTCACGCACTCACACACGCTTGCATACAGATATATAAACACACACCCACACGAACCCACACGCAAATACACACACTCACACACATACACACACTCATACACACACGCAAACACACGACACATGCATGCATGCCACTTTATCTTTATTAGGTAGTTATATTCTTCTAAATTTTTCATGTTTTGTTTTTATATTTACATTAAATTTAATATTTTATATATTGTAACCGAAATTGAGAGGGTGGGAGCCTGGCGATCCGTTACACAGGGATTACCCTAGTATGGACACCAGTCTCTCACAAAGGTGGCTCATGTTCTTATCTTTAAGTTTAGTTGATAAGTTTGTATATTTGGCTTTTGTCAAGAGGAACTAAATTTCACTTTATTATTATTATTATTTCATAGCGGCGAGGTATACCCGGGTGTTTTTAAGTGGGTATGCCGCCGGCTTGGGGAGTCCTATACTCCCCCACTGCCCGGCCCAGGCAGTTGGATAGTGCGTAATGCATTTCTTACCCGGATAACAAAAAAAAAGTACATTTATTGTTATTGTTGTAGTCGGTGACAGCCAAGGAAACACTACATTATACCATTTTTTTTACATTTCACGTTTAAGTACCTATGTATGTGGGTAGTTACAAATTCCAATATTTTTTTTACGCGAACCATCATGTAAATTTAAAATGGCAACTCGTGGTGGACGTACTTTTTCATACTTATGCCATAAGAAACAAGTATCAGGGGGCCTAGCCACAGATTATTGATAGTTAGGAAACAGATAAATCACATCAATCGGAAATTTACCATTTTGTCAATTGTTAAGGCGTGCTGGCTGTCATGTGACAGGCATATTATTGCGGGGGCTAACTATTTCAAAATAGACGTCAGTAGTCAGTACTTACATTACGTCATCGTGTCAGTTCAACCGCAAGGTTCGCGTACAAATGCTCTACGCGGCTTTTGACAACCAACTGCCAAATAGGTCATGGATGACCCGGCGGCTGGTAGGTGATTATCGCGCGCAAATACATGTAGTGACAGAGGCCTGACCTAGCCAAGAACAGCAAGCTGCCAGCGTTTCTTTTCTCCCTGCAAATACTTTCCTTTTTTTTTGTGGCCTCAACAATCTTGCTTTACTAGCTGATTGATTGTTGATTGGCGATCGCCAATGTCAAGTAGAGTCAAAAGAGAAAAACTTTCAAATTGATTGGCCAGTGAAACTATTGTTTTCGTTTCTTTCGTCAAATCAAATGTTTAAAGAGACACAGAAGCGGTTGGCCGGTTAAAAAAAAATTGCAAGTTCTGTCCGACTTTTGTGTCTATACTCAATGTTATTTGAGTTCTTTACCAGCACCATCTAAAAAAAAACATAAAGACGTCACAATCAATAACACAACACCGATTATTAGGGGGAGACACTGGGAATAAAAAGGGGGTTATTTACAGGCGGATGGAATAAGTTTCAATATATGTATTTACCTAAATAATTTAAATAGCGTAATAGCATTTTAAGAGCGTCGTGCCTAGTGGTTCAGCCCCGAACTCAGATTGCGGATCGTGTGGTCCCGAGTTCAAATCTGGCCAGAACCAAAACCTATGTTTTTTTTTTAATAAATAAATATATAAATATGCGCCAGACAACACACCTCTTGTAAAGGTCTCGAAGTAGGGATTAATATCGCCGTGTTACGAGGTACCACACAAGGAAATAAGCCAGGGGCGTCTCCAAGCACACCCAGACCCAAGTCAATTCAGAAAAGATCGTTTCCTGAATTGACCCGGCCGGGAATCGAACCCGGGACACTACGAAAATCGAGGCGAGAAACCATGCTACAGCGCACTTCGCCAATCGTGTCGTCAATCGTGTTCTTTGTTAAATATCCAACTTACTCTCCGGTGATGGAAAACATCGCTAACAAACCAAATCAACCCGGATAACGGCGGAAGGCTCACCACCTACCACGTTGGGTTCTAATACCATTGGTGAAAAGTGGGCTTCTGAGTGTTTCGTTCACCATGACGGCACATTCACTTGCCTTTGACTACCCCGCTTGGGATAAAGTCGTGATGGTATGTATGTATGTATATTTTGAATAGGAAACAAAAGTTAAAAGGAAGTTAAAGTTGAGGGGCGAGGAATTTTAGGAGGAAGGGTATCATATGGAGAGGTGGGGAATCTTTGGCAATTAAAAAATATATGATGCGGAGTACCCTCATCCAAGCTGCATTCACATAGTGAGTTATTTTTCACGCGTATTTTGTTTAAAAGGACAGGGGTGCAAGCGTGACCGAGGCGTAACCGGCACGCACAGACCTGGGCTATGTGGTCTGTGCCGGCACGCTACCTACACTGGAAGTTCATTCGCGGACTTGAGTTTGAAGAACCAAGGTTTGGTGCGAATGTGTGGCTGGATGTTCCAGAGTGGCGTACTTTAACCCTGGAGGATTGGTTCCACAAACTTTGCCAGCTCTTGGTGCAAATACTTTAAATGGGAATGACATCGGCATTCGCAAAACGGCGATTTCAAAGTGACATTTGATGTCACTCCCATTCTTTTTGATGTTTCTTACAAGTAAAAACATAACACGTAGTGATATTATCAAACGAAAGAAAAGAGTTAAATTCATCAACTTGTTATACCAACCTGCGTGTCACAAATACATATTAAAAATAATATATACTTAGGTATAATATGTGTATTTATATATATATACAATAGCTTGCCTAACGAATTGAGAATATTAAAAATTAATGAGTTCAAGAAAAAATTAACGATATGGCTATTTGAAAAATGTTTTTATAGTGCTATGGAATATACAGAATTTTGTTTAAAGTTATGTAAAAACCAGTTAGTTTATGAAATACTAGCTTTCTAGAATAAAGTTTCGTTTAAATACGCTGAGTAGTGTTTGAAGAGTAACAAACATACACACAACAACATGGTCTAAGGATATATAAAACTTTTTTAAATAACTTAAAAAGTACTGGCCTTACAAAAAACTATTAATGACAGATTATGAAAACATTATTTAGTTCCTTTTTCAAATTCAAATTTGTATATAAAAGGTTTTGTTTTAAGATGAAATTCGCATTCATTGAATTTCTTCCAAAGAAATAAATCTTCACGAACTTCTAACTTAATTAAAACTCCATAAATTTATATAAATCTTTGTCAAACGCATCTCCGGTGTTCATTTAATCATGCCACGTAGTCACTTGACCAGGAACGAAATGTTAAGAGCAGTGGGCATGATTCAAGCTGGCGCTACCCAAATTGTGGTTTCTGAAGCCATAAGGAGCAGTCAGAGCGTTATATCAGGGCTTTGGTCACGTTATCGTGTCACGGGGGAAGTGGTGGAACGGCACCGAGGGCCTCAATGCATTACAACACATGTACAGGACCGATTCATAGTAAATGCTGCACGAAGTCAACCAAATGTAACGGCGATGCAATTGGTTCAAAGGCTACAGAGAGAGTATGGTTTCTGGTAAGCGGTCAAACTGTGAGAAAACGACTGCATGAAGTTAACCTACGTGCTCGTAGGCAACATCGGGTACCAGCGCTAAGGAGAGGCAATCGAGGAAGAAGCTAACAATAGGCTATTGCACACGAAAACTGGAACCATTCTCAATGGTCACTTGTGCTTTTCACTGATGAATCCAGGTTTGGATTTCATCCTGATTCGCGAAGAGTACGCGTTTGGAGAGAACCTGGACGTTGAAATCGACTGCAGCACCCACAATAAGTTCATGCATATCAAGGTGGCACGATTATGGTTTGGGCAGGAATTCGTCTCGGCGGTAGAACGGACCTCGTTGGGATACAAGGCAATATGACTGCTCTAAAATACCGAGATGAGGTGCTAGAGCCTGTAATCTGGCCCCACAGACAGCAAATGAGACAAAATTTCCAGCTAATGCAGGACAATGCCCGTCCACATACGGCGCGTATCGTTACAAGTTGGTTACAACAGCATGATATCCAAGCTTTAGACTGGCCTGCACAATCCCTTGACTTAAATCCCATTGAGCATGCCTGGGATATGCTTCAGAAAAGAGCTCCTAGGAATTTCCCTGAAGATATTGTGCATGAAAACCAGCTTTTCTTGCATCTTAGCCGGACTTGGGACAGTATACCACAACAGGATATTGACACCCTTGTTTTGAGTATGCAGAACCGCTGCAGATGTTTCAGGAGAGTCTTAGGTGGATCCACGAATTATTTATTTTGAGTTTTCAAAAATTTTCAAAAAAAAAATAGTTGTTTTGTTTAGGTTTTGATGTTTCTAAAATAAAGTTAGGATTGAAATTTTGTGTAAGTTTTTCCTCTTCTTCTAAGTTTTTTTTTAAATTAAACTTTATCTAAAAGTTTATTTATCAGATTAGATAGGCTATTAAACAAGGTTTATTTTGATGTGTAGGTGTCTTAACAAAAAGTTAATAGAATTTTAGTTAATTAGGTTTAACCATGTTGATGTGTGTACAGACATACATCCTGACAAACTTTCGCATTTATAATATAAAGTACGATTTACACGTCTGCATGCAAGCTGCATACAATGTACAATTTATGCTATGGATAATTTTAAAACTTTTTGACATGTATTCTCGTAAATAAATATTTTTACTTTGACTTTGACTCTGAACAGCGTTTGGCTCTTGGCTGAGGCTTCAGGAGAAACAAACTTCAATGCTTTAAACATCCATTGACCAACCTGTAGCTATATCCTGAAAGAAATAGCTACTTTCATTTGTTAAATAAAAACGAAATAAAGTCCTACACACATAAAGTGTTACCATGGCAACTGATACGGTTGCTATAAACCTAAGAACACATTAACACAGATGGCTTCAAGATTATATTACTTTCGACACGTGTGGCAGACGGTGAAATATTTCATCAAATGACTTAACTTTAGCAAAGGTTTTATGCGATATGGGCATTGTTAAAATGCAATTAAAATACTCGCTTAAGTCATTCAGACTAAGGTTTGGACTAATGAATGTTTGTTTTAGCTATACAAGCAATTTACGAAAACATTCAACCGCTTTCTGCTGGTTTCTCAGATTTTTAATGGCTTTCGTTGTATTTTCGCTAGCGTCCGAGGTCCTGTTTCGTATGGGTTTTTCTATAGTGCCCGTCAAGATGACCTCACTCCACATCATGGAAAGCGGTCGTGAGGTCCAGATATGAGGCTGACAATCGCAGTAATGCAAAGCAATCACTGAGCTGGTCATACTCATGTTGAAGGCCTGCAAAAATGTCTTTTCACGCCCCGCTTGAAGACCCCGGGACTATGAGGGGCAGGAAACACATGCGCTAGGAGAGCATTCCACGACTGGATGATTCGACAAAGAAAAGAGTCACCTTTTTGTGCGTGGGAACAAATGCTGGACTGTGACTCTGTGCGTGTGTGTGTGTGTGCGTGTGTGTGTTTGCGTGGGTGTGTGGGTGTGTGGGTATTTCGGTTCAGCGCTTATAGCGAATATTAATTTAATTAAAAATGGAAATCAAGTACCTGTCTTAGTTTACTTGAGGATTGGTAATAGTAGAGGTACTGTTCGCTGCAAGTATGTACTACTGCAAGTGGAAACAAAAGTTTATTCTAAGTCTTATATCTTATTTTCATGTATAAATATGCGATGTGTACAATGTACATACGTTCAATTTCTAACATAGTTATGATTAAGAAACCTTCATTAATTAATTTCAAATAAAAAAAACTTTCAAAACCGCTGCCATCTTTTCGCTTCGACCCGCTTCCCGCAGTAGATACTTAACTATGTAATGGCTACACGAAAACATTTGAAGTCGTTAAAACTGAATTAATGTCGTCGCAAATGAACGAAGTGGCTCGCAATCCTACGGAGAATTCAATTAAGCCATTATGTCCGTTTTGAAGGACGTGGGGAATTTGCAATGTTTACCCGCTAGTCAGTCTTTCACTTTAATTTTAGGTGAGTTCCGCCGATGGTAATAATTTGTCAGGATGGCCAAGCTGTTCGCTATAGAAAGCTGTCAAGAAATAACCCTTGTTGACACAGGGTAGTGCGGGCATGGCGCTGTTGCGGCGGGCGCGTGGCGTCAAACGTATGAAATGCATGTCTCATATGTTTGACACTTCGCGCCCGTCATCGCGACCGCGCTAGGCTTGTACAGAGGCATTCACATCAACCTTTACATAATCATAATCATGTTAGCTAATATATTAGTACAGTAAAAATTAAAAAGAAAACCTTAAAATAAATATAACTAAAAACTACTAAGAAAATTTTGCACCTGTGGTAAGGTACCCAAGATGCTGGCAGCATTCCCCCGTTGTATAGAAAGACTCACACGTTGTGCGAGGAATGTACCAGCTCTTGGGTCACCTGTAGTTGAAATCAATTTTTTAGCTAGAGTTTTTAAAAGGTTCTGTGCACTCGGACCCCACGGACCCAGGGTTTCGACGCCGAAAGGCACAAAAGTGTAACCGGAACCGATGTTCTGGTACTTTTGTGCCTTTTTATATTCCGCCGCTTCAGCCGCCGCGCCTGCCCGTTTACTTGTAGCGGGAACATGGGAAGGGGCCAGCGTGTCGACGCAGGTCGCATCCCACACCAGCGGCCGGCCCATGGTCCATGGAACGAGTGTCATCCCGTCGGGTCTTTTACCGTCGTCACGTACGATACCTTGCGGCTCTAACATAGCCGGTACGTTGACGGAGGCGAAGGCCCGACGAATGACATCGTTCAAAGCGGCGTGGCGGGACAAGCGGCCTGCACTCCTAACACATGAGAGCCCGTGGTGTCCCAGTGAGTCAACCACAGTACCACAGGGGCAGGTGTGTGATACGCACAGCTCTGCTCCGAGGCGCAATCCCACTGCAACACGCAGTATATTAGGGTCGAGGCAATTACCCGTATTTGTGCAGGGGTAGGCATTTAGCCAGTGCCCAGACTCTTTACGGGAAACTGCCTCAAGCCTTGCCCGCTCGGAGCCTGAGCTGCACAGAAGCAAACTATTGTGTGCAGCACTGCAGATAATTTCATCCCAACTTCTCTGTGAGTTGGGGCACGCGGGAATTTGGTTAGGCCAGGCCATTTGCCAAGCTTTTTTAGCGTTGTCTAGTTCGAAAATTTCTGATGTCGGAACGGAACGGGAAAGAATTTGTTTGGTGAGGTCGGATGTGCTGTAAGCAGACGATAAAAAAGCTGGTAGAGATACACTTGAAATTTTGCGAATGCCTAGTCCTCCAAATCTTATGGGAAGAGAGGCTTGTGTCCATGAAGATTCATGTAATTTTATATTAAGGACAGTTTCTAATGAAATTTTGATAAGCCTGTCTATGGACAAAAGAAGATTTTGATTAGTCCAAAGAGGGGTTGATCGGAGGAGGTAAGTAAACTTTGGAACGAATAAACAAAATCTCAAAATGAATAAGGCCGAATGGGGGGTGATGATCTTTATCGCTTCATGTCAAGTATAAAAGTTGGTAAAATACAGAAAAGTCCAGAACATGAGCCCTACCAGGGCACTGCAATATACTTATACAATAAGCCTAAACTAAATTGAATAAGACTAAATTATACAAAACAAACAATTCAATTATAATAAAATAATTTTCGAAATTTAAAACGAAAATTACTAAAATAATAATTGAAACATTGCAAAATAAAACATGAAATTATCAAAACAAAACAAGAGCACAAGTACAACTTACATAGATATGTCACTTTGTCTATAAAAATTATTCTACATAAATCATAGAAACATCCTAAAATTAAGGAGTTCTTTATTTTACTTAGGGACATTTTTTTACATTTTATATCCTGAATATCCTTAGGAATTTTATCAAATATTCTTATTGCCTTATGATGTGTACTAGAGCCAACAATGTGTAGAGTGGTGCTAGGCAAGGCTAAGCGGTCCCTATGCCTGAGATTACGGTCTTGAGAATAATGATCTTTAGCATGAGAGAATAGGTTTCGTTTTTCAAAAACCAATTTACACAATTCAAACACGTACAAAGAAACTAGTGTTAATATTTTTGGTTTTCTGAAATGTGGCCTACAACTTTCTGTTCCCTTAATACTGACCAAGATTCTAATGCACTTCTTTTGTAAAATAAATTACTTCTTGGAGTCTGCACTATTTCCCCACAGGATGATTCCATATTTCAACCAAGCATGGGGGCAGGCTGCTGACGTAAGACCCATTTTGCAATGGTTCTGTAAAGGTGAACGGACACTACCGGTAGCCACCCAGCACGCCTATAGTTTCACTATAGTGAAAGGTACCCCCTAAGGCTTAGCGACTTTTTAGTTGACTGACGGCAGTATTGTCTAGTACAGTTCCGTTTTAGAGATGATTTCTTCTCAGGCCTCTATTATTGGCGATTGAGCTTGGCATGGAGTTCTTCAGAAGGTGTTTGCAAAGGTTTTTACCTGAGTGCCAAGTGTGAGTTCATTTGATCATACGCACTGAAAAAGCATATATATATTATATAATGCATTAATATAATGTAATATAATGTATAATGCCATACAATTCGCGTTTATGTGGTCGTGACCGAATAGTGAAAGAAACTCGTACAAGAAGCTTTGATCGACAACGCACGAGTGATGTCTGGTTGTGCACGCGTCACGCGTCATAGGATGGGGTAACCACTTATCATCAGGCAGCCCAGGGGACTTATTACAAAGCAGTTTTATCCAGTCAAGTTTACAAACCAGTCAAGTTAATTCCCTAAACTGAACGTAGCGAGAATTTTTGTCAGTACATACCTAGAAAATATGTTAGTGTCAGCAACCGCTGACTGGCTTGAAAAGAAAGATGATTATTACGAAATTGTCCATGTTCACTACGCTAAGTTTTGGGAATGAACTTTACAAGTTATAAGGAATTGAAATAAGGCCCTAGGTGCTTGTTAGCCACCCCAGAGTAGAAAAGTAGTTAGAAATCAAAAAATCAGAAGTATTTATTTGCTACAAACACAAATGGTGAAATAATAATGTAAGTCCAGTGTGTTTAGTCTGCCCGCAGACGTGCAAAAAAAATAATTTAAAATAGCAGTACAATAATAAACATTAAACAGTGTCATTAAATACCAATTAAATATGGACCAAATTAAAATAACATCAAATTAAGAATTACATTATATTATATAAAATTATGTCGATTTCCAATTAAAATATTGCATAAGACTATAAAAATGCTTACACATGAGCCATTTCGTCTTTCATTCCCACCATATTTTATTTCTGTACGCCGTGGGTATATTTTTCACCCTAAATGGGCCATTACCTTTACATACTAAATTTAATTAAAATTATTTATTTTCCGATTCACCTTTGGATGAGTTCTTTCTGTTGTTTCTTAGAATTGTACATATTTGTAGTTAAATTACTTCCAGCCTCCACTGCAGCACTTGCAAAAAGATTTCTCCTAATAATAAGGGTCAATCAAATTCCCTTTTGGCCTTTAACGTGAGCTTAATATGTACAGAACTTCCAATGAGATGATAATTCGCTACGATACCGCAGAGGATTGGGTAAAGAAACAGAGTAAATTGAAAACCTTCTTCTTTTCCAAAGTTTGTTATAAAAACATGAGTGTTACGTGAAACGAATACCAATTGTGTCTAGCTCTGGTCAACTTAGGCCATTAGCGAAGTTCCTTGGGCAATTTACATGAATTTTGTAGTTGGCTTCTAGTAGTGACGTAAGTTGTCTAAGCGAGTTTTGTTTGGCTTTAAGGCGAGGTGGTTCTGCACAATATTTCCAGAAGGAAACTGGTGAGCGTCACGCGGACCGAAAATCACTAAAATAATCGATTAAAAAGTTAATAGATGTAATAAAGAAAACATCGGATGAAATCCCTCCAGTTATCTTTAAACTTCGTTTTGGTAAAGGACCCATATTATCTTAGGTCAATTATTTTAGGAATAAAACGAAAAATAGAAGACAAAATGTCACGAAAAGAGGTAACTTTGTGAATTTATTCTATCGAGCCAACTTTATGAAATCTTGTTTCCACCGGATGAATTCCCTGTATTATCCCCTCAACAATATCAGTAAATTAGATTTAAATTTCACTGTTTACTACTTCAAAAGAGTTTTGTGAACCACCTCCTTTTTTAATTTTTCATGCACGTAAAGGTTATTAAGTTTGTGGTGCAGAATGACAATGTAATTAGCTACTAACTGCATTGTTCATAAAAGTTAAGTTTCATTTTCAGATCCAACGCGGCGTGGCGTCAGCGTTGATATTTAGCCAAAAAAAGTCCAAATTAATACACCTATGCCACAGCAGAGGACAAGGGAAGAGTCAATTTACATTTCATTCTATTTTATCAACAAAATTCAATCAAGAGTAATATTCAATGTACTAACTAAATTATATTTTCATTAGTTTTTTGCAATTCAGTTATTCGATCGGAGTTATGTTATTTAAATAACAACTTAACTAAAAACAATAATGCTTAAAAATGATTGTCTGCGGTACATAATAACAAATGAATAAATAAAGTTAAATTGTTTTTGATCTTACAAGTACTTTATTTGCTCTCTCGTTCCCTATATTTTCCTTAGCCTGTATAAAAACAAACAATATTGGAGCGTATCAAAAGCCCGAAGATCTTCGAGGATCACGAACACAAACAACTACGCAATAATATGGAATTACTCGTTCATGCTTGCCTATAAGAGGGAGGGTGAAGTTTTCCTTACTCTTATACAGCTGTAATAACTAAAATAGCTTCCGCAAAAATCTATCTATTTATATTATAAAATAGTAATCGAAGTAAGAATATTCTATACGTTATTCAACACTATTTAGTACAGTTAACAAAAAATTAAACATCTATGGCAAAACAACATTAATTTTAGGAATTATTGCTTTTAAAATGTTATTATGATATTGAAGAATATTTAACAGATCAAATATACTTACATAAATGTAAATATAATATATGTAATATAAATAATTATAATATATTTTGAATTGTTATTATAAATGTTGAAATTTTTCGAAAATGTATAAATGTGATATTGATTATTGTGATTGATGCATGTTCCTATGATAATTTAGTCATTAAGTTAATTTTAATATTTGTCTCTCTGTTTCCTACATTTGCAGCGCCCTACAGGGTCCATAATTGATACTTATCTTCAATACTATCTTGTGTACCTACCTACATTATGGTTTGCAATAAATAATAAAAAAAAATAAAAAAACATACGAATGTTAAAGAAAGTTAGTGGACTGGCTTAACACATTCACGAAACAACAGAAAACCTTTTGGCAAGAATAACTTAAATTGACATAGACACACACCCAACACGCACACATACACACACACAGCTATCAATATAGGTTGGCTTCGTACTAGTAATGTCACTATTATAATCAAGTAAAACTGTTATAAAATAGGGTAAGTCAACCCCAACACGAGTATTGCATTACTCTCTGGGGTGTCTTAGCATTTTAAATGTCGTTAATGAGTAATAAAGTTGTTTTATTTTATTAATAACAATATAGAGATGTGTGTATAAGTTAAAAAAAACCATGCATTTAACATTCTTAGGAAATTGAATAAATAAATAAATAAATAAATATCCCTGGACATTATTCCACACAGCGCCATCTAGCCCCAAAGTAAGCTAATTAAAGCTTGTGTTATGGGATACTAGACAACGGATAAACATACTTAAATACATTTTCTTTTGTAAATACATACTTATTATACATAGGAGACACCCAGACCAGTACAAACAGACATGTTCATGCACACAAATGTTTGTACTGTGCGGGGATCGAACCCGCGACCTCTGGTGTAGTAGCCAACTTCTAAACCATTACACCAAGTCGGTCGTCAAATAATAGATAATTGATTGTGCAGAAAACATTTTTAGACTGTCTATCTGATTGCAGTATGGTGCGGTTTCAAGTGATAGCTACAGGATGGTTTGTAACGAAATTTTGTACATTTATATCCTACGCGCTGATAAGTATCAAAAGCGAAATTCGAGCGGTCGAATTGGAGAAATGGCGAATGTGCCACGCAAGTGTCTTTTTCATTACTCATACACGGAAAGTACGCTTGAAGTTGCCTGAGCATAGGGTTGAAAGCTTCACTTTCAGCCCTAGGGCTGTAAAGTAAATAACTGTCAAATGTCACTGTTCTATTTTGACAATCCTTTTGCGGCAAGTCGATGTATTCCATTCAGCCACAGCTGTATTTGAAATTTCTTTATCTTGATTTCAAATGAATATTTAAACAATCGAAGCAGGAATATACTCATTAATGTA
Organism: Udea olivalis; assembly: GCA_947369235.1. Classification (NCBI taxonomy): domain Eukaryota; kingdom Metazoa; phylum Arthropoda; class Insecta; order Lepidoptera; family Crambidae; genus Udea; species Udea olivalis. The sequence goes on from OX376353.1 coordinate 3,807,703, forward strand.
TGTTTCACTTATTATTTAATTGAATAAATTTGAGCTAAGCATTTACGATAGAAATGAAAAAATAAAATTTTGTTGGTTGAACTTATGTATCTGATTTTTATTTACTTTCCTTATATTCGTAATGAAAAGCAGAGTGTTTACCTCGGAAGAAAAACCTTTTCAATGCCCTCGAACTATTAGCGCTCTCGCTACGCTCGCGCGCCAAACCATCTCGTGCATTGAAAAGGTAACTTTCTCACCTTGTGTAACAATCTACTATCAAAAAATAGTCTTTGTACAACAGGGCCTTTACCATCGAAGCCCCGAGTGTCATCCCTGGCCTGAATACTTTCTTAGTGTTTGTTACTTTTTAACATGAATAATACAAAAAAAATAAGTTACATAACTTTATAAGCTTATCAGCTTATCCCACCCTCACCCTTCCACTCCCGTACCACGCGTGTTGGACTACGGCGTCACCCACACACAATTCAACATTTGTTGGCCCGAACTAAAAGGTTCGGTGACTCGTTTCTTTGTCGTACCATCCAGACGTGTAACGCTCTTCCAGCACATGTGTTTCCTTACTCGTATAGTCCTGGGTTCTTAGAGCGGGGCGTGAAAAGGCATTTCTGCAGGCCTTCAAGGTGAGGATGGCCAGCCCAGTGATTTGTTTGAATGACTGGGCTTGTCAACCTCATATCTGGACCTCACGACCGCTTTCCATCAGGTGGAGTGAGGTCATTTTGACGGGCAATATAAAAAAAAAAAACTTTATAACTTTATTCATAACCCATTAACTTTCAGTTGTTATTACATGGTTTCGAGGTTAATAAATTTAATGCAATTAGTAGAGTCGGAAAGGGTGAGTCAAGGTCAGTGATTTTATTAGCTTATAAATATTGATGGCTTATAAATACTACTATTAAGATATAGGTTATTCACGTAATACCTAGACCTTATAAAAATATATATGCTAGCAATTTGTTCAAGTAGAAAACTTTTTAATTTGAATCATATTCATTTTAAGATGAATCTGAAAGTATTGCACTTTTAGGATCAGCACCCTCAGATTTAGAACGAAGTTATCAACCGATTTGGTATTTTTTTAAAATTATACCTAAGTAGTTGACCCGCTTAACGGTAGCAATCAATATTTTTATATGTTAATGCCGAAGGCCTTTAGTTTTCATGAACTGAATTATATAAAAACTAACCATCTTAAAAAATATATTAAAAATGAAAGAAAATAACCACATCGGTCGTTACTTTGTTTTGAATCGTGGGGCTAGTATGAGTGTGCTACAGAAAAGTAATGGCAAATCAATGTCCAGACAGATGTGAGGTTGCCTTACAAACGATTTATTTTCGGCGTTTATCTTTACAATCGTTCGGTAGCTTTTACACTTCCTTATCATACATCCAAACTGCTATTAGGCTTATCGTCGGATTACGATAGCTTATCTCAGAGAGGTTTACAAGCTATACGCAATGTGATTGCATTCACCAGGTATGTAGCGAGCAGTCTTGGGTCAGTGTTTTTGACGACACGATTGACGTAGTGCGCTGTAGCACGGTTTCTCGCCTTGACTTGCGTGGTGTCCCGGGTTCGATTCCCAGTTTTTTTTCTGAATTGGCTCGGGCGACACCTGGTTTAAATCTCTGTCTGGTTCCTCGTAACACAAGGATATTCACCCTTACTTCGAGATCATGACAATTAGTGTGTTGCCTTGCGCATATTTATTTATTTATTAAATGTTCATCAAAAACGTTTGGTAAATGTCTGACTTCAATGTTAAATCTAACTCATTTATTTAACACCTCCGTGACCGAGTAGTGCTTGACCCGAAATCATGAGTTTCAATGATCAAGTCCCAGGTCAGGCAGTGTTTTAGAATTTTTCATACAGTAGAGTAGAATGTGATTTATAGCTCGTGTTGTGATCACCAACCTACATCAAACGTAGTGATTAAGCTTATACCCATCAATTATAGCGATGACCTAATAATAGCAATGACAGAGGACAGTGCTTCAGCTAGTAACTTTACTTTTTTTACATTTATCAAACTCAAACTCAAATAACATTATTCAAATAGACTGTATCAGTACTTTCAAATCGTCAAATTTACAGCAAAATATACTTAATAATAAATACCATAATAATATGGATATGTAAATAAACAGTATACAGACATAATGCGACTCTACCACCGCGTCGGAGTTGTTTCTTGCTGAGAAGACCCGGCGAGAAACTGAGCAGTTACTCTTTTAAACTTGTTTTGGGTTTACAACAGGCGTTAGTAAAGTACAAGCAGACTGTCATTTTGATACAAATAAACCTAATGAGATTCTTATCTAAAGAATATAAAACAAAGAGAAAAAACCAACCATAAAATAATATTATAACAAAAATTCATTTAAACAATTCGAAAAGAAAAATTGTTAGTCAGTACATACTAGGTGTTTATTAAAAGGTTATTATTGTTATCTATAATCTTTCGTAGTGTAATAGCCCTTTTTTAATAAAGCTGTTTTGATGTGATTTTTGAATCTATGTAAAGGTATCTCACTAATGTTTTTTGGAATTTTGTTGTAATAATGTATACCTTGCCCCATAAAGGATCCTAAAACTTTTTGTAACCTAAAGAGTGGAAGTGCAATTTTATTCTTATTCCTAGTATTTCTGCAATGTATGTCACGGTGTTTAGCATAGAGACCAATATTTTTTCTCACCAAAACAATGCAATTGTAAATGTATTGTGACGCTACAGTGAGGATACCAATTTCCTTAAAAATCTCCCTAAGTGAAGCCCGTGCACGAGGCTTATAGATGGATCTGATCGCTCGCTTCTGGAGGATAAAGATGGTTTGTATATCCGCCGCTTGACCCCAAAGTACAATGCCGTAAGGCATTACACTATGGAAGTAACTAAAATAAACTGAACAAGCAGTATCAACATCTGTTAATAACCTAATTTTTCTCTTTGCAAATGCAGCCGAACTAAGTCTGCCTGAGAGAGCTGTTATATGAGGGTTCCATTGCAGTTTTGAATCTAGTGTGATTCCAAAAAAAACTGTTGTATCTACAAGCTTCATAGTATTACCATCAATTTTTAGACTAATGGGGTTATATTTAACATGATCCTGTAGCTATTTTGTTGCTAAGAAGACCAAATGTATCAAATTTTCTATGCCCAATGTAAGACAGGTCGATACCATTATAAACATGAATAACGAGCCATTAGAGATTGCGAATTCCACTGTATTTCTGGGAATTACTCTCGATTCCAAGTTACAGTGGGGTCCGCATATTTCTGCCCTGGCAGGAAGACTTAGTTCGGCAGCTTATGCTGTTAGAAAAATAAGGCTCCTGACTGATATCGCAACAGCAAGATTAGTGTACTTCAGTTATTTTCACAGTGTTATGTCGTATGGTCTTCAGTTGTGGGGCTCGGCAGCGGATCTCAACACCATCTTTGTTCTTTAGAAAAGAGCCATCCGCTCCATTTACAACCTTAGACCACGCGACTCGCTTCGTGAAGTATTCAAAGAGATAGATATTTTAACTGTGTACTCTCAATTTATTTATGATAATGTAGTATATGTCCGTAAAAACTTGCATCTCTTCAAGAAAAACAGTGATGTTCATAAACTCAATACCAGAAATAAAAATAAGCTCGTAACTCCCAGTCTAAGACTGCATAAGGTAGGAAAATCATTTGTTGGTCAATGTGTAAAATATTTTAATAAGATTCCGCAAACTCTTGTTGAACTGCCTCTTCACAAGTTTAAGTCACAAATTAAAGCTAAGTTAATGAAGCGGGGTTATTATAGTGTTGACGATTTCTTAAATGATAAGAATTTGTGGTCATCTTAGGTATAATCTGCTCCTCTGCACACTTTTTTGTTATGACTTTACTCTGTCAATTCCATTTTTGTGTATAAAAACAAGATTGAAAAGAGTAACCATCGAGTTTCTTGCCGGAGTCTTCTCGATCGGAAACAACCTCTGAACCGGTGGTAGAGTCACATTATATTTAATTATGATATGAACTATCATAGTATTATTTTATGTAAGTTTATTTTTATTCAGTATATTTTTGCTACAATTTTTTTTTGTTACATGACATGTCATAAGTACTTTTTATAAGTCTATATGAATAAAGATATTTTTTACTTTTTTTTTTACTTTACTTTTAGTACGAAAACATTATTTGCATCACCTCTTATGATTGAAATAGCTCGGTCCAGATCTCAAGGCCCGTATTTTTAAAAAAAACCTTAACTGTATCAACTAACGTTTTAAAATCTCTACTCAAAGCACTAATCAATACTTGAGAATGATTCTAGAATACAGGCCTCAGACTACATTAAACGAAAATTAATTTGATACCGAGACAACTTGTTATAATAATGTATAATTTAGGAACACTGTAGGGTGCTTCGAGATTTAGGCTGTTTTTCCACCAGAAATGTGAGCTAAGGCTGTGAATGATGTCCGATATCCACCAATGAGGATCGTTTATTTTGTAAGGTTATAGCTGAGCTATGAAAATAAACGGTCCCTAAAGCCGGGGCTCGACCGCAAAATGAGCGAGGTCATTTATGAGCCAGCTTAACTCGCAACGATAATTTGATAGTTGAGGCTCGACCGCGGAAGAGGTTAACACTAGGTATGAAAATTGTCGTTGCGAGTTAAGCGGGCTCATAAATGACCTCGCTCATTTCGCGGTCGTGCCCCGACTATGGGGGGAGTGTCGTGGCCTAGTCAATACTCTATTTTTGTTTGTTTGTTTGCTTGTATTGAATAGGCTTACGAAACGAAACTACTGGACCGATTTTAACAATTATTCCACTGATATAAAGCTACACATTATCAGGAAGTGACATAGGCTTTATTTTATTATGATTGAACAAAACATTCAGTGAAAAATAGTAATAGTATGTAAATCAAGTCTGAGAAACGCGGGTGAGATGTGCTGCTTTACCGACGCCGCGACGTGCAATTACTTTTAACAGAACGAAGTCTGTCGAGACAGCTGAAATAAATGTGAGCACTCCATTTAATTATATATATCAGAACCAGACGTTCTGATTTGAAATGCGGCGAAATCCATTTTCGTTACTATTTCTCCGGTGATGGAAAACACCGATAAAAACCAAAAACCAACCTTATAACGTCAAATGGCTTTCCACTTAGCACGTTCTAATACGTTTGGTGAAAAGTGGGCTACTAGGTGTTCCGTTCACCATGACGGCAACAATTAACTTGGCTCTGGCTACCCTGTTTGGGATGAAGTCATGACCACAAAATAAAGAGTTTACAGAAAGACCACTCTCGCCATTTTCCAGTAAAATAAACCTAAACTTGACTGACCTGAGGTTGCTACTATATTGACTCTGAATTTTCAACATGATGTAGGTACGAGTAGGTTATACCTACTTATTACTTTCATTATTTTAGCATTTTACAATGCTTGTTTTTCATATCTAAAGATAGATTGTAATATTTGCCAAACGCAAACCCATTTTAAATAATAAAAATAAAAAACTGAGGTTTCGGTAGCTCAGTGGTTTACAGCAGTCACCCGGATTGTGAAAGACGCGGGTTCGATTCCCGATCGAGATCATTAAGGTCCGAAATCGATTTTTCCCAGTTTTTTATACCTACTGGACAGAACCTCCAAAAACAAAATACATCATGTGAAAATTTGCACCACGTTTGACAAAAACAAACGCGACAGCGACTCGCCGCGTGACCACCGCGTGACCACCTGTAAACTCACTTCGTCTGTGTTCATGATCAAAATGGTGGTTTTTCCTAAGCGGACTATTCCGCATGCGTAATTTGTAGCTGGAGGCTCTCCACTCACCACGTCGGGTTCTAATACGCTCGGTGAAAAGTGGGCTATTGCGTGTTCCGTTCACCACGACGGCAACAGTTAACTTGGCTCTGGCCACCTTGTTTGGGATGAAGTCATGCATGACCGTATGTTTGTATTCAGCACATTCATCATCTTTGGGGGAAAAGCAGCCTCGCTGCCGCCTAGCGACAAAAGCTACTTTTTTGTAGAAAGCAGGGTGGATGTTTTGATTGCGTTTAAGTAATTACCCACGTCTAAAATAAAAAAATAAGACGGTATTCAATGTTAACACAATAATCGAACCGATTCTCGCTTTCATACCTAAATAACTGCGGTAATTTACGTCCGTAAGGGCATTTCCATTTTACATTAGGATTTCCAATCGATAGTTGGATCGCTGGTTGCAGGCCGCTTCTAATAGGGATAGGTGGAAATCATTGGAGGAGACCTATGTTTAGCAGTGGACGTCCTATGACTGATATGATGATGATGATTAAGATTTTCATTTTTGACTGGCAAGGTCCAGCCTACAGCAGCAATGGTCGACGGATTTAATCTCCACCAAGGACAATTTGAAGATTATTATGACCATTAACGATTTCTATGTGCCTAAGCATAATTATCTTTTCATAAATATTTTAGTATATTTATCAGAGTATAAAGACCCATGGTATAAATCTAATGTATACAGATAGCCATTTGTTGGAGTAAATTGTTTTTTTTTGAGTGTTGCAGATAAAACTGACCCCTGAAGGACACCGGCGTTAACAACCTGTTCTTGAGACGTGCATCCTTCAAGCACGACCCGAAATGAACGTCCATAAAGGAAGACAGCGATCCAGTTACAAAAGCCTACAGGAATACCAAATGATAGAAGCTTGTTTATTAGGCTGCCGTGCCAAACCCTATCAAAGGCCTTAGATATATCGAGCGACACAGCCAATGCTTCACCGTGCCTTAATAATAGTCACAATGACAGTCATCAATCTATCTAGGATATATTTATTTAATAACTAATGTTATATTTTTATTGAATTAAATTTTCCATTACTTAATACTATCATCCACCTAAATGTTACGCTATTGACATTTAACGTTATCCAAGGGCAACACCAAATTTTATCAGATACATTACACGAAGATAAGGGCAACGAATATTTTGTATTTCATTGAAATAATGTTGTTAAAAGAATAATCGTGAGCCTAATCACTAATCCATTACCTAATACCATTAGCTTTGTACCTATTGACCTTTGGACATTGTACCCAAATTATACTATTATTAATATAATGTCCATCAGACATATGATTAATGTAATGATGATTAATGTGTATGAGTTTCAATGTACTCGTTACGTTTGTTACTACACTGGAATATTGTTTCGTTTTGCTGTTTCACATAACATACCATCACGACTTAATCCCAAACGGGGTAGTCAGAGGCAAGTGACTGTTGCCGTCATGGTGAACGGAACACTCAAAAGCCCACTATTCACCAACGTTATTAGAACCCAACGTGGTAGGTGGTGAGCTTTCCACCACTATCCGGGTTGATTTGGTTTTTTATCGCTGTTTTTCATCACCGGAGAGTTGGTCGGAAATTAAACAATGAAAAAAAATATTTGGTTCTGGCCAGATTGGGAATGGGAACACACGATCCGCGATCCGAGTTGGAGTGCTAAACCACGATAATATAATAATTACTTGTCTTTATGAGTGTACTTTATGATAAAATAACAAATAATTCAATTAACTTGACTAACGACATACTCGTACATAGTCGAGAAATAACAATAAATACAATTTACAAAAAAGTTGCATAAGACATGTTCGCCATCTTAGTTTAAGATTGCAATTATGATCGAAGACTGAAACTCGATTAGTTAACAATAAATTCTGCTTCCAAAAGGCGTCCTATCAGGCGTCGAGGTATATTCAAATAGAAAATTGTAAGAACCGATTTTTTTTCAATCATTAAGTAAAGCATATTTTTCCTACTGCATTTTCGATCGGTTTTCTGTACTGCACAGAGGTCCAACAGAAAATATTGACGTCCGGTGAGTTTTTTTTTTATTATTAAGAACACATTACAGAACATTATGAATTTATGCATGCAAAAAAACTTACAGACTAAACTATCACCCAAAAACATGTGTCCCTGACTTGATGGGCAAAGAAAACAACATTTACTGAACTAAATACTTATAACTAGTTCAAAATAACAAATTGAACAAATTGAACAGTGCAGACAACTTCAGTACATGTTCGAGTAGTTATACTTTAACATGCACCTGAGCGAGCAATTCACGGGTAAAGGGCTTTAAGGCGCCTCTTGAAAACATTTGAACTGACAGCAAAAACATCAATATCCTGTGCTAGGTCATTATATTGACAACACATGCGTACCAAGGGGTTGTCATAAGATGTGTTGTTACGATAAACTTTACATCAATGACAGCCGCAGCCGCTAGCGTCCGCGTTGACGTTTTTTTATGAGATTTCGGCACAGCGACCCTAGTGATTAGAAATGGAACCAAAATTGGCATTGTTGAAGTCAACTATCGTAGTTTACTTAACGGATCATGGTAGACATAACGGTGTTAAGATTTCCGCGAATAGTCAAAAGTAAAAAGTATTTTTTCGGCCCACACACAATTTGGCACACAACATATTAAAAGAAAAAACAAAGAAACAGAAAAAAATACAGAAGAGTACATAAGAACCTTTGTAAACAAACAATAAATACGCCTCAATGTGGGGCCAACGAGGAGCCTGTCTCAGCATATGCCGCTGCAACTAAAAAGCTGCAGCAGCGCTGGTATTCTGAATAGGAATAGGTAACCCTACATTTATTTTTGTTGCCTGGCTATTTAAACATGGGGTGAAGTAATTCATTCATAGATTTATCTGTTCAGTGCTTTCTGCAACATTTCCTTCGATCACGATAAATTCTTATCTTCATGCGTCACAGTTATCTTTCATAATAAAACAGAGTGAAAAGATGATGGATTAACAAACACGTGAAAAAAAAAATTGATATATTTCGGCAGATCTAATTAGGTAATACTAAGTTATTTCATAACCTGTTCGATTGTAAAACTTGCAATATAATGAAAGGCTGCGTTCAATGATTGGTTCTCGGTTTAAATTGGAACTCAGGAAGTTTCAGAACGTTTTAGCAATGAAAAAATTAAAACCCAGCATACTAACTAGGCTTCGCAAGCCGAATCCCAGAGGGTTCGGACAAGGTGCAAATCTTAGATCGGAAAAAGTGTGTTCCACCCTAAATTTGGGATCATCAACCTGCATTTGGCTAGCATGGCGATAAATTACACAACAAGTGTAACAATTATTGTCTTTTATAAATTGAGGCTATAATTCTTAAACTAAAGTAAAGTAATTAGCCTACAATATTATTTACCATTGCTATGCAAAATCATCATTAAAAACAAGACAACTGGAATTGAACTCAGGACCTCTGGATTCAAGGACGAGTTACCACTCGGCCGCTGAGTCTTATAGGCAACTTCTTTAATGTTGCTTTAGTAAAAAAACGGAGAAAGTAAGAGTGTACTTCAAACCTTTGAAGTTAATACGAAAGCCTTCATATTTAATAACCGTTGACGCAAAGTTATGATAAACGAGAACAAACAAAGTCAACAAACCACTCAAAGTATGAGAAGTTTTCTCATAAGCTGCCTGTTTGTTTCGAACAGTCAATCTCAGTGATCTGTAACACGGCCGACATAAGCTGAGCTACCATGCCTATGAGTTCCTACACTCACCGCAGACCATACAAAGCCCATAGGGTTACGCTTGGACTGTTGGTGGACTGTACCGCAGAACAGTCCACGTAGACTTTTATATTGCCATCCGCGACCCGGAATAAATTTACAAAGATTTTAATTAAGATTCGTGGGTGAGGGTTTGCAAATCTGAATCTGTCTATGGTTCTGTACAGTGTACACAACCTCTAGGCGGAAGACCTAGTGATGTACAAGGCTCGAGCCTTCCGAGTCCTTTTGTCTAGAGCTCGGTGTCGTTTACAGGGCTCGCCTCGTATGTATGAAGCTCGACGACTCGGGAGTCTTTTCCAGAACTCGAGCCTTCTTGAGAGCTCGATCGATCTCGAGGCTTTTTCACGACTCTTGTCTTTTTTAGCGCCTAAGTCGTTTTTTACTCGGGAGTCTTTTCCAGAACTCGAGCCTTCTTGAGAGCTCGATCGATCTCGAGGCTTTTTCACGACTCTTGTCTTTTTTAGCGCCTGAGTCGTTTTTTACTCGGAAGTCTTTTCCAGAACTCGAGCCTTCTTGAGAGCTCGATCGATCTCGAGGCTTTTTCACGACTCTTGTCTTTTTTAGCGCCTGAGTCGTTTTTTTACGTGGCGAGTCGCGCTCAAGTTAGTTTCCGTTGGAGTCTTCCTTTTTAAAGCAATAAAATATGTGTTTGTGGGATATGATATATGTGACCAGAAGAATTTTGAAAATAGAGGTTTGAAAGACATTTTAATCGTCATGAAAAATATTATAGTGAAAGTTAAGAAGACTCGAGCACTTTTGAAGGCTCGAGCTCTTTTGATAGATACGAGTTTTTTTGAAGGCTCAAACTCTTTTGAAGCCCTGGGGGCGTAGCTCAGGGAGCTCGCGTCTTGGTTAGGCTCAGAACAACGAAGATTCCGAGCTCACTGAGTCCGGCCAATCCGCCTCGAAGCCTCAAAAGCAGAGCTCGACGCCTCGAGGTTTGTACATCACTAGGAAGACCGTCTTCAACCTATTCGGGGCTCTGGGCACATTAGGATGACGGGGCCCTTCTAATTTTTTGTGCTCAAAAATCTATGTTGCAACTCAAAGCTCTTAAAAGTTCAATATTGTCAGTAATGATACACAAGTAGAGGTAGTTAATGATTTAAATTTTCTAGGTGTCTACATTGATTCTCATTTAAATTGGAAATCACAAATTGAAAAGATAAACAAGAAGATATCGAGCAGTTGTTTTGCTATATCAATACTGACCAATGTTACCTCAATTAATGTTGCAAAAAGTGCATATTACGGCTACGTCTATCCCCTTTTAACTTATGGCGTGATATTTTGGGGAAATTCAGTAAATGTTCAATCCACGTTTATTCTCCAAAAAAGTGTTTGCGAATAATGTTTAATAAAATTCGATGTGAGTCTTTTTGGAATGTTTTTAAGGAATTTGAAATGTTAACCCTGACGTTTATATTTATACTAGAAAAATGTGTATTCATAAAAGAACACAGTGAATATTTTTTTAGAGAGTGTGAAACTAAAAAAATTTTAACAAAAAAAAACCAACTTCAAAAAAAAACTATTCCAAAACAAAGCACTAAAAAGTAAAGAAATACACACATCAAAAGTGTCTAGGGATCAAGCATTTTTATGCGGATTTCTTGAGATTGAGATGTGGCTTTGTAATACATTTATGATTTAATAAATTTATATGGATCCTTTTTGGTGCATTTCATAATTTGAAACAGGAACTGTCAATCAAATTCGAGTAAAAGATGAAAATCAGCTGTCAATATTTTCCCTATAAAAACATACAACGCATTGAAGACATTATTAGTGCAACTGTTTCCCTACTACTTATAAAAACCAACGTTATTATGGAGCGGCGACGTCATTTAAGCAGGGAAGAAATGCTCAGAGCCGTGAGAATGATAGAAGCTGGTTCCCGGCAACGTACTGTGGCTTTAGCTCTGAATACAAGTCAGAGTGTTATCAGTCGACTTTGGACACGTTACCGAAGCACTGGTACCGTGGCTGAGCGCCATGGAGGACGGTATCGCTGCACCACACGAAGACAAGACCGATACATTCAAATCACAACTCGAAGAGCTCCAACAATAACCGCCATGATGTTAGCCGTGAGGCTTCATCACTCTTCAGGGAACTTAATTAGCGACCAAACAGTCAGAAACCGCTTGCATGAAGTGAACCTTCATTCCCGAAGACCGCTAAGGGTACCACCTATGGCAATACACAATCGTAGGATTCGATATCAATGGGCTCTTGAACACAGAAATTGGGCAGAAGAACAATGGCGTTTCGTGTGCTTTTCTGATGAGTCTCGTTTTGGTATGAGACCGGATACAAGACGTATACGACACTGGAGAACCCCTGGACGCCAACAGCGATTAAAATCCTGCCAGGAAGTCCATCCTTATAGTGGTGGAACCATCATGGTATGGGCGGGTATTTGGATCGGCGGAAGAACTGAGTTGATTTGGATCAGAGGCAACCTCAACGCTCAAATTTATGCTGAGCCGATTGTATCAGACGTCATCGTTCCTCTACAAGTGCAAATCGGTCCCTTATTTCAGTTAATGCATGATAATGCACGACCGCACACCGCAAGAGTTGTAAGACAGACTCTCGCCGCAGCTAACATCAATGTCCTGCCCTGGCCTGCTCAGTCGCCAGACTTGAACCCGATTGAGCATGCATGGGATATGCTACAGAGAAGAGCTCTGCCGAATATGGAGGGTATCCAGTCGCAAGAAGACCTTTTTTTGTTATTGCAACGAACATGGGCGGCCATTCCACAGCGTGATTTGGATGAACTCATTTTGAGTATGCCAAACCGATGTTCTTGTGTTGTTAGTGTTCGCGGTAGAAACACGGATTATTAATTGTTTAAGTTACCCGATAAAATTTTAAAGAAAACTGTTATTTCAGTCTTTTTTTCGAACTTTAATGTTAGTGGTTCAAATGTCAAAAATCCCTTTATTAGGAAAATGGCAAATTTCTTTATTAATGCAAAGGTGACTTGGTTTATCGTTACTGTAGACAAACGAAAACACTTTATTTGATGAATCCTTAAAGAAAATTTTAATTAATATCAATCAGGAGAAAAGTTATTGCAAAAATATATGTTGATCCCTAGACATTTTTGATGTGTGTAATTGCGTATTCTTCTAAAACTCATACGATAATATAATGTAGGTACAGTTATTGTTATTGTTGGAGTCGGTGTCAGCCACTTTGAGAGAACAGAATAACTAATAATATATATAAATAAATAATATATATAAATAATCTTGCAGGAACGTCTGGGTTTTGTAAAACCATAAATAAATAAATACAATGATAAATAAATAAAATGCTAAATAAAAATTGGAGGTCTAAGATTCGTTGTCTGAACGTAAAATAATTTGGAATTCAGACTTGAAGAGAGTGTAAATATTGAGATAACAAACATTCATCCACCTAGACGATTGCACTAAGTACTGTTTGTTTATTAACTGCAATAATATCTATGTAAAACTTATTGCAAATCAAAATCTTTAAAAAAGGTTTTGACATTCTAATACGCCTAGCAAGGGTGGGTTTCTAAGGGCGTAGGTCACGACGCAACGTTCGGCGAACTTGCCTCTGATTACCCTATTTGAGATTAAGTATAAAAAAACTATTATCATACCTAAATAACATCATGGGTTGAGTATAATACAATTCAAATAGACCCGAAAATTATACCAATTAAGGAGAGTTTTGCTATTAATGTGATAGGCAGATAGCTCTGGACATAAGCCTTCATCGTTTCATCCCAAATGATCCCGTATAAGCCCTCTTATCCCATATTTTAGCCCTCTATAAAACCAATTATTAATAGAGAACAGTTGATTGAAAAAATGCTGAAAACGAAGGAAAAACTGAACAAAAGAGTTTATTCTCTAACGAAAATCGCATTGCCGTCTATTATATTGGAATAAAACGAAAGCTTAGACATGACCGCAGAACATAACTGAATCGTGAATAATCAAAGTTTATCGAAATTCCGGTTAAAATGAAGTATAAAATTAATTTAAAAAATATGTAGCTTCACCACGCTTTCTGTTTAAATGACGGCAAAAATCCCTAGTTAAACATTTTTCAACTTATTTAACTAACCTACACGAGTTGGTTCCGCCGGCACCTCTTCACCATCGGAGTACTAGACGCACAATGGCTATCCACCCTCACGTTGTGGATATTTCACCATCTGAACAAAGCGGTTCGCCGATTTTTTTATAATGCGAACAGCAAAGGAGTGGAACTCGTTGCCCGCGTTTATTTTTTCGGAAGAATACAACTCTTTATGACAAGATTGAACAGGCATTCACTGGGCAGCCATGTACCATCATAGAGTGGTCAAATTACTGCCTAATCAATGATAGAAAAAAGCTAACAATCGTTTGTGGAATTATTTGAGTGCCTATGATATTCCCTGAACTTATCATTGAGCTGTTTATTAATCACCTTACTTCATCTTTCTAACTACCTATCCAAGCCTGCACGATACCGATTACCAACCCGGTTTAATACAGGGAAGTATTTCCCTTACGCGCGAGTTTGTTTTGTGTCAAACACGTCAACACGAGACGAGATAAATGTACTGGGGCCATATTACAAACTCTTATAGCCAGCTAAGTTAATTTTAATATCTGGCCTAGAGGATGCATTATTGACAGGTATGATCATATTAGGAAATCGTTCGCTACGCTTAGTTTAGAAAATTGACTTGACTGCCTCCGCTCGCGTGCGAGAAAGCTATGCAGAAAAACGCTTCAAGTGCGTAACTCGATTACGTCATTTCGGCGCGCTGCCGAAGCTGCACTTAAAACGTAATTTACGACCCGTTTCTCTGAACGGATAAGTCTCAAGTTATGTTTATGTTATCATTGATGAATGAAGCTTTTTTACAGTGCTTAGTTTGTTTGATATAATGCTCTCTGCATATACATAGTGACCCGTATTCCTAAGAATCGTACCTGAATGACGTTACTGAAACTTTAAAGTGTAACATTTTGAAAACTAGATCGATAACCTATAGCTTTTATAGCATTTAAAGGTACGGTTGATTATAAACACAAATAATAAATAAAACCGTATATTTCATCAAAAAAATCTTTATTTACAGGTACATTAACAACTTCAGAGGAGCCTAGAAGTTTAAAGCGAACTATAATCTATACTAATATTTTAAAAAGGAAAGATTTGTTTGTTTGTATTAAATAGGCTCCGAAACTACTGGACCGATTTAAAAAAAATCACCAATATAAAGCTACATTATCAGGGAGTGACAAATGCTATTTTTTTAATTTGGGCTTTATTGACGGACATATAGTATTAATTAAATACATATACTTAGTGTTGCACGCGTTGGTGGGCTGCGGTAACTGCTTACCATCATGCGATGTGCATGGTTGTTCGCGACAGACGTTGTATAAAAATAGAAATTCAAGTTTTTGTTTAAATTTGAAAGTAATTAAAAGAGCTCATATCTACTTATCATTTATAAATTTCCCCACTAGTGGGTAGAAGCAATCTAAGTGATTTTTTTTTTGTATTTCCGTCAATATTAACATTCCACGTGATGGAAAGCGTCCGTGAGGTTCCGTCCAGTTAGGTTGACAGGCACAATAATGCAAAACAATCATCGAGCTAATTAAACTATCTTGAAGGCCTGCAAAAATGCATTTTCAAGTCCTGGTAGAAATTTTTGCTCGTCTATATTGTAAAGTAAAAGTAAACTGAAAAATATCTTCATTCATATAGACTTATAAAAAGTACATGACAAGTCAAATACAAAAAAAAAATTAGCAAAAATACTAAAAATAAACTTACATAAAATAATACTCATAATGTGATTCTACCACCCGGTTCGGAGGTTGTTTCCGATCGAGAAGACTCCGACAAGAAACTCGATGGTTACTCTTTTCAATCTTGTTTTTATACACAAAAATTGAATTGACAGAGTAAAGTCAAAACAAAAAAAATGTGCAGAGGAGCAGATTATACCTAATAGACCACAAATTCTTATCATTTAAGAAATCCTCAACACTATAATAACCTCGCTTCATTAACTTAGCTTTAATTTGTGACTAAAACTGGTGAAGAGGCAGTTCAACAAGAGTTTGCGGAATCTTATTAAAATATTTTACACATTGACCAACAAATGATTTCCCTACCTTATGCAGTCTTAGACTGGGAGTTACGAGCTTATTTTTATTTCTAGTATTGAGTTTATGAACATCACTGTTTTTCTTGAAGAGATGCAAGTTTTTACGGACTTAAACTACATATATTATAATTGAACTCTAAACCATTACACTTTCGAAAATGTACACAGAAATATTGAAAAGACATGTATCTACCAAGAATAGCAAATCCAATGACGGTTCTCCATTTCTGCCAACAAAGCCACTGGATCGGTAGAGGTAGGTTATTTGTGTTTACAATCATAATACTCGTATATACAACGGCAGGAAACCACGATTTGTTTGCGTTCACGTTCGACATCGTCACGTTGGTAACGTGATTCGATGGTGTAATGGCACGTGTCTCGGAAACCGAAGCGATAAGAAATTCTAACTGTAACATAGTAATATAAAGAAACTGTTGAGTTATAGATTCTCTTGATGTTACCAGATTTCTCATTACTTTTTTGAAAGCGCTGATACGCGGTTATTTCTAAAATGTTTTGTTTTTGAATGGTTATTCCATTTCATCAAAGATCACATCGTCTTTCGCTACTATACTCCAATAGCATTAGACTTATGTAAAAGAGGTTTTTTTTAAGGGTACGCTTTGTAGTAAAAGGACAATCTATTTTAAATATAGCAGCTATCACACTTAATGGTTTTCATCTAAAGTAAGGGAACTTCAGAATTTATAAGGCTCTTCCTTAAAAAAAATATTTTGTCTTGCATCAAACTATTATGTCGATGTAAAAACCTAAAACAAGCGGGGGTTTTTCATCTGAACACAGTTTTACTGTCTCTCTAACTCTACCAAATCTAAAATGTTACATAATCCCTTCATACGTTGTGGCGAAACGGGTTTTCGGTTTTGCCAGGTTATACTCAGGTATGTCATCGTCATGGCAACGTCAAATGCAAATTGTCATTCATTTTAGCCCCCCTGCTTCTTATTTCTAATGTTATAATGAATGAAGTATAGGTGCAATTATGATCAAATGACTGTCTTCTCGAGTATATAAAATTTGGTCTCCCGAGTTTCTAAACCATGATACGAGTAGATTGTCGACTACTGCGTACTACGCTGCTTTGTCAAACATCTATATAGCTAGACTTAGCTTATCGAGTCTGATGTTAGACATATTTAGAGCAAGGTCTTCTGAAAACAAACTAAGCAGAGTTTTACTATTTCAGAGACTGAGATACATACACATATTTCTTGATTCCAATAAATGGATAAAATCCCCCGACACACAACAGATATGTTCTTTCCTAATGTTTGGCAGTTACGGTAACTACAACCATTATGGCTATCGGATCTTACCTATTCGTTAGGTTTAGTGGCAACGGAGTAGTCAAAATAAATGATCGTGTGAAAGCCTTCGCTGAACAAAGGCTTTCTGCATTTTGTAAACTATCAAACACTCAAAGATCTGTATAACTAATTGATACGACTTGTACGTCTACTCGTTATAAAAGCTTAATCCAGTCTCCCCGTCCCGTCCAAGTTCCCCATACACAATCGTGTATTCTAATTACAGAAACTCCTACTCAGCTGATTACAAAGGTAATGCTAGAACCTAAACACAGGACGTTATTACTTTAATGTGCTTAAACTAAACAAGACGGCTGAATAAAGGTATGGAGTAACACAACTTGTTATTGTCACTCATATCAGAACGTCTAAACGCTGATGCCCAGCTAAAGACAAGGTGGCCTTCGTTCCTTAGCTCGCCGTCGGTACACGAGGCTCCGATTGCTGACAATTTTAGCAAACCTGCCTTTAAAACTTATCTATTAAATAATAATAAAATATAAAAAATCTGGGACTAATTACACCAAGATCTCTGACCCTAAACTAAGCACAGCTTGTACTATTCGGTGTCAGAGACTGACTTCATATTTCTAAATGCATACTAAAATAGATAATAACACCCAGACACACAACAAACACAAATGTTAGTCACATTAATGTTTGTCATCGAACCCACGACCTACGGTGCAAAAATCAGGATCTAAATTTATTATATAATTTCTAATGATGCATCTAACTGAAATATGATTATTAATCAAGTTCACCAAGCTTCTACAAAATACTTTTGAATAATGTTAAGTCGGTGCAGATTCCCTGAATGAAGCAACATTTGGTAAAAACAACTTCACCTCAAGGCTGCGTTAAAACAACAAGTATATTTTTCCAACATAACAACGGAAATACCTTTAAAGCCTGCGATTCACGTTTCCATGTTTCACCTGATTGCTAACCTTAAAAACAACTCATTTAAAAAGGAAACCATAGTCTGACTTTGTTTGTGAAATTAAGAATTGCTTTTTAATTCTAAAAGTACCTTTTAGATTAAAATAATGAAAAGCAATTTTTGACATAGTTCACATGGTAACAAATTATGGTTCACATGGAATGTTGATTAGACGATCATTATAGAGGTACATAATAGATAATATTTTATTTTGTAATAAAACCACTTTATTAAGGTGCTACCCACCTCACCTAGAGCATTTTCTTGTAATGCAACGTTACATAGTCTAGCATTACATCAGTGAGTGGAGAACCGCGAATTACAGTGCGCTAACTGTCATGTTACAAATTCGAACATTACATCAGTGAGGGAGGAGAACCGAACATTACAGTGCGAAACTTGATGTTACAATGTGTAATATTTTGATACAACTTCCCTGAAGTTTTGAAATGTACCATTCAGGCGAATGTTCGTCATGTCAGGGAGGCAGTACTGTAATGTAATGCTCAAAAGAGAATCTGAAACGTTACATTACAGGAAATGGCTCTAGGTGAGGGACTACGAGTACCTTTAGGGAAATGGAAGAGTTAGGCCCGTATTCTGAAACAAAATCTGTACTTGAGTATAGATCTGAGTGACGTTTTTGTATGAACTGACGTTTTGAAATAAATAAAAAAATATCCCTGGACATTATTCCACACAGCGCCATCTAGCCCCAAAGTAAGCTAATTAAAGCTTGTGTTATGGGAAACTAGACAACGGATAAACATACTTAAATACATTTTCTTTTGTAAATACATACTTATTATACATAGGAGACACCCAGACCAGTACAAACAGACATGTTCATGCACACAAATGTTGGTACTGTGCGGGGATCGAACCCGCGACCTCTGGTGTAGTAGCCAACTTCTTAACTATTACACCAAGTCGGTCGTCTCTACTCAAGTACAGATCAGAGCTTGAGTACGATTCTAGAATACGGGCCTTAGACCCGCCGCGGGCGTTCGGTTGTCTGGCTATCCGTTCCATGGTAAAAGAACTCACGTGCATGAGGTAGGTTAGTAAATAGTACAAACTTACTTACACTTGAGTTATTTAAATGACTATCTTGAATCTTAGCACCACCAATCATTTTTTGGTAAGGCTGTGTGGTTTACTGACAGAGATTAACATTGAGACCGCCATTTGCACCCATTGACTTATTTACTATTAATTAAAAAAAGGCTTTAAACTTAATTTAGCCTCTGCATGCGTCCCAATGCAGGGTAGGACACTTTTTATTTATATGGTAGTCCTTAAACTTAGACCTAATTTTTCAATTTTTTTTTCACGACTAAATCCCCTATTATCCTGTTTAAACATAGTCATTGTTTAACTTTAATGCACTTCCTGGCACACGATGTGACTGTGACTACTTATGCAATTCTCCGATTGAAACACCAACCAATAATGCATAACATATCAGTGAATCTACTTATGAACAACTGCAATTGCGCGTAGGCCAAGTATTTCAACACGTGTTGGCTATAGGGATTTTGATGATTTGTTATGTAGAGAGGATGAATAAAAGAACAGAATATGATAACATAAATGGGAATGGTTTAGTCAGAGTCATTATTTACAATAGAAAACAAAAAAAATATGAGTTTCTAAAGTAAGTGTTTTTTCAAGATCCATTCAAAGATGAAGAAGACCTGATAAAGGAAGCAGGATTATATGTATAAAGTATACCAGACCTTTAACCATGAGCAGCTGCTTTATTAACCTATGCGGTAAATAAAATGACTCAGTCCTGGAAACTATGTAGTAAATATAAGGACTAAGAAGGAAGCCTAAAAAGAGTTTGCTTAGAAAAATAAAAAAGAATTCGCTTGAAAGAGTGTATAGTAGTAAAAAACTGATTTCCTTTCCATAAACAAACCTTAGGAGAGACGTAACCATCCTATTTCTACTTCATCTGAACTGAAATTCAGAATCCCTACGCCAGTAACATCAGATTTAGTATTCGTCTGAAAAAAAAAATCAGTTCGGAGTGCATGCCAGGTTTTAATCTCCCAGATCGAATCCACAATAAAAATTAAAACAAATAAAAAACCCGCCTCCTGAGTCACTAGTTCCGACGAGCGAATCACGTCACATTGTGAAATAACAAAAGAATTTGAGTTTCTACGAGTTCTATTTGAATAACTACTGGTAATAACAGTTTGCATTGCAAATGTGATCAATCGCGCTAACTGTTTTTGCAACGGGCATTTGTTTTTAGAATGGAACTGAAGTGGAGCGACAATAATTTATGCAATCTTTTTTAATCTTGCGTGCAAAAAAATGGGCTTTAGGTACAATACTATGCGTCATCATTCAAGGTAGAATAAATAATAATTAACAAAATAGTGGTATTACAGAGAGCGTCATGGCATAGGGGTGCAGCACCCCAACTCGGATCGTGAATCGTGTGGTCCCGAGTTCAAATCTGGCCAGAACCATCTTTGTATTCAATGAAGGTGAAGGAAAACATCCAAAAAAAACTAATCAACCCGGATAACGGCGGATAGCTCACCACCTACCACGGTGGGTGATGATACCTACTATTGTTGAAAAGTGGGCTTCTGTGTGTGCCGTTCTGGTGAACAACCAACCACTACACCATGCCGGCAACAGTCACTTGCATCTGACGGGGTAGCCGTTTGGGATGTAACCGTGATGATAAATGATGTTATATGATATTCAAAATTAGATATTCATATCACGCAATAGAACGTGAAGAAAAAAATGAGATTTGATGAGCAAATTTTGCAGAGGAAAGCAATTTTTTCAACAACAAAGTTGCGCTCATGAAAAACTGCCATAGAAACTGGGAAAATCTCAGCTTCTACTCGTGCCAATTGATTATCAAAAAACTTACAAAAACGAAACTCAGAAAATGGTGTAGTAACTATAATAATAATAATAAGACTTCATTTGCAGATAACACAAGATCCAAGTAATAAAAATAATAATACAACATATAAAAAAAAATGTTTTTTTCAATCGATTTTAATTTTAAAGGTTTTCGCACAAAAAATACTGACTATTCGATTGATTTGTATTTTGACCTTGAAATTAAAGTTCATTAAATAATTTTCATTTAGATAGTTTCTACATCACTTACTGAGTGTGCCTTATCATTTATGTAAGTCTTTTCATAATCTATTTATTTATTTATTTAGGATAGGTACACAGACAGATTACCATCGATACATGACTAAAAACAATATTATAAATAAACTAGACTATAGTCTCCACAAATAGTGTACACGGCATGGCTAATTCTTACTTCCTATATAAATGACGGTTTTAAAATACAAATAAAACATTAAAATAAAAAGCATAAAAAAAAAGTGGACGAGCAATGAGTTGAGTGAAAAGGATTCCAGCTGGTCTAGCTAAGTGTGAAACTTTGAACACGTTGAACGAAAACGCTCAAAGATTTGTATGGAAAATAATCGTCGATCGACATGTCACGTGACTTAATCGTAACGAATCATAGATTGGTAGCCAAGTGTATAATTTTTTTCTAATAGATAAAACGAAACATTAGTCGGTTAAATACAGCCAAGTGGCACTTTTTGACAAGCGACTACCCCCCATGAGCGTTTCAACGCTACGATAGTGAGCGAACGCCGGCCCCTTGACGCTAACGTAACAAAATGGCGATTTTTCAATCAGCTGGTGTTGTCTTTGTTTGAAATTTAGGATTTTGTGAGTTTTTTATTACAATGCATGCTCTAAAAATATTGTGGGCTGCACACCCATTAACTTCACAAATACAAATACGAGTACACTTTAGAGTGATTTAAAAACACTGAAAATATTTCAATAACAACAACTTGAAACATACGTCACGTCAAACTCTTCGACTTTGACATAGCGTCTGGCTGGCGTCGTGCGCAACCATAGACAAAATTCTTATTTTTAACGAAAGTTAGAAGAAAACTAGCGTTCGCCGGGTTCCGTTCATCTTGGCTACCAATCTAATTAGCGTTTACGACAAAGCGTTAGCGAAGGCGAAGTTCGGTTCGTTTCCGAGCGTTTGCCATTTGGCTAGGGGTGCTGGCTACTGAGAAAGACAGATATAACTCTTTTATACTAAGTGAACCTGTGGTCGAAAATGTCGACGTCAACGTCTTTGTTACTGCGAACCAGTTCATTGTAAGTGCGGCACATTCTAACCACAGAGCTATCAAAAGGACGTGTTATTTTTATAAACTTGTATTGTGTAAATTATTATTGTAATCACCCAGTATAGTTTAAGCTTCCTAAACATCATCAGAAACCGCGCTATTAGCACGCGAACGAAATAGCACGAGCCACATCTAGTAGCTGTTAATCTTTGTAATTACGCGCCGACGCCCGCACCGTACTATATGTCGACAGTCGCATTGGTCAAGATCTTTAAACTAACACAAGAGACCCACGTTTCTGTTGATTTTTATGTTAACTGGTATGCTTCGTGTTGTTTGAATGTACTCGTATTTAATTTATTGTATTGTACCTCTCGCCACATTATCGTATTCGCATGTTTTTTAATTTAATGTTATAAACTAAGTTCTCAAATAAGTGAAATATGTAATTTCTTATGAGAATAAATTTCTATAAACCGAACTGTATTAAATTGTTGCAATAGGTGCTGCATTCCTTCTTGACCATTTTTAACCGGACTTGTTAACCTAACAAATTAACTTTAACCTTAACTTAGACACTTTGGGAGAGTAATTGAGAATTTAAATTAAATTTATATTAATTATTAAACATGTCACCTATTCAGAAGTGTTACCAGACGTCTTTGCTGTATTAAGTTGTTGTTTGCCAATGTCTGATAACAAGACTTGTCAGTACTTGTCAGTATTCTGGTGTTCTATTGTGCTTAGTTATAAGTGAATTAAGTTAGTGGTGGAACTCTGTAATTGGCTTTAGTAATTTTATATAAGTGTTTTAAATGTTTTTGTAAAAAAAGCTGTTGAAATCCCAAATAAATAAATAAATAAATAAAAATTTGTTGGTAAAGCCGATCCAAAAGTGTAACTACTTATAAAAAACAAAAATATACTTTGTTCATTCAGGAATCGTTCGCAAAAGTCAGTTATATGTAAGTATGTAACAGCTTTTAGTCCGCGTTTATTTATTCAGTACGAGTTTTCGTTTATACAGCAGTCTGCTTTCAAATAATAAACAATTATCTCTGATATAAATCACGTTTATTTATTCTTGTGAGTTATTGTCTACGGTTACTAATGTATAAAAAACAATTCAGAACTAACCGCGGATGTGTTAAATTGCTAACAAGATTTATCACATTCTTAAGTTTTATCGCCTTACAGATATTTTGTTCGCGTATGTTAGTTTCTGGCTGGAATTTATCGTAATTAAACTTTAAAGTTAAATTTTGAACAAATTGAGCAAGCAATTGAGCTTTCTCAATTAAAACGACACGACACGATTGGCGTTTTGCGCTGTAGCACGATTTCTGCGGCCTCGATTACGATAGTGTCCCGGGTTCGATTCCCGGTCGTTTAATTTTTTTTTATATAAGCTTTTACAAGCCCTTATGATAGGCATAAAGCAAAATATAACAATAATAATGAACGTAAATATAATAATACTATAAATAACGGTCAGAAAACGATCTTTCTTTTTAATTCACCCGGGTCTGGGTTTGCTGGGTTTGGCTTATTTCCTTAACTGGTACCTACTTCGTAACGGCCATTAAGAGGTGCGCTGTCTGGCGCATAAATGTTAATTTTTTATATTTAAACAAGTGTTATGGCATTTCAAAAATCACCGGGTAACGTCGTGTGGTTACAACATTGACTCGAAACTTGTGTGTCCCCATTTTTGGGTTAATTATTTTGAGAGTTTTGCGATTCTCTCTGCGGTTATGTAAAACGCCAATAAAAACCAAATCAACCCGGATAACGGCGAGGCTCACCGCCTACTACGTTGGGCTCTGATAAAAAATGCTCTTCTGGCTTTCAAAAATGTTTAATTTCTGCCTCTGGTAACCAGTACGTCTACCACGAGTTGCCACTTTAAATATACGTCATCGTTCGCGTAAAAAATTGTATTGGGATTCGACATGACATTACACATGCCAATGTCAATACCCAATAAAAAAAAATACGCGAACGACTACGTAAATTTCAAGTGGCAACTCGTGGTAAAAGTACTGGGACCTTATTACTATCTCTTAAAGCTTGCTCGCATTTGTCCCTGAATTGAGCGTCCTGGCATTATGGTAATAAGATCTCTTATTCCCAGTCACGTGACCATTACCTACGTCATACAAACTCATCTTCGTTGTACGAAATCTTATTTGACGTTTCATACCGCTGTTTATCTATCATATACTTAGTACCAGTCTTAACTTTTCAGTTGCAGAAGTAGCTGTAAAAAGTGACATCCACCAATACAAATTGAGCATTTTTAGAACCGGTAACGGTCACGCTTTGATAGTGGCAAAAGATTGTCATACGGCCCCAGTCCAATTATCTGTTAATTGGTAGCAAGTTCATACACACAAAACCTTAGAAGTGTTCATCTGGCACGTAATAAAACATGATCGCGCGTCATTAGCTGCCTGACAAGCGTTGGCAGTTATTTTGCAATTTAACTAACAATAATATTTTTTATTTTTCCTTGAATGTTTTCTTTGTTTGTGATTAGGGGAGGGGGTGATCCCTGCATTTGAGCTTATTTTACCGGCTGACTATTTCTACAGTAAGCAAAATCATATAGCATTCTCAGAAAGTGATGTAGTAATATCCTATGATAAATAAACTTTAAGGTTTTCATACAAAAATAACGAATTTTTATGAAAACTGACAGTTTTCATAAAAAAAATGGAAGTAAGTGATACAATTTAAAAATGAACTGAGATGGTGTCTACATCACCTAACATTTCATACGAATATAAACCATTATACTTACTGTATAAATAATCATCTGTAAAAGTAGTTGGGCAAGATAGATTTGAATATGTTTGGGAAAAGTTATACCTACAAATCACTGACTTTCACGAAATGGAAAAAAAAGTTTGCTGTAAAAATAGCACAATTTTGAAATTGCTATAACGATGGGAAACAAAGCGTTGAGCAAAACCTGAGACAACATCATAATATTTAATTGTTAATATAATTATGATTTTTCAGGTGGTTGTGAAAAAATAAGATTAATTTGTTAATTTAATAGATATGGTTTCATTTTGACTGTCCTATAATGTGTCGTTATTTTACAAAAAGAATGAAGAAATTTATGACCTAACTTGAAATATTTCTACGTTTAACTGTACGATTCGAACAAATCTTGGTCTTTTTTTAATTAAGCCACTGTTTAACGAAGTGGATATTGATGTTTTTCGAAAAAGTCTTTAGCTCATGTAAGTGACTTAATAAGGTGTGTTTTACGTTAACTCCAAATTGAATTTCTGAAACTCAAACCTAAACGTTTATTTGCATAAAATTGTGTAATACATTGGGACAATGATTTAAAAAAAAAACAACAATATTATACCCTAGTTCGTGGGCATTACTAGGTACTAAAACATAAATTTCATCAAAACTGGTTGCCACCAAATTAACTTGGTTAGTGCCGCACAACAACAGACACACAGATCTGAACACGGAGCGGCTCACAATCATATTAGTGCGCTTTGTAGTGCATCTGACTGGCTGAATTTGTGGAAAACACAGACATAAATCTAAGTCAATAAAGCGCGCTGCAATCGAGCATTCCCGACTCTTTTTGTGACGTCACAGTAGCGTTTCAGTGTAAGGAATCCGCCAGTTCTCACGATTTTGATTTATCCGAAAGAAGATATTTAGGTCGGGCGAAATGTTTCGCTCAGACTTAAGACTGTTTTCAATTAAATAATAAATTATTAAAATTTATTAATTTAATAAATAAATATGCACAAGAGCCACCAGATAACACACCGGTTATCATGGCCTAGAAGTAGGGATAATATTCCTGAGCTACGAGGTACCAGACAAGAAATTAAGCCAGGGGCGTCTGTCAGCACACCCATACCCGAGTCAACTCAGAAAAGATCGTTTCCTGAACGGGATCCGAACCCAGGACACCACGCAAGACAAGGCGAGAAACCTTAATACAACACACTAAGCCAATCGTGTAAAAACACAAAAACTATAAGTATAAATGTACTAATTTGGACATACATTGCTATAACGCTTGAGCACTTCTTTTTAAAACGCGAAGTAGTTACCCTCGCGACTTTCATTTCAATCTATGTCTGTGGTATAACAACTTCCAGCTCACGCTGACCCAAAGCTTTGGCTAAGTTAGCTCTTCCATGTTTCGAACGAGCTTTGCAAACTCAAATTGCTAAATTAGAATCATATCTAGATGACCTAATTGCTTGTGCTTCCCAAAGTGTATTGTTATGAAACAATTGAACTTATTGAGGTTAAATATAGTGTTGTAGCTAAAGGTTTTTGGGTCATAGGTAGATAATAGCTAATCAGCTTAAGAATACTTCTAAAATATTTGAAAGAATGGTAGGCGAGCGCACTGCATATTTGCTGCAAAAATAAGATTTTGAGAAGACTGTATGAAGTGACACCCGAAACAAAAGTATTTGTTTTTCGTAGTCAAGTGCAGCTACATTTCTTCGCAGAAGGAGACAGCGGAGAGGGCCCGAGAGTATGATCCTCAAGCGGCCCCTCTCCGACGCAGACGACGGAGAGCAAGAAGACGGCGGTTTGCCCGTCCTCCTCCTGCTCCTGCAGCATCATCCCATTGAACGGTGCTACCGTCTGGAGGTGTCCCAGTATACCAGGATGCCCCCGTAGCGTGAGGAGGCCCGGCACGTAGGCTGGGCCGACTGCTGGGGCGACGTGGTGATCCGTTAGGCTCCATGTCGCCCTATTCCAAAGCGGTGAGGGTATACCCGGGTGCGTTTTAGTGGGTGTACCGCCGGCTTCACTGGCGCGGAGTTCCACGCCCCCCCACTGTCATACCCGGGCAGTGGGACAGTGTGTAACGCATTTTTAACACTCGGTGGGAAAAAAAAATTAAGTAAATTAAACTATACACATAAATCAACGACTCTTGAGCGGCACGTTGTGCTCTGTATCGATTTTATGATGGTTAATCTGTCGGACGAGTTGTTTCACCAATGCTGTTCTGCTTTGTTATGTTTAAATATTAAGTACCTGTTTCACCCTAGAAAAATCTGTACAAAGAAATCACTATTTCTACAGTTGTAGTTGGCTCATTGACAAATAATGTGCCAAATAAAGTCATTAAGTGTGCAAATGACAGCGATTCAAAGGCGAGGGCAATCAGGCGCCTACACACCCTCTCACATCCGCTGCGACATACTCCGCCCTACTTTTGATCTATAGGCTTCGTTTGCACCCGCAGTGTGACACCTCGCTTCTTGTTATACCGTTTAAAAGATAAAAGATACGCTCATGTTACTTCGAAAACAGAGTAAAACTAAGCTTTCAGGAAAATGGAATGATAGATAACGGACCAACTAACATAACGACATGGACCTTATGGAAAACCACAGTATAAGAGCTTGCACTGGAGGCGGATTTTTGTGATTGTTTCATCAAGTTTGACGGTTTGCAGGGTCTTTGTTTCCGGATACTTTCAACCTTGGTATCTTCAAGGCCAGAGAGAATAGTCATTTTCTAGGTAAACGTGTACCACCATCAGCCTCGTCATCGCTTACTATACCAGGCGAGAGTGAGGCCAAACGCAAATCCATTTTCCATAAAAAAGTATCATTAAAATTAGATTTTTTCCTCTACTATGTTTTGTATATTGCTGTGTAAAAACATACTCGTATTAAATCGTCAAATATCAGGTAGTCACCAATGCTTAACAAAATAAAATAAAACAAAACAGTTTTACCGAATAAGTGTGAAGTAACGCGATAAAGAGTGACACTTCACTTGTTGTTATACCAGTTAAAATTGAAGTTTTAGGTATGATTGTTAATGGACAAATGAAGAATCACGACCGGATCTACACCCTTCGAAAAACCACAGTTTGGTGGCGGTTTTGCAACGTCGCATTTTTGTAAGATCTAATTAATAACTCTTCTTGGGCGGAATTGTGTTCCTTATGGTGAGTAAAGTAGGCAGAGCCCAAATCGGGAAGAGCTAAAGAACTGCATAGCTTTTCGTTTTCTGAAAGGTTTTTGCACCCGAGCGGGCAGTTCAAATTACGAGAGGAGAAATCTCCGCTGTGCCATATCTCTCTTAATTGAATATTGCTATGAAAAACTGCCCTGGACTTTAATGCACATATAATACGAACCGATCCGTAATATGGAACGCATCGTGAATGTCATTATGGTTTTCTTTTTCGCAGCTTGCTGCATTGTTCGCTAGCGCGGGGAATTGCCTCATCATAGTATTCATTAGCATGTCTTGAACAGAAGCATGGCGGGAAAACATGTCCTATTCATTGGTAAATGGATTTTATAAAATTATATACAACATACATATATTTATATCCAACAGAGTCTGTTCCGTTCGTTCGTATGTGCCAGGAGGCAGCACAAAACTGTGAGACTTAAAGATACGGTCAGAAACTCTACCATGATTTAATTTGCCTCACATAAACTGCGATAGTTAAGAACAGAGACTTGTATATTATTTTTAGTTCCATTAATACTCACTGGAAGCGCTATACCGAAATCCATCCGAAAAAGTCCCCTCAGACGCTAGCGACTGGCATCGGTGTAACTCTTGAAAGGGGTAGAAAATTACGGTAATTATGTGACGGCTACTAAAAAAAGGTATTTTTTAAAA
Organism: Udea olivalis; assembly: GCA_947369235.1. Classification (NCBI taxonomy): domain Eukaryota; kingdom Metazoa; phylum Arthropoda; class Insecta; order Lepidoptera; family Crambidae; genus Udea; species Udea olivalis. The sequence goes on from OX376353.1 coordinate 3,836,609, forward strand.
GCTTTGAGATTTCTTGTTTACGTTTGCTATTGAGGTCTTTTTTCCAATCAACTGTGAACGCGGACAGATCGGTCCACAACTTGTGACCCCGTCATCTGTGGCGCGGATCGATCGTTACTCGGCTACAGATGTTTTCTTAGGCACGAATATAATCATGACGAAATAAATTTATCGCGTTCCAACAAATGGTGCTCGGCACATTATAGAACGGGCCACCTTGCAAAAGCAATAACATGAGCATCATAGACATAAAAAATGTAAAACTTCAACACAAACACACACCACGACATTAGAAAACACTCAAATATCTTATTTTGAATGTTTCTGATATAAGATAAGATAAATAATCTTTATTGCACAAACAAACAAATACAGCAAGTTAAACAGTAAGTAGACATCAAATGTACAATTTAGGCGGTCTTATCGCTTTAAAGCGATCTCTTCCAGACTACCTTCTGAAGAGAGACTTGTATAATATAACGGGTAAGGCTGTGCAAAATAAAGGATAAGTGAGAGATATTTAAATAATAAACTAAATGAATTGTGTTACATAAAATACATATAGGTATTGCAATAGGATCACCAGTTTCCATTTTAAGGACTGAAAAATAAAGGATGAGACATAATAAAATACTAGGTTACAGAGAGAGGAAGTATGATTTGACTTGGGATTTAAAGACATGTAAGGACTGAGATTTGCGGATGGGTAAAGGTAAGGAATTCCACAGACGAATGGAGCGAACAACAAGTGATTTGGAATAATAGGAAGTGGAATGTGAGGGGACTGTTAGATGCAGTTTCCTACAAGACCGCATGTCTTCACTTTTGGCAGATTGCAGAAAGTGAAATAGTTCCTTGAGGTACGGAGGTGAAAGGGGATTTAACAAGACAGTGTAGAGAAGAGACAGAATATGAAGATCTCGGCGAAAACGTATTGGAAGCCATTTCAACTGTGCCCGGAATTGAGAGACATGATCGAATTTACGCAAACCGTAAATGATGCGTATGCAGAAATTTTGGAGGCGCTCGAGTTTATTGAGGAAATTTTCGCTAATATCTAAATAACAACAATCAGCATAGTCTAGGATTGGTAATACCAGAGCCTGCACGAGAGCAATTTTGGTGGGTATGGGTAACAAGTTGCGGAGTCTACTGAGGGAGCTTGCCGATGCAAACATTTTCCGGCTTACCTCGCCAATCTGCTTTTCCCAATTTAATGTACTATCAAGATAGATACCAAGGTTTTTAACTGTATTGCTGTAAGTAATTTGGATCCCGTCGAACATAATAGGAGGCATCGACTTCCACTCGATTCTCGAAACCAACCACGAGCTTCCTATGATAATAACTTGAGTTTTGTTGGGATTCACCTCGAGTCCAAAATCTTTGCTCCAAACCAAAATACGCGCCAGATCATTATTAACAGTCTGCACGAATTCATGAAGGTTTTCTAGGCTACCTTGCGAATATATTTGAAGATCGTCTGCATATAAGTGGTAGAAAGAAGATAGGTTATGGGTGATTGAATTTATAAAAATGGAAAAAAGAAGAGGAGAGAGGACGCCACCTTGCGGAACACCGGCTGAAATACCGCGCCATGCGGAGGAAGAGTCCTCAACGCGAATGCGTTGCCGGCGTCCATGCAAGTAACTATGAAACCAGTTAAGCACCGCTGGAGATATGTTTAGAGAACGCAACAGGCCAAAAAGAATGTCAAAGTCAACTGTATTAAATGCGTTACTAAAGTCAAGCAGAGCCAACACAGTCAAACTCCTGCAGTCCATGCCACGCCGAATGTCGTCGGTAATCTTAACTAGAGCTGTAGTCGTACTGTGGCCAGGTCGGAATCCAGATTGAAATGAATTTAAGAGGTTGTTTTTGGAGAGGAAGCTAATGAGCTGGAGATGAACAAGACGCTCAAGTACTTTGGATAGGAACGGTAGTATAGATATAGGACGGTAATCAGAAAAAGATGCAGAAGATATCTCTTCATTAATTTTTTTTTTTTGATAAAAATAATGGTGTACCTACCTATATTTAGAGTAATAGTAGAAGCATATTGTATTTAAGTAATATGATACAGCTTTTTTTTGAACCAGCGCCCACTACTTGAAGGCTATATTACCGTGGCGCCACCTGGCGTAAGTCATTAGTAAAAGTGCCACCCGACATTACCCACTTTTGCTTTCGAATACCTTTTATAACCTGCCCTTGCTTGGTTCCGATTTTCAACCTTAAATTACATTAAATATTTGGCTACTTTCCTGATGAATTTTGTCGATTTGTAAGGTTTTGTTTCTTGTTTTTATTTTATGAACAGGAATTTAGACGTTTTGTCTCTGAATTCTAAGTTGACAGGCCTTTCGTATTTTAAGCACGTCATGATTCAACTTAATTTGTTTTTCTATTGTGTCTAGCACATACCACATAATATCGGTTATGATGGCCTTTATTAAAATTTAATCGAATTATAAAGTTTCATTTACAATCCAATCAGGTTGTCGAACCTGAAAACGTAATGAGAATACTGCAAAAAATAAACATAACATGCAATAAATCTCGATGCACACTCGCGCGCATTGGCTGCGCATAATTTTGGTGAAGGCCACTTAAGGCCAGGTTCTGCACAACGTTTCCCGAAGGAAACTGGTGAGCGCTACGTGGACCGAAAATCACTATAATAATCGATAAAAAAATTAATAGATGTAATAAAAGAAAACCATCGGATGAAATCCCTATAGTTATCTTCAAACTTTGTTTTGGTAAAGGACCCATATTATCAGATCAATTATTTTAGGAATAAAACCAAATATGAAAGACAAGATGTCACGAAAAGAGGTAACTTTGTGAATTTAATCTATCAAGTCCAGTCCAGTTCCACCGGATGAATTCCCTGTATTAACAATATCAGTAAATTTTATTAGATTTTAATTTCATTGTTTACTACTTCAAAAGTGAATTCTAAAAACGTGTTTTGAGAACCACCTCCCCTTAACCATGATTTCAGTAGAAAACTTGCGTCTATTAGTGATAGATAATAATAGAGATATCGCATGCGAATGTGATAAAAACTAGGTTATTGAAATTTTATGAATTAAGGCTTATTTAATTGATAATAGAATAAAATCGCTGAAAATGGGAAGTACAAAATAACAGAACATCCAACATAATAGTACCAAATGACGACACGAAATAGACCACTCAGAATAGCTGTCAATCTGTGTGTCTTGACATTGATCCATTTCACTCCTGACCGTTTCCCAGAACTCAGGTCAGAATCAATTAACCTGATCCCTATCAGACATAAGTCCTGAGACCCTTATACTTAACTAGTAACCAACCCGAATGCTTGCAGATAGACTTGTCTTAGAAGATGTCCTTTTGCAATTAAATATTGTTAGTAAATCGTGATATTGGCTTAGAAAAAGATACATACATACCATCACGCCTTTCTCCCAACGGGGTAGGCAGAGACCACATCTTTCCACTTGCTACGGTCCTGGCACACCTCTTGCGCTTCTTCCTCTCTTATTAATCCTTTCAAACAACGTCGTCGATTATGGGTACTCCTGACCTGACCTTTTCAGAGCACATCTTGGACTTGTCCTAAGTACGTCCATCTAGGCGTTCCCCTTTCAACAGCTCGATCCTCACTCGCCTTGTAAATTTGTTGCGTTAATCGTCTTTCATCCATCCTTTCCATAATATGCCAAACCATCTTAGCATTCCCATCTCAATTTTTGTGACCACATCCTCTTTCACACAACAACACTCTCTAATTATGCTATTCCTCACTTTATCACTGAATGTCACTCCTGCCATACCTCGCAATGCTCTTGTTTCCACTGCATTTATCCTACTTTCATCCTTCTTTTGCCATACTCAACTCTCACTTCCGTACATAAGCGTCGGCACTAACACCCCCGCATGAACAGCCAGTCGCGCCTTCTCTGACACCTTCTGACTGTTCATAAAAGAGCATTTAGAAATCGAGTCCAGGCACTTATGTTTGAGTTAGAGCGGTTTTAAATCAGCGTTTTATAGGCAGGTGTTAGCTCGTTTTTGGAAACGCATGTAAGATCGTACAGGCACGCCTTTTGCCACACGCCTAATCGTACAAGCGTTTACGCGCTTATAAACTCGTATAATTCATATAGATACCGACCAATACCGGTTCGGGCGAACACGTCTCAATAAAACAGTGTACGCGCGTTTGGTTTTTTGAAAAGTAAAATGTTGCACGCGTGTAAACGCGTATGAAGAAGCGACCGCGAAAAACAGCGCTACATTGAAACCGCTCTTTTCTACCGTCAGTGTTCTATAAATAAATAAATAAATAAATAAATAAATAAATAAATATCTGGGACAATTCACACCAAGATCATCTGACCCCAAACTAAGCAGAGCTTGTAATATGGGCGTCAGAGACTGATAAACATACTTAAATATTTCTAAATACATACTTAAATAGATAATAACACCCAGACACACAACAAATACATATGTTCGTCACACAAATATTTGTCATGGGTGGGGATCGAACCCACGACCTCCGGCGCTAAAGGCAGGATCGCTGCCATTGCGCCAACAGGCCAGTCAAATGTAAATCTATGTAAAGTTCTTGTGGTAAGAGCTACGACAAAATGTCTGTTTGTGCTGTAAATGGGTATCACAACATGTCATAAAAGCACGAGTTATACCATACTGATTTTGTAGGGTGACCTTAAATTTAAAGTCAATATGAAAAAAATCAATAACATAGTTATTAAGAACCTAGAAAACTCTACACCTTTCTTATACGCGGACGATTTGAAAGTTGCACGGTTAGTTAGAACGAAGGATGATGCTCATCTTCTGCAGCAAGATCTCAACAAACTATCAGAATGGTGTAGTAATAACGGTATGCAACTAAACGCCAAAAAATGTTCGCAACTAGTTTTTACACGTAAAGTTAGCCCGTTACAAACACAATATTCAATTGGTGGCATAGATTTAAAAGAAATGAGCACCATCAGGGACCTGGGCGTCTTGTTTGATAAAAAATTAACATTTGTTCCGCATATAGATGCCATCGCAAAGAAATCATATAAAATGTTAGGGTTTATAATCAGGAACACAAAGATGTTCAAGAATCCTAAAATGAAAATAATGTTGTACAACTGTTTGGTCCGAAGTATATTAGAGTATGTCAGCGTGGTATGGCGTCCACATTACGCGGTGCATATGTTGCGACTAGAACGAGTTCAAAAAAGGTTTATGTGGCACCTGTATTACTCGATAGGATTGGCTAAAGAAAAACGATCATATCATGAAAGACTGAATCATTTCTGTATGTTACCATTAAATAAAAGATTCGATCTGATAGATATTAAATTCACATACAATATATTTAATAACAAAATTGATAGTCCTACACTTTTAGAAAAATTTAGGCTTAGAGTGCCTCGTTGTAACCCGCGTCAGCCAATTACACCACTATGCCCTCCACTTCGCCGTACTGTTCATGGTGCTAACGCTGCTATACCACGACTCTGCAGATTAGTGAATCAGCATAGCAAACATTTAGATCTGTTCAATGATTCAATTCAGGGAATTACGCGTACACTTAACAAAGAAATGCTATAAGCTGGTGATGTTAAATTTAGGTACCAAATATGTAAAGTTTTAGATATTGAGTATCAAAATTCAGTAAGTAGTTTTAAGTTATTAGTCTGTTTACTTTTCCATGTGGTGTTTACCAGTAAATAGTTTTTGTATTTAATTTCTTTAAGTATTATAAGTTGTTTAAGTGCATGTATCAGTACATAAAACTATTGGTAGACCCAAATAAATAAATAAATAAATTATTAAATCACTTACTGAGTATGCCATATCGTTTTCCTAAGTATTTTGATAAACACCCTGTACCTACATATTTGTCACCGAAAACCGGTTTTATTTAACACTTGTTTCGTTCTCATGGAAATCCACTTATCATGGTGATACTCACTTAAAAACAATGCAGCTAGCTGTTCGGTGCCTTTCGTTCCTGAAACAATGTATCAAGTATGATAAGGGACTCATTTGATTACAATCACAAAATATGGTATTGTTGGAGGTCAGGCACTGAAGATCCGCCTTTGACAACAAAGATCTATTATACAAATATCTGGGAAAATTAACACCAAGACCATCTGACCACAAACTAAGCAAAGCTTGTACTATGGGCGTCAGAGACTGATAAACATACTTCAATATTTCTAAATACATACCTAAATAGATAATCTATTGTCTTTAAGTTCTTAAGTAGTAGTTGTAAGTCTTGATTAAACGAAAAACCAAACAGGTTTTCCGTTGACCTTGTGGAATGGCTGCCTTCATTGCATCAAGAACGGTAATGCATGAAAAACTCATCGGAGTGACGTTTTTTGGTCATTTGGGCAAATCTTTTGGATGACTCTACGAAACTTCTCTATACCCTTAAAATGGTTTCAGGCTTCAAAGTACTTTTACGTGTAACTGTATACCGCCGCATTGGCATCTGCGCGTACACGCACGTTAGATTTCGCGCTCAAGAAACCAAACGCTAGTAGATGGGTTTATTTCGGCGTGTTCGCTCAAACAGGTAGTGGTGAGTCAGTATATATTATACCTACATGGATTATAATTATAAAACGTTAGAAGTATCTAATACCTTTTAGGTTTGCGTGTTTTCATCGGTTTTGGTAGCCGCTTACTATAAGGCGGTGCTGTATCAAATGAAATAAGCTTTTCAATCCAGTGAGAATCATTTTTGAAAAAGAGTAACTGCTGAGATTCATCCGCCGGGTCTCTTTTTAAAAAAGCAACACCTTTACCACTCCGGCGGTAGATTCGCATTATGTTTATGTATTGTATATTTAATGTGTTCATAGTGTTACTGTATGTTAATTGATATATCCTAGTTAATTAGATTTGACTATTCGAAAGTGCTAGTTAATATTATTACGTGGTCTATTTGAATAAATAGTATATTTCACATCGAGGAACTAAACAAAGCCATAATATCAGAGGTGGTATGACTCCAAAAAAACTGTACTTTTCACTTCGTGTGCGAGAAAAATAGTCAATTTAGTACAAAAACATTTAAAACCGAACTTTACACTTGACAAAAGTTCTGAAATTTTCGTGATCAGTTTTTTCTTCTGAACTGTACCACAGATTAACAATGTAAAACATAAGGCGCCACCTTCTTTGCGGACAAACCATGGAACTAAAAAACTCGCAACATTTTCGCAATGAAGACGGTCCACACTCCACAGATAATAGTATATTTTTACTGGCTGTTTGAATTTGTCTCTGTCTCATGAAGGAATTTAAAAAACTAATTACTCTTTACTCCCTAGGGGCTAAAGTGGTCACTTTAGGCCCGCTTCGTAGGGCTATATTGGCGTACTTTTAGAGCATGAGAAGTGAAAAGTATATTTTTAACCTTGTAAACTTTCTTGTTGCATTTAAACACAAGTAATTCTAATATAAACGGGGTTTTGAAACGATAACAATAACGATATATTGCGTATCCTATTTATCTTGCCGTTTCGTCGAGATAGTTGCATGTCACCGTAGTCACAAGTGGCCATAGTGAATTTAATTTACCGTAACTGTTTTCGTTGGGAAAACCCGTTCATAGTAGAATTCAAAATATTTTTGACTTTGACTTTGAGCTAGCACCTGTCTGTCTAGCTTACTTTTTCGTACTAAACCGCGTTTCGTTCTTACTTAGTTCGTACTTAGTTCTTCCACGGATTACTTATTTCTAATTTGACCTCTTAACAACGTGCCGCATGTTAGCCCTGCCCTATCTATAGATAACCTTAAAATAGTTTACGAAGCACTTTGCAAACCCACAATGTCTTCTTCATGCCAGTGCTGTTTCCCAAAGATGTTTCAGTGATGACTATGCCTTAATCGCAACAGACGATAACAAAGGCCATAAAAAAACAATCTTGACTAACAATTCAAGCAACTGCATATAGTTATTTGCACCGGTTTACACTTCAGATAGATTTAACGGGGCAACTTCACTAATTGGCGATAAACCTATTTTCAAATGACTCACTCCAATTAATTTTAAATGCTGGGTTCTCTTGAAGATGAAGATAAGCGTGTAGCCTTTAACCGATTAAGTTATACATTTTATGGGCCAGTTTAAGACTGAACTTTAGTTTAATCTGTTTACTAGAATAAAAGATTGCGATAGAGGTCCTGTCAAATGTCGCAGGATTTCATTGAAAGTCTTCCAAAATGATGCTGCAGTGTTCACAGACAATCTTTCTTAATATAATAATCAATTGCTGTTCGTTTGCCTCACTAAAACTCGAGAATGGCGGGACCAATTTGACTGATTTTGTTTTTTTAGTGCTTTAAGTTCGGGGAAGGTTTAAACGGTGAGAAAGAATAGGTACTTGATTTTTACATCCATTACAGTAGAGCGCAGATATAATCTGGCAGCGAAAGATGAGCACTGCACTTCCTTTTGATATACGGAAGACTTACTTACTACTACTTACTTACGGAAGACTCGTGTCGTCTATTTCGTTTTATGTATCAGTATTATTTCGGCATAGGTTTTAATCAATCAAGCATTATTTACTTATTCGTATGAGATTTATAAAAAAATCATTAACGTTAATTCAACTTATTCAATGAAAAAGATATATGCGCCAGTCGACACACCATTAGGTAAAGTCTCGAAGTAAGGATAAACATCCCTGTGTTACGAGGTACCAGACAAGGAATTAAGCCAAAGGCGTCTCCCAGCCCACCCAAAACCGAGTCAATTTAGGAAAGATCGGTTACTGAGTAAAAGTTATAGTTTTTCTATTACGACGCGATTGACGTAGTGCGCAGTAGCACGGTTTCTCGCCTTGACTTGCATGGTATCCCGTGTTCCGATTCCCGGTAGGGTCAATTCAAGATTCCTGAAGCCCCTGGCAAACCCACAATCCTTTTTTACTCTCTAAGTTTAAAGTATACTGCCTATATGTAAGGTACGAGGCAGTCGTTAAAATAGGATAAGTAGCCTAAAAGCGAAAATACACCCCACTCAGAATGGTTATAATTAAACACGTCTGTTATACCAAGAACCTTGTAATAGCAAACTTGCAGAAGTGTTACTAAACACACGAAGATGGCGAATTGTTCCACAAACACTGTGTGTTGACACCAGTCGAGTGCTTGCGCGACAGTAAAGAGGGTCTTAAGTCTTGGGAGTACTTAACAATGGATCAAGCTTAAGGCGACGCCTCGGAAATTTTGGCGAGGGGATTCAAATTTTTCTTAGCATTTTCAAAACCGACTAAAATAATAATTTGCCAGAATCATGAGTAAATTTTCATAGCTTCATTTTGCCCATAGTTTAGAATGATGGTATACTTTTAATAGCACAAAAACACCCCATCCCTCCTAAAACAAAGATTTCAATTTTACAGCCAAAGAGGACCACTCTAAAATTCAGCACATGGTAGTCTTAACATACTTCTTAGTATGCCAATAGGGATTATTTAAATTACTAACCGTTTTTTAGTTAGTACCTAGTATTTAAGTTAGATAAGAAAAATACTGTTTTAACTGTTACCCCCCGTAATAGAACAGTTGTCTGCGGTGAAGATAACCGGTCTATCAATTCCTCGCCTTAACTGGCATAGCCATATTTTGTTCTGCGTCTTGCTTACATAAAATTTCAAGACCACTTAAGATGTGCAAGTATGTTTAGTTTCATGACAAGTTATAATTAGTTAGGGAAGAGGTAATTAAAGATGTCCCTGATAAATTGGTTTATTTACTAACTAACTTTCTCCATTATTTTTTAACTAACCGTTTTCAATATTCCGTCTCCTAAGATTTCGAAAAGTGTTATTGTGTGTCTTTGTATGGGCTTATTAGAGTTTTAACAAACACTTTCACTGTATTTTTTGATGGTTTCTAACAGAAATGATTGCTTGCATGTACACACGAAATCACAAAAAATTGTTGACTCAATTTGAAGGTCAAATAATAGAAAAGATTGAATACTATAAAAGACTATAAGAATGTTCTTGTTTACGCATGTTTTTGTATTATTAAAGTAAGTAATCTTTGTACTTTATTGGTTAAGTAAGTTTTGATTAAACAGTTTATAACAAATTGGGAGCCAGCTTCTGCCAACAAACTATTTGTTTGGCAGATTTTGTAAAATGAAAAACTGTAAAACTAAAAAGCAAATAAACAATTTTTATTTTTAATTTTTATCATTTTACATCAATCTATACATGGGGACATTTAAGTTTCATAGTGGTTGGTTTTTCTCCTTCATACAAATTAAAATAATATTTGATATTATTCTTAATAAAGTAGCAAAAAACTATTTATAAACTATTCCCAGCTGTTTCAGCGGCATACTTTAACCGGTAGGTTTATTTCACTGCTAAACAGGAGCAATAAGTATCCTTATGAAACTTCTGCCGCAAAAATATATACCTACATTATTGATACTTGTGATTACATTCCACAAATAAACATCACCAGTCACCACCCTTAGCTTGGCTATCCTAATTAATCGGAAAGCAGAGACTCTAAGGTATGACGAACTCTTAATAATAATTTAAAATCATGAATTATGATTATTTAGAAGTGATACCTTACTTCCACGATACGCGTAGGATAAGTTTGATTGGAACCTACCGTCAAACTCCCTAAATCATATTTGTTAATATATCATAATATAATGTAACATAATAATAAATAAATAAATATGCGCCAGACAACACACCTCTTGTAATGGTGTCGAAGTAGGGATTATTAAATCCCTGTGTTACGAGGTACCACACAAGGAAATAAGCTAGCGGCGTCTCCCAGCACACCCAGACCCGAGTCAATTCAGAAAAAATCGTTTCCTGAATTGACCCGACCGGGAATCGAACCCGGGACACTACGGAAATCGAGGCGAGAAACCGTGCTACAGCACACTACGCCAATCGTGCCGTCAATAATATAATGAAAATGTAAATATGTTTTTAAGAATGCAATGATATTTTTTTATTTTCTTCTGTCATTATTCTCGTTTATCAGGTCGATAACAACAAGAATTTTTGATTGTACCTACCTACCAATGGAAGTCAAAAAACTAAAATTCGTATTTGTGAGTTCCGGGAAATAGGTAAGTAATGTGTTTTTGAATAATCGGGATTTTGTTTGATAGGAATGGTAATATTCTGATTTTTGAAGCTCGAAATTAAATATTTCAGTATTTTTGAGTGTTCCTGTTTCAAAGTGAAGTACGAGTAAAGTTGATGCTGCAGTTGGATAAGCTGAAACAATCAAAAAATAGGGTTTGGTCAAATACAAAACCACTTTTTCCTTTTGCTTCGGCACGGCAGCGTTTTCACCGAATATTGTTGCAAAAGACTTTTGAAAGTTATGCCGCCAATTTTTTTTATTAGTCATGCTATTTAGTTCACCGCACTGACGATCTCCAAATTTATTTATTTATTACATCTCAGAAATCAAAAAAATGCAGAGTTTTTGAAGCAAGATAGAGGGTGAAATGATGCTATTGAAATGTCAAGAAACAAAGAGGAGGTCAATTCATTCTTCTTAAATCTTTTAAAAATAATATAAACATAACATTGTAGACACTCAAGACATTTTGATGACCCTCAATTAGTAATTACAGCGTTTAGTATTTTGTGACGACCGACTTGGTGTAATGGTTAAGAAGTTGGCTACTACACCAGAGGTCGCGGGTTCGATCCCCGCACAGTACAAACATTTGTGTGCATGAACATGTCTGTTTGTACTGGTCTGGGTGTCTCCTATGTATAATAAGTATGTATTTACAAAAGAAAATGTATTTAAGTATGTTTATCCGTTGTCTAGTATCCCATAACGCAAGCTTTAGCTTACTTTGGGGCTAGATGGCGCTGTGTGGAATAATGTCCAGGGATATTTATTTATATTTATTTATTTTTTTAAAAGTGATACAAAAAATGTAAACGTAGAAAACAGAGAATTCGAAGAGTCTTGTCTCTACTTTAATTATTCAATTACATTCTCAACCTCCATACTAAAGTGAGTCCAAACGCAATCGCATCCGGGCCGGTTAACCATTACTTCGTTATCACCAATTTACTTTTCATTACTCATACACGGAAAGTACGCTTGAAGTTGCCTGAGCATAGGGTTGAAAGCTTCACTTTCAGCCCTAGGGCTGTAAAGTTTTTTTCAGCCCTAGGGCTGAAAGTAAATAACTGTCAAATGTCACCTTCTATTTTGACATTCCTTTTGCGGCAAGTCGATGTATTCTATTCAGCCACAGCTGTATTTGAAATTTCTTTATCTTGATTTCAAATGAATATTTAAACAATCGAAGCAGAAATATACTCATTAATGTATGTTTCACCTAATTAGTATTTAATTGAATAAATTTGAGCTAAGCATTTACGATAGAAATGAAAAAATAAAATTTTGTTGGTTGAACTTATGTATCTGATTTTTATTTACTTTCCTTATATTCGTAATGAAAAGCAGAGTGTTCACCTCGGAAGAAAGACCTTTTTAATGCCCTCGAACTATAACTATAAACCATCTCGTGCATTGAAAAGGTAACTTTCTCACTTTGTGTAACAATCTACTATTTCCTACTTGGATATCACGTGAAATATTAAAAACACAATAAACAGCTCGCAAGCGAAAGATCCAAAGGTTTTAGGTTAATCACAAGTTGGGTCATAAATTCACAATGTGTTTTTTGGACATTCCGAAACAAAGCTGGATTCGTGAACTAATCATTGGCGAAGCTTAGCTCTTAGCTTCCTTTCAATGATGCAGACGCTTGATAGTTAAGTCATTCATTTTTTTTATTCTGCTAGATTGAAACTACTACTCATATTTTTAGCCAATTCAGGCAACGTGAGAAAGTTTTTTTAAATAGAGCCGGTCACTGAGCTGTCTATACTCATCTTGAAGACCTGCAAAAATGCCTTTTCACGCCCCGCTTGAAGACCCCGGGGCTATAGAGGAAGAAAACACATGCGCTTGGACAACGTTCCACGTCTGAATGGTTCGACAAAGAAAAAAGTCACTGAATCTTTTCGTGCATGGGAACAAATGCTGGACTGTGTGTGGAAGACGCCTTTATAAAACAAGTTGGAATTACGTTTGCCTGCTAACCGGGAAGAGACCACGTAGTAGTCTTAGTCTTTTAAACAATGTATGCATAAGGGATCGTACCGGATCTCATCAAAATACAAATCACCTCATTTGGCATGCTTTATCCGATTCGTATCTTGTTACTGCGCCAAAAAAACATGAACATGCATTTGCAAGATATGCCTTAAAATTGTGCAATCTCTTTCCTCCTTTCCCTTCCCACCAGCGGAGTTATCAAATGCGCAGATTTACGTCACCGTTTCTCCGTAGACAATCCATCTTTTTGCACTTTGAATTTTGCATATACTTTTTCATGCGTATCTCTAAGGGGTGAAACGCGTAACCGAAGTTCTTATTTTGCGGTATGTACTATTTGGGAATCTTTAAATCGGGCGTGAAAATTTGGTAAAAATACCTGATTTTTACCAAACACTTCTCATGGTCCACCGCATCCGGTGGACCGGTGCAAGACAAACATGTGGGAGGTGCAGACAAACATTATTAAAATAGTGGTTATTAAAATAGCAGTACTCTTCCAGCAAAGGGAATAACCATCTTCATTGTTAAACTCAAAAGATACAATGGGTAATAGGAAAACAGAGTCTATCATATGATTTTCACTAAATACTCTACACTACACACGATTACACTCTATCTAGCTTTAAGTTCCATTGCAAATGTAATCATGATTATACTTATTACCAAGTAATCAAGCACAACATCGTAGATGCAGACAAGTCCCGTTCAAAATAATTACATGGGTTCTCACACTTTTTTTGATGATAATCAATATTTCTGCGTCTTTCAGCGTTTTAGATTTGAATGTACGTTTTAATTTATAAATTCTTTTATTATTGGATTCAGAGAAGCGGTTATATCTTCATTGAGTTAGTTTGTATAAACCCTACACCAATCAGTCAAAGCGTTCAATCAATTTCTCATGTATCACTCGTGATCCAATAATTGATATCTCAAGTTGAGCGTAATGCCTTATCTGTGTAATGTTGAGTTATGCATTTGATTGCAAGCGACAGTGATGGATTGTACCTAAATTTAGTTACCGTTTTACCAAAAATACATTAAGCATAATGAACAAAAATCAAAATTGGGAAGGTTTGTAGTAATCACCATCGTCATTATCAGTTTGTATGTGGTCAACATAGCCTTAAATAGACAGAAAGTTCCCTTAATGCGCTTCATTTTATTCTTTTTTCTGTTTGTCGCTTAAATTAGCTGGCAGATAGCAACCATTATTTGCAAATCGTTAGCCGGAGCGTCACACTACTACTACTAACTACTACTACTAGGTTTGACAAAATATGATCTGCTATTGACCTTATTTTGTACTTAAACATATTTCTATTTCCACTGACCCCAATGACCTTCGGTTTTACGACATTATGTCACAAAATAAAGAGTTTACAGAAGGACCACTCGCACCTTTTTCTAAAACTTGCGTTAACCGCGTAGGGTTACTACTATATTCGCTCTGAATTTTTAAAATGAAGTAAGTTATACCTACTTGAAAAAACCGGCCAAAAACAAAATTCATCATGTGAAATATTGCACCGAGTTTGACAAAAACAAAAACACTCGCAACAGTGCGACTTTTCGACTCACTGACTTCGCTTGTAAACTGTCTGTGTCTCTGTGTGCGTGCGTCAAAAATGGCGTGTTGTTCTAAGCGGGCTATCTTACAGAGCGCCGCGCATGTCTAATTTGTGATTATGTGGTCAGATCACTTCCATTTTAGCTTGGTAAAATAATAAAACCCTTACTATCCCTGAAGTGTCCGTTATTAATAAGAGAATTGACAATTAAAAATTACGTGAATGTTTATTTATTTACTATTCATATACAACAAATATTCAATCAACAATTTTATCAAATTCTCAGAAATTACTGCGAAATAAACAGACTTGTATTTAGAATTTGTTCTGAAAACCGTGGAGTTATAGTACAGGGAGTAACCAAAACTTGTAAATTGAAATGTGTGGAGTTTGAATCCGTATTTCAACAAGTATTAAGTTTGAATGACGAATAGTATACCGCCACAAAACCAAATGCAAAATTAGTCGAGAATCAGATTACTTAACCAATGACCAATATCAGCCATTTCACTAAACCGAATGGTTTAGTGAAATGGCTCACAATCTGTCAATTTGAAACTCAGTTTCGATTCAAACGATATCTAATTGAGTCTGTTATAATAACGAGAAATTAATCTCCTATTAACAGCAATCTTGATCAATGTGTTAACTATTAATTGATTCCTTATTAGACGTCTCATTGTTAATTCTCTTATTGATAACGGACACTTCGGTAATAATAAGGGCTTATTATTGGAGCATCCTGATTACCATTTTCAAGAATAATAACATTTAATAAACATTGTTTTTTTATCTTAGGAAACCGCTACCTAACATACCTTCAGTAACATAACGAAAACCATCAATACTTACAAAATAAAATAAAAGACCATGCACCAGATAACCGCTTATAAAGTGGTTCCTCTAGGTTTAAAAATTAGAAAAATAAACCTATTCAGATACTCGTATACCTTGAAACAAGAGTACCTTTTTTGTTTTCTCGCAGGAAAATTTTAGTAGCTCTAAATTAGACCATTCTTAGCTAATTCGGGCTTTTAAAAAAGATTCATTCGATGAATATTTTGTTTGTTTTGTATCTGGGTGTTAGTATATATTTATTTAGTAATGAATTTAGTCTCTCTCATCCATAGACGATTATTGCTATAAACTCTTATCCTAGATACTTCTTCAGTCACTTTATTGGTATTTCCAATATATGATAGGCATTTACAGGGCAGACATGTGCCAGCATAGACCACATAGTCAATTACCAGTATTTGTACTTAATGAAAACACAAAATAAAAATAGCCTGTAATCCAATTCCAATGTAATGTTATTTAAGACTAAATGTAGGTAATTAGTAAACGCAATGTTTGGCCATGTGGCCAACATCAATACGGTGTAATAAACCAGTGTGATAGTTTTTTCAGATTTATGAGTTGGAAATGACGTAAGACGGGTTCGAGCGGGAAGGATTTTAGTCTTAGAATAATTACATATAGAAACCAAGTCCGCGCGCCCATTTTGAAGCACCTTGATTGCAGCCATAAATGGCTCCAAACGGACCGCTTTGCAGTGTTGATTACAGCTCCGCAATGTTCCATTTCAAAGTGCGCCGCACGTAAGCAAGCAATAGTCACGCAAGTGTGGATCGGTTTAGTGCTTCATTTTTGACGGGGCGGTTGTATGAAGACTATCCTTCTATACGTTATTATTCTAAAGTTTCAGTACTTTTAAATGGATAGTATTTAATGAAGCGACATAAGAACCTAACCACCAAAAATACTATCTGAGCCTCTAGTTATTCTAAAATCAGTGTTTTGTGGCCGATATATTAATTCTGGGGCGCATTTCAGTATTTTTAGTTACTCGGGTTATTATTTCTCCTTTTAAATGTATATGCAAATAACAGTTTAAGAATTTATTGTAGTTCAAATATTCTCACTTAGTGCTAACTGACATTACTTAAGAGAGTTCATATTTCTAGCACACTTTAGTTTGGGCTGTATTATGTAAATCAGTCAGTTTCCATTTTCATAAAATACTATCTTTTCGCCAACGTCTTCGTCCGCGGAGACTATATTTCTCCTGGTAAAAATTAGCTGAATAATAAAAAATAGCTAAAATAGATTAATAAAATAGTTTTTTTTTTAAAATTGGTCTAGTAGTTTTTGAAGTGTGTTTTTACACACATCCTGGAAATATCAAAACTCAAACTCAAATAACTTTATTCAAAATAGACTTTCACAGTAAGTACTTTCAAATCGTCAAATTTAGAGCAAGATATACTAAATAATAGACATAATTACTATAATAATATAGATATATAAATACACAGTATACAGACATAATGCGACTCTACCGCCGCGTCGGAGTTGTTTCTTGCTGAGAAGACCCGGCGAGAAACTCAGCAGTTACTCTTTTAAACTTGTTTTGGGTTTACAACAGGCGTTAGTAAAGTACAATGTGTCATTTTGATACAAATAAACCTACTGAGTGTCTAATCTAAAGAATATAAAACAATGGAACAAGTTTTATTTGATACACCGATTAGGTATTTGAATTTTCCACTTCTGACAATTTGAATGAAAATTTAAGTATTATGCCATTGTAGAAATTCATTGAAATTTACAAAGTAATTAGTTAAAAGTGTAGTCAAGTTTTTAAAAGAAATTTGGAATAACCAATTTTGGGTATCTTTTTTTTAAAACGGCCTTGAAAGTTCAGGGAGAAAACAGCATTTCTAACTTTTTGAATTTTATATATTTTTTTAGAGTTATTATAAGCGTTATGGATGTGAACTCTTTAGAATCATCTAGCGCTTTTATTCATCTAATAACGGAAAAAAAATCAAGCATATGTCTTGACGACACGATTGGCGCAGTGTGCTGTAGCACGGTTTCTCGCCTTGACTTCCGTGGTGTCGCGGGTTCGATTCCCGGTCGGGTCAATTCAGAAAAATGACTTTTTCTAAATTGGCTCGGGTCTGGGTGTGCTGGGAGACGCCCCAGGCTTATTTCCCTGTCTGGTACCTCGTAACACAAGGATATTTATCCTTACTTCGAGACCATGGCAAGTGGTGTGTTGTCTGGCGCATATTTATTTATTTATCTTAACAGATCGCGCCACAGTAACCGAAAAAGTGACTCAAGCCTGAAATTTTCAAAACGCGTAAAAAAATCATAACTCGAAAACTCCAAAAAATCGGGTTACATACATGAGGGGTATTTTTGGACACCCCCGAGTGAATAAACATAAAAAAATTATAGATGTGCATGTTTAGACCACCCTGTAAATGATGTGGCTAAACTAAATAAATTAATCACAAGCCACAGAGTAAACAAGTAGTTTGTAACCGTCGATATCTCTTAACATTGAGAATCTTATGGATTTTCAACGCCACAAATATAATCCTGTTACAAAAAACCTTTAAATAGATCGGACATTTTCTCCGGAAAAGAAACTGTCTACCTTCATTATCTGGGTTTAGTTAAAGCGAATTCCCTTTTTGCCTAACCCGTAAATAATTTGAATTCGTTATATCGCGGTGCAGGGTTGAAATCCCTTTTAAGAGGCTGATTAAACATGCACCTCAATCGTGATACTTTTCGCAATTTGGGTTACCTACTTTTTAGACATGGCTTAATTTTGTCAGAGAGATTAAGAAAAGGTACGGTAAGGTAAGTTAAGTCTGAATGTGGCACAGTTTTATCACCAATGAATTATAAATATATTTTTGGCTGGGTTACACAATACGAGTAGGCTAAGGACAAATTGACTTATATCTAGTGGTTGGATAACTCGTGTATAATTGAACTTCTTCCCACGAAAGAATAATATGGAATTACTTCCTGAATAAATAAGCGATCACGGATTCCTAGGGTTAAACAATTTTGTAAAAACATCTATGACAAATTTAATGATACGAGTATTATAGCAGTGGTTATTTAATTAGGTATTTTTATTTTATTCGAAACAAATGGATTGTTAGTAAAACAAATTATAATGTTATAATAGTGTTCAAGTAGGTAGTGGAAATTAATTCATCTATATAAATGACTAGCGATCGAATAGACTAACTTATTGTATTTTATATGAACAGAAGACTCAAAAATAGCATGTCCGTATTATTATTTCGTGGGAATAAAACTGAAGTTAAGGAATATTACCGCCCGATTATCCGATCAATGCTTTGTCACGTTAATTTTTATTTACATTAATGATTTATTCACATAGTTCATAGTATAGTTTGTTTAAAAAGTCAATCCAAACTTGCACTTGGACCACACCCAAACTCTAAAAGCCTCCTCAAAGGGATAATCGTTCTTTAGAGAATACAAGTTCGTAATGACGTAATCATACGTACAGCCCATTCAGTCCATTAAGGGTTGGTGAGCCCGAATTGAAGTAATCCATTAGATTTTAGTAATTATCTAGCTATGTACGAGCTTATATGCATAGTTTGACGATGGTTATGTCCGCTCACGGTTGTTATATTGTGACAACACTGAGTATTAATGGATACGATGTTAAATTATGAAAACCAACCTCATCAATCATCTAATACCTAACATTATAAAGAGGAGAGATTCAGTTGTTTGTTTGTATTGAATAGGCTCCGAAACTACTGGACCGATCAAAAATATATTAAATCAATATAAAGCTACATTTTCAGTCAGTAACATCCGAGAAGGTTATTTTTTTTAAGCTGTATGTGTGTCTTTCGTATTTCGAGCACATGATCCAACTTTCCTCCATGTGACATGCAATACAGATATTGAATTGAATTAGGTTTCAAGCGCCTAATTAACGACCTTCGGAAAAAAAAAAAGTTCAATACATCCAAAAATTTGGAAATAAAATCATCATTTATTTTTTTATAAAATGTTTAATCTCACGACCTCGATTTACGAAAAAGTGTTTTCAACTTCAAGTAGCTAAATCTCTGATTAAAACTTACTATATAGTTGCTGAAAGAAACGACCAAAACGACAGACATACAATTTTATTGACCCATAATGAACTAAAAATTTATCACAATAACTGTAAAAAAAGTTTTAAATTTCCCAATTTTTACGACGGATTTTTGTTTTAAACAAAGCATAATAACTGTTTAAAATTCATGTCAGTTTACCTATGATCTTCATTTAATCGAAATAGAAACGGCAAGTCAACGGCAGTACTTAATACTGCTAATATTGATCTTTAAGCTTCTTGGGTCGCTTCTGAAAGGGTTATTGATATTCGTCAAAGTTTTTTGATTGAAACGTAGGTTTTATATCATTCTGATCAATGATTGACAACATTTTTGTAACTGCAGTAAATTTGACTCTGTTTTAAGAGATGTTAACATCTTCTCTTACTTTAACTGCAGTTTAACTGTAACACTGCCACTCGCAGATCAAAATTATCAGTTTCAGTTCATATTAATTAGGTTCCGTCAAGTTATGTAGATAAGTGCTATTTTTACCTAAAATAAGCACCCACTTTAACTTTATTGTAATAATTTTATCTAGAGTTTAATTTTTTTCAACTGCAACTGATACACAAAATAGATATTGTAAGTCTAATCTATTTTTGTATTTGAATTCTAATTATCTAACTTTCAATAACACTGTGTTATTAACGGGCTCAACCTTATCGAACATCAAAGTACTAGTAAAATAAAACAACTTTCTGATCTAAGAAAAATATCCTGCAAAATGAAATTTACACACAATTTTCCTCTAACTAACCCTTAGACCCCTTTTTAGAGACAATTTTTTCCGAACGTTTTGCGGGTATCATAAATCTTTGCCAAAATAGTTCTTTTTTTACAGTTGGCCTTTTTCACGATCTTCGATCCAATTTATTTGGCGGAAGAAAATAAATCCTGGATAAAATGTACGGGTTAGCTATGAAAATCGTTTTCTGATTTTGAGGACCAAACCATTTAAGTATCTGAAAAATGGGAGCTTATTATAACTATAGAGATTGCTTCCTCAACTTAAGAGCTAAAATAACGTTTTTCAGTTTCCGTCATTATTTTTTTTGGTATTGTAATATTGACGACAAGACCCCAAAAAGGAGAATAAATCAATTTTTTGCCCCCACAAGTGCATTCAATGGCATGAGCAATGGACAAGTATGATAACATTTTCTTAGCAAGTAGGTTTTTAATCTGAAGAATGATTTATTATTGAAATAATAAAAGCATACAAGTAAAACAATGTGATCTCAACTCCGCCGTAACTCATTATGAAGTCACCTTTTATAATATGATACGGTTTACAGTTAGAACGCCGATGCATCATTAGAAGGGATCCCTATTATCCCAAACTTGTTTCCCTGATAACGGAGAGTAACCAACATTCAAAATGTGGAGTTGCATGATTATCGATAGTTACAAATGAAGAGTTTGCGATCCTATTGGCTAAAGACAACTATGTTGGCAGTTTGTTTGCGAATATATCGTATTTCATACATATATCTCTTTCTATTGTTGCACAGCAACACGAATGTAATCGACTAGCTATTGCCGAGATTTTCATCCGCGTGTACATGGGCTTCTAAAACTTTTCACTACATAAATTTAAAATGTTTTTTTTAAAGTATTCTAGTAGTTTTTACGTCATGCTGCAATTTAAATATAAAAGAAAATCTCATAGTGTTTTTAAATATTTGTTTTCGTTAAAATTATGCATCGCAATTTGACCGGAATTGATTTTTCATAATAATAAAAATATATTCTTTATTGCACACAAAACTTACAGTACAGAAATAATTTACAATAAATGAAAGTACAATTTGGGCGGCTTTATCGCTAAAAAGCGATCTCTGCCAAGCAACCCACAAGCAAAGGAAATTTGGCGAAAAGGGCAAGTAAGTGCACCAAGAAAAATAATAAATAAAATAAGTTTAATTATAAATATCTACACAGTATAGGACTAGGTTTATATATTCACATGACACATACATACTATATATAAAAAGTAGAAACAAATGTGACGTTATTTAAACAGACAATAGCAATCAGCTCAGTTGCAACTAAAATGATCAGGAAATATGAAGGATAAAGAAGAAAAAGGAAGAACAACAAGGACGTCAAAGTGATGTCAAAGTGCAAGGAAATGTGCTTTGACCCTTGCTTTAAAGATGGATAAGGATTGGGACTCTCTGATTGATAGGGGTAAGGAGTTCCATAAACGTATGGATTTCACAGTAAATGACTGTGTGTAGGAGTGGGAAGAATGAGGAGGGAATTGAAGGCGGAGTTTCTTGGAAGAACGCATTTCTCGTCCACGGATGGGATACAGAAATTGGAACCGCTCCTTGAGATAACGGGGTGACATTGGGTTGAACAGAATGTTATATAGAAGGAAAAGGACATGAGAATCACGGCGAAGACGAATGGGAAGCCAGTTTAGCTGGGCCCGATACTCGGAAACATGGTCGTACTTAGGAAGTCCAAAAATAATGCGAATGCAAAAATTTTGAAGCTGCTCAAGTTTCATATAAATGTACACTTTTACATAGACTACTATTTTATTTATACTTTATCTACTATTTCTATCTATTACTGCAGGGCAACAGTATAGATAATAGGTATAGACACACCACTACATAAGATGTTAGAGCCAACTAGCCAAACCAATTACAGCCAAATTGGCTTTTGCTATGCAATTTTCCAATCAGCCATGTCGCATCTCATGTGATGCGTGTAGAACACACGAAATCACATCAAGCTTTACATGGTACCTTATGATGTTGACATAAGACATAATTTGCAATGATTTCATAAAAGTTAACTTGCTGTCAGTTAACGATCAAGATAACGATTGTCTTATGACTGATTGCCCTCTACCAGTACCATGAACCGAGTTCCGTGCTCCACTATTGGGTGACCTTAGACACAAAATAAAGAGTTTACAGAGAAACTGGTTTCATCTTTTTCCAGTATAGTTACCTGAACCACAAAATAAAGAGTTTACAGAAGGACCGCTCTCGTATTTTTTCCTAAACTTGCCTAATCGCCTAGGGTTGCTACTATATTCGCCCGATAAGCCCGATCTGACAGAACGGAAAAAGAATAACATTCCTAACGGGTAAAGGATAATCTAGCGACGTCTTTAAATTCATAAACCTTTGATAAGAAGTCATTTACCTACAGAAGGCATCCGCTAAATAAACCGGGCTCCTGGTGCAACTTGCTAGCTCATTGGGCTTGATCATACAGTCCTTATACCTACCTAGTAGGCAAGCAACAGCATAAATACTAGTGTTTTACCATTGCATGATAAAATAAGTTACGGAAATGTTTTACCTACCTATCTATTTATACTACCTACTTCATCATTTGGTAACGAGAAAAACGTGTAATTACAATTTTGTGTGGTGTTCAAACAGCCAAATAAACTGCAACACATAAAAATAGCGTATTGTTCTAAGCGGGCTATCTGTCAGAGCGCCGCGCATGCCTAATTTGTGTCTGAACTTAGTAGGTAGGGTATTTCAGCCCGATTTGACAGAACAGAACCCGCCAAAAACAAAATATATCATCTGAAAAATTGCACGAAGTTCGACGAAAACAAATACGCACACAGACACAGTGAGCCTGGCCGCGACACCGATTTTCACCGGTATCGCCTGCAAACTCACTGTGTCTGTGTGCGTTATCAAAATGGCGGTTTGATCTAAGCGGACATCTGTGCAGAGCTCCGCGCCGCATGCGTTATTTGTGCCTCAGGCATGTCACTGTTGCGTTAGTGCCAGTTGTCTAAACTAACATTATAAAGTGAAAAAATATGAGTCTTTGTTTGTTTGTTTGTAATTTAACAAACTCAAATAAAAAATAAAAACAATTACCAGACCGATCTTGAAGAAAATATCTAGTAATTTAAGTTTAGCTTTATTATCAGCTAGTAAAAAGTATTTTTATTTTTAACCCCCGACGAAAAAAGAGGGGTGTTATAAGTTTAACGTGTCTGTGTATCTGTGTATGTGTATCTGTGTATCTGTCTGTGGTATCGTAGCTCCCAAACGGATGAACCGATTTTCGTTTAGTTTTTTTTGTGTCATAGATAATTTTATCCCGAGTGTTCTTAGCCATGTTTCATGAAAATCTGTTCAGCCGTTTGAAGATCATCAGGTCTTTTCTAGTTGATGGGGGGATATTACTAACTTCCTTATGCCCGATCAATTCGAAATTTGGTACCGTGTTACTTCAATGATATTGAAAGTATATGGTAAGGTAACCATGACCTGATCAGCCGTTTGAAGATCATCAGGTCTTTAATAGTTGATGAGGGGATCCGACTACCTTTCATATGTCCAAAATGATTTGAAATTTGCTACTGTGTTACTTCAATTATAATGAAAGTATATGGTAAGGTAAGCATGACTTTAAATATGACATATTAGAGTAATGTTTAGATTTCGAAGGTGGGTAATTAAATGGGTTCAATTAGGCTTCCTAATATTTTACCTATTTTAAAAAGGACAAAGTAAAAGTAAAAATAAAAATTTTAAAAACCCCCGACACAAAAAATAAACTCCAAAAACTAACAAACAATATTTTAAATTCACATGCATAAGGTAAGTTCAAATATTTTTATTTTCCAAGCGTCGCGTGGCGTCGGGGGACCGCTAAGTCAGAAAAACAGGTGTAGTCGCAGATTGCAAGAAAATAATTTACTCCGAAAAATCGACACAACCGTCAACGTAGTCTGCCCTCACGTGTCTGCCCGTTCTGGTCGCCGCAATTGGTAGCGCCCACCCCCGCGCCGCATACCGCACACCGAGCTCGCAGCACGCGGCATTACGAAGAAGACTATGCATGAAACTTAGGATCGCTTGTAGGTACACTACATGTAATTCGTAATAATTAATTAGCTGTTGTTGGAAAAATACTTCATTAACTTGAGCGGTCCCCAGACGCGACGCGACGCTTGGAAAATAAAAATATTTGAACTTACCTTATGCATGTGAATTTAAAATATTATTTGTTAGTTTTTGGAGTTTATGTTTTGTGTCGGGGGTTTTTGAAATTTTTAAGTTTTAGGCTATATTTTAACGGGAGAAATAAGCTACGCGGGTGAAGCTACCGGTGAAAAGCTATCCGTTTATAAATCATAAAAATGTTCACAATTTACAATAGTCAGTTTTTTGTACGATCACCCCGTTATGAGGAACATTTGAACATTTAAATCTAATCAAATAAACAACGGAAAAATGTACCAAATAGACACAAATACTAAAAACTTACGATAACATTACGTGAAAACAATTACCCGTATATATCGTTATATGCTGCTGCAGCAGTCTTTAAAATGATGCAGCTTTAATCTGGGAGAGTAACGCTGCCATTTCAATTCAAACTCTAAATTACAGATTACTGCCGCAAGGGTCTATAGTTTTTTTGCCCTACCTACTGCCCTTCACTTCTTTAAACTGCTGAGCCAAGAATTTTGTTCTTTTACGGAAAACAGCAAAATTTCGACCTTACCATCTCTTATAGGTCCTTCAGATAGCAAGATACACGATCCATATAAGAAACATTAGTTAGTTGAACAGCAATTTAAAATAAGAATCATCATCATCCGTGCGGTCTATCCCAGTTGTGAACTCACACTAGTGTGTGGGGTCTCAGGGTCCGCCTTTCTTATTTTCTTGGCCCACAGCGCGGTCTTGTGCATCCTCAGTGGTGAGTCTGTTGGCACGCATGTCACCCTTAACGACAATTTAAATAAAAAAATACTTATTTAATCATCTGAAACAGGTTAGCATTAGCGCTTGGGTATCACAGGCCCAATGGCTTTGCTTTTTCTGGATATCGGGACACCGCGCCGCCTGGTTGTATTTTGATCTTTTTGTAATTCATTTTTGGACTTCCCACCTTAGTTTGGTTTTTACTAAGACGTTACGCTGCCCTTATATAATAAATGTTCTTTTCTTAACAATTCTAAGCACAGTGTTTGTGAAATGAATTTAAAATTCAGATTGTTATTACAGCGACAGGAAAAACATAAACCAGGCTTCTTTTCTGTTTCATATTTTCCAATTTTCGGGAAACATGCCTAAAAACACATTTTCGTGTATTGTTTTCACAGGGAATAACTAGAGCCGTGTTTCATGGAACTTTATGAGAAACATTCAAAATATTTTGTTGAGTGAAAGCCTATCAACTTTTTCTTTTGTTTTTAGTCTAATGAGGAATATTTTCGAAAAGAAATTAGGAAACAGCGTGTTTTTAAATGAAGGGATTTTTTAATTTACTTTTTAATATGTGACGAGGATAAAAACCAATGAAAAAAAAAACGTAGTCTTTTCACTTAGATAATAGGCTTCAACTTGGTTTAATAATTCCTTATCAAACTATGTTTTATTAACAACACGAAATAAATATCACAAAAAGGAAGAGAGCATAACGTAAGTATTTTTTTCGTTGCCATACAAAATGACTTACTGGCTTGTTTTCAAATCGAGCTAGATAAATGGAGTACGACCTACAACTATGTTACATATCAACGCTTCTCAGTAACTTTGAAAGAATATGTTTCGCGTGCGTGAAAATTGAACACGAAATGGCAACAACAAATGTGTCACCCATAATCCTACTAATTTTTTGTAGTATAAAACGCCCCTTAACGACTTATCAACTTAACCGATTTTAAAGATTTTTAGCTTAAATGGTAAAAGGAGCTTTAACTTGAACTATTCAAATAATCCTTCGATTAACAAATGATCAAAAATCGTTATAAAGGAATGTCACATTCGATACTCTTTTATCCAATCTGATTCTTCAATATTACTTGATACGTTTATTCCTTTTGTACCATAAAACATTAGCTGTAAAACAGAAAATGTATTCGGGAGAAAACTATACTGCACATTTTATTTAAACAAAATCAAGATTTAGTTTACCAAATAAATTTACAACACAAATGCAATCAAACGTAACCGTCCATTTCGAAAATTTATTGCATATATCGGAAACGTTGCACCAACCGAATGTATCGACATCGATAACTAATCTTGACAGCAACCATTACCAGGAGTAGAATTGCATTCTCTGCTGTGCAATTTGAGAGCAATATAATGATACCCAGTTTTGGGGAAACTTCGTAAGTCCCAGAATGTTACACATTATGCAAGGACTTTAGTTCGGAAATGTCGCAGAAGTGTTAAACAAAACTCGTTTATATCTTTATTCACTCCTCAATCTTAAAACGTAACTAACGAGTTGTCTCTTTACGTCGTGGTGAAAAACTGACTTTTATAGTCAGTATAAAATATAATAACATAATGAGCAAACAGAGCCTTAACTAACTCATGTATCTGAAAAATTTAATTTTCTAAAGTTCTTTCTCAGAGATTGAACTAACTTAGAAGTTTACACAGACGAATATACATAAAAAGGCAGTATAAGGCTTTACCTTTGTGGCCAATAACCTTAAAACAAATCCTAGAACATTATCTAGCATCAAAGTCTCGTCACGCCATCCTCTCCCCAGCTCCCTCTTAGCGGAACCCACTCCATTATAAATCATAGTAGGAATGAAAGATGGAAATGCTTTTAGGTAAATAAACACTTTATTCTTGGAGTGAAATATGAAAAGTTTTGAGTCACCAGGAATATTTAGACAGGAAGCTTTCTCCTGTTTCTCATTCGAGTAAAAACGCTCACGACTTGCTTTTGACGACACGATTGGCGTATGTGCGCAGTGGCACGGTTTCTCGCCTCGGTTTCCGATCGGGTCAATTTAGGAAACGATCTTTTCTAAATCGGCTCGGGTCTAGCTGTGCTGGGAGAAGACCCTGGCTTACTCCTTGTGTGGTACCTCGTAACACAGGTATATTTATTCCTACTTCGAGACCATGACAAGAGCTGTGTTGTCTGGCGCATATAATATATTATATTATACTCAGTAAAACAGACACGTACAACGAAAGTCACCTAGACTGGTAGGTATATGAGAAAACAAAACGTGTTGACAGCTTACTGAATTGTTATCTAATAATAACAAAAAACCTTTAAAAAAACCCAAAGACACTGAAAAGAACTTCGTGGCAACTGTCTATAGATAGCCAAATCCTGCTACAAATTAGAAATTGTTTGACGTCACACATGTAATTATGCAGAATGGAGATGTTTGAATGAACAAATATCGGGAACATCTTGCACCAGGATCATCTGACCCCAAACTAAGCAGACCTATCACTATTGATGTTAGAGTGGTGAAGGTTCTAAAAAATGTAAATAAATACATCTTTATACAGATTAAATTCTTAAATTGTAGTCTAATTGACAAACACAAATGTTCATCAGTGTATTTATTGAAATACCGAAAGCTCAAAATCCCGATTCTAATATACCGAAGCTTATAATACCAAAAATTAAGTGGCCGACAGTTAAAAATACCGAGAGTTAAAGATACCGAAGCTCGTGCCTTAGTCATGTGAACTTTCGGGATTTTGTTCATTCGGTCAAATAATCATTCGGCATTTTACTATTCGGTACCTATTATGAAATTCGGTATTTTGTACTTCCGTATTATGATTTGCACCTGTTCATCGCATATATTGGAAAACGAACCTTTACCTTCAGGGCCTCTATCATTCGCTGCGCTAACAGGCCAGACAATTATTTTCATTTGCCTACCATTTCCACACCTTAAAAATTTCACCATCACTGCATCATAATATGTATCGTCTAATCGGGTAATATTTGCGTAAACCGTTGTCACCAAATAAGGCTTAAGCCCAATTTGATAAGATATCAGGGATCAAGGCATTACAGGACTTAGTGGTATCAAGCGGGCGTACGCCGGTGTTTTTTATGTTTTTATTTAATGTAAGATTCTACTTGTGTTTGACATGATGAAGACCATCAAATCAATGGTGCGTCAAATCAATTGAGATTTTATCATTATCTTTTGAATCGTGTTCATGGTATTGTAAAAAACTTGAATGTCTTACTTAGAAGTCAAATGGTTTGAGGTATAAACAATCATTAATTGCGTCAAATATGGTTAACAAGTTGACAAATTACAATAAAAGAATCACATATTTGGGCTCCATAAATTAACATGCAAATGTCAGGGTACAATAAAAGATAAAAATAATCAAAAAAAGTTGAAATGTCAAATAAATCTACTCCATTCACATTTACTCCATCCATCAATCCTCAGGCAAGCGTATGCTTGAATTACTCATCATCATCATAATAATTAGTCAAAGACTGTTATAGATAACTCGAGTAAAGGTCGATAAGCGAAAGCCGGCACGAACGACACACAATACGCTTAAGTAGTGTCTGTAAATGAAATCCCACCAAAAACATTAAGTAAAAAACTAGCCAAGTCTCGATGGAGCTGCTTGTTTATCTCTAAAAAGTAATGAAATCTAGACAAAGTCGTGCCAAGTCTAAGGTTCCTTACTGCGATTTCTTTATTATTATAGTTAATGTTGTGTGACTTGGCCGTTGAAGGGTACATCATCATCATCATCAACCGTGCGGTCTATCCCGGTTGTAAACCCATACTTTTGTGTGAGGTCCCAGGGTCCACCTTTCTTATTTTCTTGGCCCACTACGCACGGTGTTGTGCATCCTCAGTGGTTTTCTTATTTTCTTGGCCCACTACGCACGGTCTTGTGCATCACGTCGTCACTTACCACCAGGTGTGATTGTGATCAAATGACTGCCTAGTTTTTATAAAAAAAACTGTCATCACAAAAGCCAGACAGTTATTAAATTGAAGACAGTCTAAGTGAAACATAATATTAGCACGACCTAATTATCATGCTATAAAAAGGGTCACTTACACCAAATAAAACTACTCGTATCACACTTGGATGCTATCAGTGAAATCGCAAAGTGGGTATATTTTACGACCTAGTCATTTATCAGTACTTTATTAGTTATAACGGTGACATGCGATTAGACTATTAGGCCTATTTAATAGACCAGTAGGTCTACCACGAGTTGTATTACAATTTTTTACGCGAACGATAACGTAAATCTAAAGTGTCAACTCTTGGTAGACGTACAGCTCGTTCTCTGGTATATAAAGTTAACATCTATTTTTCTACCTAATGGATTGGTTTTTATTGATTAACAGTTTTGGTCTAAATGCTATCCCTTATTTTTATGAAAAGTTAAGAAATTAACAAAGTTCTGTATTTTCTATACAAATGTTACAAAGGAGAAAGATTTGATTGTTTGTTTTGAATACGCCCCAAAACACTTCAAAAGGAATTTCAAAATTCTTTTAGTTATATACAGCTATTTTATCAGCAATTGGCGACACGATTGGCGTAGTGCGCTGTTGCACGATTTTTACGGTCAATTTAGAAAACGATCCTTTTTTTATTTGACTCTGGTTTGGTGTATGCTGGGAAACGCCCCTGGCTTAATATCTTGTCTGGTACCTCGTACCACAAGGATGTCTATCCTTACTTCGAGACCATGACAAGTGGTGTGTTGAATGACGCAAAAAAAATATTTTTAGGCCATAGTTAAAGAGAAAAAAATCTTCTACGCGGGAGAAGAATTAGCCTATGAACTGTCTTACTGTAGGGAAAAGGCCTTCAACATCAAGTTTTTGCTACAGTGCATGGCTTACTCACCACACTGGCCAAACTGAAAACACAATTTTCCCGACCTGTCGAATTTTGGCAGGCGCATGGGTCGTGGAGTATCTATTCAAACTTTCACAGCACAGTAACACATTTTACACAATTTTCCAAGAAAACAAAAAAGCGATAAAACGGTCCCAGTTTTATACCTTTTTTAGCGTGACACAGGGTACATTTTTGTAATCGGTAGGGTTTTCCGACAGACATTGTGTACTACCGAATTCCAAGGAGGAAGTGGAATTAAAAAGTGAAGCACTGTTCCGAAATGTATAAAAGGAACAACGGTTCGACATATCCAAAGCCCAGACTAATGGAACTAGGAACGTGAAATTTTGCTAAAAGCTTCCCTTTTTATACCACCATTAAGTACCAGGTGTCAGAAAAATCTAAAGGCACTACATTCGATCATTTCTTTCTATTAGTAACTAATTACAATTAACTGAAAAATTATATTCATCGTTTTGTGAAAAAGCATTCCAAAGTTACCCAAATGGTGTTTTATATATACTTCCTAGATAATGTTTTCTAATACAATTTACGCAAACACTACACATTGTATCAAAACCCTAATTAATTGATTTGAAAAGCCACAAGTCCTCGCTATGTTCCTAGAATGATACGGAAGGCCATTGAAATATAAAAAAACATCAACATTTCAATAAGGAACATAGTTGGAATCTACCACCTGCTTGGGATCTGGTAATTAAACTGATCAAGCCTGGGGAAGCACAATACTGCAAGACTTCAAGATACGATTAGTTCTTTCTGCGTGGATTGGAACATTCTCGGGAATGATTGTAAAAATGACGCTAGTTGAGTGACCTAGGTGAGAAAATCTATAATAAAGAATCTTTAATAAATTGCCTCATAGGATTAAGCAAATAGATAATTAAATGCAATACAAACTGAGCTTGAAGAACATGCTATCAGACAGATCTTACTACAGTGTTACCGACTTCTTAAATGATAAACTCTAGTAACTCTGATTTGACAGGGCCTTATCTTGTTTTTTTCACATTTTGGGCTAATGAAATTGAATATGAATATGGTTATGGGTGTGTTATGTTTTTTAATTTGTTTTTTATGTAATTTAATACGATTTAACCTAATCACTAATGTTTTTTAATTTGAATTTTGTACGCTCTAGAGCAGAACGCAGTGAAACGAAACGATGTATTATTTCAAAATCTGCACCTGCGATTCACAAATAAATGAAGTGATTGATAAAAAAAAAAAAACTTGACAAATAACATTTTATGTGTCATCCCGTGATTGCGATTGCTGTAAAGGAATCGAAACGTGTCGGTAGAAAATGTAAAAACCATAAATTCCGTATATTTAGGTACATATATCCGTAAAGCTGTTTCATTTCAATAAGTAGCTAACTGATGGTTATAAAAAATACTTTTATTGTGTCTTAAATAATTGACTCCTATGTTGGTTGCATTTAGGGCTAAAGCATTTGGGGGATTGTGATTTTGCATCGAGCTTAATAAAGCGATAATAAATACGCCTTTAGCGTCAGAGGTCGTGGGTTCGATCCCCACCCATGACAAATATTTGTGTGACGAACATTTGTATTTGTTGTGTGTCTGGGTGTTATTATCTATTTAAGTATGTATTTAGAAATATTTAAGTATGTTTATCAGTCTCTGACGCCCATAATATTACAAGCTCAGCTTAGTTTGGGGTCAGATGATCTTGGCGTGAATTGTCCCAGATATTTATTTATTTATATTATTATTAATGGCAGTCGCAAGTAACTTATCCCGCGAAACAAAGAGAGATTTACTTATCAGTGACTAGGCCAATTCCTCAGATCTCATTTTACTTTGAATGTTCATTCTACTTTTATGATCAACACTGTGTACTTAGCAACTTGCAAGTTGATTTTATATGACCGCCGACACCGACTTTTACAGTGGTAAGTAAGCACTTACCACACAGACACAGAAGCCTGTGGGGCTCCATGACGTATTTTATTAGTTGAAGAAGGGCTTACAGGATCTTTGGATTTAGGCTGTATCACCTGATGTTGAGTACTGGCGTTGGTTCGGTATCGTATCGTATGCGGACGCGGTTAGTGCGATTTTAAATGCTCGTCATGTTTCTAGGAATTTTTATCGATAGCTAGGGCCGACCATCGTCAGAACTGACAGACTGGATAAGGCTAAATATGGTTTACACTTATTTGTTTTTCTATGAACTTTGCCTGGTAGAGATCGTGTGCCCTTACCGCTTCTAGCGGTAAGGGCACACGAATCGTACTAATAAGTCATGTAAGTTTTATTTTGTAATTGTTATATTTGTGCGAAAAAGACAATCTCATCTGATCTTATTACGGATTTATTCGCATGAGTTATAGGTACAATATGAGTTTGACCCATTTGTGAAGTATCACACTAAAGGCTGTAAACTATTTATACGAACAAACAAATCAACACTTTCACCGACAAAAAAATGAGGGCTCTCAACTACATTTTTTTGTATTTTTACCTATGTTTACTACAAGTATGTATTAATTAGTTGTTAATAATAAAATTATTTAACTACGTGGGTTTGCGTAATTAAGTTATTTAGTTCATAGTTAAGTTAAAGCCCGTATCTTATATCGAAAACCATACATCATGTGACTTGGTAATAATACTCGTAATAATAAGATGATTTTTGTTCAAAAGATATTCAAAAAGTATAAAGAACAGAATTAAAATCACCATTTACAAAATGATAAAAGCTAAAAACAAGATGTTGTGTATGATGAAGAAACTTTTATTAACGGCAAGAGTACAATAATTTGCCTAGTTACTGTATTTTCACATAGGAATTTACAAAAAAAAGTCTAATTTGCAGAAGATTTTGAATTTGATATTAAGAGGAAGTAAAATTAATATTACTGGTTAGTTTTAAATTCATCAAGACACATCAAAAACGAAGACTTCGTGAAACGAGTAAAAATTTAGCATTCCATTATATTTTGTTATGCTACCGATGTTGAATAATTTGTATCTCGACCGATATGTGAGGTGACACGCTAATTTTAATTTAATAATTAAACAAACTATATTCATACCTTGGTGTCACAGTTACTCAATCGATGTTTCAATTTTGCAAACTTCTCATTAGGAAACTAACCAAACTCTACACA
The DNA here is from genome assembly GCA_947369235.1 of Udea olivalis. Classification (NCBI taxonomy): domain Eukaryota; kingdom Metazoa; phylum Arthropoda; class Insecta; order Lepidoptera; family Crambidae; genus Udea; species Udea olivalis. Next base: position 3,870,105 of record OX376353.1, read on the forward strand.
ATAAAGTTATGTAAACTTTTACTAACCTTTTCGTCACTCAGGAATCGTTGTAAAAGTCACCAGAACAAGCAGTTTAAAATGATACATTGCACGCAAAAACGAAGCTATCAAATTATTTCTGTTACACTTTCAAAAACAAAACAGTATTCCAATTTTAAAATTTAAAACTAACAAACTTCACTTTTCAAACTTCGAACCACCACGGCATTTAACGAAAGCAGTTTTTAATCCACTGCCATAGATGAGGTAACTTTTTAAAAGTTCTTCATGCGGCAAAGGGAATAGTTCGTTCAGCCAACTTTTGCGGTGATCGCCGTGAAGTCGTGCGCTCTCCACGCCTGTTACGAACAAACTGGCAGTCAACTCCCAGAGCTGCGATGTTCTTTCTGAAAATACAGCGCTTTAGGTAACTAAGCCTACTATTTACCAATAAACAAAAACTGCTACTCGTAACAGATTGTTTAGTAAAGGCACGGTCTATTATAAAATTTTCCTCAGTCCTTCGCCTTGTGCTGTTCGGGTGGCTAAAATCTAACGCGATCGCCAGACATGTTTCGAGTTTCAATACATCTCATGTGAAGTTTTTTCTAATAATCTTATTCCTTTAAATCCAATAACGAAGAATCGTTCCATGAATGATAGCAGTCTGAAAACAGTTGCAATAATTTCACAAATAAGTCAATATAGTTTCATTCAAGTATAAAGTACGTAAGGATAGAAACTAGAAAAATTGGACAGGTCGAATCGAGGATAAGGATCCACGGACTCCAAAAGTACTTAGTTATTATTTGAGTGTTTTATAGATAGATATTTTATTTCTCATATGAAATTACATGTCAAATTGCAGGCATTCATATTGAGATCGTCAAAAACATAAAACTAATGGTCGGAAACAAAACTTAACATTAAACTAGAAAAAAAAACAAATTCCAATAGGTATTTAAGTACCTAAAGTGTCACAAAAAAGAATAAAAATAACAAAATCATTGATTACGATGTCAAAATTATTAAAATAAAACAATGTCAAAACCATTATAATAAAACAATGTCAAAATAATAATAAAATAAAATAAGAATTCTAATGTCTCGGTGAAAATAAGCAATAAAAGGAATAAAATGTCGACTTGTAATAGATTTTAAATTTGTTTTTCAATAAACTCTTTTAAAGAGTAAAATGGGTATATTTTGGCAGATAATATGCGCCAGACAACACACCTCTTGTAATGGTCTCGAAGTGGGGATTAATATCCCTGTGTTACGAGGTACCACACAAGGAAATAAGCTAGGGGCGTCGCCCAGCACACCCAGACCCGAGTCAATTCAGAAAAGATCGTTTTCTGAATTGACCTGACCTCGAGAAAAGGCATTTATAATGCCTTTTCTCGATTATAAGATTGCTGGTATTTTTCATTATTGTCTCTCAGTAGTAGTATGACATACTCGTTCTGTAGAAATGTCGGTCGATTCGTATGATCGCTGAACGAGTCATTAATGAAACAAAGCCACTTCAGAAGTTCTATATTCAATAGAGCCTTTACAATCATAAAACCTCGCAATAGCGGATAGTTTATTCGATTGTAAGGTACCATATTATATAAATCACGTTGTTAGGTATTTGTACCTATTAGTCTGTTTTGTTATAATTAATTTAGAAATACGTTTGGCCAGCAACAAAAGAAGCTGAACAGATGATGTACCAAAATTACTAGTCCAATAGGCAATATGCACTTGAAACATATGAGGGTAATATTTTATTTTTGGGTTCTATTTCGAATCCTCATTACGTATCAATCAATATTTCCTGATTTTAAGTCTTTTTCGATGTGAAAATAATTATTGAAAAGTGCAAAAAAATGTGGGATATTCAAAGCGGTTGAAACGGAACGTTTATGGTCAGACGATTTGACCAATGGCGTCAGTCGAGTGTAACGTCAAAGTCTATGTGTAAGTCACTGTCAAAAGCGCTTGTTCTGTTCGTAACGACTGTGAAGTTCTGAAATTGTTTTTATTATCATTGTTGATTGATGGTGATTGCAAAATCCAAGCGAAATCAACTGAACAAGAATTCAACAGTTATTTGTAGGTTACATTTGTTGTTAAGTTGTCATAGACTTTGACGTCACGCGCCAAGCGTGCCATTTGACTTTTATTTAAATTTCAAACTTTTTCAGGCGTTTTAAACGCCCGCCATGTCATGCGTTTACGTTTAAAACGCCTGAAAAAGTTTGAAATTTCAAAAAGTCTTTATAAACTACAATTTACATTTTTGGTGCTGAATATTTTTTAACAGTAATAAAACTAAATAAAAAAGTCTAAGTAAAAAATATAAAAAAGTCAGTGCATATTCACAATTGCAAATTTTGTGGTATCCTCATTACGTTGTAGGTTTGATTTAATTAAGTTCGTAGGTAGGTATACCTACTGACAATAATTATTATTATGTTTTACAGTTATTGTGGTGGATAATGCAATTCTGCATTACTGCTTGACGACCGACTTGGTGTAATGGTTAAGAAGTTGGCTACACTACACCAGAGGTCGCGGGTTCGATCCCCGCACAGTACAAACATTTGTGTGCATGAACATGTCTGTTTGTACTGGTCTGGGTGTCTCCTATGTATAATAAGTATGTATTTACAAAAGAAAATGTATTTAAGTATGTTTATCCGTTGTCTAGTATCCCATAACACAAGCTTTAATTAGCTTACTTTGGGGCTAGATGGCGCTGTGTGGAATAATGTCCAGGGATTATTTATTATCTGTCAAAAAAATTATATGTCGGAGGCTAAGGCTTTTTTTTTGTTCTTTTTTCGTGATTGGAAATGTACCTAATATCGCATACAAATTTCTGAACTCAACTATCGCCGCTTATATTATGACTACAATAATAGTTTCGTGTAGGCTCATGTGAAGTAAAGTAAAGTAAAAAATATTTTTATTTACTAGACTTATAAAAAGTACAAGGTTTATTTGTATCAAAATGACACACTGCTTGTACTTTACTAACGCCTGTTGTAAACCCAAAACAAGTTTAAAAGAGTAACTGCTGAGTTTCTCGCCGGGTCTTCTACAAGTCAAGAAAATATTACTAGCAAAGATATTCTTAATTAAAATAAACTTACATAATAAAATACTATAATAGTAAATATCATAAATAAACATAATGTGACTCTACCAACGAATAAAAACACCTAGAAAGATAATGCCATACAAAAAGCTGACTAATTGTGATGCAAAAATCTGCAACAATTATTGTATGTTAGGTATGGAACATATAAATATATTTTTGTGCTTGTGTTGTTGATGTATTTACACCCACAAACCTCTATTAACCCGACATTAAGCACGGCTAAATATTTGAAATAAAATTGTGGAATGAGCACCATGCAGAGGTTTTCCTAATGAGCTATAGTATCGAGTTCTTCTAGAGGGGTTCGGAAAGGTTTTTGCAGGGTCGACAACACGCGAGTGATGTCCATGGTGTTGTATGGTAAAGGCTTTTCATCAGGCGGTCAGGGGCCCTAATTACCGCTATCGCAGAGCGTGACCATCTTCGTTTCTAAAATGATTACTTTGTATTGGTATTACGATGTCACTTTTTAGAACTACTTTTGCACTTGAAAAGTTTTAGACTGGTACTATTTGACAGATAAACAATGGTAGGTATGCTACGTCAAATAAGAGTAAGAATATCAATACGCCGCGCAGAAGTTGAGTTTGTGTGACGTAATGGTTAGGTGACTGGGAATAAGAGATCATATTACCAACATGCTAGGATGGTCAATTCACGGACAAATACGAGCAAGCTTTAAAAGATCGCAATAAGGCATAAGGTTCACATGCGTGTCACCAACGTTGTATGAAGAAAAAAAATATGCGCCAGACAACACATCTCTTCTGATGGTCTCGAAGTAGGTATTCATATCCCTTTGTTACGAGGTACAGAAGCGTTCGCATCAACCTTCACATAAGGGGCACTTTATGCTGCTGAAATAAGACCCATTTTGCAATGGTTTTGTAAAGGTTGATGTGAACGCCTCTGTACCACACAAGGAAATAAGCCAGGGGCGTTTACTAGACCTGAGTCAATTGAATCAAAACCGGGACCCTACGGAAATCGATGCGAGAAACCGTGCTACAGCGCACTATGCCAATTGTGTCGTCGTATCACCACGGGTGCCCAGCCCTGACTTGCTTGTTATGTGTTATGAATGAATGAATGAGCCTACTCTGCCACGGGTTTCTGTAACACCGGAAACCAGTTCCTCAAAATAGAACTCTGTTTAACACAACATAAATCATTGCCTGTAAGCCGTCAGTCGTACTTTCCATCACCTATTGTTAGAATTGTTTATTATTACCAGCAGTAACGTTATAAAATTTGCGTGGATATGAAACTAAGGCCCGCTATACACGGATAGCTTGAAGTAGCTAGTATCGCCAGCTCCAAGCTGCGACTGCATATTAGTGAACACGGAACTGCTCGAGCTGTGGTGACTACTTTGGGCGGTTGGCAGCACAAGCAGTTACCTTCGCCCGCGCTCTTCATCTCATGTCGCGCGCGCTTCCTGTCCGTAGGTCTAGTTTTGTTTCCTGAGCAAAACGGGCGTCTAGTTAATACCAACGGCTTCATTAGTTATGAATGGCAGCTTCAAGTTGTTGACTATGACTGCATGAACGGTCCGTGTATGTTGATCGAGCTGTCCGTGTAGGGCTGGCCTAAGATGGTAAATTATGGCATCCATTTTTCAGTCGTCAAGGTGAGGGCACTATAGATTACTGTTTATCTAATATACATTTTTTCACCACTTGTCAAGATCTCGAAGTAAAGTTAAATTTCCTTGTGTTATGAGGTACAGTCATCAGCAAAAGTAGATGATGATTAACCAAAGTTCCAATTTGTTTTTATGAATTAAAACTACGTTAAAAATTATCAGAAGCAGCAATTATCCATTACAATTAATGAAATATCTCTTTTATATTCTCAGTAGTTTAATAACCTTTATAGTTTATGTAAACTCATCAATTTTGGCACGTTAAATAATCAGTTACCTCGTACTAGACAGGGAATAAGCCAGGGGCGTTCCCCAGCCAGCACACCCAGACAGAGCCAATTTAGAGAACATTGTTTTCTGAATTGACCCCTCCGGGAATCGAACCCCACGCAGTGTCCCACCACGCAAGCTAAGGCAAGAAACCGTGCCTCAGCACGGCTATCGAGTCGGCAAAATTCAGATGGCTGATGAATTAGAATTTATCTTCAAAAGATATACAATCCTTATCTCTGGTACTATGCTACGTGATCAAATCACAAATGAGGAAATCTGTAGAATTAAAGTATGTAAGGAGTTTGAACATTTTTGCATGGAGGCTGCCATAGCTGCTTGCCGCCATTTTGTTTTTTTTGCAAGGTTTTCGCGCACAATGAAAGTTGTATATAAAGATAGAGGAAACATGAACAAATAAAAAAAATCTGCTTACGAGTATATGGTACTGTAAAGTGACACGTTTCAGAGTTATTGGGCATGTGTATTATCGCATTTTTATGGAGTGAACATTTGAAAATGCTCAAAATAATGAAGGTAATGTTGATCAGAGAGACTTGAGAATGTTCAAATGTCCTAATATCTGTTATTTTATCATCAAAATAACACGAAAATCTCATAGCTAGTAGATCCCGCATCTAACCACCCAAAAGTACACAACCAAAGCTAAAAAGTTACATTTTGGGGTAAAAAGGTGCATGTGCATTTTATTGACTAAAATCACTCATATAGTTTCTCTAGCCAATTTTCAGGGCATGTTTTAAAGATTCACTCATAACATAACACTTCAGAGATATTTGGTCATGTATTTTTTTTTAAATACAAATATTTTTGGGTCGTTTTATAAAATTTTACACATTTTGAATGTTAAGTTCAACAGGTACTAAGGTAAAAGCTCCTATTACAGAGGCAAATGGCTACATCTGAAAATAAGAACGGAAAATAGGCATTTGCAAGTACCAAAAACAATGAACAATTTTTGTTTCGACAAATAGATAGGTTATATTTTACATTGCTTCTGACACTGTATGTTTTTGAAGTGATTATATACAAAAAAAGATAAAATTGAGTGCTTAGGTCGATTTTCCCTAAAACAGAGGTATGTGCTAAGGTTAGAGCTAATTTCGGCGGTAGTCGGCTCCTAAAACGGAGGGTCAGAATCAGAACGTTAAATGTACTGGGGTTCCATATATTGACATTATGCTATTATGTTTTGTTTCATTTTTAGGCTCTGAACTATTATTTTCCATTAGATTGGGAACTACTGTAATAAAAGCTGGGCACTCACTTAAACAGAATAAAAATGTCACACTTATAGGATTTTATAAGTGAATAGTTTATTATTAAAAAAACAAATCGTCTTCTTCAATTTATTTTACCTGTAGTGGTTTAGGAGCTCCGAAGAAATAGTTCTGTCATGTTTTATTTAATCCCCGTTGAACCCTAAAACACGAATTAATGTATACTTATTAGGTCCGTAATAGGTTATATGTAGTTCCTATTATTTAGGTATATACTCCGTAATTACGTTTTTTCATTTAAATAAGATTTCTAGAGGGTAAAACATACCACAGAAAAAGGTTTTAAGTTGGTTTTATTAAACATAATTTCAACTAAACTCTTAAACAATTCAATAACTTTTAAATTGAAAGTTATAATCAAATACATATGGCGCTCTATTTTCCTAATACGGATGATACCACCGTATTAACATTGAAATTTGATTCCTATTACTGCGCATTTTTGTTTTCTGTTTTCGGGTATATATTTTATAACAAATATGAATAAGCCCTAATATATGGTGATAATAACAATAAACTATCATATAAATGACATACTGATAAAATTGAACAGTGTATTACTATGAAAAACTTAATTATATATATGAATGTGCTTACCTGAGTCGTTCCGTGTTTATATGGGAACGTCCTGTCGCATCGCCGCCGTGGCATGGACTGACTTATTTTGAAGAGTAACGTCTACATTATATTCGCAAATGCCAGATATGTACTTAATAAAGAAAAAGATTTTGAATGAGTAAATTTCATTTTAGTGTACCCAAACTAATTTCAATGAGAATAAATTATGAAAATGAATATACCACCGTAATAGAAGTCAATTTTGGTTACCGCCGTAATAGGGGGCTTTACCTTATACGCAAAATGGTAAAATAACACATTAGTACATAGGAGGCTAATAAGGTACGTAAAATGTATAAAATGTACGCTAACGGCAAGGCTTTTTAATGAATATCGCTTTTTTCATTTCGATCGAGGTAAACCTTCAAATAACTAGGAAACATGACACTTTAGGGTACTATGTTACAAAACATTTTTTGTTTATTTATGTGTCCTCTTTCCAAATAATATATCACTTTCATCGTGTACGGAAACATCGCCATAAAAACAAAATGGCGGCTAGGTAGTTATGCAACAAATGTTCAAACCCCTTTCAGCCAAGTAGATTAATGAGTGGCAAGGCAGGCATTATGGCTGGCCTGTAGGCGCAGTGGCAGAGCCCCATAGTGTCAAAGGTCGTGGGTTCTATTCCTACCCAAGACGAACATTGTTGTGTTTGTTATTTATTTAAACAACCGGAGATTTATTCTCCACTTACAAATGACAAAAGAAATAATCGAAATTCACACAAACTAAAGGTACCTTTTTCGAAAATTAAGTTAGTAACATCTGGCCCTCATACCATGTTGGTTAAAATTTTTAACCACATTCCTACTTACTTAAAAAATCTGGAAAACCCTAATTATTTTACTAAACAGTTAAAAGAATTTCTAATTGTAAAATGTTATTATAATTTAACTGAATTCTTTGAGGACAAAAACCAATTAAATTAAATAATATGAATGTTTTAATGAATATGTGTAATTTATTAAAAAAGTAAGTATTATAATATGTTGTTAATTATTGTGTAATCAAGAATATTTATATTGATAATTCAGTTTCAATTATTAAAACAGATTTCATTGAGTAACAAAGAAAAATATGCCCGAACTATTTGTATTTTACATTTTTATCCTGTGATTGAAAATAATTTAATGTTAATTTTGTATGTTACTAAGTATAATATTATTTTGTTATTTTCAACCGACTTCAAAAAAAGGAGGAGGTTCTCAATTCGACAGTATGTTTTTTTTTTTTTTGTTTCCTCATAACTTTCGACTGGGTGAACCGATTTTTATCATTCTTTTTTTATTGGAAAGCTGGTGCTTCCCGAATGGTCCCATTTTAATTTGGTCTAGTTCTGACAGTGGCATTCATGAGAAAACCATATAAGTCTTAAATCTAGATAGACAAAATGCGTGACAAATGGACGACAAATGGACGAATAACTTGATATTACGCCAACTGATTTTGATAATTCTTTATTTATTTGAAAGCTGATGGTACCCGTGTGGTGTCATTTTAATTTGGTCCAGTTCTGACAGTGGCATCCATGGTAAATCCATATAAGTCTTAAATCTAGATAAACCATATGCGCGACAAATGAACGAATAACTCATTATCACGCCAACCGATTTCGATGCTTCTTTTTTTATTGGAAAGGATATACTTCAAGGGTAGTTTGATGAGTGTTAGGTTCTGATTATGGGATCCTTGACAAAGTAACGGAACTCTTCAATTCTTGGGAGCAATTGGACGATCCTTTTTTGATGTATAAAATAAATAAGAACTATTCACTGAAAATCAAGAAATAAACAAAAATTTTCACAAAAAAAAAACCAACTTCAAAAAAAACTATTTCAAAACAAAGCACTAAGAAGTAAAGAAATAATTGCGTATTGTTCTAAAACTTGTACGATAATATAATGTAGGTACAATTATTGTTATTGTTGGAGTCGGTGTCAGCCAATGTAGGTTTGTAACTACCTACATACATACGTAAACGTGATATGTAAGAAATAGGTATATTGTAGTGTTTCCTTGGCTGACACCGACTCCAACAATAACAATAATTGTACGTACATTATATTATCGTATAAATTTTAGAAGAATACGCAATTATTTCTTTACTTTTTATTAGTGCTTTGTTTTGGAATAGTTTTTTTTGAAGTTGGTTTTTTTATTTATGAAGAAATAGCCCTATATTACTGAACTATTGCTATGCCCTTGCAGGGCGTCACATGTGGACCGTATACTTTCTTTGTCACCTTTGTTAAGCAATGTGATATGCAATAAATGAATTATTTTTATTATTATGAAATATTTTGTTTACTGACATATTTTATTAAGTTGATCAGTCTCTTTAGAAACAAAGAGCGGTAATCTTCATTAAAATTAGTTTGTGTACACAGTGCACAGTACTGACGTAAAACCCGATAAGAAACTTTAAATTATAACTCAAAGTGAGGTACGGCATTGTTTAAGTTAAAATAATAAAATTTAAAAGGCAAACAATCAGAAAAAAAGTAGGTATTAAATAGAAAATTAATGGCCGTTGGAAGCTAAACGAAACAAACAATGAGAATTAATATCCGCATCTAAAGTAAACAAAAGAGATTAAAAACTAAAATCTGTTGTTGCAAAGCATTCGTATGCAAATGCCGTCTCGCTAAGTTTTCCGACCTTATTGCAATGGTACAAGAGCAAAAATACATTACCATAATTTCTTGGGTGCATACTTCTCTTAGGCTGACAGTATAGCACGTGTAAACGGTACAATAAATACGGAATGTCTGCCTGCAATTTATTTTTGGTGTATATTTATAGTTTAAATATAGAAACTAGAAAAAATCGGCCTGATACTTAGACTTGAGCGGGACTCGGACCCGCGCCTTCCACAATCCGGGTGGCCGGTTAATTAACTAATTTGCCAGTTCTGGTAATTTAATGAATAATAGGTAGCTCAGTTGGAAGAACAGCCACCCGGATTGTGGAAGGCGCGGTTTTGAGTGCCGCTCGAGCCCTAGGATCGGCTGAATTTAGTTAGTTAAAGTTATTTAGTTTAGTTTTTATTATTCGATGTAAAATAGTGCTAAATATAAAATATTTACCTAATAATTTAATTATTTTTTAAAAATTACTCCAGTAGAATTAAATTTAGAATAAGTTATGTTTTATACCTATTTCCTTATCATATTTTGCATGCTGCGTTCACCTGTGTGACTGTACTTAGCATACATTTATATTATCAAGTTTTTTAAATCATGTATTGATTTTCTAGTTGTTGATGATCTTAATAAATAAATAAAATAAAATACATAAAATTATCCAAGTCACATGTTTTTAATTCTCTTCGGCAATAATAATCTAAGCTATAAAATCTATTAAACTGTAAAACATTTGGTATTTAATTGACTTTTTTCAGGTACTCATGACTGCACAAGTGCACAGATACCTATGTAAAAATAAAAAAAAGAATAATGTTCTTTATCATAACCGAAGTTTTACATCTTACATTTTGCTACATAAAAAATAGGCATCTTTATCCAAAGTAATTTATTAATCAAATTATCAATGTTACGATGTAACGTTATTACAAAAAGCCATATTAAATACATATGAAAGTGGTCGTAATGCGGATTACCGTCGAAATTAGCAAATGAAGTTTATACGCAATCTCGAGGGTCGTAAGAGGACAGCTGGAGGCGTTCCTTAAGCCTCACTATATTGAATAGGGACGTAAACTCTCGTTAATATGTGGGAACGGTTATGGGAACGTTGTAGGTCAATAAGCTGAGACGCTGGTGGAATAAAACGTGCCATAATGTAGTTTACCAGAAGCACATATAACTTAATTACTAACGTAACAGATAAATCACACACATACCATCACGACTTTACCCTAAACGGGGTAGTCAGAGACAAGTGACTGTGTCGACATGGTGAACGAAACACTCAGAAGCCCACTTTTCACCAATGGTATTGGAACCCAACGTGGTAGGTGGTGAGCCTTCGATGTTTTCCATCACCGGAGAGTACGTCAGGTATTTAACAATGAACAAGACCCTTTTCCAAACTACAGAGATTCATTATAGTGGCCCCCCCGACCAACCTCTCGGTTATGCAGAAAGGCACACTATTCCTAGCACACCGTGAAGTGTACCAGGGACCATCTGCGGTAGGTCCTGCCGCAATGAACACAATGATTTTGGTTTTAGTCAGATTTGAACTTGGGACCACACGATCGATGATCTGAGTTCGGGTGCTGTACCACTAGGCCACGACGCTTTCATATAAATCATCAGATAAATCACTCCTAGGAAATTTAAAATTTCGTCAATTTTAAATGCGTGCTGCAATGTTACAGGCCTACCTTGCCAGGGCTTCAGTACAACCGCGATTCGATTCGCGTACAATGCTCTACGCGGCTGTTGACAATCAACTGCCAAATGAGTTTTGGGAGACCCGGCGGCTGATATGTGATAATCGCGCGCACGTACGTGAAGTGACAGAGGCCTGCCAGAAGCGACTTCTGTCGTGTGGACTTAGGTTTTAAATATTTTCATCCCGCCTTCGTGGTCGAATGGTGACAGAGCTTGGCCCTAAACCCGGAGTACCCGACTTTGAATCCCAGGTCGGGATTTGATTTCAATTATGAAGGCCTTTGCCCAGCAGTGGGACAGTACATAGTCTGATAACATTACTTAACTTTTCATCTAGTATTTTGTATTTTACGTAGATAATCGTTGAAATTATTTCATTGGTGATGGTAGGCCATAAAAACAAATACTCGTAGGTACAAATTCCTAATGAAGATAATGTGTTGGTTAGTAGGTAACTGCTATTGCTCAGTTTAAGGCCTGTTACGCGAATTGGAGACAAAAGATTACGAAATGTATGAAAGTCCTCGTGGCTGATGGAGTCATCATAATGTTGGCATTTTTTTTTGGCTTGAAATTATTTATTTACTCATTTATTTATTATTACAATATATGGACTACAGAACGTACCCGGGGCAAGTTCAAGACGTTCTTGGAAAGGGTCAGGTCAAGACTAGAGATCCATAATCGACAAGCATGCATGAAAAAATTCAAAGAGACTGAAAGAAGCGATATATGGGTGCCAGGATCGAGGATAGTTTTTGAAAAAGATGTAGACTTTGCCTGCAGCCTTTCTGCCGTGCTTTTCGCCTTCAAATTGTCTATACTCGTATTTGCTTCAATAGTTCGTCGCCATGATATTGTTTACTTCTGCTCCCGCATTTTAGCACACTAAAACGGCGTACAATTTTTACAAAACAAATAAATTTGAGGACCGATACAAATATTGTTTGCAATAACATAACGGACATAACGGCGTGATTTGAACCAACATTTGTGTGGCGCAAAATAATATAATCGCGCAAATTATCGGTTCAATCTCTAAAAATCCCTAAACTGCAGTTGCGTAAAACCCGCTAAGTGACTCTGACCTATCTCGGTCAGGTCGCGTTCCGGGATCAACACTGCACTAACCGGTGCGAGGGGAGGCCTTCAAAATGAGTACGGCCAGCTCAATGACTGCTTTGCATTAATGTGCTTGTCATCCTCATGTGTGTTAGAGGTCATCTTGACGGGCACTATAAAAAAAATACTGATTGATTTTTTAGGGGCATCAATAACCACAATGATTTTATGTAAGCCTCAATTAGTAATTAAAACACACAATATGTTGTTACACCAATTTTCTGATTTCTTGATATTAGATCAAATACAAACACAAAAGTCCATGAAAGTTTGTCTGTGGGTTTGGAACCCCATACCTGTAGCGCTGCAGAGAGAAATTTCACCATCCTTTTACACGTCATGTTTAATGTCTGTATACTGTTTATTTACAAATCCATATTATTATGGTAGTTATTTGAGTTTAAGTTTGAGTTTAATGTAATAAACAAACAACCTTTTGAGCACACATTTTAAACCAAATTTATTTTCATGTGTTATTTTCAAAATAAACAAAGGTTTTAACCTGCCTACTTCACAAACAAATAACGTAATACAATATCACTGACCTATAATATGTAAATCAATAAAAATACTCTTTGTATTTATTACATTTTTCAACTAAGACTTCTTTATGTTTGGATGAATGACGAAAATAATACACTGCATTTACCCCGTCAAGAAAAACATCGGTTGAGCATCTGATCGAGTATCTATAGAATGTAAAGCTATTTTAGGAAAAGATTCAATAAGTCCTCGACCCAAGGAGACTAATAGTCAATAGGAGCTAATTTACTGGATCTTGAGTATAAGGCCAAGGTTGCTTGCCCGCCGATCCGTCGCAAAAATATCTTCAAGTATAAGTACATAATCACATTATAGAAAGAAGGCTGCCAAATCCCTTGAAACTCGAGACGTTGGGAAATATTTTTCTTATGTAACTACTCTAACTCGTACATGCAAATTATTTTTTTTTCTTGATTATATTAAAACATAATCAAAAGACAGATCGTGATGTGCGTGATTTTACCTACTTGTAGCTATTTACAATATCTTGAAGGTTGAGAAGCCTGTTTACTTCGTGTATGATCAGATCAGCAACAGAAGGAGCTGAACACTTTGATAATTTGTCATTAGTTGGTCCCATTTGACATTTCCCTTGTAATTGCTATGACAAATCGGGCAAAGGTAATGTGTAGGCAACTAAGATACCCACTTAAGTGTCAAACTACTATTGATTATTAATGCATCATTGTTAAATTAAACAAATCAATGAAACTTTTCGAGATGTAATACTAACACTTGTGCCTTGTCCTCAGTCGAGGATATTTTATACAAACGTAGGCGGACACACATGCGGATCGCTGATCGATCAACGATAAGCAGTTACCGCAACCTCTGAAGACATGCAGCTTCAGAGGTATTACGATATTAAGTATAATGAAATATTTAAGTATGGTTTGGGAGTTGGATGAGGGTCTTGGTTTTTTTTATACTACAAGGCGGCATCAAGCTTACGGCCCGCCTGATGGTAAGGGGTTACCGAAGCCTATGGACACCTGTGACACCAGAGGCACTATGAGCGCTTTGCCGACCATTTAAGAGATACCTATTAACTCCCCTCTTGAAGGCCCCGATGTCCTCTGAAACCACACTATGCGCAACCATTGGATATCCTGGTGCTCTCGCCCAAAGGTGACAGCAGTACTCCATATGCCCATATACCTACTTGCGATTTATCTAACAAAGTCTTTCTTCCGGTGAGAAGTACCGCTCCGTTGCATAATACTCCTAATAAAAGCCTAAAGAAACCTCGGCCACTATATTATTGAGTCTCCTAATAGTAAAATTTAATCTGAACGTGAAATGCATGCAAATGCAATTTCCTCTGAGAATCTTAGCAAGAATTACTATATTTTTCCTCTCCGATTTGCCAACTAATTTATATTCATAGCCTGTCTAGAGCTCAAGTTGCGAAAATCGGAAAGTCCGGAAAAATACCTTTGGGCTGGAACGCCGGGATATCAACTGAGTCCTTATGGTTCGGTCCGGAAACCTGCGGCGAGATGTTTCGACGATCTCAAGCTGACAAGCGGTTTAGAACCGTTTAGTCTAAGCTACCGTTCGCATCCCTATCATATGGGTGTTAATTCGCTTATACAGCGGGTTTTGTTCTGACAAACTGATATGATATGATGCCCACTACTTTCTATTCCCACATCGGTCACCATCTAACGTGAGTTCAAGAAGTTGAAGAAATAGAGCCTTATTCATCATCATTAATATCTGCTAAGTCATTAGAAAGTGCCTTATTTTGGACTTTTATTTATTTATTCAGGTGTGCGTTGTACGTTGTTCACATAGTCTCTGTAATACACAGACACCGCAATATCTCTATGAAAAACTGGTTTCGTCCTCTCAAAAACATAGATATTCTACTAGGTTAGGAGATTACCGACTGCTTCTCATATGTAATTTGTCCAAGACCAGGGATACTTCATGTTTGCTGCATCTAAGTGTTGGAACGACATATCACCACCTTAACATAAAATAATATGTCTTCCTACATTTAAGCGTAAAATGACTTAATTGCTTATTGAGAAGCAGTCCCTCCTGTTTGGCTTTGTTGAAGAGTAGTAGCTATCTGATGAAGTAATAGCGTAGTAATTTTCTTTGAAACTTCCTTTTATTTGTATATTCTTTAATGTGAAATTTATCTTCATTGTTAAAATTTTATATGGCAGGTTAGGGCAGAATATTAGCAGCTGGCTAAGCTAATCCTTCCAGCAACTTGATGAGCCTTAATCCCTTTTTGTCAATTTATGTTACTTATGTAATTGTAAAGTCTATTATTGTATAATCTGTACTGTAAATTGTGACAAATAAAGTTCATTTATTTATTTATTGTAAACTACATAGTTGCAAAAGTTGTGAGAATTTTATGACCTGATCCACCAAATTATTGTGCAAATCAACCAATTATTCGTTAGGTGAATTTTTATTTTTAGCATTTAACAATGCTCTATTTTCTACACAAAGATATAAACTAGAAAAATTCGACCAGATCCTAGAGACTCATGCGGGATTCGAACCCGCGACCTTTCACAATCCAAGTAGCTGCCCTTCCAACTGAACTGAACTGATTTTTTCTGGTCTCTATCCTTGTATACAATAATTTGATTTTAAATTATACTTATATAGGGAAAACAGTATTCTTTGGGACTTATCAGGTAAACCTATCCTTAGACTATTAATATTCTGAGTAATTCGAAGTTAAAAAAACTGGGTGCTGATAGATTGGAGCATTTACTTGTAACAGAACATCGAGTATTCGTAGTTTTTAAATAGAGAACTAATCATGTTACATTAAAAAAAATGCTTGCAGTAATGCTTCAGTCTATCTATGCCCACCTTTAGACACGCGCGTACAATTGTAATAAACTATTTCAGGTTTTATTCGAGATACACAAGTAAATTTGGTATTCACAAATCTCCTCTAAGTGCTGTCGCACACTAAGACAATAGCGCAGCCACAGAATATGTCCTTAGCATAAAATTAGACTATTAATATTCTGAGTAATTCGAAGTTAAAAAAACACTTTAGGGTGCTGATAGATTGGAGCATTTACTTGTAACAGAACAACGAGTATTCGTAGTTTTTAAATAGAGAACTAATCATTTGGCCCGTATTGTGCCTTTCGAAGAATGTCACATTACAAAAAATGCTTGCGGTAATGCTTCAGTCTATCTATGCCCACCTTTAGACACGTGCCTACAATTGTAATAAACTATTTCAGGTTTTATTCGAGATACACAAGTAAATTTGGTATTCACAAATCTCCTCTAAGTGCTGTCGCACACTAAGACAATAGCCTAGCCACAGATCGCCTTAGCACAAAATAAAGAGTTTACAGAAGGAACGCTCGCACCTTTTTCCAAAACTTGCGTGAACCGCAAACCTAGGGTTACTACTATATTCGCTCTGAATTTTCAAAATGAAGTAAGTAAGTTATATCTACTTGACAGAACCGGTCAAAAACAAATTTCATTCATTCAGAAAAATTGCACCAAGTTCGACAAAAACAAAAACACTCACGACAGTGCGACTTTCCGACTCACCGAAGCTCACTGACTTCGCTTGTAAACTCATGTCTCTGTGTGCGTGCGTCAAAAGTGGCGTGTTGTTCTAAGCGGGCTATCTGTCAGAGCGCCGCGCATGTCTAATTTGTGGCCTTAGCTTGTGGCGAGATTATTCATACAATTAGTAAGGCATCAGTACTACGCTAATTGAACGTTCGAGTGGTGTCTAAGCCCGTTACTGGCCCGCCTCGCGCACACATGGCCACAGTCGCCTACCACTGCGGCGCCGCGCGGTTAAAGTTACAGTTACACATGCTCTAAAATAGCATTCTGAAGACGAGCATGCTCAATTTTGACCGAAATGAGCATGCTCATTATTAGCAATGCTCCGACACACATGTTGCTAGGTAGCGATTGCTCGATAGTAGCATGCTTTCGTGCTTATAATGAGCATGTGTAACTGTAGCTTTACTTTTCACTAAAATAAGAATGCCCATTATTAGCAATGCTTTGACACACATGCTACTAAGTAGGAATCGCTCGATAGTAGCATGCTTTCGTGCTAGTAATAACCAAACTCAAATTCAAACTCAAATAACTTTATTCAAATCATCATCATCATCATCATCATTTCAGCCGAACGACGCCCACTGCTGGGCATAGGCCTCCCCCAAGGATCTCCACAACGATCGGTCCTGCGCTGTCCGCATCCAGCGGCTTCCCGCGACCTTAAAATAGAATGTATCAAATACTTTCAAATCGTCAAATTTACAGCAAAATATACTAAATAATAGACTTACATACTATAATCATATGGATATATTAATACACAGTATACAGACATTATGCGACTCTACCACTGCGTCGGAGTTGTTTCTCGCTGAGAAGACCCGGCGAGAAACTCAGCTGTTACTCCTTTAAACTTGTTTTGAGTTTACAACAGGCATAGTAGGAGTAAAGTACAAGATCATGTGTAACTGTAGCTTTATTTTTCAATAAAACAAGCATGCTCATTATTAGCAATGCTTCTACACACATCAATTGCTCAATAGAAGCATGCTTTTGCGCTAGTAATGAACAAGTGTAAATATAGCTTTAGTGATAAATAAATAAATAACTGGGACAATTCACACCAAGATCATCTGACCCCAAACTAAGCAGAGCTTGTATTATGGGCGTCAGAGACTGATAAACATACTTAAATATTTCTAAATACATACTTAAATAGATAATAACACCCAGACACACAACAAATACAAATGTTCGTCACACAAATATTTGTCATGGGTGGGGATCGAACCCACGACCTCCGGCGCTAAAGGCAGGATCGCTACCATTGCGCCAACAGGCCAGTCGAATAATGGCGGCTATTAGCATGAGTTCCGCCACTGCTCTTTTTGTCTAGTGCTTAACCACTGGTCACCGCGTTTAGTAGCCACGTCTGCGGTACCACTTACTTCTATTTTCATTCTAACCCTCCCATTCGTTGGAAACATGTGCCACAAACGAAATCCACGTATCACGTGAGTAAACAAAAAACTAAACGATACAATCCATACTCTGCGGACGACGGCCACCCGCCGCGTCTCGGCACGTTTTTTATTATTTGTGCTGTGACTACACAAATTTGATAAAGCTATTCGATTGTTTGATTGGAAAATTATTCGATTGAGAAACGATCACTGAAGCGGGAAAACGGTTCTTGAAAACCGATCGTGAGTCCGTACCCTTTTAATTCAACACACGCGTGGATTCCTATTTCGATCTTGTACTTGCTCAGTTCTTTTGCAAACATTTATTTACTATCGAAGTGAACTACTTAAAATGTAAAATGCACTAATCTAAATGTTGTATTAAAGCGAATAAACCGTTTTCACAACAACTTCTTGTTCAGGGATTTTTGCTTGGGATTGCTATGCGTCGTTTCGTATCTAAGGCACGATTGCTAAAAATAGGTAGATCCCAAGTGTGTTTAAGGACCTTTCTGTCAGTTTATGGCCTCATGGAATTTTGACCTCTAAGTGCAAGCGAATTTAAAACTCAGAAACCAATTAATTAAAGTAATTGTCTTTTAAAGATTCTATGAAAATATAAGGTACGGATTCATTGATTTGTTGAATGTAAGTAAGAAATGAAATAAATGTAAGTAAGATGATAAAAATACTCAAGTACTATAATAAGGATATACTCGTATAATTATGTTTATCGAACCGTTAATATTACTAAATACTAAATTAATAATACTCATTAATATTTACTTCGAATAGTATGAATGAAATACCTACGTAATATGTAATTTATTTAAATAATATGTAACAATGTAATAATAATATGGAATTAAAACAATATACATGTACCTAGGTTAAGCTAGGATATAAAACTATTAAAGCATGTCCACGGGAACCACTGCCGACAAACTGTTGCACAGTTTGGCAGAAAACAATGATAAGAAGCACTTGTAATTTTTTTGGTTCAATAAAAAAAATTAAAAAAAAAATGTTGTATCAACATTTTTGTATAAATGGGAAAAAAACATCACAACAGGTAAAGATTACTCTGCACTGGATAAGCAGATCAGAGAAGCTTAAATAGATTAGGTATAAGCAACTGGAAGTATGTACATTTCTTCGGATTTGAAATTGGGGACGGAATGGAAATCACTTGAAGGATAAGGAAGATATTTGTTTAAAAAAATCCACGAGGAAATAAGACGTAGAGTGCTGTTAACAGGATAAGAGAGATGAGGAAAATTCATTTTCGTACTACACTAACATTCTGAAAATATATTTTTTATGTAAGTATGTAAAAGCGAATATTATTAATATCTGTGCCTATATCACGAGTTTACGTCACGTAAACTACGATAGTTTACTATAACGACTTGTATGTCGTTTTTAGCTACTATATGAGTGTTTTGGGCGGTATCATTAATCTGTGGTGATAAATAAGAAAAAAATATGTCAGTATGAATCTTGTCTGATAAGTTTAGTTACAGGGTTTTAATAGGATATTAAAAATTTAAGTCATAGTCATATGATTTATTGCTCCTATGCTATTATGCAATATTTATGCTATTATGCAATTGGTATGCAATAAATAAATGAATAAATTACCTATGTTAAGATAACATAACATAAGATAGTATAACAAAACTTAAGGAAAAACTTGATCTCTATCCATTCACTACAACTAAATGTAAACACATCGTCGATAAGTTTTTTAAATCTCTTAACTATGAAAAGACTGAAAAACTTTTAAGACCACTAATTTAATTTGAGAAACACGCCAATAGGGATCTTTTATCTTATAATTATCTTTCAACAGAGAACTTACAATTGCTTAAACTTAAGTTTACCAATTCTATTATTGTTAACCAGCCTGTCTCTTTCACACTCACTTTTCGCACATACGATTACACCACAAATTAGGCATACGATTACACTTACTCACACATATAAATGAATGTTCACACACTCGTGATCATATACACACACGCGCGCACACACACAAGCATACACACAAACATTGATGTTGTTAATATCTGCTTATATACTACTATGTCACTTTATTATTGTCTTTTGTTTATTACTTTTTTTAACTGTCTCTCTGCACTGTAAGAATTGCTTCGTAGTATACAAGAAGTGGTATCCGGTTGCAAAGGCCCTAGTGACCTGTGAAACAGGTTCGTTATGTACCTATTTCAGGCACCAGTCTCTCTCATTAGGTTTATCCTATTTTTTGCTAACTTTTCACTGAAACGACTTAAGTATAACTTAAGTACTATTTATTGTGGAGAGAAAATAAATGATTTCATTATTCTCTTTATTTAACATAAAACTTAGAAATAAAATTTGTACAGTATTCTTATAAAAACAAAGATTCATAACAATAAAAACCACTTAAGAATTATAATTATAAAAACTAAATAATTGCAATTATAAAACCTAAGCTTAAACTTACAAATACAGTGATTTATAAAAATACTATAAAAACCTTAACCTAGGGTGCTGCCGGCAGCAGGGCAGGCAAGGCCCAGACTACCGGTGGTAAGAGCTGCAGGGAGAGGAACCTCCTGACAATGCGAGCCGTGTCCAGGAGCACCGCCTTCTGCATCTGACCCTTGACCCAACCGCTGAGCGAGAGACTCTCGAGGTGTTGGTCTAAGCTCTTCGCTATTAAGCCGTTCGCCGATACGACTATCGGGACAGTGGTCGTTGAATCAACATTCCACATGGCGGTCACCTCGTGAGCCAAGTTAAGGTAATTGCTGAGTTTGTCCTTCTCAGCTTTTACGAGGTTATCGTCATACGGAATGGTGATGTCGACGAGCACTGCCCGGCGTTGGGATCGGTCTACCAGCACAATATCAGGTTTATTCTCGGTTTCTCGCCTCGATTACCGCAGTGTCCCGGGTTCGATTCCCGGTCAGGTCAATTCAGGAAACGAACTTTTCTGAATTGACTCGGGTCTAGGTGTGCTGAGAGACGCCCCTAGCTTATTTCCTTGTGTGGTACCTCGTAACACAGGGATATTAATCCCTATTTCGAGACCATTACAAGAGGTGTGTTGTCTGGCGCATATTTATATTTATTTATATTTATATTGGCTACAATAGTCCTGTCCGTGATGATAGAGCGACCCCAATAGAGCAATGCACGACTATTCTCGAGAACTGGTACCGGTGCGTACTTATAGTACGGTACCTCCGACTCAACAAGGCCATACCGAAAAGCAAGTTGCTGGTGAATGATCCTGGCTACTAGGTTGTGCCTGTGCAAGTACTCTCCGTTAGCAAGGTGAGAACAACCGGAAATAACATGGCGAATAGACTCGCCAGGACGGCGGCATGCCCGACGAATGTCGACCGTACCGTCCTTCATGATGTATTTCCGGTATTTATTCACCTTGATAACTTCATCAGCAATTGCACAGACAAAACCTTCGGTTTCCCCAAAGAGGTCCCCGAAACGTAGCCAGTTCACCGATGCGGAGAGGTCAACATCAGGCCCTGTTCCTCTTCCATATTTCCTTGCGGTCGTCGGTGGTGAGCACCGGTAGTTGACGCCAGTTCTCGTTTGCCAAGGAGAGCGGCGTGAGGCCCCTATCAACTGCCACAACATCGCGATGTATCCCACACTCGTTGCTGAGGAAAAACCTCCTGAGATTGCACACCTCACGGTTGTGAAGGTCCATGGCATTTAAAAAGGCACGACCCCCCACCTTCCACGGGATGTACAGTCTCATGACAGACGAGCGTGGGTGTAACGTAACATACGATATGTTTAGAGCCATTTTCGGACCCTTCCATCCAGGGTGTCCAGTCCAAATTTATGATGAATAATGAATGTAGGAATATAAACAGCTATGAAGTGAAAGCTTAGCTTGTTGTTTTTACTAATATTCTATAAACTATAGTTTGGGCCAGTCCCTTACAACTACAACTAAACGGATAAAATCTCATAGCCATGTTTCGCTAAAAGATTTCAGACTTCGTTGTGGTATTAAGGTGGTTCTCTGGAGGATATTTATTGCGAGCTTCCCGAAAAACTTATTCCCGACGATAAATATAGTCTAGTTGGCTCAACAGTGAAAAGTTATTTTTAAGGCGATTAGCCAGAGAGCACTTTGTATTTAGAAACGAACAGATTTTTATGAATTGACCATAATTTTTATCATGTTGTTGTTTACTCGGCGAAATAGGTAATGATTTTCGATTCACTTACGGTTGATAAATAATGGCGCCAATATGTAGTATGGCCCTTGTTAATACAATTTGATAGAGTGTAAATAGAACATGAGCATGCGCTCGTTTGGTCTAAACCCACCTTTAATTAAAAAGGAATTATATTTACACTAAAAGATTTCGAAAGAACATTCTTCCTCCAACTCTAGCTCTATGATTTTTGGGTCTAAACCCACCTAGTGGTCACACAATACTGAAGTACATATTATAAATTTTCTTCTGTTTCGTAATCAGGCATACAAGTATAATTAAAAACATCGCAGTGTACGCGACACGTGTTAGAAAAGAGGCCGAATGACGTTAAAACGCGGTACCTGCGAATGAAAGGGTAATTTTCATCCGCTTATTTGAAACCAACCTCGTATGACGTCATCTTTTTTAATGACGCACGACGTGTTTAATTTAAAATACATTTTACTTTCATGCCTTAACTTTTCATTGTAGGGTTAGGATTGGATTAGCATGAATGCGAAAACAATTAATACTTTAACTTTGTGATATTCTGAGTTCATTTTTACGATCTTTGCTAAAAACACCTAACCTTTAAACAGGCCTCTTTAAGAACTTATGGCACGTGCCTAGGGCCCTGCATTCCTTAGGGCATCAGGCTTTCAGATTTTAGAACATAAAAACATGGTCAACTGAGAATTAAAAGTTAATTACATACTCGTATTACAGTAATAAAATATTTTTAAAAAAGAAATTTCATGGATTTTCAAGCACTTATATTCAGAAGGGCCCCATTATCCTAAAGTGCCCAGGGCCTCTAATAGGTTAAGTACCTACTTATCGCGTCATTAATTTCAGTTTATGCCTGTTGTACCAGTTTTCTGAGAACATTAGGTGCTTTCATATCAACACAACTAACTTTAAATCCGCCCAAGTGCCAAGTTAGCTAAATCCAACGGGTCAATACCCTGGGATCGGATTTTTTCAGTCGAATGCGTACAGCCAGCCACAGGTCACAATGTTACTGTTAATCTATATAGAGCGTGTCCAGGAAATAGTACGACATACTGCAGGGGGTGATAGCTGGGATCAATACCTACCAAAATAACACAATATATGTTCAGCGAAATTTTAGGGTTTTAAAGTTATGCAAAATTTTCCGAAGTAATGAAAAATCTCTACCTTGGAACAGATTTTTTGGCATATCTCAATGAAAAAATCCTTTAACACATTTTTTTTTTATATCATGTTAATTGTGAATAGTTACTTTACTTATTGATTAGTCTTTTTTCTATTAAAAAAAAAGAAAGTTCTCAAGAAAAAAATAATTAAGTTTTAATTATCACAGAATGATTTTCTTAATACTTAACTTTAACATACAGTGGTAAAAAAAATGTATGTGGGAGTTTTGTACAACATGCTTGAAAAGTAGCTTGTTTGATGGTGATTATGGAAAAATACCACACTAGTGTGTTTTTTTAATTTTGACAAAAACCATTATGAGAGTAAGTAATAGCTGCTTAATTACGCAAAATATCATAAAATAAATTGTGACAAGCTAAATGCGACAGTAAAATGCAAAAATCGTCTGTAATTTAAACCTCGAGGGTTAAGGTAATAGTAAAAAAAAACAGAGGACCGAGCTTTTATAAAAAAAAATTAGAAACAATAAATCACAACAGATGCTCGAATTGTTTACCTTGTGCCCTAATACACGCTCGGCATCTTTTTAAGAACGAGCTTTTCAGTCCAATCCAGAATGACCGAGAACTAAGAGCAAGGGTTACCACCGCAGCGAGAGAAATTGCCCAAATAAGCCTTCGAAGACTGAAAAGCTCGTGCTTAAAAAGCCGAGTGTACTTCTGCGAACACGACGCGTGCTCCTTGGTTGGAGTCCAACCGGCTACTTGACGACCAAATATAGTGGCATGTTTTTTTTTATTCATAGTGGCCGTCATGATGACCTCACTTCACCTGATGGAAAGCGGTCGTGAGGTCCAGATATGAGGCTGACAAGCGCCATTACTGCCCTTACTGAGCTGTTCATACTCATCATGAAGGCCTTCCAAAATGCTGATATGTATTGCGTCCATTAGGTTACCTCTGTTATTATGGCATCGCCATGACGGTTTTCTAAATACATGCTTAAAAAGACAATTACACCCCGACACACAACAATCACAAATGTTCGTCACATAAAAGTTGGTCATGGGTGGGAATCGAACCCACGACCTGCGGTGCTAAAGGCAGGATCGCTGCCATTGCACCAACAGGCCAGTCAATGTATTGCTTGAATGTATTATGAATGGTTGCAAAATAGTGCATGTTTTGAATTTCTTCTTAGGAATATTGTTCATTCTTTTTATTAATTATTTTCATGAATATTTTTGCTTCAGTCGTGGTTGACTGTCCCAACGCCACAAACAACTTGAGCAGGCACTTGTGGTGTTTCTTGAAACAGTTGCGTTTACCTTTGGAAGTGTTGCGTAGCGGCAACACGGTTCAATTTGCTGATATAGGTATTACCTAATACGAAAGGTACCTTCGTAGGTACGAAGGTACGAATGCTGTACAGCTTCACAACCACTCTGTGACAGTTAGTGGTCAACGTAGAGCTCACACACACACGTATTAGTGATGTACTTGTCACAGCCACTTGTATAAAGTTTTGTCTCTGTTCTGTTCATACACTCTTGTGGTCTGGAATATGTGGACAAATGCAGACGCGAGGGGGTCGGTCACCGCTTGACTGTAGTGCGCCGTTCAGCCCCGCTGCCGCGCCGCTGTTTTCGAGGGATCCTGCCGCTCGCGCGCCGCCACCGCCGCCACCGCCGCCGCCCCGCTGCCCGCAAAATTTGAGGCAGTGACCTTATTGTTGTACCAGTCTTCAAAGTAAGTAAGCTTACATATGTTTTCTCTTTTACCTTTCTTATGGTCGGTTATGGTAAGGGCGATTAGTTCAAAATATAGAGATCATTGTTTCTAATGCCTGAAGGACTAGCCAAAAGCAACACGCTACTTTCGTTTCGACATGTCAAATTGAAAAATGTAAGGGAATGACAATCGAAATCAGTTCCAAACATTTTTAAATTTGACATTTCGAAACTAAATATCGAGCCTAGATGATGCGTTGGTGCCAGGTAACCGCTGACTGGCTGGAAATGAAAGATCATATTCCGAAATTGTACGCTGCGCTCAGTTTAGGGAATTAACTTGACCAGCTATAGGGGTTTTAATAATACCCCTGGAGATAGTTTTCAGATTCGGATATACCGGCTGAATACTGACATTCTCAGTAGGTAACATCTAAGTTGAAAATAGAATTTATCAATCAATTTTTATGCACACGTTCTGGAGTAATATCAGGCGATGATCAAATTTAGAAATGTCAATGTTACCTCCCCAGAGTATATTAAAATTTGTTACACCAGCCTACTTTTGACCCTTCAGCCAAATGGTTCCTTTCATTTGCAATTTCAGAGGGCGAACATTATTGAATATTGATTACATTCAAATTGGTTAGTTAGTATGCTTACGTTTCTGCAATAAGCAATTTGCAGTTATTACTTATTTTGGATCAAACCCTAATTAGGCAATTGCAAAGTAAACTTGGGTGGATTTAAATTCAAAACATAATTATGGATATTTGATTTTAAATATAACTATGCTTACCTATAACATTTATTGTGATTTGTTACTGGCTTTAACCCTTCCCGTTCCCGTGGGAATTTCGGTATATCCTTTCTTGTACTACTCCTCGAAGAACCTCGATGCCAAATAGTTTTATATATTTTATATAATGTGCGTTAAAGACTGAAAAATTAAAAAAAACATGTTTCTATCCCATTGACCTCTTCCGAAAAAGATGCCAAGCGAAAAAGCTCCTCAGGATGAGCGCCATCTATTCGTCGTCCTTGGAACTACGTGGCAGATTTACTCCGTAGGGCTTTCCGCAACAAGTGTCAGTGGGAATTTATTTCACCAACAATATTATGATGTCGCCGTATGTTTGGGATAACACGGGTAAGCTCGTTAGGTCGAGCATATTTTTATTGTTAATAAGTGTTTGAAATTACTGTTGAACACTTCGGAGAATATTTTTCAAGAAGAACAGCGTACTATGCGTACTATGGCAGAAAATATTATATGTTTACCAGTACCTTTTCGATAGGACCTAGCGCCTATACCACGTAGAGACGTGTGAACTAAACCTAGTTTTGCCACTAAATCAAGCGATGAATAAATTAATATCTGGGACAATTTACACCAAGATCTGACCCCGAACTAAGCAGAGCTTGTACTATGGGCGTCAGAGACTGGTAAACATACTTAAATATGAAATACATACATATATCGATAATCACAGCCAGACACACAACAAACACTAATGTTCGTCACACAAATGTTTGTCATGGGTGGGGATCGAACCGACGACCTCCGGCGCCAAAGGCAGGATCGCTACGATTGCGCCAACTGGCCAATCACCCGAATTTAACCGACACAAGGCCGTTAAGAAATGCATTGCTGCAGTCCTATGCATAAATGTTTATCAATATCTCAAGGCATTTCCGCAGTTTAAGCAGATCTAACACACGGTCTTTTGATACATAAAACTCGATTAACACGTCTCATACATAAATTTCATGCACACGGGAGAACCCTGAAATGTAGCTTTGATCCTACAAGATCATAGAGTTAACATAACCCATTTCGGCACATGGGTAGGTAATTAAGGGAGGTACGTGTAAAGATTATGATTTGATACAAACTTTCAATTATAACAGAATGGCCATGACTTTGCGGCTTTTATAACATACTAGCTGTCCGCCCGTGCCCGTTTACTTGTTTCGTTGTATTAGCCAGCGGTGAGTGGTGACCGAGGTTGGTTTTGCTTCTAGGAATATTAAATAGTTTTTCCATTGGCTTTACGATACATCTCGTCACACACTAAAAACAGTCGACTTAAGAACTTTCTTATAACTCAAATTGCAATACAGAATAATACGACAACATCTAGACCGCTCACGACAAATACATTTTTGGAACTCAGTGATCCTTGAACGCATACCCTAATACGAATTGAGACTTCCTGTCCGTTGAGCAGCTCATCAGTATTATCGCGTCACGTAAACAAAAAACAGTCGACTTCAGAACCTTTCAAAGAGTGAATTCACAGAATGATACAACAAACGTATTGCTCACAACGGTTCTGGCAAATGAATTTCTGGGACTCAGTGATCCGGGAACGCTTACCCTAATACGCAATGAGACTTCCTGTCCGTTGGGCAGCTCATCCCGTCGTCATTTAACTTATCGTCGTGGCCGAGCGTAGGGGCGGTTACCCTATTTGTCTCCATTAGACGACAATGTGTTAAGAAATCCTTTCGTACTCTTCGGAATCACTTTTTAGTAAGTTTCTATGGGAAGACGAAAATTTACTTGGCGTTACGGGAAAAATAAAACACCTTCAATATGTCAGTAATAAAAATGAAAAATAAACTTCAGAGAAAAAACAAAATTAAATTTAAAAATCATATAAAGTGCATTTTCTCGTATATTGCCCGTCAAGATGACCTCACTTCACCTGATGGAAAGCGGTCGTGAGTCCAGATATGAGGCTACAAGCCCAGTCATTCAAACGAATCACTGGGCTGGCCATCCTCACCTTGAAGGCCTGCAGAAATGCCTTTTTATGCCACGCTTCAAGAACCCGGGACTATAAGAGGAAGGAAACTCATGTGTGTGCATGTGCAATAAAATAGTTTTGCAATCTTTCAGTAATTTTAGTGTTTAAATATTTTTCCTAATGCCACAGTGCTATTAGAGACGCGCAAGCACTGTAAAGAACTTCGATAATGAATAAAAAGAAAGTGGTGTGCTAATTTGAACGGATTTATTCTTGTAGGTACTCGTACTTAGCATTTGAACTGGACTACTATTAATTTACACCTTTAGAAATTAACTTAAAAAGGGGGTTTACCTTAAAAGTTGAGTTGTATGTCAGTTATTTTACTATTCAAATAAAACAACTTTCAGAGTTTACTTGTTCAGGTTCAATTTTTTCTCGATTTCTAACCCTTTGCCGTGAAATAGTCAAAATATTGGGTTAGAAAATAAAAACAAAATTTTAAACCCGCCAGATGAATCCGATAATATCCTTAGCCGTGAAATGTATAAAATCCTATTTTTTAATCATGCGACATATTCTACTTTCGTCATTGCGCATTTCTTTCCATTTAAATCAAATATTAGTGCTAAAAATTCAGTCTTCTATGATTCCAATATTTGCATAATAAATTAACGATTAAATCACAAATCATGAACGCTAACATGAAGTATGGGCATCACATTCATCGGAGGTGCTAAAACCTCAACATATAGGAAGGACGACTGGTTGACCTTAACAAAACTCGTTATTCCAAATGTGTACAACAGTCTTTAAAACTTGATCTGATTTCGTGTTTGCATTGAACCCAAAACTCTTGTTATTATCTTTTATTATTTTTATGATGGACACAAATATATAACATATTTTCAAACCTCTTTACTCTTTTAACAAAACTGAGTTAAATCATAATCTAGAATAGAATGACTTGGCCGAAACTGAGATAAGATAGATAAGATGAAGAAGTTTTGGATAGTGTAGGTCTAGGTGTAGCACGTAAGCAAAATATTGATGCATGAGATAAATTAGATAAGATAAATATTTCTATTGCTACACAAACAAACAAATACAGCAGCTGGTATTGATAGGAGACACTAAAATGTACATCAAAGCGGCGGTTCCATCACTCCAAAAATATTCCAATATTGTGATGCCTGTGTGCCTAATCTGGGAGATAAAACTTCAAAATTCTACATTTACAGTACAAAGCCATTTCAGTATGTAAAAACTTACTATTCACGGTTTCCGAATTAATAAGAACAGCATAAATTAAATTTACAGATAGAACTAATTAAATTCACACGTCATAGAACACAATAACCATCTTTCATGAAAACTTCATCAGCAATTTAGCTTAAGCAGTGTTCTGTCACTCAGCACCGTCTCAAAGAAAAATTTAAAAAATAGCTAAATATTCGTATGAGCTTTTGTGAATAAAAGTTATGTATCAAGCCATGCTTATTATTTTCTTCTTTAATTTTAACATCATTCCACTATCTCCAAAGCCAGCCTTAGTGCTGATATTATGCTCCGTCATTGCGAGATATGAAAAGGATCATAGCCACAAGGAAAAACAAAAAAAATCGTTTAAGTACCTATGTGAAATAACAGAATTAGCATTATATTAAATACATTGACTACCACACTGGGCATTTCTAATACATACAAGCCGGAGTCCCTTAAATTGCTTCAGAATAAAAAAGGTTTTTCTTTTGTCTACAATATTCAACCCATATCTTATTAAATGTTTTGAATTTAGATTTTTTATTAATGCTCATTCATTCATTCTACTGTTCCACCGTGATATTAAAATAAATATATTCCGCTGCAAATTGCCTGAAAATTTACTCGAATGTTCGTAAAAAACTTACTTCCATACAATCGTACTGAAACCCACCACCTGTTGAGTGAACACTAATCCAGATCTGCGGATCGAGCGGAAATATTTACGAGCTGCGATGAAATATCAATAAAACTGGTACAGTCTGACAGGAATACATCGTAGAAAACGTAGAAACACTTATTTTAAGTCAGGAAATCTAGACTCCTAGGTTTGGGACACCTGGGATATGTAGGACTTAACTAAAGGCTCACTAATTTTAAGCATAATGTTCATTGTCATAATATCATGTTCCATAATTCTGATTTTCCTAATCATCACGAGCCATAATGATGTGTGGCATAATTTCAGAAATCCTAATATTGTGTAGGCTAAAATTGTTTAGCATAAGTACTAAAACGCATAAAATCTGAAGGCAGGATAGTTATAATGCATAATGTTCCCAAGCATAATTTATCAAAACGAAATAATAACTAAATGCATATTTTTTTAAAGCATAATCATTAAAATGAATATTAACATTACGCATACTTTTTGAAATTCATAATAAATGTGAACCATAAAAATCACAACGATTTGTAACTTTCAGAATACATGCAAGCAGGCATGCTGCGTATAAGCGGCCATACAGTGTGCAAGCAGGCAACAGCATGCAAGCAGGCATTTAGCATGCAAGCAGGTATTCAGCATGCAAGCAGGCATGCAGCATGCAAGAAGGCATGCAAGCAGAAATGCAACATGCAGCAGGCATAGCTTCTGTCACGGCTCCGGCGCTGCGGGTCTCGGCCGGTCCCACGCGAGCTTATCGTCGCAGACGGTTTCCGCTTACCGCCGCAGCGAGCGTTGAAACCACCTGCTCCTCAGCTCGCGAGCCGCCTCGCCCCTCCACGCCTACTCGGGCTTGAATAACACTCTAGGGGTAGGGCAGACCAGACTGCGTGGAGTCGGTTTTGCAGCGTTTCGTAATGACAAATTTATGCTAAAGAACATTGAGGACTACAAAAGTTATGTTTAACGTTTACTAATTATGCCTTCTTAAATTATGCTATTCTTTAATTATGCTTAAAACTATTAGGCTTAACTATATTATGCCAAATGTTATTAGGGCTGACACTACTTATGCCTTGTAATAATATGCCTTTAGACTGTTATGCTATGAGAAAGTTATGCGAAGAAAACATTATGAAACGTTAATATTATGCTCTATGATGTTATGCCAAATGAGTTATGCCAAGGGACTTTAGGACAATCACGTTATGCAAAAAGTTACTCCTCCTAACTAAATCATTGTATGTGATATTTCATGTTAAATCTTAATACCATGTTTTAAGCAAATAAATAAAATAAATCTGAATCTAAATTGTTTGATTTTTTCCAGCACTACGAAAACACATTTTTTTTGCAAACAGACAAAATATATTTTTAATATATTTTAAATATGTACATAACAAAGAACACTGAAATTTTAGGATTAAATTTTCCAACTTTGCGAAACGCCCCCAGTATTGTGTAGAATGATGTTGAACACATTTACTTGCGGCATATTAGCTCTACACGAATTCTCGTGAGTACAGGCCGCCAACAACCGGCCACTCGGAAGAATGTAGAATTAATGGTAAGGTCTTTTTACAGCAGAGTACAATATTATCCTACTAGCTGTCCGTCAGCGTATTATTTCTTCCGTTAAAATGTAACATAAGTCACTCCCTGACAATGTAGCTATAAATTGGTGAATTAATTTTAATATCGTCCCAGTGGTATAGTAGATAAGTAGAATATTCATAAGAGACCAACATTTTACTATGCAACAGAGTGTACCTCATAAACTAGGTCACCGGTGGAGCCTTATGCATCCAAATCGTGGCGTAAAAACGACATAAACCGTCAGCAAACAAATCGTAAGTGGTCGTTGGTGTTTATTTGCACATTTTATGTGGCGTTGAGCAATCGCGCATCCTTTTTGCAAATCAAAGAATTTTTTTATTGGTAGACTACAAATAACTCGAAGTTAGCTTTAAACTGTCCCACAGCAAAGGTCTTCACGATTGAAATCGAGCCACCAATGATGAGAATTAGCCTAATGCTTGCCTCTGAAAATACGAACACGTTTTTTTCGGATAATAAACTTTCATGTATATTGTATTACAACCAGACTGGGTTATGAACCTGATTTCGCGTTCTTGCCACTCATTTGGCAACGAGAAATTAGTATGGGTTTAGTGACAACAAATTCCAGTATGTTGTTACTAAAACCATCCTAATTTCTTTTTATTGAAATGGAAACTACAAGGGATATGATGGGATTCTCACATCATGTACACTTATGGAAGCAGAGCTTGTATTATTTATTTACATATTTACTTACAAATAGAAGCTTCGTAGATATGTATTTTAATATGATTTTTTCTTGTTGTTTTTGTAAATTTACATATTCTACATAAAATTTTCTTATAAATAGATAAATAATCTTTAAAAAAACTTATATTTTGCTTGACTTAGAACTTCAAATTTATATTCCGACAGGGAGAACCCCCTCACAAGTTACTTGAATAAACTAAATTTAAGGATTCTTTAAATCGATGCTATTCTTTAAAATGTAAGTAGAAATTAGACAGAAATATATAGTAGCTACATAATTAAGGCTTCGTCATCCCAAAATAATGATTTAGATATGACTTAAAGCGTAAATTATGAAGTAAATATGCGGTAAAATGTTTGGTATTTCTCAACATAGAGAGCTCGGAGAGCGCAAATTGAAATGTTAAATTAACATATTCCAACACAAATGAAGTAAAGGACTTTTTTAATCTGTGTTCTGGCTCTCTGATGTGGTTTTGTGGCCTTTCATTGGCAATAAACACTCGTTTTCACAGACAATTCGTTCAGTCCCCCCTCGAAACTTTGCGTTTTCTCTTTACGAATTTTAATCAGTTTGTTAATGATGGCCAGTGGTGAGCGAGTGGTTTAATTTGTGATTAGGGGGCCTACTCCGGTTCAAACTCACGAAGTTTCGTGATTCTTTGGAGGGCTAACAAAAGGACACAAAAAATAGTATATTCTGCATACCTAAGTTTTATGTATATAATATAATTATACGTATAATTCACGTAACTACGTGTTCGACAAACGGGAGAAGGCCCCCAGGTTATGCAGTGTTTGGATGAAAATTAAAAAGTTTCAAAAGATGTACATCAAGTCTACCATGATTTTCCGTCACGTAAACTACGATAGTTGACTCCAGAGATTGTTTGTTACAAGAAAATGATAACTTTATTGAAACTCATACTATCAGTCAGAGTCGGTATCAGTACGATGGCAGTTGCATGGCATAATCATCAATCATCATCGTGTATTTTGGATGCGTTTTTGTTCGAAATCTTGAAGTTTCCATCCGCATAAATGATGGCAATCTATTCTACGAGTAGATTGTGTTAAAATGGTGAGCAAAAGAACCAATTAGTAACAAGTTTGTTTCCATTTTATTATACCAGTTCGGTGACAATCAAGCACGCGGACCACCTGATGGTAAGCGGTTACCGCAGCCTATGGACACGTGCAAAACCACTCGCGCGTTGTCTACCCTGCAAAAACCTTTTCAAACCCCTCTCGAAGAACCCATACAATAACTCATCGGGAAAACCTCGGCAGGGAGTTCATTCCACAATTTAAGCGTCCTTCAATTAAAAAAAGTTAAAAGCATGGTTATTAGATAAGAATTATTATTGTATCAATGAAATGTTTAAATCAAAATGATCACTAATTAATTTTGTGTCGTCCAATTTTTAATGTATTGGACGCATTTTTGCTTCATTATGTGACATATTTATGTTTAATGTATTTTGTGACTATCAATAATTGTTTAATGCACTGTACCTTGTAAACATTCACATGCTTAGTTTTAAGTAAGATAGTTTGGACCAAATGAAAACAGCAAGACCTTATGTACACTATTTTATGTGAAATAAAATTTCATTTCATTTCAGTGAAAATATCTCAAGATAGACAAAAATAGTAAAAGCAAATTTATTTGACGGGCCAATTAGTGCAAAAGTCGCTACCACTCTGTCTTTCGCGCTAAAAGTTGTGAGTTTGATACACATTCCAATTTGCTGGTCTACTTTGGTTATTTAAATTAGGCATCGATTTTACCTAGCTATTTAAAAGTTTTGTAAGTCTACATTAAATTCACACGTTTAGGTTAGAACTTAAGTACGTAAGTTAAGTTTTAGTTTTTGCCATAGTATCCACACTAGACATAGTCGCAAGCACCTAAAATAATTTTCACTTTTCATGCTCTAAAAGTACGCCAATGTCTTTAAGGAGTAAAAAGTTTTTTTTTTTTAATTTCCTTCATGTGACATAGACAAACTCAAACAGCCAGTAACCTTATACTATTATCTGTAGAGTGTGGACCATTTTCATTGCAAAAATGTTGAGAGGTTTAGTTCCATGGTTTGTCCGCAAAGCAGGTGGCGCCATGTGTTTTAAATTGTTAATCTGTGACTGGTTCAGTTTAGGAGAAAAAACTGACCGTGATAATATCAGAACTTTTGTCGAGTGTAAATTTGTTCGGTTTTAAATGTTTTTGTACCAAATTGACTATTTTTCTCGCACTCAAAGTGAAAAGTACAGTTTGCACCTCGAGACTAAACGCCAACTTAATGGACAGAAGACGAAAATGTTAAATAGATGCGGGCTTTATTACCATGAATTTGAGTCAACTATCAACGTTTCCGAAGGTCCTGTGTTCAAATCTAAGGATATTTCGGGATTTTTCGATCATTAACTTGCACAGCTGGAGTCAATACCTATCAATTATTGTGGCAATAATTTTACTGTAGTGATGTAATGTTGCTGTGTGGAACTCAAGACCAGTAGGCGTAGGTATTATTTTTGTGTTGATGACACATCGACTTACGATCATCTGCACCCCACGATAGTGTTGCCATAAGGTTGTGATGGAATTGATGTTATAATATTTATTGCAGCGTACCTAGATGTTTTTACCTTATAATACATTCGTAAGGTGAAAAGGTAGAACAAGTTAAAGAATTTGTGTATCTGGAGACTAAGTTCACGAGGGATGGAAGGCATGAGGGTGATATTGATAGAAGCGTGAATGCATGGAATATGTTAAATGGAGCGCAGAATGCCTTTAAGAACAGTCAGAAGGTGTCAGAGAAGGCGCGACTGGCTGTTCATGCGCGGGTGTTAGTGCCGACGCTTATGTACGGAAGTGAGAGTTGGGTATGGCAAAAGAAGGATGAAATTAGGATAAATGCAGTGGAAATAAGAGCATTGCGAAGTATGGCAGGAGTGATATTAAGCTATAAAGATAGGAATAACATAATTAGAGAGCGTTGTGGTGTGAAAGAGGATGTTGTGACGAAAATTAAGATGGGAATGCTAAGATGGTTTAGGCATATGGAAAGTATGGAGGAAAGGCGATTAACGCATTAAATTTACAAGGCGAGGGTGGATGGAGCTGTTGGAAGGGGAAAGCCTAGACGGACGTACTTAGGACAAGTCCAAGACGTGCTCAGAAAAGGTGAGGTCAGGAGTACCTATAATCGACGAACCTGTATGAAAGGATTAATGAGAGTGAAAGAAGCGCAAGAGGGGATTCAGGACCGTAGCAAGTGAAAAGATGTGGTCTCTGCCTACCGTTGGGAAAAAGGCGTGATGGTAAATTAATGCAACATTGTGACTTAGTTAACGTACGTTTTTGCATTTGAATAAGATACGAGTATCAGGTGAATTCATACGTAGTCTAGCACAGTTGTAAAACTGAAGAGATGTGTTTTTGTTTAGGAAAGATAGAAGATAGGTATTTGCTTGTCGCAAGTTGTGACATCATCGTGCCAACACGAAATCTCAAGACTTAATTTATCAACTGAAACTAAGCCTTAGATTACTGGACTATGTCGTAAACACGTAATGGGCTTAAAAGATTCCGCAGTTAGACACCAAAACACCGATAACATTTGGACCTTTTTCGAAGCAATTAGGTATTGTGACCATCGACTTTGTTGTATTAATTATTTATTTATAATATTGAGCAAATACAAATACCTACCTGGAAAATCTAACCTATAGCTACAAACTTGCAACAAAATATTACGATCAAAGGTGTTCTACCTTTTTAATAGAGCAATAGTTGTAAAATTAATGCTGGCTGAAACGCAGGACGCCGTATAATGTCATAAAATAACATTATCCCATTATGACGTGTGGCGTATCAGCGGCAACTGGCAAGCGAGACAAGCAGCGACAGTCTCGGTCCGAGCATTGCTGCGTTCACACGGCCGCTCCGTATCCCTTCGTACGATCACGACTCGCTTCAAAAGTTTAAAAAAAGAACGCGTTTCGATGCAAATGACATTTGAAGTTACTTTTTAAATTAGTGTTCCTTTTAAGACTTTTTGTGTTGGACTGTTTACACTTTGGTTACTGGCCAGAAAGTTTGTTGGACAAGTTTTCTTCGGAAATTATCTGTGGTGAGTACACAGCTTTGTTTATACATAAAGCATAGGAAGTAAAATTAAATAAGCAAGAATTATTACTTGGTCTCTCTTTTCTTAAATTTATTTAATTTATTCTCGACTTACTCATGTTGACCGAAGTTATAACCTGCACAAAACTTTATATCTATGTACTTTAATAATGACAGTACAATTAGCTACTGTACGATATTTTAAGACAGTCAGCTTTTTATACGGCATTCGATTGTCTTCTCTTTTTTTGTAAATTTAATCGAGTTCCTCGGCGTGAATAAGCAAGCATAGTATTTAATGGCTTGAACGTTGTTGCATTTATTATGATTAACACATGTAGTGACTTTTAAAAAAAAACAAGACAGACAACCATTTTTGTTTGATATATAGCCTTTTCTGATCGTTAAATTACAATATTTAATATGAAGGTATAAATCTTTGGTACTACGAGTAATTACACCAAGATCATTTCATCCCAAACTAAGCAAAGCTATGGGTGTCACTGATAAACAGTGACTCGGGTCTGATGTGCTGAAAGACGCTCATGTATCCATGTCTTTTACCTCTTAACATATGTATCCTTATTTCGATGGTACTCGTATGTTCTCTAGCGCAAAGCAACCGTATGTAATAATTATAAATAATATACGTACGTAAATAACAATTAAACCCAGAAACAGAACAAGCAAAGGTGTCTTACATAAAGCGTCTGCACTGGGCTAAGAACAAAATCTAAGCGGTTGAGGCTGGATTGCCATAAACGTACAGTTTATAGATGGGTAAGATATTTTTGGATAGCTTATAATCTCGCGAGTCTAAGTGGTTGAGGCTGGATTGCCATAAAGGTACAGTATATAGATGGGTATGATATTTTTGGATAGCTTATAATCTCGCTAGTCTAAGCGGTTGAGGCTGGATTGCCATAAACGTACAGTTTATAGATGGGTAAGATATTTTTGGATAGCTTATAATCTCGCTAGTCTAAGCGGCTGAGGCTGGATTGCCATAAAGGTACAATTTATAGATGGGTAAGATATTTTTGGATAGCTGTTAATCTCGCGAGATGAATAAATTAAATAACGGTGTTTATAATCATTCGGTGACACTATACACAATTGGACTTTACGGAGCTAGACGTACAAAGGTTGTTTCTAATGAGGTGAAGAATGGAGAGTAGGTACTCCTTTCTAGAAAGGTAATTCATTAATGTTTTGGGCTCAACTTATATTTTTAACCACTCCAAACTATTTTGAGCACACCATCAATAGTATCTTTATTCAAAATAGCTTTTTAATTGAATTTAATTGAAGCAATGTTTCTGTTACAATTTTTTTGACTGTCTGGAAATGAAATATCATAATACGAAATTGCTCGCCACGCTCAGATTAGGGAATGAACTTAGCAAAGCTATAAGGACTTGTAATAAGGCCCCTGTTATTTTAAAGCCCCACACCGCCTATATTTTCTCTAATATAAGATGATAATTTTGACAGTTCAAAATAGGGATTAGGTAGTTTATAATCGTTAGTGAATCTATTCGGTTATCGATTTATCATTTCATAGAACTTAGCATCGTTAGTTTTTATAGATAAACGAAGAAAATGTTATTCGAATATTTTAATGTGCAATAAAGATATAAATAAATAAATATAGATATATTAAGACTATAAAAGCCCTCAAGTGGGTAAAATAAGATAGGTGTTAATATTCGCGCTGATTCTCTATTGTCTAATTGAGGTTCGTTTGCGAGGCACTTCACTAAGTGGGCGGTACCCGACAATGAAGTACGATTTTATCTGTAGTATACTTTAACGAAAAAAATGCAATACTTCATGGGCGTGAACTATGAAAATAATCATCCTATATTAGACAAACTATAGTATAGCGGACTTGTTGAAGCTTTGTCTCCGTCCTGTATTATTGCTCATGTGATACTCGTACCTGTGGTAGAGCTTTGGTTTGTTATTTGATTGTCATCCCAAATCAATATACTCATGTGTAGTTATTAACAATTACAGTGCCATAATAATCATTGGTTATGTCGACAACCAAGCATGCTGTTATTACTTACTGAAATTCCAATTAGAGCCTAGTAAATCAATTAATCATTGACTGGTCCGTCAGCGCTATAGGCAGAGATCGTTTGTACAATATCAAGGTCAATTTAATGTAATGAATATTTGATTGCTCTGTGTCGTTTGTGATTGTTAAGTGTTAGTCAATATGAAATAATAAATAAATGAATATGCGCCAGACAACACACTACTTGTCATGGACTCGAAGTAGGGATACGAGTGTAAATATGCGCCAGACAACACACTTCTTGAACAAAAGCAAGTCTCGAATGACGCTTTAAATGACGTTATTCACACGTTCATCTGTTCCTTCGTCAACGCGCGCGCTGATGCACAAAGTTCATTGGTTTTGTTGGCCACCAGCACCGTACTGTCCTTTTTGATCTGAGTAATCAACCTGTATACTGTCCCACTGCATGGCAAGGCTTCCTACAATGCAATCAAATCATCTCTTCAATTAATGTAAAGTGACTTGGTGATCGCAGACACGGGTTTCCGCAAAATCTGAAAACAAACTACCGAAAAGACGCCGGCCTGAAAAGTGCTGAGTTTCATCTAAATTATTGTTAATTAGACTTTTGATGTTAATAAATAAATACATAAGATGGTAACAATCTTCAGTACTCTTTCAATGAAGCCATTATTATGAAGCCACTAGGCCACGACGCTCGTAGGCACGCGATGTGATAGAAGGTAAGACGATATTCCATACACTCGATAATGCACGGCTAAAAATTAAAAGCTTTAAACACACGGCACACGTGTGGCAGTCCCATACTGTTTTTTCTGTCTCTGATAGAATAGAATAGAATAGAAATAATGTATTTGCTCAAAACTGTGTATGTACATAAATAGCGATAGTCTGCAATATTACTTGGAATCAACAGTTTTCTGCCTTTAAACAGGTAGGCATGCAAATATTAATTATAAAAAAATCATAAATTCACGAAATGATAATTTAAAAAAACTGATTTAAGCATTGTTTAAGGCAGTATTTACACCATTAATTATTGAGAAAGAAAAAATGTGAAGTCCATATTTGAAGCATTAATTAAGTTATAGATTTTTTTAATATATCTTTTTATGTCAGTTCGATTAATATTTAAAATTACAAATTATAAAATATCAGTGATTTGAAAAAAAGTGTCAATATTTTAGTGTTTAAATAGTAGTTAGCAATGAAAGGAAGTTATTACTACTATTTCTCATTAAGTCAATTTATGCTCAATATATTCATTGATTGAATAGAAACATTTCTCCATATGCCACTGTTATGTAAGAGGGAAGGGAAAGATCCATAACTAAGGAAATATTTTGCTTTAAATGACGTTATTGACACGTTCATCAGTTCCTTCGTCAGCGCGCGCGCTCATGCACAAAGTTCATTGGTTTTGTTGGCCACCAGTACCGTACTGTCCTTTTTGATTTGAGTAATCAACCTATATACTGTCCCACTGTTTGGCAAGGCTTCCTACAATGCAATCAAATCATCTCTACAATTAATGTAAAGTGACTTGGTGATCACAGACACAGGTTTCCGCAAAATCTGAAAACAAACTACCGAAAAGACCCAGGCCTGAAAAGTGCTGAGTTTCAGCTAAATTTTAGTTGTTATTTAGACTTTTGATGTGAATAAATAAATACATAAGATGGTAACAATTTTCAGTATTCTTTCAATGAAGCCATTCTTAACATTTTACCTTGCTATGCCCGTTGCCCATGTTAACCCGCATAATACGAATCGCTAGTTTCTAAAATTGACCCATTAACAGAGCTTCAAATTATTCTGCAGTGCTGCATTCCAAGACCTAAGTATATGTCTACCATCTGTTCCGTCAAGTAAACTTGTGTTTCTTGTATCGTAAAATGACTACAGCAATTTGTATTGTGGCGAAATCCTCGTTGCAGGCCAGCAATACAAGGGCCGGAGCGCCGGGATTCGTCACACAATATTCAGGAGTAGATGTAGTTGTGGAATAGTTAATAAAAGATCAGCCAATCCAGATCAATGTCGCGGACAGTGGCAATGTCACGAGAATTTTTGTTTTTGTCGAACTTGTGTCAATTTTTCACCTGATATATTTTTATAAGCGAACGAGAATGTAAATTTAAAGTGGGAACTCGTGGTAGACGTACAGATATCTGGTAACGCTTTTTTATACACTTATTTATCGGGATCCTCCTTTAGGCATATCTTGGCATGATTTAAAGTATAACAAGGTTATATACACAATACCAAATTTTCTGGTAGATATCGTAAATTTATACTTTTTAATTATAAACATAATTTTATGGCCACAAGCGTGTTTAAAAGGGCGCCTCGTTTCAAATACTTTTAATTACTGGAATAAAATAATGAAAAGTAATTAGCATGCGTGTGGGTGTACACCGGCGGGAGGTAAAGTGGATAGGATGGCAAAAAAATTAAATCGAGTTGACCCTTTTCCAGCGAAAGATTGACATTCATTCACACGCTGTCGTGAGCATTGTATTCATTATTATCTCTTTTACGCAGAAATACAATTCAACATAGCAGCATTTTATTGATACAGACAGAGTTTAGGTTTTCACGCCGCACTTGCGCCAATGTTCCAGCTTCCACGTATTGGATACCTTTTTCTTTGTTGGTTAAAAAGGTTTTTTTTTTACTATACATTACGTATGAAATCAATACATACTCGTACATTCCATCACGCCTTTTTCCCAAAGGGGTGAGCAGAGACCAGATCTTTCCAATTGCTACGGTCCTGACACACACTGGCGCGTCTTCCATCATTGATCCTTTCAAGCGTGCTCGTTGATTATGGGTACTCTTGACCTGACCTTTTCTAAGAACGTCTTAGACTTGTCCTAAGTACCTACTTCCGTTTAGACCTGCCCCTTCCAACAAGATCTATCCACCCTCGTATTCTAAATTTATTACGTTAACGTATGAGATTGGACATTAATAATACAAAAAATAAGCAGAATGAGGGGAAAGGTTTGACCGACATCAGCATTCGTTTAAATGGCTCCTAAATCCTCAAATCACTATGCAAGTCGTCGTCACTGAATTATCAAACTTCACTCCGAGTGAAACGGGTTACGATCAAGAATGACTTTGGGTACATTCCATTTTATTTGCGAGACAGAACGGCTTTGAAAACCGATGAAAGCAAAGTTTGTTTTGCACATCATACAAATTATCATGTTCAGGAATTTCGAGATCGAAGTGGAAAGTAGGGATATTGCCACTATTGCAAATGTATTTATTGATTTGCTTTTTGACGACACGGTTAGCGTAGTGCGCTGTAGCACGGTTTCTCGCCTCGATTTCCGTAGTGTCCCGGGTTCGATTCCCGGTCGGGTCAATTCAGGAAACGATCTTTTCTGAATTGACTCGGGTCTGGGTGTGCTGGGAGACGCCCCTGGCTTATTTCCTTGTGTGATACACACAGGGATACTAATCCCTACTTCGAGACCATTACAAGAGGTGTGTTGTCTGGCGCATATTTATTTATTTATTTATATTTATTTATTTATATGTACTTCAAATGCCAAAATCTATTTAAATACCTAATCTTATTTATCTAATAATGCATCTGAATCTAGAATTCAATTCAAATATATTCTTTATCCCTTCACAATCATAGGTATTTAAGGCTAATCTTAGGCCTAGACAATGAATATAGCCTATTGTCTGCCTTATCTAAAATATTTATTATTGTCTTCACTTTCAAAATTGTAAAGGCCAAAGCCCTATTATGTAAAGACTTGGCCTTGAGTTCTACTCAGCATTATGTCGTGGTCCATTTGGGTGGCACCAGGCAGCTGGTTTTAAGTGATAATGGCGAAACGACAAAAATGGGAAAAATATATATACCCGTGCAATTTATATGTTCAATAATGACTCGAGAAAGGTAGAAAGTAAAGTATTTCAATCGTCACATAACAAACATGAAAATGTACAACATCAATTACTTAAATTAAGTTAATTAAGCAACACCAATAAGTTTGAAAAAATTCAAAGCTTGCAATAAGCAAGCATCCAAAACATACGTATACATAGGTATGATTACTAGTAATTGCTTTTACTATTAGTAGTGATGTGAGAAATATCAATAATCTTAATTAAATCTTTATAATAAAATAATAATAAATATCCCTGGACATTATTCCACACAGCGCCATCTAGCCCAGAGTAAGCTAATTAAAGCTTGTGTTATGGGATACTAGACAACGGATAAACATACTTAAATACATTTTCTTTTGTAAATACATACTTATTATACATAGGAGACACCCAGACCAGTACAAACAGACATGTTCATGCACACAAATGTTTGTACTGTGCGGGGATCGAACCCGCGACCTCTGGTGTAGTAGCCAACTTCTTAACCATTACACCAAGTCGTCATCTTTATGTCAGGTAATGAACTGAATATCAGGCAATTGCCTAAATTAAACATTTTAAGGGCCGGCAACTTCTATTTCTTCTGAATATCATTGCAGAAAACAATTCCAAATCAAAAGTCATCGACAAATGAAATGAATTCGTTTTTAATTTGTCTCAAATGTCAAACACAAAAAGTGTGAATGTTCCAGATGAACAAAGCTCAAATAAACTTGACGAGAAATAAATCCTCTATTTTTTGCGTTAACAGGGTTGCCGAGCTTCTAGCGCAAAAATATCATTTTGCCATTTCGTGCTGGAACGCCTACCACTTATCAGGCCTGGGGAGGGGTTAGCTGACATTTCGATAGCGCTGTAACTAACAGAGATGAGATAGATACTCGTATTAATATTCACTGTAGGTACAGTCAAGAGCACATAGCGCGAAGATCTGATCTGAATCTGCTGGGGCAGAAAATATCTAGATTGGAGACTGTTCCTAAGGGTAACCTATCTTACTTTTGAAAATGTTCAGTTCAAATTTCAATTGTCCGAAAACAGAACAACGAAATTTATTAAAATCGACTTATAGCAGCAGCAGTCACACTTGTTCTCATTTAAATTCAAGTGACTTCGGAATTTATGATGCTTTTCCTGAAATAAATCTAGAAGAAGCAGGGTAGGGGTAGGGGAAGTAGGGTTGAATAACCGAACACATTTGACTGTCACTATAACTCTACCAAATCTAAAATGTTACATAATCTCTTCATACGTTGTGGCGGAAGGGGTTTTTTTCAATTTGCCAGATTATACTTAGGTATATCACCGGGCATTGCAATGCAACGTCAAATGCAAATTGACATTCATTTTAGCACCCCTGCTTCTATGAGCCTCTTATTTCTCATGTTAAAATAAATGGAGTATAGGTAATATGAGTAGTTTCAAAAACCAAGTC
Organism: Udea olivalis; assembly: GCA_947369235.1. Lineage (NCBI taxonomy): Eukaryota > Metazoa > Arthropoda > Insecta > Lepidoptera > Crambidae > Udea > Udea olivalis. Next base: position 3,913,701 of record OX376353.1, read on the forward strand.
TCCGTAAACAAGCGAAATATCAAAGCGGACGATTCCCGAACGTGTGACGTATGATGACGGCATAACTCCTTTTTGACAGTTCGAGGATACATTATTCAGTTAATTGGCAATAATCTGGTTACAGTTTCATAACTTCATTTTTAACATGAAAATCATCAAAATACTCGTATAAAGAGAGGTCGTTTTTGGTAGCGCGTAGATACAGGAACGCTTATTGTCCACGCGTAACTCTTAGAGCGACACCACATTAGCGTTTTTTGAGCGTCCGCGGCTACCCGGCGCCCAAAAACGTGGGGGTCACCGACAAGAGGCCGACGCTCAAATAACGCTAGTGTTTGTTCTCTCTCATAAGCGTGGACGTGTTTATAAGCTCGTGTAATCCATATAGATACTGAGTTACTACTACTGATTCCAGCGAACAAGCTGCAATAAGCCCGTGTACGCGAGTTTGGTTTTTTGAAGAGCGAAATATGGAGCGCCTGTAAGCGCGTTTGCTAAAACATCCTTATAGTAATGTTTTGCTAATATAATATTACTATACACGTTAATATTAATACTACAACTTTTCTGCGCTTCTTCAAATCCTTAATATATTATTGTATCTCTCACAACACAACCCTGATGAGCACAGCCTTCGCTCAACAAATAGCTCCGCTCGCTTTCATGCTCAAGCCTGCGCACACAAGTGATTGGGAATAAAGGAGCGAAGTGAATTTCGCTCTGACGAGAATTTCGCTCGCTCTTATGAGTGATGTATGACGTATCCAGTAACAGTTGTTCAGTTCGTGAGAGCAAGCTTAAAATACTTATTGTCCGATTGCTACAAACTTAGCAACGATTCGGCTGACAATGTGATTGTGTTTTCGGAATGTCTTACAATAGTTTACTTGTCACATAGTTTAATTGTCACATAGTTTGAATGTCAGGCTGTCGCTGTTATAGTTCAGGCATTGCCTAAGTTTGGTAATAATTAGGCTTGTAGAAATGTATTGCGTGAATAAGACAAAATTGTTACCCAACCACACAGTACCTGGAAAAGATCGCTCCCTAGCAATAAGGCCGCCTAAATTGTACCTACTAGACTAGGTTTTCTTTTGTTCTTAAGCACTGTTGTAATTTTTTCTTTTTAGTGTACAATAAAATATATTTTATCTTATCTTATTGTTTAAGTATTTTTTTCAAATGTCTGTGAATAAGTTGATTATGTTTATATGCAACAACGGCAAAACAGAATTAACACTGCAATTTGGAAAGGTTTCTGTTTGGTTCACAGATGCTTTACAGAACATATAATACAAAGATCAGCTTTCAAAAGTGTCTGCTCAACAGGTTAATCAATATTTAGAATCAAAAAAATATTATCCTGGGACATTGGTGAAGGCTATAAGCCAACACAAACGACGAAAATCTTAAAGACGTGTCAGAGCAAAACACGGACGATCAAAAAAGTAAGGACTCCCCTTTGTGATACTCCAAGGTGTCTTCTTCTCTTTTCAGCCTATTGCAGTCCACTGCTGGACATAAGCCTTCCCTAGGGCGCGCCACAAAGCCCGATCTCCCGTTCTTGCCATCCAGTCACTACCAGCCACTTTCTTTTGGTCGTCGGTCCAACACTACGCTTGCCGAGTCATGGTCTCCACTAGAGAACCCGTCTACTCCACCGACCATCGGTTCTGCGACAGATGTGACCAGCGTACTGCCACTTCAGTTTGCTACACTTCTGGACTACGTCAGCCACTTTGGTTCCTAGCCGGATTGTCTCGTTCCGGACCTTGTCCCTTAACGAGATTCCTAGCAAGCACCTTTCCATAGCTCTCTGAGTGACGTGCAATCGGTGAGCTTGTTTCACTGTCGGGTTCCACGTCTCGGCTCCGTATGTCATGACCGGTAGGAGGCACTGATTAAACACCTTGATCTTCAGGCATTGTGGCAAGGGTGACTCGAAGATGTGACGCAACTTTCCAAATGCTAAAATGTGTAGCACTTTTAAATCTTTGTGTGTTTGTGACAAGCGACTGTCACGGGCAACCGTAAAATGGTGGCCCGGTCAGCATTCAAGTGTGTAAATAATGTACGTAATTTCGATACTATTGACTTCTTCACATGGCGTCAATTGAAATGCAAAATCGACGTGTTTAATCGTTGTCTAGGTGACTAAGCGTCATGGCCTAGTGGTTAAGCACTCCAACTCGGATCGCGGATCGTGTGGTGCCGAGTTCAAATCTGGCCAGAACCAAAATATTTGTGTTTATTATTAAATTTCCGACTTACTCTCCGGTGATAGAATCGATAAAAAACTAAATCAACCCGGATGGCGGCGGAAGGCTTACCACCTACCACGTTGGGTTCTAATACCATCGGTGCAAAGTTCTGAGTGTTCCGTTCACCATGACGGCGACAGTCACTTGCCTCTGACTACCCCGTTTGGGATAAAGTCGTGATGGTATGTTATGTTATGTTAATCGTTTTTCTATCAAATGAAAAATATACTTACACAAAATATGCAAGTAGGTACATACCAAAAAGAGGGTAAGCCCATTAATGCTTCGTTCGAAATAGTTCGTTTAACCTTTTAGGCATTTCAGCATTACTTCCACTGATAAGATATCTTCATGCTCCGTCGCGCTTCCTATCACCGTGTCGATTTAGGTTGAAGAAGGATCAGTCATTATCCGACCACAAATACGTAGTTAGTTTTAGTTTTGTTAACTACCGCAACGGAAATGAGTTTATTAAATATATCTTGCCTGGATTATTTTTTATAATGCCCCTCAAGGTGACCTCACTCCACCTGATGGAATATTGCTTACTTCCGTAAGCATCTTTTAATATCTATTTGCTTATATTTCTGAGGAAACTGCCAAACGACAAAGGCTCGCTTTTTAATGCAAGTTCAAAATAAACAAAATGTGACTTTACATCCGGCGAGAAGCTCAACTCATCAGTTACTCTTTAAATCTAGCTTATCCTTCCAGCCAGTAAAAGTATATTCCTACTTTCCTTTTAATACTTTACAACAAATACCTCGACTTAATCTGCAGACACAGGCTCATAAAGCAAGCCCAATAAATGAGAGCTATTAATGTATTTTCATTAATCCACATCCTATCTCAGAACGATAATGAAACTCATTTTTCACTGTGCTTACCTCAAACAGCTGCGGTGATAGATTACATTCTCGAAAAGTCTCTTAGGAAATCCCTCAGTCTTAGAAATTGCCTAAATTTAAATCCCTTCCACGAAACAGTTGTCGTAATTAATTTTGAAAGCTTCACAAATCTGAGATGACTGATAGTTTGCTATACCTACGCATTTCTAGTGGACTTATCTATTCTAATATTATAAAGAGCAAGACTTGATTGTTTGTTTGTTTGTATTGAATAAGGTCCGAAACTACTAGACCGACTTTTAACATTTTTTCACCCATATGAAGCTACATTAACACGGAGTGACATAGGCTATATTCAATTATGATTTAACAAAACATTCTGCGAAAAATATTAGTAAATGTAAATCAAGTCGGAGAAACGCGGGCGAGATGTGCTGCTTTACCGACGCCGTGACGTGTAATCACTTTTGACAGATCGAAGTCTGTCGAGGCAGCTAGTAAGTAATAAACTTATTCAACCAGAACAAGCGTCGTTTGAGTCTGTTTCTGAAGTTATATATTATTCATAAATGTCAGTGTTCCTCTGGCATAATAAACGAGTACGTATTTTAGAGCATATGATTCATACCATATAATTACTTATAACTATCAAGCACCTTTTACAAATTGCATAACATTTATGTATTCATAGCACTTTATTTTGAATTGATATTTTAATTAAAATAATTGCAAACATTATTTGCATTTTCAAATTCGGCAGTAAAATTAAAATGTTGGTTTCAGTCTTTGGTTTATCTCCTGTGTTTTTTTGTTGTATCATGCTGTATTTAGTGCTAACCAAAGAAAACATTTTTTTTCTTGAAAAAAAACTTGAAATAAAACAGTCTGGATAAGTGATAGTACTTTTGCATTGGAATCCAACCAATGGTATCACAGTTATTAACTGATAACTTTTATATATCCTCGTTACTTTTCTGGTCAGTGTATACAGCTCATTACTGAATGTAGGTAGCTAATGTGATCGTTATTGTAGACATGTACACACACACAAACTGTCAAAATAGCCACAGTGGAATTCTGTCTTTAAACTAAAGTGATTAGTTATTTTTTGTGACGATAAATTGCAAAAAAATACAGTTTTTGGTAATGTGATGTTTTCTATACATACGAGTATCTGTGAGATCATAGTAATCGCAATCAAACTGTCCCCACGGAACACCAAAGTAACGCCTTCTTTTGAGGTAAAAAAAAAGACGGTCGCTGAAAGGATCAAACGGTCGACTAAACTATTGCCCGAATTTCATGCTTAAAGATAAACACACATAATAAAACAGTTAGTAACCGATATAAAGCTGTGCATTTTTTTCAAATGCAATAATTGCGGTGTATCATACGAATAAACGATATGAATACAAAAAATATTTTTTCGAATTCGTGTCTATCGATTTGCACTGCAATACCATCCATACCATCGAGTTTCTTGCCGGAGTCTTCTCGATCGGAAACAACCTCCAAACCGGTGGTAGAGTCACATTATATTTAATTATGATATGAACTATCATAGTATTATTTTATGTAAGTTTATTTTTATTCAGTATATTTTTGCTACAATTTTTTTTTTGTATATGACTTGTCATAAGTACTTTTTATAAGTCTCTATGAATAAAGATATTTTTTACTTTTACTTTTTACTTAACCTTTCTATGGGTTATTCGTCTGTAGCGTTACATTATTTATTTTCCATAATTTACAGAATAGATTGAATGGGGTAATGAGATAATGAAACGATGCAAAGAAACAGTGTCTGGGACTTTTCGAGGACACTTAACCATTTGATATTGTATTCTGTTCAGCATCGAATAGTCAGAAGTTTTCTACGACTTGGCTCATTGTTCTACGCAAGATGCAACCAGTTGAGAAAGCTCCAAGGCTTAACTAGTTTTACAGAGAGAATTTGCCGAACAATAACTATTTTCATTGTAACTTCGCAAAAGTTATAAGCACGTGAAACGTATTCTACGGGCATTTAGTTTCTTAGTCTATATTGGAGCTCCGTTACGCTATTCTAAAGTTTTTTGCAATTTTCGAGGTTGTAGAAGAATTCAAACGTTGGGAGTTAAATTAGTTTTTCTTTTATTTAAATGAAACCATTTATGGGACCAATTTCTTGCTTAGGAAGATTTAAACAGCCTTAAAAACTGATAGCTGACAGAAGGAATAACCTAAAAAATCAGTGCGAATATACATTCAAATGTAGTAGCAACTCGTAGCGCTCAGGCAGGTATAGGTAATTATACTAAAAAAAGGCGAAAGCGGGCTTTCTGTAAATGGTTTATTTTGTGCTAGGAGCGTCCTAAGGAATAGTTATAGACTGTTTACAACTGGCCACTCATTGTGGGCTAGCCAGCTGTAGACTTCAAACACCTGCGAAAGATGTAGATGAATTTTAATGAGATGTTGATGATCTTCGAGCGCAGAAACAAGTGAGTAAGTATAAACTTGGTTATTGCACACTAATTGAATAACTGTCTTAGGAGATTCAACTAACAAAAGCTTCAGAACTAATTTGTCTGTAGCTGTAGCTACTGAGGAATATGTTTGCTTCTCCAATATACAGGATGTCCCGAAAATTAAGGTTAAGCGGGAGTCGAGTAAAGGCCAGGTTATGCTAGGCTTTGAAAAAAAGTGTAAATCTTTCCTTCAGTTTAGGTTTTAAAGACCTATTTTTAAAAACTTAAAAGACAAACGCCCTAGCGTTGCAACGTGTTTGGGTACTTTGGTTACTTTCATGATTGTGGTGTTTTTTTTCATAACTTAATCCCAATTAAATATACACATGCATTAAGGAAAATATCTGTTTACTTTCTTCGCCTTTCACCCGATACCTACCCTCTCCACATTGAGTTTTGGGACACTCTGTATAAGTTGATCTAGTTCAAAGCTCCAAGTGTTCGCGCTTGCTTACACTGAATTATCGCGTGCAAGCTTCAAAGTAGCATATTGCACCTCTAGGCTGCGGTTTTGCGTTGTACTTGGATTGGCTTAGAGCGCTTTTTAAGCCTCTTATACACTTGGGGTTGGGCGGAACGTAGTCTAATAGCGGTCGCGGTGCGATCTTTAAGGGATATCTTTGTGTCGGCTACTTGTTTGAGAAAGTTTTTACCAGTCGCTGGTGTTAAAAATACTGTTTATTGCATACAAGCATGTTTTAATATTGATTTATTCTTCTTTCTTCTTTTCTGAACTAAAAATACTGTGCAGACTGCAGAGCCATCTAAAACCTTTGAGCATCTATAATTGCGTAGATACATTACCAGGCTGAGTGTTCTCTATCACTTAAACAATGGGGAATGCTCTGATGAGTTATTTCAATTATTTCCATCCTCACCCTTACACTCCCGTACCACACGTGCTGGACTGTGACGCCATCCAAACACTATCCAGCATTGGTTGTTACGAAAAGGTTCGGTGAATCATTTTTTTTTGTCGTACCATCAAGACGTAGAATGTTCTTCCAACGCATGTGCGCAGAACGTCTAAGTTTGATCTTAACGTTAATATCGCATATCATCATCCTTTTAAACTAGCAGCCATGATGAGTTACGACGATGCGACGTTTCTGAGAGATACTACTCAAAATGAACGAATGTATAGACTTATTTATGTACCCCATCCATGGAATAAAAGACTTACACCTGTATACAGAAACCATAATCAAAATTGAGTATATAAATAAAGCCAAATAATTCTACTGATTATGAACTTAATTAACATTCAATCAAAAGTAGATTATTATGAGGCAACTAGTTTGATCAGGAACTAATCAATCATGATTTTTAGTACAACATACAAATGAGGGGACCATTACCAACTTGCTTTATTTTTTGGACAATTTAGAACCCTTCTGTGTATAAGTCACCGTATGCACATAAATACCGCAAGTTAATAATTTAACTCGCGTCATTAATGAACAATCGAAAAATTGTGAACTGTACCACGCCAAATACAATTTAACGCATAGTTTTTCGATAGTTTAAAGTCTATCAATGGCAAACTGACAAATTATTGTAATTTGGCATATAACTTGCATGCGACTGGACGCGCTGATTGGTTGAACGCCTCGTGACCCACCCCACCATCTTAAGTTAGTCGCTCGACATACACAAAGGTAATTTAATGATTTTAATTGTTTTTTTTTTGTAATAACCGAAAGTGATAATCTACCCGAAGGTATTCAATGTACCTTATAGTCGCCTAAGTAAAATGAAAACATGTGATCAGGTGATAAAATCAACAGATTGTGAACCCTGTCAGTTCAGGTTCGTTCGCAATTTGACGCTTTGCCACGGGTAGATTATAAACTACCGAACATTGATACGTTTCATTGTAAGCATTTTTTTTAAAAATTCGCGAGATAGATTGTAAGCTAACGGTGCTCACAATCATACGGTGACATATACATGGTTTTTCAGTCGCGCTAGAGGTGATAACATTTTCTATTTTATATTGGTGATTGAAAGTAGACGAAAGAAAATCCAAAAGTCAACAAATCGGTACAACTAAAATAATATCGGTACTTTTAAACTGACAGTCACTTTCTACCAGAATATTCCAGTTATTTCGTTCCAGAGAATTCAAGTGAGCACTTTGTGTGCTCAATTATTGCATGTTTGTGCTCTTAAGTAGCACGTTTAACGTTGCGATAGCTGCGATGACGTCACGATATTCGGTTAATGTCACGCTCATGAGTATCAACTACGTATTTCATGTACCTACATGCTGCGTTCCATTTCACGAGTTGCGGTATCTGGGTTTGCTATTTAACGACGTTTCCTCAAATCTGAAAAATCAATGCTATTCGAAAGCAAAAAGGGTTCTTTATTTTTAGTTTTGGGGTGGCACTGAGTTTATTAGATGCTTTCCGAGATGAAGTAATTAAAAACAGAACCATTGTTCTAAAAGTTTCGTTTTATAAACGCTGTTGAAACATTGTTGAATTCAAATAAATAAAATCTGAAATTATATTTTACTGACCCAGACCACGCTCTTGGACATTTATGCATTCATGATGTGCTGATTAAATTGCGATGATCTACGGAATGACCTCCCTCTTCTTGTGAATGGTTTGAAAAAATATATTCAACTTCGCAATCATTGAAAAAAAATTAGCCTATTACAAAGAAAGGGTTATTAAGCTCTGAGCATTGTTAAAATAGTATATTTTATATCGAGGGACTAAACGAAGCCATAATATACCAGAGGTGGTTTGACCCCCGAGCGTGCGAGGAGTCAATGAAACAGAGGGTATATTAAGTTGGCGTTTAGTCTCCAGGTGCAAACTGTACTTTTCACTTCGAGTGCGAGAAAAATAGTCAATTTAGTACAAACACATTTAAAACCGAACTTTAAACTTGACAAAAGTTCTGAAATTTTCGTGGTCAGTTTTTTCTTCTGAACTGAACCACAGATTAACAATTTAAAAAACTTGGCGCCACCTTCTTTGCGGACCAACCATGGAACTAAAACTCTCAACATTTTCGCAATGAAGACGGTCCACACTCCACAGATAACTGTATATTTTTACTGGCTGTTTGAGTTTGTCTTTGTCACATGAAGGAAATTAAAAAACGAATTACCCTTTACTCCCTAGGGACTAAAGTGGCCACTTTAGCCCTGCTTCGTAGGGCTATATTGGCGTACTTTTAGAGCATGAGAAGTGAAGAATAATTAACTTAACGAACAAAACTTTCACATAGACTGGATTAACAAGGTTTCAATTGATTATTTTTAAATTCGTTAACTATTTATTGAACAATAGAAAACTTTTCTCACACGTTGGGTTACGTATTAAAGTTTTCATACGGATTCCTAACGTTTCTAAAAAATATATAGCAATCAGAGATAATGTAGCATTACTTACCTTTTGGACATTACTTACCTCAAACATACAAACCCACATACTCACATACACTTACCTCTTTATAATATTAGTGTAGATGTTTAATAAGTATCCATCTTTTATCAAAATTGAGTTATGTTCATAAAACAATGTTTACATGGGTTTATTTTTCTTGATAAGCACTTCTCTTTTTTGCTAGATTGTGTTTATTCTGTCCCTGAACTTTGAAAAGCCACGTTTGGAAAAATTAATATTAAGAGAGTAAAAGGTAAGAAAAATATATTCTGCATGTTGTTTGTTATCAAAATACGAGCTATTTCAGTAGAACCCAAGTGATGTTTGCATTCAATTACCACGTATTTGTACCGAAGTCGCGTAATTTGCGTGGCTCTTGTCACCGTCTCATTGAAGTGACGTCACACGTGACGAGTATGCGACAAACAATGTTATGAGACGACAAGCCATGGTTGACGGGTGGAGAAGCGCCTTAACATGTTTGCAGATAATATTTTATGAGTTGGGGTTTTTAATAATTCATATATTATGATCACTTTTATCATTTGTGAAGAACTCTTTTGTTTGTTCTGTGTTTTGTACATACCTACATATTTTTATTATGTATTTAAATCATATCATTTGAAACTCCTATCAATCTTTATCACTCGGCCATTCGGCCATTGAGGACAATGTTTCCATGTAATTGATTCAGTGGCTATTGTTCGGTTTTTGTTCGTCACAAGCACTGATTATTCTAGAAAGCGAAACCGCTCAATTGTGTTATTTTCATTACTTTCGTATTACCTGAAAATAAACCTGCGGGACTGAAAGGGGGACTTATCTTTATTACGAAAACCACCATTTCTGCCGACATAATCGTGCCTAAAGTGGATAACAAAGGAACACAATTTCGTGCAATCTTTTTCAATTACATTACTTTTACAGTAAAAATTATGATAAATGTTATAAGGAAAGGTTTCCTGCCGTTGGTATAATCCTTTTTCGACAGCCGACTTGGAATTAGACTTGGCCCCATTGGCTTCCATCAACGAAATCACAGGAGTCCTTGGCCGGGTGTGAAACACCGCTTCCGTTTTTGATATTTTCGTACTTTGAATCACACCATTGTATATAATTTTAGTCTTTACTTAAGTATGAAAACGAAACAGTGTCATATAGTCCTACTCGTACTACTCGTGAGGCTTACCAGACCGATTCATCGTCCACGCCGGCATCGACGCGCGCCGTGGCCCCACTTCTATTTGATTCGCGTAGCCGGCACGTTGTCTCTGTTTCGTTAATGCAAATAAATAATAATAATAACACCATGTTTCTTTATTCAAAGTTATTATGTCACCTGTGGCCCTAATGACACTGCTAAAATAATACAAGTAAAATTCATTACTTAGCGTCGCTGAGTAATGCTTGATGTAATCTAATATAACTTCATTCTGCTTTTAATACCTAAGGGTCTAACAAATTCGCTCTAGGTACAACAAAAAGTAATTTACAGTTTTAATTACGAAGACTCGTAACATAAAGTGAGGTAGGTATATTGTGTGAAGTGGGGCCATATTGTGTGAAAATATGGCCAAGCTGTGAAGCAGACGCTCATTTGTATCGTAAACTGTCGTTATAACTATACAAATACAATTTCAACATTATTTGCCATTTATATGCCTATATTGTTATGTTTCGCGAAATTGTGAGAGTTTGAACTTGAGTTGGAGTGGCTAAACTAAACCCCTAATTGGACTTTGGAATAATTAGAATACGTCATTGCGATATTTAGTCTTTTCACTACAACTTGTATTAAGTAAACATTAATGCATAAGAATATGCATAAATACGACTCGACCAGGAATCGAACCCGGGACACTAAGGAAGTCAAGATGAGAAACCATGCTACAGCGCACTGCGCCAATCGTGTCGTCAAAAAATTTATTTTAACCGTTAAATTTTTTTGCTGTTCTCATTTCAGTATTATTTATTTATTAATTAACAACTCTTACAACTTTAATTACAGGCAAATTTAACCTAATGCGATAGCGTAACTATCTTTTAATTTACATTAAAAGGTTGTAATCTATAATTACGCAACGTGATCGCATCAGGAATGAGGAAATCCGTAGAGGAACGAAAGTGACCGACGTAGCCCAGCGGGTAAGTAAGCTGAAGTGGCAGTGGGCAGGGCACATAGCGCGTAGAACTGATGGCCGTTGGGGCAGGAAAGCCCCCCCGCCACGCCTTGTCGTGGCGGGGGGGCTTAGTACTGGTGGCAGGTGGAACCACCGGGAAGCTTAGAGGGCTCAGACGTGTTGAGTACGGGGGAGCTTTTGCCCGCAATGCACGGCTTTCACCGCGACGGCGGAAGTACTTGTGTGCTCCAGGTGCTTCCGTGGCCTCCCCCCTTTATTGGGGGGTCGGCTGGAGGGGCCCCAATACGGTGAAGCACTGGCGGCGGGGCGTTGCGAAACTTTTTAGGGAACCCGTCTCACCGCTGAAAGTGTTAAGGTCGAGTACTGTGGGGTTCTAGTCGGTAGAAGTCCGACATAACCTCGTCGTTCCCCCGGGCGGCGAGGTACTCATAAGGATTTTCCCACAATAAAAAAAAAATGAAAGTTCTAGGCTGGAGAAGTGGAGACCGTTTCAAGGCACACGCAGCGTGGGACGTGTGACGCCCGCCTGCAAGGTGGACGGACGACCTAATAAAAGTGGCGGGATTCAGGTGGATGCAGACCGCCTGCAACCGGTCACTTTGAAAATCGATGGGGTAGGCCTATGTTCAGCAGTGGACCTCTTGTAGCTGCGAGTGATGATGATGATGAATCGATAATTGTGTGAATGCAAGACAGACGAACTTGGTAAAGGTATCAGGGACCGTATTACATTATTTTCCCACTATCGCAGCGTGACCGTTTACGGTTCTGAAAATGCTCAATCTATATTGGTATTACGATGTCACTTTTTTAGAGGTACTTCTGCAACTGAAAAGTTTTACACTGGTACTATTTGACAAATAAACAATGATATGAAATGTCAAATAAGAGTTTGTCATACCAATACGCCGCGCGCAGGAGTTAAGTTTGCATGACGTAATGGTCACGAAACTGCGAATAAGAGATCTTCTTCTTATCGTATCGAGTGGCAACACTACACTACGTGCGACTAGAACTCCGCCACTTGCATGGCGTTATTGCTGGCACTCATGAGCTCCTCGCATGTGCAGCTAGCCGGGCACGCAGGACACAGTAAAAGATGACTCATGTTTTGTGGGAAAACACCACACTCGCATGCGTTGTTAGCGCTGTCGATGAAGCCCCATCTCTACACAGGCTGTCCTTGCAGCGACCGACCTGGGTCCGCAGTCTGTATAAGGATTTCTAGGTCGACCATGGCAACTTATGGCCAGGAGGGAGCCTCTCAGCGGGTGCGACGAATGTGTTGGAAAGCTTTTGCCCCTGCCACAACTCTAGAGTTTCGGCAGGGGCAAAAGCTTTCACAACTCTAGAGTTGTGGCAGAAACTGGGCAGACGGACTTGAAAAAGCTTTTCCAGCTCCTTAGGCGCTGTGGTACGGTAGAGTAGCCATGCAGGGGTCCCTGATCAGATTAAGCTCTCTCAGAAGAACTAGCAACTAGCAATTAGATAATAATACCAGAATGCCAGGACGCTCAAATCACAGACAAATGCGAGCAAGCTTTATGAGATCGTAATAAGGCCCGGCCCCAGGATTGCGGTGAAAGCAGCTGCCTAAAACCGTTCGCTCGAAAATCTATGGGCCAGGCGTATGTTCAGCTGGGGACGTTTTATAGCAGCGAATGATAATGATGATGAACGATGAATGATGACCGGATATCAACTTGAACCTCAATACTAATTAGATGTTTTAATACTCGTACTTATCTAAGGGATCAGGACACGTAATTAGGACAAAATGATGCATGACTACGCAGAAATTGTTCTTAATGTAACATAAGCGCTCTAAACCATTTTACTACACATTTTGCCGCTAAAGGTAAATAAATATAAAGAGCTCACCCGCATAGGCACAAATTATTACCTAACCCTTTTTCAACCCTTCTTTGGTAACACTGTAATATTTCAGTTTTTACTGATAAACGCTTGTTCATGAGGTGGCTAGAAAAAGTAGATTATATTTTATCAAAACAAAAATATAAGATTGCCTTACCCGAGGGCTACAAAACCCGTTCTACCTACATTCACGTGGTACAGAAGCGTTCACATTCTTGGAAATTTCAGTCTTGGAAAAGAGTAGAAAATCCATTGTTTAATGTAAGATATGAGACAGGGGATGAGTCAACCAAGAATGGTCTTGGAATGCTTCACAAAAAATTCGAATAGGCTCGGAAAAACATAAAATATTTGACTGGCCTGTTGGCGCAATGGCAGCGATCCTGCCTTTAGCGCCGGAGGTCGTGGGTTCGATCCCCACCCATGACAAATATTTGTGTGACGAACATTTATATTTGTTGTGTGTCTGGGTGTTATTATATATTTAAGTATGTATTTAGAAGTATTTAGGTATGTTTATCAGTCTCTGACGCCCATATTACAAGCTCTGCTTAGTTTGGGGTCAGATGATCTTGGTGTGAATTGTCCAAGATATTTATTTATTTATTTTAGCTTTATTTTAAAAAAGAAAGAAAATGGCTCATTTCTTAAAGTATGCCTTCATATTATTTGTTACCAATCTTTTACTTCCTTCCTACTTGGTACCCACTTTGATTGAGGAATAGAATATTAAAATAAATGCCATATCGTTCTTGTAAGTCTTTTAGTCATTCATCACACATTACCTGGTATTTATTGGTGGTCACAAAACAAATAACCTCCACCAACGGCATTCAGAAGGCCCTGGGTCGGTTCTGGTAGGTCCCAAAAAAAATGTTTAATGACGAAAGAGACTTTGTTTAAGGGCGTATAATACAATTGACTGCAACATAGTCATATCAACAAAACGATGAACGTGCTTATTCACAATATACCTTTATTGTAATGAAATTGCAATATTCATCCCCGTATCAGTGACCGCTTAATTTGTTGAACATATTAATAGATACAACTATGAAGCTCGTTTTCACAAAATATTGGAACAACATTGTTCCTCTGTACAAACCTTGAGTTTCCCGATAATAGTATTTTGCCAATAATATGATTTGATGTTGCTGTAATTAACATTATGTTTGATGAATTCATGGTTAACAATTGTATACCCGAAATTTAATCGTATTTATTTTGATTGCCACTATCTTCTTTTTACAAATTCCAAAAAATGGTTTGCACTGATTTCATTAGATTTAAATAAAACGGTTCATTTTCAAAAAGACTATTTGGTTTCTCCGTTTCAAGAGTGTCTAATCTTACACAAAATAACAATGATTTCAAACTACATCAGTAAACTCCAGTGTATCTGAAAAAACACCTTATTTTCTATTTTAAGAAGTTTTTCTGTATATCCTAATCAATGTTCATGATGAGTAAATTCGCAGCTACTAATTTATTCGGTACCTAAATGTTTTGAAAAACTAATAAATGTATCATGTATGTACCAAACAGGATATTTATTTTGGACGCTTTTAAAACTAAGATTTAACGCTGGATTTTATAGTTAAGGCCATTTTTACCGTGTCTAATGCACGTTTTATTTACATCGTAAAGATACTGAAATAACTTCGAACGAAACTGTAAGTGCCGTTGGAATGTCTGTCCATTCCTCCTATCCTTTTCTAGACAAGTAATGTACGGAGTTCTGGCCTTTGGGTAAAATTTTTAAAAATACCGGGTGATCAAATAACTTGCAAAAAAGCTAAGCATTTTCTATTATCTCGAATTTTAAGGTTTTCATACAACAAATACTGACCGTTCGAGTGATTTGTATGGTAACCTTGAAATTATAGTTATTTAAATAAATTTCATTTTCACTGAGATAGTTTCTACATCACTTAGTGAGTATGCCATATAGTTTTTGTAAGTTATTTGATAATCACCCTGTATATAATATATTCGAGACGGTCACCATGGTTCAGGGCCCGAATTGTCAGGGGCTAAAACTCAAAAATCACGCCATTCAATCACATTTGTACTGAGATTGAAAGAACTGGGCCCAGTATGTTTACCATGAGTTTACACTAGTGATGAAAGAGACTCGAGTCCTTTAGTCGTTTATAATAAAGACTAGCCTCTTCTTACACGACTCGACTCTAAAATAAAGACTGTAGCTTATAATCCTTATTAATATGACTCAGTCGTTTAACGTATATAACTAGAATACTGTTTTTTTTGTGCATCAATTGTAATTGTATTTTTTTATCTTAATGTGTGTTTAAAACGATTCACACGACTAAAAGGTTTAATTAAGACTTCAACTAAAAGGCTAGTCTTATGACTTAAGGTTGGGGACTAAAAGACTGAGTCAGTCGTGAGTCGTCAAAACCAAGGCGAGTCTTTATTAAAGACCATAAAAGACTGAGTCTCTACCATCTCTAGTTTACATCAATGACAGCAGCAGCTAGCGGCCGCGTAAACCGTGTTGACGTTTTTGTATGGGTTTTCGGTACAGCGCCCCTAGTGATTCGAAACCATAAATGGCATACTTGAAGTCGCCTACCGTAGTTAACCTGACAAAAACTCAGTTACAATTACTGCTTGTATCTTTCAAACATATTTATGTCTATGATGATCAAAGGAATGAAGATAGTAAACAATTTTGGGAAAAGCAAACTATAAACAGTGATTAATTGCTGAATGCTTTACAGGTCACCTGTGATTATAACATAAAATAGTAATAGCCATTTTTATTTTCAAACACGTCAATTTTAACGTTCATTTCCGCGCATTTCGAGTCAAAAGAGGGTGTAAGTATTTTAGTACTAGGTTTTGGCGAGGCTTTTGTGCCACGAACGATGAAAGAGCACTTCGCAAGTTGAAAGGAAGTTAACTTGTACAGTTCTAACGCAGAAATTGTAGTACCTCGTTCCTGTAAGAGCTTTTTAACCTTCATTTTGTCGCTTATTCCGCTGTGTTAAGGTTCAAGGTAGTTAATTTGTTTGTTAATGGCTGTATTGTAATTGTATATTTTTTATATTTTAGTTCATTGTGCTGAAGTTAAATGAGGTTGTAGTTTATTATGTGGCATAGTAGTTACTTATTACGTTTTAGGAAGACCGTTGACTGAAAAAAATATTTCAGTTTTGTTAATTCGCTGTAGGTACGTAATAAAGAACCAACATACCACACGCCGTATTTTAGCACAATACCGAAACTTCGACTTCTCTGTCGTGCCGAAAAGACTGAAAAGTCAAGTTCTACGAAGTCTGTCTGGCACCCCGCACCAACCTAGAATCGGTTTGTTGCGAGAAACACAACCTGGTGCTACGTTCATTGCACCTTCGAAAAGTCTACCTCCTGGCCATGATTTGTCGCGGCCGACCTGGAAAACCTTGAACAGACTACGGAACCGGGTTGGTCGCTGCAAGGACAATCTGAGCTGATGGGGATACATCGAAAGTATAAGAATGTGTGCGAATGTGGTGCCGCCCCCAGACTATGAATCAAATTCTATTGATAAGCATAAATAAACATAATGCGACTCGACAAACGGTTCGTAATATTGTTTCTAGCGAGAAGATCCCGGCAAGAAACTCACTAGTTACTCTTTTAAATGCCATGATTGTTTACAGTATAATTTTACTGATGAAGGATTTATTCGTAAAACCAACGGTCGACTAAGGGTGATTTCGGTGAAATTATCTATCGACGAAGAGTCTTTCGATATACCATTCTAAGCTCAGCATTACCATACCAGGATTGTGCGTGAAGCCATTGGAATTAAGAAATACAAGAATTTCAATCCCTATTGAAATTCTAGCATTTCTTAAGATGGATTAAAGCTATCTTCTGCGTGGAACCCAGTGATTACAGACACTGTGAGTGTAGTTTGTCGACCTGACTGTCTATGGACATAATATTTGAAATTGTGCGGGTGGATGAAGATCGTTCGCCGCGCCCAGCTAGGCGACGCCGCGCACCACCAGTCCGCTCGTGACCACGGTGACATGCAATTGTTGCCGAAACGTCGAGAAGAATAAGTAAAACAATTTACCGTAATTTTGTTTCGTTGCAAAAACCTGTTGTTATTAGAATTACTCCTTCTTCTTTTATTTTGTAGCGTTCTCTCGTTGATACTTTGAAACGTATGGAAATGCCATTAGCACCTACCTGTACCACGAATTGCCACTTAAAATTGAAGTTATCGGTTGCGTAAAATTTTTAAACGTAAATTAAAAGTGGCAACTCATGGTAGACGTACTGTTTAACATGTCATTATGTCATTCCCTTTTAACTTTTAAGGATTTTGCGGTCGACCGCAGAAGAGATTTGAAAATATATTATGGTATTTTCTAACAGTTATTATTATAATAATAACAACATACTGAACAGACAGACATTTTTTTACAATTACTTGAATTTAACGAAAATTTCCCAAACATGCGACGTTGCCAATCCGCCTTCAGTGCACACTGTTAATCTCGCGTCGCCAGAACACAAGAGCCTACAAGACGAGCTTACAAACACAGTCTGTAATTGCCCCTTATTTCGGTGAATACAAACATACCTATTTTATTTTTAAAACAACAAACAAAAGACGATCAAAACCCTTAGGAATTGAAAAGAAGAGATAACGTAAAAAATCGTCTAATGACAATTAGGAAGACTTGAACTCGTTTTAAAAAGAATATTCCTATTTAAGCCCCTGGGCATTCTCCTAATCAAAACTCGGAGAGAATTCTCCTGATTACTTTTCATTGTGTTTATCTAATAATTCTAATGAGTTTGTGTGTTTGTTTGCGTGAACGCGCTAATCTAAGGAACTAATGGTCCAAAAAAAAATATTTCAGTGTTAGATTGCCCATTTATCGAGGAAGGCTATAATAGACTATATTATCACCATTCCACGCTGGCGAAGTCGTGGGCAGAAGCTAGTAAAAAAATAAAGCAATATCTTAACCACAAGTTTGCTAGCTGAAGTTTGTTACAATTCGTTCTCGGAGTGGTTTTTGATAACTTATTTACTCATTGATTGGCGTTGACCATAATGCGTTTCACGTATCATTTCACACCGCGGATGTTCAAAACATGGTATATTACTACAATATTTCCAGAGGGGTATTATAATCAGAAGCCTTCAGAAAAAGAACATTAGCTTCCCTAAAGGATAAGTAAGTAGTCTTCAGTGTTGAAGCGTTGCGATTAGCCGCGTACCTACAGAGATGATCTCGTCTAAACTAATATTTGATTGTTTTTTTGTAATGAATAGGCTCCGAAACTACAGGACCTATTTTAAAAAATATTTTACAAAACGCCTCCCTGGCCGAGTGGTTTCAGAGCTAGTCCCGAAACCCCCTCGGGGTTCCATTCCCAGGTTGGGCAAGTGTGTTTTCGGATTTTGCAGAACATAGCCCGGCTTTGTGATTACCAACCCGCATTTGGCTAGCGTGGTGATTAAGATTAAAGGTTATTGCCATCAATAATTGTAGCAATGACTTGATTTCAATGATGGAGGCCTTTGCCCAGCAGTGGGCAGCATATAGGTTAATTACTACTACTTACTACTACTGCTTTACAAATATAAAGCTAGATTATCAGCAAGTGACATAGACTATGTTTTATTTTTATTTCAGCTATATTTTGACCTTACTCCTCCTTAAAGAACGCGGTAGCGAGATCGAGATAATGACTACTTACTGATTAGCTCAGTAATGCAAAGCATTCACTATTTTGGTCAAGTTAATCTGGAAAAATACAAATTTTAAACACTATCGGGTTTTTGCAACGAAATTTTCATCCACCCGCGCATTTAGAATATTCACGTCAGTACAGTCAGGTCGGCAATCAACACTCACCTGACTGTACTGACGTGAATATTCTAAATGCGCGGGTGGTTGAAAATATTTCGCCGCGCCCGCTCAGACGACGCCGTGCACCACCAGTCCGCTCGTGACCACGATGACATGCAATTGTCGTCGAAACGTCGAGATAAAATAGGTAAATCCATTTACCATAAAATTAATTTCGTTGCAAAAACCCGACAGTGTTTAAAATTTGTAGCGAAAAATGCAAAAAGAAAGTTTAAAATATTGATCTGGAAAAATGCTTTTTCATTCCCAACTTGATGACTATTAGGGGAAATAAACAAATGCGCTGGAAACGCGTTCCTTCTCAAAGTCACCAAACCTTCAGGTGCGAGCTAACAAATGCTGGATTGTACGATCACTCTCCATTAGATGAAGCTCAGGCTGGTTAGCAACATCTTGAAAAAAAGTATTAAATAAGGTATCTTGATTAAAAAGAAATAATATTTTATACGTGTATGGCCGAATAATAACAGGAAGGCTCCTAAATGTAACTGCACGCCGTCGGAGTGTTTTCGCCTTTGAGCTACAAAACACACGCCTGTGGGAATCACTCGCTGGGAGACACGGATAAGCTATTAGAGAGAGTGGTGTAACAGCCAAAGTGGAGATTACACATAAGTACAGTTGACGCCAAAATAAACAACTTTGGCAAGTTTCAAAAGTCCCCTTTAAACTTGTAAAATATCAACAGGAATTTATAGAGCATTTTTTTATAACATACCTTCATTCTATTGCCATAGCATTAATGTTGCTAAAAATAGTAAGAGATACTTTTTGTTTTATCTTCTACAAAGAGGTAAAACTACAAGTTATTAATAACATTTCGTAAAACAAGATCCGATATACTGTGTAATCAGATTAGTGGTCGTTATAATTTAAGTTAATTTTCGAGGTAACTAAACTTATGTGACTTACAATGGTAGGAGCATCTATTGAAGTTTTTGATGATTGTGTAGGTACCTTTATATTTACATTAAAAAATATTTTGTATTCCTAAATTGAAGTGATGTTTATTTGAACAATACGCTGAATACATTTATTGGTCTCCTGTCTTTTGGCTAATTGGTAGCCAGCCAGTAAGCTTGGAATGCCGATTGGCATTAAGTCCGCCATTTTAACTTTAAGACCTGTGCAATAAAAATAACATGTGGATGATTGTACGCAAATTTGACTCCCTAGACAAATAAAGCAAAGGTATATTTCAACACTCCCACGGAAACTGACAATCTCCAGAAATCGGAGACTTTCAAACAAATTTTGGTTCGCAAATCTCCATATTATGTTACATACCTATTGCTACCGTACCCAGTTGCTTTATGTTACAAGAAATATACCCAATTCACAGTAAAAAGTAGAGTAAAGTAAAGTAACTAGCCTATATACTGTCCCACTGCTGGACAAAGGTCTCCATCATTGAAATCAAATCATCGCCACAATTGATGGGTATTGACCCAATTACTATTCACAGTATTTCTTAATGATTAGTTAATGTGTCTTCTCTATTATGACTTAATGATGGTAAGCCGCAGATGTATACTTTTAACTGACTGTAACTACAGCAGGTTGACGGAAGACTCCCATAAGTGACTTGCCTCAGGTTACTGAGAAGGGGGAAGGGGGTTGAACCTCGACTAAGTCGTTACTGGGAGCGGGATATCGGACATAAATATATTTCGTGAAATATTATCGGTACCTCCGTAATACGAGTATGACCATCCGACCTCAAACTTAAATATACGAGTTGGTATGAATACCTATCTTTAGAAGGGAGAATACCCTAAACCAAGTCTTTATCTCAAACCTCAAATTAAGTATATTTTATACATTGGTGTTATTCTGAAACAATGAAAAATAAGAAATATTATTTTAATGCAAATAATTAACGCCGAATTGGCTTTAAAATGCTCGTAAAAGTATAGTTATAAAATATATTGGAAAACCCCTAACGTCGCAATACACAAATTTCAACCATTTTATCTAAGAAACGTTCTGACGGCGTCTCTCTCAAAACAAAACGTTCTATTCCTGTTGGTGATCAATCCATAGGAGAAACGTTTGCAGAATTGTCGTGGATTGTCATATTGGTAGGTCAGGTCGATTACTGTGCCAACGCTGCCTCCGCGATGCTTCGCCAGGCAGCTCAACGTTCGGTTCGGTAGCAATCGTTTGGGTTAAAGTACGTCATCGATGGTTAGGTCTGTCTGACGTGCCCACGATCGTTTAGTACGTCTACCACGAGTTGCCACTTTAAATTTACATTATCGTTGGCGTAAACGCTTTACGCGAATAACGTAAACTTAATCAACCAACGCCGCTCGTCTTAATTATTTCAACAGAAACGTGGAATAAACGTATTTGTGTAGCATTTACTTTTGCTTTACCGCGCTATTTATATAGCTGATAAAATAATATTGTCAGATAAAAGTATTTAGAACCAATCCTGTATTATGAAGTATTTTCTAGTTTATCATTTAACCTACTTCGTAAACCAAGTATGTATACTATTGCATTATTTTGTCAGTTCAGGGGAGATTTATTCCATCACCCTTCCACTCCCTCACCCTTCCACTCCCGTACCACGCGTGCTGGACTACGGCGTCACCCACACACAATTCAACATTTGTTGGCCCGAACTAAAAGGTTCGGTGACTCGTTTCTTTGTCGTACCATTCAGACGTGAAACGCTCTTCCAGCACATGTGTTTCCTTCCTCTTATAGTCCCGGGTTCTTCAAGCGGGGCGTGAAAAGGCATTTCTGCAGGCCTTCAAGGTGAGGATGGCCAGCCCAGTGATTCGTTTGAATGACTGGGCTTGTCAACCTCATATCTGGACCTCACGACCGCTTTCCATCAGGTGGAGTGAGGTCATCTTGACGGGCAATATAAAAAAAAAAAAACAGCTACTAGGCTTTGCATGTTTATTTAACAGTGTTTCCTAATGACAAACAACTACAAACAAGCATGCGAGCTGTTTTACTTGCCGAATAAAGTAGCCTAGAGCACAAATTACGCATGCGACGCGGCACCCCGGAAAGATAGTCCACTTCGAAAAAACCGCCATTTTGATCTCGCACACAGACACAGTAAGTTTACAGGCGTTACCGGTGAGAATCGGTCACGCGACTAATCTCACTGTCTCGAGTGTTTTCGTCGAACTTCGTGCAGTTTTTCACATGATGAATTTTGTTTGCGGGTTCTGTCAAGTAGGTATAACCTACATACTTCATTTCAAAAGTTGAGAGCGAATATAGTAGTAATCCTAGGTCAGTTTAAGTAATTATACTGAAAAGGGCGAGAGCGGTCATTCTGTAAGATCTTCATTTTGTGCCTAAAATCACTTTTGTAAATTTACAGGCATCCTGAACTTAAGGAAAAAATAACTTAATCAAAAATCGTTTAACTTGTTTAATTATCTAGTACTAACTAAATTCAAGTTCTATTCAAATGTTTCTCTGGTGTGAGCAGCGAATCAACTTAAATCTCAAGAAAGATTTGTATTTTTTACACAAACTTAATTACGAACAGTGTCGAGAATTCACTTCATTTCTTTTTCTATAAGTTTACAGAGGTGTTTTGTTGAAGAAGAATTATTATTTTTTCCCGCGCCTTTCAATTTAAGATTCTGCTAAGTTTTAATTACTCAATATTTCCTTCACGCCGTCAAATTTCTACAAAAAGTAATTAACGTTACAATAAAATTGGGAGCCAGTCATTTAAGTTTTTTTTGTTCTTAATTGAAAAAACTTTCAGTACAAAGCAGGACCCTGTCAATCAAGCCGCCATGCGTACTTTTTGCTATTACACACATCAAAAGTGTCTAGGGATCAACATATATTTTTGCAATATCTTTTCTCCTGATTAATATTAATTAAAATTTTCTTAGGATTCATCAAATAAAGTGTTTTCGTTTGTCTACAGTAACGATAAACCAAGTCACCTTTGCATTAATAAAGAAATTTGCCATTTTCCTAATAAAGGGATTTTTGACATTTGAACCACTAACATTAAAGTTGGAAAAAAAGACTGAAATAACAGTTTTCTTTAAAATTTTATTGGGTAACTTAAACAATTAATAATCCGTGTTTCTACCGCGAACACTAACAACACAAGAACATCGGTTTGGCATACTCAAAATGAGTTCATCCAAATCACGCTGTGGAATGGCCGCCCATGTTCGTTGCAACAACAAAAAAAGGTCTTCTTGCGACTGGATACCCTCCATATTCGGCAGAGCTCTTCTCTGTAGCATATCCCATGCATGCTCAATCGGGTTCAAGTCTGGCGACTGAGCAGGCCAGGGCAGGACATTGATGTTAGCTGCGGCGAGAGTCTGTCTTACAACTCTTGCGGTGTGCGGTCGTGCATTATCATGCATTAACTGAAATAAGGGACCGATTTGCACTTGTAGAGGAACGATGACATCTGATACAATCGTCTCAGCATAAATTTGAGCGTTGAGGTTGCCTCTGATCCAAATCAACTCAGTTCTTCCGCCGATCCAAATACCCGCCCATACCATGATGGTTCCACCACTATAAGGATGGACTTTCTGGCAGGATTTTAATCGCTGTTGGCGTCCAGGGGTTCTCCAGTGTCGTATACGTCTTGTATCCGGTCTCATACCAAAACGAGACTCATCAGAAAAGCACACGAAACGCCATTGTTCTTCTGCCCAATTTCTGTGTTCAAGAGCCCATTGATATCGAATCCTACGATTGTGCATTGCTATAGGTGGTACCCTTAGCGGTCTTCGGGAATGAAGGTTCACTTCATGCAAGCGGTTTCTGACTGTTTGGTCGCTAATTAAGTTCCCTGAAGAGTGATGAAGCCTCACGGCTAACATCATGGCGGTTATTGTTGGAGCTCTTCGAGTTGTGATTTGAATGTATCGGTCTTGTCTCCGTGGTCTTCTCTCAGCGATACCGTCCTCCATGGCGCTCAGCCACGGTACCAGTGCTTCGGTAACGTGTCCAAAGTCGACTGATAACACTCTGACTTGTATTCAGAGCTAAAGCCACAGTACGTTGCCGGGAACCAGCTTCTATCATTCCCACGGCTCTGAGCATTTCTTCCCTGCTTAAATGACGTCGCCGCTCCATAATAACGTTGGTTTTAATCAGTAGTAGGGAAACAGTAGCACTAATAATGTCTTCAATGCGTTGTATGTTTTTATAGGGAAAATATTGACAGCTGATTTTCATCTTTTACTCGAATTTGATTGAGAGTTCCTGTTTCAAATCATGAAATGCACCAAAAAGGATCCATATAAATTTATAAAATCATAAATTTATTACAAAGCCACATCTCAATCTCAAGAAATCCGCATAAAAATGCTTGATCCCTAGACACTTTTGATGTGTGTATTTACAGCACTCTGACTTTATGATTAAAATATCTGTACCCTACTATTAGTTGATCTCAAGTAAAATTAGTACGACAGTTAACTAACACAACTTGTATGCCATTTTTAGTAACATTACTATTCACTAATGGCACTTTACCGTAATCCCAAACATCGACTTGGCAACAGACGCTAGGCATAGTTGGAGTACAAGACATCACATTCTAACCCCAAAATAAGCAGCGACTGCACCACGGACGTCGTAGGCTGGTAATTCAGTCAACATGTGAACTATGAACAGTTAATTTCAGAGATAGTAACACCCAAGCAGTGCCGGATTAAAACTACTTGATGCCCTAAGCAAGCAGTGGTTCTGGTGCCCCCTTGGACGTTATGCTCTTAGGCAACGGCTTGTCCTAAGCATGCTTCTGGTGCCCCTTGAGACGTGACGTCCTAAGCAATTGCTTGCACTAAGCATCTGTTTCTGGTCCCCCTAAGACGTGACGTCCTAAGCAATTGTTTGCCCTACGCATTTGTTTGTGGTCCCACTAAGACGTGACGTCCTAAGCAATTGCCTGCCCTAGGCATCTGTTTCTGGTGCCCCTAAGATGTGACGTCCAAAGCAATTGTTTGCCCTACGCATTTGTTTCTGGTCCCAGTAAGACGTGACGTCCTAAGCAATTGCTTGCCCTAGGCATCTGTTTCTGGTGCCCTCCAAGACGTGATGCCCTAAGCAATTGCTTAATTTGCTTTGGGGTAATCCAGCACTGCACCCAAACAATGACAAACACAATTTTAAAGTAATTGTTCTTTGCATGAATTTTTATTCTGCGTACATGTGTCAAAGCCACAATTCACCGTTTAGCTGGCAGAGCCATAACAACCGCGCTCTTGAGGTGGTCCAAGGAAGTAAAGGATAGGTACTTAACTGGCAATCTTATTAAATGAGAGAAGCTTACTTACATTAATTTTAGCGAAGAAGTTGGTAATTACTGCTCTCAGATTTGTATTATTCATTGGAGAGCTGTTTTTCATTATTATGGATGGGATGGGGTACCTTTGCTCATATTTGTGCCTATACAAGAGGTCCCTTTAACCTTACCGGCCTTGACTATATAATATCATATGTACAGAACATATCGATTACAGGTCTAGTAATCCAATATGGGGACTCCCCCGTCGATTTTGATATTTAATTTTCTATCAGTAATTATGCAAATATTGATATTTTCTTATTCGTGAATGATTAAAGACGCTAGCGAAATTAAAAGCCGAGATCGGGAGGATGTTCAAATATCAAGTCATGAATAATTTGAATATTCGATGCACTACTTTACATATTACTACGGCCAACGTTCTTCGTAGTAAGTTGATTTCGATTTAAAAAACATAGAACTGTTGAGAAGTTTTTGAATTATTAAAAGATGAGTTATTCGTAGCATAAAACTTTAAATTGGAAAACTGCAAATATCAGCTGTCAACAGCTTTCGTATTGGTAAATTAAATTGTCGTTTTTGTTATTTTCTGTTGCTTTTATTTATGTTTCTTCTTCTCTGAACTCCCAAAATGATTTCAAAATCAAAATAAGCTAAATCGGTCCAGCTATCCCCGAGTTTTAGCGAGACAAAGGAACAGCTATATATTTTCAAATACAGAGTGTCCAAAAAATTAGTAATAAGCGGAAGCCCAGTGATAGAGCGTCACTAGGGCTACATACAAGGGGAAGAACAATGAAACACGAATAGGCATGGGCGTTGCCGAGCATACGTGTTTATGAGTCTAAACCCACTGAGTTTCGGAAAATTACGCTGTAACATTCATTTTTAGACATCATAATAATGATTCACAGCAATTGCATCGTAAATTATTTCTATGACGCGTGGACTTTTCAACCGACTTTAAAAAAAAAGGAGGAGGTTCTCAATTCGACTGTATGTTTGTTTTTTTTATGTTTGTTACCTCATAACTTTCGACTGGGTGAACCGATTTTGATCATTCTTTTTTTATTTGAAAGCTGGTACTTACCGAATGGTCCCATTTTAATTTGGTCTAGTTCTGACAGTGGCATCTATGAGAAAACCATATAAGTCTTAAATCTAGATAAACAAAATGCGCGACAAATGGACGACAAATGAACGAATAACTCAATATTACGCCAACCGATTTTGATAATTTTTTTTTTATTTGAAAGCTGATGCTGCCTGTGTGGTTTAATTTGGTTCAGTTCTGACAGTGGCATCCATGGGAAATCCATATAAGCCTTAAATCTAAATAAACCATATGCGCCACAGATGGACGAATAACTCATTATCACGCCAACCGATTTCGATGCTACTTTTTTTATTGGAAAGGAAATACTTCAAGGGTAGTTTGATGAGTGTTGGGTTATGATTATGGGATCCATGATAAAGTAACGGAACTCTTTTATTCTTAGGAGCAATTGGATGATACTTTTTCTATGTATAAAATAAATAAGAACTATTCACTGAAAATCAAGAAATAAACAAAAATTTTAACAAAAAAAACCAACTTCAAAAAAAACTATTCCAAAACAAAGCACTAAAAAGTAAAGAAATAATTGCGTATTCTTCTGAAACTTATACGATAATATGATGTAGGTACAATTATTGTTATTGTTGGAGTCGGTGTCAGCCAATGTAGGTTTGTAACTACCTACATACATACATAAACGTGATATGTAAGAAATAGGTACATTGCTAGGTATATTGTAGTGTTTCCTTAGCTGACACCGACTCCAACAATAACAATAATTGTACCTACATCATATTATCGTATAAGTTTTAGAAGAATAAGCAATTATTTCTTTACTTTTTAGTGCTTTGTTATGGAATACTTTTTTTGAAGTTGGTTTTTTTTTGTTACTAACGCCAATGCCGTCAGGACAAGATCAAATAATAACACTCTACTTCCATGTTAAGTAGTTAATCTATACTAATGTTATAAAGAGGAAAGATTTGTTTGTTTGTTTGTGTTACCGGCAATGTGTATATTCCGGCATTGTATACAATGCCTAAACCGTTCAGGCAATGTATGAAATATTGTTCATTTCATACTTTGCCTAGGCATTGTATGCAATGCCGGATGCGTAGCCGTCAATGTGTATAAAAGGGTTCACTAAAAAGAAGTTCAAGTTCAGTCAGAATCGTCTTTTGGTATACATTTTGAATCGGAAAGATAAACCGAATCGTTTGTTTTCATTTTCAAAATATCCTTAGTTATGTTATCAAAGTATAAAACGGCAAAAAAGAAAACGAAGCCAGTTCATTTCTGGCACTCGCTGGCCGCTGCCGCGGCACGCTTGCTTCGCTCGCTCAGCTCGTGCGGCTGGTTCATGTCAACCTAACATACTCGTCGCTTCGCTCCTCGCAACCTAATAAACCCACGTCTTGCAGAGCAATAAATTTTCGGGTTAAAAAGGAATTTTCTGAATATAAAATTGAACAAAAAAAATAACCAAGGTATGCATTTTGCCAAAAGTTATTTATGCTTTACGTTGTTTGACTTTGAGTATCTCAATAAAACTTCATAATCAAAACCAAAATTTATTTATTTCACACATTACCAGATGACCACTGGGCATTCTAACAATGCCTAGGCATTGTATAAATTGCCTAGGCAAAGTATGCAATGGACAATCAAATTCGTACATTGCCTAAACGCACCCGGCACTGTGTACATTGCCTAGGCATTGTATGCAATGCCTGAATTATACACATTGCCGGTGACATTTGTATTGAATAGGCTCCGAAACTACTGGACCGATTTAAAAAAATATCTTACCTATACAAAGCTACATCATCAGGGAGTGACATAGGCTATATATTTTTTATAATTTAGGCTATATTTTGACGGGAAGGACAGTCTACGCAGGCGAAGCCGCTGACTGACAGCTAGAACCAAATAAATGCATTTGTTCATCATTAGCTCAATAAGCATTCTAAAAAAGACGCTTTAGAGATTGAAGGCGAGGTGGTTCTGCACAACATTTCCCGAAGGAAACTGATGAGCGCCACGCGGGCCGAAAATTACTATAATAATCAATTAAAAAATTAATAGATGTAATAAAAAGAAACCATCGAATGAAATCCCTCCAGTTATCTTTAAACTTTATTTTGGTAAACCATACCCATATTATCTGATCAATTATTTTAGGAATAAAACGAAAAATAGAAGACAAAATGTCACGAAAAGTGGTAAATTTGTGAATTTATTCTATCAAAACAACTTCATCAAATCATGTTTCCACCGGATGAATTCCCTGTATTATCCCAAATTACAAATTACATTTATAACAAATTGTAAATCGAACTTGAGTTCAACCACATGGTAAATAATTCTGATACAATATATCTAAGGATTTCACTAGTGAACTAGAGTAATTCTTAAAGACAAAGACCTTGAATTCAATCTCATAAATGCATTAACTTTCACCTACACAACTTCTTCACACAAATCACAGAGCATATTCCTTCCGTGTGCAAGGTTTGAAGTTGTTGATGTTGATAAATCAATCACAGCAGGTAGCAGTTATGAAGAGTATGGCGATTTTAATTTTTCTTGTTGCATTTTAACTAATTCTAATAAAAATTAACAAAATTGTTCTACCTATTTTTTTTGACGTTTCGGCGACAATTGCATGTCACCGTGGTCACGAGCAGGCTACCGTTACTTTGTTTCGTTGCAAAAACCCGTTTTTATTGGAATTAGTATGGCGATTGCCGAGAAGTAAGACAACAGGTGAAGCGAATAAAAAATATACTCGTTTTTCATAACGTTTCTCCATAAAAGAGGACTGCGTTGTGAAAGCACCAATTTACTTTTTATTGAATTCAATTTGAAGATTCCGAAGCACTTTTGTAAGGTTCCTTCGAATGGATTTATTTAGAATTTAGAATTCTATTCATACGTAGCTTCCAGATAATTCCAAGTCAGAAACTCAATCTACTTGCAAGTCGCGGTCAACCATTTATGGTACTCATACGTGAATGTCAGTGCCAATTTATAATCTTTTGTATGAGTTGAATGGGCGCCATAATAGAGCCATTCGTTTAATAAACAGAAGTGGTGGGAGATTCAGTCTCAATATAAGTGTGCTTTCTCAAACTCTATCTTTAACCAAACAAAAAACTTGATATTTGCCGTGCCCGACTGTACTATGTTTTTTACCAACTTTGTAACATAAGGAGTGCAATAAAGAATGTGAATATTAATAAAACAAGCAACAAATATATATGTATACTGATAATATTAAGAGAAAACATTTGTATGTTTGTAACGAATAAACTCGGAAACTAGCGGACCAATTATAAAACATCTGTCACCAATATTATGCTACATTATCAGCGAGTATTAGGTTATATATATAGCACGGTTTCTCGCCTCGATCTCCTTAGTGTCCCGGGTTCGATTCCCGGTCAGGTCAATTCAGGAAACGATCTTTTCTGACTCGGGTCTGGGTGTGCTGGGAGACGCCCCTGGCTGATTTCCTTGTGTGGTACCTCGTGACACAGGGATATTTATCCCTACTTTGAGACCATTACAAGAGGTGTGTTGTCTGGCGCATATTTATTTATTTATTTATATTTTTATCTTGAGCCTAGACGGAAGTAGAAGTTCACGTGGGCGAAGCCACTGGCGGAAAGCTAGTGATATAATAAAGTAATTAGATGAACTATCCCATTAATGGCAAAGACTTCCATTATTGAAACAAAGTCATGGCTATAATAATAAAATGAGTACATGACTGATTCGACGAATTCGAATTTTGTGACGACACGATTGGCGTAGTGCGCTGTAGCACGGTTTCTCGCCTCGATTTTCGTAGTGTCCCGGGTTCGATTCCCGGTCGGGTCAATTCAGGAAACGAATTCTGAAAAAAAAACGAAACTGAATTGACTCGGGTCTGGGTGTGCTGGGAGGCGCCCCTAGCTTATTACCTTGTGTGGTACCTCGTAACACAGGGATACTAATCCCTATTTCGAGACCATCACAAGAGGTGTGTTGTCTGGCGCATATTTATATTTATTATAATACTATAATTATGGAGTACTCAATCACAACCCTTAACGCAGGAGTTGCATAAAAATAATGTCTTGACGCAGTAACAATAATGTTAAATCCACTAAAACATAGATTACTTTACACGAGTAATTACTATCGTTGTAAGACAAACTATCCGCTCACACGCATGTGCACAGATTTATTTATTTATTCATTCATTAATACGGCACAACTACAGAGTACAGAGGCGTTCTCATCAACCTTTACAAAACAAATTGCAAAATGGGTCTTATAACAGCAGCATAAGGTGTGTCTATGTAAAGGTTGATGAAAACATTATTTGTATTATACAAACAGAATTTCACTTTAAAACTGTATTTCGGTAAATGTTGCGCACAACGTTTGCTCTTCGATCGAGAGTGTTGGATGGTACGGTACATTATTTTTACTGGTACTGTTCGTTATCTCTGGGATAGCTTTTTGTCAATGTACCAACCAGTATTTTGAAAATTAACTTTCGACCGGCTAATTAATAAAAATCGTCGTATGTGCCTTGCTACGTAACGCTACTAGCCTTTCAAGGTTTCAAAAATATTATACTGTTTATATTTGAAAATTAATTGAAAATTTTTTGATTGGGTAAAGTACCTGGTTTTTCCTGACAATTTTTACACGTATCACTTAAAAATATATACATAAATGTGCCACACATCACACCATTTTCGAGGTACTAGACAAGGAATTAAGGCAGGGGCGTCTCCCAGCACACTCAGACCCGAACCAATTTAGAAAAGTTCGCTTCCTAAATTGATTTGACCGGGAATCGAACCCGGGACAATACAGATGTCAAGGCGAGAAACCTTGCCACAACGCACTACGCCAATTGTGTCACCTACTATACCACTTTATTTCACAACAAATAAATTCAAATAATGTGCAATCGTCTTGTATTTATTTGATAATACAACAAATTATTTACCTTTTTAAAGTGTCACGAAACTTCGTTCATTTTTAACTTGAGTAGGCTCAAGTATAAGGGTATTACATTCTGCTTACGACATTGAAATTATCAAGAGTAACTAAACGACATCATGTATAAGTTTTTGAGGGATAAACGCATTCAAACTAATAAATATCTGAGACATCTTGCACCGAGATCATCTGATCCCAAACTTAGTATAGTTTGAACTATGGATACCAGAGACTGATAAACATACTTAAATATGTATAAACCTTTACTTAGATCAAAATAACACCAAAAGACCTTTTAATCACATGAACTTTACAGTACGAACAGGAGACCACATTTGACACGAATATACAACAATTTATCCTAAATTTCACATTCACAGAAAAACTTATCAAAATTAACTGAAGTATTACGTTTTTTTTTCAGACTTGAATTGAAAAGCCGAGCCAGCCAATTCTTCACCTCTAAACTCATTTTGGTAAGTGAGGGCAATTATTATTTTTATAAAACGCAAAATAAAATAAGCTTTCTAAACCGAGAGTTAAGGGTTGCCAGAAAATGCCGTATTTGAAAATAATATTTGTAATGGACTACTTTGTTAGAGTAAAAGGTTCTCAGGGTACATAATTAAGTGATTTGGATAAGTGTTACTGTTTTAATCAATAAGTGGATTTGGTCCTTACTTTAAAGTATTTGGAAAGTTACCTAGTAGTCTCTCTTGTTAGACAAGTTTTAATGATAAATGATGTTCTTTGAGTCGGTAACAAGACAAATTTGTCTCATTTAGTTGCCAATTTTGAAAGTTTTTTTTTACGCAACATAGAAACTTTTCCACGCTTAATTGATGAACATTCTGTTAAAGGAAATAATTCACCCAACTTATTAAACTAAATTCCTAAAGGAACTTAACAAATATTTTCGATGCTAGAGGCACTTGCCGAGATGATAGAGGCCGTCCTCCCTCCCATAACACCAAGTGATGCTCATTCTATATCTAACGCCCAAACCCAGGAACAACAATCAAAGTTGAGGAAACCTCAAATGTATACCTGTCCCTTTCAAATTTACTGACATGCGACAGGACAGCTACAATTGAAAGGGTGCTCTTGTATTTCTGGATTCGGGCGTAAGATCTGTATTAAAACTATTTTCCTAGTTGAGAACTCTTGACATGGTGTTCACTGGTCGTGGTCTAGTCTTGGCCGATTTCTGCGCCACCGCTGATCCAGCAATGCCATGTTGCTCAATGAAGCTGAATAAAATTAGAGAAATCTTTTATGCTTGAGTGAGTGAGAGTACGTCACTGAACTGACGTAGTCAGTTCCACGTATTAAAAACACTATGAAAACTTGTGTGGCCCTGCGTACGCGCCGTTGTAATTATTCATTCTACCGCACAGCAGTAATTTACCTGTATACCTTAATGACGCAAAATAGCTTTTAGGAATTCAGTGAGAAAGTTCCATGAATTGGTGTCTCAGCCTTTAGATAAGATTAAAATAAAGAAAACAATAAAATAACCATCTCAATCGAAATCTTGTAACGTTTTCCATTTTACCAAAGGTCACAATGAAAACCGTTCTAATCATAATTTTACTGGACTTTAATTGATGGAGCAACAGCAAACTAAACCTAGCAACAATAGGATTTAAGACTTATTTTCAAATAAAATACTGCTGCTTTGTAGAAGATACTCAAATAGTCGTTAAACTTGTAATCATTATTTGTTCAAATTAAAATTCCCTCCAATGAATCTTTGTTTCGTTTCGATGTAGACTTTCATTCGTTTTATTTTTATTTTAAAGTGTATCAATCGTGCTCTACAAAAATTATGATACGTAGGAAGGTATTGAATAGATAATATAAAATCGTCTTCATTCTAGTAAATTATAAACCTCATATAATCATCCGTAAGCTGACTATATTTACTTAGGATGCACAAATACATT
Source organism: Udea olivalis (assembly GCA_947369235.1). Lineage (NCBI taxonomy): Eukaryota > Metazoa > Arthropoda > Insecta > Lepidoptera > Crambidae > Udea > Udea olivalis. The sequence continues at coordinate 3,946,921 of OX376353.1, forward strand.
CGGTATTCTGCAATAACGCGTTTTTAATTTTTTGATAATCCTTCAAGATATATCCTTATAATATTCTCCTTGATTTTCCCTATATATAGTATTGTTTTTCCAGATATTATAAGCCCCAGTAAAAATCACAGTTCAATTACAAGTTAACCTGCATATTTTTAGTCATCAAACAAACTTTTTATATCATTTCCGCAGAGTACGTAACAAGCCCAAACAATACATAAACCATAAACGCACTATAACCTTAAGCTTACCCTCCCAAGGCAGGCATATCTCGTCCTAACCAACACCACTATCTCAAACCTCTATATAATATCTTACATACCTTAACTCTTGTGAATACTAAGGACTAGTTGAATGAGATGCGAAGCAACTTATATACTGGTCTACAGTTATAACAGGCAACCCTTATCTGTATTTATGATAAATCCTCGAGACAATGGGAGCAAGGAGCGGCTAAGCCGACAGGAATGTTGAAAAATCTTTTGGAGACACCTTTGGGTTTTGAAGTCTATCGCCGTTTGTGTATTAAGAAGGGTTATTACGGAGACCACAGAACCATTATGAATAAAACACTAATTGTCATGGCCTCAAAGCAATGATTATCATTGTTTTACGAGACACCAAACAGAGAAATAAGCCAGGGGCGTCTCCCAGCACACCCAGATCCGAGACAGTCAGAAATGATCGTTTCTTGAATTGACCGGAATCGAAACCGTACTGCTGCAGTACAAAAATTTCCAGAAATGTCGAATGTTTGGTTTGTCTACCATCTGACACTAATATCGTGAAAAGTGCACACAGGGAATATTCTCTCAAGTCTTGTCCCAAGAATACAAATTACTAGACTTGTTAAAGCAAACAGGTAAAATCTGATAAAGCGGTATCTGTCCCCTTGGGCTCATTTATGATGCTACATATGCTGAGGCAGGCTTAGAGTTGATCTATTATATCCTATTAGGACCTTAAGAGTGAGGTACGAGTAGTTAAGAGTAGTTTGGTATCTTTGCAATTTTGGGTTTATTATCGAAGTTAAATCTCATGTTTCACGATTATGGGTCGTACATTTTAAATATTTGACGCTATAGTTTTAATTGGTAATAAGTACCAGAAACATAATATTAAGCGACCTTTGACAAAGCAGTGGGACAGTACTTTGGAAGAAAATAAGCAAATAGACGAAACCAAGGAGCCCTAACAAAGCTCAGAGCTTTCAGGTCCTTAGGACGATATTGAAACAATGATACTCATACGTCAACGTCTTATTTGTATTTGGCTAAAGTTGACATTCAGACGTCATTTCTGAGTGTGACTATTTGTATCGCTAATTGTTTACGAATGGAGGTAGTTATTTTCACCAAGTTTGAATCAATTACTGCTCCCCAACTCCTCGCCCCACTAACTTTCTGTTTTTCTAGAGTTACAATTAACTCTCAGACTGTTTTGTTGCCACAAAAGTACTTGAACATTTAACTAGCACAACCTTCCAACTACCTCTACTAGGACTCTAGGACTTCTCATTAGAAGTTGAACAATAGATGATTGGCAGATATTAACATTCCGATTAGATACTAGTTCTAGCCTGTTCTGCTTTATACACTGATCAATCTGTAATATGAAATAAGCTATCGATATCCTGGTAGAATAATAATTATTTAGCCTTTCGAATTAAGAAAGACCCCACACTAGCGTCTGTTGAGCGTCAGCGTTGTGCCGGCGACCACCCCACACTAGCGTTTTTGGGCGTTGCGTCGTCCTGGCGCCGACAACCGCTAGTGTAGGGGGGTCGCCGGCACGACGCTGACGCTCAACGAACGCTAGTGTGGGGTCTCTCTAAGAGTTAAAATATAGGCTCAGGTTACACATTATCAAACTTTCTTGGTGTTGGTGCTGTAATCATAATCATTTATTTTCAGGCAACAAATTACGTTTAAAGGTCTTAACTAAACATAATTGGCCCATATATAAATACCTTAAAACTAAGATATATTTAATTTACACACGTATGGTTCATCGGCGACGTGCCACGCATCATGGTGTCCGGTAACTGACCTCGCTGGTAAATGACACCTTTCGGCCAAAACTCCTCTTTTATGTAGGTCGATAGATCTTCAGTCGGCACCCTCACCACAAATGAATTAAAATTCACATTATGGCGGGATACCAACCGCTCGACCCTCAAAGTGAAGTTGGCTTTGGTGGTGATCTTGATATACTCTGCGACTTCCTCACCCTTCGTAGAGTAATGGAGACGGGAAACGTACAGCAGCGTCGTTGGTATTGCAGCACGCAACAGCAGCTTCGGTCCGGCCAGCGCAATACCACAAGGATTGCGGCACGGGCTTCTTCTTCTTCCTTTCTACTTTTTCGAAGCCCTCATCGTCACAAAGATGTGATCGTGGCTCGACAGGCACACCAACCGGCACAACATCCAGGCTTCCTATTTTCCTCTCGATCGGCCGCCGCTCAGGCTGTAGGGAGGTGGTTGCAGATCGGCTGGCAGCTGCAGCGGCTTAGGCACGTTGAGGTGTAGACGTGCAAGCGCTTGACTTCTCCGGTGAAGGCGTCGACGAACGGTGACACAATCACATGCGCCGACTCGAAACTGCCGGCGGATGCATTTTTCGCCCCGCGACCAGTGTTCACATTACAGGCCTCAGGTGACCTAGGCAGCGTTACTTAATAACACTACCTAGGCACGCAATTCACCAATGGTGTCATCTGAGGCCTCCAACCTGCTCACTACCTTGATCAGGCTTGTCTTTAGGAAGTTTATATCTTTCAGCAGCCTGGTTACGTCGACGTGACCGAACGTGACTGGGGGAAGCTTAAGTAGCTCCTTCGCCACGAATGAAAGCACGTCGTCTGAATCCATCTCCTTCAGCAGGGTGATAATATCTTGCATACTCTTCTCTGTTCCATCCCTCCGGTGAGATGGCATCTGGTCAGCCTTGCCGACAGTCCGGAAAAGCAGCGCCTTGCCACTGCAAATCTCGTCCTCCTTAAAGTTGGATTTGCAGATCTGCAAGAGGCTGACCTCGTCCATAGTGTCGATGGCGAATTGAATAAACGCCAATACCTCATTGACAACAATTTGTTGAGAACTCATGTTACAAGACACGCGCTACGGCTGTCGCCGCGAAAATCACGAATTAGCAAGTTCTCACCGTGCAGGTGTGGAATAGGAAATGATGGCACCATGATCACAATGGTGAAAGTAATGCTGGGTACAGACTAGTGCAATGTAACGTGAAAGGAGCATTTCATGAGTGTGGACGAGATCCACGCGCATGCACGACATATTCACCTCAACGTGGATCCTTCAACATTTTATTATCTTTCAGTCGATCATTCGATTCAATTCACAATTTTGCAAACGTTACTACCCGGAGACAAATGTTGTTCTTGGCTACGAATTCTGTAGGAGTACTAATTTACTAAATTATTGAAACAATTTCATAACTTAGTAAACTGTAAATAAGCAATTCAATGGCTTGACAAAGCAGAAAACAAGTAAGTACTCGTAGAATTACCACACTGAATTTCAGCAACTAGGTATGATACAGTTGTTTTTATGAATGTCGTGCTAGGATGTTCATTTCCAGCTTAGGTTTCAGAGCAAAATGGAATTGATTGCCTTAAATAATTTTTTTTTATTTCTCAAGTGCACACCTATTATAGTGCGACAGATCGAATACATTAAGGGACACCGCAGGCAAAAGTTAGTAGTTGCACAAAATATATACAATTATTGGATAATAATCGTGATTAATGCATCTAACAAGCATGCAAGAGTTTTTTAGTGATAAATATATAAAATAACCACATTTCATACCATATAATATTATAAGAATAAAGTTTTATGTATGTTTCCAATTTAGGATGAAATAGTATTTGTTAAGAATTTTCATTTATTTTTTTAATGCAATATTATCTAATGTTATGTTGAGCAAGCATTAACTTGCCCCACATGTATTGCCATGCCCTTGCAGGGCGTCACATGTTAACCTTACCTGTACTACCACCATACCTAAACTGTAATGTGACATGCAATAAATGATTTGAATTTGAATTTGAATTTGAATTAACAGTATTAGTTAGATTGAGAACTACAAAATCAAGTGAGGACTTTTAACGATTAATCATTGTTATTGACTACCAAAAAAAGTACGTAATTAGATGATTGCATTTTTGAAGATTATGCTGCCAACCTAACGCTAACTACAAAATAAATTAATCAAAATAGACATAAAAATATTGAGAAAATTACAAAAACTTTAACAAAGCTAGCAGGAGACCTTGAATACAACACCACAAAGTGCCATAAGTCCCTATAGATCCCACGTGTGCTAGAAAGCTGTTCAATCAAGGTCAAAGGTCAACATTAACACAAAACGGTAAGTTTTATAAACAATATAGTACACATACAAATCTAGATCATTAAACTATCTACAAAAGTGGTCCTTGTACTTTTTACCTATGGAATCATCATGCTTAAGATATCGCCAGCCGATCTAAAAGTTAACAAAAAATACCCTTGAAGGGTTGTTTTTTCAAATCTCACTTATTAGTACTTAAAGTAAGTAAAGTAATTAGCCTATATACTGTCCCACTGCTGGGCAAAGGCCTATCATTGAAATCAAGTCATTGCTACAATTGATGGTAGTATTACTTACGCCCTAAACCACAAACGTCAGTCAAAGCTAAGCGCAGTCCTTACATGTATAGCTGTCTCTTTCCTTTCTATTGACATGTGACAGGGCAGCATCTATTTGAGGTGTCCTCAACTTTTGATTGGTGTTTGTGGATACGGTGGTTGGTCTGTATTTTCACAGAATCTATAGTTTGAAAAATCTGTCAGCTGTCTATTCATTTTATTACATCTCTGCTATCCTTAAGGAGACCGGCTTTATTCATCGCACCAGCTGCGTCATAAATACTCGCAATGGACGTCACAGATTCGAGCCCCTGACGTTCAATGGAGGTCGCTTGTTTGTCAGTTATTCAAACATTTGTTTAAGGTCAGTTGGTTTATGCACAGCTGAAGTTCGTTGCCTATTAACATTTTGATAAAGCATTTTTAAACCGAAACATACTCGATTTATTTTAGGGTTATTTTTGCTAAAATACGTATGATTTTGAAATCTAATATTTTGGGTTAAGATCTACTGACGTTAGCTCATACCAAAACAATGCACACATTACTAAATAAATACATAGAAATACACTGCTGAGTAATAATGTTCTAAAACTCGAGCCCGTAAGAAAGTGACGAACTTATATACAAGATTTAAAATTACATAGAAAAAATATCTAAGTTGTCCGGGCTGTTTGTTTAAGCAAAAATTTAAAGGTGATTAGGTTTATTTTGTTTTTATTTTACTTGGTTATTGAAACATAAAAGGCATCGTTACAACATTTACAACGCATCAAATGAACTACTTTAAGTATTGCATAACTGTAAGTTACACATTAAACCTATACTAATGATAAAAAATCTATATTTGTTTGTTTTATGCCTTAAACAATTTTGATAAATTTTTGTATAAATAAATAAATATAAATATGCGCCAGACAACACACCTCATGTAATGGTCTCGAAGTAGGGATTAATATCCCTGTGTTGCGAGGTACGACACAAGGAAATAAGCCAGGGGCGTCTCCCAGCACACCCAGACCCGAGTCAATTCAGAAAAGATCGTTTCCTGAATTGACCCAACCGGGAATCGAAACCGGGACACTACGGAAATCGAGGCGAGAAACCGTGCTTCACACGCACAGCGCACTACGCCTACCGTGTCGTCAAAATAGTCGTCGTATGGAAATAGATTGGATCTCAGGAAAAGACAGAGGCTACCATTTATAAATCAATTAAGCCTTGTGACAGGGTAAAAATTGGTCGTCGTGGACTAAGTCGCGGTCAAAACTAGTTATAAAAAAATCGATGTTGCTCACAGATAAATTTCTAAATAAATAACGCAATCCACTCCGTTTGTATGCATACCAAGCGTGTCAATTTCTGAAGCTTATTAAATTCAATTAATTTAATTCGGCATAGCCCTTACTAAGAGTTAGAAACAATATATTTATTATGTCGCTACTATAGCTATTTAGGTTATAGGCGAAGAACGAAACAAATTCACAAGGCGAGGGTGGATGGAGCGGTAGGGGAAAGCCTAGACGGACGTACCAAGGACAATTCCAAGACGTTGTCAGAAAACGGTCAGGTCAGGAGTACCCATAATCGACGAGCATGTATGAAAGGATTAATGAGGTGTGCCAGGACCGTAGCAAGTGGAAAGTTGTGGTCTCTGCCAACCCCGTTGGGAAAAAGGCGTGGTATGTACCAGAGACTTTTTATAGTTTTTCTTTGTCTTTTCCTTTTTCTGAATTTGTACAGCTAAAAAATGACGGCAACAGTCACTTGCGCCTGAATGTGCGCCAGACAACACACCTCTTGTAATGGTCTCGAAGTAGGGATTGATATCCCCGTGTTACGAGGTACCACATAAGCAAATAAGCCCCCTCGTATGTACTATAGCTATTTAGTGATAAAAATTCACATCCAAATTTTTCATTCGTTTTAATTTAGGCTGATTATTTATAGGTTGAGAAAAAGCATAAGTATGAGATGTAATAATAAAATATGGAAGTGAAAAAATGTTTTTGTTAAGTTTTACGTGAAATAGTGGAATAAGATGTGTAAATCTATTTTATTCTAGCATCCGTTGCCAAAACTGTTAATTAGAGACTAAATGAAGCAGGTTCAAAAGGTACTGCACTCTTTTTTGACACAAAATTTCAATGTATGCCTGTGTGTGATTTTACTTTTAGCGTCACCCTTCGTTGATAATGTTATTACTCCAATGCTGATACAAATCCATTCAAATCTGTTACATGCCTATCGTATTTTCAAGGTTAGCCGGATCTTGAATTGCAAAGATTGTTCGAGGCAGCCATAGATAAAAAGACGGTGATATATTCGTGTTACTTCGGCTAAGAAGCGGCTATCAAGGAGAATAATTTGTCGAAATGTTGTTTTGTTTTTATTCTTTACGTTTGCCACCTTTTATAACTTGTCTCCTTTAGTATTATAACTAGTAATACCAGTATCAGTATGTTTACCATTAGTTTCAATCATGTACACTACGATAGTTGACTTCAGTTTGTAGTTTTGGTTCCATTTCTAATCACTATGTACCGAAATCCCTTACAAAAACTTCAACACGTTCAACGCGGACCATTGGTTAAAAATTATTTTAAATAAGACATACTGGCCACTCGGGCTTTTTTGCAAAAAGGAGATTTTATGTATGGAATACTAACTAACTAACTAAGATGGCGCTGCGACCCAAAGTGGGCCTTGGCCTCCATACCACGAAACGCCATTTCAGTCTGTCGAGCGCTACCTTCCAGTCATCCACCTGGAGCTCGCGCAAGTCTTCATGACTTGGTCAACCCAGCCGCTCGGCCGTCCCAAGTATGCTCACTTGACCGCACGATCCTCCCCCATTCTCTCTAAATGGCCGAGCCAGCGAAGTTTGTGAGCTTTAACCTCGCCGATTATATTGGGCTCTGCCACCAGTTCTTCGATCTCACAATTCTTTCGCCTTCTCCACACTCCATACTACATCTGTGTTGGACCCAGAATACTGGCTATATGTGGAATGCTGGCTGGTTTTAAAAGTAAAATGATTTATTAAGTAAGAGACGGCGATACATTTGTGCTACTTCAGGTAGGACGCGACTACGTTTTATTTTTACAATCTGTTGCAAGCGACTTCGTCCGCGTCGACTTAGATTTTAAAACTTGTTACTGACATAATTTCGTTTGGTCTGAGTTTTTACGTGCATCATTTTTACACTTTATCTCACGAACTGTTATAGAAAAGTAATTTTTAGAAGTCTAGGTCTAGGTTTAGTTGAATGTAAAATATAAACTGACTTCGAATCCGAATTAGTAATTTAAAGCGAGTCTGGATTTAACCTTTCCTTTAGTATTCATTTAAAATGGCTCCGACCTTCCTGACAATAGCTAAGGAAGTTGCCCTGAATAATTGACAATTTAAAAGGTCGTATAGAACGTTATACTGTATATCACGCTAGAAGCCTGTCTACTGAAATTGGTGCGGTGAGAGAAACATTCATGATTGACACGCTTACATTCATCTACACTTGGGAGAAACAATTCAATTTCGTTTCTTTAAGGCAAGTAAGCAACGTTGGATGTTTTACGTATTAAGTATCAATAGAATCATAAAAAAGCCAATGTTTTAAACAGTATATTGTTTTATGATGGAATGGCATCCCAGGATATATTATATACTTACTATAGAATAGTAATTAGTCTTCGATTTCGTAATTCCCTGTCTTATTTCAATAAAACAATACGTTCTCACTATTTAGGTACAGTTTATAATTAGTACCTACTGGTGAATAAAACTAAAAAATACTAACAACATTCGGAATCGTGAATTATAAAAATATTTTTCTCTTAGTTAGAAGAATAAAAACCACGTTAACTTAAAGACAACCTTGTTATAATTATAAAGGAAAATATAGAGTTCTAACATTTCCGTTTCAAATTTTTTTTAAATTGCTAAATAAATCATTTGTTTTTTTCGTAACTGGAAACAATGATTTTTAAAGTTTATATCCTTATCTTTTATTAATCACTACGTGTCGGTGATCAGAAATTAAATCGTGAAAAATTTCTTAAGCCTTCGTCCTGTACATGCTCACAAATAATTGAAACTGAATGCAAGCATGTATGAAGGTCAAAGTTAGAATTTAATGTGAATACAAAGCTCATGTGAAGGTAGGCGATAGAGTTTACAGAAAGAGAAATTGATAAAGTGGGGATAGAATGAGCATTCGCTCGTTTGGTCTAAACCCACCTTTATTCAAACGCAAAAGAACATCAAAATCGATTCCATAAACAACGAACCAGCGTACGAAGTTGCGAACTTATGCAACTTCACGCTATCAGTGACCGTAGCCATCGAGCTGTCGAACTGAATCGGCAGCAAATCTACAAGCTCAGGCCAAAGCAATCGCATGCACAACAGAATCGCAATACATTGCTGTTTGCGGATTTTGCAATTTATTGCATACAATTGCACACTCAGCAGTCGACAGCTAATAGCGAAACGAACGGTTTTATTTCACTACTTCTTTGATTTAACCGTTTACGGGTGAGCTTTTGTTTGTATCAAAGAGGACCATATCTGTTCAATTATTATGGTTTTTTGCGCAAATACAATTACATTAATTTTTGTCTAGTTCCTTCACTGTTTCCGCAATACGACTTTGGAACAAACTGCCGGTCTTGGTTAGAAAGGCGTGCAGTAAATCTGCATTCAAAAAGGCTTTGCGTGCGCACTTTATAAGATTGATTACGACCCAAGAACTGTAGTTTTGTCATTCTCTTGGATCCACGTGTCATCTGTCATTTGTTATATTTTTTACTTTTTGTCTATTTATTGTGTAATTGCTATTATTATGTATATATGTTTATGAAATCTCTTTGAAATCTTCTTATTTTGATTTAAACCATTTCACCTTCTGTACACCTAATTTCAAACTTTTATCTTTAGCACTGCCTGTAATATCTCTGTCTGACTGTGTGGTTGACTGGTAGAGAATGCCTCGAGGCAATAAGTCCGCCCTTTGTAACATAGACTATGTGCAATGAATAATAAATTAATAAATTACAAGCCACTCAACTGAAGTTAATGTTTATAGCGTGACGTGAGGTGTTTCATGAAATACCATGATACAAAATTCCTAGCTCATCACCTCAATGGCTGCCGTTCAACCACAATTCGTTTCACTCACCACTTTCACTTACATCCAAAGTATGGAACGATCTCCCAGCGGTGGTATTCCCACATAGATACGATGTTGAGTCCTTCAATAACAGAGCGTATTCCTTTCTGTAAGGCATTCAAAGCCTTTATGGCACTTTTTGTGTTTCAGTTGTTCATAGGCAGGGGTGGTCACGTTTCACCTGGTGATCTTAGAGCTCGGTTCCCTTTATGTTAAAAAGTTCATAAACTATTGAGGCAGGGGGGAGGAAGAGGCAAAGGCTTAATTTTTTGTGACTGGGTAAAGATAGCATAACCAGCTCACACATTGATTTCACCTCATCAAAATCCCGCTTTCGTTAGCAGGTCTTCTATTCTGCACCGTTCTGCATTAACTTTTCTCCCTGTTTACCCACTGCAACTTACATACTGCTGGGTTAAGTTAAAATACTATAGAAGGTTATAGGCTTCAACAAAAGTTGTACAAACGTCAGCACATCCAGCCTAACAGAAAGTTTAGTTCATACTTCATAGTTTTTTATTGCTTCATGATGGTAGATAAGATCTTAAAATTAAAATTGAACCCGTAACATGAGTTGCCACTTCTTTATCGTTCCCGTAAAATATTTGTATGGGATTTCTATTGTTACGGATGCTACTGTTACGTTATGGCACCGTACCGTAACGTAACAATAGCATCTTATGGTACCGTTTTTTAGTTCCATTTCGACTCAACAGAGACGCTGTACGAAATCCCATGTACAATTGCTTTAGGCGAATGAAAACGTACATTTGAATAGGCAACTCATGGTGGACGTATTGTTCTCATACTGCTGACATACGACCCACTTTGAAATGGTTATGACCTGATGTCCTCCATGCAGTTAGAGCATATATTACACAACAATAAACCTCAGTGCGCGTGCACTCCGGTAGAAAACGTTAACACACACATGTAGGCCTGACTATTGATAGCGTGTTTAATTGGAGGCAGCAAAAAGAACTAGTTTGCACAAAATTAAGATCAATACTCGGTAGACTGGCTGTACTTAAACATAAATAACCCTATAAGATACTTAGGCTTCTTTACATGTCTTTGGCCGATTCATATATTAGTTATGGATTAAGCAGCTATGGCTTAACATACAGTACTTACATAAACGATATTCACAAATTACAGCGAAAAATTCTTAAGACTATAGTAAAAAATAAAATATAAATATCCCTGGACATTATTCCACACAGCGCCATCTAGCCCCAAAGTAAGCTACTTAAAGCTTGTGTTATGGGATACTAGACAACGGATAAACATACTTAAATACATTTTCTTTTGTAAATACATACTTATTATACATAGGAGACACCCAGACCAGTACAAACAGACATGTTCATGCACACAAATGTTTGTACTGTGCGGGGATCGAACCCGCGACCTCTGGTGTAGTAGCCAACTTCTTAACCATTACACCAAGTCGGTCGTCGATAGTATCGAAACACTTAGTAAATACATTTAAAAATAACGACAAAGCCCTGTTTGATTACTGTAAAGTAACTAATATATATGACAAAATAAATAATCCTGATTATAGGTATGGAGAAATATGTAAAGCCTACTTCTTTAAGAGTTTTATCGTACACTGACAAGTACCGTCTACCAAAAATAACGAATGTATATGGCTAAAGGGTACTCAAGTATGTAATACCTTAATACTAAAATTAATTACCAGCTAATTTACAGTGTATGTATCTGAATTCAACTAATTACAAAGGTCAATACAAAAGATTCTACTCGTCAAATCCAAGTTTAAGTGAACTTTGATGTGAATGTATTAGATTATTTTGCCTATCATCGATGTGTATTGTAAAAGAACGTCTCACTTCTACAGATAAACCTACAAGGTTTTTGTATGGGGATTGTAAGTCATCCACTGTGTATTTAAAATATTTTGAATAATAAATAAATATCGATGCCGGATATTCTCTCTTTGGCCATGACCATAAACATACGGCCCCAACCCATAAACCATTTCATGCCTGAAAAAAAACACGTTTGAGTGTCTCTTAGAAACCAACCTGAGAAGACGAATTGGCTTTTGTTTTGTATACTTACCTAAAAGAAACCTAATAAAAAACGGTTGATTATGGCCGAACATCATACGGGCTTGTATAGGAAATTGATTTTCCTAGAGATGAAACCTTTTCGGATTCAATTATCCGAAGAAGCCAAAAAACCTTATTCCGTGTAGTTTTCTTTTTCGTGTGTGAAGAATTTCCAGTATAATTTTGTTACATATTATTTAGTTCGCAGCAAACAGTAACAAAGATAAAATAGTGAATTCAAGCACTATTTGCTGGAGAAGTGTACATTTTCTGAGGCGAAATGGGTAGCCTTCCGATTTACGATCCCAGTTCCACGCAAGTAACGGCTGTTTTGTGGGTACAAATGTTCAATGTAATAAAAGAAACTGAAATGTTGTGCTCGAACTAACATTGTAGACTCTCAGACTTTTTACAACTGGCAACTTTTATGACGTAGATGCTAAAGGTATGGAAAAGGATTCACCTGAACAAAGTGACAGGGAACAGATCACCATCACAACTCACAGCCATATGATTTCCACCGCTGAGCACAGGCCTCCGTTCTAGATTTAGAGAAACTCTGTTGTCAGCTGACATAATCCTGAAATCTCTAGGTGATTTATCCTCCTTGCAGGCTAAGCCCACTAACACAAAATAAAGAGTTTACAGAAGGACCGCTCGCACCTTTTTCCTAAACTTGCGTGAACCGCCTAGGGTTACTACTATATTCGCTCTGAATTTTTAAAATTAGTAAAAAGGTTCGGTTCTGTCAAGTAGGTTATACCTACTTGACAGAACCGACCAAAAACAAAAAACATCATGTGAAAAATTGCACCAAGTTCGACAGAAACAAAAACACCACAGTGCGACTTTTCGTTTCACCGAAACTCACTGACTCCGCCTGTAAACTCACGTCTCTGTGTGCATGCGTCAAAAATGGCGTGTTGTTCTAAGCGGGCTATCTGTCAGAGCACCGCGCATGTCTAATTTGTGCCACTAAGGTTGACTAAAAACAATAAACGATCGATTTCTAACTGTTAATTTAATTGCAGCCATATTACGTATAAATGTTATCACAACTGATCACAGACCAGTGTCCAGTGTCAGTGTATCAGTGTCGAATCAGTATTCGAACTCACTCTTTCTCCACGATTAAGCGACACCTCCGTGTGGCCTACTAGCAAGACTGGCTGCGGTGTCCACTGCAGAAGTACCAGTGCACCCGACGTCGTCATTAAATGTATTTAAAAGAGGCAGGTCACGAGGTAGCTATCACGTTTCTTGAAGTCCATTATTATCCGCTTCCTCACATTGAGATTGTAAGTATCCCATCTAACGATCTTTTAAAACTTTTGCAATTGAATCTTACTAGCTTACTAAAATTACTGCTTGATGTTTTACTACCCATTTAATAACTTATTGTTTTCCTGCAATCTATTCGGACTAGATTGTATTCTTTATTTTTATTGAACATTGACAAATTTCCTGTAAGAAATGCCGGCAGGCCACAGTCTGCGTCTAAGAAAACATCCCTGTTATGCTTCGTAACACAAATCTTGAACGAATTACTCTCTTTGTTTTTTCATAATTATTTAAGTAATGATGCTGTTTCATTGGTTATCTCATGAATAATAATAATTTATTCTTTATTGCACATAAAACTTACAGTCGAGAATTATTTAACAATAATTGCAAGTACAATTTGGGTGGATTTATCGCTAGAAAGCGATAAATCCACCCAAATCTCCGCCAAGCAACCCACAAGCAAAGGAAATTTGGCGAAAAGGGCGAGTAAGTGCACCAGGACAGAAAAAAAAGTTTGATTATAAATATCTATACAGTATAGGACTAGGTACATATATTCACATAAAACATACATATTATTATCTACTATATATAAAAAGTAGAAACAAATGTGACGTTATTAAAACAGACAATAGCAATCACCTGAGTTGCAACCAAAATGATCAGGATAAATAAAGGATAAAGAGGAAAAAGGAAGAACAACAAGGACTGATGTCAAAGTGCAAGGAAATGAATATAATTTATAATATCAGTTTCGAATACATCTTTGGACATTGGAAATCGATGCAAAGTCTTTGTCCGGCCTACGTGCTCACTGGAATGGAAGGTAGATTGTACCTCTACCCAACTCCTGATTTAGGTGATCAAGATTTAAGCCTACGACACGTACCCTTGTCGACTTCACAGATTTTATGGCACATCCGCACATAATTATTCGAATAGATTTCGTGTGTATGTGACACGAGCTGTCTGTCAGCGGCTTCACCCGCGTAGACGTGTCTTTCTAGTCAAAATATAGCCTAAATTAAAAAAAAACCTATGTCACTCCCTGATAATATAGCTTTATATTGGTAAAAGAATTTTTCATATCGGTCCAGTCGTTTCGGAGCTTATTCAATACAAACAAACAATATTAGTGACTAATATTAATATAAATGTTCGATTTAGACCTGCATTTGAAGTACCTATATTAAAAAATAAAGATATATGTCGTCACGTAGCTTTGAAAGATAAAAAAAAAATTGTCTTGAAAAACTGCATTCAAATATATTTAAAATATTCAACGAATTATTTTTCAAGTCCAAAAAAGTTTATATAAAATAGGGAAAATTAGTTTTTCAGTCGCATCACCTTTAGTATAAAATAAAATATTTGTTTTTATTTTATTGGAAAAAACTTACACCATTTAAGTACATTTACAAAAATCTTAATTATGGTTAAGTATGGTTTTGCAAATGAGAATATTAAATTGTTTATATTCTCCTGTATAAACAATGTAATCCTTGCAGATAAAAATACCTGAATAAACAAAAAGTACGGTGACATTTTGTTTCCGCAGTGCTTCCGTGAAAAGTATCTTCATTGCTAGTTTAAACTAGTTTAAAGTGCTATTTTCCGACCCTACTCTTCTCTGAACACTAAGTGACTGACTCCGCGCCGCGTGAGGGGAATAGCTAGCGGCCATTTTGTTTTATTTTCAAAGAAAGTTACTACGTGTATTGGGAAAATGATAAATTATGATAGCAAGCGACTTTTCGTTTAGAGGACATTGCCACACTCAAACCTATCAAGCCAGGTTCGATCAATAATTTAAAAAAAGGCTTTTGGTGTGCTTTATTTTGCCAATCTTTTCATGACTGAAATGTCCTCTATAAGTATCTACCTAACATACATCGCTCAAGAATCTCATTTATCAAGGGTTCAAAAACTTTTTAAAATAGCAGCAATAACCGTACGTAAATATATTACCGATTCTCAATAATATCGTTTTCCATAATAGTCAAATAGTCATTCATCCCTGTTAATCGAATTACAATTAAGTATTAAGTGAAAAATTTTAAAGACGCTAGCCTATTTTGTGGTTGAGCCTTAAGGTAACTGTGAAAACTATCGTTGCGAGTTAAGCGGGCTCATTAATGACCACGCTTATTTCGCGGTCGAGCTGCGGCTAAGCTATTTATTTCTCCAGAAATCAAATACCATGCTGTAAGTATCTATATGTATAAAATAAATAAATAATTATCTGGGATAAATTACACTAAGATCAAACGATTGCACGTGTATGTATGTGTATGCCTCTTAATTTTTATTACATTATTATTTTCATTCTAACAAACCTAAAACGCATAGATAATAACGGTAATCAATACTAGGTACATAATAGAGTAAACATGCGTGATCTGCAAACACATTTGACAGCCACAGATCTTATTTCCTGTGTCGATAAAAACAGATACGTGTTTTTAGTGGGTTTATAGTAACAATTTGGCCGTTAAAACTTTTAATAAAATGTTTTGAGTTCTTCATTGGAACATTGTTCATTAAATCATAAGTTATACATAGCAAACAACACAAAATTATTATAAATTAAAACACAGGTTACCAAATATACTCAAAAAATACAAAAGGTGTCAAATAGGCTACCACTCAGCACATTGCCGCAGTGACTTAGCACCCTTAGTAAAGACTGAAAAAAAAAAACATTTATTTCGGACCGGAATCCATGTTAGTAACAAATAACTTATCAACTATGTTAGTAACAAAAAAAAAATGTTTACACAAAGAAAGACACTACTATCCCGCATATCTATTGTACGTGATAGCAGTGTCCTTAGTTAGGTGGACGCGAGTCCAGTGCTGCATTATTGCACTGTCCACGCCTAACCTCCCCGTCACGGTCTTCAGGAGGCTGTTTGAGCTGTCGCGCACCCGCTGTATCAGGGACGCTATACGCTTTCTGATGATAGCAGAAAAGCTATCAACCTCAGCTGTGGCTAGCATTCCTGACGCACTGCAGAAGCGCGGAAGGCCCAACAGCGCCCTGTAGGCATTGTTATATTGGGTACGCGGGGCCCTGTATGCTCCCTGCGTGTAATTCATCCACAGGCCGCACGTGTACAGAGAGTGACAATACACTTTAAAAAGTGTGATTTTGGCTTGTTTAGAACAACGTGCAAACCTGCGGGTAAGCATATTAGCTCGAATGCACAGGGCCCTGCGCTCCTGTTCCATATCGATATCGTCCTTGAGCGATTCCGTGACCCAATGCCCTAGGTACTTAAATGTATTTATTTGCTCAATTGGATCACCATTGAGCATTACAGGAGGAACTTTATACGACTTGTTACCAGCCTTAAACACAAGTAGTTTAGTTTTTGTTGTGTTGTACCTAAGACCATGAGCCACTGCGAACCGCTCGCAGATGCTCACAAGTTTATTGAGCGCACTGATTGATGGGCACAGCAGCACCATATCGTCGGCGTAACTTATATTGTTGACAAAGGTACCGTCGATAGAACAGCCAACTCCGGCGCCGCTGAGCTCCTCAATCAGCTTGTTGATGTACAGATTGAAAAGGGTTGGTGAGGTTATTCCCCCCTGCCTCACACCACATTCCAAGCTGTACATACTTGAAAGCCCTCCAGACCATTTTACACAATTCTTTTGATTCGCGTACCAGTATTTTAAGATGGAAATATACTCATGTGGCATACTAGTATCGTTACAGAGTTTTTTCCAGAGCATGTCGTATTGAACCAAATCAAAAGCTTTGGACATGTCCAAGAACACAGCATAAACAGGCGTGTCCCTGGCAGTATAGTACTGGGCAGTCTGCTTGAGGTACAGGACAGCGGCTTCAGTAGACAAACCTGGTCTGAAACCAAACTGTGCGTCGTGAAGTTTAATATTAGCGCCCAGCTGCTGGTCAAGCAGCCTGTCCAGTACCTTAGCAACTATGGTAGCCAATGATATTGGTCTGTAATTGGATTTGTCACTAGTATCACCAGTCTTATTCTTAACAATAGGAACCACTAACGTTTTTAACAAACTATCCGGCAAGTACCCGTGATTAAGGCAGAGGGAAAAGAACAAGGCCAGAACCCGAGGCAAATGCGCACCAGCATATTGCAGATGTTCAATACTCAAGTGATCGTGCCCAGGAGATTTGCCCCGAGTCATTTTTCTCAATACAGATCTAACATCCGCTGCTGTAATCACAACCGGTTTTTTGCTAAGACAGAGTACACTAGAATGAGTGGTATTAACGCTATTATTAGTAGAAGCTATCCCCAAGGGTGACTGTACTTTAAAGTGCTCCTTGAACATTTCGGCTATGAGTATGGGTTCACTGAGCCCCTCCACATTTGCTGGAATACCTGATTTAGGGTTAAACTTTTTATTAAGTTTCCAAAACTTTGAAAAATCTTTTTTCGAGTGATGGATAGCCAGAATGTCCATCCTAATCTGCCGTTTATTTGTTTGACACCACTTAAGCTTGGCCATAAAGATCTTTTTTGATTCATACATTTTGTCATACACATAACCAGCTCGAGGTTTATTATAAAGAACCCAGTACTGAAACCACATACGAGCCTCACTATGTGCTGACTTCACATGTTTATTCCAGCCACTACATACTTCTTATTACGCTTACACAAATCCCTTTTAGTACTAAAAATAGAGGCCTCTGTAAGAGTATCAACAATTTCAGTGTACATATCCAACAAGACTTTATTATGACTAGGGCTATCACACATAGCAGCTGCACAATCACTACAAACCTCAGGAAAGTCAATTCGTTTTAGTTTCTCAAAAAAAAAAGAGATAATCGGTACAATTACAGGGTTACACCTTAGAATAATAACATAAAGAACGATAGTCTTCATACAACCGTTCTATTACTTGCTTACGTACGGCGCGCTTTGACATTGAGCATTGCGGAGATGTAATGAACACTGCAAAGCGGTCCGTTTGGTGCTTCAAAATGGGCTTGTGGATTTGGCTTCTATATATAATTATTATAAGGGTTACACATGTGTCTTCATACAAACGCCCCGTCAAAAATGAAGCACTAACCGATCCACACTTGCGTGACTATTACTTGCTTAGGTACGTACGGCGCGCCTTTGACATTGAGCATTGCGGAGATGTAATGAACACTGCAAAGCGGTCCGTTTGGTGCTTCAAAATGGGCTTGTGGATTTGGCTTCTATATATAATTATTATAAGGGTTACACAATGACATGTGTCTTCATACAAACGCCCCGTCAAAAATGAAGCACTAACCGATCCACACTTGCGTGACTATTACTTGCTTACGTACGGCGCGCCTTTGACATTGAACATTGCGGAGATGTAATGAACACTGCAAAGCGGTCCGTTTGGTGCTTCAAAATGGGCGCGCGGATTTGGCATCTATATATAATTATTCTAAGGGTTACACATGTGTATTTACGATGATTTAAATCAAAACAAATGAAGCAGTCTCACATAAAATACGTACATTATATTAAAAAACTTTGATAAATTACTGTTTCTGCAAATTCAATAAACACACTTTTTATTTTTGTACCCACCAAAACGACACGATTGGCGTAGTGCGTTGCAGCATGGTTTCTCGCCTCGATTTCCGTGGTGTCCCGGTTTCGATTTCCGGTCAGGTCAATTCAGGAAAAGATCTTTTCTGAATTGACTCGGGTCTGGGTGTGCTGGGAGACGCCCCTGGCTTTATTTCCTTTTTTTTTTAAATATCCCTGGACATTATTCCACACAGCGCCATCTAGCCCCAAAGTAAGCTAATTAAAGCTTGTGTTATGGGATACTAGACAACGGATAAACATACTTAAATACATTTTCTTTTGTAAATACATACTTATTATACATAGGAGACACCCAGACCCGTACAAACATACATGTTCATGCACACAAATGTTTGTACTGTGCGGGGATCGAACCCGCGACCTCTGGTGTAGTAGCTTAACCATTACACCAAGTCGGTCGTCAAATTTCCTTGTGTGGTACCTCGTAACACAGGGATATTAATCCCTACTTCGAGACCAAAAGAGGTTTATTGTCTGGCGCATTTTTTTTTTTATATTGCCCGTCAAGATGACCTCACTCCACCTGATGGAAAGCGGTCGTGAGGTCCAGATATGAGGTTGACAAGCCCAGTCATTCAAACGAATCACTGGGCTGGCCATCCTCACCTTGAAGGCCTGCAGAAATGCCTTTTCACGCCCCGCTTGAAGAACCCGGGACTATACGAGGAAGGAAACACATGTGCTGGAAGAGCGTTCCACGTCTGATATTTATTTATTTAATTTAAAAAGAGCTGTGGATTTGCTGGTATTTACTGTTTTTTAAGTCACATGCGAGCAAGACAAGCACTGGAATGTGTACAGTCACCGTAGACGAAATCGGCTAGTAAGACGTTAGTAAGACTGCCATCCGAGTAACTTAGTTTATCCTTTTGGGATCCACGGAAGATGAACATTAACTATACTTTCAATATTGCAATATTTTCTAGATTTTATATCGGAAAATTATCCCATTGTATTTTTCAAAACTAGAATAAGACTAGCCTTCTGACGAAGTGATAGAGATCCTTCCTATAGCTCTGAAGGTCATGGGTTCTATTCCGATCATAGACAAACATAAATTTGACAAGCATTTGTGTTGTTCTGTGTCTGAGAGTAGTTATTTATATCAGCCTCTCACACCCATAAAACAAGCGTTGCTTAGAATAAGGCGCAAAATAAAGAGTTCACAGAAGGACCGCTCGCGCCTTTTTCCCTTAATTTGCCTGAGCTCCTAGGGTTACTACCATATTCACTCTGAATTTTTAAAATGAATAGGTAGGTTATACCTACTTGACAGAAACGGCCAAAAACAAAATTCATCACGTGAAAAATTGTACCAAGTTCGACAAAAAGAAAAACACTCGCGACAGTGCGACTCGCTGCGTGACCGATTCTCAACTGTTTCGCCTGTAAACCGACCTTGTGGATCAAAATGGCGGTTTGTTCTAAGCGGACTATCTGTCTGGGCCGCGCATGCATAATTTGTGATTAGGGGCAGATTATGTTAGAACCTTAGAATAATTACATATAGAAACCTAGTCCGCGCGCCCATTTTGAAGCTCCTTAATTGGAGCCATAAATGGCTCCAAACGGACCTCGTTCATTACAGCTCCGCAATGTTCAATGTCAAAGCGCGCCGCACGTAAGCGAGTAACAGTCACTCATGTGTGAATCGGGTTAGTGCTTCATTTTCGACGGGGCGGTTGTATGAAGACTATCCTTCTATACGTTATTATTCTAAGGTTAGAACATAATATTTATTATTATTTATTTTATTGATTGTGTCCTGCATATTTATTTAGTATTATGTATTCAGATTTTTCCATAGCATTTTCCACTCTAAGATAAATAGATTTGATAAGATACCTAGCCTGCTTAATCATGGCAAATACTGACGATTTGTGTAGGTATAATTAACAAAATTAAGATTAACAGATTTCTTCGGCATTCAATATGTTTTATGTTTATATTGCCATGCTTATCTTTTTGTCAGTGATACGCGGGTTAAAGTCCCGAAGAGAACTCTATAACTTTCCTTCTGATAACGCAGTGATCCACTATTCGATAATCTAGTTAGGATTCTGCGTGGGAGTAAAAACGGCATTGTGATGGCATCGCAAATAATAGATCCCTTTTTATGTGGTCCCGAATTATCTGAGAATATAAGCTACCGGCAAAGTCGAAATTCAGCAAGTTTTTCCTGATAATACCTATCTTCTGTGGCGTTCAGACTCCTGTTGATGTCATATAATAAAATATCTGGGACACCAAAGATACACCAGGAACACCTTACGTCGAACTAAACAGAGATTTTATTATGGACTAAGTAGTATCTTAAATACTAATAAACATTCTTAAATATTACTACACCGGGTTATAATTAAAATACAAAAAACGATATGGCATAGGTACTCAGTAAGTAATGTCCTTTTAACCATGTAAGGGAAAATTTGATTCGAACAGTCAGCATTTTTTGGTCTATTAAAAAAAGAATTTTCATTTTCACTTACTGAGTAATACTGAGTTTACCATATCGGTTTTGTTAGTCTTTGGATAATCACCCGGTGAACTTAGGGTAAGGTTGCGATGATTGGACCACTTTTTTTTCAATGCTTAAAAAAACGAATGTATGCAATGTGGAATAAAAGTGATTTAGTTACTGAAGTGCTCTTGTATTCCTGTGTAAATACCTAAAGTTTCAGAATTCTAAAATGGTAAATAGAGTCAATAAATGGGTAAAATGATTTTTGTTAAGGTTTCTTTGATTGGACCACAGGAACGTTCATTGGACCACTTTGTTGCTATCATTGGACTTAGGAAAATGAGTCGACCGGTCCATTGATGGGAACTCGGAAATTTCATGGTTTAAGGTGACAAAATAATAATACAACAATTTAAAGAAATTAACATTTTAATCATTATTTTAACATTTATATATGAAACAGTCTTCTTGGTTTTAATACCGTGCATGTATGTAACATTTTATTAAATGTTTCCTAAAAAAATTATAAAAATTATGTAACAACAACTTGAGGTACTTAAGTTTTTGACCATTATTTTAATATTAATTCTTCATTCAAGCCAACTTCCTTATTACGTAATGCCTGTAATGCTAGTTTCATGCTTGTTTCACTCCACGTGTAATACTGCCCTCTTTTAGACATGCTGCAATAAAAATATTTTCTATTACCAATACAATAATATCAGCACACAAACATGGCAATCAAAATTAAATTAATTATTTATTTAAAAATGTATTATTTCACATTAAAAAAAAATAAGTTGACATTCGAATGATATTTTGAACACACGCTGCCATTCAAAATTAAATCAATTCATTTAAAATATTTATTATAATTTAATTTCAAATTAAAAAAAAAAATAGGTAGATCTCCTCGAATAATATTTTGTAATCCAGGTTTTATATTAGTTGCCATGATTGGACCGGTCCAATCAAGGAGCTTCTAGGTGGTTCAATGATGGCAACTACGTATGGTTTTACAAGGTCAAATATAACGACTAAACTATAACTTTTGGACATTCCTTTCTATAAGAATCAATAACGTTGATAAACAAAGAACAGAACATTAAACAACACGCATGAATATCCATAAGGAATATCTACTTACATGGTTTGGTTTAGCAGGCGAAAAAAATTTTTTGAGCGCGCGAGACGCTGCGACAGGCCTGGGTCCGCAACGGAGCCCGCGGCAAAACTGAGACTACGGGGGTGTGGCGGGGGGACGTATACTAAGCGTCCGACGCCTAGCAACAGTTTTAAAATCGAACCGTTTCGAAAATATCAAAGCGGTCCAATGAAAGTGCCGGTCCAATGATCGCAACCTTCCCTTAAATAAAAAATGATTTTAACAGACTAACTGTTCGTTAACATCTTCGCCTGAGTAGACTGTCTTTCTCCTCAAAAAAAAGACCAATTTATAAAAATATAGCCTACGTCACTCCCTGATAATGTAGCTTTATATTAGTAAAAAAAAATTAAAATAAGTTCAGTAGTTTCGGAGCCTATTCAATACAAAACAACAAACAAAACTTTCCCCTTTATAATACGACACGATTGGCGTAGTGCGCAGTAGCACGGTTTCTCGCCTCGATTTCTGTAGTGTCCCGGGGTGAATTGCTGAAAGACGCCCGTGGCTAATTACCTTGTGTGGTACCTCGTAACACAGGGATTTTAATCCCTACTTCGAGACCATTACAAGAGGTGTGTTGTCTGACGCATTAAATTACTAAATTTTATTATTAAATTAAATTATATTAGTATGGATGAATATTTGTCCTGGGCGTGGATCGAGCCCACGAACTCTGGCTTTGGCCATCATCAAGCAAAAGAATATGGAAAGTCATTTAGCAAAACCACAATAAAAGGTAGTAAAATGGTTCTTAATAAAACGTCTATGTACTGAATATTAAACCACACATTCAAATTACACTTGGCCGAATTTTAATGTTAGGACATCAAGTTTATGGGTCTATAAAAGTAATAAATGGTGATGTCATGCCCGGGGGCGATTGTGCAAATAATAGTAGATTGAGTACTTATCAAAGTTTGCTATCGCCATTCAAAATTAGGTGCAGTTTCCAGCTATCTAGACATATTTGACTTAGTAACCGGTGGATGTTGTGAACAATGTTACTTGCCGTCCCATTTAGTTAATTTTACTGACTACGATACTACTGATTCACTGACTTATTAAATATCCCAAAGTTAGAATTGAAACTGTAAGAAATACGTATACAAGTAAGTAGGCCTCGCATTTCCGTGGTTATTTCCGTGTATTTAAATTCGCTGATATTGAAAATCCTGCACCATAGGTTTACGCCAATGACAGCTTATAAGTAATTGTAGGTTTCGAAGGAATTAATCCCTGACGTCAGAAGCTTAAGAGATGGTGTTATAATCTGGACTCCCATTTAAAGTACTGGCCACGGATCTCTTCGTTCCGCTTGTGCCCTGCAGAGGGATAAAAGACAAACAAAAATTACAAGACTATATTCCAAACGAGGTAGTCAGAGGTAAGTGGCTGTTGCCGTCATGGTGCACGTAACACTCCAAAGCCCGCTTTTTACCAATGGTATTAGAACCCAACGTGGTAGGTGTTGAGTTTTCCACCATTATCCGGCTGGATTTGGTTTATATCAATGTTTTCCATCACCGAGCGTTAGTCGGAAAAACAATGAACACGAAGGTGGTTCGTGCCAGATTTAAACTCGGCTCCAGACGATCTACGATCCAAGTTGGGGTGATAAACTCCTAAGGCGCCCTAAGCCATGACGCTAAATGACTCAAATAATTTATTAAATTCAGATTAAAAGGACGAAACACTATCTCTGACAACTCTGAAATACACTCTCGTTTAACACACAGCCTGTACCATACAAGACAGATTCATTGCAATCGGTTATGTTATCAGTTATAGAAGTTGCCAAAACATCTGACTGTATCATCAGATTCACACTCAAGTTGACTGTTCTGATTTCTCCATATCGAGGGACGCAAGAGCAGCGTTCCGGGCACATATTAGGTATATCTTATCTTGCGAATGTTTTAGCGCGCCGAACATTTGATCCTCGCCTTTTGAGTGCTGTATTTGCTATCTGATATCACGTGACGCATTGCCAGCTTGTGCAATCGGCCTTGTCGATCAGAGTGGCAAGAGGTTAACTGGGAAACATGTTGTCAAAACATCTAAAATGCTGGCATATTAAAATCCTCATCATTTCAGTCACTTTGATCCGAAAACACATAAATCTTTTTAGTCTGAATTATTTCTTACCTGGGCCGAAAGTCGTGGGTCCGCTACCACCCCTACCCAGAGTAAACATACTTAAATACTTCAGAATGAGTGAAAAACAGATAATGACGCCCAGACAAAGAAAAAACACAAATTCCCGGATTGACGATGCTTAAACAAATAGTTGATCAGTGTGTCTACCATACCATCACGACTTTACCCCAACGGGGTAGTCAGTGGCAAGTGACTGGGGCCGTCATGGTGAACGGAACACTTTTCACCAATGGTATTAAAACCCAATGTGGTAGGTGGTGACCCTTCCGCCGCTATCCGGGTTGATTTGGTTTTGTATCGATGTTTTCCATAACCGGAGAGTTAGTCGGAAATTAAACAATGAACACAAACTTTTGGTTCTGGCCAGATTTGAACTCGGGACCACCCGCTCGTCTACCATAAGTTTACCAATAACACCAATCCAACAGGGCTAGCGTCCGCGATGACCGCGATGACGTTTTTGTATAATATTGCACTAACGCCCATTGTGAATAGAAATATAACCAAAAACGACATACCAATCTCTGAACTCATGGTAGACTTATTAAGATTGCAACGTTTTAATAAATCGTTCGAAAAGTTCAAAACGGTGGAAAAGTGGCTACCCTCGAGAAAGTAGGATGAATGCCTTCAATTTCCGTCGAAGCTGCACACTGCAAACAGACAAATAGACACTTAAGGCCACGAGAATCGGCATGCCAAAGACAACATTTTTCTTCTCTTGAGAGTAATTCCGTCCATAGAATTTTATTGGAAACTGGGCAGCAATTTTGAAGGAAGTAAGTATTGTCTAAACCAATTCAATGAATGTTGTAAATGTTACAGTGTATACTTATATCAATGATAGTAAGTAAGTAAATATTGTATATTGCACACAAATGATAATAAAAACAGCAAAATAACATATTGTTAAATTAGGGCGGCTTTATAGCTAAAACACGATCTCTATAAACAACCCAATCAATGTTGGTCTGAATATAATTATTTCGTTTCTTTACTTATATTTTATTTTAGTGGCAATTTTGACTTTATCAACACCGTTACTCGTTATATTATAATTCGGCAAATGTTTTGGAATATCAGATGCCACGTCGCGCGTCCTCTGAAAGCCTACCCCGGTGCAAAATCACGAATTTTCGTCAATCTTTTGAAGGCTAAAAAGCAAACAAAAAGTAGTGTCTTAAGAACATGTATATTTTGAACAAAAAAATGTGATAATTGAAATATCAAAAAATCAACATCTTTTTAAAACGTTACGTATGTTTCTTAATGACTGAAAATTCACATTACTACGTGTACGACCAACGGAAGTAGGCCCCCTGAACCCAGGACATCGTTATTTTGAGCCCAGTGCTCTCATCATTCGGCCACTTGCATAATTGCCTTTACTTTTTAGTGAAACAAGCAAATAAACTAATGCTTTGCTCGCTCATAAATATCTGATTATAACTGTCAAGTATTAGTTCACCAGACCACTCCACAACTGTTTTTATATCCAAATTGTGATTGTACGATAAAAATGCTTTTACGCCGTACATTGAACAGCGAAATACAAAAGCGGTAGCTACAAAAGATAAAAATTATGAAGACACAAAAGCTTCAGGTAGCGATGAAGCGTTAAGATCACTAACAATTGACCTATTCAGGCGTGTAATGCGATAGCTTTGAAAAAATCCCCCATAGAGCCTGTTCAGAGAGGACGCGTTTTGATGCACGATATTGGTTACACCGCTGCTTATATTGCATAATCAACAAACTATCTTAGTTCTCAGCGATCGGTGTTTAACACGACGCGAGTCGATCGCGCGTAGTTCGGGACAGGGTCTTATTCAAGTAGAATTCACCCCCTATAGAAGTATTTATCGGAAATCCGCGGATTATATTGCTATGATGTTCGTAAATAATAACATGAAACGGGTTTTTCCTCAGTTAACTGCATAGTATTTAAACTATTTAAGTATGCTTGGTTAATGAATATATATAAATAAATCATTACTACGTAGGTACACTTAAGTGTTATTCAAGTAGAATAAATAAATAGGTTTATAACTTGGGTTTGCTTTAATTTCTGCAGATAAAGCAACACAACGTTATTAATACGTAAAACTAAACCTTTTTAGAAGAAACATCTTCGTTCTTACTTTTTAGATGTTAACATTTTACAATGCTCTTCGCAAACGATAGAAAACTAAGAAAATTCATTCAGCCCAAGATGTCGAGCAGGGTTCGAACCTGCGTCTTCTACAAAACGGGGCACCTACTTCGACCACTAAGCTACCGAAATCCTAACGCACCAAATGAATTTATCAAGTCCTCTTTGGCTGAATGAATTATCCTAGTATTTAATTTTATCTTTATTCTATTATACCTAACAAATAAAAGCATATCTCATACCAAGAGACATACACCAAAAATTTGCAGACATACACTCAAAGCATCAGGTTTATTAAAATGTCGTTTTATGTCATTCTCGTACTTTTTAGAGGATTCTGCCAGTCGAAACTTATTCGTGTGTTGCTCTTATCCACCGACTCAGATAGGATCACATTTATTAGAGGCAGTAATGCATTTCCGCATTGGATCAATTTTCTTGAATATATTAAACGGAATTGGAAAGTAAAATCGGAATACGGAAATTCTGCTACATGAATCAATTTAACTTTTTAATACCAAGCTTTAGGCCCACCCATCAATCTTGAATAATAAGGAGATATCGTGAAAAAGAGGATATACTCGTAACAATTTTTATCGCATTTCTACTGAGATTTGAGAAGTAGGAAGTACAAAAAAAAGTGAATTGAAGTGAAGTATATTTCATACAAAAATGTACTCCTAGGAATAAAAATTAATAACTCAGGTAATTATAATCGAATTTGGTAATTATACGAATCTTCAAGTTCTCCGGGCACATCACCCGTAACGAGGACTCCATGGAACGGCTTGTATTGCAAGGGAAAGTCTAAGTCGTGGGTGCTCTCCGACACGGTGGACAGACCTTATCAAATCAGAGATGCACTCCAGCATTAACGATTGCTACCACTCTGTCAAACATCGAGCTGCATGGAGAAGAATCGTCCGATATTATGACTACGATTACTCTGTCAAGTGTGAACTACAAAGAAGAGATGAGAGAGAATAAGAGAGAATTGTTTCTGATTTACATTAACGATCTCCCTAATATAATTGAAGCTTATTGCACGTTATTTGCTGATGATGTTTCCGTACTAATCCCTTGTAAATATAACCTTGAAGTGAACACCAAATTGGAAGAAGTATTACTATTTAGTAGTATTACTAAATATAATCGGACCGTACCAAAGGGAATGCATATTGAATTCGAAAATACTAAATTCGTTTGCGTTGATACTTACTCACTGTAAGGAATTGATATAGATTCTCACTTAAATTGTAAAATAACTGCAAAACTATCATGGTTTACTTGAGCTGAAAAAGTCCACTGATAAACAAACCGCCATAAAAGCATATTACGCATTTGCTCACGGTTGACTACAGTATGGCATCGTCCTGAGCGCCGAGTGCCAGTTGCAGTGAGAGAAGTGAATAACTTCACCATCGCGTTTGCGAGAAAATAAACGCGAATTTGTATGGCATTGAGTGAGCGCCATCTAGCGGCCTGAATGTTGCCCGAATTCGCCGCTCGATTCCATACCAATTAACATTTACGTGCTTTCAAAACGCGATGGTGAAGTCATTCACTTCTCTCACTGCAACTCGCACTCGGCACTCTGTAAGCAAATAGCGTGGATACCACAACCCTTTTTATTCTTCAAAAACCATGTTTTCGGATTAGTGTCAATATTGACGACACGATTGGCGTAGTGCGCTGTAGCACGGTTTCTTGCCTCGATTTCCGTAGTGTCCCGGGTTCGATTCCCGGTCGGGTCAATTCAGGAAACGATCTTTTCTGAATTGACTCTGGTCTAGGTGTGCTGGGAGACGCCCCTAGCTTATTTTCTTGTGTGGTAACTCGTAACACAGGGATATTAATCCCTATTTCGAGAACATTACAAGAGGTGTTTTGTCTGGCGCATATTCATTTATTTATTTATTTATTGATAATATGACGAGTTGCAGGCAGAGATGAAAGGACTTGAGTCTTTTAAGTCCTTTAAGTTAGGACTAGACTCGATTTTCAAGACTCTACTCCAAAAATACGACTCAAGTTTTTATTAATCTGAGGGGACTCCAGTCATTATAATACGACTCGGAAATAAATCGACTCCGAGTTCTCTAAAAAAAGACTCACAACATAGTCGCGAGTTTTTTAATAAAGAACTCGAGTCGTTTAGCATACGCTGAGCTGTTTAAAATAAAATAATAAAATATTTATCAAATAATAGATAATACGAGTAAAACTTCAGTGTACCTAACAAATAAATTAAATAATTGTATTGTAATTCTAAATTAATACAAATAGGCATTTTTGATTCAAGTCAAAGCTTTATTGGTTTCTCAATTTTTTATACTTATTCATCAATTATAGCTTAGTCATCATTTAATCTTGCCCTTTCCTGTAATACCTCGAGCCAAGAAGGTAGGCACATAGAAGCCCTTATAGTTTTGTTCCCTAATCGGTTCCTTTTCTTAATAATTATATTTCCAGCTTTCGAAAAGGCTTGCTCACTGAAAACACTAGCTGCCGGAACAGGTAAAACATCAAACGCCATTCTTGTCAAAATTGGCAAATATTTCCTTTGATTAAACCACCAAGACAATACATCTATGTCCTCTGGTTCAATTGGCAAAGAAAAATACTTCTCTATTTCATTGTGAAATACCCTCAGTCAAATGTTTCTATCTTACATTACATTATACGTCAATAGATGGCAGCACATAACTTTAGCTGTAGCAGTCTAAAATGACGAATCTATTAAGGTTCCGTTTTTACCATTTGGCTACGGGACCCTAAAAATTTACTTCATGTAACAACCCTAAATTTAAAACAAATAATAAATTAACCAAATTATTATGAACTTAAATTTATTACATTTCAACCAATCATCAAAAAAACTAGATACATAATGCCTCTATAGTTTCCTTGTATTCATTATTGAGTGTACGGCGTATGAGCGCGGCTTACGACTTACGACTCCAACGAGTCGAGTCTTTTTAAAATGTTGGAGTCTGTTCGTCACGACTGAGTCGTTTAAACATATCGAGTCTTTTTAAATTGACTAAGTCTAAAAATGAAACTCCAGTCCTAGTCGAAGACTCCTAAAAGGCTCAAGACTCAGGGTTCAAAGACTTGATCGAGTTGTGAACTATCATAAGTCGTCGTAACGAGTCGAGTTTCTTTTAAAAGACTTAAAAGACTCGAGTTCTTTCATCTCTAGTTGCAGGTGATTCTTCTGTAGCGAATAAATTTTAACACTAGCTCGCGTCTATAATTGGAATTATGCATCATAAAAAGATACCTCAGCAAGAGAGACCTAAATGATTGAGACTAAACATAAGATTAGCCCCCCCCCCCCCCCCAACTTCAAAATTGCATTTAATCCACTCTGGCCCATATGCTATGCCTGTTAAGGTAGGTATTTCCTAATAAAAATTCCTAAGGGAATAAAATATGTGACTTCAGATTTAAAAATTTATTGAAAAGATTTTTTTGTTGAGAAATCCTTTTGTACCTTGACGGAATTTTTTGAGAGTAAATTGTAGATTTGGAGTTCTGTCTGTCTGATTTGCAAGAATTTCACCTTAATTTCTTTTGTTTTATCTTTGTCACTCGTTTTGTTATGTTATATGTTTTTTAAAATTATTTTATCTCTCGAAATAATGTTATTTTGATCGGTTTGTGATATTGGTTTTTTGAATTATTATTTTTATTATTAATATCATATTTATTCAATTTGTGAAAATCACATTTAATTTAAATTGTTTTTATTTTGTATGGTATAATTTAATTTATATTCATTGTGTATGATTTAATTTAATTTTATGTAATTTTAAGTTCATATAATTTTGATTTCATTTAATTTTTGTTGCTATGCCCTAACAGGGTTCATCTCATTGGTACTGGTTTATTATGCTTACCACCTTTGTAACCACATGATTGCAATTAACATTTTGACCTATTACAATCGCCCCTTAACCTTATCTGATATAACCACCCTAACCTTATCTATAACATTAACTGGTGGTTATCTTTATTAAAACACTAGCGACCCGCCCGCGGCTTCGCCCGCGTGGACTATATATGCATGTATTAATATATAAACCTTCCTTAAGAATCACTCTATCTATTAAAAAAAACCGCATGAAAATCCGTTGCGTAGTTTTAAAGATTTAAGCATACATAGGGACAGACAGCGCAAGCGACTTTGTTTTATACTATGTAGTGATAACCATCAGTTAAGGTTGTTTGATGCGTGAAACATGTAAGTAAAGGCGATCCTTTACTTACATATTTTGAACGCCTCTGTGAAGGCAAGAGCCTACTATAGTAAGTAATAATATACTATATATATAAGCCACTAATTCGTTTTAGGGTTAGCTACGCGCAAGGGTTACATCAGGGACCCTATTACCGTTCGTCGAACATGTAGTTACGTGAATTTTCAGTCGTTAAAATAACACACTTGCCATAGTAATTTTTTTGGTATTCTAATAACGATATTTTATAGTACAAAATACATGAAATCTAATAATAATATGATACGTTTTGTGTCCTTTTTACCCCCACAAAGTTTTACGAAAGTTCGTTTTGAACCGGAGTAATCCCCCTTTTTTTGTATGTACATAGTCCGCATGCCCATTTGTACAAAAAAACTAATAAAAACAGTAAAAAGGTTGCCAGATTATCCCTTGATAAAATAGAATTAACAGGCCATGGTGTTGTTCCAGTCGAATTCGTGGAATAATCCAGTCGCTCGTACATTTCAGGAGAATCACACATCTCAATCGTTCACCGATTTATCATTTGGAAAAAAATCCACAGCAAACAACCTCATCTTTCAGCATCAAAAATATGAGTTCCTTATTCCGTGCCAAACGAACTTCTACATCCAAACTACCATTCAAATATTACAATACATCACGTAGCTCTGGCATGTTCCCAAGCCCATTCATGACTAGCGCATACCGAATACTAAACGTATGTGGAATGTATCACAGGTCACAACATCTTAAATCTTTTATCGGCAAACGAATACCATGATATCAATAAACTACGCTCAAACTTGTGTAGGTACTTTAGTCCAATGAACAAACGAGAGAGAGTGGTTAAATAAGTGACGCACAAGTTCAATCTTGGCTAGGCATGGTTAAAACCTACCAGGTTTCCTGGCTTTTTGAGCTATGGACCTTTTAAGAAAGTTTAAAATCGCGAGCTGTGACTCTCCATTCTCGATTTTCGTGACGTAAACGAATCAGTACGTTTTACCACGAGTTGCCACTTCAAAATTACGTTATCGAACGCGTAAAAAATGTAGTGGGATTTGACATTGTCATGTCATGTCAAATCTCAATACAATTTTTTTCACAGGACTGACGGATTTTCTCTGGTGACGTAGTTACATTTCGTACTAACACATGTTGTTATATGCTATTGCATAAGCGCACTACGCAAATCGTGTCGTCAAATTCAAAAATTGTGGTTTTTACTGGTGTAATATGTCATTGTCATTATTATGAACAAATAAATTTCCGGGACATATTACACCAGTAAAAACCACAATTTTTGAATTTGACGACACGATTTGCGTAGTGCGCTGTATAACACAGGTTGTCTTGACTTGCATAGTGCCCCGGGTTTGATTTCCGGTCGAGTTAATTTAGGTAAAGATTTTTCCAAATTGGCTTGGTCTGAGTGTGCTGGAAGACGACCCTGGCTTAATTCCTTAAATAGGGCCTCATAACACAGGGATAATAATCCCTACTTCGAGACCATGACAAGTGGTGTTTTAAAAAAAAAATTGTTTGTGTGTTTCAGCGTCATGTAAAAACTTAGAGTTTGGACTCATTCGGGTACTTAAAATTCATACAGGGGTAAAAAGTTTTTAAACGGTTGACATAAAACAGACACAGTAGCTAGCAAATTAAAATTAAATTATTTCAAAATAACACACCTCTTGTAATGGTCTCGAAGTAGGGATTAATATCCCTATGTTACGAAGTACCACACAAGGAAATAAGCCAGGGGCGTTTCCCAGCACACCCAGACCCGAATCAATTCAGAAAAGATCGTTTCTTGAATTGACCCGACCGGGAATCGAACCCTACTACTACGGAAATTGAGGCGAGAAACCATGCAACTGCGCGCTAGCACTACGCCAATCGTGTCGTCAATGTTTAAGTGTTATATTATTTTACAAAAATCGGAATTATCCAGATTAAATTCGTATGTTTCGTGAACAAATTTGTTTTTGAAAAGAAAGATGATTCTTCAAAACTCTAAAAAACATCAAAGATTTGTTTTGTCCTTTGTGAATGATGCCGTTTGAGAATTCGTCTGTTACAATTCGGATTAAATTTCACTTCCTTTGAAGATTATTTTCGCTTATTTTAGGCCTCTGTAAACCTCTAAGCATTCGAGTTTGGCTGGTCTGGAGCATCTTTCGTTTAAAGTGGTTTTAGCGGAAAAAAATAGTAAACTATTACTAATAAACGTTTAACTTTCACACTCTCATACATAGCTCTCCTCCTTGGAGGATCCTCACCTCTTGAAAGTTCTAATTTTAACTATGTTAAATGTAATAAATATGCGCGAGACACACTGCTTGTCATGGTCTCGAAGAAGGGATAAATATCCCTGTATTACGAGGTACCAGCCAAGGAACTATCCAGAGGCGTCTGCTAGTTCACATAGACCCGAGTTAATTCAGAAAAGATCGTTTCTTGAATTGACCTGACTGGGAATCGAACTCGGGACACGGAATTGGAGGCGAGAAACTGTGCTACAGCGCACTACGCCAATCGGGTCGTCAATGTTTAAGTGTTAGGAATGAGGAATGAAATGCACTCTGTTTTAAATTAGGTAAATTGGGTTTTTGAAGTCAACAATTTAGTAAGGCACCTAACACCAATTTAAGTTACGGAATAATATTCAATTGTTTTGGTTTTTTAAAACTTTTATTGTAGTCTACTATACGTACCAGCCTATATTTGGCGTCGTGGTAATGAAAGAAATCGCAATCTTAGAAAGATTGCGGATTTTGCAGATAGCCGCCTGAATACTTGACCAAGTTACTAGAAGTAGTTCAAAATGATATATTATATGTTCAGTCATGCAAGTGAGTCTTCGTTTTAATTGTAGAATAAATGATTTAATAAAGTTCTTTCTTAAAGATTGGTATTTCAGTTCGTAACTAACTTCAGAAAAGAAGGTGATCCTCAATTAGGTTGCATTTTTAAAAATAAACTAATGTTTCAATACATCTATTAACAAATTAGAATTCAACGGATGCTTAATTTCTAAAAATCTCTCAAATCTTTGGGCTAAAGCCAACAGCCGATGGCATAATAATCTTCAGTGTGTTCAGTCGTTGCACAATATCCTGCGCATATTTATTCTAAGATACACTCACGAGTCAATCACGACGAGACGTGATCTAACCATCACGAATTCCAACCCGAGAAACCGTAACTATATTTACTATTTATTTACTATACTCAATTACTATTGTTTACTACTAATAAAGAGATTAATTTAAGAGCACATTATTATACTACACAGATGTTAATATGACCATTAATTCTCATGAAAATGGTTAATAAAGCGGTACCCAATAATAATAGCAGCAATGTCGATAGTATGCCCAAAATAACCTAATGTTATGAACTACTGGAGATAGTTAGGACAGATTTATGATATAATTTATCCATAAATTATGGATAGCGATAAAAATGATCTGATTTACATGTAAAATGAGGAATTTATGTTATTATATAAAATCGTGATAAATTTCCGGTCTGTAGAAGATTTAAGCTTGGCATTTTTCATATTGACAAGCAAATAACTATTCCTTCTCTTTGTTTCAGATTACATCGAAACGATGGTAGCATAACCGAAAAGGAAAATTATGCTTTTCTTCTCAATCTTAGAAACCATGTGACAAAATTGAAATTTAAGAAGTGATTTAAAGACACTATGAGACGTATTGATAACGTGAAGAAAAGACCACACCATAGGATAAGGCAGCCGCTCAGACATGGTAGCAAACCTGACTGGTTTATGATGCTAAGTTCAATTTAAAACAAAATTATGCCGACCGAAGCATGGGCTACAGAAGGACCACTATACAATGTCAGCTATAACAACTTCACCGAAAGCAACCACACAAATGCCACAGATCCGATTGAGGATAAAGCGATCCAGGCGGCCTTTTGTGTCGCATACACTCTCATCTTCATAGTAGGAATCTTCGGCAATGCCATAGTATGCTACGTAGTTATCAGGAATCGGGCCATGCAAACTGTCACTAATCTTTTCATCACGAATCTCGCATTATCGGACATACTATTATGTGTGTTTGCGGTACCTTTTACACCACTTTACACTTTCCTAGGCAGATGGGTCTTCGGTGGACTGCTATGCCATATTATGCCTTACGCTCAAGGCTGTAGCGTTTATATCTCGACGCTGACACTAACATCTATTGCAATAGACAGGTTCTTCGTTATCATTTATCCCTTCAAGCCTCGGATGCAAATCAAGACTTGCATCGGTCTCATCATCTTCATTTGGGTTTTCGCTTTATCAGTTACCTTCCCTTATGGCTACTACATGGCTATGCAAGATATCTACTGCGCTGAAAAATGGCCTTCAGATCAAATCCGCAAGGCTTTTGGAGCTGTCACTACTATTATGCAATTTGTCCTACCCTTTATAGTCATGGCGTTTTGTTACACATGCGTCAGTGTGAAATTAAATGACCGACTGAAATCAAGACCGGGAAGTAAAAATAGTAAGAAAGAAGACGCAGAAAGAGAAAGAAAAAGAAGAACAAACAGAATGTTGATAGCAATGGTAGCTATATTCGGGCTATCTTGGCTACCTTTAAACTTAATAAACATCAGTAGTGATTTTTACTCATTAGCCGAAGACTGGACTTATTATATGGTATTATTTTTCGTCGCTCACTTCATCGCTATGTCTTCCATTTGCTATAATCCGTTTCTATATGCATGGTTGAACGAAAACTTCAGAAAAGAGTTCAAACAGATATTACCATGTTTAGGAGCATTCGTAACAAAAAAATCTAAGCGACATAACCAATCTGAGCGGACTGGTGCATTCCGTTCTGAAAAAACCTGTAATGGCAACGATACAGTCCAGGAATCATTACTAACCTCAACTGTTACAAGAATGCCAACAGTTAGATATAAAATTGAATTCAATGAGAAGCACAAAGAGTTTGATGACGAAGGAATACAGAATATAAGTCCAGATGAGAAGCCAGTGGGCAACCCAAGTCCTAATGAAGACTGCGTAAATATGTATATGTTTGTAGATAAGTCTGTTAACGCTTCTGATAAGGAGCCTATTGTATCCGCACTATAACTTCATTGGTAAGTTGTATTTTCTATTAAATTACTAATACATAGTTATCAATTGGAAAATTTATATGTATCAAATGTTTAGATTACACTAAAACGTAGAATTTTCCGTGATTCTCTGGGTCCTTTATGTTTTTTATAATAATCTACTAAAATCGTAAAATAGGTAGTTAACTTTATGTTTGATCAATAACATAGGTATTGTAGTTTTATAGATAGTAGCCATTAAAATTCAACGAATACAAATATTAGACATATTCTCCCAGGTGATGTCAAGACTTTTACGATCAGTAAATATGTTTAGAATGGTAATATAAGCAAACAATGTCCCGAACATATTAAAATAACATTATCATTACGCTGCCGAAGCGTGCCCATGATAGCTAAATAAATAATAAATAAATATCCCTGGACATTATTCCACACAGCGCCATCTAGCCCCAAAGTAAGCTAATTAAAGCTTGTGTTATGGGATACTAGACAACGGATAAACATACTTAAATACATTTTCTTTTGTAAATACATACTTATTATACATAGGAGACACCCAGACCAGTACAAACAGACATGTTTATGCACACAAATGTTTGTACTGTGCGGGGATTGAACCCGCGACCTCTGGTGTAGTAGCCAACTTCTTAACCATTACACCAAGTCGGTCGTCAAATGTAGCTAAAGTAGACATTCAGAATCAAACTATGATTATTTTACCGTAGAGGTTATAACAAAAGCCTTTAGACTGAAATATAGCATAGTACTGATAATATTATGGGTCATAGAACTAATCTGATATAGAACACCTATTGGTAGTATGAAAACCGGGTCATAATGAATATGTTTATACTTGTTTTTTAGTATACAATGTGACCCGTTCGTAGTTTAACGAACTTTAAGGCTGAAAACTAAGCCTATGGACGCCTGTAACACCAGAGGCACTACGCGCGCGTTGCCGACCATTTAGAAGATACCTATGAACTCTGCTCAATAGGACTTCATACTGAATTACCCAATTTTTTTTAATTACTTGTAATTTTGAGATTGTAGGTTCTATTGATATGATTATTTTATGGTAAATTCTTGAATTGATATGCTTGTATTTGAAAATGAAATGGCTAGGTACTTAACATCTTCTTCATTTTTTTGAGAAAAACTAACTTCTGTGAAACTTCCCAAAAAAAAAATACAGTTTTTTTAGCATATTTAGATTTTTCTTAAAAACTGGTCGTATGTAAACACCCCTAAATTTTTTTGAATACATTTCAAAAGTACACTATTATTGCTACAAATCAATAAAACATTACAAACTAGCTTTTTTGAAAACATCCGTAAAAAAAAATCCCTAATAAAGCACCAACAGATTTTCTTCCATAGTACTTTTTTTTTTAAGTTTTATTTTGACTGCCCTATTCATAAAACATTATTTTTATCCTAAAAACAACAACAAAAGCAGAAAAATTGTGAATTACCGTGCAGGAATAACTATGCCATTTTATATTTTGAATACAAGCATATTATCACAAGTATTCATGGGTTTGGACATTCTGTTTACTGTATTAATTTTAATTAGTATAATAATTTGAATGATCATAATACAAATTCTTATATGTGACATCAAATGTTTAAATCGTTATTTTGTAAAAATATTCAATGTTTTTCTCAGGAAGTGAATTAGTTTAATTCTTTATGAGAAAATAAAGTTCTTAAACCAGAAATGTAATGTATATTGTAATTTTGTATTATGAAAAAAAATAATCTTATGTAATCTAATCAACATAAAATAATCATAGCTTTAGAATTACCAATCACAAAATAACAAGTAAACAAATTGAAGAAAATTTTGAAAAATTATTGAAACTCCTGTAAAATGTACAATAATAATTTGTTTTAAGTTTATGTTTTCTGTCGATTAATTTAATCCTAGTTTACAGCCTTAAAGTTGGTACACTACTAACGGGTCACATTGTATAGTTATCTCAAGTTTTTTATAGCTATTGATTGAAATTTAAAATATAACTTTTTAGTTTGAACTTAAGAGTTAAGTCTCAGAAAATTTATACATGGCGCTGACTCTTAGAAAATTCTAAATCGTTTATTTTGTAGTCAAACGGTTACACAAGGGCAGCAAAGCTTTTTAAGTTACAAATTATGGCTTTAGTGAATTAAACTGTCAAATGCACATTAAAAATAAAATTTTAACGACAGTTCATACTTTCTTCAAGAAAATGATAACAGTTTAAGATTAGAAAATAGTTAAACCAGGAAACGCAGGTGTATTTAATTTTTATTATTCCGATTTTTCAAAACAATTTATAAAATAATATGAAGTATTTTTAAAACTTCAGTTTGGAACAAAAACAAAATTAGAGCATTTAAATCTAAAAGCTAAGTTCGTACAATTTGAGCTACCATCGTTAGGAAGCGATCTCCTTCAGGCAATTCATGTTTGGAATATATCTAAAAACATTCAAAAATTGAATTAACAGTTCATCCAATAAGTTTTAGTTTAGCTTGCTTTCTCCTGGGTAAGCTCATCGATCCCAGAGATTGATTACGTATTCATCTCGGAGAGGAAACGCGTTTCAAAAGCGTTTTATGTTCATTCTGCTCAGCCCGAGCCAT
Source organism: Udea olivalis (assembly GCA_947369235.1). NCBI lineage: Eukaryota > Metazoa > Arthropoda > Insecta > Lepidoptera > Crambidae > Udea > Udea olivalis. The sequence goes on from OX376353.1 coordinate 3,985,633, forward strand.
CTGCGAATTTTACGATCTGTATCTACAGTTTTATTAGATCTATGTGCGATATTTTTTGATCAAAATAAATCCCGTAATCTAATTTGTGAATATTACTGAACTAGCTGTTTTATTTTCTATCTATCCCACTTTGCATTTTTTTGGATTATTCAATAAGAATGGATTAATGAAGTTAAACTTTATAAAATAACAGAATCATGTTACAACATTTTTTTGAATAAATGTAGACAAAAACGTTCATTCAAATTAAATAACATCTTGTATTTTTCAAATCATGTGATTAATTCATTTTTTTGTTTTTGTTTCAGGCATTTTCTGTTTGGGCCGCTGCAGAAATAATATAATATTGATAGTTAGCGACGATCGGCATAAGAGCCGGTTCACACTGCACTGGCTGTCCTAAAAGTTTTTCTGCAGTAATTTGATGGATCCGTGTAGAGACGTAATTTGTTAACATTTTACCTGACAATTTTATTACTGTCCAAATATGCAACTCAATACTGTGAACTGTAAAAATAGGCAACTTAATACTGTGTAAAAACCTAAAAGAGCATCTAAACCGATGATTGAAAGCTGAAACTTATATTCGGGATCGGTTCAGGTTTATTTTAGGGTTTTTATGTTGATTGAATATGAATGTACAGTGAATAATATTAAAGAAGCCTTTTCCCGAAATCCGAATAGGAACCGGTTGGCTAACAAAGCAATAGTTTTTTTTTTTTTTTTTTTTTTTTTTTTTTTTTTTTTTTTTTTTTTTTTTTTGCTGTGGCAACACTACGGCTAACAGCTGATCTTGACTTGTCCCGTATTTTAATTTGATTTAAACCTGTAAATAACTAATTTATGGCCCAATAAGTCGTCGTAAACAATAATTAGTGTTAATTACGTGTTATTTAGTGTTTTTTTTGTGAAATAAGTTTAAACTTGGTGATTTATCGGTGCCGACAGTGCGTGTCAGTTGACCGTTCAAATATTTGTGAATCATTGTTTTCTCTTGGAAAAGGTATTGTATTGTTTGTTTAGTAACATTCATACATTTCATTCTACGACCTTATATTATACCTGAGTAGTGAAATATTCGAATTGTCTGACTCTGTTTGTCAGAAACGCGAAGAGGTTAGAATACAAAAATACTCTTGAGCTACACAACCTCTTGATTGTTTAAACAACACTTTGGTATTCTACGTTGTTTGTTGGATTTATACTTTGTCAATTTAACCATGATGACCCGCGCAGCCTCATCTCGCCAGCTGGAGCTGACTTTGCAGGAATTGAAGGCATCCAAAGAGTTGGTTAAACAATTGCATTTTGAAAGAGAAGACAATGAGAGGGAATTGTTGGAGGCGTTAAGTAGGAACGCTTTGTTAAAAAAAGACATGGCTGAGATGCATGAAAGGTATTTATTAGTATTAAATGAGCGGGATAGGTTACAAATAATAGTAGATGGGTTCAGTGACTGCAGCGATGAATATGTGCAAAGCCTCAAACGCATTACCATGCTTGAACAAGAGCTACAAGAGGCCCACCACCTGATATCTTCCATGGAGACTGAAAAACTACACACAGTTGACACCCAAAACCAAAGTTTGTTCGATGAGTTAGTTCTTAGTGTGCCCAGCCTGGTTTCTGTTGCACATTCTTCAATCCCTACTGTGGCTATTGATTTGGCTAGTAATAATTTGATTAATTCCACTGCTCCAGAGGGTGTTGCAAGGTGCAGCAAGAACAAATTTAGAAAATATGTTAGGATAAGCAAATTTATTAAGAAAACTCAGAAACTGATAAAAAACCAGAAAATGATGTATAAAAATGCAAAATATATTCAGGAACGCCGACGATTAGGTGATGAACTGGATGTCTATTCTATAATGATAGACAATAATTTAAGTCAATATGACAATGAAGTGAAAGTATTACAAGCAGAAATATGTAGTCTTAAAGAAAATCTGAGGCGTTTAACTGACAGATACACAATCACCAAAAAAGAAAATGAGGAGCATATTTTGGCCCTGACCAAACTCTTGTGCAACCCGGACTCAGTTTCCAGCAGTAATGATGGCCATACTGTTATTCAGTCAGAATGTGATTCCTCTCTTCTTAACACCCTTACTTCACAATCAGCCACCAACATTTCCATCTCTGATACCTGCCCTGTCAGTAACACTGATAAAAATCCAGGTTGTAACATTGTAATGTTTAGTGACGACATTGGAAAAAGTATAGGCCACATTTTGTATAATAGTTTTGGAAAGTCAGTTATAAATCACTGTTCACCGGGTGCCTCATACTGTGATATCATTCAGAAAATTGCTGAATATAGTTTCAGCCCCAATTCAACCCTTATTATTTTAATTGCAAACAGAGGTACTGTGAACAAGAACCAAATGAAAATACATTGCAATACTTTATGTTCATTAGTTAATGTCAGTAAAATTGTGATGTTCACATTGCCTTACAGTAGGGGTCTGTCACAAGCAGAAAATGAAAAAAGACATAGAATCAATTTGACATTTGATACTGTGACATTTTCAAATAATTTAATAAATCTCATTGACATTAATCCTATTATTAATAATAATATGTACCTGACAAAAGGTAGATTTCATTTATCTAATTATTATAAACGACAGATAGCTATGTCGCTATCTTATTTTTTTAACATTTCAGCCAATTATTTGGCTAAACGCTCTGCTTTTATTGAGCAGAATGATACCATTGTACCACAGACTTTGGAACTTGTTCCAAATAATTTAAATTAGATTCAGAGACAATAGAGGTAAACTCTTGCACATTGTTGACAAAAGAGAAGCCCCAAAATAATTTTATAAACTTTGTGCATCAAAACATGCAAGGCTTCTCTGGCAAAGAATTAGAAGTAGGTTTATTTTTAGACTGTATGGATATACATGTCTTATGTTTAACTGAACACTGGCTGAAAAAAAATGAATGCATGATTAGCATTGATAATTATAGTATCATTAGTTCGTTCTTGAGAAGTTCCTCTATTCGCGGTGGGTCACTGATATTAATTCACAATAAGTTTAAATCTAGAGAGCGTAAAGACATAGTAGCACTCTCAATTGAGCGAACTATTGAACTTGCATGCGCAGAGTTAGAGCAGATTATTATTGTGTGTGTGTATAGACCCCCTTCTGCTGATTATTGTCAGTTCGAAGAGACCATGGAAGAAGTACTGAAAAAGGTTTGTAAATCAAACAAGAAGGTGGTTGTATGTGGGGATTTTAATGTTAACATTTTAGATTCTTCTCAGACCTCTGTAAGATTTTTAAATCTTTTTAAATCATTTGATTTACTTAATCTTTTTGATCAACCAACCAGGATCACCGAGTTAACAGCCACCTGCTTAGACAATATTTTTTGTGAAAATATCTCTATTGAGAAATCAATTATAAACTGTTTGAAATCAGATCACTGTGGTCTATTGACCAAATTTGAGCACCGTCATGTCTCTCAATCAGTGGATATTAGTTATAGACCAGTTACCAAGAGTCGAGTAAAAAAGTTTCAAACGAATATAAATAAAAATATTTCTAACCTACTGCCCCAAGGTCATCATAACATAGATGATCAGTATAGGCATCTCTTTGAGATAATATTGCATGAACATAACCATATTTTTCCTAAGAAGAAAGTAACTGTTGATAATTTTAAGTTTAAATTTAGTGATTGGGCCACTCCAGGCATCCATAAAAGTAGAAATAAATTATACGAATTATATGGATTAAAAGCTAACTCAAACTGTCAAAAACTAGTTGAGCATGTTAAATTATATTCAAAAACATTCAAGAAATCATGTCATATTGCAAAGTCCATTTTTTTGAGAGACAAAATAAAACTGGCTAAAAATAAAATCAAAGCCACTTGGAACATAATTAATAAAGAAACCTGTAAATCTAAACCTCGCGATCACTCATTCTCTCTCAAAATTCAAAATAATGTTATTGAGTCTGAGATTGAAATAGCAAATACATTTGAAACTTTTTTTTCTAATATACCTATTGTAACTACAAGCACGTTAAATTCTAGTCCACATATAGCTGAGTCCCTGCTAACATCTAGTGTTGATGGGTGCACAAATCAGTTCTGCTTTGATCATGTTGATTCTCATGACATCCTCAAGGTATTTAAGGAACTTAATATGAAAAATACAGAAGATTTGTGGGGTATTTCGATTAATCTACTCAAATCAATCATTAATACGTTATCACCCCACTTAGCTAAACTTTTTAATAATTGCATAGACCAAGGTCAGTTTCCCAACTTAATGAAATTTAGTAAGGTCATCCCGCTTTTTAAATCTGGTAGCAAAAGTGACCCATCTAATTATAGACCCATTTCTATACTACCAGCTCTCAGTAAAATCTTTGAAAAAATTATATTGAACCAGCTGCTTTCACACTTTGATTTAAATAACTTACTACATGAGAAACAATTTGGTTTTACTAAACACAAGAGCACAACTGATGCAGGTGTAGCACTTATCAAACACATATTTGATGCTTGGGAAAACAAGCAAGATGCAGTAGGAATATTTTGTGACCTTTCAAAAGCATTTGATTGCGTGGATTATGAAATATTACTGATTAAGCTAAGACATTACGGTGTTTCAGGTATCTCATCTCAATTAATACAATCTTATCTTACAGATAGAACTCAAAAAGTTAGTATCAACGGAACTGCATCTTCCGGTGCCACCATACGTATGGGAGTGCCCCAGGGATCTATATTAGGACCTTTGCTTTTTCTTATTTATATAAATGATCTTCCTACCTATGTCAAAGATATTTGTGAGATAGTATTATTTGCTGACGATACCTCGTTGATTTTTAAAGTCGACAGAGGTAAGCAAGCATTTGACGATGTAAATAATACTCTCTCAAAAGTACTATGTTGGTTCACTAGTAATAATTTATTACTTAATGCAAAAAAAACAAAGTGCATCAAATTCTCTATGCCCAATGTGAGACAGGTTGATACTATTGTAACTATGAATGACGAGCCATTAGAATTAACAAATTCTACTGTATTTTTAGGAATAACTTTAGATTCTAAGTTGCAATGGGGTCCGCATATAACGGCCCTGGCAGGGAGACTCAGTTCCGCTGCTTGTGCTGTTAGAAAAATACGACTCTTGACTGATATTGAAACAGCAAGACTAGTATATTTTAGCTACTTTCATAGTGTTATGTCGTATGGTCTACTGTTGTGGGGTTCAGCTGCAGACTTGAACACCATTTTTGTACTTCAAAAAAGAGCCATCCGCTCCATTTACAAACTTAGACCACGCGACTCGCTTAGGGAAGTATTTAAGAAGATCGATATTTTAACTGTGCATGCTCAGTATATTTTAGATAACATAATGTATGTGCGCAAAAACTTGCATCTGTTCAAAAAAAACAGTGACACTCATAAACATAATACCAGAAATAAAAACAAATTGAAAACTCCCAGTCTTAGGCTACACAAGGTGGGAAACTCATTTGTGGGTCAATCTGTAAAATACTTTAACAAAATACCTCAAAGTCTTGTTGATCTACCTCTTCACAAGTTTAAGTCTGCAATTAAAGCAAAGTTAATGAAACAAGGTTATTATAATGTAGAGGATTACTTGAACGACAAAAGTTTGTGGTCATAGTAGGAATAATCTGCTCCTCTGCTCAATATTGTGTTCTTTTTTCTACTCGCATTGACTGTACTCTGAATTTATTTTTTGTAAAACAAACAAAGTTGAAAAGAGTAACTATCGAGTTTCTTGCCGGAGTCTTCTCGATAAGAAGCAACGTCCGAACCGGTGGTAGATTCACATTATGTATATTCACGATGTGTACTAATATTGTACTATTTTATTTACGTTTATTATTATTATTTCTGTATACTTTTTTTGACATGTCATAAGTGCTTTATACAAGCTTAAATGAATAAATGATTTTTTACTTTACTTACTTACTTACTTACTTACTTAAAATAAGTTGACTAACAAAGGAATAATCATAGTTCGCACAGCAGGGATTTATTTGATATACGAGGATCTGTCTAACCGTAGTAAACGCCCGACGTAGTAGGTAATTTGTGAAGTACTGACCACGGCACCGTGACTTCCAGACAGTTCGATTAGCAATTTTTTTAAACTTATTATGGCAAATATCGCTCCGGTTAAGTAGTTTATTATACCGGATACTATGGTAGACTCAGAGGGTAATATAGATTTTTTATTTTATTTCGAGGTTAAAATGAATGTCTATCTGTTCTACTAAGTATGCAAATTTTCCTTACTGTGGTAATTTGAACTGTTACCAAATTACCACCCGGTTTATCATTTAATAGGATGTTAGTGGGTATAACCATTTACTATTAATACGTTACAAACTGTGTTATATATATTCTTGAAAACAAAACGCGTAGGGTATTCATTAAAACACAGCACGTCCACATAGATATAATAGCAGTAAAGTAAATGGTCAGTTTAGATGCGCCTTTACAATTCAATAAATAATAATGGCGTTCATAAGAAACAAAACCGTGTTAAATATGAAATATTGTAAATTAATGCCGCCGTTGAATTCATGGGTCTCTGAGCACTGTACGACTGTACGATCCGGGAAACAACATTATTCATTTTAGATAAAGTACTTAGATTAAACCTATTTTATTTTAATAAATTACCTTTGTGATTTTATGAATCCCTTTTTAGCATTGAGTTGCTACTGGGTGTTCACACGCTTTTGGTCTCTTTAAAAACAAATTATACGATTACACAATGACTGGGCTGTTTTATGAAACTTCCACAAACGACCATAGAAATTAACTACACCTTACATGTACAGCCCTGAAGGCTCTTTCATTTCTACTGACATGAGACTGAATGGGAATGAATTTGAAGGGTGCTTAACATTCATCGTCCTTTCTGGATTTGGGGTTTCGTGATGAAATCAAATAGTAGGTACCCGAAGAGGTGCGGAGCCCCGAATATTAGGGTGGGTACTGATCGGTTACGGGGCGTAATCTAGCATTAACCCGTTGAGCGTTTCTTGTACATACGGGTGTACAGCAAAAATTTTCGGCACGCTATGAAGACCCGGTTGTACTAGAAACACACGACGGCGCTCATGACGGCGGGTTTCTCGCTTGTTCCTCAAATGAATGCTCGTTTAGTAGCATCCACGTTACGCCCGTCAGTACCCACCTTACCATTGTACATTAAATTTCCTATCAAACTTCTAGATCAGTCTGAAGTTAGGAAAAATTAGAAATGCGGGAATCGTCTCGGGTTCAAAGTGGACTAAAAGTATGACGAACTACGCTTTCATTGACTGTTCTTATTATACCTTCAGCACTTAATTGATATCGTTGGCATTCCCATTATATTGTTAAACAAATTTATTAAACTTGTACTGCCATTTTACATTTCATTTTTTATAGTAAGTACCTACTTGTAGTACATTCAAACCTAATGGTTGCCGGATTGTCATTTATTTATGGAATTATTTCTTTACACTCTGTTTTTTGGTCTTGTGAAAATAGCTAACTGCTATCGTAAGTGAAATATAAAATAATAAAAAAAATATCATCACCACGTTAATAATAACTGTTGATTTTGTTACATTCATGTAAATATTTTAGTCTAAGTTTGGGCCTAAATTTTGGCGTAGTTTGTGTTGTATGATATAAATGTTTATGATTAAGTAAATGTAAATAGAAAAAAAAATTAAGTAGTAAAAAGTATTTACATCAAATACAGTTCTTAAAGAACTATGAGCCCATTGATGGAAATACTTTTTCAGGAAGTATTGTAGCTGTTTATGAGAATGTGTAGGTTTGTAAAACTATTTTTGTAATTGTACATTATAGCGTAATGTGTATATTATTATCTACATGCAAGGCCTTGTAATTAATGTCAATGGAGGAAATATGTGCAATTTCGCTGTCATTATATTGATTAAAGTACCTATACCAAAGAGTAGACAGCAACATGTTTTATTATTACACACCTCTTAATTTATAAAAAAAAAAACAAAAAAAACATTATTGATAAAATTTTCATTAGCTATCTCTAATATAAAAAAAAATAGCTGTTTGACCACTACAATCGCATAATATTCGGTAGATAGCTAGTGCAGAGGTCTCCAGGAAGTTTTTCAAGAGTTTTAACTTTTACCAGCATTCATATTTCTACACACAATATATACAATAAAATACTAAACTTCAATACCTATTATGTTTTTTTACCAAAGAAAATTTACCATTGCATCAAACGTTCTTCACGTTAAAGACAAAGGTGGAAATGAATTATACGTATCTCAAGAGATCACACATGTGAACGGTGGAGATCGAGGAAGACGACAGAAAGATTGATGTCCAGAAAAAGTTGAAAAATGAAATAGGACGAAATTGGATGCGGCATGATAAATGCAGTCGAGCTGTCCGGCTTCAGAACGTTGGAGGATGTATTTTTGGTAAGATATAGATAAAATTAGTATTCTTTATTGCTTTATTTGAATAATCAAAGTAGCTTAAAGAGGAGGAGAGGATATACATTTAGACGGTTCAATGGCCAACAGCAATAAACATACAGGGCTACTTTATAAACACCATACAAATTAAAATATGAGGATCAACGGAGAAAATAGCAAAATACGTATTTTTCTGCTTGACAACCTTCAGTACTAAAATGTTGAGTTATTAATGTTATTATAACCACTCAAAGGTATAAAAAATATCATTAGTTTCGTTGATACTGCGCGACGTGAGTGGCGGCGTGCTTGCAGCCTCTCAACTTATCGCCCGCGCTTTATTCAGAAGTTAAAATTTAATTTTGAATAAGTAACCACGCCGTACGAATAATCTTTTCGAAAAAAATATAATAATGTAAAAGTCAGGAAGACCTAGGTACCCTTTTTTAAAAAAAGGTGTCTTCGATTGATGCATAATGTCTGGGAAAATTTTGGATGGTGTTCATAAAGTAGCCCTGTATAGACTCAGAACTTTAAAATTATAAATAAATGACTTTATAAATTACGTACATAAAACAATACGTTACAAGTTAAGATCCAGTAGGTGCCTTGGATGTTGGTTAATTATTGTTGGTTAGTTTTTGGTTTGGAGCTTGCGATTGACATTGTTATAAGTGCTTTTTACAAGTCTGTATGAATAAATAAATTTTTCATTCTCATTTTCTTAAGTTGATACCATTTATGTTCCCAATATTTCAGTTAAAAATGCCCTAATGTAAGGGTTTATCTGCCTAACTTAAATAATTTTATCTAAATTGGTACGATTAGCTGTGGTTTTGTCAGTTAGACTAGCTTGAAACGAATGCACTGTGAAATTGGTAATTAATATAAGTTTTGTTTATGTTTAACAGGTAGTATTCGGGTACTACTGTGTAGATTGCAAAAATACTTATTTGAACAAAGATTTTTATTGCTCTCAAACGTTAACTATGAATAAAGCCCTTTCAGGAAACTCCAATTAGTTTCGGCTCCAAATTAATTCATAATCATCTAAATAACAAAATGTTGTTCTCGTTTCTGTAACGACTTTTGAATTCGCGAAGTTTGGCTGCAGCTTTGAAATTTTCTGCCAAGTTACTGAATCTGTTGTTGAGATTTCAGCGATTTCTAATTTCAAGAAGTTTCTAATTTCTATGCCACCCAAATAAGCACACGTCAACCGTAAAATCTTTTATGTTTACTGGAAATCGTTTTAACGTTCATTGATACAATAGTCAAAGGAGGTTTCTTCCATCTATATCTCTACATTAATTTGACAAAATCATGATGTTATGTGTTTTGAGATGTTTGTATATGATCTATGATTTTGGCGTTAAGCGTAGTGCGCTGCAGCACGGTTTCTCGCCTTGACTTGCGTGGTGTCCCGGGTGCGATTCCCGGTCGAGTAAATTGAGGAAAAAATCTGTTCTGAATTGACTCGAGTTTGGGTGTGCTGCGAGACGCCCCTGGCTTATTTCCGTGTCATAATTTTGAAGGAAGTTTATTCCAAATAAAATAACTAAGTAGGTATAGTATTTACCGCCTAGACTGACTATACAACTTGACGCCGCACTCTACTTTCTACCACCGGACCGGAGGGTTTCCACACCCATGTGGTTGACTTTCCAGCAATCCACACGCAACGGTTTGCTGCGTCTTTTCTGGTCCGCATCGTTGGAAAGTGGAACGCTCTCCCTGCGTCTTTGTTTCCGGATACTTACAACCTTAGCTAGAGTGTTAACAACCAGAAGAGAGACATCCCGAAAAGTTGTAGCCGGTTAAAAAGGCTCCGCTTCGCCGAGAACAAACTCGCCTGCGTTTTGGCTGACTTAAAGCTGACGAGATTTGCATCGCCCCAGTCGGACACAGCCTCTTGGGCCAGATTCATGCGCTTTACAAGATCCTCTCGACACGTCCGGATCTCCTCCTTAGTGGCCCTTGCACTGGATACATATTTAGCTACAACTGTGCTGTCGTCTGCATACCTAAAAGCATCGGGCAGAAGCAAATTGTTTATATGCAGCAAAAAGAGTTTTGCAGATAAAACTCCCTGTGGGACACCTGCGTTAATAGCCTGTTCTAGAGACGTGCACCCCTCAAGCACGACCCGAGACGAACGCTCACTAAGGAAGTCAGTGATCCAGTTACAAAGGCCTACAGGCATACCAAATGATTATTATTATTGTTTCAGCTGGGGACGCTGGCAGTGGGCCGGGTGATCGGTCCGTTTGTTGTTGGCCATTTCACCCATTTCCCCGGGCCCCCCTTGCAGGGGGTCTTTAGGTTGTCCCATTTTCACGGCGTCCCGTTGAATCTTAATGTTGCTATGCAGAATCTTACTCCACCGTCAGTTCTTTCAGATCTTCTTTATTTAACGAGTCTGACCCCCCATCAGTTCCCACCGAATGTGTGAGTACAACGGGCATTCGGCGAGTAGGTGGAAACTCGTTTCCTCGCTGTCCATGCACTCTGGGCATGTGGGGTCGTCTTTGATGCCTATTACTGTTAGGTGCGTGTTAAGTCTAGATACCAAATGATGGAAGCTTGTTTATTAGGTTGTCGTGCCAAAAACTATCAATGGCCTTGGATATATCGAGCGACACCGCCAAGGCTTCCCCGTGCTTCTCGATGACTTCACTCTACGTGTGAGTGGCATACGCTAAAGGATCCCCAGTGGACCTTCCGCGGCGGAACCCGTACTGGTGGTCACTGAGAAGGTTAGGTTAGGTTATCTTCTAGGTATGCCAGGAGTCGGTTGTTTAGTATACGTTCCATACTCTAGCAAAGTATGGAAGTAACTGAGATAAGTCTGTAATTATTAGCTTCCACGATGAGGGGACCCTACCAGTTTCGAGAGACGAAAACGCGGAGTTTCGCAGGACAATTGCTGGTATTCCATCCAGTCCACTCGCCTTGTCCACATCGAGACAACGCAAGACATTGTGTACCTCCCTCTGGCGAATGCAAACATTACGTAAGGAAATGTTTGGTTGAGGTAGTATCGGTGGATGGCCTGCGATGTCCAAATGCGAGCTCTCTGCAAACAATGCAGCAAATAGGTAAGCTTTGTCGCTAGCAGTGTGAGCGAGGGAACCATCCGGCTTTGTCAGTGGCGGTAAGGAAGGGCGACTGAAGTTCGACTCGACCGCCTTAGCCAGAGACCAAAACGCTTTACTCCCGGTCGGGTATTCAGCGAGTCTCACACCAATCCGGTTAATGTGGTCGAATCTTGCCCTACGCATGTGCCTTTTGTAAGCCTTAGAAGCACGACTGTAGGCTTTATTCTTACACTTGGTGTCCGGAGATTTATGCGTTCGAGCATCAGCCTAAGCAAGATAGGCAGACTGCTTTAGCGCCTTAGCACGTTGGCAGTCTCTCAAGGTTGCGAAGGCGCTTGAAACAAATGTCATCGCAAACATACACACAGACTCCGGCGTGGGCTTTGAACTTGTGCTTCTGAGTGTACTCAGGGTAGCTGAGGTATGCCGCGTCAGCTGGACATTTAATCTGCGTATCCGTCAGACAGAGTAACAGCGGCTTCTCCGTCTCGAGGTGGTGGTGGACTGCGTTGATATTGGAGTGCAGACCACCAGAGGTTTCGGTAGCTCAGTGGTTTAGAGCAGTCACCCGGATTTTGAAAGACGCGAGTTCGATTCCCGCTCGAGATTATCAAGGTCCGAAATCGATTCTATCCAGTTTTTCTATCTTTAGATATAAATAAAATAAGCATCGTAAAAACTAAATCTTAGCGCTTAACATATTCAGGTCCCTAAGTAGCGATACGTTACCGTTTCCATTAAGCTGGGTCATGTGTGTTTACTTAGATCCTTTAGAACTTAAACAAGTTAGTGTAAATATTAACATAGTTTCACTAGCAAGGTTTTCTTCAGACCGATTAGACACTCGTTCTAAGAATAGAATATGATAGAATATCATTTATTTCAGGCAAAAAAAAAAATTTAAAGATCTTAACTAAACATAATAATCACTTAATATCTTCATGTCATGGGTTCCATTTCAAGGTCAGGCAACTAAGCTTGGGTCTGATGTGTGAGCAACATACAACTAAAAGATGGGACAAGCTTTAAGCAGACTTGGTGCGGATTGTTGGTGAAGAATATACTTAGGCCAGATATAAATAAAAACCTTTTTGATGATGTTAATGACGCACTTTTAAAGGTTTTACAATGGTTCACAGTAAATAATCTACAGCTTAGTGCAAAAAAGACTAAATGTATTAATTTTAAGTTGCCTAATGTTAAAGATAACCCCATTAGTCTAAAAATTGATGGTAATACTATGAAGCTTGTAGATACAACAGTTTTTCTTGGAATCACACTAGATTCAAAACTGCAATGGAACCCTCATATAACAGCTCTCTCAGGCAGACTTAGTTCGGCTGCATTTGCAGTGAGAAAAATTTGGTAATTAACAGATGTTGATACTGCTCGTTCAGTTTATTTTAGTTATTTACCTAGTGTAATGTCTTACGGCATTGTACTTTGGGGTCAAGCGGCGGATATACAAACCATCTTTATCCTCCAGTAGCGAGCGATCAAATCCATCTATAAGCTTCGTGCACGGGCTTCACTTAGGGAGATTTTTAAGGAAATTGGTATCCTCACTGTAGCGTCACAATGCATTTACAATTGCATTGTTTTGGTGAGAAAAAATATTGGTCTCTATGCTAAACACAGTGACATACATATTTGACGACACGATTGGCGTAGTGCGCTGTCGCACGGTTTCTCGCCTCGATTTCCTTAGTGTCCCGGGTTCGATTCCCGGTCGGGTCGATTCAGGAAACGATCTTTTCTGAATTGACTCGGGTCTGGGTGTGCTGGGAGACGCCCCTGGCTGATTTCCTTGTGTGGTACCTCGTGACACAGGGATATTAATCCCTACTTCGAGACCATTACAAGAGGTGTGTTGTCTGGCGCATATTTATTTATATTTATATTTATACATTGCAGAAATACTAGGAATAAGGATAAAATTGCACTTCCACTCTTCAGGTTACAAAAAGTTTTAGGATCCTTTAAGGGGCAAGGTATACATTATTACAACAAAATTCCAAAAACCATTTGTGAGTTACCTATACATAGATTCAAAAATCACATCAAAACAACTTTATTAAAAAAGGGCTATTATACTACAAAAGACTACCTTATAGATAAAAATGCCTGGGTATAAGCGCTCTGCTCGATGCGGGATTAAATAGCTCTATTGTAACAGATGTTTTATTGTAATAGTTAATAGGTACCTAGTATGTACTGACAAACAATTTTTCTTTTTGAATTGTTTAAATGAATTTTTGTTATTATATTCTTTTATGGTTGGTTTTTTCTCTTTGTTTTATATTCTTTTAGGTTTATTTGTATCAAAGTGACACACTGCTCGTACTTTACTAACGCCTGTCGTAAACCCAAAACAAGTTTAAGAGAGTAATTGCTGAGTTTCTCGCTGGGTCTTCTCAGCAAGAAATAACTCCAACGTGGTGGTAGAGTCGCATTATGTCTGTATACTGTCTATTATTTAGTATATTTTGCTGTAAATTTGACGATTTGAAAGTACTGATACGGTCTATTTGAATAAAGTTATTTGAGTTTGAGTATAAATTTTACTATCAGTCGTTATCTATTGAATATTTATTAAGTGCCTCCACGAGTATCAGTTGGCCTGTCAATACATTTCTATTATTTACCTTTTTTCTATCGGCAATCAGCGGGAACTTAGACACGCAACCGTTTCCTAACTTTCACGCTAACTTCTTCTAATCCACCTCCTCCGATACGGTCTACATCAATATCCTAGTGGCTAGATTCCTGCCACCTAGAATAATTAGGTAAACCAATCTGGACGTTTCCCATTCCCATTGTGGTTTTAAAGAATACAAAAGAAATATGAGAGATCAAAAAGCGAGGCATGCATTGGTGTTAAGTACGAAGTTATCTTCTTAACTGTCGATTTGGTCGTGGTCACATTGAGGCGTCCATCACAGTTTTTTTCACGATTTCCTGCTATTTTTCCCTATTTGCAGACTGTCTGGCGCACTCTGACACATGGTTTGACACTTGATCAGTCCAGCGCATAGGTAAAATAAAATTATACTGTTTTTGACCCACAATCTCCTGCTATCTAAAACGTACAAATATAAAGACGTACGTCTAAGAAGAAGTAGATCACTGTTCAGTTATAGCTTGGAAGTGAATAAGCATTTAATAGGCAGTTGTGTCGTATCCTGGAACACATCACCACCCCACCAGGTATTTTCGTGAAAAAGTAGCTTAGTTAGGCCGGGTTCCCACTGTGCCGGATCGGCAGATTTATTAGCCGGTGAAACTACCGGCAGTTAAAGCAGTGCGTGTTGCCAGTGATGATTTATGGTACTGAAACACGGTCCCTGACAGTAGGCCTCTTAAATAAACACAGCGGTACACAGCGCGCTATGGAAAGAGCTATGCTTGGTGTCTCTGCGTGATAAGATCCAAAATGAGGATATCCGCAAAACAACCAAAGTAACCGACATAGTTCTTCGGATATCCAAGCAGAAGTGGCAATGGGTGGGTCACATTGCCCGCAGGACTGATAACCGATGAGTACCCGGGAGTTAGGGTCCTCGAATGGCGACCACGCGGCCAGGGGCTGCGGCCAGCGGCCAGTTAAGTTAATTCACGGGGGAGCCACAACAGCATCCTGAAGGTTGTTGCTGAGGACCTCAGAGCACCTGTGCTGAGACATTTTAACCGGGTGATGGTCAAATAGGTCTATTTTGTTCTTGACTCGCCCGGGCCGAGTGTCCCATTTTTTATTGGTCGTATTTGTTTTGATTAATACCTATTAAGTTTTAACATTAGTTTTTAAGTCATCCGTATTACTAACCCATGGATATTGTCATCTTAATAAATAAAACTGAATTGAATTGAATTAATTTCCTAAACTGAGTGTAGCGAGCAATTTCGTCAGTGAATATCTGGCCCAGAGGATGCATTATTGACAGGTAACCACTCCATCATCATCCGTGCGGTCTATCCCGGTTGTGAACCCACACTGGTGTGTGGGGTCCCAGGGTTCGCCTTTCTTATTTTCTTGGTCCACTTCGCGCGGTCTTGTGCATCCTCAGTGGTGAGTTTGTGGGCACGCATGTCACCCTTAACGACGTCGAGCCACCGCTTCTTGGGTCGACCTCTTCTACCGGTACCTGGCGGGGGCGGCATGGCCAGACATTTGTTGCCCACGTAGTTTGCCGATCTCCGTGAGACATGACCATATCAACGAAGGCGGCACTCCCGCAGCTTGTCTGCGATGTCACGAACACCAAGGCTGCCGTGGATGTGGATGTTACGCACGCGATCTTTGCGTGAGACTCCACACATCCACCGCAGCATCTTAATTTCCGTGACGCGCAGCTCCTGCTTATGTCGCTCTAGTAACGGCCATGTTTCACTGCCATATAAATGGACAGGCCTAATGATGGTTTTATAGACCTGCCCTTTCAGCTTGATCGGCATTTTGGGGTCATAAATGACACCAGTCACCTCACGCCATTTGGCCCAAGCCGCGGAAATTCGGGCTCTGACGTCACGGTCGATGTCCCCGGACGCGCTTGACAGGTAACCACTGTCTGGCTGAAAATGAAAGATTATATTAGGAAATTAACTTGACTGGCTTTATGAGATGGTAATACACCCCAGGCTGAAAAAAAAGGTTTTTACTCTCTATACTTATCAACAAGCCATTAGCGACCAAACCAACCAAGAAAATTGGCTAATTAAGGTTTCAGCTATTTTCAAACTTCTCGATTACCTTGTGTTTTCTAAGTTTCTTTCCTAACTGAACCCTATCATAAATCAACGATCAAACACGGTTCGTCGTCCAACTTGGTAAGTTTGTGGGCCAACAAACTTTTGCCCTAATTACCCGGGTTGCTCGAGTTGCCCAACTCGGGCCATGCGAGCGGTGCTGGGTCAACAGAAACTTTTAGTGATAATGGAAACATCTGCAAACACCGATTGTTTTCTCTGAAGATAGCACTCAACAGCAGAAATACGTTATTGGAATGTTTTTATAATTCCACTAATCCGCTTGGAAAAAATCGGTGTTCGACATGTTCGCAGAAGCGATCGTATTACCGTTTGGGTAATCTTAATCAGACAAGTATTATGTTTCTTAAAGCAATAAATAAACGACTAACTTAACTTTACATAATAAAAATACAGTTAAGTAAAAGAGAAGTACCTTACTAACTAGCTATATACCTATTGTCCCACTGCAGCGCAAAGTCTCATCATCATCATCAATCCAATCAAGTCTTCGCTACAATTAATGGACCATTGGCATAATCACCAGTCTTAAATTATTCTAAAGAGAAAACTCCTGGTTCCGTCGGCAGTTTTGAGTCGGCGCATGTGAGTGCGTCACCGGTCGTCGACACCTCGCACGATGCCCCGCTACCTGCCGCTGCACCCTCCGCCACGCCGGAAACGTCTCGCGTCTGCACGTCAACTCCTCAACGTGCTTACGCCGCTGCAGCCGCCAGCCGACCTGCCGCCATTGCTTCGCAACTTGAGCGGCCAACACATGAGAGGAAAAGAGTTAGAAGGGTAGCCATCCCTGCTTTGCCTGCGGCACCACGAGACCATAATTGCGACGAAGACGGCTTTATTCCAGTAGGAAAGAAGAAGGAAAAGCCCGTCAGGCGTAATCTTCGTGGTACCGCCCCGACTGGACATAACCATCTTCCGTGTCCAGCTGTACCGTCGACGCTGATGTACGTGTCCCGACTACATTTCACCATGAAGTCTGAGGATATTGTGCAGTTGGACTGAAAACCAAATTCACCGTGGGGGTCGAACGGTTGGAGAGCCGCCACAATGTCAATTTCAATTCATTTGTGGTGAGGGTTCCAACTGAACATCTGTCGACCTTCATGAAAGTGGAGTGTTTTGGCCCAAGGGTGTTGTTTACCGGCGGTACCGAGGCCGCCTACCTGACACCATGGTGCGTCACGCGCCGCTGCTGATTAACAATGCGTGTGTAAAATAAGTTTTATTTATTTTTATTTATTTAGCCAAGCTTATATCTACCCTTACAGATACATGGTCCAATGCGATAGACAAGCAACTTAACCACTATAACATAGCACATAGGTACAGCGTTATCCTTGTGAATTCGCTCAGAGAACGTAAATCTTCTCAGCTACTTGATTAAGAGTATTTAGTGTGAGCGTCAGCGGGGACTTGTTGGGTCTTACCACGTGGCACTGCCAGCAACGGTGGCCTACGTCGGCGTTACACATATCTGTCCGGAACACAGAGTCCCAACAAACTCAATATTACTGCATTGTTTACTCGACCTCTTATTAATATAATAAAATACAACGGCAACGCCAGGTTCCTTCGCACTTGTAACTCATTGTATCACCATACCTAATATAAATAAGTTAGTTATAATTTAGTTTTATGTTAAATAGTATGTATGTTAGTCTCTAAGGTATTTAACTATGGGCCTATATTTTAAGATCTTAAATGTAATTCGGATGCCTGAAAATAAATGATATTATTATTATTAAAAATTCAAACAAAACTAATTTTCACGACGAGGACTTGGACATTAAACAATCCTAAGATTCTGATAATTACGATCTGTTTTTTGAACACGGTAATCCATGCTTAAAATCAAGTAGAATAAAGCGCCTGAATTTATACTGTCCCTCTGGTTTGCAAAAGTTACCACTGAATTCAAGTTTCAATTTATTGTAGCGAGAACTTGAATCTTGAAAAAGCTTATCTTCGTTTGAAGCTTATCTTCTTTTTCTAGGCATTGGACTTCGAACGGCTAATTGTTAAAAGAAATGTATTTAGGTACACACGCGTTCGCGCCTTATGCTGTTAAAATAAGAACCACTTGCAATGGTTTTCTGAAGGTTGATGTGAACGCGTCTATACAACAAATTTAGAAGTAGACCAAACAGAATAACCAAAAAAGGAAGCCATACTGTAAGGTTCCATCCCATTTTGTACGAAACCCTGAAAACAGCAAATTAATATAAATAAGTAACTCAAGATGATTCTTATTGCCTTCATCCGAGATTCTTTCAGAGCCAAATGGGTTCTTAAGAAAACAGAGCCTGTTTCAGGATAAGCAGGGTCTTTCATGTAACCGAGCCGGTATTAGTTAATGGACTATTCGAGGCTAAGTGCTGCCTTTAACGGGACTTACTCGTAGCTTCATAAGGCCTATTCGATTTAAATTTTGAGAAGTCAACTTGATGTTACGTTATGAAAGAATTCGAAAATAATCAATAACGACGTATGTTATGCAAAAAAAAAATTCAATAATAGACCGAACGTTTTGTCAAGATCAATCACTATTTTAAAGCCAACCAAAATATGCACCAGAAAACACTAAAATTAAGGTAAAAAGGATATTGCCTGGGCGTCCCCAGACCAGTACGTCTACCACGATTTGCCACTTTAAATTTACGTTTTCGCTCGCGTAAAAAAAATGTATTGGGATGACACGTGACATGACATGACAATGTCAAATCCCAATACATTGGGACTGGTCTAAGAAAATGTATGACAGTTGTTCCCTGAATTAATTCGACAGGGAATTTAAACCGGTACAACACGAAAAATCCAAAATTAAAATCGCGCTACTACAACACGCTGAAAGAAGCCCGTGTAGGTACGCGAGTCCGAAACCGGTGCCAGGCCTCTGTCACTGCATGTACTCGCGCGCGTTTTTTACCTTCCAGCCGCCGGGTATTTCATGACTCATTTGGCAGTTGGTTGTCAAAAGCCGCGTAGGGCATTTGTACGCGAATTTTGCGGTTGAACTGACGCGATGAAGAACTCGTGCTGTAAGTACTGACTACTGACATCTACATCGAAAGCAGCGGCCCTAGCAATATGGATGTCACATGACATCTATGACATACGTATGACAATACGGGCTGTATTTAGGATTAAGCAAAACTGTGCCGGTGCCATGAAACGAACGTATACGCGCAGAAGAAAACGCGTGTCTGAAAGCGCTCAAAAGGTTCACCACTTCCGCCTTTAGCATTGAAAAACGTATCAGGGTTACCTTATTTCTTATGTAAAAGTACATTAGGTACACTTACGGCCAGCTGAGAATTCCAATGAGTAAGCCTATAGAATATTCCAGCTTCAAGACCCTCGCCGGAAAGGTGCCGCTACATTCTCAATTAACCCCAAGTAATAGCTCTTTATTGGCCTCGTTTGCGTACTTTCAAGGTTTCTTTCATTATGTTTTTCCACTAAATAAAAGAAGAAATAACAGATTTTTGGTGATCTAAATACAGACCTTTTGGTGTGTGGTGAAACAGTGGTCATTTATGTCTGTTAATAACAGCTTAGTATATTATGTATTACTCATGACGTTTTAGCAAAGCCAATGTACAATTTGCTACGGTATCAATTTAACATCAAATTGAACTCATTAACCTTTAGTATTGTAACATTATTTTAAGATTACTATGTAGACCATTGTGTTTGTAAATGAATGTTTTTGTTATTAAAAAAAATTGTGTAATCTCATGGTAGACATACAAGAGTTTGAATACAAGACGTCTGGATTTCGGACCGAGTCTACTACTTAGCCACAAGGCATTTAATTTTAATTAAATTAAATGCCTTTTTTATTCAAACCACTCTGCTTTAATTTCATATTAGAGATTATTAAATGAGGTCATTAGGAGCTTGGTAGGTAATCGCGTCACGTGGAAGGGTAATGGTTGCTAGAATCTCTTATGTCACGGAAAATTAACATTTATTCCAAGTTATGACGTTTTCAGAACTGGAGTCTTACTCCAGTGCAAAATGTACGAAGTTTCGTAAAGGTGATCTTCCGTTAAGGCCAAAATGCCTATAAAAACAAATGTATTATTAATAAATTTCCTATTATGTTTAATTTTTTTCAGGACCGTAGCAAGTGGGAATATGTGGTCTCTACCTACACGTTGGAAAAAGGGGATACATTTTACACGCATAATTTTTTTAGGCATAATGAATGTTGCATAATTTTTATTGTCTTAATGAAACTTTGGCATAATGAGTTTTAAGCATAACACATTTAAAAGCATCTGTTGGGCTATTGAAGAGACGCATAATAGTCTTTAATATTTTTTATTATTAATAGTGTTTTGTCATAAAGATTAACAAGTACGGTTTAATAGGTGTGAGGAGCGAAGCGACGAGCGTGTTAGGTGTGTACATAAACCTATCGCACGAAGCCGAGCGAGCAAAGCAAGCGTGCCGCGGCAGCAGCCGGCGAGTGCAAGGGGTTAAAAAACCTTATTATTATATGCGTTATGCGTTTCTCATATTGTGCGTTAGAATATTATGCTAAGTTATCTTTATGCCATGTCTGATTATGCATTAAAAAATATGCGAATACTATTATGCGTATAGTTGTTATGCCATAATATCATTGGTCATACTGGCGTGGTCGGCCGACGAGTTGCAGGAAATGGTAACATTAATGAATGCGTCGTTAGAAGCGAGAGGTATGAAAGTGAACGTGAGTAAGACAAAAACCATGGCTATTGAAAGAGAGGATAATGGGACATTCTGTGATTTAATTGGAGGTGAAAAGATAGAACAAGTGAATTTTTTTGTGTTTCTGGGGACTAGGTTCACGAGGGATGGAAGGCATGAGGGTGAAAGTAAAAGTAAAAGTAAAAGTAAAAAAATCATTTATTCATTTAAGCTTGTACAAAGCACTTATGACATGTCAAAAAAAGTATACAGAAATAATAATAATAAACGTAAATAAAATAGTACAATATTAGTACACATCGTGAATATACATAATGTGAATCTACCACCGGTTCGGACGTTGCTTCTTATCGAGAAGACTCCGGCAAGAAACTCGATAGTTACTCTTTTCAACTTTGTTTGTTTTACAAAAAATAAATTCAGAGTACAGTCAATGCGAGTAGAAAAAAGAACACAATATTGAGCAGAGGAGCAGATTATTCCTACTATGACCACAAACTTTTGTCGTTCAAGTAATCCTCTACATTATAATAACCTTGTTTCATTAACTTTGCTTTAATTGCAGACTTAAACTTGTGAAGAGGTAGATCAACAAGACTGAGGTATTTTGTTAAAGTATTTTACAGATTGACCCACAAATGAGTTTCCCACCTTGTGTAGCCTAAGACTGGGAGTTTTCAATTTGTTTTTATTTCTGGTATTATGTTTATGAGTGTCACTGTTTTTTTTGAACAGATGCAAGTTTTTGCGCACATACATTATGTTATCTAAAATATACTGAGCATGCACAGTTAAAATATCGATCTTCTTAAATACTTCCCTAAGCGAGTCGCGTGGTCTAAGTTTGTAAATGGAGCGGATGGCTCTTTTTTGAAGTACAAAAATGGTGTTCAAGTCTGCAGCTGAACCCCACAACAGTAGACCATACGACATAACACTATGAAAGTAGCTAAAATATACTAGTCTTGCTGTTTCAATATCAGTCAAGAGTCGTATTTTTCTAACAGCACAAGCAGCGGAACTGAGTCTCCCTGCCAGGGCCGTTATATGCGGACCCCATTGCAACTTAGAATCTAAAGTTATTCCTAAAAATACAGTAGAATTTGTTAATTCTAATGGCTCGTCATTCATAGTTACAATAGTATCAACCTGTCTCACATTGGGCATAGAGAATTTGATGCACTTTGTTTTTTTTGCATTAAGTAATAAATTATTACTAGTGAACCAACATAGTACTTTTGAGAGAGTATTATTTACATCGTCAAATGCTTGCTTACCTCTGTCGACTTTAAAAATCAACGAGGTATCGTCAGCAAATAATACTATCTCACAAATATCTTTGACATAGGTAGGAAGATCATTTATATAAATAAGAAAAAGCAAAGGTCCTAATATAGATCCCTGGGGCACTCCCATACGTATGGTGGCACCGGAAGATGCAGTTCCGTTGATACTAACTTTTTGAGTTCTATCTGTAAGATAGGATTGTATTAATTGAGATGAGATACCTGAAACACCGTAATGTCTTAGCTTAATCAGTAATATTTCATGATCCACGCAATCAAATGCTTTTGAAAGATCACAAAATATTCCTACTGCATCTTGCTTGTTTTCCCAAGCATCAAATATGTGTTTGATAAGTGCTACACCTGCATCAGTTGTGCTCTTGTGTTTAGTAAAACCAAATTGTTTCTCATGTAGTAAGTTATTTAAATCAAAGTGTGAAAGCAGCTGGTTCAATATAATTTTTTCAAAGATTTTACTGAGAGCTGGTAGTATAGAAATGGGTCTATAATTAGATGGGTCACTTTTGCTACCAGATTTAAAAAGCGGGATGACCTTACTAAATTTCATCAAGTTGGGAAACTGACCTTGGTCTATGCAATTATTAAAAAGTTTAGCTAAGTGGGGTGATATCGTATTAATGATTGATTTGAGTAGATTAATCGAAATACCCCACAAATCTTCTGTATTTTTCATATTAAGTTCCTTAAATACCTTGAGGATGTCATGAGAATCAACATGATCAAAGCAGAACTGATTTGTGCACCCATCAACACTAGATGTTAGCAGGGACTCAGCTATATGTGGACTAGAATTTAACGTGCTTGTAGTTACAATAGGTATATTAGAAAAAAAAGTTTCAAATGTATTTGCTATTTCAATCTCAGACTCAATAACATTATTTTGAATTTTGAGAGAGAATGAGTGATCGCGAGGTTTAGATTTACAGGTTTCTTTATTAATTATGTTCCAAGTGGCTTTGATTTTATTTTTAGCCAGTTTTATTTTGTCTCTCAAAAAAATGGACTTTGCAATATGACATGATTTCTTGAATGTTTTTGAATATAATTTAACATGCTCAAATAGTTTTTGACAGTTTGAGTTAGCTTTTAATCCATATAATTCGTATAATTTATTTCTACTTTTATGGATGCCTGGAGTGGCCCAATCACTAAATTTAAACTTAAAATTATCAACAGTTACTTTCTTCTTAGGAAAAATATGGTTATGTTCATGCAATATTATCTCAAAGAGATGCCTATACTGATCATCTATGTTATGATGACCTTGGGGCAGTAGGTTAGAAATATTTTTATTTATATTCGTTTGAAACTTTTTTACTCGACTCTTGGTAACTGGTCTATAACTAATATCCACTGATTGAGAGACATGACGGTGCTCAAATTTGGTCAATAGACCGCAGTGATCTGATTTCAAACAGTTTATAATTGATTTCTCAATAGAGATATTTTCACAAAAAATATTGTCTAAGCAGGTGGCTGTTAACTCGGTGATCCTGGTTGGTTGATCAAAAAGATTAAGTAAATCAAATGATTTAAAAAGATTTAAAAATCTTACAGAGGTCTGAGAAGAATCTAAAATGTTAACATTAAAATCCCCACATACAACCACCTTCTTGTTTGATTTACAAACCTTTTTCAGTACTTCTTCCATGGTCTCTTCGAACTGACAATAATCAGCAGAAGGGGGTCTATACACACACACAATAATAATCTGCTCTAACTCTGCGCATGCAAGTTCAATAGTTCGCTCAATTGAGAGTGCTACTATGTCTTTACGCTCTCTAGATTTAAACTTATTGTGAATTAATATCAGTGACCCACCGCGAATAGAGGAACTTCTCATGAACGAACTAATGATACTATAATTATCAATGCTAATCATGCATTCATGCATGCATGTGATATTGATAGAAGAGTGAATGCAGGGAATATGTTGAATGGAGCGCTGCATGCTTTTATGAACAGTCAGAAGGTGTCAGAGAAGGCGCGACTGGCTGTTCATGCGGGGGTGTATGTACGGAAGTGAGAATTGGGTATGGCAAAAGAAGAATGAAAGTAGGATATATGCAGTGGAAATGAGAGCATTGCGAAGTATGGCATTAGTGACATTTAATGATAAAGTAAGGAATAGCATAATTAGAGAGCGTTGTGGTGTGAAAGAGGATGTTGTCACAAAAATTGAGATGGGAATGCTAAGATGGGGCGGGGCATATGGAAAGGATTTATGAAAGGCGATTAACGAAACAAATTTACAAGCCGAGGGTGGATGGAGCTGCTGGAAGGGGAAGGCCTAGGCGGACGTACTTAGGACAAGTCCAAGACGTGCTTAGAAAAGGTCAGGTCAGGAGTACCCATAATCGACGAGCATGTATGAAAGGATTAATGAGGTGTGCCAGGACCGTAGCAAGTGGAAAGATGTGGTCTCTGCCTACTCCGTTGGAAAAAAGGCGTGATGATATTATTATGTATGTATGTATCATTACTAAAAAAATTAAAACATTACTAAAAACACTATGCCTGAATACATTTTGATAAAAGTTTTTATGTGAGTAAATATAGACCCGGGAAAAAGGCGTGATGTATGTACGAGTATGTTCAATTATTTCTATACCATGTGGAATGGTCTTTCAGCGCATATGTTACTTTCCTCCTTAAGTCCCGGGGCCTTCAAGTGAGGCGTGATAAGATTGTTTTGCAGGTCTTCAAGTTAAAGTTGGTCTGCCTATGGATGCTTTGCAATACTGTGCTTAGCTGGAGCCCAAGGCCGCTTTCCATCAGGTGGAGTGAGGTCATCTTGACGACCTATAGAAAAAAATACAACGCTTAGAATACCTACCAAAAATATATTTTAAAACCTATGTTTTCGCACATATTGACGCTACTACATGCTCGGAAGAAAAAGGGAGTAAACCCTCTGGAGCCATGTGGCTCCGTCGTTATCTTTATTGTTTTTTTTATAACGTGGAAGTGTCAGCCGTGCATTACTACTTTTAGTGCCCGTCAAAAATAATCTAATAGTAATTTAATACAAGTTGATTACATTTTTCACAAATCAGATAATAAAAAGATAGAAACGAGTTCGATTCCCGGACGGGTTGATTCAGGAAAAGATCTTTTCTAATTGGCTCGGGTCTGGGTGTGTTGAGAGACGCCTCTGGCTTGATTACCTGTCTGGTACCTTGTAACACTAGGATATTTATCCTTACTTCGAGACCATGACAAGTGGTGTATTTGTATGGCCCATAAAAACATAATAGATGACTGTTGGTGGTGAACGTAACTCTCCATAGCCAACACTGATAAAATGATAATTTTAAATTGGGCATTGTTCATTGTAAAATTCTAAATAACATAATTTAGAACGTGAAATTTAGGTTTTCAAAGTTTCATCACGAGAGAGTTGGCCGCAAATTTCTAAATCTAGGTGTTAAGTACGTTAGTGGGATTAAAGCCTGAACCGAACGACTCCTTTACGTATGTACGATCTATCTCAGCTTAGGCTAAGGCCCTATTAAGCCTACTACACAATAAACATGGATACTGAAGCATGATCTCTCAATGGGACTTGAGGGGTTTACACCACATACTCGTACCGTTGAACATCTATCCTACGCCTAGTCTTGTTTAATAAGTACCTCTTCCATGAGTTTATGTCACGTACCTACTACGATAGTTAAGTACAGTAAATAAATATCTAGAATATTACACCAAGATCATTTGACCCGAAACTATAAGCAGAGCACTATGGGCACAGATTACTTAATAGTTAAGGTAACAGATGAATCACATCAATAGAAAATTGATCATTTTGTTTTTTTTGTCATTTTGTAAATGCGTGCTGTCATGTAACAGGCATTTAATGCGAGGGCTACCTCTTTCGATATAGATGTCAGTAGTTACTTACTTTAAATATAAATATAAAATATAAATATGCGCCAGACAACACACCTCTTGTAATGGTCTCGAAGTAGGGATTAATATCTCTGTGTTACGAGGTACCACACAAGGAAATAAGCTAGGGGCGTCTCCCAGCACACCCAGACCCGAGTCAATTCAGAAAAGATCGTTTCCTGAATTGACCCGACCGGGAATCGAACCCGGGACACTACGGGAATCTAGGCGAGAAACCGTGCTACAGCGCACTACGCCAATCGTGTCGTCATATTACCATTTACCAGAGCATTTGTTCGCAATTTTTGCGGTTAACTTTACGTTACGTGTCAGTTCAACCGCAAAAATTGCGAACAAATGCTCTACGCGGCTTTTGACAACCAACTGCCAAATATAGTTTGTCCAATTTAGGATGATAATTTTGACAGCTCACAATAGGGATGGGGTAGTTTATAATCGTTAGTGAATCGGTTCGATTATCGAATCATTATTTCATAGAACTTGGAATCGTCAGTTATTTAAATGTGCAATAAAGAGATAATTAAATAAATATATTAAGAGTTCAAAAAGCCCTCAAGTGAATTCACTCGAGAGCTTTTATAGTAAATTAGGTAGGTATTAGGATTTAAAGTTATTTATTACTAATATAATGGTGCACGCCCTAAATCACTTTGGTAATCATCATCGTCAACATCAATTAATGAACTGTACCTTGAGTATATTATGAATTCTTGTTCACAAACGATGTTCACAAAGTTTATATGTTAGATTAATTTTGTTTCACAACCGATTTTATATCGATTTCCGATGTTGTTGTTATTCGTGTGCAAAACACTTCACTAAGTGGGCGGTACCCGTCAATGAAGTACGATATTATCTGTAGGACACTTTGCCGAAAAAGAACGCAATACTTCATAGGCACGAACTGTCAAAATTATCATCCTAAATTTGACAAGGTATAGTTCATGGATGACCCGGCGGCTGACTTGAATATTATTATTATTAGTTCCATTTATAATCACTAGCGCTGGCCTCAAATCCCTTACAAATACTTTAATACAAATGCGAGCGACTATCGTCGGCATAAACTTTTGGTTGGCGTACTTATACACACGACCGCTTACTAACAACGCCGCACGACGACTGGTTGTGGTTGAGCTCTCTGCTCTGGCTTTAAACTTTTGATCAAATACACAAATCCAGTATGTCTTCCACGAGTTGCCACTTTAAATTTACGTTAACGTTCGCGTAAAAAAAATGTATTGGGATGACACATGACATGACATGACAATGTCAAATCCCAATACATTTATTTACGCGAACGACAATGTAAACTTAAAGTGGCAACCCGTGGTAGACGTACAGACCAGTATCAGAAGCAGAGAAGTTAAAACCGAACAAAAACCGAACTTTTACGTTCCCTTGTAACTTTCTGAGCTACAGAAGGTAGGTCGGAGGTAGGCTGGTCAATCAAACTAGTCATATACAGTACTAATTGAGATTGAATGTCTGTTTCCTCCTAGACCTGGATGGCTGGCTGAATAAGAGGGTACACTGGCCTGACGCGGACGTAACGCAGTATAGCTGGTGGCTGTGGCGACGGCTCGGTGGACGGTTCCTTCGAGGGCTATGATTGGCACCGGCACATTAGGCGCGTAGGGTCCACTGACTTTAGCTGGTTGGTAGGGCGGGGGTAGTTTTGATCCTGGAAGCCCAACGGATAGGCATTAGCACAGTGCCTTAAATCAGCTGACTGCTACGGTCGAGGACCGGTCCCCTCAATATTACAGTCAGTAAATCTAGCATTACAAGCAGCTCAAGCGGTCAATTATTTATTATTACTAAGAACAGTTACAACTAAAAAGCGTTTAGATTTGTGGAAACTTACCCCAGCGGGATCGAACTAGCACTTGTTAAAATTATTTATTTCTAGAAGGTAGGCTGGCACAATGATCTGTGAATATTTAGCAACGAGATTTGCGTACAGCATTTTAAAATGGTGTGTCGCTTAAGAGAACCAAGTGGCCCGTACAAGCACACACTTCCCCCACCGAACATACGGTGTACCGTTAGTTGGTAGGGATCCAAACTTGCACTCCGAGCTTGATAATAAAACCTTTCGCGTTCAATGATAATGTGTGGTTCCGTAGATGTTTATTATGCTTACAGACAATATTATTTGTATAAGTTAGGTATTAATTGTTAATAAATTAGTAAGCATAGATCTAGTTTTAAGTAAGGGATCGGGTATTAAATTAGAATATGTTATGTAAATACGCTTTCTTTGTAAATAAATAGTGTAAGTAGTTTTCCTAAATTGTTTATTTCAACGTGCATCTAGTGTGCAACGTTACACCCTGTGATGTGTGGAAAATATAAATTCCACTTGGAATAAATATACTCGTAAATGCGCCAGACCACACATCACGTCTTGTCACGGTCTCCAAGTAGGAATAAAATATATCACTATGTAACGATTTACCAGACAAGGAATTAAGCCAGTGGAGTCTTCTAGCACACCCAGACCCGAGCCAATTTAGAAAAGATCGTTCGTGAATTGACTCGACCGAGATTCGAACACTACGAGACACTACGTAAGTCAAGGCGTGATACAGCGCACGTGCCATCGCGTCGTTTTTAGAACGAAATGTTTTTAACTTATTAATATCTTTATATCATGCATTGTCTTGGGATTCATCTGATTAGCCGTTGTTGGTTTAGGAAAGTATCTTGATAACAAGTCAAACTTTTTATGGATTATGGAATAAATTACAGTCCGTCGCACCGGGCTAACTAGCTCTGCGCAATATTAACGCGTTTTTACCATTACCAGCATATTTCATTAGGGACTTAGTCGTAAATGCAAGCTGCTCTTCAAAATATACTTTATAATTAGAAAAAAACGTTTTATAACATAGATTTTACCTTTTCTTTTTATTTTCCTTGAGAAGAAAAATTAAATTGCAGATTGAAGCTTTCATGGCACAACAGTCAAGTGCTTTGTGGTCTTCGTCATAATAATCTACAGCCACAAGGTTTCTGGTGCTGAACAAATTAATTTCCAGAGCCTTTTCAGCTCATACTTGTCCTGTTAATAGACCGCAAAATAAAGACCCACTTTGTAAAAGTAAGTATTGACCCTTATCTATGTGTATACTAGAATCATGATGAATTGGTCAGACAATACACTTATTCACCAGTAAAAGATAACTGAAGTTGTAATAGGCATTGAAATAATCTGGAAATTCCCTTTCTCAAATAAAAATTAGCTACGTCCAGGCCCCACAACACGAGAGTAGAGAAACCTTAAAAAAAAAGACATTGTTTGGCCAAAAATGTCCATCCTACATGGGCCCATCTCTTTACACTAAACTAAATCGGTCATTGCAAATATACAAGCGTACCAGACATCGTTGTAAAAGTATTATTTCTGAACACTTGCACGCCTTAAATTACCAACAAACAGAAGACATTCTCAAACGTGTTTTGGAGGTATAAAAAACTGCTCTGTCTAAACGCTTACTGTGTGTAATGCAAATGTTAACATGGTAACCATGCACACGCACGCATACTTACTCTCTCTATCTCTCTCTCTCACACACACACACACTACACAACACACACACACACACACACATTTAAGTGATCTATTTGCCTATTATTTCCCTTAAGAAATGTTTGATTTCAGTCATTTAACTCTAACTGTAGGATTGAAGAGACTAGTTTGCCACAACACAGGGAATCCTAGTGTGGAAACTAGTGACGCATTGTACCATTTCATGCAAAAAATTCAATAAAGATTTTATTATTTATTATATTATTTATGTGTTTCCTTCTTCTTATAGTCCCGGGTTTTCAAGCGGGGAGTTAAAAGGCCTTCAAGGTGAGGATGGCCAGCCTAGTGATTCGTTTGAATGTATGGGCCTGTCGGCTTCATATCTGGACCTCACGACCGCTTTCCATCAGGTGGAGTGAGGTCATCTTGACGGGCAATAAAAAAATGTTTAACTGCAGAGGCAAAATACCATGAAAGCCTCCAATTAAGCAGCAAAACATTGATACAGGTATTAATACTATCAACACCATACTTACCCCCCATGGAATATTATGTTTATCTACTGATAAGTAGTTAAGTTCTCTGTTTAATATTGTTTTGATTTCTCAATGTTGAAATTTCCATTGTGAGTTAAATGAATAACTGTCTAGAAAACGTGTAGTATACCTACGTTTTCTCACACACGTAATACGTTTTCTCGCAATTTATCACGTATTGTCTGAAATCGAGTAAGTCAACCTTGCCTTTTGTATTTGAAGTTTCATCCTTGGCACCGATTGCAACAAAGTAATATACTAAAACGGAGTTATGTTTTTTTAAATATCCATTTTACTGCTCTGGGGCCTTACAACAATCGCCTATATCCAGTGAAGTTAATTTCCTAAACTGAGTGTAGCAAGCAATTACATCAGTTAATATCCAGCCTGCCGCTGACTGGCTGGGAATTGAAATGAAATGAAAATATTTATTTCAGACCAAGCACACATAAAATTATACAGGTCCATAATATGTTAGTAGTTTGATACTTATAACTATGTCAGTAAAATTTAAAACAATTGTTATTATTTCGGACATGCATGAGCGAGCAATGCCGCAGGATTTGGTTGTCCACTCTGTCCGACACCACGTTGAGAAGCGTGTTGGTGCTGGCCTTTATCCGAGACCACAAGGAGGCCGTTCTTTTGCGCAGCACTGCATGAACACCGTCCGTACAGTGGTCGGCGAACACGGCAGAGGCACTGCATCGCCATGGGAGCCCCAACAAACGCGAACGCGTTGTTATACTGGAATAAAATACGAATTAAAGATCATTTACGAATTTGCTCGCTGCGCTCTTTTTAGGGAATGAACTTGACGTGTACTCGTATATGTGATTTTCATGAGGCTCCTGAGGTTTATTTACCTTATACACTCGACTTGGACGTAACAATTCACTTTACAGCCTTTACTTTTACTTTAAAGTTATATCAAAAGCTTCAAAATCGTATAATGAGTTCAATAATGTCCTTTAAAAATAAAGATTTTACAGTTTGTCAAATTTGAGCAGAGTTTAAAGATGTGGCTAAAAGTGAAGTGTTTCTACTCCGTACCACCACTACCAATATTTCTGGTTTTTGACCTAAATATTTAGTTCGCATGTATTATTGAAAATAACTATGGAAATCAATTGGTATATTTTGGTTTATGCTTTATGTACCTAAAACCTAAGTGTAGTATCCAATTACTACATTTTACGTTTGCAGTTTTGGTGAATAGTGTGCGGAATTTGTTACTTACACCACCCGTTTTCGGCAAAATAAAGTAGCTAATTTGTATTCAAATAGACTTAACAATAAATGATTCAAGTGCAAAAACATCCGAGGTTTTCCCTATGACTACACAAAGCCTGTTCCCATTATCCCCTGCATTAGTGTCAGGTACTGTGAGGTCTCTATAGAGGACCCTTTTTCATCCTAATGCATACGTTGTTGAGCACTTGTGTCCTCAACAAAATAGGTTCCAAAACTGACGCAGTCCATTTCCTGTGAATTTCCTGGATGTTAGTCGCTCAGGTTTTTCGAGCAAAACATACTCAGCTATTTATTGGTACATATTAGTGGCAATCATTGTTCATGATTTATAACTAAAGAAAATATACATTCATCAATCGAAATGATTTCTAACCACATCTTTTCACCTCGTCTTTTTAAGTGAATTGAAATCGCTATTTTCGCCTCTTCAAAAATAAGGTACAACTATGCTTTATTAAAATTAATATAACGGGAGGCAAAAGGAATAGGCTCAGCATCAGCAAAGCCAGGAGTTATCCTACTTTGCGTTAGTATTCAAGTGTGAAAATGTCTGAGGATTTTCATTGACTGCACAAAACCTATTCGTGTTCTCCCACAACGATGTCAGATTCTATTAGAGAACGAACATTTTCCTCTACTCGTGCATAATTTGTTGGGACTTTGTGTCCATTAACCGACCGAAAACCGAATCTCAAACCGACACAGTCGACGAGCTTCTTTTGCTCAGATTGTTCAATCCCTTAAAATAGGGGATTCAAAGTGTGCATGAAAAACCCTCATGAATTTCCAAACTAGATCCATAAAAATGGTATTTAGGCTTCAAGTAATCGATACTAACAATGAAAGGATAGAAGAAACAAGCTTAAAATAATATTATTTTAGAAACTTACTAATTGAAATCGCCATGAATAAATGGGTGAATATTTTTCATCCAGGATTTTAACAGTGCTTTTTATGTCTAACAGCACTAACTGGGATTTGGAAATCGTTTCGAAATTGTTAAAATATGAAATGCGTTTCACTTGCATTCTGTGTGGTGAATGTAGTTTGTTGCGTTAAGTAACATTTAAGCCTATTAGTGGTTAAGAAGTCAAAGTAGTCCTGCACAAAAAATAAAACTAACATACCCTAGGTCTAATAAATGGCCTTCATATAGTAACTTAGTTAAACTAGAACTATCGTAACGCTTATCATTAACTATAGAAACTCAAGATTTATTGTAATTAGGATTACATAACCCAAATAAAGCGAATAACAAAACACCCGCACAATAGAACAGTTCACGCATATCGATGACTGCACCAACATAAGTAGACCCATGTCCCTTCAAGCGATAAACTAAACTGTTAACATAAGGGACAAACAAATACACCTCCAGAGACCTTGTTAGGATGGACGTTGTTTCGACATCTACCTGCAGCCGAATTAAGTACATCGATAGACATTGATTGCTATAAGTCTAATTCGAATTAATAAGTTATTTATCTACCTTTGAAATAAAAAAGATTGGATAGTTTTGTCTATTTTGCGTTTTGAAATGTTCGTAGAAGTCCGTCCGAATTGGGTTAAGGTGGAATAAAAAATGGGAACATTTTTTTTTTAAATTATATTTTTGTAGTAATTAAAAAAAAACAATAATTTGTTGTAATAATAATTTGTGATCTATTAATGTTGACATTGACATTTGAATTTATTTGTATCTTGTACATTCGAAAGCTAATGATTTAAAAACTTTACTTTTACTATAATTTACGAGAATTATTGTACAAAAAATATTTTTAATTAACATTAGCTGGCATAAGTTTAATATAATTTGCATTTGAAAGCCCAAAAAACTAGGGTATAATATTGTTGTAACTTTTTAAATCATTGTCGTACTACACAAAGTTCAGCGGAGCGCCACAGGGTTCCGTCTTGTCGCCGACGTTGATTCTTCCGCATGTCAATGACATGTTGTCTCTTGGTAATATTCATTGCTATGCGGATGATAGCACGGTCCACGCGCGATATTTCGAGCGCCCTGGGGCAAAGCAGGCTGACATCAAGGAGAAGAGGCGAAGTCTTGTTGCTGAGCTCGACGGAGTGTAGGACCACATTTCAGAATGGGGTGCATGCAACCTCGTCGAGTTCAACGCCAAGAAAACACAAGGTGTGTGCTCTCACCGCCAAGGCGTCACCGTTCCTTCCCCATCCAACTCTTCAGGCCACCTCACTACCGGTAAAGGATAGCCTAAACATCCTTGGCATGGATGTTCGTAGCAACCTAATGCAACAGGATTACATTGAGAGCGTTAATAAAACAGCATCCCGTAAACTCGAAATCCTGAACAGAGTGAGACGATTCTTCACTCCTGGGCAGCACTGTCTTTTGTACAAGACTTAAGTTGCTGCTGCTCTCATCTCTGGGACGAATCTGCCAAGTACTTGCTCTTGGCTCTCGACAGGTTGCAGCGGCGTGCTATCCGTATTATCGGAAACCCAGAGGCATATTATGACCCTTGAACCTCTCCAATTGCGTAGACACATTTCCAGGTTGAGTGTTCTCTATCGCTTCTACAATGGGAAATGCTCTGGAGAGTTATTCCAGCTTTTATCACGCGTGCCGGATTGCGGCGTCATCCACACACACAGTCCAGCATTTGTTCCCACGCAAAAAGTGGTTCAGTGATTCTTTTCTTTTTCGAACCATCCAGACGTGGAACGCTCTTCCAGCGCATGTGTTTTCATCCTCTTGTAGTAGTTTGAGTTTAGTTTGATTGCTATACAGTTAGTGATTTTTTAAAAATATAATTAAGTCGAAGGCACTCGATTTACTTCGAGAGCTTTTCTTTATAAAATTTAAAAATATATTATGCTGGATCCTGCTATATTCTGCTAAATCAACTCGGTCAAGTTATCCAAGTGGGATTCAAACTCATAAGCTTTGCGACTGTAGGTACTTCTATTTGCTTAATAACAAAATAATGAATATACATCTCCCATGAACAGTACGTCTACCACGAGTTGCCACTTTAAATTTACATTATCGTTCACGTAAAAAAGTGTATTGGGATTTGATATTGTCATGTCATGTCTGTCCAATCTCAATACAAAATTTAACGCGAATGATTAAATTTAAAGTGGCAACTCGTGGTAGACGTACAGAATGACCGGACTTATAGTTCTACTCGAGTCTTTAACAACACTACCTATATTGCCACTCTCAATTACAAAAGAATTACAAAAATGATATGGCATACCTACTCAGTCAGTGATGTGGTATATTATGTAAGTGAAAATTGGATTTTTTCAATTGACTTTGATTTTAAGGTGAGCTTTCCTTAATTTGAGGTCAGTTAAGAAGATTTCAAAATATTGAATTTTATAATTTCTCCTTGATTATTATTCTTATGCCAAGTGCTAATCCTTCGGTTTTCAAACAAAAGACAGTTTGCCTAATATGGCATACGTAATACCTCCGCAGCTGAACTAACTCGGTCACAATTGGCGAGGACGATGCGCGGGCGCCGGTCGCGACGCGCGCTACATCTCTCGTACAATTGTTGAAACATTTACATGATTTATTTGATTTATATTTTTAAATTATTTAAAAGTGATGTGTGAAGATTAGTCCGATGATGAGAATAGTGATGTTAGCGGTTTTAGTCGTAGCAACGATTGCGCAGGATTGCAAAGTTGGTGGAAAATGGGTATTGTTTTTATAACTATTTCTTATTTTGGGATCTCTGAACCCCTAGTCAGTCGTATGTGCTAGACACAATAGATAACAATAAAATTTTTACCATCGCGCGGTGCATCGACCGACGTTCAGTTTAAAAATTAGTTTTAAAAATAAAATGTAAATTACAATTTAGTAACCCAACCTAGGTTAGGTTGGGTTACTAAACTTAAATACTATGATTCTAGTGTGGTCATCATGAGCAGTGCTGCGGAGGCTGCTGCTACGACGGAGAATGCATAGACAGTAAGGCACACTTTTTACTAGTAGATAGCTATTTTTTTATCATAATATAGTAGTAATATTATCTGCTAAATCAAACTAATGTACCTACCTACTCAAGGCCAAGGTTGATTTTTTATACAGAGATATTTTGAAAGAATACATATACACCAAGCTGAGCTAATACCACTAATACCTTAGTATTGCAGTTAAAATTATTTAACATATAAACACTTGTAGTAAAACAAAGAAATAGATTACAACAGAACATCTTTCTTCAGGAAAACCGATTAACTTTACGTGAAAGTTTAATTTTTAAGGTTTCGTAATTCTGAATGGTGAGACCATATTACGAGCGCATGTCGTATGAAAAACTATTTTCATCACTGACTTAGAAAGAAGAAACTAATACTAAAGAGAATTTCATTTCATCATGCGAACTACGATGATTACTTTTTTAACCACATCAACTCCTCTATCAGTGGAGGCTCTAAACCGTAATCCTTTATAATGAATTTTACTAATATTATAAATGTGAAAGTTTGTGATCATGTATGTATATTTGTTACTTCGCAAAAACTACTCTATTGATTTAGCTAAAACTTAACAGTAATACAGCTTAGGTACACATCGAAATATAGGCTACAATTTATAAAGATTTTATGTAATTCGGCCATAACGGAAAGCTAGTACTTTAATACAGACAGATATCGTCAGTGTAAACTCGTGGTTGAGGCATTAATGAGGTCACAAGATGCTGGTGAGTACACACTACCATGATTACATCTAGTGTTGTTTGTCTCACTTTCAGGTTTCATTCAAAACGTTGTGTTAAACCCAAACAAACAAACAAACAAAAATATCTTTATTTAAATAGACCTGTAACAAGTACTTTTAAATCGTCATTACAAGGAAATAAAAAAACTTAGTAATAGACTTAAGTACTATAATAATATGAATACATAAATACACTGTATACAAACATAATGTGACTCTACCACCGCATCGGAAGTTGATTTTATACTGAGAAGACCCGGCGAGAAACTCAGTACTTACTCTTTTAAACAAAGAACGTAATATAACATAGCATCACAACTGTATCCCAAACGGGTAGTTGCCGTCATGGTAATAGGAACATTCCCAGTGACTGGCCTGTTGGCGCAATGGCAGCGATCCTGCCTTTAGCGCCGGAGGTCGTGGGTTCGATCCCCACCCATGACAAATATTTGTGTGACGAACATTTGTATTTGTTGTGTGTCTGGGTGTTATTATCTATTTAAGTATGTATTTAGAAATATTTAAGTATGTTTATCAGTCTCTGACGCCCATATTACAAGCTCTGCTTAGTTTGGGGTCAGATGATCTTGGTGTGAATTGTCCCAGATATTTATTATTATTTATTATTCAGAAGCCTACTTTTCACTTATGGTATTAAAATCCAACGTGGTAGGTGTTTAGCCTTCTCCCGTTATCCGGGTTGATTTGGTTTTGTATCGATGTTTTCCATCACCGGAGAGTTAGTCGGAAATTTTAACAATGATCACACATATGGTTTTGGTCAGATTTAAACTCTTGACTACACGATCCACAATCCGAGTTAAAGTGCTTAACCCTGAGAACGCCATTAAATAAAAGAAGAAGAAGAAATGTTTATTATTTTTTATTTAAAGTATTCCTTTTTCCAGCATACAGATCATGCCAGTCGCCTCTTGACGTCTGCAGAGACCACACCTGCATTGGAGATGAGAACTGCTACGCCTTCGCCCCTCCAGAGTGTCCTGGCTGTGAACCCATACCGATCTGCAGGGTTCCATAGATAACTCTATGTGCTGTGTGATTAATGAGAGATGACTGTATTGGCCAGTGTGTGAAATGGGTTATTTATGAGGCATTAATTTTAAGCCGTAATAAAACAACGTATTTATTTAAATCTCATTATACGGATTGATAATTAAAATTATCTGAGATATTTTTTTTAAGATCATCTTATTCATCTTACCCCGAACTAAAAAGAACTTTTACCATTCGAGTTAGATAGAGAGTAGTTAGATAGAGAGTAGTTAGATAGGTCCACACTCAATAAGACAGTCTACGCGAGCGAACTCCTATTGACAGCAAAATACGGGTTGTTGATTACTATGGTAACCCGGTCTATGTACCGAGGTGTCACGTTTCCGAGTTATTTGAAGGTAAAGATCGATTTGAAAAAGGTGATATTCATTAAAAATCGACTACCTTTCGTGTTTTCAGAACAGATTTCAGGACATTTACAACGTTGGATAAGTGTATTATCGCATTTTTATGGAGTGTACATTTGAAAGTGCTTAAAATAATAAAGTACATGTGAAGTACACTTTTGTTGTGCGCGGAAACATCGAGAAAAAAACGAAATGGTGGCTGGTGACCTATGCCACAAATGTTCAAACCCCTTTCCTTTTTTACCAGAAGATACACCATAATATTGTACTGATGCAGTGACTCCCATACTAGGCGCAGTCTGTCTCGTTGGAAATCAAATCATTTAGTTACCAAATCAAATCATTTAGTTTAATTACCAATAATATTGATCTCTAATTTGAGAACTTAATGCAAAAGATACTGAAATATTTGAATCAACAGAAACATAACAAAACAGTTACATAATGAGCAATTCTGCTTGCATTTACTCCGTGTGTGTCTGCGAGTGTGGTGCGTGTGTGTTTCAGAGAACACCAATACCAAGACACAGGACGAACACAAAATCGAACTCGCAACCTCCAGCGCTTAAGACAGGATTGCTAGCATTGCACCAATACGTTGTCTATCATAAGGCGTAATAAGAAAGGCGGACCCTGGGACCCCACACACCAGTGTGGGTTCACAACCGGGATAGACCTCACGGATGATGATGATGATGATGATGTTGTCTATCATAAGGCTTATTGGGGTGTTCAACAAAACTTTGTAATGTTCAGCGTATTTTGCTCCAGACTGTACCTAACCACATGTCACTAATTATGGACCGCTGTCAATTATATGAGAATAATTTTAGCTTTATGGATCATTAGTAGGTATAACATCGTTATGGTCTTAGGTGGCCTCCATCATGTGTCAACCAATGACAGATGTTTTCGTAGAACCTGTTAACCACTATTTTAAGCATAAATGCATATTTTGTAACTTGCCAAGAGCAAAACAACACAAATAAAAAATACGAAAAATTACAAGGAAGGTTTTACTAGGAAGGAATAATTACAAGGAACAAGTTTGGTATTTTAATTTATCGCTCCTATACAAATACACATACAGGATGTAATTGCAAAGCCTCATTCTTCAATGCGAAGAAGACCAAATGTATAAAATTTTCTATGCCCAATGTAAGACACCTGTCTTACATTTGGCGTATAGCGATACCATTTCAAACATGATCATCGAGCCATTAGAGATTATTATCTAAGAATTATTCTCGATTCCAAGTTACAGTGGGGTCCGCATATTTCTGCCCTGGCAGGAAGACTTAGTTCGGCAGCATATGCTGTTAGAAAAATAAGGCTCCTGACTGATATCGCAACAGCAAGATTAGTGTACCTACTTCAGTTATTTTCACAGTGTTATGTCGTGTGGTCTACAGTTGTGGGGCTCAGCAGCGAATCTCAACACCATCTTTGTTCTTCAAAAAAGAGCTATCCGCTCCATTTACAACCTTAGGCCACGCGACTCGCTTCGTGTGGTATTCAAAGAGATAGATATTTTAACTGTGTACTCTCAATTTATTTATGATAATGTAGTATATGTCCGTAAAAACTTGCATCTCTTCAAGAAAAACAGTGATGTACTTAATACTAGAAATAAAAATAAGCTCGTAACTCCCAAATCATTTGTTGGTCAATGTGTAAAATATTTTAATAAGATTCCTCAAACGCTTGTTGGACGCGAGGTTATTATAGTGTAGAGGATTTCTTAAATGATAAGAATTTGTTATTACTTTACTCCGTCAATCCTATTTTTGTGTATAAAAACAAGATTGAAAAGAGTAACCATCGAGTTTCTTGTCGGAGTCTTCTCTATCGGAAACAACCTCCAAACCGGTG
Source organism: Udea olivalis (assembly GCA_947369235.1). Classification (NCBI taxonomy): domain Eukaryota; kingdom Metazoa; phylum Arthropoda; class Insecta; order Lepidoptera; family Crambidae; genus Udea; species Udea olivalis. The sequence goes on from OX376353.1 coordinate 4,025,221, forward strand.
GTAGAGTCACATCATGTTAAATTATGATATTTACTATCATAGTGTTATTTTATGTAAGTTTATTTTAATTTAGTATATTTTTGCTATAATTTTTTTTTGTATTTGACTTGTCTTATGTACTTTTTATAAGTCTATATGAATAAAGATTTTTTTACTTTTTACTTTACTTCAGTTCCAGAAGAGTCAGATTTTGGTGTAAGGTTTCCCAAATATTTATTTATTTAAACAGGTTTTGACTTACTTTCTTAGCAGGATATACTGATACTTTTTACCGATACCCGTGAAACTCACACCGCATTTAAGCTCAGCTCAGCAACTTCCAACTCATGTTCAAATTTTACCACAGGATTATTTAATTATCCCCAAACACGTGTACCAAGTAAATGCACGATTTCCGTTTAGGTACAAATTTTCTTGTTTTATTTTTTCAAACAAAAGATTGAGATTAAATGTTAAAAAATTTTAGTCACAATTTTTTTTATATTGCCTGTCCAGATGACCTCACTCCACCTGATGAAAAGCGGTATTCAGGTCCAGATATGAGGCTGACAAGCCCAGTCATTCAAACGAATCAATGGGCTGGCCATCCTCACCTTGAAGGCCTGCAGAAATGCCTTTTTACGCCCCGCTTGAAGAACCCGGGATTATGATAGGTAAGAATGTGCTGGAAGGGGGATTTACACAGATTGTGCTGTAGAGTAAAGTTTAAGTAAACTAGACACAATGAAAATCTATTGTTTGCCGGTAACCAGTGACCGACGACGTGGCGTGCAACGTGACATCACAACCACAGCTGGCAGCTTCAGATAACCTATATAAGAAGGTAAAAACAGATAAATTAATTTATCTGTATATCCTGCTAAGAAAATATGTAAGTCAAAACCTGTTTAAATAAATAAATGTTTGGGAAACCTTACACCAAAATCAGACTCCTCACTAGGTAAAGCTTAAACGTGTTTTGTTTAAATACGTAAAACACTGTAAATCATTTTCCCAATTTTCAGAGAATTTGTAATAAAATTGCACACTTCTGGAACTGGAGAATGAGGCTTTGCAATTACATCCTGTATATGTATTTGTATAGGAGCGATTAATTAAAATATCAGACTTGTTCTTCCTTGTAATTATTTAAAAACCTTCCTTGTAATGTTTTGTATTTTTTATTCGTGTTGTTTTGCTCTTGGCAAGTCACAAAATATGTATTTATGCTTAAATTAGTGGTTAACAGGTTCTACGAGAACATCTGTCATTGTTTGACACATGATGGAGGCAACCTAAGACCATAACGATGTTATACCTAATAATGATCCATAAAGCTAAAATTATTCACTCATAATTGACAGCGGTCCATAATTAGTGACATATGATTAGGTACAGTCTGGAGCAAAATACGCTGAACATTACAAAGTTTGGTTCTGGAGCAAAACCCAATGCAATTGTTTTACGCGAACGATAACGTAAATTTAAATTGACAACTCGTGGTAGACGTACTGCATTTAAATCAACAAACCCTGCATATGCGAGTAAATCAACAGCTGTAGAGTAGAGAACCGTCGTGTCTAAAATTTAATACACATAAACTATGGGTAGTCAACAATCAATAGCATATTATATGTTGTGGATTGCTCAACGAACGTCAAATTGTAATCGACTTAGAGGTATTCGGATATTGGGATTGGCAGCGTCGGTTTCTAAGGTTGGCAGCTGTCATCTGTCAGTATTACCTGTCAAGTGTCACTTGTCAGTGTTCTGTCAGTGTCGGCTGTCAGTATGAGTGACAGCTATCAGCGCCGGGCGCGTGGCGTTGCGGCAAATTGCAGGGACTTTTCATCGAGACAGCGAGCAGTGCGGTTGTGTGGCCAACCTCTATCCGACTTCTCCGCGTTCCAAGGCAATCCGTTTGCATCAGTGCTATTTTGATATACTGAGTGTTATTTTGAGTTGTTTGTTAACAGAATAGAACTGATTAAACCTTTAGAGTGTAGGCCGACTCTTATTTAGACGATTTATAATAAACGACGACCCAACACCTAACGAACGCCCACGTGCTCCCCCCTACTACATATACATATTATGTGGATATATTATTTCTACACGTTTTAAAGAATCCAAAAATCTGAGGAAAACTTCGCTACAAATATCTACTTATATTACGAGTCAACAAAGAGTCAGAACTGAACGAACTATCGTTTATATATTTTTGGCCAAAGTTTTACTCAGAATCTCAGATATATTTGAAGCATAGGAAACGATATAAATTTCTGTTTCTGACTGTACGTTCATTTCAATGTTTCAAGTTCTGCTTCCATTCAATTACAAGAGCTTTCCGTCACTTAGTACCAAAGCTAACTTGAATTGAATACAAGAAGTTCACGCTGCAAGTAAAATCTGCCAGTCCCACACAGAAGGGTGGATCTAGATTTTATGAATATGCATGTACGTAAAGAAACATGGAACGAAGCATAGCATAAGGCCATTGCTGTTCAGTTTATTTGTTGGTTGTAAATATAAATCGACTAAGTGTATTTGTTTGACCTGTGGTAAGTACCTGGTAGTTGAAACAAAAGGTGAAGTGAAACTCATTGTTTATTCATAGACTCAACATGGAACATTCACACTGCAGCTTTGATATAGAATAGAATGTTGAGTAACTCTCTGTTAGTTTCACATAGTTAGTCATTTAAATTTTCTTTCAAATATGCAGTTTAAATCTACTAAGTAATCAAACGAGTAAATACGAGTATGTACTGAAGTTCATTCAAACCTGTTTATAATACTACAATACATCTACACAGCACGGTATCTCGCCTTGAATAACGTGGGGTCCCGGGTTCGATTCCCGTTCGAGTCAATTCAGGAAACGATCTTTTCTAAATTGGCTCGGGTCGTGTACTGGAAGATCCCCCTGGCTTAATTCCTTGTCTGACACCTCGTAACACAGTAATATTTTTCCCTACTTCGAGACCATGACATTAAGTGGTGAGTTGTCTGGCGCATACATCCAAGTTGTCTGCTTTTGAATCAGACCAGCCTTTTAAGAGGTAGACACCAATTAAACGCCTTTACAATAGCAGCTGCACGTCTACGTTATCATTCGTGTAAAATACTTGTATAGAATTTAGCACAAGCGCCTATTTTGAGTCGAAGTGGAACTAAAAAACGGTACCATAACGTAACAATAGCATCATAAGGTACCTAGGATGGTTTTTAGTTCGATTCAATAGACGAACTCACAAACAAATACTTTACGCAAACGATTACGTTAATTTAAAGGGTATATTTTAAAGGTTGACGTACAGAGCACTTCAAATAAACGTATTTGCAAAGACTTCATCCAATAAACAAAGTTGTAATATTTTAGGAACATGCAGAAAAAGAAATGAAATTTAGTTTGGAAAGGCATTTTTTTGGATTATTAAATTACAAGACAACAAAAAGGGTTCTACCAAGTCTTACCCAACCACGTCGTCATATTATGTTGTCAGAAAAATACGTCCCGGATCTGAAAAAAAATATTTTCGGTTTTGGTCACAAAGCCGGTTTTAAAATGAGGCCATAATTTTATATCATGATGAATGTTCCGGTTTGCGTGGACATATATGAAACATGGTTAGTGTTATCATTATGGTAACTGTGATGTACTGAAGTCAGACTTAAACTGAAAGCTTTCAGGTCCTAAAGAACTAGTTCAGAAATTAATGACACAGAAAAGTGGTAAACAATGTAAAAATTTACTAAATAATCACTATGAAAATGTAAATACCTAAAAAAAACCATTGTATATTTATATCTAGTAAGTGCGTAAAGACTCAAACCGCCTACACATAAACCTATTGTATGGGATTACAGTAGGCAGGTTGATAATAAAAAAAAAAAAAGTTTGTGATTTGGATGATAATAAAAAAAAAGGTGTGAATTTTATATTGACATTAAACTTTCGTAAGGGAAATTATTACAAGATTTACAGCGTGGAATAAGCACAATCTTTCGTCTCAATGTAACTACTGATCCGTTATTATGATAATAATTTTCCATCATGACAAAAGCCTTCCCTATTTTACATTCTACCATAATATGTTGTCCATCAACCAAAATTCAGAGGTGCTATCAAATCCTCTTCATTTCAGTTTCTTTCACAGCGCATTCAGCCCTGTTTGCTGTCACTTGCACTAACCGAATTAAAAAACTGTGTAAGTACGAGCATTTGCAGATTATTAATTAGCTGACGGGAAAGGGCCAAGTAGACCATTTACCAGTAAAATGGAGAAGGCATAAACCTGAACTAAGGTGCGCCAAAGTTCACCTAAATTTTTTAACTCCGATAAATGGAACTCCGAAAACTCTTTCTAATGTTCAGAATCCGAATAATCACTCTTTCTAAAACTTTTCTTCTCTTTTATTTGTTTTTAGGAAGAGTGATCATTCGGATTACAAATCGGTAGGAAGAACAATTTCAGGTACAGAACTTTAGGTGAGCCAATATTGACCCCCTAAACTAACTAAAAAAAAAAAAAGTATCGTCAAATTAAAACGTCCGTTTCTCGCACCTACCAGCTCACTGGTCCTTTCTCCCAAGCACTAACAATAGTAAAAACCCGTTTTCCCTAGAAGTGTTGCCTTTCCCCACCGATAACGTAAGACCAATTTTCCGCACCATTCGCACGCACCAGAGCGTTCCAACTAAATTGGGGGGACCCGAGCGGAGATTTTCTTCTCGCACAGGTTTTGTTAGATGGTGTGGCACAGACAAAGAAGGAAATGGATGACGCGAGTGACTGGAGATCATCAAACCTGTGCGACAGACGATTAGTAGTAGCAATATAGGTATTTAGTTCTTCAATAGGGCTATATCTTTTGTATTTTAATCCTTAGCTATTAATTATAATCATTTGATTTGACATTTATTTTATTGCCTGTTTTTATTATTATATTCTACTATTGCACCATTTGTATGATTCAGATTGTATTATTTGCACCATTGTATAGCTTTTGCTTCAGTATTTAGCCTGCATTTTAATTGTTTAATTTATTTGCCTGACCTGGATATTGTCTAAGTGCTGATATTGTAGGTGTCTATTATTTGCATGCTAAATATTAAGAGGGTAGGTACCCGTAGGGCACGAAAAGGTGCAAAATTATAGCTAGGTTAGTTAAGTCTGGAAGTATGAAATGTATGAAAGAGACCTCTAAAAAAATTGTATTGAGATTTGACATGACATGACAATGTCGATTCCCAATACATTTTTTTACACCAACGATAACGTAAATTTGTAGTGGCAAATTGTGGTAGACGTACTGGTGTTAAATAAGAAAAGAATAAGCAAAAAAGGAGACGCCAGACTCATTAGTTCCACCCCCTCTAAACATTACCGTTGTTATTCTGTCCTAACCTGGTCCCTTATTGTTTTTAAGGGTTCAGAGCTACCCTAATCTCTTACAGGCTGATGTTCGGGATGTCCTTAGTATAATATCGGTTGAGCTTGGCTCTGATGGCCGAGTAGCTTGATTTGAGGGCCTGCATGACCAAAAAGAAAGGTTATTTTCCTAAATTAACCCGTCTGGGAATCCGCGCTATAGACCACTACCACAGATTACTACGTAATAGATAAATTACTCCATAGAAAATTTACAATTTCGTAATTTTAAAATGCGTGCCGCTATCATGTGTCAGGCATATACAGGAATATCTCTTTCAATATAGATGTCAGTGGTCAGTACATGTCCGACAAAAAATTGTATTCTTATTGTTATTTTGACTGTACTCTGAATTTATTTGTTGTAAAACAAAACAAAGTTAAAAAGAGTAACTATCGAGTTTCTTGCCGGAGTCTTCTCGATAAGAAGCAAAGTCCGAACCGGTGGTAGATTCGCATTATGTTTATTTAGGATATGTACTATTATTGTATTATTTTATTTACGTCTGTTATTGTTTATATATTTTATTTGTGAATTTTGACATTTCATAAGTGCTTCTTTGGAAAAACTTAAGTGAATAAATTATTTTTTCCTGTTTTTACTTTTACTCAGTGCAACCGCAAGTTACTTTCAAAATCTATAAAGGGAGGCCATGTTTAGCATTGGAAGTGTAATGGCTGCAAATGAAGATGATGATGATAGCGTTATCGTGAAGTGATAGCAAACATCTAAAATTATCACGGTTGGTGTTTTTTGCGTTCTTGATTACGATTTATACCTGTGGTAGGTCTTTTTGTTCCACAAATGAGCCAAATAGAATGACGGTTTTATTTGCAGATAAGTTATGGATTAATATTAAATCTTTCCATGACTAAGTTTTCTTGTCACTTGGTTTTGATTTTTCTGAATAACATTAACGTAACCGACACTTATAATCCACAATGGCAATAAAGGCAAAAAAAGGAGTGTTTCAAAAATAAATGAAAGTTACGATTATTTTTCGCAACTTAGATTAAAATTCGCAACTTTTCCGTGCAAGAATTTAACAAAACTGTTTTTTTTTTTATTTTACTTTCTACTACTTACTCAGCAGTTGATTGCAATACCGCTTTTTCAATTTAAGTAGCATAAACAAACTCAATCTACACTAAGTTAGCAAAACTCCAAAGTAAATTAGGGAGATCCCTAAAACGTTTTTGAGGGTCTCTTAAAAGGTCTAAGTAGGTGATTAGATTAGAAAAGTGCGGCGAAGGATCGGTTAAGCCTCACTGACCAAACTGCTGATATTTATCCAATTACGTCGAAAAGGGTAACTGGAGTTACATAAATCTTTTTCAGTTGTACCTCTGTACAAAGCGTCCACATCAACCTTTACAAAACCATTCCAAAATCGGTTTTATGTCAGCAGCATAGGGTTGATGTGAACGCTTCTGTACCTACTTGAATAATCCCGAAAATGTAGTAAACGGTAGGTACCGCGTAGAGATCTGATGTCATACCGAATCTACAGACACGAATTGATAGATACCGATACTATACCGTTACCAACACATTCTGCATTGCGAATACTTGATATTTCGGTACACAATACTCGAATATTCGGTTTTGAGTTATTCAAAAGATAAGTAAGTAAGATTCAAAAGTATAAGCCTTTCTAGTAATCACAGTACGAACACAAATGTCAGCACGGCAGAGGAACTAAGTTAATTGAGGCCCGTATTCTAGAATCGTACTCAAGCACTGATCTGTACTTGAGTAGAGATTTCAAAACGTCAGTTCATACAAAAACGTCACTCAGATCCATACTCAAGTACTGATTTTGTTTTAGATTCAAAACTAAGTTTCACAGCTCAATAATAAAACAGTTAAGTTCAATAAGTTTTCAATGACACATGCCCTGATACAATGTCTACCGATTCCAACTCGAATTCTGATTCAATTAAATTGTTTAAAATGGTCAGAAAACAAAATGGCCGATTCGGCACGTTGACGTCATTACAAACCGTTATGAAAGAAATATCGTCCTTAATGCCCGTATTAGACACAGTTTCCCCTGATGCCTTTGATGTAATCTTGCGGAGTCAACTCTTATTGCTCTGGTTGAAAACATTCCTTTCCTATTTTAAGCAACACTTTAAGATAAGTCTACAAATTTAAAAATTAAAGATTAACTAAAAAAATATATAAGATGTAGATCACAATGCACGACGTTTTAATAATTATTGGATTTATTCATTGCTAACTCTATCAATTAAATATTCATTTATACTACATTAATAACATTTCTTTAATTTGTTTATGAATGTGGGGTATTTGTGTTCACATAATATGGATTCTGGTAATATGTTATAAATTTTAATCGAATAAATAATGTTAATTTAAGCCTGGAACTGGGAACTATTAATTTGTTTTTGTGTCGTGTTACTTAATAACAACCTATCCACTTAAAGACGATTACATAATAGTAAGATTGTTCCAATATTGTGATGATGGTGCTCTTATATAGAATGAATCTTGCTGCTCGTGGCTGCAGTTAACTCGAATAATCGAATGACCTCGGTTTTGGATGATTCCAAAACCGAGATATGATTATCTACCTCTATGCTACCGCGCAAACAAATGAAACAAGTCAGCGTGTGAACTCTTTGAATTTCATCACACGCAGTAACGCGTAAACGCGGATATCCATCGAAAAAAATAATAACAACATAGCATTTTTTTTAATTCTCATTATTACACATCCAATGGGGCTTTTGAGAAGAATACATTTTAAATACTCTGCGATGAAGGGCTATTAAAGTTTAACAATATAATATATTTTTTATACATTAATCATGATAATATCGGAGTTTCTTTAAATGTCGTAACCAATCTTAGGGTCAGCACGTTTGTGTTCATTTTATACAAATTAACTATTTTAGATACACAATAGAACTCGGAATTTTGTGACGTTGTACTTCAAAATCAAAAACAAGTGGCAATCAAATTAAAGTTTGTGAAGTTAAGTTAGTTACTAAGTACATTTCGAAAAGATCAAATAATGTGTTGTAGGTAATAATTTCAATAAGCTTAATTTTCTACTTTTGTGGAACAATCTCACAGGCAATGCATACCTATTGCCATCTAGGTAGAACCTGAACGAAAATTATAAAGTAAAAATTCAGTTGACGTTGCTTATATTCAAAATCGCATTTGAAATAGTTGTAAACATCAGCATTATTTGATAAATGTGCATGTGGCGTCTTTTTATGTCCATTCGTCAAATAAACAAGACGCACATTAGCCTTTCACCCGCATTTTTTGGATATTCCAGCCATTCGCACAAAACGTTTTGCGGACTCCTTCATAATGCGAACAGCAAAGGAGCGGAACTCGCTGCCCGCGCATGTGTTTCCGAACCAATACAATCTGGGTCTCTTCAAGACAAGAGTGAATAGGCATTTACTAGGCAGACATGTACCATCATAGATCATATCGTGATTTACCATCACGTGCGTTTGCGATCAAATGACTGTCTAGTCCTGTATTAAAAAAACGAGCCACCAAAGGCGCCACCAGGAATGCCATACAAATCTGAGTTAACGTGTTCAATGAGTTCAATCGAGGAAAACTCGCGCTGGACAATCTGGACAAAAAACTCGCTCCTAAACTTTTAAATAACAGGGAGTGTAAATTTATTACATGAAGTATCAAAGTATTTAAAATTCAGTTAAACATTAATAATGATCAAGATGATTTTAACAACTAAAAGGGTCGTATTTTAATTGAGTGCAAAGTTCGCACACATCAAAGTGTGTTTATGCAAAACGTATAGCCAACTTATTATGGTAACTATACCTTGACGAGAAGGTAAATTCCCTTTTTAGCTTCATTTTAAACATATCCCTTGTTCAGTATTTTAAATAAAGAATAACAATACTGCTGAAAGTGGTTGCCGAGTCGCACAATTTTGTACATAAATTAAAAATAATCATCTTCACAGCCTTTTTAAATGATTATTTTTGTATACAATCGTGGAGATGATACAACATTTAATTTACAAGTAATAACAAGACGAATGATTTCAATTTTGCGAAGTCAACTTTCACTTGGCAATTTTAAAAAACTAACGAAGAAACGACAAACAAAAGTTGAGCATCCTTTAAATTGATGCTGTCTTGTCAAATGTCAGTAGATGTGAAAGGGACAGGTATACGTTTGAGCTTTGCTCAACTTTGATTGTCACTTTTGGGTTCAAGCGTGATGATGAAATGTCAAGGATTATCCTAAAATAGCTTTTTTAGAATGCTGAACACGTGGGGCTCATAATGACGATATATATATATTAGTTTTCGTTCCTATGTGGATAACAGTGTCTTTGACATCCCTGCTAATAAAATATCATTACTTGCAGTATTCAATTACTGCCTTTTAGTACTATATTTTCGCTTTTACTTTCCTTTTTATATTAATATTCAACTTTACATAAAAAAACCAGTAGAAAATTGAACATTTCGATTTTCTACGTTACAACGCGGTTCAACAAAAGAATCTAAAATGCACCCACGAAGCTATAAATCTAACCTAAAGGAAAACAAACTGCAAGAGTTGTAGGCTATAAATTTAGCTTTAAACTAAACAAAACTTCAGACACAGAAGCGTCTAGAATAAGGCGGCCAGTAGCAGGGTTAATTGCTAGGCATTTAGGCATGCAGCGACAGGATATGTAGCGTAGTAGTATACATCAATCGTGATAGATAAATATAAATATATGTGCCAGACAAAAAATCTATTATCACCAATCAATTATCAAATATCCTTGTGTTAGAAGGTACCAGATAAAAAAGGCCTAGGCCGTCTCCCAGCACGCCTAGACAAAATCAAATTTAGAAAAGATCGTTCTATAGAATAACTTGACCGGGTATGGCACTCGGGACCACAAATTACGCATGGTGCGCGGCGGCCCTGACTGAGTCCGCTTCGAACAAACCGACACTTTGATCACGCACACAGACAAATTGAGTTTACAGGCGACACCGGTGAGAATGGTCGACATCGGACACACGGCGAGTCGCGAGTGTTTTTGTCGAACTCGGTGCAATTTTTCACAATATGAACAATTTTGTTTTAAGCTGGTGCTGTCAAGTATGTATAAAATACTCGTACCAACTTCATTTTAAAAATTCAGAGCAAATATAGTAGTAACCCTAAGCGGTCAGGAAAGTTTAGGTAAAAGGCGTCCTTCTGTAAACTCTCTCTTTTGTGTCGGGACACTACGTAAATCATGGCGAAAAAACGTGCTACAGCGCACTGCGTCAATCATGACGTCAAACGCAACAAAAGCAAAGAAGCGCCAGTTTCTCCGTCACAACGAAAACCAAACGTGCCACTTTTTGACGCTTACTGCGATTGCGTTTCAGTGGCAGGAAATTTACATGTCATAATTGATTTCAATCGAGTTCATACACTAATAAAGACTAATAAGTCAGATCAAATCAAATCATTATTATTTGTTCAAATTATATTTATTTATTAATTTAATCTTTATTTTAGATATGATTGAAATGATTAAGAGCGAGGTTGCCTCGGCAATGAAAATTACTACGGACGAATTCAGCACTACTACGGACTTTATCTGTGCTGAACAAAAGGACATTCAGTCAGATATCAACAGAGCTGCCACCACTATTAAACAGTTAGAGGACGAGAACGCTAAGCTCCAAGCTGAAATGGTTCGACTTAATGGCCGCCTCACAGGCATTGAGAAGATCTCCCGTAGCTGTAATATAGAATTGCAAGCAGTTCCTGAGCGTAAGAGCGAGAACGTAGTAAGCCTATTTAAAAAGCTATGTGAGGTGGTCAAGGTTTCAATGGATGATGCACACATCAGCGCTTGCCGTAGGGTGGCTAAACAAGACGCTGCTTCCAGCAGGCCACGTAACATTGTCGTTACTCTTTCATCGCCGAGAATTAGAGACTTGGTACTGTCGGCCGCGCAGCGATACAACAAATCCCACCCTGGGGGTGGTTTGGTTTCCTCGGACCTCGACATCGCTGGTGAAACGTGTAGAATTTTCGTTACCGAACATTTGTCACTGGAACAAAAATCGCTGCATGCCGCAGCACGGATAGCAGCCAAAGAACGTAAATACAGTTTTGTGTGGGTCAAGCATGGTCAGATCTACGTGCGCAAAGACGAGTCATCGGGCTACATTCTTATCAAGAACGTGGAGTGTCTTAATAAGCTCAATTAGATAGTTTAATTTTTTTTTGCTTGTCTCTCATATTTGGTATTAAGTAAATCCTAATGTATAGTATTTTTTACCAGAATTTTGGAAGAGCTCGGTCGAAACTTAACGATATATATTTAAACCTGTTAATTAACAACTATGATATTGTTTGTTTAACGGAGACTAATTTTGACGGTGGTGTCTACGACAGTGAAGTAATTGATAGTCGGTACATTGTTTTTAGAAGGGACCGTGAAAGCTCACACTCTGCGAAACTAAGTGGTGGTGGTGTTTTAGTGGCTGTCAAAAGTCATATAAATGTTATCCGGCAAACTTGCTGGGAGAGTAGACTGGAGGATATCTGGTTGACTATCTTGCCCTGTATATCTAATGAGTCCGCCATTCACATCTGTCTATGTTACTTACCCCCAGATCTGCCACTTCAGGACCTCGTCACTTTTCATCGTAACTGTCAAAGGGTAATACTTGATTCACAGTTGAAGGATCACTTTTTGTTACTGGGAGATTTTAATACTGCTAACATAACGTGGGAAAAGCGGGGAGAATGCGATGCTCTTACACCTACGAGTCCCCAAGATCGAAAAGCCCTTTTACTATTAGAAACCGTCAATATGTGTAATTTGTTTCAATTCAACGATATTCCTAATAAGAGCAACCGCTATTTGGACCTGGTATTTTCAACACTTCCTCCTTCCTCTGTTTCTGTCATCGAAGCTGAGCCTTTATGTAGAGTGGACCGTCATCATCTGGCATATTGTGTCGAAATTTCTGATCTAAAAAATTGTAAACCAATTAGACCTCACCACAAGAAACGTTATAATTTCAATAAATGCAACTATCCTAACCTAAAGGCAGACATAGGGTGCGTCGATTGGGGAGATATGCTGTCGTCTGAGGATGTCAATGAATGCGTCGATACATTTTACTCCAAAATCAATGAACTTATATCGGTACATACGCCTATTAGAAAAAATACCTCTAATTAATACCCCGGGTGGTATAGTCAAGGACTGATACGCTGCATGAAGGAGAAAAATAAGTATCATAGACGTTACAAAAAGTTTCACAACCCTAGGGATTATGACAGTTTCTCTATGCTTCGCGCTCGATGTAAGGCACTTATCGTGGAATGCCATGGAACGTTTTTGTCGTCGATTGAGGAATCTTTACAGGACGACCCTAAGGTTTTCTGGCGCTATGTAAATGGCAGGAAGGCTAGAGTCACGATTCCCCACACAATGACTTATGATGGCAAAACATCATCCGATGGACAGGGCATTTCTGAGCTTTTTTCGGAGTACTTTGGATCGGTGTTTGATAGGACTCCGTCAAATTTGCCGAATCCGACTGATTCTCCACCTTCCACTTTTCACTTCACTCTGCATAACTTTGAGTTTACAAAAAAGGATGTAGCGCTCAAAATGGAATGTCTGGATGCACGGAAAGGTCCAGGACCAGACGGTATCCCACCTAAATTTTTGAAATGTTGCGCGGTTGAACTTTCGTTACCACTGTCTATGTTATTTAATAAAGCGGTTGCATCTGGGGTGTTTCCCACTCGTTGGAAGATGGCCAGTATTATCCCTATTTATAAATCCGGTGATAGGTCATCATGTTCAAACTATCGACCTATAAGTATCCTTTCCTGCATTGCTAAGCTCTTTGAAAAGTTAGTATATGGACCCCTCTACGACCATCTGAGCAGCTACATATCCGATAGACAGCACGGATTCGTTAGAAAAAGGTCAACTTTGAGCAATCTTTTGGAGTTTAAAAACTATGTATGTCATGTGTTTGCTTCTGGAGGGCAAGTTGATGCTGTCTATCTTGATTTTAGCAAAGCATTCGATCAGGTTGATCACTCTCTGCTCTGTCATAAGCTTTCCTATTACGGTGTTCATGGTTGTCTGTTGAGATGGATTATATCTTACTTGAGTAATAGAACTCAACTAGTTACTGTAAAGGGATACACTTCCTCTCTCATATCTGTACCTTCCGGAGTTCCACAGGGCTCACATCTTGGGCCTCTTCTATTTGTAATTTTTATAAACGATTTGGTTGATCGTCTGACATGTCCATCTCTCCTCTATGCCGACGATTTGAAAATTTACACGGATATCAGTGATATGACACAAAGCGCTGCGCTTCAAAACGATCTGAAGATTATTTCTGACTGGTGTTCTTACAACAAAATGAATATTAACGCAAGCAAAAGCTGTGTCATTTCTTTCACCAGGAAAAAGAACCGAGTAGCTCAGCAGTATTTTATTCAGGACAAGATACTAGGCAGAAAGGAGATTGTTAAGGATTTGGGTGTTTTATTTGATGATCAATTAACCTTCAGGCCTCATTATGATCATATTCTGAAAAAGAGTTACAAACTATTGGGTTTTATAATGCGAACAACCAAGGCTTTTCGAAAGCCCCGTAGTATCTTGTGCCTGTATTTTAGCTTGGTTAGAAGTGTTTTAGAGTATTGTTGTCCGATTTGGTCCCCATATTATGGTGTCCATATCGACAGCATCGAGAGAGTGCAGAGGAAGTGCTTAAGATTTATTTCACGTAAATTCAATTATGGACGTTCGCTCAGAGACTACAGGGAGAGGCTTTTAAAGTTTGACCTGATACCTTTGCAGACTCGTCGTAAAAGATATGACTTGCTTTGTCTTCACAAGATAGTGCATTCAGCTACTGATGCCCCGGATTTGCTCTCTTCCCTCAACTTTAATACTCGGCATAGATCGCGTCACCCGAAGATTTTTGCAATACAAGTGTATAAGAACAACACCTCCTTTTTCAATCCCATGGTCAGAATGTGCAGAACGTACAATGATGTCGTCCGTAGTGGCGGATGCGTGGATGTATTCAATAACAGATTTCCCCAGTACAAAAGAGCAGTATCTGAATTTCTTATAACCGAGCAGTCCTCGACTGTACACAAATAATGTATGATATTAAGAACACCCATTGTATAATTAAAATATAGTCAGTAATCAAATTTGTTTAACCCTTATTGTAGATGTAAAGTTAAATCATGATGTGTATGCTATTTAAGGATTACGGTCTAGTTATGATAAGTTTATATATATTCTTGGTTGTGTAATGGCTGTGATCTGTTTGCATACCTAATATAAATAAATATAAATAAATAAATAAATTTATTGCACAAAGAAAAGTACAATTGGCGGACTTATTGCCTTAAGGCATTCTCTACCAGTCAACTACTAGGTGAAGCAGAAATCTTTACGGCGGGGTTTTGTAAAACTAAGTTTCAGTGAAATAAAAGTAAACAATTTACTCATATAATATTATACCTACTTATCTAAATTACAATATATATGTGTACCTACTTACATATAAAAATAGCAAATATATACATATAAATTCATAAATACAATGATATATAAATACATATTATGTACTCAAATGAAAGACGAAACATTAACTCTGAATGATATTGAAGGAGAACCTATTGGGGGATATCCTGATTCTATTCGGAAGCGAGTTCCATAACCTTATAGCAGCTAAGGTAAAGGAGTTAGACACATGCGTGGATAGATGGGGAGGGGTGGAAAGTTTCAAAAGAGTATTTGAGCGTTGGTTACGTGAGCTGCACTCACCCCTATATTTAAAATTACGCTTGAGATATTTAGGAGCATCGGGATTTTTAATAATGTTGAACAGTAAACATAGCGTTCGAGAATTTCTTCGTTGGCGGATTTTAAGCCATTTCAATTTAGAGCGGAACGCAGAAATATGGGCAAATTTTCTTACACTTCAATGATCTTGGTATCATTAGTCCCAGATATTCAATTAGATATTAACTTTATCTATTCCGATTTATATCTACGGCAAGAACAGTTCCCTTTGTTACAGGATAGAAATTAAAAAAAGTTAAACTTATTGTAGTACCTAAAGTTTTAGTTGTTAAAGCAATCCTCTCTTAAGTTTTAACGGCCTGTGAGAAACCTCTCCTTTGTATTAGCCATTACAAAGCAGGTATTTAATAATGAGATACTCTTATCTGGTTTTAGATTAGAGGTGGTTACGGCTTGGATTCAGTTATACTTAGTGCACCTTTCGAAAGTCTTGAAGCTGGCTGTGAAAATATTTCACGTGTCAATCTAGAACAGCGAAAGATTAAAAAAACCGATAAGAATTCTCGAGAACAATCCAAAATGTCAAGTCAATAGCTCGAATAGTTTATTGCTTTTTTCAAGTGATCCGTTTTCACCATTTTGGTATGGACCCTAAAAACTGCCTAATTAATTACAAACTTGAATAGTTTAAGCTTCTACTATTAAGAAACATCAGCTCATTGCAATCTAAGTTAGCCGAAAGGCGCTGACTACCTGCAGAGTCGTTACCCCCAGACAGCCTTCCTGTCAGACACAATGATCTCCAATGCAAGGACTCGACATCTGCACGCTGAGTGCGGTTTTGGCATCATGACAAAAAGTGTTCAAATCGACATTCTAAACACACTTTTTCCTAAGCTACAATGTGTTCTCACTCCTTTCACTCATACATGTCAGAAAGAGACAAAAGGTAGGACGCCTCCATCGCGCTTGTGCATCAGGTTGTAGTTATTCAATTGTATGACGTGCTATATCCAGTGTATGGACAATCATTGGTCAGACAGCTTGATGCACTATTATTACTGCCTAATGGGATAAGTTACAGGGATTCTTAATTGTCTATTCTTTGAACGAAAGTTTCAACGGAGAGTTCCCGTTCTTGCAATTCTTGAATTGTGCAGCGGAAAATTCTTTGTGCCAGCATAGCTTGATAGACAATTTTGTGCTAACACAAAGTTTTTTTTTAGAATGAGAATACATTTCTTTTCGTTTACGTAAGAGATCAGCGTACTAACTTATTTTAATCTAAAGTAATAAGGTAAACTAGCTAATTGGTATATAAACTCGTTGTTACGTCTATAATATAGTTACTCCAAAGGACTCCCTTATCCTTCAAAAACCAGTCAGTGTCAAGATTTAAAATTTGAATCAAATTCTAGTTGGTTAGTACTAACCTATGTAATGAAATTTACAAAAAAAAATCCTGACCTGCGGGGCTAAGATGCGCGCCCTACGCGAAGAGTAGACAAAGGATACTCCAATCAAATTTCACCATTTCTCGATTTCTCTATTTTGTCTACCGTTCCTAACATGGCAGCAATTGTCGTGACTTAATAGTTTGTATAGGAACTTCAATTTTGTCGACAGATCCTAACATGGCGCCTTATTTTTGTCGTGGTTTGAAAGAGATATCTCGTGTGTTAACTCGTCGGTCATTTTTGTGGACGACAAACCAATAATGCATTAAAATAGCATGAAAACAGGCGCTGCGGTGCGTCAAAATGCTGTAATTTTTTTTAAGTGCAGGAATAAAGCGATGCATTTATTAGCCGTCGCTGTTTTAGCTTTAAGTGAATGTAAATTTTACATAAAAATATTAAATTCAAATAAAGCGGACTAATTTTTTTTCTCTTTTTGCGAAAAAACTTATTTAGGTATAATTTCCATAAAAACAAGTGTTATATAAAATAGTTTGGGTATCAATAGTATCGATAAAAATATTTATCGCGATTATTGGTATCGATTATTTGTAGCGATTAATCAACTATTCGTTTCAATAAATCGATTTTTATTGATCAATTAATTAAGTTATTATCGATTATCACTTCGAATCGATTAATTGCATTGATTAGTTAAATCGATTAGTCTAATTGATTAGTTGAATCGATATTCCAATCGATTATTTGCATCGATAAGTCGAATTGATTAGTTGAATCGATTAGTTAAATCGATTAGTTGACTCGTTTAGTTGAATCGATTCGTTGAATCGACTAGTTTAATCGATCATATCGATTATTTGTATCGTTTATTTGCATTGATTACATCGATTAATTAAATCGATTAGTTCAATCGATTATTTTTATCGATGGTTTATATCGATACTATCGTGTCTTCAAATCCGTTCTATTGATAATATCGATTATAGTGAAGACTTATATTAAAAACACAAATTGGTAGATATAATATAATTAAAAAGAGTATTATTCAATGGCTGCCACAGCACAACTTCTACTCTATTATTGAGCTCAGCAATCGTACGAAGGTCATGATTTATAAAACTGTAATTAGACCGATTTTGATGTACGGTCGTGAGGCTTGGACCCTGACCCAACTAAGAGACCAAACTTCTTGTAGCTGAAAGAACTGAAGACTGAAGAGGTGACATGGCGAAGGAGATTCAATCAGGAGGTGGAAGGCTTGGTGGCTGAGCCAAACATCATTGGCGAGATAAAAACTCATAGACTTCGCTGGCTTAGCCATCTTGAACGAATGGGGCTGGATCGTGCAGTGAAGCGAGCGTACGAGGGACGGCCATATGGTCGTCGTCCAGTCGGTCGTCCTAGGTACCGCTGGGGAGACGAGGTGGTCAAGGACTTGTCCAAGCTGCATGCTGATGACTGGCTGCGCCGTATAAGTAAGTAAGTAATGAGTTTGAGGAGAGAAAATTGACATAAGGTGACATAGTAATTCAAACAATTAAAAAAGAATAATTTGTAATCTCTTGACATTTGAATTTATTTGTATCTTGGACATTGGAATGCTAATGAGTTTACAATAAAATTCTACTTTCATATTAATTTCCGAGAATTAATGTTCTAAAAACATTATTAATTAACATTAGCTGGCACAATTTTAATATAATTTACATTTGCATACCCACAAAACTAGGGTAAGTATAATTTTGTTGTCATTTTTTAAATCATTGTCACTCATCCCACTTTATTACACAATGATAAGCAAATAAACGTTTGAGTTTGAGTTTGAACAGTCTGTGGTTCAAAAGCGTCATTTGAAAAAAAAACATCTTCGTTAACAGGCAGGGATAACATGTACAACCGCACAAAATTTACTAGACCAGCCACAGACACAGAATATTGGTATTAAAGCCACGAAATGGCCTCCCAGAAACACAATGTAGCATTGTAATGATCACATTAGAGTTACAAAAAAGTCGGGAAAAGCCCTTGAAAATGAAAAATATTAAGAGTTGTAGCAAAAAAACATAAACGACAAAATGAAAAACACAAGAACGGCGATAAAGACGTCAATGTCGGTTTCAGCATTTACATCCTGAAATTTTACGCTGAGACGAACAGTGGATTCTGGTTTACAAGCATAATATAACGCTCGAATGTTCATGAATGGGGTTAAGCTCTATTATGCAAGCGTCCATCAGACACAATAGTTTAATCTGATGTATTAAGCAATGAACACAAGCTGTTAATCTGAAGACGATTTTTGAAGTGTATGTACTGCTAAATTGTGTACGTTGTGAAATGCTAAATACCTACGTATTTAGCATTTCACAACGCTTTCTTTAGAGTAATACAAGCAATATTTCGTCAATTAGTAGTCTATCTTCTTAGCGAAAAAAAGTTTGAGTACATAACAGATTGTTTAATAAAATGTATTAAGCAATATAGACTGTAAAAAAATATATTCTTAATTAAAATAAACATAAGTACAATAATTATATTTGAGTAAATATCACAACCTCACCTTCCACTCCCGTACCACGCGTGCTGGACTACGGCGTCACACAATTCAACATTTGTTGGCCCGAACTAAAAGGTTCGGTGACTCGTTTCTCTGTCGTACCATCCAGACGTGGAACGCTCTTCCAGCACATGTGTTTCCTTAACAGAGTACAGTCAAGACAAAAATGTGTAATAGTGAAGGAATATTGAACATAAATCTGTAGTGATAACTACTAATACTTTCTGCCCGATTGTTCGTTTGCCTGAACCAGTTTCATTCCATCTCCTATGGTTATGGTATCTCGGTTTGTTTTCTAAAACCTTTATTTTTTTTACAAAAATCTTGAAAACGATTCGTAAAACAGCATCAAGAATTTAAAAAAAAATCCACTGTGTCAAGCTGTACTTGACAGTACAATAGAACCAGAATAATTACTACTCTGCACAAACTCTGTACTCTGCTAAGCGTTGATAATTCCTAATCGAATTCGAAGTAAGTAAACTTAGATTAAACTTGCGTAGTCGAAACTACCGTTTAAAATGAATCTAGCACTAACGGCGACTGGTTCTAAATTATCTTTCAGTACATTGTCCCCTAGTGCAGCTCAGTACAAAGCCCTTTGCAAGAGTTTCAGTAGCTATTTATTAGGAGGTAAATACCTTATGAAGGCGAAGACTCTGCTAGTGTCAACTGATTAATGAAGCTTCAAGCTCGTTACTTACCATCGCTCACAGTTTCTATTATGAACAAAGTTGCTTGGGTAACTTTGAGTCTTTTAGTTTTGAGTCTGCTTAAACCTGCGATTATTGTTTTAATTTCAGTTAGGGTTCAAAGTTAGAATGTAAAAGAATTTGAAGCATCGGCGTAAAGTTGCCGGAGAGTGTGCGCCGGAACTACATGACCTGATACCATCCTCTACTTTTACCACCGGACTGCTAGACGCTGAAAGGGCTTCCACCTCCTTAAGGTTGACTTCCCATCAATCCGCACCCAACGGATTGCTGCGCCTTTTCTGGTCCGCACGGCTAAGGTGTGGAACGCTCTCCCTGCTTCTGTGTTTCCGGATACTTACAACCTTGGTGTTTTCAAGGCCAGAGTGACTAGGCATTTCCTGGGTAAGCGTGTACCACCATCGGCTTCGTCCTCTCTTACTACCAGGCGAGACTGAGGCCAAACGCAAACCCATTTTGAAAAAAAAAAACCTGTGTATACTATGTTTTTTGCAAAAGAAAGAATCATCTTTTTTTTTTTTACTTCTGCCTCGGACCATAAAAGGCGCAGCAATCCGTTGGGTGCGGATTGATGGGAAGTCAACCATATGGTTCAATTAAACGCGTATCATCAATTAAAATCTCTAAAACTGTACTAATACAAGCACTTGTAACAAAAAGAAGGCGTCTTTAAATGAAAATAAGTTCTGCCGCAAGCCACAAGATGCGCAAGAGATTTTTCATACCTTTCGTATAGCATCGGTGCAACTGAGCTTTCAAGTGGCCGCGTCCGACCCATAGCTAGCTCGTTCTGTGACCTTAAGAATAATTTGTTTGTCCACCTTGCAGGTGGGTATTCCCCCTATTTGTCTCCAATTGCGCAAACGGTCATCAGTACATCAACCACGAGTTGACATGACTGTCCAATCCCACTACATTTTTTTTACGCGAACGATAACGTAAATTTAAAGTGGCAACTCGTGGTAGACGTACCTACAGTTCTTGCGCTATGTGTCCAATGAAAAATAGGTACTATAGTGAGAAATAGACCTACTGCGACAAAATGCTTGTTTAAAGAAATAAAAAGGGATACAAACCACCTATTTTCTTTTGCTTACATTGTTACTTACAAAGAATCGTCTAAATTGACTTCGCTACACCAAATTGGTGTTTAAGTTATTAGTATATATAAATCCAGTTGATTATGTATTAATTATATAAAATCTGTAGGAACATAAAATATAAGTACTATATTTTTTGCGTTGCACCAATTTTATGTTCAAATTACATACCATCACGACTTTATCCCAAACGGGGTAGTCAAAGGCAAGTGACTGTATCGTCATGGTGAACGAAACACTCAGAAGCCCACTTTTCACCAATGGTAAAACCCAAATTACGAAAAGTAAAAATAAGTTTACCAATTTATTTTAGGTCTAAATAAGGTAAACCGATCCCGAACTTGACAGCCAGCCTTCCTTGTCAGGTCCATGAATATGGAACAGTGATAAAGACATCGAACTAGGTAGAAATTAATTAAGAAGCCCCAAGCAAGTTTCCTTGAGGCATACAAAAGGTGGCCCTTTGAAGATGGAAACTTAAGATTTGTATCGTTAATAGGGCTTAGGCAACTTCCGGCCGCATTGATAATTTCAACCGGTCTATGGTCTATAATATGGAAAGTCATGAAACATAATGTCTAACAATACACACATCAACATGGTCTAGGGATATTTCAATTAAACCTAAATAACTAACTAACTAACTAACTAAAATTCTATTAACTTTTTGTTAAGACACCTGCACATTAAAATAAACCTTGTTTAATAGCCTATCTAATCTGATAAATAAACTTTTAGATGAAGTTAAATTTAAAAAAAACTTAGAAGAAGAGGAAAATCTCAGACAGAATTTCAATCTTAACTTTATTTTTTAAACATCAAAACCTAAACAAAACAACTATTTTTTTTATAAAATTTTTTGAAATCTTAAAATTATTAATTTTAAGTTTTCAACAATACAGTTCAAAGATACAGTACAGTTTTTCAACAAATTAAGACTCTCTTGACACATCTGCAGCGGTTCTGCATACTCAGAACAAGAGTGTCAATATCCTGTTGTGGAATACTGTCCCAAGTCCTGCTAAGATGCAAGAAAAGCTGGTTTTCATGCACAATATCTTCAGGAAAATTCCTAAGAGCTCTTCTCTGAAGCATATCCCAGGCATGCTCAATAGGATTTAAGTCAGGGGATTGTGCAGGCCAGTCTAAAGCTTGGATATCATGCTGTTGTAACCAACTTGTAACGATACGCGTCGTATGTGGACGGGCATTGTCGTGCATTAGCTGGAGATTTTGTCCCATTTGCTGTCTGTGGGGCAAGATTACAGCCGTACAGACTCTAGCACCTCATCTCGGTATTTTAGAGCAGTCATATTGCCTTGTATCCAAACGAGGTCCGTTCTACCGCCGAGACGAATTCCTGCCCAAACCATAGTCGTGCTACCTTCATATGCATGAACTTGTTGTGGATGCTGCAGTCGATTCCAACGTCCAGGTTCTCTCCGAACGCGTACTCTTCGCGAATCAGGATGAAATCCAAACCTGGATTCATCAGGGAAAAGCATAAGTGACCATTGAGATTGGTTCCAGTTATCGTGTGCAATAGCCCATTGTAATCTTCTTCCTCGATTGCCTCTCCTTAGCGCTGGTACCCGAAGTGGCCTACGAGCACGTAAGTTGACTTCATGCAGTCGTTTTCTCAAAGTTTGACCGCTTACCAGCAAACCATACTCTCTCTGTAGCCTTTGAACCAATTGCATCGCCGTTTCATTTGGTTGACTTCGTGCAGCATTTACTATGAATCGGTCCTATACATGTGTTGTAATGCGTTGAGGTCCTCGGTGCCGTTCCACCACTTCCCCCGTGACACGATAACGTGACCAAAGCCTGGATATAACGCTTTGACTGGTCCTCATGGCTGCAGAAACCGCAATTTGGGTAGCGCCAACTTGAATCATGCCGACTGCTCTTAACATTTCGTTCCTGGTCAAGTGTCTACGTGGCATGATTAAATGAACACCGGAGATGCGTTTGACAAAGATTTATAGAAATTTATGGAGTTTTAATCAAGTTAGAAGTTCGTGAAGATTTACTTCTTTGGAAGAAATTCAATGAATGCGAATTTCATCTTAAAACAAAACCTTTTACATACAGATTTGAATTTAAAAAGGAATAATAATGTTTTTATAATCTGTCATTAATAGTTTTTTTGTAAGGCCAGTACTTTTTAAGTTATTTAAAAATGTTTTATATATCCCTAGACCATGTTGTTGTGTGTATCTTCTTCCGTTTACGAGTAACACCTCTTCAGTAGATGCACCAGATGCGGTAAATTGTATTGTTGTTTGTTTCTATCTTGTCTACTATGTCGACTGATGACGTGTTTAGAGGGTTGCTTTTTATTTATTTATTTATTTATTAGATCACCAACAAGGTTACATTAAAACAAGGTAAAATCACTTACATACTAAATTTTCGTGCGTAAATGTAAACTTAATTAAAGGTGATAACGGCATGCATTAGGTGTCAACAGTACATGAAAACTAAAATCTAAAACCAAAAGCCAAACAAAAGTAAAAAGTAAAAATGAAAGTTAAAACAAAAACAGAAAAAATTGTGTCCACCTTAGCTGTGTTAAGGCAGACTCAAAAGTAGTCATTTGTTACTAAGTATACGGTGTGGAATATATATCCACACCAGCCGACTTAGACAGTGAATTGCTTTGACGAATCATTCTATTCATTGGAGAAAAATGACCCAAATTTGATTTAGAGCGCCTAGGAACAAATAAATTAAACCGAGATATCCTTGGCAACCTAATCGGTGCATTAATTTTTACTCTAGACAGAAGGTCAGGGCAATCCAAAAGCCCATTCACCAATTTGATGAAAAAGCGATGGTCCAACATTCTCCTGCGATCCTGAAGCGAGTTTAATTTGAAATGGCTGAGTCTGTCCTCGTAATGAGGCAGTTTCTTAGCTAGATTGACGCTATATGACAAATGCCAAAGGAATCTCTTCTGAACACGCTCCAGCTTCTTGATATAAATGTCGTAATGCGGATTCCATGCAACACTACAGTATTCCAAATGGCTGCGAACAAGAGCATTGTACAAAATAACTTTTGTTTTTGGATTTTTAAACTCTCTGCAATTACGCAATACAAAACCAAGAGATCTAAAACCTTTGCTAACAATGCTATCGATGTGATCATTGAACCGCAACTTGGAATCGAGTATCACCCCCAAATCGCGGACATTATTCAGTTCTGTAAGTTTAGCGTGGTTTACGGAATAATGCCTTTGGAACAATGTCCCGCAACGAGAGAACTTCATCGTAAAACATTTGTCCGTGTTAAGTGTCATTCCATTAACTTCACACCACTTAACTAAATTATTCAGATCCTCTTGAAGAAGGACTACATCATCCGGTTTATCAATTGTCCTGAGAATTTTGACATCATCAGCAAATAAGTAACTTTTAGAGTTACCAAAGCACAAGTAAATATCATTGATGAAAATGTTAAACAGTATGGGACCAATGTTAGAGCCTTGAGGCACTCCAGAAATAACGTCAAAAGGATCCGAGGTGTACCCACTCATGACGACTATGGATTTTCGATCCTTAAGGTAGGACCCACACCAATCCAACAAATTACCAGCTATGCCGATAGATGATAACTTTTTAAGCAAAATCTTATGATTAACCCTATCGAATGCCTTGCTAAAGTCCGTGTAAATGACATCCACAGACCTTCGATCATCCAGCGACTCTGAAAGATCTTCGATGAAGGAAACGAGGTTCGTCGATGTCGATCTTGCTTTTATAAATCCGTGTTGTTGAATTGACACATACTGTCTAAAATGCCATGAAATAAGTGGACAAATCAACAACTCAAAAACCTTTGCAAAGATAGGTATAATGGAAATCGGTCTGTAGTTTTCAATTTTCGCTTTGTTACCATTCTTAAACAATGGCAAAACAAGCGACTTTTTCCAGATAGACGGGAAAATGCCAGTACTTATTGATTTATTGTAGATACGAGTGAGGGGATAAGAGAGAGCCTCTGCACATCTAACAGCGAAAATCGAAGGTATGCCATCTGCACCTGCTCCTTTATTTACATCAAGTCTTTTTAACACCCTGAAAACCTGCTTTCTAGTCCACAGTACAGAAGCAAGGGAATTGCTGGACTGATCCACCGCCAAGTCACAATTGTGTTGAAGGTCATCTTTGCTGTACACTGATGAAAAGTGAGACGCAAAAAGGTTACACATGTCGTCACCGTTCGACACGGATTTACCACCGAGAGTCATATTAGCAGGAAACGTACTTTTACCATTTCTTTTCCTCTTAACAAAAGACCACAGAAGCTTAGGGTTCGATGACAACATCTGCTCCAACCCATCCAGATATCGAATATACACCGACCTCTGCAATCGCTGACATCTGTTTTTTAACAATTCAAAAGCCTGGACATCGCGCGGGTTTTTGTTGAATTTACGGATTTTCATTCTGTATTTATGTTTTTCCCTTAATAATCGTATAAGACCCGATGAATACCACGGCGGAAACTTATTATTGATCGGTTTAGACTTGGGAACATGTTTTTCAATTATAGATCGCAAAATGGTATGAAATTTGATCGACATCGTATCCACATCATGATTATCTAACAGTTCGTCATCCCACGGAACCCTCTTCAACTCATCGACAATATTGCTATAATTTGCCCTAAAGAAACAGTATCGTACATTGTTGTTGGATGATAGAGTAGGTGCGGAAACAACAGGCAACAAGAACTGCAACGGCGGGTGCAGTGGGTCAACCGAAGTAAGAGGGCTGATATTTGCATCAACATCAATAACATTTATAGTACTAAGCACTAAATCCAGTATCCTGTCCGTATTATTTGTAACATTGTTATACTGTTCCAGCGAATTTAATGCCATAAAATTAAAAAGGACATCACTAAATTGACCACCACCGTGCCCCTTTAATGTGGATACTTCTGCTTCTGAACTCCAAGTGATACTGCTTAGATTAAAATCCCCTACTATGAGAGTTTTATCCATATTACCTTCCATGGTACGGGTAGCATTCGATATAAAGTGGTCAAAGATGTGTGCCTGCAATGGCGGCGGCAAATAAACACTACAAATATACAATTTCTCTTCACCAGCTCCTTCATTTTCGAGGCTAATAGATATCCAGAGATCCTCGCAGTGAGATTCCAATGTACTTAATCTCGCGGATTGGAGCTGGGCAGAGACTGCTATAAGAACACCACCGCCGCCCTTTTTTGGGTGGAATCCGCTGGTTTCACGATCTCTTCTGTACACAACATAACGAGAATCAAACAGCTCTGAATCAAAAACGCTTGAATTTAACCAAGTTTCGGTAAATATTATTACATCAAAATTACTGCAAACTACATTATTAAAAAGATTCACTGTCTTAGTCCTTAAACCCCTAACGTTTTGGTAATATATTTTTAAACTATTAAACATTATTTTGTTACGGTTCCAATACATTTTTAAAGTAAATTTATTTATATTATTAATTTATATATTTATTATGAGAGGTTGTCCAAGGCTTCCAAATTTCTTATGTGAATATAATTAGTTTCTTCATTTTTCCGAACAAATATCTTGCCATCCCGAACCCAAACGTATGTATATTTCAGTTCCTTTGCTTTGCGACGAGTTGCAGCGTGCAGGTCTTTATTCTCCAATGTCAAATGCTCCATAACAAATACAGCAGACTTGTCACCTCCAAGGCCAAGATGGCTAGTATTCAATTTGTCCTGAGGATTGTTTTTGTTAAAACTTGATGTAGCCGCTAAAAAATTGTCTCTGAGGCGGGGACTTCTGAACTTCACCAAAATAGACCTGGGCCGAGGGCTGCTTTGCTTTTGTTTCGCTATTCTAGAGCAGTAATGAATGTCACTGTCATTTATAGGACACTTGATGATTTTACTCAGCTGCAATACAGTACTCACTAAATTTTCTTGTTTGTGTTCGGGTACACATTGAATTTCTACATTAGCAGCGCGCGTTTGTTGATCAAGTTGACGCAATTTCGTTGTGACATCTTGCACCGACGATCGGAGATTTTGGTTTTCTTCTCGTAGTGTTGTAATAGCGGAATTCTGGCCAGAATTATCCGATTTGATTTTTTCGAATTCTTGATTCAAAAAAGACATTGATTCCTCAAACGAAGCCATTCCTCTCTTGATATCTTGTAACTCTGAGTTGATTTCGGTACGGATAATACTACGCAGCTCCTCCCTTATTATAGTTCGAATGTCGGCAGCTGTTAGACAAGAGCAACTCGGAGGGTTATTCGCATTCTTTGACGTCCCTGACTGTTGCTTGACGCGGAGGGTGACGTTATCGTATTGAGTAGGTGTTGGTGCCATTGCAGAGCGTATAGGAGTATTACAATTATTGCCAGTTCTAGGCTCCTTGCAGCGACAAGTCAAACATATCCAGGACGTTTTGTAATCCGAGGAAAAAGCCTCATAATCACTGGCGGAGAAATTCATACATGTATAATGAAACTGTTCCTTACATCGCTCGCAGTGCAGAAAATCTACATTCTCTAATATGTTTGGACATGCGGCGCATATGTTCTTGTTTTTATTAGGCATTCTACGACTGCTATCAACAGAAATAGTAGAGAAATAAAAAAGAATAATTCACCAACTACACGACGAAGCGCTCAGATGCAAATTGTCCGCTACACAACGACCGGCCGTTCTGCGAACGTGTTTTCTATGGCGAACGGGCCAGACGACGTCACTGACGAGTCGATCGGCGTGGGCGCACGCTGTTATAGGGCCTGTGCCGTACGCACAACCGTGAGTATTCCGCGCGCAGGCGCGGTGATTCACAGAGCTGCCGGTAGTCCAGCGCTCACGACAGATGATTTGCACTTTGTTAATTAGTGTAAATAAACCATTTAGGGTATGGTTTAAGCACTATTTAAGGTCACTAGCTTTAAGTTATGAGTATTTAGGTATTACTTTGCACTTTCACTAAGTTTAAACATTTAAAATACACTTTTGTTTGCGGAGCAGGCACACAGTGATGTTGACATATAACTTTACCTGTGTACAGCAAATTTTTAAGTGTCTCATCTAGATAGTCCCGTAGCAAAATAAATTGTTTCAATGTGCGCATTCCTTATACCAAAAATGTATGGCTCGAAAATTACAAATAATCGGATGACATACATAGGGTATTTTCAGATACACCTGAGCGTGAGCAAAAAAATTGACGCGTATGTTTGGAAAAACATTTTTTTTTTAAATGTTTTTTATTTGATTTAGCAAATAATTGGCGACTGCCTAATTTAAGGCAACTCAATTCATGCACACAATATAGAGCAAAAATTTAAATTTGATTCCAATTCAATGAAATTATCACGAAAATCCCACAAAAATGCAACGTTTTCGATCCACCCACAGCTAACGCTCTTAAGCAGGGTGATCCAAACATACGCGTCAATTTTTTTGCTCACGCTCAGGCGTATCTGAAAATACCCTATGTATGTCATCCGATTATTTGTAATTTTCGAGCCATACATTTTTGGTATGAGGAATGCGCACATTGAAACAATTTATTTTGCTACGGGAGTATCTATCGATAACCAGTTTAGTGGCAGGCTCTAGAGAGCGCACGAAAACTAATACAGCGATGCAACTTTCGGCGGATAAAAAGTCTCCAGTGTACGCGGACTTTTGAGCATAAAACAAAAGCTCCCCGGACATGCTTAATTCAAGCTCGAGGAATACACATGTAAATTGAAATATATGAGGCGATTCTATTACGTTTCATGAATGAGTTCATTGACATTGCAATGGATGTCAAAATCAAGTATATATTGACAAACATTATTCCTCTTTCTTAAATCTGTATGTCTACCATCAGTTCACGTCACGTAAACCGCGATTGTTGACTTCAGCAATTTGTATGCCATTTTTAGTTCCATTTCTAATCACTAGAGGGGCTGTACAGAAATCCTATTCAACAATTTCAACGATTGTCATTGTTATACCGTCATGGTAGGGATACTGAATTAAAATCGATTGAGAATGGTGGATTCCTACTACTTGAACAATATCATGACCTCATAGTGAGGGTAAAAAAAATTCACGCTTATTTTTCATACATGGGTGTTTTTTCAATTTAAACATTACAAGCAAAATATGCTTAAAATCAGATGTATTAATTTTGTTATTTTTTTATCTTTAATTAATTCATAATTGTGATTCCGTATATACTTGCAAGGATTTATTCTGAAAGCATGCAAGTGTTTTAAATGAATAAATAAATAATTCTGAAATAATTTACGAGGTGCGGGACACGCGCGAGATTTCCCCTCCCCATCCAGCCGCGCCCGCGCTCGCGCTCCACGTGCGGTGCGCGGGGGAAGGGGCAATCCCGCTTGCGTGATATAATTAATAAAACAAAACAGAAAAATCCGACTGCTTGTAAAAAAAACTAAAAAGAGAAAAACAGCAGTGCCTATCACACTACCGATATAAAATTGTACTCGTAAAGTCATGTTTAATTTACGATGCTCTGTTTTGTAATATACTCATATAATTCAATACTGAAATATCAACTATGTATATTCAAATTAGGTAAACAAATATGTACTTTAAGGTGCCGCATGCAGTGACAAACGTTGTTTTGGTAGATCTTTCTGTAGCCTGTAGTGGGTAAATGAAATGAAATGAAATGAAATGAAATGAAAGGAAATGAAATGAAATGATAATTTATTCGTTACAAATCGTAGGTAATTAAAGGTGGTAAATATTTTACAATCCGCTCCGATTCACCTTAAAGGTATACGAATATTCCTATAACAGAGTATTGTTTGTCCCCGCCTGCAGCACCAATGCTTAAAGTATTTCCTACCTTATATATATACCTTGTATATGCTTACCTTTCGTCTATAACTTGGTTGCCCGGCATTGTGACAGACGGCCGTGCTCTTTGGTTGAGGCTAAAAGAAGGTATTTAAGTGGCTTCTAAGTTTAACATATACAGATCAAACACTATTATATACACACACGCACACGGACACATACTCATACTCACGCACTCACACACGCGTGCATTCACTTATGAACGTACAGTACTCGCTTAATGTGTTACAATATTTTTTTTTTCTTCTTTAACTGTCTACTATAAAAACTCTGTTCTTGCACTCGCTTAACTCCAAATTAATACCAACAGAAATTTCTTTCCCACGATACAGGCTCGCTCTAGTGTGGTAACCGCTGGTAATCAGCACTGAAAAATGTATAAACCTAAACTGTTACTTGTTAATTGTTTTTGATATTAGGGTGTTTTTAAATAAAGATTTATTATTATTATTATTTAGTTTGACTAATTTGAATAAACATAGTAGTAATTACTCGCAGCGCCATGCGTTATCTATTTAGATGTTTGTCCAACGAAAACAGAAATCTTTTCCGGTCCAGAGACAAGAAAACCTTTGAGGTAAATTATTCGGAGGACGATGGATCTCCATAAATTTTATAAACGTCAACTTTAGGTCCATATTATTAGTTTCTTTACTTATGCTCCCTGAATCAAGTTCCTCTTCGAGCAAGAGGTGCATTTGCATATTTATTTCAGTGATGCTTAACTTTCACGAGATTTGTTTGTATTCTGGGGCATAGCGCGTTGCACTTTCTTACCTACTCGTACTGAATTTGACAGGGTGCTAAACATGTTCAGCTCATAAAAACACAGAGGTTCATGTGTCACTGACACACAAACTTATTATTTTAAGAATATTTATTACAATATTGCTATTTAAACAAAAAAAAAGCGTTCAATAAAAAGGAAATACATTCATAGAATTAGCATAAAATAATTAGTAGGAAATAAAAAATCATTGGAAATAACGCGACCGTGAAGGCACTATTTCTTAGCGTCTCTCCGACAACTGAAAAACAAATGCATAAATATTTCTAAAAATACTGTCTAAAAGTACCGAAACCCCATTTGCGAACCGCCACTTAAACGAGTCATCAATAGTCTACTTTGCTACATCACCTACAATCGCAGCTTTAAGACTGCGCAGAACATAGACCTCGTCCATAGATTTCAAGAGCGCCCAGTTGCAGGCCTCTGTCACTCCATATACTGCGCGCGATAATTACCTACCAGCCTCCGGGTCTTCCCAGACCCATTTGGCAGTTGGTTGTCAACAGCCGCGTAGAGCATTTGCACGTGAATGTTGCAGTTGAACTGACGCGCTGACGTACTGTAAGTACTGACTACCGACTTCTATATCGAAAGAGGGCCATATATCCATATATCCCTGGCAATATATGCCTGTCACATGACATTTACGCATTTACAAATGACTATACTATGGAGTGATTGTGGCCTTCAAAAAGTTCCTATCCAGTACTTTCTGCTACAAAATTTATTTATTTTTCAAACGGAAATATGAGCGTGATTTCATAATATACTGGTCCCGTTTATTCACCCATATCCTGTTATGAAAACGGGCGCACTGGTTTGTTATCATGCTTTAAAAAGGCTTCATGATATTATTCGTGCCAAAAGAACATTTTGGTCAATATTTCAGTCCGCTGCCAGAGTACGTGTTGTCTGATTTATTATCTTGTTAATTTTTCTAAATCATCTCTTTTTTTTTGCTCGTACGTTTTTATGTACAAGTAACCACCGTTGAAGTTTTATACGGACAATTAAGCTGAGCTCTCAAAACTATGAACACGCATATTGGTCACGTGCGATGTTAGTTAGGGCTGCGGTTAACTGTACACGATTCAACATTGTTGCTTCTTTTTTTTGTACAGTCATTGAGTATTGAAACAAGTTATGATGTTATCATCATCATATCAGTCATGGGACGTCCACTGCTGAACATAGGCTTCCCCCAATGATTTCCACCTATCGCTATTAGAAGCGGCCTGCATTCAGCGATTCCCCGCGGACTTGACTAGATTGTCCGTCCATCTCGCCGTCCTACGCTGCGCCTGCCAATACGCGGTCTCCACTCGAGCACTTTTCTGCCCCATCGGCCATCAGACTTTCGAGCAATGTCACTACAGCTTGCTTACCCGTTTGGCTATGTCGGTTACCTTGGTTCTTCTACGGATCTCCTCATTTCTGATTCGAGCTTGCAGAGAAACACCAAGCATAGCTCTTTCTATAGCTCGCTGAGTGACTTTGAGCCTATTTAGGAGGCTCACAGTTAGAGACCACGTCTTGGCACCGTGGTCATCACTGGCTACACGCACTGTTCAAAGACTTTTGTCTTCAGACACTGAGGTATTTTGGTCGTGAAGACGTGAGTTGGATTCGCCGAGTGACCTCCTTCTCGAAGTTGGATCTTCCTAATTGGACTGTTTGCCCTAGGTAGACATACTCGTCCACCACTTCGAGAAACAATTTCCACACTGATATTGAAGCGGGCGCTACAAGGCAGTTTGACATGACTTTCGTCTTATCCATGTTCAACTTGAGGCCCACCTGTCGAGGAACTAGATTGAGGTCTTCGAACATTTTGCTCTGGTTGTCCATTGATGTTATAAACAGGGTTTAAAAGGGCAAGCAGTTTGTATATCAGATGGATATTTTGCATACAATTCTGCCTATGTATGTTTTTTTGTTTTTATATGTACCCTAGAAGTCATTGTTTGTTTTGATATTTTACTTGATTGATTTTGGGTGACTAATATGTTATTCAACTTTTAAAGTTTACCTACATACATTTGTTAAACTTTCGCATCTTCTGTAATATCTCTGTCAGTGTGACTGACTTGAAGAAAGCCTTATAACCCTTCTTTACCATGGTCGTTGTTGCGGATCCCGACGTGACATCAAGTCGGGTTCCACCACTATTGCAGTGCTGTCGAGGAGACGCAATAAGACACAGTTGGACCTTAAGAATTACCATATAACCACAGACGGAATGGCAGTGAAATGAGACAACAGTTGGTAATAGTCTGGTTTATTATAATTCTACTAAAGCTTATATACGAACTCATACACGTACACTGTGTGTGCCTAATCTTACTACGTGACCATCCGGCACAGTCGTCAAAAATACGAAGTAACACCAATTTCGCTGTTATTTACAAATTTCTCAATACAACACCCAGTACGTAAACTGAATCCTTTGGCTTAAATGTAGTCAGTAGGAAGTAAAAGTTGTATTAGTTCCCCCAACCCCAAGTGAGCAAACGAACTCTCGTCCAATGTTCTTTGATCGGTGAGGCGAAAACGTGAATGACACTACGGGGTTAAGGAATTCGCACTTTCCGACTTTATAGTGAACTTTTAAATACTTTAGTTGTTCAATAAACTTTGCCTATTTCGAGGAGGTTACACAAGATGGAATCGGGTCGTAGCACTTTCTAGCTAAACAGAATGGTATCACTTATTAACTAGCATTTGACGGCGACTTCATGCGAGTGGGCTGGTTTTATTTTTTAGCCTATGTTCATTTTAAGGTCCACTCTATGTCTATGCCCAAATTTATCAAGATAAGAATAGCGGTTTTCACGTAGATATATAATAATAGACTAAGTAACTTTGGCAGTTGTTATATTGGTATGAAAATCAGAGCCTTCTTGCAGTCTTCAAAATCACTATGACCTGTGAGAAGCGTTTCATAATGAATATCTATTGTTGGAGCATAATTCAAATAGTAGGTAGTAGTAAAGTGATTTATAAAATAACTTTGTAAACCTTTACAAAAGACCTTTTTAAATCTAATCGTAATAAAAAAAATCGGAAACAAATTTTAACGGCGAGAAAATCAGTAATTTGGATATTGTTACTGGTTCAACAACGATAAACCCTACCAAAGATTTGATTTTATTTAGTCCTGTATTTTCATTTATCTGTTTTTTCAATTTGAATTATTTGAAACTTCTAATAATTCAAATTGAAATTACAGTTTCTCGACGTAAAAATGAGTTATATTTTCATGCGCCCATAACATAAAAAATGAAAAAGACCCGGCAAACGATGACTGATAGAAAACAATAGATTTTAATAAACTGGCGGCCGCAATCTACATTTCAGGTGAGACCGTCAAAGCCCCAATGTTTTATTGATGAGCAGTTCTCGACTGATGGTTGCGATTATTGCTCCGTGCTTAGATCAAGCTCAAGATCTGTCTAATTTATTCCAAAAATGGGTCAGGTTAAGAGTATCATAACCGACGAGCATGAATGAAAGGATTATTGAGAGCGGAAAAGCCAGAATCTATGCCAATTTAATGATATTTCAATTATACTATTATTATTTGACTGGCCAGGGGCCGTATAGGTTTAGCAGTTTTCGATTTGATGACTTTTCGAACTAGCGTACCGCTTGTAAATTTTTTCGCAACAGCGTGTTTCGCAAATACGGCATTCGAATCTACATAACAGACCCTCTAGAACCTCTCTACACACCCAATGACTACCAATGATTAAATAGGTACCCGCCAAAAAGTATTGAGGAATTGTTTAAAAACAGTTTATTTCCGACAAACAAGCAACTGTGGCGAGCAATAGGTCCCTTAAAGCTGACAATTACGTCTCAGCACGAAAGGTTGCCATTTTCTACCGGCAACACCCACTTATAAATGATTTGGAAACACCTTTCATTGAAACTTCAAAGCGATTTACTCGTATTTGATTTCTACAAAAAGCTGGAAAATTACTGCAGAAACTAACGAGGAGTCTGTATGAAATTTGTTGAAAGTGTTCAGTCAGTGCGATAGTTTTTCACAAACTTTAGAGACTTCATATTAAGGCGAGGTTTAGATAGAGAACAATGCGAAAGGTGCGAGCGCGCTATGACCTGTACCATTCTGTAGATTTTTCATTACTACGGAAACAACATATCAATTTTTAACATAATGTTTTTTAGCACTCACTAGATACCTATTGACAAGGCGAATGCATTGGAAAAAGTTTAATGTCATTCCATAGTGAACTTCTTGACCTAATGACATTTAAATGTTTCAATCAGTGCTAGCTTTGATTTTTTTTTCTATCGAGTGAAATTTTGCAAATCGTGTTTTTATTTTTGCGACTCACTAGATAAAATCCTCTACTTTAACATTTATGAATTTTAGCAAAAATTTATATTGTTTTCTACCTATTATGTAAAATAATATTTCCTCTTTTTTTGAATTAATAGTTGACTTACTTTCTGGTTTGGTACTTACATAAACTTTCTCAAATTCAAAACCTGGGCTAGGTTTTAAAATAAATTTTTTTTCATCGCGAAAATTGATTATCTCCAAAATAGATTCTGCCAGCGGATAATACCTAGTGACATGATAAAATTCAAAAACGTATACGAATATTGTGTTATTATAAATTAATCAGAAGCGGATTTTGTAAATTAAACTCATAATGGAGGTAATTACAAATTTAATTTACCAAATCCGTCTTATAACACGTTTCATGTCGAGAGATCACAGAGCTCTCGAGCCCTTTATGGCGACGTAATAATTTATTTAATAATATACGAGTAATTTTAGTATTTAACGTCCGAGTGGGCGTGGCCGAGTGGTAACAGAGGTCGCCCTGAAACCTGTCCTGGTCCTGGGTGAAAATCCCAGATCAGGCAAATCGTTTCTACAGATTTTTCGGAACACACCCGCATGCGTGGGTCGATACCCACGCATGCGGGTGTGTTCCGAAAAATCAGCTCGATAGCTAAAATTTATAAATTGTAGCGCTGACTTGATTTTAATGGCGGAAAACCTTATATTTAGGCTGATTACTGTTGTAACGATGCCGTTTCCCTTCAGTCTCGTGGACGTTACAACCTCCACGATCGCTGGAAACTTCATGGTTTAACTGCTGGCCATTAAAAGTATTTTGTACATGTTTTCAAATTTGATTCAATTCGATTTTTGTTTCGCATTGCATGCGCAGCTTTTTTGATTCAGTCCTACCAAAACCATCGTACTGAACAGTTTGTGAGCATTTTACCAGATTACCAGTTTAACTAGTATAACTTACGTGATGGTGTTAACAGTTATAAGTAACAGGAACCCGTGTATCGGGGTAAGCATATCATACCTATTTACTTACCTATTACTATTAGATAATCTATTACCTAGGACTCTTTGTATTCATTTATTGTTATTTTGTTACAGTTCTTCTTTCCTACCTATACTTTTATCCTATTTAATAAACAAGTCACTGGATTGGCTGATCTTTTATTAACTATTCCACAACTACATCTACTTCTAAATATTGTGTGACGAATCCCGGCGCTCCGGCTCCTGTATTGCTGGCCTGCTGCGTGATCCCGTTATATGGCGCCCGAACAAAAAATCGAAGATATCTCTTCTCTGCAGCTCGAAACCACGAGTGAAGAATAATATTTGTTATTTCCAGTAACTGGAAAAGAAGATAATTTAGGACGTTTGTGCAATTTATAATGTGTGTTTAAGCGTGGAACTTATTTAGTGCATTTACCCTACCCTATTTTGTGTACTATCATTCATCCTCATTTCATTACACTATACCATACCGTTTTCACAACCAAATATACTTCAATCACTATACACACATTTTACAGACAATAATACGATCGACGCTACTACTGCTGGTTACAAATGTAATCGGTTCCCGATGCTTTAGTAGCGGAGGCATTACATACACAAACTTATGACCTACCTTTACTTATTATTCCAAAGATACTTTCAGTACCCTTTACTTTATTTACACCACAGCCCTACAGACATAACCTACTCTACGGCTTGTCTAACCGACAGCTACATAAACCTTCGAGGTTTTGGAGTTTAAACCCTTGGTTATTCCAAATCTCGTTTGTTACCACATCCTTGGCTTTGGAGAGTATCCTTAACCAAGATACTACACGCTTAGCTCGTATTTCTTTAGGTCTTCGAGGCCGACTAAGTTTACGCAAGCTAAGTATACTTACAAACATTACATACATCGAATAGCAAAATATTTTATGCCAAATACACCACTCTCCAACTTATTTTCGTACTCCATCAATTTATCTTACTA
The DNA here is from genome assembly GCA_947369235.1 of Udea olivalis. NCBI lineage: Eukaryota > Metazoa > Arthropoda > Insecta > Lepidoptera > Crambidae > Udea > Udea olivalis. The sequence continues at coordinate 4,062,237 of OX376353.1, forward strand.
GAATTGAACAATAATTTTTACAATAATTTCTAATCATTACTATTTTCAATAATAAAACGTCAACTTTGCTTGTAAGCTGACATTGTCAGACATTGTCACGCTTTTTATCTTCAAATCAAATCATTTTCTTTTTTCAAACTAAGAAAAGGTTTTATACCTTATTTTTATCTTATTATAATACCAGTTGTACAACATGGATATTTTTCAATTGAACAAACCAGAAATTATTTACGAACTTAGATTACGTAACGCAAATTTTCAACCAACTCAAACTGCCGTTGAATTGCGTGAAATCCTATCCAATACCCTATCAGAACCAAATACATATCCACCATCTTCATCAAGCCCCTATAATTTTACTCTCGATGTGGATGAAATAAAAAAATGCTTGGATATTATAGATATAACGATATCTTCCTATCCTACTAGGAAAGCAAAACTTGCACCTTATATTATTCACGTTCGTAACCGATTGTCTTTAATAGAAATCGACACCGAAAGTCCAACCCAAGATATTCAAATTTATAAATCTCTTTGGGATCAATTAAAAACACACGAACAACACTTCCAAACTCTCGAATCACCACCACCAACATCTGTTTACCATTCAACAGTTTCTATTCAAGAAACCGCCATTCCTAATTCATTTTTTGATACGCTCACACAAACGTTATAAAATATTACTAACTCTCGACCGAACACAGAGATTAAAAAAATTACTTTTACTGGCGATGGCTGTCCCAGGGAATTCATCCTGAAAGTGGAAGAATTTGCAACTGCTAGAAATATCAGTCATAATACCTTATTCAACCACATTTACGATGTACTTTCAGGAATAGCTTTGGATTGGTTCAGAGCCAACAAAGATACTATTAGAGATTGGGAAACTTTTAAAACATCTTTGTTCAAATATTTTGAAATCACAGATTATGATTATAAACTCAAAAAAATTATAGATGCACGCAAACAAAAAATTAATGAAAGAGTAATTATTTATTTTGCAACGATAGAGTCCTTGTTTCATAAACTCCATGAACCACTTACTGAAAAACAAAAAATAGAAATTTTACGACGGAACTTAAAACCTGAGTTCGGTCAAAGATTATTACCTCATGATTTATCCTCAGTAAATACATTGCTTGAATCTTGCAAATGGTTTGAGAACTGTCTAGAAGTTTCTAATACAGACTCTAATAATTTAACTAATATAATACCTACCTCTTCGAAACAAAAAAGTTTTTCAATTTCTCACAACTTCGATGTTGATACACAATCACATACCTACACACCACAAACACCTATTCATACAGTTTCTACCACTAAACAACATAAATACTTTTCTTGTCCTCGTTGCCGAACAGATGACCACAACTTAAAAGATTGTACTAGTACTAACAAAGTTTGTTTTCGATGCGGAAAACAAAATGTTATTTTTACTAATTGTCCAAAATGTAACAATAACCCTCCAAAAAACTAATAAGCGAGGATCGTAGTAAGTCGAATTTTAACAAATTAGATTGGGACAATTGGCTAAATACTATTAAAATATTTTTTAAATCTTATAAAATTACTACGCTCCTCTTGGCTAATACTACTGATACTGAACGTCCCTACATTAATATTAACGTTAACGGTTTACTCTTATCTGGATTATTAGATAGTGGTAGTGCAATCACTATTTTAGGGAATAACTCTCATAAATCATTGCTTCAACATGGTTTTGCGATAGAACATAACAACATTATACACGGAACGGTTGCAAATGGTCAACCCATACGTTCCATTGGTTATATTAACTTACCTACTATATATAATAATCAATTTTCTAATATTATTGCTCACATCATACCGAACATCTCTGAATCATTTATACTAGGAATTGATTTTTGGAAAGCTTTCAACCTAGCTCCCCAAATCCTTTCCAAAATTACTATCCATAAATCCTCAAACGCTCCAACTTTCCTAATCAATACTACTGATATTAAATTGAATAATTATAACAATCTTTCCGAAACTCAACGCCTAATTTCTGATACCATCATTCAAAATTTTAAAAACATTTCTACTGAAACTTTGCCCATTGGGAAAACTCACTTAGCTGAACATCACATTGACACGGGTGACCACCCTCCAATACGTCAACGATGTTATCGCTTATCTCCTGAAAAACAAAAAGCTCTTCGCCAAGAAGTAGATAAAATGTTAGAATTAGATGTGATTGAACCTTGCGAAAGCCCTTGGCTTAACCCAGTTATTATCACCCCTAAAAAAGATGGAACTTGGCGTTTCTGTGTAGACAGCCGTAAACTAAACGACATTACTAGAAAAGATGCATATAAATTACCTTTTATCTCAGATATTATTGATAACTTGAAAGACGCTAAATACTTGTCTTCTATTGATATTGCTAAAGCCTTCTGGGAGATCCCTCTCCGGGTTGAAGACCGTCCCAAGACTTCTTTTCACGTTCCTGGTCGCGGAACATATCAATTTAAGGTTATGCCTTTTGGTCTCACCAACGCACCCGCAACTCAGCAAAGATTCATAGATAATCTTCTTTGTGACATTGACAGTTCCGTATTCTGTTACTTGGATGACATAATTATCATTAGTAAAACATTTGACGATCATATTAACCTACTAAATAAAGTTTTCAGTAAATTAAAATCAGCTAACATTACTGTTAACTTTCCAAAATGCGCTTTCTTTTGTAGCGAACTTAAATATTTAGGCTATGTAGTTAACGACAAAGGTTTACATACCGACCCCGACAAAATTAAAGCAATTCTAGATATACAACCGCCTAAGTCTATTAAAGAAGTCAAAAAATTTCTCGGTACAGCAAGCTGGTACCGTCGTTTTATACCAAATCTCAGCACTCTGGCTGCCCCTCTCACTAGATTAACTTCAACCAGCAAAAAAGCACCTCCTTTTAAATGGCTTCCTGAAGCAAACAATGCATTCAATTTAATTAAACAAGCTCTAGTTTCTACCCCAATCTTAACTTGTCCTGATTTTACAAAACCTTTTGCTGTTCACTGTGATGCATCAGCATACGGGTTGGGAGCAATGCTCACACAGGATTTTGATGGGATAGAGAAACCTATTGCTTATATGAGTAAATCCCTTACCCAACCCCAAAAGAATTATTCAATCACTGAACGCGAGTTATTAAGTGTCATAACTGCTCTAGAGCATTGGCGTTGTTATTTAGATAACGGTCAAAAGTTCACTATCTATACAGACCATTCTGCCCTTCAATGGTTTTTACGACTCGATAACCCCACAGGTCGACTAGCTAGATGGAGTATCCGTTTATCCATGTTTAATTTTGAAATAAAACATAAAAAAGATAAAGATCATCTAGTACCAGATACCCTATCCCGTATAAAAACCATTAATGCCATCAACATAAATATTTCACTATTGTATAATACCATCTTTTCTAAATGTAAAGCTAACCCATCTTCAACCCCTGATTATTCTATTATAAACAGTAACTTATATAAATATTCAAGATCTAATACCCCATATCATTCTGAGTTTTCTTGGAAATTAGTTGTTCCTTTAGAACTACGAGATTTCCTTATTTCCGAAAACCATTCTACGCCTACGACAGCTCATTTCGGAACTTTCAAAACATATCACCGCATCAAAAATAGCTACTTTTGGCCTGACATGTATAAAGACATAGCTACATATATATCCAAATGTGAAACTTGCCTTGCCTACAAACACCAAAACCAACACACAATTGGTTTGATGGGTAAACCTAAACATTGTTCACGTCCTTTTCAATGTTTATCAATTGATTTAATTGGACCATTACCATTATCTCGTAAACTTAACAGATTTATTTTTGTAGCAACTTGTTGTTTTTCTAAATATTGTTTATTATATCCTATTAAACGTGCTACATCTTCAGTCATTAAGTATATTCTTGAAAATCTAGTTTTTATGACCTATGGTATTCCTGAAACAATTATTTTAGACAATGGCCCTCAAATGATAAGCAATGAAATCACAGATTTATTTAAATCCTTCAACATACCCAAAGTACACTATACTCCACGCTATTGCCCACAAGTAAATACAGTTGAACGTTACAACAAAACCATCATTACCGCAATCGCTTCATTTGTCGATGACGATCATAGAACATGGGATATCCATCTCAGCAAAATTCAGTTTGCAAATAATTCGGCTGTGAACGAAACAACCCATTTCACGCCATCTTATCTAGTTTTCGGTCGTGAACTTGTCACATGCGGTTCTATCTACAACACCGACACAACAGAAGATGCCATTCTAGCACCTAAAGACAAATATTCTGAGAACATTGGTTTACTTAGCCCAATATTTTCAGAAGTCCAAGCTCGTCTCTACAAATGTCACCAAACTAATGCTCATTATTATAATAAACAACATCGACAATTAGAATTCAACCAAGGTGATATTGTCTGGAAACGGAATTACCCCATTAGCTCAGCTGATAAATATTTTTCGGCAAAATTAGCACCTAAATTTATTAAATGTAAAGTCACAAACAAAGTTTCACCTCTCATTTACGATCTATCGGACATGTCCAATAAACCATTAGGTCGTTGGCATGTAAAAGACATTAAACCTATTCCAAAATTAAGATAACTATCGATCACCGTATACTCTAATTTACCATATTTTCTTTATATAATTACTTATTGATTTATTATAATTTATTATTACTTTAAGCGTGACGCATGTCACTTAATCTCTTGATTTATATAGGTACTGTTTTTATATACATCTTCATCCTTTCGGCTAACCATTACCTACCATGTCAATACGTAATTTTGTACATATAAGATTATTATGTTTTTTTTTTTTTTAAAACGACTAGTCGTATTTCCGGCTTTAGTCATTAGTCATTTTCTCTATGGAGCGGATAACAACTCCTTAAATAAGCCTATGTTATAGTAATCGTCGTATTTTTCCCTATGGAGCGGATAACAACTCCTTAAATAAGCCTCTGTTATTTTCTCCCTAGTAGGTGGACTACAACCAACTTACTTATTACCTTATTAGTAATTACTTTTAACAAGTACTTACTTATTAAAGTCTCTAACGAGATTCAAATCTTATCTTCTGACCATATTAAGGTTAGTAAACTTGTACATTTTTAAGACACTTAACACCAACACTTACACATGACATTCATCACACACATAAAAACTAAACATGATCACCAAAAGCCAGCGGGTGGTGACTGGCATATTTAAATAAGCCTGCACTAATCTGGGTTAGTTTCATGTGAAACATCTTCTATTATATAAGATTTCTCTACTTGACTGATGCCTTAATTCAAACTTACAGAATTAAGACTTTGTTAGATACGACGGATGTTAGTATTTGAATGAAACCGAAACCAACCTAGTGTAAATTTCTCACTGTAAAAAACATTCGTTTACCCAAAATTCTATCATGCACTTCCATTTAATTAATTAATAGGTTATTACTTATATTGTATTTTTTATAAAATAAGTGATTTGTTTGTTAACTTGTTTGTTGATTTGTTTGTTGACTTGTTTGTTGACTTGTTTGTTGACTTGTTTGTTGACTTGTTTGTTTACTTGGTTGTTGACTTGTAACTATCAACTTATCTTCCAAATTTAACTTATTGTAAAAACGACATCGTTAACATTACCTTATTTTTTTACTTAACTTTTACATAACTTAACTTAACTAAAGATTAACTTAACTTAACTTTAACTTAACTTAACTTTAACTTTCAAAAAAAAAATCCTTAAAGATTTTTTTTGCGCCGGCCACCCCGGTATTGTAACGATGCCGTTTCCCTTCAGTCTCGTGGACGTTACAACCTCCACGATCGCTGGAAACTTCATGGTTTAACTGCTGGCCATTAAAAGTATTTTGTACATGTTTTCAAATTTGATTCAATTCGATTTTTGTTTCGCATTGCATGCGCAGCTTTTTTGATTCAGTCCTACCAAAACCATCGTACTGAACAGTTTGTGAGCATTTTACCAGATTACCAGTTTAACTAGTATAACTTACGTGATGGTGTATTTTTAAATACTCTAAATAACCAATTTTGTAAACAGTTAAAACAGTTATAAGTAACAGGAACCCGTGTATCGGGGTAAGCATATCATACCTATTTACTTACCTATTACTATTAGATAATCTATTACCTAGGACTCTTTGTATTCATTTATTGTTATTTTGTTACAGTTCTTCTTTCCTACCTATACTTTTATCCTATTTAATAAACAAGTCACTGGATTGGCTGATCTTTTATTAACTATTCCACAACTACATCTACTTCTAAATATTGTGTGACGAATCCCGGCGCTCCGGCTCCTGTATTGCTGGCCTGCTGCGTGATCCCGTTATACTGTAAGTATTTAAACGCTAATTAGTTACTTTTTTTCATTTTATCGCTTAATTCCGGGACCAGACCCTGATTCAAAACGTAGTTATCGACCGATTCTGTAAACTTGTTTAAACTCTAGTAAATTACTTACTACTGGTGGTATTCAATATTTTTATACAGGGTGTCCCTGGAAGTAAGGATCAAATCAAAAAAGCGCACAGCTGGGGTTATTTCTGACCTTTTTAACACTGTCAATATTAGTCCGATTTCTAATTGTTAAAAAGTTATGATTGATTTTAGTTTTTTTTAGAAAATCGCTTCTAGGGCCATACAAAAATATGGTCAAATATAGTAGTACATAAAAATATAGTCCATAAAAAAAAGGTCAAAATGTACCAACTTAGTTTTTTTGCCAAAAGATTAGCAGGTGATTTGTCTTACTTTGACTAGTTATTTTGTTGAGCTAGAAAACCCATGTCAATTTAAAAAGTTAAAATTGTGCAAGGAAAAATCTTAATCAAAAAAAATATTTCAAGTTCAAGCAGATGTCGTGAAAAAAAAATTACAACTGAAAGTTTCCTAGTACTTATACAAAAAAGTTGCTCGTTTATCACAAATTCTTTTAAGGTACAAATTACAGAGATATTTTAATAATTTCCATAGTTCTGATTATTTTGAACAAGAAAGTCATGTTTTTTGGAGATAGTAATTTCAACTTATTTTTCTTTTTTTGCACGAAAGTCCATTTAATGTAACGTTCTGATCTAACAAATGAAGGATGGTTAATTGAACTTTGTATCATTAATTTGGAAAAAAAAGCAAAAGTTTTACAATATTTTTTTACAAAATGAAATTTGGTCATTCCACGAAAATTCATTTATGACTTTTTGTCGAATGAAAGTTAGTTGTAAATCATTAAAACTGTGTTGTTGTTGTGTATCATCAATCCGCAAAGAAAAAACAAAAAAAAGCAAAAATTTATATTGTTTTCTACCTATAATGTAAAATAATATTTCCTCTTTTATTAATTAATAGTTGACCTACCTCCTGAATTTGGTACTTACATAGTCATAAAGCGAAAAATAATATTGCAGTTGCAAAAAAACGCGAAAGAAAGCGATCGTAAGTGGATTTTCATATAATTAACAAATTCCATTTCTTTGAAAATTATTTTTTAAATAATGTTCAGGATTGAATTTTTTTCAAGATAAGATTGATGGTAAGTACTAAGTTCACACACAACCATCCTGCAGTTGACAGAACGTAACATTACATGGACTTTCGTCACAAATTACGCATGCGGCGCGGCGCCTCTGACAGATAGCCCGCTTAGAACAACACGCCATTTTTGACGCATGCACACAGAGACGTGAGTTTACAGGCGAAGTCAGTGAGTTTCAGTGAGTCAGAAAGTCACACTGTCACGAGTCTTTTTGTTTCTGTCGAACTTGTTGCAATTTTTCAAATGATGAATTTTGTTTTGTGCCGGTTCTGTTGTGTAGGTATAACCTACTTACTTCATTTTGAAAAATCAGAGCGAATATAGTAGTAACCCTGGGTGGTTCACGCAAGTTTAGGAAAAAGGTGCAAGCGGCCCTTCTGTAAACTCTATATTTGTGCTTTCGTGCAAAAAAAGTGAAAGAGATTGAACAGAAAAACTCCAAAAAACACGACTTACTCGTACTTGTCCAAGATACTCACAACTTTATAAGTTATTAGAATATCTCTGGAATTTATACCTTAAAAGAATTTGTTATTAACGAGGAACTTCTTCAAGAACTTTAGACAATTTCCAGTAGTACATTTTTTTTACACGACATCCGCTTGAACTTAAGTTTTTTTTTTTGATTGAGATTTTTGCTTGCAATATTTTAACTTTTTAATTGATATGGGTTTTCTAGTTGAATAAAACAACTATTCAAAGTAAGACGAATCACCTGCTAACCTTTTGGCAAAAAAAAAGTTGGTACCTTTGATACATTTTGTTAAATAATTATTTATGTTGTACTTAGGCGATTTTCTGAAAAAAAAAATTCAAAACTTTTTATAACGGTTAGAAATTGGAACAATATTGAGAATGTCAGAAATGACCCCAGTTATGCGCCATTTTGATTTGATCCTTACTTCCAAGTATGTTAAAGCCAGTTTTCGTTTTCGTGAACCAAAAAATATGTATTGACGCTTCTCATACTAAAATATAGATTTAAAATAAAAAAAAGAAGTTCTAATTCGCGGGGCTGACCTGAGAATATGAAATGAAGGAAAAAAAGTGGAGGTAAAATAAGGTGGTGTTAAGAATTGAAAAGTTCCTGTCATCAAATCTGCCCAGGTTACTAAGGGGCTGGGAGAATCTCACCCACTCAATGACTGATACTACACAAACATACATTATTGTACACACATTTGGCTGCGGTCCGAATCGGGTGAAAAGGGATTTCAGCGCCCCGAATTGATGTTAGCGCAATAACGACTGGCGGCGTGACGTCATAGATAACGTTATTACAGACGCCGCCATGTTGGCCTCACAACCATAGTGGTGCGCGTTGATGAGCGTAATGTCACATTCATAGTGGAAACATCAAACTGAAAATGTGTGTGGAAGTATTTTAAACATAGCATAATTTACGCTCATGACTATATACACACAACAACATGGTCTAGGGATATATAAAACTTTTTTAAATAACTTAAAAAGTACTGGCCTTACAAAAAAACTATTAATGACAGATTAAAAAAACATTATTAAGTTCGTTTTTTAAATTCAAATTTGTATTTAAAAGGGTTTTGTTTTGAGTTGAAATTCGCATTCATTGAATTTCTTCCAAAGAAGTAAATCTTCACGAACTTCTAACTTGATTAAAACTTCATAAATTTCTATAAATCTTTGTCAAACGCATCTCCGTTGTTCATTTAATCATGCCACGTAGACACTTGACCAGGAACGAAATGTTAAGAGCAGTGGGCATGATTCAAGCTGGCGCTACCCAAATTGCGGTTTCTGAAGCCATGAGGACCAGTCAGAGTTATATCCAAACTTTGTTTACGTTATCGTGTCACGGGGGAAGTGGTGGAACGGCACCGAGGACCTCAACGCATTACAACACATGTACAGGACCGATTCATAGTAAATGCTGCACGAAGTCAACCAAATGAAACGGCGATGCAATTGGTTCAAAGGCTACAGAGAGAGCTAGTAAGCGGTTAAACTTTGAGAAGACGACTGCTTGAAGTCAACCTACGTGCTCGTAGGCCACTTCGGGTACCAGCGCTAAGGAGAGGCAATCGAGGAAGAAGATTACAATGGGCTATTGCACACGAAAACTGGAACCATTCTCAATGGTCACTCGTGCTTTTCACTGATGAATCCAGGTTTGGATTTCATCCTGATTCGCAAAGAGTACGTGTTTGGAGAGAACCTGGACATTGGAATCAACTGCAGCACCCACAACAAGTTCATGCATATCAAGGTGGCACGATTATGGTTTGGGCGGGAATTCGTCTGGGCGGTAGAACGGACCTCGTTTCGATACAAGGCAATATGACTGCTCTAAAATACCAAGATGAGGTGCTGGAGCCTGCAATCTTGCCCAACAGACAGCAAATGGGACAAAAATTCCAGCTAATGCACGACAATGCCCGTCCACATACGGCGCGTATCGTTACAAGTTGGTTACAACAGCATGATATCCAAGCTCTATACTGGCCTGCACAATCCCGTGACTTAAATCCTATTGAGCATGCCTGGGATATGCTTCACAGAAGAGCTCTTAAGAATTTCCCTGAAGATATTGTGCATGAAAACCAGTTTTTCTTGCATCTTAGCAGGGCTTGAGACAGTATTCCACAACAGGATATTGACACCCTTGTTTTGAGTATGCAGAACCGCTGCAGATGTGTCAGGAGAATCTTAGGTGGATCCACGGATTATTACTTTTAAGTTTTCAACTATTTTTAGAAAAAAAATTGATGTTTTGTTTAGGTTCTGATGTTTCAAAAATAAAGTTAAGATTGATATTTTGTCTGTATTTCCTCTTCTTCTAAGTTTTTTTTAAATTTAACTTTATCTAAAAGTTTATTTATCAGATTAGATAGGCTATTAAACAAGGTTTATTTCAATGTGTAGGTGTCTTAGCAAAAAGTTAATAGAATTTTAGTTATTTAGGTTTAATTGAAATATCCCTAGACCATGTTAATGTGTGTATTAGGTTGATGGGTTGGGGAAAAAGTCTTTTCGCATATAGTATGTATGAACTTGTAGTAAAATCTCTTTGGCTATACCATTTGTATATGACTGGTTTTGGTATCATTAAAAGTTTAAATTTAAAGAAGATAATTCATAATTCAAATTAGGAAGATATGTGATTTTCATTTGTTTTTCTTACTGCCAAGATGAGTGAATCCAATGGTAAATATCGATTCATTTTAAAATTTTACTACAACAAAGGTAAAAATGCAACGCAAGTCGCGAAAAAAAATTGCGATGTTTATGGACCTAGTGCAGTGTCTGTGAGAGTAGCCCAAAATTTGGTTTAAGCGTTTTCAAACCGGATTTTTTGATGTCAAAGATGCACGTCGCTCTGGTCGCCCTATTACGGATAAAATGGATGCCATTTTTAAAAAGTGGAGCAAGATCGGCATTTCAGTAGTTACGACGTAGTTAAAGGACTGAGAATTGACTACATAAGCAGTTTTGACGCATTTGAAAAAAACTGGGTACACAAAAAAGCTCGATATTTGGGTACCTCACGAGCTCACTGAAAGAAACCTAATGCACCGTGTACTCATATGTGATTTTTTATTACGACGTGATGAAACCGAACCATTTTTAAAAAAGCTGATAACTGGTGATATAAAGTGAATCACGTACGACAAGAACGTGTGATAAAGGTCGTGACTAAAGGCCGGTCAGGCTTCACAGACTATGGCGAAACCCGGGTTAACTCGCAACAAGGTGATGCTGTGTGTGTGGTGGGATCGGAAGGGCAATAATGCCCTGCCTGGTGGCAGTACCATCAATTCTGAACTCTACTGCGAACAACTGATGAGATTGCAAGAAGTTGAGAGAAAGCGGCCGGAATTGATCAACAGAAAGGGTGTGGTTTTTCATCATGATAACGCTAAACCCACTCAGCAAAAATTAATAGAGTTTCTCTGGGAGATGTTAATGCATCCGCCGTATAGTCCTGACCTTGCACCTTCAGATTTCCACCTGTTTCGGTCTCTTCATAATTCTTTAGACAGTGTCAGGTTAACATCACGAGAGGACTACCAAAACCACTTGTAGCGGTATTTTGATCAGAAGCCTCAAAATTCCTATAGCAATGGGATCATGTCCCTACCTACAAGATCGCAAAAAATAATCGAACAAAATGGCACCTACATACTTTAGTCAGATAGATATAAATAAACTGTTTTTTTTTTCGAATTTTCTTAAAAAATGCGAAGTAACTTTTTCCCCAACCTATTATTATACGTAGTCAGAGGCAAGTTGATTGATTCTATCAGGAGAATGGAACATTCAGAAGTTCACATGTCAAGCCATGCTAACCGTTTTATCAAATGCCACGCTTGGCACAGAACAGAACAGATAACATCAAAGCTTAGGGGTTTAGCCCCAGGGGGCGTGTGGTCCTGAGTCCGAATTGGGTCAGAACCTTCTCGTGTTCATTGTAAAATTTGCGGCTTACTCTCCACTGACGGAAATCATCGTTAAAAACCAAAGATCATCCTGAGAAATTTAATGCAAATCAATAAATATTTTCAAGTGATGTTAGAAATATTTTCATAAACGAGAATGATGCTGTCTTGTAAAATAAAACAAACATTTTAGTCTAAAAATGTTCAGGTCATGTGACTGTTCCGACGATCCGATTCGTTATCACGTTGATGGCATCGTGAGCTGCCTCATCGCGTTTTTCCATTTAGACTGGCGATAAAAGACGTCAACGTTGTGAGCAGTTCTCAAAACTTGGTTAGCGAAATAAAGTTTCGATACCCATAATTTTTATCATCAATTTAACTATTTCAGTTAGTTGTTATATTCATCATATAAATTAACTCCTCAATGTGTGTTTGTGTACGTAAAACATGGCCGTTACTAGAGCAACACAAGCAGGAGCTGCGCGTCACGGAAATGAAGATGCTGCGGTGGACTCGTATGTTAGAATAAAATTATTTTTTCACTATTTAAGTTGTTTGACCATTTACTAATCCTAACGATAGAGCGTCGTGGCCTAGTGGTTAGGCACTTCAACTCGGATCGCGGATCGTGTGGTCCCGAGTTCAAATCTGGCCAGAACCAAAATCTTTGTGATCATTGTTAAATTCCGACTAACTCATCACCGATGGAAAACATCGATAAAAACCAAATCAACCCGGATAGCGGCGGAAGGCCCACCACCTACCGCGTTGGGTTCCATTACCATTGGGGAAAAGTGGGCTTCTGAGTGTTCCGTTCACCATGAAGGCAGCAGTCACTTGCCTCTGACTACCCCGTTTGGGATAAAGACGTGATGGTATGTACGCAGGAACAAAAATTACTAAAAATAATTTCTGAACGAAAGGAGGCTTTAAATTAATTAATTAATCTATAACGTAGGTAGTCTTTTAATGCACCATTTTTTTTTGGTCTTAATTTTATGAACAACTAGCTGCCCCGACAGACTTCGTTCTGTCAAAAGTTATTCTCAAATGTCAGCTGTCAACAACTGGTAACATTTTGTATTATCGTTATAAATTTTCTTACCGTTTAATTAAACCTTCCCCGAACAGCCACAAATATTTTAAGACCAAATCGGTCCAACCATTCTCGAGTTTTAGCGAGACAAACGGACTGCTTTTTATTTCGATAAACATATATTGTTATAGATAAATAGATCATAGTATGTCTAAAAAAAAAGAGCAGGCTTGAGGCCCTGTTTTGAAAAATAACCCATATTATGAGTTTTTGAGCAGCACTACTGACTGACCTCATACGAGAGCTCGCCAATTTCTGTACACGATTTCGATGCAATTGCGACATGTAACACCAAAATATTTGCAATGGAAAAATACTGGCTATTCTATAACAAGTTAGAGCTTCATTTCATTAGGACATTATGGTGCCACCAGACCGCTCGCATCTTCAACAAGTATACAGTCGTATGGAGGGTATCATAACTGGTATCAGCTTTGTTGCTCAACCAATTTGTTGCTGGCTACCGAATCATCGACCACGGTGGCGCTACCATGGTGTCCTAATGCAATAAGGTGCGCGACCCGCTCAAAGAACCAAATTCAATCATCTCATCTGATCTCTTTTTATCCAAATAAAACAACTACGCCCACGAAATTGAAAACAAGTACATCCTATACGATGAAAATATAATCAAATCACTTGTCTGAAATATTCAAAGCCACAGTGTTACAACAAAGGTGTTATTCTTCAACCAGCGAATACAAATTGAGTAGAAACAAGATCTGAAGAAAAATGTGTGCGCTCTATCTTCATGACCGTAAGAACTACAATAAAATAGCTTTAAAGAATGAGAATGAGAATGAATGAGAACACTTATTTCAAAGAAAGTCGTATTACAGGTTCTTAAATATTATGGAGTTCAGCGCAATCTGCCGCTGGTGGCGTGGAAATACTTATAATGATCGTTTTTGTGTATTCGTTAATATTTATTTTTACTTAAATAACTGTAATATAGAAACATATTTTTTTATATTGCCCGTCAAGATGACCTCACTCCACCTGATGGAAAGCGGTCGTGAGGTCCAGATATGAGGTTGACAAGCCCAGTCATTCAAACGAATCACTGGGCTGGCCATCCTCACCTTGAAGGCCTGCAGAAATGCCTTTTCACGCCCCGCTTGAAGAACCCGGGACTATAAGAGGAAGGAAACACATAAATATAATATAAATATAAATATGCGCCAGACAACACACCACTTGTCATGGTCTCGAAGTAAGGATAAATATCCTTGTGTTACGAGGTACCAGACAGGGAAATAAGCCAGGGGCGTCTCCCAGCACACCCAGACCCTAGCCAATTTAGAAAAAGTCATTTTTATGAATTGACCTGACCGGGAATCGAACTCGGGACACCACGGAAGCCAAGGCGAGAAACCGTGCTACAGCACACTGCGCCAATCGTGTCGTTAAACAACATGTGCTGGAAGAGCGTTCCACGTCTGGATGGTACGACAAAGAAACCTGTTACCGAGCCTTTTAGTTCGGTTACACATTACCCACTTATATCACTAACAAAAAAATGATAATATTATTCAATCAAAAAATAAAAAATTACACAGGACAATAAAAACTGAATAAATTCAATTCAAATAATATAATATTCCTCCCAGTCGTCAATCAGTAATTATCTTTAATATTCATATGAAAAAAGTCATTAGTACCTAGTACTATTTTTTTTTAAATTTATCTCACACAAGTGAATTAATTGTAATCCTTGTGGGAAACAAATAAAGCTCTTAAACCAGAAAACATTGTTCAATTAGCCAATTTTTCAGATGTTATTTAAAATTACTTTATGTCATCTTCCTGGTAGACGGTGGTGGAATTCATAATGCACTAAGGTAAACATGATTAGAACATAGTTTTAGCATGGTCAGTGCTAAATAAAGTTTACTTGTATATCTCCTTCCTCTGCTGTTTCCAAGCACCTCGCCAATTAGGGGGAAGAGGTGTGGGTGCATTTTTACAAATAAGCATATATCAAATTATATATTGACATGGTAGAGGTAATATTTTGTTTTTTCAAATAGTGGCGTACAATGGTCTAGGTACTGGGCACCGCACAGTGCCCGAACGCATTTCTTTTGTACCCTGAAAACTTTCATAACATCCACCGAGTATCCCCATACAATGAGACCTTAACGCAGAATTGAGGACAGATAGCCATCATCATCATCATCATCATTTCAGCCGAACGACGCCCACTGCTGGGCATAGGCCTCCCCCAAGGATCTCCACAACGATCGGTCCTGCGCTGTCCGCATCCAGCGGCTTCCCGCGACCTTGACCAGATCGTCGGTCCACCTTGTAGAGGGCCTGCCAGATAGCCATGGTAGGCCGTTAATGCCGTCTCTCAACCCGTCTTGTGTTTCTATTGTTCAGGTTTTTGCATTGTGTGCCATTGTTTGCTATTTTTTTCTTAGGGTTTTCTTAGGAACACCCGTGCGTTCCGCTGACACTCAAGGGGACGCTGGTAATCTTAACCAGCGAAGGACAAATACAAATTTATCCAATTTTATACAAAGTAGATCAATGTGGGCTTTCCAGTTTAAGTGTTTGTCAACTGTTATGCCTAGGAATTTAGCATAGTCTACGAGTACCTCCTTAATTTGCGTCTTATTGTGATTAATGTTAATATACATCTCTTTGTTGTTGTGTGGTCTTAAATGTATTGCTTTGGTCATGTCCAGATTAATTTTAAAATCATTTTGTTCAAGCCATTCGTTAACATTACTTAGTTCTGTATTAACTAATGTCTCAAGAGAATCTTTAGTCTTCTATTTAATCACTATTGTCGTATCGTCGGAAAATAGGATGCACTCTTGTTTTATTGATTTTAGAAGGTCATTAATATACAACAACAATAACAACAATAGTAGAGGCAAGGAGTACCTATATTTTTGAGCAGTGAAGAATCTTAGCAACCTCACAAACAAAGAAAGAGAATGGGTATTAAACGTATAGTATATTACCCTTTGCTCGCGACTTCGGCCGCGTAGAATATTTACATTTGGTAACATTTTTAATTTTTTAACAATACTAATTTGAACTTCCTACTATACGAACTTTCATCCGCTATTTAAGGTTGTTGACCCTTCAAGTCTTTATTTCGCCTATGTCATTTCCCAAGCTCTAGTCTATTTTGCGTAACAAACGTACAGCAAGGCAGGTAGAGTCACTTTTGCATTTATAATATTGGTAGGGATTGTATGACAGTTTTAGCACTATAAGTGATCTAGTCTGAATTTATTTTGAATTCAAATGTTAGCCTTTAAAATATATCTCAATTGAATAGTTGAGTGGGTACAAAAATAGTTATCAACATGCAAGCACGCGTCAATGTCGTGTCGCTTGCCTCATACGAGGCTTGGGAAATAATCTCATATTTGCGACAGCTTCAAAATGCAATGTTGAAATTCTTTTTGAATTTAAATTCAACCAAAGCTGGTGAATTGAAACATTAACGGTTTTTTTTCGTTAGAAGTGCTACTTTGCAGCTAACGGTTTTCGATAAAAAAATTGTTACAGATCTATAGAAGTTTTAGCTAAAAGCATGGATCAGTATTTTGCTTAAGGTCGAAATAGAAATAAGAAAACAGAGCGAAAAAAATAAAAGGAAATGGGAATGGGAGAAGTAGACAGAGCACATAGCGCAAGGAGCGCAGAAGTGGTCGTTGGAGCAGAAAAGTGAAGATGGTGAGGAAACAAAAAATAGGTGGACGGTCGACCTTAAAATGCATGGTCACGAAATTTTCCGTCAAAACAAGCTGTCAAACCTACTAATATTATAAATGCTAAAGTTTGTAAGTATGTATATTCGTGTATTTGTTACTTTTTGAGACGGATTAAGATGCAACTTTACAGTCATCATCATCATCCGTGCGGTCTATCCCGGTTGTGAACCCACACTGGTGTGTGGAGTCCCAGGGTCCGCCTTTCTTATTTTCTTGGCCCACTTCGCGCGATCTTGTGCATCCTCAGTGGTGAGTCTGTTGGCACGCATGTCGCGCTTAACGACGTCGAGCCCCCGCTTCTTAGGTCGAACTCTTCTACCGGTACCTGGCGGGGGCGGCATGGCAAGACATTTGTTGCCCACGTAGTTTGACGATCTCCGTTAGACATGACCATACCAACGAAGGCGGCACTCCTGCAGCTTGTCTGCGATGTCACGAACACGAAGGCTGCCGCGGATGTGGGTGTTACGCACGCGATCTTTGCGTGAGACTCCACACATCCACCGCAGCATCTTCATTTCCGTGAGGCGCAGCTACTGCTTGTGTCGCTGTAGTAACGGCCATGTTTCACTGCCATATAAAAGGACAGGCCTAATGATGGTTTTATAGATCAACTACTGTATAACCGTAAAGATGCAACTTTACAGTAATACAGCTTAAACATAAATTCAATTCAATTAGCTTATTGCACTCAATAAGTATAGCAAAGGTCTAAAAATTAGGTACATAGCACATTTATGGGTCCGGATCGGACATGACAATATCAGAATAACACACAGGATACAATGTATGAGGATTTTATGTAATTTGGCCATAATATAGAAACGATAGGTATCGTAGGTAAATGGTAAAAAACATATTATAATTAGTTCTTTAAATAGGCGATCCTATATTTAGCTGCAAATGCTGCTGACAATGCATTCTAAATCCACTTACAAAATAATCTACTACAGTTTTTGTAACAAGTAGGTGTGTAGTCTCACGCAAAGATCGCGTGAGGAACACCGACATCCGAGGCAGCCTTCGTGTTCGTGACATCACAGACAAGCTGGAGGAGTGCCGCCTTCGTTGGTATGGTCATGTCTCACGGAGATCGGCAAACTAGGTGGGCAACACATGTCTGGCCATGCCGCCCCCGAAAGGTACCGATAGCAGAGGTCGATCTAAGAAAAGTTGGCTCCAAGTCGTTAAGGGTGGCATGCGTGCCAATAAACTCACCACTGAGGATGCACAAGACCGCGCGTAGTGGGTCATGAAAATAAGAAAGGCGGACCCTGGGACCCCACACACTAGTGTGGGTTCACAACCGGGATAGACCGCACGGATAATGATGATGAGTTTTTGTAACAAATTTCGATTGTAAGGTACCCCGAAAATAAAATTAATGAACATTCTGTGGAATTTGAAATTAACAACGAAATCACATGAGACCGATTTAAACAAAACATCCTACAAAATCCCCTAGCAAATTGTAATATCCAAATTCGTTAAACATTAAGCAAACAGGGTTTCCATTTAACTGTAACTTCCAAAAGCATTAAATCTATTTTTTGGAACTCCAGGTGGAATTATTTACATATGTTTGGCAGTAAAAACTTTACGAATCAAATGGAACATATTTTCATGTGTTCTGGAACCAGCCCGAGAGTCAATCACGCGTTTCCAACTTTTTAAGCCTAAAAAGAACTCTTAAGTAGACAGGAAAACGTACAAGGACCCAATCAGGAACTTAATACCAGTAGGTCTTCCATAAGTTTCCTTCACGTAAACGGCGATCGTTTCGTTCAGAAAATAAAATTTGTATGCCGTTTTTTGTTCCATTTTGAATCACTAGGGGCGCTGTACCGATATCCCATACAAAAACGTCATCACGGTTTACGCGGACGCTAGCGACTGTCATTGGTGTAAACTTAAGGTAGACTACAGAAACATCATACCTGGGGGTCTAGCCAAGAGCAACACGCCACGACGATTTCTACAATAGAAATCGTTCAAATGTATAGGGAGGACATAAGCTGTGACAGCTGTGTACTGATATTTCATTGCAGTGTCACGGGCACTTAATCTAATGAGCACTACCTCTTTCCTTAATACACCTTATTTGAACACTCGTCTTTTTAGAGCCCAATTAAATTAAACCCTTTGAGCTAAAGTCACTATGCCCAACGTAATCTCTTTTGCAATGCCGGTGGCGACATAAGCTGAGTTTACTCGTAAAGTTTCCTCAAACGGTCGGCGGAGGGAAACCCTTAATATCCCAAGGTCTAGAAATATGATAACGTTGTTAGATTGTTCCGATAAGTCACATTTACGTGTTGGTACTCGTATTGGCTAAGTACGCATTTCAGTACCTACTAAAGAAATAAATAACTTTTATAAAAGTACACCTCAAGCTGGAGTAATGACTATTCGACTGTTTTGTATATGGTGACCTTGAAATGAAAGTTAATTATATAAATGTAATTTTCACTTACTAGTTTTTAAATCACTTCCAGAGTGTATGCCATATCGTTTTTGTTAGTATTTTTATAATCACCCGGTACCTATTTTCGTGGCAAGACATCGATTTTCATAAATGTTTAAGGCAAAACCTTAAAACATCTGGAAATATATTTACAATTATTGTACCCTTCAGTTTTTAGTGCTTAGTATGTGTTTTTTTCTATAGGTTAAGTTTCTATAAGCTCAGTAAAGCATGTATCCTAGCAGTTGGTACTCCGAAGTAAAGCCAAGTTGAGTCGTAAAGTTTCCCTGAAACGGCGGCGGTTGGGCGGAATTTCCAAGATTCACCGCTTGTTACGTGGAAGACAGATAACGCCGTTGAATTTGTCTCGAAACGGCCGCATTTGCATCAGAACGTAGTCTCATTTTGAATATGTAGTCATTCTGAAGATCCGTTTTTTCACTGGTAACTTTATGACTACCTGCTAAGCCGCTTTTGGACCCGATTTTCACAAAAGTAACGTTTTAAAAAAAAAATGTTCTGGGAATGAGGATTTTTGGAATAAATACTTGTATATTCATATAATTATTTAAATATTATACAATTTATATCACTCTGTGTCATTTTTAGATGGCTATAAACAGGAAAATAAAATATTTGCCTGCTGGTTGTGCAAATGTTAGAGCACCTGAAATTATGAATAAATGTGGGAGAAAATAGAAAAAAGTTACGATGTCCTACGGTTCGCGTACACCTAATCCGTTATGGGCCAAACTATGCTCGGCCGATCAAAACTCTTTAGTAGTTATGTCCACCATAGACCGACAAAATCGGTTTTTGTGTACGTGTACCGCAGGGCTTGGAAACCACTTTAGTTTTTTCCAAAATGCCTAAGAACGCATAGGTTTTGTTTTTTTGATTTGGAGGGGAACGTAATAAAAACGATTTAGAAGAGTAACGAAATGTAAATCGTTCTCGCTCAATATACCGGTTTTAACCATTTGTAACCGATTTTTTGCATTGAATAGAATCAATATACAACTAGGAATAATAATTCACAGCCACGCTGCCTAGTCACGGGTCGTGTCGTTAAAGTTTGAACTCAAAAACATTGATGCAATGATGAGGGAATTATTTTTTTTGTCTGCAAAGTTTATATTTTGTCATCAACTTGTACTATCTGACAAATAGATTTATCGCCATGAAGTATTTTTATTCTAAGATAGCTAAAAGTGTCGATGGGTATGAATTTTGCTGTCACGCCACGAGCCTCTGTTCATTGTGGAATAAACCGGTTCTTTCCGTTCTCATAAAATGTTCCCATTTCGTTCGCGTTCTGAACAAAATACTTGCAAAGAACCGTGCGAAACGTTTTAAAAACGGTATTTTTTAAACCGGTTCCAAGCCCTGGTGTACCGCCCCGAACCGATCGGCCGATGACGGCCGAGCATAGTTCGGCCGATAACGACTTAGGTGTACGCGAGTCGCTAGAGTATCATCCGACTACCGAGAAAAAATATATCCTGTACACCATAATAATATCAAAATGAAGACATGAGTTACCTGTGAATAATATTGCTGATAAAAATTGGACTTCTTATAAAATTATCTACCATACAGGAAATGCCTTTAAAAAGGCCAACTTCATTTTAAAGCCAGCCGTCGCTGGCGTATATGCGATTATTCCTCGCGACTGACACACCGAAAAGCTAGCCCGGTTTTACTAACGATACATCGTCGTGGTGTTGTACAAACACAGACTTAATGTACAACAGTTCAAACATGGGTTTGTAACAATGCCGGTTGAGCTATGCTGTCTTGTGAACTCGCATGCTAATGAAATTGTGTTGATACAACGATTTATAGACATAATTGCCAATTACAAAATAATAAATAAAAATAACCACCATCGTTTTTTCGGACTGCCTCTTATTAATGAAGCGAGGTAATTATGGTTTAAAGGATTTCTTAAAAGACAAGAATTTATGGTCATCTCATGATCAACCGGAAGTGAATCAATGTCATCAATTTAATATGTGCGGAAAACTAACGGATACGTGTGTTACTTGTTTCCCAGTTCATTATCACACGTTGTTTACTGTCGGTTCGGTTAATACATATTTATTTAAGGCTTTTGATAATAGATAAGAATTCATATATTAATCAATCACTTTAATAAATCACTATCCGAGGTAACAATAAATATAACTTAACCTGAAAAAGATCTAAAGCTATATTTGGAAGCTCATAAATAATTTCCACAAAAATTTCTAAATCAATTCTTTACAAGCAAATTAAAAGGTTCTATTGAAACTAGAAATATCTAGAACTTAAATACTATCAGCTAGTTCTAGATTTTCCGAGTCGCAATACAGCCTCTAAATTCGCTCGGTTTAAATGTTGAATAAGATGCACGGCTTCCCATCGCTCGAGACGTCGCCGCATCCGGAATACTGTCGGATGCCTGTGCCACTTGTGTCACAGATTTCCACACCTGTAACTTAATAAAAGTTTATTCCTATTTGTGGCAACGATTTAAAGATTGAACCTGTTTTCTGAAGGTACCTAATGGAATTTCAGACATAGATAGAATGGGTTGGAATCGGACCTACATAGTATATGTCCGTAAAAACTTGCATCTCTTCAAGAAAAACAGTGATGTTCATAAACTCAATACTAGAAATAAAAATAAGCTCGTAACTCCCAGTCTAAGACTGCATAAGGTAGGAAAATCATATGTTGGTCAATGTGTTAAATATTTTATAAGATTCCGCAAACTCTTGTTGAACTGCCTCTTCACCAGTTTAAGTCACAAATTAAAGCTAAGTTAATGAACGAGGTTATTAAAGTGTTGAGGATTTCTTAAATGATAAGAATTTGTGGTCATCTTAGGTATAATCTGCTCCTCTGCACACTTTTTTGTTATGACTTTACTCTGTCAATTCAATTTTTGTGTTAAAAAACAAGATTGAAAAGAGTAACCATCGAGTTTCTTGCCGGAGTCTTCTCGATCGGAAACAACCTCCGAACCGGTTGTAGAGTCACATTATGTTTGATTATGATATTTACTATCATAGTATTATTTTATGTAAGTTTATTTTAATATATTTTTGCTTTAATTTTTTTTGTAACTATATGACTTGTCATAAGTACTTTCTATAAGTCTATATGAATAAAGATATTTTTTGCTTTACTTACTTTCTTTATTCTTATAAATTCAGAGCGAATATTACTACGAGTATATTCGCTTACTACTGTAATATTGGGCGGCGGTAATGCAAAGGTGCGAGCGGTCCTTCTGTAAACTCTTTATTTTGTGCATCGGGTTATATTGCGAACGGAAACACAGATGCAGGTAAACCACTCCATTCTTTTGCTGTGCGCATTTTGAAAGTGGAAGAGTAGCGCTTGCTTCGAGTAGCAGTACTTAGTTTGCAAAAGGGAGATTTGTGATCGCAAACGCGGGTGAGATTTTTGGCCTGTTGCCATACAAATATTTTTCTTTTGTGGAATTAACAAGAAACTTCAACATTTCCAATAAATCATAAATTGGGTGTAATACGGCTTTTCACAGTCTATTTTAAGCATAATAAATCAGTATGTATGACCCAATCACTACCTATTACCTTTTATGCAGGCAATAGGAACATTTTTCCGACCTTGGTGCTCCCCGCAATTGAGGCATTAGGATAAATGCCTCAATTTTGTATAATTCGTCAATAGGTACCTATGACCTGAACATTTAGATTTTCTTAAGTTATTCATTCATAACTAACTACACAAGGGATACCAGGACATGGATTATGGACTTTGATCGTGGATGTTGATCCAATAAAAGCTGACTTGTAATCCACCCCTTTTACCAACCACCCGCTAGTTTTCTAAACATTCGCTGAATACGATGAACGAATAAGAAGGCTATGTAGCACAATTACATGTCAGCGTTTTAGAGAGTATTACTGTCAGTTCTGCTGCCCGCCTTTTATTTGCTTCGTTCAGACATAGGAGTACAGTGTACTTTCGAAATGAGGTTAATACGGATACGGAACCTCATTTCGAAAGTACATTAGGAAGTTTTTATAATATTAAAGTCATATGAACAAATTACAAAAGCTTCATATAAAATTGATTCATCATCGGCATTTATAGACACTGCAGCGTCAAAATACAGGTTAATAGTCACTGTCGCATCTTGCACACTGCTTGATAGTTATCACTGCCAAACTGAGCCGAAGCGCGTTAGTTAACGCGTTACTTCTAACATTGCGCTCATGTGGTCAACAGATAAGCGCGTTAGTTTGACACATGCAGTAATTCATAGCGTTAAAAGGTTGGTTAGCGTGGCCATCTGCGCTACATTGGCAGTTGGCACAGACGTTAACACTAGCGCTAAAGGCAACAAGGCTGTATTCACTTTGATTAGTGCGAGTGCAGGTGATTAGGAGGAGCGAGGGATTATCGCAGATGTGTAGTGCAAGTAGTGTCCGATGCTGTCTAGTGGCTATTGAGGGTGATTAGTGCAGGTGTGTAGTGCGGGTAGTGTCTAATTCTGTTTAATTGAAAAGACATTCATATTTTACATAATCCTGCACACATTGCTTAATTAGGTACGTCTTCCGTCCACTGCGCCATTTTTTGCAAGTTGACAGACGCACGACGCTGAACACTTAACACTAACAAGTGCTGCCCAGAAGTGTTTAGTGGCAGGCACGCTGCAAGTGAGGGGTGAGGGATGCGCGCGGGACGAGGCTAGTCGCAGTTCACTCGCAATAAAATAAAACACGCTTCTAATCGCTTTACTACGCGGGTTACTAATCACTCGCACAAACTGATCGCTGTGCAGACCTGTTTTCACTAAGCACCTGCACTAATCACTAATCAAAGTGAATACTGGCCTTCAAGTGTGGCAGTTGCATCAAGCGATTATCGTGGCCTATGGATATTTCAATAACCATTACTTATTATAACTTGTCAAGTTAATTCCCAAAATTGAGCGATCATCTTTCATTTCCAGCTTGTCGGCGGTTACCTGGCACTAACGCATCTTTTGGGTGGGATATTTACTAAAGAAGGGCGGCAAAACTCGACTACATATTTTACAAAAACGTTACCAAACGGACATTATGTTAAATAAATAGAGTTAAATTTGTTGAATTTATTTCCTTAAAATCGGGATTTGTAAAGAAGGCAGGTCGAAGATAAATTATTCCCGATTTCAATAAAACAAAACTTTTCTGTAGTGCAGCAAAAAGTGCAATTTAAACTAAACGGTTTTATTTCCTGTGAGAGCATTTCAATCTACGCAGAAGTTTTCAATTACTGCAATCAATTCTATTTTCAATTTGTGTTATGGTAAGTTATATTTAAACTGTTTTGACCTAATCAATTAAATCAATACACATTAATGAACATTTTAAAGCCATATACTTGAATTTTAAATGTATTCTAGTGCAAAGTGTAAAAACAATCTGATAAAGAGGCTGTATGGGCATATACTTATTTGTCATCCCATTGTTGTCATCAATGTCAATGTCAAATCACTCACATTACTTTACGTATGATTTTTAATATTATAATAATATGTATAACATATTTTTTTAGTTTTTATCAAATAATCAAACTGTAAGAGAAATTAGCCCTCCAGAATTACCTGTGCCACCTGTTGCAGGAAAACATTATCAAATTGAAAACCCAGGAAACAAATAATGAAGCAAACAATCAAATAGCTCTTCCAACAATAAGAAGAGCAGCTGCCACTGCTGGCCGTTGCTTGTTTCCAGAGTGTGATGATCGGGAAAAGCTTCATGTACCGGAGTCTATACGCAGAAGGGTCCTAGTAGACTATAAGTAGTACAAGAGAGTGAAGCCATTTTCGGATATTATTGCTATAGTGCTGCTGGAAATCACAGTTAGGTGTTGCTCGCACATAATGTCCATTTTATGGTAAATAAGGTACGCTTGTCATCAGGATGGTTTCGGAGCTCCTGCTGCATTCTTGGACAACTTGTTAAATATTTAAATAAATGTACATAAGTTAATATGTTTTTATTTCGTAGCTTACATAGCAGTATAACTTTAATATGCCTCACACTGAGCTGAACAAACTTAATTTAGGTTCACCAGTTCACAATTCAACATTTGTTGGCCCGAAATAAAAAGTTCGGTGACTAGTTTCTTTGTCGTACCATCCAGACGTGGAACGCTCTTCCAGCACATGTGTTTCCTTCCTCGTATAAGATAAGATAAGATAAGATAAATATTCTTTATTGCACATAAAAAAAACAATAAAGGTTTGTTTTACACGATATAGTAAGATGACACAATTAGGCGTTAAGGACAACCCAAGTAGAAGAAAATGTTAAAAAAAGGGTAAGTATGTGCACAAAAATAGTCAAATGTAAATTTAAATAACAAAATAATAATACAGTATATGTACTAATTAGCCCACCAATAACCAAAGAGATCAGAAAAGGAAAATGAATTAAATAAAAAGACGAGGAGAAGTAAAAGGAGGAAAGTAATTAGGAGATAAAGTAGAGTGTTAGAGGCCGAGGAAATGTGCTTTAATCCTCTTTTTAATAATAGATGGAGACTCTGACTCTCTAATAAATAAGGGTAAGGATTTTCAAAGTCATACAGGTTTAACCGTAAACGACTGTGTGTAGAAGTGTGAGAAATGAGGAGGGAATTGAAGGTGAAGCTTCTTAGATGACCGCATCGCCTGACCTCGTACTGGCTGCAGAAATTGGAAATGCTCCTTGAGGTAACGTGGCGACAAAGGGTTAAATAAGATGTTATAAAGAAGAAAAATAACATGGGAATCTCGAAGAAGACGGATGGGAAGCCAGTTGAGCTGAGATCTATACTCTGAGACATGATCATACTTACGCAGTCTAAAATTAATGCGAATGCAAAAATTCTGGAGCCGCTCAAGTTTTTCAAGAAGATTCTCAGTAAGATCTAAAAAGCAGCAATCTGCGTTGACAAGAATAGAAAAGAGTAATGCCTGAACAACCGCAATTTTTGTGGGTATTGGCAAAAATTTCGAAGCCCACCTAAAGAACCTGCAGCAGCAAACATTTTCCGGTTAACCTGACCAACCTGAGTTGTCCAAGTTAATGTATTGTCAATATAAACACCTACATTTTTGACAGTTTTACTAAAAGGAACTACAACGCCATCAAATACAACTGAAGGCAGAACATCCCAGTCCACCCTAGAAATCAGCCGTGAACCCCCCACAATTATTACTTGAGTTTTAGCGGGGTTAACTGTTAACCCAAACGACTTGCTCCAGTCTGAAATATGATTCAAGTCAGTATTTATGGTTTGAATAACACTACCAACAGCAGGTCAACAAGACTACCTTGAGAGTAAATTTGGAGATTGTCTGCATATAGGTGATAAGAAGATAGATTTTGGGTAACAGAATTAATAAAAGTAGCAAAGAGAAGAGGAGACAAGACACCACCTTGCGGTACACCGGCATTAAGGTCGCACCATGACGAGAATGCATTCTCAGCTCGAATGCATTGCCGACGCACATGTAAGTAGCTATGAAACCAGTCAATTACAATTGGAGATATGTTAAGAGAACGCAACACGCCAAGTAGGATGTCAAAATCAACAGTGTTGAAGGCATTGCTGAAACCCAGAAGTGCCAATTCAGAGAGACATTTCTGGTCCATGCCAAGGCGAATGTCATCTTCAATTTTGACAAGTGCAGTAGTCATACTATGACCAGGACGGAAACCGGATTGGAAGTTATTGAGGAGTTGGGTTTTGGCGAGGAAAGCACTGAGCTGTTGATGGACAACACGCTCAAGTACCTTTGATAGGATAGGTAAAATGGATATAGTACGGTAATCTGAGTATATAGAAGACAGGAGAGAATGATTGAGGATTCGGGTAATGACAGGTGAAAGGATATCGAGAATAGGAAATATCATATTACGACTAATGCAATCACTACCCACCGTATTAGATTCGTGGAGCGAACGTACTTCTCAACCTCACAATCATAAATCTAATAAAATTAAAAGGGGTTTGGTCAGGAATTGGAACTGATGGAAGAAGACGAAGTGTGTCAGATTTAAGTGTACTATTAGCAGGAGTAGACGAAGAGAAGTGCCTATTCAAAAGGTCAATATTTACATCATGTGAGATAGATTCTTTACGTGTTTTTCCAATTCCAAGAGACTTAAGAAATCTCCAGACTTTAGCTGAATCTCCATTTTCAACAGATTTATGTATATGGCGTCTTTGAGCGTCTCTACACAACCTATTGCAGCGATTCCGAATTATCTTGTATCGTTCACGAGTTAAGTCACTCGGGTCTAACTTGTATTTACGCTTAGCAGCGTTCTTCTTGCCCCGCAGTGCCTTAAGCTCCTCAGTCAGCCAAGGTTCCGGCGAATGCTTGACCCTTACCGGACGAATGGGTGCATGTGTATTATAAAGCTGCATGACGAGAGAGTTAAAAACAGCAATCCTTTTGTCCAAATCCCCAGCATTATCGAACAGTGACCAATCAGTGCCAAAAAGCATCGCGTCTTAAAAATTCCACATTCATTCCACCAAAATTACGTTGCAGGAGAATTCTTGTTTTGGGCTTTGGTGGACGGATTTTACATGAGAGGTAAATGAGGTCATGAAATGAGAAGGCATCAGCTTGATGCTGGCCGTGCTTGGCATAGTGATCAACAAGAGAAGTAATTATTAGGTCGAGAAGAGATGGTGTGCAGTTTGGAAAAAAATGAGTAGCATTCAAGGAAAGAATATTTAAGTTAGACGCATCAATAATATATTTAAGACGGGAGGTACGCGAGTCATGTTTCAGGAGACAAGTATTCAGATCACCCATTATTATAGTGTGATTGTAGATAGGAGTCAGGTCCTCTAATAGTTTTTCAAGTGTGGAAAAATAGTCCACTCTTAAAGAAGGGCTGTAAAAAACACCGAGAATTAGTTTCGAGCTATTAAGAGTTTACTCAACGAAAAGGTACTGCGGCAAATCAGAAGAGGACGAGGGAGCTAATACATTTATAATAGAGTAAAGTATATGGGAACGGATGTACATTGCAACACCACCAGTCCTGACGACACGATCATTTCTAACTATGATAAAGCCTGGAAGTGAGTAGTATATGGATGGGAGCGAAGGGTTAAGCCAAGTTTCCGAGACTAGAATCACATCGACTGTTTTGCCTTCGAAACTTGCCAATGGATTAGGGTAATGGCTTGGTATACTCTGGGCATTAATGTGGACCAGGTTGAGATTTTTGGGAACGTCGGAAAAAGTGGAATCAAGCACTTTGGAGAGAGGTAAATAGGTGGAGTGAAAACTGTCAGTTTCTGAAGATGAAGAGAAAGAAAGGAAGTGATCACTTAGGTTACATGAGCTAGTAGTCGAATCCATGACGAAGAGACTCAATACTTAAATTTAAATAAAGCTACAGCCCAACTAAGTCGCCGAACATAATCCCGGGTTCTTCAAACGGGGCGTGGAAAGCCATTTCTGAAGGCCTTCAAGGTGAGGATGGCCAGCCCAGTGATTCGTTTGAATGACTGGGCTTGTCAACCTCATATCTGGACCTTACGACCGCTTTCCATCAGGTGGAGTGAGGTCATTTGACGGGCAATATTTAAAAAAAATGTACTTCTTTAGTTCTTTATCTAGTTCTATAGTTTTGTGATGATGTGATAAGGGATCGCTCGTGCGGCACGAGCTAGCCGCATGGTAGAAGAAGCACGCGGCCGTACTAACAAACTCGCAGTGCGCCTTTGCATGGGACGGGTATAGGGTGGATGAGGCCCATCGAGGGTTCTCATTGCACGTATCATGTAGCGCTGTTTACCGAACAAGCCCGTTCGTACACCCGCGACGGGACCCGTCGCACGGACGTGGGCCCGTCTGCCGATCCGCACAATTCTCCGGAACGGAATACTTTGCATGGAACCGTGCCTAGTCAGACAAAATGCGGTTATTGTACGTTGCATTGTATCACTATAATAAGAAATATCTAACCAAACAGCCTCCGAAACGCGAAAGTGGAACGCCCGAACATGTATCCGCTTACGTCGGACCAAATCTGACTGATGTGTAGGCATCGGTGTCCTTGTATTAATTAAAAAATTATTAAACACCAACGATTCATATTATAACCTCACTTCCTTCGATAGCTTTAAAATCTTTTTAACACCAGCCTTAAAAGAGTTAACTTTTAAAGAACAATAAACTTTTTTGTTTGTCTAGCGTAGTTCTAAAAACATCAACCGATTTCTTTTATGTACGTGGCCCATAAGTAGAGGTCTGAAATTACATGGAAGTTCGCCGTCCTTCTTTCTTGACTGGATATGATATTATGAGTATGAGTAATAACTATTAACCAAGAGGTATCCTATGACGGTTTTCAGAACTAAAGTACCATAGGGTACATAGGTTCGTTCTACCATTAAATGGCAAACCTGAGTTGTCCACACAACATCTCCTTCATAAGTTTTGGCTACTTTCCTTTTTTTATGTAAAATGGGTTTGCGTTTGGCTCTCGCCTGGTGGTAAGCGATGATGAGGCTTACCCAGAATATTCCTATTCACTCTGGCTTTGAAGATACTAAGGTTGTAAGTATCCGGAAACACAAACGCAGGGAGAGCGTTCCACTCCCTAGCGGTGCGTACCAGAAAAGACGCAGCAAACCGTTGGGTACGGATTGTTGGAAAGTCAACCACATGGGGGTGGAAGCCCTCCCGGCGTCTAGTGGTCCGGGGGTAGGAAGTAGAGGGTGTTAAAAGGTTGTGTAGCTCCTGCGCACACTCTCCAAAATACACCTTATAAAAAACCGATAGACAGGCGACTTTACGCCGATGCTCCAAATTCTGAAGATTGGTTCCAACGAGCGCATCGTCGCCTATGAGTCTCCTAGTCCTTCGGTCCACTGAGTTCATTGCATCCAACTGGTACTTGGCAGAGCCTTCCCACAGGTGGCAGCAGCACCAACACAACACGGTTTATGTAGAAGATATGCTCGGAGTACATACATCAAAACAGAGTAGCCAACTTTTAACAAAATTATTGCGGCTGATAGGCTGTGAACAATATTTTGGAATATATTCACTTCTTCTTCTTATTTTCAGCCTATAGCAGTCCACTGCTGGACATAAAAAGCCTCCCCCAGGGCGCGCCACAAAGCCCGGTCTCCCGTTTTTGCCATCCAGTCCCTACCAGCCAGTCCTTTCTTTAGGTCGTCGGTCCAACGTGCCGGTGGACGTGCAACACTACGCTTGCCGAGTCGTGGTCTCCACTCGAGAACCCGTCTACTCCACCGACCATCGGTTCTGCGACAGATGTGACCAGCCCACTGCCACTTCAGTTTGCTACACTTCTGGACTACGTCAGTCACTCTGGTTTTTAGCCGGATTATCTCGTTACGGACCTTGTCCCTTAACGAAATTCCTAGCATGCACCTTTCCATAGCTCTCTAAGTGACGTGTAATCGGTGGGCTAGTTTCACTGTCAGGTTCCACGTCTCGGCTCCGTATGTCATGACCGGTAGGATGCACTGATCAAAACACCAACAAACACCTTGGTCTGCAGGCAATGTGGCGAAGGTGACTCGAAGATGTGACGCAACTTTCCAAATGCTGCCCATCCAAGCTGAACTCTTCTAGTGATTTCCCCCTCAAAGTTGTCTCTACCCAGCTGTAATTTTTGACCCAGGTATATGTACTCCTGGACAACTTCAAGGGCTACACCTTCGACGGAAGCGGGTTCAGGAACGATGTGTTGTGATTTGTGAATGTATTCACTTGGTTAAGCAGTAATGGGTTATTTTCAGTATTTGTTTGAGTATTTAAATATGCGCTAACGAGTGTTGTAAAGAGATTTAAACGATGACGGTATTTAAATACCCACTACGGTATTTAAATGGACTCAATTGAAACTCGTAATGTACTTAGCCTTAGTCAAAAGCCATCTGATTGCCAGTAACAATTCTGAAATTCGTTAAACAGTGTTTTCGGAATATTTTCTTCTACATCAATATCAGTTATAAAGAGTGAGTTTGTATGTTTGAGGTAGGAAATCTCCGAAACTACTGAACTGAATTAAAAAATTATTTACTGTTAAAAAGCTACATTATCCCTGGTTGCTATAGGAATATACATTTTCCAAAAACGTTAGGGATCCGTATAAAACTTAGATATGTAACCAACGTGTGAGAAATTAGTGCACACGGGCGAAGGCGCGGGCGGAAAGCTAGTTCATAAAGAAAATAGAGTAATTATTTAATTAAATGTTTTGGTTTAATATATATTCAGTGGCATGAAAAGCGCAAAATCTTTTTTAATAAATCAACAATATTCACATGATTGTCATTAATATAGTTTTAAAGTTATAAACCACTGACACTTACAAATATATGTTGTTGTCATTTCTTATGAATGATAAAATAGTCGGAATTAGAAAGTACTGCTCCTGAAAGATTATTTTAAGCAACCACACACAGACACAACACACAACCCACACACTCAGGCACTCACAAACAAACACACACCCAGACTCACAAACGCATGAGAGTACTGATTAGGTTTTTTTTGTATTTTGTATTTTTTTAAGCCCCCATTTACTAATTCTCGTTTAACACCGACAGAGAAATGGAAGTGGCTGAAAAACAGCGCTATCTAGGATCCAGATCCTAGGTCAGCACAAGCTGAGCCACCTCCAATTGCTTTCTGTGTTTCATTTTTCATGTTCATGATGATGTTTGTACCGTTGAAAGCAATAAACGTATTTATATTTATTTATTTTTATTTAAAATTAAGTTAAAAAAAATACTATCTTTAAAAAACATCATTTAATCAATGACACAATTAGGCTTTTAGCACTTATTCAGAAAGCAAACCACCAACACAAGCCAACAGTAATTGGTTTTCAATTAAATAAACAAACTCGAAATTGAAAACGATTTTTTTTGCAGTTTTTAGCCATTGTCTTTCAAAAAGCTCTCGTGCTTTTTTTACTTAAGCTTAGTGGCAATCTAACCTCAAAAGAATTGTTATCATTTTAATCAAGCTCGAGTCTTCTTACAAGCCCACACAAAATGCCGACATTTCATAACCGGTAAAAAGTGAATCCACTGAATTACAGTACCCTAAGCTCTGAATTAGAATAAGTTAACGATATTCCCAATACACTGCATTATTCATGTCAGCCGGCTGCGACGCGGACGATTCAATAACTTGTTGCTTAAAAGTAGATTTACATTAAAATACATTGTAATAATTAACTCAAATTTTAGTACTGATTTGGTAAAGTATTTGAATTCTAATAAAAACGGGTTTTTGCAACGAAACAAAATTACGGTAAATTGTTTTACCTATTCGTCTCGACGTTTCCGCGACAATTGCATGTCACCGTGGTACTCGTAACCACGGTGACTGACGTCGAGAAGAATAGGTAAAACCATTAACCGTAATTTTGTTTCGTTGCAAAAACTAAAAGAAAATTTAAATTGTAAGTGTAAAGTATTTGAAGTTTTTTGAAGTTGAATTTCTGCACAGAATTTCTGGTAATACGTAAACAGTACGACTGGGCTCGCTTGGCAAGAAATACAAAGTATCAAACTGCTGAATTAACATGATTGTTTTACAAAAACTTTTTCTAGAAAAAAGCCCGCCGTTTTGTATTTTTTAGGCATTCTACTTAACAGTTTTAGCCAAACTATAGTAACTACTTTCATTATAAATGTGAAGCAAATCTGTCTTTCATTTAAAATTGAGCATTGCGGCAGAGGCTACTTTCACTCTAACTGTGAGAAAAAGACCTGGGCCTAGATTGTGCTATTTAAATACCAATGGAATCGCAATTAAATCGCGTGATTTTCACAGTTTTATTATGGACCAAATGTCAAAATCATGACATTCAATTACGATTTCTATCCATTGGCTTTTAAAAAGCAGAATCAGGGAGCCTACTCCGGTACAAATTATGTAGTTACGTGAAACTTTGGAAGGGTAAATAGGTCACAAAACGTAGTGTGTTATGAATAGTTTTCATGTATTTTGTAAAATATAATATGATTATCAGAGTACCAAAAAATCAACATCAATTTCGCACAGTAATTTTTTTTTTTAATGACTGAAAGCTCACGTAACGACGACGTTTTTGACGAACGGGAGTAGGTCCCCAGGCCTTTGATTTTCACAGACAAACTCACAAAAAAAACTAGCTTCGTTCAATTTTAACAACCTAGTGACGAATGTATCGTTAAGTACGAAGATATTAATTAGCCAATGACAATGACATTTATTTTGTGAGGGTTATGTGGTTTAAAAAATGTAAAAAAACAACCGTCATTCATGCAAACAAACCCCGTGCCATCATTTTATAAACAAAGCAAAAAAAAATATTCTGTGCCATCACGTTTAATTTCCGCACAATTTAATCAAAACAGGACATGTAATTTTTTCTTATTACTTTCCTTCACGTGATGTTTGCCGTTTTAATGATGTTTTTTGCTGTAAATTCAAATTAATTATTTTCGTAATCAAAATGAATCTCATCTCCGTTTTCATCAACAGCTGCTTATTTACAATTTCTTAAAACTGTTTCCCCGATTGAGTTTTAATCTCTTCTGTTGAGAACTGAAATCACGTCTTGGGAGGTTTTCTCGTTTAGGAGAATTGAAGATACAATCCGGCTGCTAACAGGCGGGTTATTGTTTCTTTGAACGAATGGATACAGCTAACGGTTATGGAGAACGAAATTTTCTCGTTAGGAACACTCAGTGGTTTGGCCGGTAGCTCGCTAAAGATTTATTTTTGTAAAAGTATTCTGTGTGTATTTTGTACTATATTTTAAGAATTTTGTAGATCTGCCTGCCAAAAATTGCCTTTATCAAAGAAATTAAAGTTTTAAACACCCGTCGTCAGAAGAATGACGTAACAAGTTGTAACAAACCATCGAGCGTCATGTTCGCAATGTGGTTCGAGTAAATTTAAATACAAGTGAATGCCAAATCTATCAGCATATTTTTAGGTAAACCCCGTAGGCTTTCAACAAAGTTACTATATAAAATATAAACGTGTGATCGGGATTTAATCTCCACACGTGTAGTGCCGACGAGAGCTTTGCGTTAAACATCATTTATAATTAAAATAAAAAAGGTCGCGATCATCAAAGCCCAAAATGTTTGGCAAGTTTGGCTCCAGTTCAAATAAATTAATACATTTCCGGGACAAAGCAAGCAGAGCTTGTACTATAGGTGTCAGAGATAGATAAACATATTAGGTTGGGGAAATAGTCTTTTCGCATATAGTATGTAGGAACTTGTAATAAAATCTCTTTGGCTATTCTATTTGTATCTGGCTGGATTTGGTATCATTAAAAGTTTAAATTTTAAAGAAGATAATTCCAAATTCAAATTAGGAAAATATGTGATTTTCATTTGTTTTGCTTACTGTCAAGATGAGTGAATCTAATAAAGATTTTCGATACATTTTAAAATTTTACTACAAAAAAGGTAAAAATGCGACGCAAGCCGCGAAAAAAATGTGAGATGTTTATGGACCTAGTGCAGTGTTTGTGAGAGTAGCACAAATTTGTTTTAAGCTTTTCCACCCGGAAATTTTGATGTCAAAGAGGCACGTCGCTCTGGTCGCAGTTTTGGTGCATTTGAAAAAAACTGGGTACACTAAAAAGCTCGATACTTTGGTACCTCACGAGCTCACTGAAAGAAACCTAATGAACCATGTACTCATTTGTGATTCTTTATTACGACGTAATGAAACTGAACCATTTTTGAAGAAGCTGATAACTGGTGATGAAAAGTTGATCAGATCAGAAGTTGATCAGAAAAATCACGTACGACAAGAGCGTGCGAAAAAGGTCGTGGTCAAAGGCCGGTCAGGCTTCACGGACTGTGGCGAAATCCGGGTTAACTCGCAACAAGGTGATGCTATGTGTGTGGTGGGATTGGAAGGGCATTATTTATTATGAGCTGCTACCACCAGGCAGGACCAGCGATTCTGAACTCTACTGCGAACAACTGATGAGATTAAAGCACGAAGTTAAGAGAAAGCGGCTGGAATTAAACAGCAGAAAGGGTGTGGTTTTTCATCATGATAACGACCTTACACATCTTTAGCCACTCAGCAAAAATTAAGAGAGTGTGGCTGGGAGGTATTCATGCATCCGCCGTATAATTCTGACCTTGCACCTTCAGATTTCCACCTGTTTCGGTCTCTTCAGAATTCTTTAGGCAGTGTCAGGTTAACATCACGAGAGGACTGCCAAAACCACTTGTCGCGGTATTTTGATCCTAAAGCCTCAAAATTCCTATAGCAATGGGATCATGTCCCTACCTACAAGACGGCGAGAAGTAATCGAACAAAATGACACCTACATACTTTAGTTAAATGTAAATAAACTATATTAAAAAATGTTT
This sequence comes from Udea olivalis, assembly GCA_947369235.1. Classification (NCBI taxonomy): domain Eukaryota; kingdom Metazoa; phylum Arthropoda; class Insecta; order Lepidoptera; family Crambidae; genus Udea; species Udea olivalis. The sequence goes on from OX376353.1 coordinate 4,097,966, forward strand.
TGAATTTTCTTGAAAAATGCAAAAAAAACATTCCCCAACCTATTATTTAAATATTGCTTATTACACCCAGACACGCAAGAAACTTTGTGTTCGTCACATGAATGTTTCTCATGAGTGCGGATGATCTCAGATGCTGCAGGCAGGTTCGCTGCCATTGCACCAACAGGCCAGTCACAACTTGGTCCCGGAGAGCAAAGTAAAAGGTCCAAACTTCCAAGGTGCGTTTCCATACTGGCGGAACCGCAACAACAGACTTTACCTTGGTCATATTCGCTGCTTCTAACCCCGCTGATGATTAGGTAAGATAAGATTAGATTTACCTAAATCTCAATCTCAATACAGAGTATCAATTTGTGTTACATTAGACGTGCAAAGTATTTGTCATATCCTACACAATTACTCCTCGAGGCGCAACCATTTGAAACGCAAACAACGAGGAGCACTATTGCTCAAAGCGCACCATTGATTAACGCTTCGTGGAAAGATGAAAAATATTAATATTTCATTCCTCAAAGCGCACTACTGCCGAGCTATTCTTAAAAACTCGCTTCGTACCCCGCACGCGGAATCCGCTGTGAGATTTAACTTTGGCATTCCTAAAACAAGAAAACGACGGTAGCTCCTCCACTAGGAGAGCGTTAGTAAATGGAACTAAGATAAAGGAGATTTTTGACATCACATGTATAGGAATGACGTTTATTTGGTATTCTCAACGTGAACTCGACCGTCATCTCGACACAGGGAACTCGAAATAATCTGTCAAATAGACCGTTACTACAGAGTGATCGAGTTTGGAATTTACGAGTGGAAATAATCAAATCCTTGGTCATGTTTCGGTCAAATAATTAGAAAAAAATTTGTTTGGAGTGTAGAAAAGTGTGTGCAAGGCATTTAGGAGACTATGCTTTGTCTACCAGCCGAAACCAAGATGAAAAGTTCGACGCCCATGTAATTGAAAGTTCAATGTACCTACCTTGAAGTCTAAGCATGGACAGTGAAGGCAGTTATTTGCTGGTTCACATGGTACTCCAGTACTCCACTATGATTCTGACATGTGGCTAAAGAGCATTAGCATTTAGCGTGCCTAATATCTGCAACCAAACGAGGACAACCCACCCAGCAGTGCACCCTTGGATCATTGCTGGATCCCAGAATAATTTTATAGATGAGCAGATAAGTAGACGAGACTTTAAAAATAATTTGTGGCGTCCAGTTTAATTATTGAATGAATGATTTCCATTGTTAATTTGAGGTTATTTAATCAGATTTATTTTTAAGAATAAATGTATAAAAACCAGCTTTTTTAAAATTATGCTCTTTATGTATCCAAAATTCCACGTATATCAATAAATTCCCTCGTCTGGAGGCCACCCTCGAGGAAACAGCCAGGTCAAAGAACAGGTTATCGTAACTAAATGCGAATACTAATACAATTTCGTGACTGTGCAGTTAGCTGCCGGTCCAATTCTGGTTGGAGAATCAGGTCAAGCTTATCATTGAAATTCATTGCCATCAGCACTGCACTAACATGTAAAATTTTAATTCTGTAGGCTGAGTGGAAGTTGTTCTAATTCAGCTTGCAAGATTTGACCTAAATAAGAGTAGAGAGAATAAGTGTAAATATTCTTCATTGATTATTCTTTTATCAAAATTAAACAGTGTGTGGTCAAGTGGTGCGAATTACAAGTGTAGAAAAAGAGAGTTATAGTAAAGTCACATAATGTGCAGATAAACTGACTTCAATGTAAATAAAGAACTTCTTTTTACTAACCCGGCGTCATGGCTAAAAAATAAATATCTAGCACAAATTACACCAAGCAAGATCATCTGACCCCTTACTAAGCAAAGCTTGTACTATGGGTGTCAGAGACTGATAAACATTCAAGTAAGTAATTAGCCTATATATTGCCCCACTGCTGGGCAAAGGCTTACCTCATTGTAATCAAGTCATCACCACAATTGATGGGTATTGGCTAAATCACCATGCTGGTCAAACGAGGGTTGGTGATCACAAACCCTGGTCCATGTTCCGAAAACACACTTTGCCCAACTTGGGAATTGAACCCGGTACCTCTGAGTTTCGGGCCAAGCTTTGAAACCACTCAGCCACGGAGGCGTTCTGATAAACATACTTAAATATTTCTCAACATATTTTTTAGTTAGATAGTAAGTAAGAACACCCAGGCACACAACAAACCCACAACCTTCAGTGCTAAAGGCAAGTTGCACCAACAGGCCTTCACATCACTCACACAATAATGTTAATAATAATACTTCAAGGTGATGAGTAAAGGTGAAAAAAAAGAAAAATATTATTGAATCACAGGATCTTTTATTAATTTTCATAACACTTCTCTAATCACCTCAAAAATAACGAAATTAGCGACCAGAATATGTGGACCTTTTTGTAACCCGTTTGCCTTGCAGCAATCTCAGGATAAGTTGATGGTCTGCCTTTGCTGCATATACAGCTACAGCTTTTAGCAGTGCTGTTTTCAACTTCTCTGCTTAACTGCTGTTCATCCAGTCATTTGCTGCACTCTACAACCACTTGACTGCTGCTGATGTGGCTCTTGACGAGCCATCTGTTCTGTAATCTGTTGTGTATTCCTGTAGCTGAAACAAAAAATAGTCATTATATTATATTACACAACAATTTTATTGAACTCAAATGAGTAGATGGAACCTAATCTACAAGCTTTCATTGTTTTGAAAAACTACTTTTTTATGAATTTTAACAATTCAATTCATTTTTTCACCATTTTGATACATTACATAACATTGGTATATCAAGTATAATACAAAAAATTCGAACTAAGTTTTTGATAAGCCCAATCATGACTCAATTAAATGCACACATATTTGGATCCCCAACTTAGCATTTTGTTAGCCGTTTGAATAAAATTTATCATTTGTACTACTACTACTTTGTACTAGTTCAACTCACTTTTAGTGGGAAATGGCAGCTAGGTAGGTCTGTTAACTTAACTGTGGAGTTAAAGCCAATACTAAGAGTGGCTTGCACCTTGCCCAGAAGGCATAATTTGAGCATGTAATGCAGCTTTTTTCTTTACAGCAGTTTTTGTCGACCTAGAACAAAAAAATACACATATTAATTAACTTTAAACAATGTTTTACAGTAAATACCCAAACTAGGCATGTTCCTTAATTATTATTTGATTTTAAGTTTGAATTTAGGTAAGTTATGGCTAATCTGTCAAACATGCATGCAGCCTACAAAACTTAGGTAAAAATTATACTGAAATATTATGATAAACTCATAAAGGAGCGATATTTAGGCAAACACGATATTCTGGCAAAAGCCTTCTTGAAATTAAATATATTGCATGTATGTTTTTGTATTGTCAATGCAATCTATTGTAAACAAAAATACCTTGTCCTGTTTCCAGGATTTGGTTCTACCTTCCATGCTGTGCATTTAAGCGGCCAACCACTCTCAATGCCCTGTAACTACATCTTTAGCACTCTCCATCTTAGCAAATCCCTTGGGTACGCTTGGGATCTCTTCCAGAATAGTTTTCAGCGTTTCTGTTTGATAGTTCTGCAAATTACAATTTAAAAATTATAAATCGTCATTTAACCAAAACTCCAAGTATAAATAATAGAAAAGTAAACGTAGTCATACTTACTTCATATTTTATTTGATATAAACTCAAATGAAGCATTAAAGCATTATATTTAGTTAGAAAACACAAAGAAAGTTTACTTTTATCCAAACGCCAAACCAACAACAACATTGTCGCCATTTTTTTGTTTTTTTTTTAATCAAGCGTAATGGCATTGGTCCAAAAAGCTTTGGCGATGTGGATATTGAGCCACAAAAATAAATCTATTGAAATTTTTCATACTTTACCTCAAGTTTATACAATAAATAATGTAGACTTAGCCAAAATACTGTCATATCACATTAATCCTCGCCGTTTAGTAAAGTATTCTTGTTTATAAAACTAAACAAAGTTTTATCGATTTATCGATTCATAATTGCCACATACATGCAAGCCCTATCCCATTTCGAGACTCACTCCGCTTCACTCAGGCTTTGAAACAAATTGAGAATACCAAATCAAGGTCAGGCGAACGCTACTTCGAAGTGTGTTCGGTTCACTCGGCGTATTTCTTTTCTTATTGTGAGTTTTTAAGAATCGCTCTGCTGGTCAGAGTGCGGGTGGGGATGTTTATTAACTAACGACAAATATAGGTACCAAAATGGGAAAATTTGTTTTATTTAACATATTTATATTCTAAATAGTTACATGAGCTTGAATGGAGTTTGGTAATATAAGGTGATTCTATTGCGCCTCGAGGAATACCTCTCGATATGGAAGCCGCTTGACCTGATCAACCCCATCGACATGGATGCAGATGTTTAGTTCCTGAAATGTGTGCGAATTTTAGTTTTGTGTCTAATCATTATTATAGCCTAGAATTACTTGTCACTAGAGCTATGTTGGGAAGCTAAACTATGAATTTAAATGAGCTATTAGGATGTCTACATTTAAGCCTCATTTTAAGAGGCAAATTCGCTTAGAAAATGAGAGAACTTATTCAAATAGGGATATGATAAACTCACATCATACCGGAATTATTACCATCTAAAAAGACACATTCATGTTCGTCTATGTAGTTTTCAATTTGATATACAGCTTCCTGGAATTTAATTTTATGTGGGGGAATACCGGCAGCAAACTAACTTTCCATATTAGTTGCACGCTTTGCGAGTTATTTTGTTACAACATTCCTGATGATGTGCCTATGTTTATTTTCTCTTTTCTCTCGTACTTTTATACATTGAAAAGCTTAGGTGAACCTGTTACTCTAATCAAAATTTATTTAACGCTTACGGTACTCTCTGAGTTAATCATGACAATGCACAGCCCAAATTACATTGCGTCTAAAGCTGAAATTTGCCTAGGTTTTTGAGGTTTTTCGGAGAACAGGGCTCTCCCTGTTCTTTCCCGAATATCCTTCGGGTACGAAGAACGTTCCTAATATGGTAATTCTACCATTCTATCAAACATCTTACTACAAGAGCTTAGGAAGCCACCGGTGGTCAAACTGCTGATGGTAGAGGCTGCTCACACAAGAATATGTGGTAGACACGGTTATATCGGTCTGCTAGTGATTAAAACCCTATGACATTCGTCTCAACACTCCGGCGGTGAACGGAAGGGAGGAAGCCTTGAAAACACTTGAAATACGTACACAATTTGTTGTATTATCCTTCTGGGCACTCTGAAAAGTTTACGTCACTGAAGAGGACACAGTACGGGCGAGAGAATTGAAAAATAGGCATTTGTAAAATCTATTGCTGTCTTCTGCTAACCTCGAGCCACTTGCAAAGTACGATTGAGACTAGGCAACTAGGGCCGAAATTACCTATTATAAAAGTACACAAAATCGATGCTTCGTCCTAGTCCCCTGATCCCTTCTCGAAAACTTGACCGATTGAATTACTTTTTTTAGTATAGTTTAGAAAAAGGCTTTGGCCGTATTTCCTCTTAAATCAACCAACACAACCCTCACAATTCGGTGACTGACTCATTAATTAAAATCTGCGGTCTGCTTTATCGTAGGTTATTTTAGAGTTCATTAATGCTTCTATGTGAATAAGGTATTTCTTGTTTACGGTTTTTAGATCATAATATTAAATTCCACTATTTGCTTCCACTGCGTCCCAGTAACCGCGTTGCATCGTGGCTTCGCAACGAGTTCTCATCTCCAAAGCATTCCCCTTCCAAGGCTTAACTAGTAGCTATAACCTGTAGTGGAGACGCCGTTAAAGATGAGGTTGCCGAAATATTTTGCTAGTCGTATGCATTTTGACACCAAATTAAATTCCTCTGCGGGCTTCAGGTAAGCAGGAATTAATATCAGCGCCTCAGACCGTCCGACGCAATTTGAAATACGACTGCGTTGATGCACACAGAATTCGCAAGATATAAGCGTCCTGTTTTATGGTTTTATGTTGAAATTCTGCATGGAGAGGTCGAAAAAAAATTATACTTCGAAATCTATACCATAATATATATGAATATTATTTCATTTCATTTCATTTATTTATTCCTTTAACAATACAATTGTGTTTGGAAATACAAATACAAAAAATTACAAGAAATCAAAAAACTAATTAAATTAATTACCAATTGAAGAATTCACAGAAAATATATAAATATAATAATAATATAATCATCATAAGATTATAAAATAGTAGGTACATGATTTCGCCAATGTGCAGCAGTACTTTGTTATCCTTACATAGCTAATCTCAGTTTAATGTGCCATAAATAATATTATCTATCAAAATCAAGTTTTCGTAGCAAAACCGAACACGATCAGTTAATACTCTGAGACTAAGACAAATAGTCCGTTCAAGAGTATAATGGGTAGAATAGTTCAAATACGACGTGCAGTTATAGGACAGATCCGCAACCGCACTTCCACATCCGTCGTAGCCTCTTCAAATATCCGCCGGATAGGACTTCAAAGAAGGCTGCACTGCTAGTAATACGAGAAATGCCACTCCAATTTGAATAATATTTTTATTACTGTCTTACTAGTCTGTGGAGGGATATGCGACAGTATAGTGACCTACTTTTCAGTTTCAGTCTAGTGTGCCCATGCAGTCAGTGTGCACACTTACTACCTGTTTTTATTTAATGTTCCCGATTGAATAAAGTAAGACGAAATTAAATAAGTTAATTTTTTCAAAGAAGAAACGAATTTAAGCTTTAATCTTATTACAAAGGTAGCAAAAATTGCAAAAGTATGTAATAAATTTGGCCTCTATAATTAGCAGCTATAAGCGGTCCACTCGTTGGCCATTGTCTTTTAGTTGTGTTCTTTGGGATGTTCAACCGCTATGGAATGGGGTGACATGGAGCTAAAAAGGATTACCACATCGCCCCAGCGGGTAGCCGGTAGCCTACGTGCCGAGCCTCCTCACGCTATGGGCATATCCCAGTATACTAGAACACCTCCAGATGGGAACACCGTGCATAGGGGTCAAAAACCCCCGGCAGCCTTGAAAAGTTAGAGTGATATCGAAAATAGGATATATACACGGGAGAGGGAAGTCTTAGCTGATTGAACTATAATCACTCCAAGAGAATGCTGTGTTACATCTGTAGGGCTGCAAGATATGCAACAAATATTTCAAAACAAGGAGAAAATGTATGGGTCATTTTTTTCTTCTAAATTCTTGTCATTACATGGTATTATTCTTGTTTATGTCGAAGGAGGTGGATAGTTTTCAGTATAATTGATGGTCGGTTAAATTTGAAAAATCTGAACTTTTATTTAAATTTGCCTTTTCAGTTCGATTACAAAGAGCTGTACCGGTACACGCGACGCGATACAGACATACATTACACTAGTGAGGGACCACATTCGTACCCAGAAAACCGAAAATGTTCCAATTTCAAAAATCAAGCAAAACTAGTTGAGCAACTATCACACGAATCCAGAAAGAGTTGGACTACTAAGCCAGCTTTTGTGAACGGTAGTATTTTGACGTTTTATCATGATGATTCGATCAATATGTACCAAACCACCAATTAGTTCTCTCAACCCTAAAACAGCTCTGAATATCAACTTTTCATGAGCCAATCTAAAAAAGTCGCCATCTTCGCGTGAATTCATAACGAACTTTGCGAAAGTATGTCACACTGAGTTCGTCCGTCGAAATATTAGAGAGGTCTTTGTAAAATTGAGTTCTTTTAAGATTCTTGTCCTGACTTTCTTGCTAAACAGTGAAACTTCAAGTTGTGAGGAAAACAATACACTGATGCACACTTTATGAGATACTTTACATACGAGCTCATTTCAGGACTAGCTAATAATAATAATAATAATAATTTATTTATTTATTCTCTCACAGAAGATTTATACAATAATGTACAGGTGCAGGAACAGCAATGTAGAAACAAAATCTGCGCCGTGAGAGCTGGTGCCTGATGTAGGTTAATGAAAACCTGTAATACAGGTCACCAGGACCCACTCCGCGGTTTAACTTTAACTACAAATGTTAAATTAAGCACAAAAAACTTACATGTTATTCTGAGATAAGAGATGGTACGAGTAATTACAAGAAAAAGAATACAATCTAAAGATAAATTTAACTAATTGAAAAGTGTGTTTATGTACCCATATTTATAGTTGTGGTGGTGAGGAAGCATTTAGCATAGATATGGGGGTGAGTTTGTTTGTGTAGTAGTTGTGTCAATGTGTGTAAGTGTTTGAGTACCCGAAGAGCGTATTGATTGAAAGGATAAGAAATATTCAGAAATAAAAGAAGAAATACCGGGCATGGTTCTAGGACATCGAACACAGTAGCTTTTCTGTGTCTTCGTAGTTTAGTGTTTTAAGATATTGAGTTATTACGTGTTTGCAGGTTGACTTGGGGTGTTTGTAGAAATGGAGCTTAGCATTAAGTTTGTTATAGAGATAGGCACCTAGGTAGCAGGAGAAGTTGTGTGATAGACTTGTATGATACAATGTCAATGGGCACACAGAACCTTTCCTCCTCTTACCTTCCACCAGCTTAGGATCATATGGTAATTGTGAGTGTTTATTGAGGATTGTTTGCAACACGAACGATTGTCTAACAGATAGGACATCCCATCTCTTGTACAAGGTAGCCGTCGGAAATTGGAACGGAAGGCCGGCAGCAACTTTAAGAACAGCACGCTGGGCTCTTTCTACCTCAATCAGATGTGTTTTGGCGGCTCCTCCCCAAGAGGTGATGCAGTAGTTCACTAAGGATTGGCACAATGCATAATAAACCATCTTAATAGTACGGTGGTCGGCCACATGTCTAAGGGTTTTGAAGATGTATATAAGTTTTCGTAGTCGAGGTACTAAAGCATCAATGTGCGGTTTGAACTTAAGGAATTGATCCAGAATGACGCCAAGATATCTGATGTTATCGGTTCTTTGAAGAGCTGGACACTGACAGAGCCGATCCCCCACCACACAATCATGAGCAAAAATAGAAAGAGAATCGGGAGGCAGAAAGTTGGTTTTATGAGCGAAAGCAATGTACTTTGTTTTGGAGACATTAAGTGTCAACAGATTATCATGCAGCCATGAGCTCACCTGGTTGAACCCATCCTGAGCGGTAGCAAAGACTTCACTCCAGTTCCCGCCGCTAAAAAAAATAGAGCCGTATCATCGGCATAGGTGAAGATGCTTCCATTTACCAGGTGAAGCTCACATAGGTCATTGATATAAATCAGGAACAAGGTGGGACCAAGTATGCTTCCTTGGGGGACGCCAAAACTTACATGCAGGTCATTGCTAATTGAGTTATTGATTTTGACACGTTGTGTCCTGTTGATGAGGTAGTCTCGAAACAATTTAAGGGGCAGACCTCGTATTCCCATTTTTTCTAGCTTAGATAACAGCAGAGGGATGGACACCGTGTCAAAAGCCTTTGCCAGGTCGATAAATATTCCTAGGCATTTCCTCTTTTTGTCCAGGGTAGTAACTATAGAGTTTACTAGCTCGTGTACTGCGTCGTTAGTGGACTTACCCTGACGAAACCCATACTGGGAAGCGGAAAGAAGGCGGTTGGCTTCGAGGAATTTTGTTAGTCGATTCTTCATTATACGTTCTAGTACCTTCGAAAGTGTAGGTAGTATGGAGATTGGTCTGAAATTTTCGACGCAGTTTTTATCATCTCCCTTATGTATGGGTTTAATGAGGGCAGTCTTGGAGCTTGCCGTATGTAGCTCTCGCACTTCAAATTCATTGTATTTGGCGACATACTGCTTAACTTTTGTGAGTCTGGTTGCTTCTCAACCCTATTCTGTTAAAGACGACCTACAAATAAAAGCCAGTGTGCTAACGGAAGTATTTGGTTAACCTTTTCTCTCGCTCAGAATAAAGTATTCGGCAATAGCATAGGAGTTGAACTAGTTGTGGTTGTTGGGTCCTACTTAATGCATAGTGATGATCACAAATCCGAGCTATGGAAATATACAAAACATTACTCAATTTTTAAAACAGGTTTCAATTTCAAAGTTTGAGTAATTTTTTGTATATTTCTGAACATAGCTCGGATTTGTGATGATCACTGCATTCAGTAAGTATGCCCACAAAGTCAACTAATAAAAGCGAAAACTTCATTTTTTACGTTAAAATGTATGTGTTCGTATGCTATCGCTAAATGGCAGTAGTCCGATTTTAAAGTTTATTATTTTATTTTGTAAATAAAATTGTATAAAGAAATAAATACAACTAAACGCCCTGCCCACAGGTATTTAGTCCGATCATAAATCTGATACTCCCTTTTAACTGGCCAAAATAATAAAGTCCATACAGGCATTTTTACAACAAAATTTTGACAGCAACCCCCTAGTATGAATAACAAAAAAAGGATCAGGCCCCCAGTCTCCGGCAGCCCCGCTGTTCCTGGCCATGGTAGCTGTCACGGTAATGGTGGGGCAGGGGGTGCTAAGGATCCACGGTTTGGATCGATTTGCTACCACCGACGAAAATTGGCCCTGGTAATACACAACATACGCACCCTGAGGACCGACGAGTAAATCCTCGAGCTGGAAGAGGAAATCAGTGGGTTACGCTGGGACATCGTGGGTTTATCTGAAGGCCGTAGAGAGGGCGAGGACTCAATAACCCTGAAGTCTGGTAACCTACTTTACTACCGGGAGGGGGACCAGAAGTCTCAAGATGGTGTCGGTTTTCTCGTTCAAAAGTCTCTTATTAACAACATTGTGCCATCCACACACAATTCAGCATTTATTAGCCCGAACTATAAGGTTCGGTGAATCGTTTCTTTGTCGTATCATCCAGACGTGGAACGCACCCTTACAGCACATGTGTTTCCTTCCTCTTATAGTCCTGGGTTCTTCAAGCGGGGCGTGAAAAGGCAGCCTTCAAGGTGAGGATGGCCAGCCCAGTAATTCGTTTGAATGACTGGGCTTGTCAGCCTCATATCTGGACCTCACGACCGCTTTCCATCAGGTGGAGTGAGGTCATCTTGATGCGCTATATAAAAAATAAAAATTGAAAAAATCGAAAGTGTGTCGAGCAGGGTGCTTATACTCAGAATATCCAAAAGGTATTCGCTGAAGGTCATACACGTTTACGCACCGACCTAGACGCACCCAGATGACGAGGTAGAGGCTATATACGAAGACATCAGTGTAGCCATGCACGCCTCCAAGACACATTTTAATGTTGTTAGGGGTGACTTTAATGCGAAGCTAGGCGAAAGAAGCGATTGTGAGCAGAAAATGGGGCGTTTTGAATATGGGCAACGGAACCCCAGGGAACAGAGGTTGGCCGACTTCCTGGAGAAAGAGGGACTTATTGTAATGAACTCTTTCTTTCAGAAGCTACCTCACAGGAAGTGGACCTGGATGAGTCCCGATGGTTCAACGAGAAACGAGATAGACTTCATCATGACAACAAAGAGGCAAATATTAGATTTCTCAGTGATCAATAGGGTAAAAACTGGTAGCGATCACCGACTGGTAAGAGGCATATTGAATATTAATGTCAAACTTAAACTTGAAAGAGCACAATTGAAAGCTTTTAATTAGAGCTGAAAAATCGCTTTGCTTGCCTGGAGAATTTCGTTTCGGTGGACGAGATAAATAACGAGATTGTGGAAGCGGTTGGATCCAGGTTCTTTAAACCTGGCCGTCGAAAGAAACCGCAAAAACTATCGACCTAGACTCTCGACCTCATGGCTGAACGTCGATCGCTAGCGCTGCAGACCTCCTATGACGCTGAAAACTATCGACAGCTCAATAGAAACATATGGAAATCCTTGCGATGCGACATCCGAGTCTTTAATACAAATCGTATCATAGAGACGATCGAACGGAACAAGGGGTCCAAAGTGTTTGCGAGGGATATGTCTGCAAAGTCGGTTGACGAAGCTGAAGACGGAGGATGGCAGAGTGGCGTCGACTGTAACAGCAGTATTGAGGGAGATCGAAAGATTTTACGGACAGCTATACACTTCGACCGCCAAAGATAAGATAAGATAAATAATCTTTATTGCACAAACAAATACTCACAGCACGTACAAACAAAAAGGAAATATTAAAGTAAAATTTAGGCGGTCTTATCGCTACAGAGCCCTCTCTGTTATAGTCTCTACCTCGTCATCTGAGTGCGTCGAGGTCGGTGCGTAAACCCGTTAGTAACAAGGCCAAAGACCCAAGAGCCAAGCTCATCCGACATTACACCGCAGATATCCCGGATAGCTCTCAACCAGCTCAAGATCAACAACGCGCCGAGCGATGACGGAATTACTACTGAGCTTCTGAGGGCAGGTGGAACGCCGGCACTCAGAGTACTTCAGAAGCTAATTAATTCCGTGTTGTTCGAGGGCGTACCGTCAGAGGCATAGAACAGAGGCGTAGTGGTGCTGGACAAGACGAAAGTCATGTCAAACGCCCATGGCACGCCCACTCCAATATCCGCAGAGAACTCGATGCTCGAAGTTGTCGATCACTACGTCTACCTAGGATATGTGATCCGACTTCGAGAAAGAGGTAAACCGCAGAATCCAACTCGGTTGGGCAGCGTTCGGGAAGTTGCGATACGTTTTCTCGTCCAACATACCTCAGTGCCTCAAATCAAAACTTTACGATCAGTGTGTGTACTTCCGCTTTTTGAGGGGTTTTTAACCGCTGGATAGTTAATGGCAAAAAAGAACGCCGAGTTGATGTTCTGACAGGGATTCGAACCGCGACTATACAGGCTTTTGACTTTCAGCTGGAAGGTACAACCCCACAGGTCACGAATGACAATCTTTATCACAATTCAAACATCACCAGCAGGCTTTGCGTCTATGACATAAGTTTCAATTGATTGACTTGTCAGAAGTGCTTTCTAAAAGTTTAGGTGAATAAATATACTAAAAATTTTTTTTTTTGCTTACACTTTACATACTCGACAATTTTATGCAGTGCCGTTGGAGCCTCTCACACAAACGTACGCCATCTGAATAAAGTACTAATTCTTGTTGCGTATAGTTTCACACCTAAATGCAACAACATTAATTAAAATGTCTTCAAGATTGGTGATATAATTAACAAAATAACTGAAAGGGTTAAAATGTTAATGTTTATTGTAATCAGTCGTGAAACTCGGGGCTGTAACAAAATTGTAATTACACTTCGCGCCGTAATTAAGAAGTTTGTTTTCGACGCAATATTGTAGTAACGAATCTCGTTAAATAATAAGAAGTAATGGTGTTTCAATTCAAATATGTACGCACGTGTTAAAATAGGAGTTTAATTTGGGAAAATCATATTTGGAAACGGTAACCATTTTTACTAATACCTGTGTCTGAATAAAACATAATATACAACCGTATACCTTCCTATATCGTAATCAATCATAACATAACCAGTAGCTCAACCGGTGATAGAGTCAAATTATACGTATGATGAATGTAATTAATTATGTTTAGTTAAATTTATCAAAAAGTTACAAATTAATATTTAAAGTAACTTAAAGTAGATTAGATGGAATTGCAAGTAATTATTAACTATGAAATGTACAAAGCCTAACCTAAAATTAATCTTACTAAATTATGAAAAAAATACCAATATACTTTTATAAATAAAATAAATCAGATAATGAATTAATTAGATAATTAAACCGGAGGTCGACAGTGGAATGTTCCAGTGAGTCGGAGCCAGATGCCGCATAGTTCACGGTGAGTTGGAACTGTCTGCGGTGATGCCCCAGTGAGTCGGGGTGATGCTGCGAATGCTCCAGTGAGTCGGAGTGGTGCAATGCTGCGTAGTGGCTGGCTGCTGCGTCGACCAGGAGAGAAGTGCGTCTCCGCTTGCTGACCGGAGTAAGTGCAATGTGCTGTGCCAAGGTCGCTGAGAAGGCTCTGTGCTGACGTTCATGCTCGGGGTCACTAGTTTGGGGATGTGTGAGGAACAGGGTGTGAAGTTCCTCGTCCACCATTGAAAAGGGAGGATCCTCCGACCAGACGGGTGTTGTGTCTGGTGGGCTACTGCCCGACGGTTGTTGTCGGGTTCTTGTATATATTTCCAATCGCACGGATATCTTTAATATCGCGACGTAGGATACGTCAATGTTTGTTCGTCTGTGGCGAGATAGATGTCGCTACAGTTTTTTTTTTTGAAATCCTTGAAAACGTTTACATTATATTTATGCTCTTGCCTGTACAGTTGTGTACAGTCGTCATCATGGGGACAAACATAACAAAATAATCAGCTATTTATTTTTCATGGAAAAGAGTACAACGCGTCGTCGAAGAAGATTGCAAATTGATCCAGCGCGACCAACGGGCGTGACGCCCGAAGAAGAAGAGGATCTCGGACCGCGAGCGCGCTGCCTCTTGGAGCGCGATTCACGAACGGCGCGTTTGAACTGCAAGACTATGAAACGTAGCTATTATCTAGTGTACTCGTATTATCCTATTATCTAGTGTAGGCGCTATTTAAACGCGTCACTCTGAAACCAGCATAAAGGTGAACTCCATTACGGGGCGTATTATAACATATTATTGTATCGTAACTCTGGGAAAGAAAAGACTGCTGGTAGTGTTCCGATAATATATGTAGCTGACGATGGTCGTTAGCATTTGCAGCAAAGTTACTAAAGTATTGATAATGATATTACAGAATGTACAATGTGTATTTTGAAGTACATAAAATTTATGCAAATTGCTGTCATTTACCTAACTATCGTAGTTTCGTGAAACAAACGTAGGTCACACTATAAGTTTTTCGTAACATAAAAAAACAACATGTTATAACCAAATTATTATGTTTATTGCTTTTCAAAATACTCTCCTTTACATTTTAAATTTTTTTTCATGCGATCGAACCATTTTTTAAAGCAGGAGGACCACAGATCAGAAGGCATGTTTTCTACGTGCTGATTGAACGCTATCACTGCTTCTTCGGAGTTGGTAAAAGTGAAACCTCTCATCAAATCTTTGATTTTGGGGAAAATACAGAAATCACAGGGTGCTCGGTCGGGGCTATGCGCAGGATGGGTGACGAGTTGTACTTTTTCGGAAGCTAAACATGACTTTGTTTTGTTGGCCGTGTGTGAAGAAGCGTTGTCATGATGTAGGAGAACGCGGCTTTTGGGTCGTCTTTCGCGAACTTTTTCTAACACCCTGGGTAAACAAATGGTAGACTCGGTAATAAACTCCTTTGATTCCAAGTGGAATTGTACAGATGTGACCCGTAGCTGAGAAAAAAACGCGCTCATTTTTTTACCAACGTTTCTCGCCTGCCTCACTTTTGTTGGCCTGTTCTCATTTCCAAACACCCATTCACAAGATTACTTTTTTTTTTCGGGTTCAAAACAATAAATCCATGTTTCGTCTCCTGTGACAATGTCATAAACAGCATTAGAATGTCCGTGGGTCATACTTCAGTAGCATCTGTGAGCACCATTCCACACGAACCCGCTCCTGCTCCGCTGACAGTTCATGAGGGATCCAACGACAACAAAGTTTCCGAACTTTCAATTCTTCGTGTAAAATTTTCTGAATTTGGCTCATACCAATCCAAAATTAGTATATTTTGCTGTAAATTTGACGGTTTGAAAGTACTGATACAGTCTATTTGAATAAAGTTATTTGAGTTTGAGTTTTGAGTGAGTTGCGTACGTAGAAATTTGATGTGTGATAAAAAACAATTGACAAATGATTTCACGCCAATTGTTTTTTTGATTACCTTTTAACCTTCTTACTTTGCAACATTGAAAAAAATATAACATGCGAAATTCAAATAGTTGCGATTAGCTATAAGTGCAAGACTTTTAATGTGCCCCATGTACGTAAACGCGAAACGAACGAAGTCCCTTGCGTTAAGCTTGAGGCTGTTTTCAATTTCAATCCATTTATTCAAAATTCAACAAAAGGACCAGTTTTAAATTCATACATACATAATAAAATTCCATAAAATAAAAAATGGCAAGTAGTAGTAGTAGGTACACAATCTAAAACAAGATCTCCATATTGCCCCGCACATGTACCATGTTACAGTGATACACGTACTGGCAGTCAACCCGCTCGGCGAACGCGCGCAGAATGCTATTCGGGCTGACCCGCACCCTGCGCACCAGGGAAGTGCAGGGACGTTTTGTGGTTCACTACATTTATTAAATACCTCTTTTCAGTGCTATACCCGAAGGATACACTATTTGTTTTCGCTCTCTGTCCATTTGTCAGTCTGTCTGTGACTCCCAACAAACAATGTAGGAGGATATAAAGCATTTATGTTTAATTATTACGAGCAGTAACTTTATACAGGGTTAAAACTAATAATAACCCGAGCCCGAGTTATTTTAGAAAATATCAAGTTCAGCTTTGTTATTTAGTAGGAGTTTATTACCAGTGTGTAAATTAGTAGAGTTATTAATGGGATTCTATTGTAAGGGAATTACTGCGGTTTCTTCGAGGCCTGAGGTTACGTAGTACCTTGCGTGGTTCAAATTAAATGTCTTTGTTCTGACGTATAACGTCCTATTTGTTGCGAATGTAGATAGATAATGATGACGGCTTAGGCTTATTTAATGAATTCGTGCAGTGAGAAGTAATGAACCAAGCTATTAATATCAAAAAGAGAAACAGTAGTTTCTCTAAGTGCTAGAAACGATTTAGTAAGTTACAACAATGTATCCAACGGATCATAAAACTTTCACTTTATTTTCAAAAATGGTGTGTATGCTTGTAAAGGCTTACATGTATGTAAGATATTAAGTGGATCTATATAAAAGCTGTACATGTTTAGCTGTAAGCAAACCTAAATAAAAAAAAAAACCTAAAACATAACTTTCATTTTTTAATGCTCAGCAGGCAAGCAGATTGCGCATGGCGACCGCGCTGATTAGACGTCAGACAAACGCACACGCGTTGAAAACGCTTTCTTACCCTTTCATACAATCATTCTCTTGAAACTTTTCTAAAATATTGTACTGCTTTGCCTTCTAAACCATCATCGCTGTTACCAAAAGTGTGTATCAATGAAATGTTATCAATTTTATTTATTTAGATAATGACCATTCAATGGAAATACAACCGTGATAATTTAGTCAAGCTATTGTGAAGCACAATTGAAAAATGTCAGGAGGCTTCAATAAAGCCATCACCAATCAAATTAAGTGAAAGGGCTGAAAACGTATTAAATCAATTTCAATAAAGCCTTACAAATGAAACGTCCTCGTAAACCTGACAAATATTTGCAATTAACAAATGCAAATTAAAATACGGGCAGGGTAGTAAAATTGATGTTCAATTGAGAAGCACGATTGTTCGTGGATGTACCGTAGCTGTGATGATTCTACTCAAATACCTAACTACCCTAACTACCAAATCTTTTATTAAATATTGGATTGATTTTTATTTTCCTCATTTGATTGATACTCAAAATGGTGATGTATGTATGGATGAAATACGTATGATTTGATAGTTGTGCTTTATACAGGATGGCGCAATAGATCGTGCATATTGCATCATCTTTTTTTGCTGGGTAGAAAGCGCGCGGGCCAGGGGGAGCCTACATCGCGGCATCGTTGGGTGGGCGTGCTCATGGAGTTTTAGGCGCTATGAGTCACTTCGACGGGGAACGTTTTGCATTTTGCGTGCGCGCATTTCACGAGAACTCTCGTTCATACATTGTTACTAGGCGACTTTATTGTTCTGAATAGTGGCTGCGGCGAATTAGTGAAGCTCCGAGTGGTAATTTAATTAAAATATGGGTAAAGCGTTTAAAAGAGACCGGTTCAACGTTTAAGCCACAAGGACTAGGACTTGGTTTCAATAAGACGGAGCTACCAGTCACACATCAAATGACTCCATGGCTGCTGTGAAACAGATGTTTCCTAGGAGACTGATATCGAAAAGAGGTGATATCCCTTGGACCCCACGTAGTCCAGACTTGACGCCTCCTGACTTTTTTTTGTGGGGATACCTCAAACACAAAGTCAACCGCAATAATCCGAGGAACATCTATCAACTCAAGGAGAATATTCGTGGTGAAATGGCAGCAATGACACCCGCATCACTGAAAAAAGTTTTTAATAATTTCCGTTTGCGGTTAGAAGAGCGAGAGATCATTTAGATGATGTTATTTTCAAAAAGAAACCTTAGTTACTACTCTACAATGCCTAAGTTTTATTTTGGTATACTTTTGTTTTTATTTTTAAATCTTTTTATTTTATGCACGTTCTATTGCGCCACCCTGTATAAGCACTTAACTAAAGACGAGTTTTTATTGACTGAAAAGTTAACTGAACAGTTTCTTTGTCGTCCATCCAGACGAGAACGCTCTTTCAGCACATGTGTTTCCTCCTCTTATAGTCCCGGGTTGTTCGAGCGGGGCGTGATAAGGCATTCCTGCAGGCCTTCTAGGTGAGGATGGCCACCTCCGTGATTTCTTTGCATTACTGTGCTTGTCAGCCTCATACCTAACGACCGCTTTCCATCAGGTAGAGTTAGGTCATCTTGAAGGGCAACATAAAAAATACAGACATATAAATCTCATTAAATTCTATTTAGTCGTTC
The DNA here is from genome assembly GCA_947369235.1 of Udea olivalis. Classification (NCBI taxonomy): domain Eukaryota; kingdom Metazoa; phylum Arthropoda; class Insecta; order Lepidoptera; family Crambidae; genus Udea; species Udea olivalis. The sequence continues at coordinate 4,116,525 of OX376353.1, forward strand.
TATTTAGTCATGATATTTTGGTAAATTAATGAAGCGTTGCTGCATAAACTGCATTCTCTGGAAGAAACTTTGTAAGAGCTTTAAGTCTTCATCTTAAGAAACTGAGATTAACAGTGGTAAGACTAGGCGAGTCGTCCCAGGGTTTTGACGTCCCAACTTTTGAATAATGCTTTTGCTTTTGTTTTTTTAATTAAATCACATTGAATCAAAAAAAAATCAGCATTCATGCTTGAAAAGTTCAACGAAACTATATTGGTCCCAAAATAAGAGACTATCTAGATTTAAACTACCTAGATTTTATTTATTTATTTACTTTATATTTCCTTTCTAAAAGCACTAAGAGAACCCAATCTGGAATATTACGAGTTCTCAAACCATCATCTGTATTGAATTAGAATTCTGAGTGAATTTAACGTAACTGAATGAAAATTTCTGCTTATGTCTATTATAAGTAAAATTCTGGAATATGTGTTAGTTACATGATTATGTGTAGGTACCTTCTAATGAAATAGGTTACAACACTACAACAATATAACATCCAAAAAAAATCAGAGTAGCGATCATATTATGTCTAAAAAAGCAGCCTATTATACAAACTTACTCGTACTTGTACTCCAATAATTTACCCCGACTAAGTATAATCGCAGCGTAGCATCTCTATTAAAGTACTAGCTGCCTCGACAGAGTTCGTTCTGTCAAAAGGAATGCACGTCGGTAAAGCAGCATATCCCGCCCGCGTTTCTCCGACTTGATTTACATTATATTACTATTACTTTTCACTGAATGTTTTTCTTCAATCATAATAAAACATAGCCTATGTCACTCCCTGATGATGTAGCCTCATATTGGTAAAATAATTTTTAAAATTGATCCTATAGTTCCGGAGCCTATTCTATACAAGCAAACAAACAAACAAATCTTTCCTCTATATAATATTATAGTAAAGATTTGTATAGAATGACGGTATAGCGCCTTTTAATAGAAATTAAACACTAGGAATACAATTTTAAACTTGTTTATTGTTGACGTGTCGTAAATTAATAGTATGGGAACTGCTTTATTCCTGACTGCGGTTTAGCCTTGCGCGATAATCTACGGTTTCCTCAAATTAACACCTTCATCCGTAGATTTGCGAGAATTGGGATTATACTGAAGACTTAAGAGAGCGTCATGGCTTAGGGGGTTAAGCACCCCAACTCGGATAGTGGATCGTGTGGTCAGATCTGGTCAGAACCATTATCTTTGTGTTCATTGTTAAATTTCCGACCCACTCTCTGGCGATGAAAAACATTGATAAAAAACCAAATCAACCCGGTTAACGGCGGGAGACTCTCCACCAACCACGTTAGGCTCTAATACCATAGTTGAAAAGTGGGCTTCTGAGTGTTCTGTGTACCATGACGGCAACAGTCACTTGCCTCTGACCACCCCATTTGGGAGATAGTCGTGATGGTATGTTAAAGACTTTCACTGTTTCATTTCCTATGTCACTTATGCTTAGATTTCCATTGCGGACTGGGAATAGTGCTGTGTACGAGTATGATGTTGTTGTAATTACAGAATAACATTTTGGTTTTAACGCAAGTTTAATTCATTTAATCATTCATAACGAGATCTACGAGTCTGAAACTATTAAGAACTGCTAAAGACTTCTCAGCTTTGTAAATGATATTTACTTTGAAAAAAGTAGAAAATGATTTACTGACACTTGCTACTAGATATGAGACTAAAATTAGGTTTAGTAGTTTTACTGAGTGATTTTTAAACCGTAAGAATAAAATAAATGGCTTAGTCAGTGGATGATGGTTGAGGTGTGTAAGACCTTCGCGTGTCATTTTAAATATATTTTATCAAATGACGGTTTTAATAAGTAACGTTTTGTTTGAAAACAATAAGTGCAAATGAAATATTCTGATAAACTATCACTTTAACCAACTTTGGTTTAGACTGGCCTGTTGGTGCAATATCAGCGATTCTGCTTTTAGCACCGGAGGTTGTGGGTTCGATCCCCACCCATGACAAACATTAAAGTGACGATCATTTCTGTTTTTTGTGTGTCTGGGTAATAAAATCTAATATAAAAGTAAAGTAATAAGTCTTTTAACTGCCCAACAGCTTGGCAAAGGCCTCCATCATTGAAATCAAGTCATCACAACAATGTATGGGTATTGACTTCATATTATATTAAATGTGCGGATAATAAATATGAAATTAACTATCATAGTATTATTTTATGTAAGTTTATTTTTATAAGTCTATATGAATAAAGATATTTTTTACTTTTACTTTTTTTACTTTTATATAAAAATGTTAACTATAGGCGCAATAAAAGACTAGTGTAGCGCGTCATTTCTCGTTAGACAAGCTCTGTCTCAGTTTGCAGCAGCACTATATCATCACGACTTTATCCTAAGCGGGGTAGTCAAAGGCAAGTGGCTGTGCCGTCATGGTGAACGAAACACTCAGACGCCCACTTTTCACCAATGGTATTAGAACCCAACGTGGTAGGTGGTGAGCCTTCCGCCGTTATCCGGGTTGATTTGGTTTGTTATCGATGTTTTCCGTCACTGGAGAGTTAGTCGGATATTTAACAATGAACACAAAGATTTTGGTTCTGGCCAGATTTGAACTCGTGACCACACGATCTACGATCTGAGTTCGGGTGCTGAACCTCTAGGCCACGACGCTTTCCAGCACATTTTATGAGATGAAACTATACTACTGCTTCGCCATTAGGTACTATAGCCGACACGATTGGCGCAGTGCGCTGTAGCACGGTTTCTCGCCCCGATTTCCGTAGTGTCCCGGGTTCGATTTCCGGTCGGGTCAATTCAGGAAACGATCTTTTCTGAATTGACTCGGGTCTGGGTGTGCTGGGAGACGCCCCTGGCTTATTTCCTTGTGTGGTACCTCGTAACACACGGATATTAATCCCTACTTCGAGACCATTGAAAGAGGTGTGTTGTCTGGCGCATATATATATATATAGCAGCACTATAGTAATGGCGAAAGGCCAAAAGTATACATCTTTCCGAAGCGTACACCGAGTTTGAACGGCGCTAGAGCCTGCACAATGGCCGGCATAATTAATATCTGCATTATGCAGGGATTTTAACTGAAGCGGCCTTTGTCGGCCAACTAATTTGATCACGCGGCTGTGTCGCACATTTTATGAGATGAAACTATGGCGGAAAACTGTGTTTGCACAGAGTTGGTCGACTAACCGAATAAGGGCAGCCGTAACTATGTTGTTAAGTATATGGATGAACAGAGACGTGCTCAAACAATAGTCGTCAATCTAAGATGTGCTAAGGCTTTTAATATAAATTGCAATCAATTAAACACAGATAGAAACTAGAAAAATTTGACCTTTTCCCAGGGATCCCGCTAGAGTCCCTAGGATCGTCGAAAATTTAGTTTTTGCATCGTTAAATGCTAATAATTAAAATTCACTTATTCCAATCAATTATTTGCAAACACAGTATGCCAAAATTAATGGGCAAAATATTCTAATTTCGTCCAAAAATGCAATTAGCGATGCCCATATGAGTCAAATATCTATCATACAATCGAATAAGCATTCAGGTTTATTTGATTACATTGTACATTGTTGTTCTCATGGAATTCGGTTTTTGCAATACACTTGCAAAACGATAGTAATAACTCACGTTGTCTATGCAAATGTATCCTTAATTAAACTCAGGATGTCAAACAACACAAACACCCTACGTCTACTATCCAATAACTCTGGCCGGAGTAGTAAATGGAACCATTTGAACAACAATTTCATTTCGGTTGCAAAACACGTCGGTTGGTAAGTTATCTGCGAACTTCCTAATAAATGGTCACACAAGTTATCGCCAGCAGAGTACCCTCTACAACTGGTTGAAAAATTGTGAGGAAACAAACAAGAATCACTTTCATATGAGTATAAATACAATGCCGACACGATTGGCGTAGTGCGCTGTAGCCCGGTTTCCCGCCTCGATTTTCGTAGTGTCCCGGGTTCGATTCCCGGTCGGGTCAATTCAGGAAACGATCTTTTCTGAATTGACTCGGGTCTGGGTGTGCTGGGAGACGCCCCTAGCTTATTACCTTGTGTGGTACCTCGTAACACAGGGATACTAATCCCTATTTCGAGACTATCACAAGAGGTGTATTGTCTGGCGCATATTTATTATATTTAATGCCAAGTTCTATGTTCAGGCAATCTAAATTCTAGAATGCTAGAGATTTTTATTCAAATACATTTCTCATTTTAGAGGAGCGCTCCACTTCACAAATCTTATTTCCTTTTTGAACAAGCATTTTAATAGATAAGTTGGGTAGCACAAACTTTTAAACTTTGTTAACTATGTTTTTAAAGGTGAATTTTTTGACCAAGGTGAAATACGGAATAACTGCTTATTTGATTTCCGCCTTGAATGATAAAAAAAAATCTGAATAAACAAACACTCACCAACAAAAAAGTTGTTTCTACGGTAGATCGATTGACTGTACTTTGTGTGTATCTTTTTTCATTTTAAGTAGCGCAACATCAGTTGAAGCTACATCTGAACACTTGCTCTGCTATGCAGTTCTGCGATACATCATTTAGTTTAAAAGTCTATGTTTTATATTTTAATAAACTTGAAATAAAATTTATTTATTTCACAAACAAGTTCATCTATGTTTACAGGAATTATCCTAACACAGAAGTGTAGCCAGCCTTATACAAATTTATTTAATCTATTCATGCATTTCAAATTGTTTCAAGTTAGCTGCTTCAATTTTAAATTGAGCCTGTGAATACTTCACACTTTGAAGTTCCTCCATGATGTGTTCCTTGTGCGGAGAACTACGAGTATGTGCTATATCCTTGTTTGGAGTCCAATTGCATCGCGTTCATCTTTGTTATTACGTTAGCTTTGAGACGCCTGTGTCCATCCATTATCAGCCTATAAGCTGTTCTGCCCGTGGGATCATACCCATTATCCCTAGCCCTTATTAAAGACATGTTGTCAAGCGACAGTGACCAGATTAGAGACATGGTGATTAACTGTACCACATGTATAAGTAAATCCTACTTACACATACATATTTGTTGTCTTGTTCTTTTAAGATCAGAATAATATTTTTTCAAATTTTATCTTCAACCAAAAAAACTATAAAGGAATTAAGAAAACAAAATTACTCATTCGATACGAATTCACAAACGCACCTAAGTCTGTGCTTTTTTGCCTTTTCCCATTTACCTGGGCCATCTTTTTGTCTCGAAGATATTTTTAAATTGTTCAGTTTGACTCTTGTTCTTATTCCCATTTTATTATTGTTTTTTGAACGACGTACAAGTACTTTCTAAAAACTTGCGTTAATTAGGTTCGCTTTTTCATTTCCTTATCAAAAAACTGCCACCATTCTGAAGGAACCAAACGGGAATCGAACCTGCAGTTTCCGCTTTCCGGGCAACTGATCTAAAAATTGACTCAATTCTGCTTTCTGCTTCAAGGAAGATTTAGACAAAAAAACCTTTGTGAATGCTAAACAATAAATACTTGTTTTCCTATTTTTTGCTGAAGATAGTGCTCATCTTTTTAAAGCAAACTTAAATTAGGAGAACTTAAGAGCGACGCTCGAATGCCACAATTAAGCACCAAGTTATCGTCACAGTCATTTCAAAAATCCAATTTGAGTTGAACAAACACCGCTCCGAGTTATTCACGCCTCTCAACTGCGAAAATATGTTAATTTAATTAAGAAAATGTTCAAATCGTTGAAGTTTTATTTCGGGGAAAATCGACAGTCTGGCAGCGATATCTTAATATATTTTAAATCATTTCTTCGGACGTTACTCTCAGTGGATGGACCCAAGTACCTAGCGGATCCAGGATTTTGGTTTCGGAGGAGCTTGACTCATCCAGGATTTAGGATCATAGTTTGTCTAATATAGGATCCTAATTTTGACAGTTCACGCCTATGAAGTATTGCATTTTTTTTCGGTAGTGTACTTTTTTGACGGGTACCGCTCACTTAATTAGTTAGGAAGGAGTGATGCAACTTCTGTTATTAAGGTAAGGTAGGTACGCCTGTTTGTAGTACTTGATGAAGTATAATTTCAGATATGAGTGGACTTTGGGGGAGCTTGAGCCCTGGGGCCCTACTCCCGTTCGTCGAACACGTAGTTACGTGAATCTTCAGTCGTTAAAAAAGCATAATTACCGTGAGAAATTGATGTGGAGTTTTTGGCATTCTAATAACCATATTTTATTGTACAAAATACAGGAAACCAATTCATAACATACTTCGTTTTGTGCCCTTTTTACTCTTCCAAAGTTTACCGAAACTTCGTAAATTTGTACCGAAGTAGACCACCTGGATTTGCTACTGGACCCACGCAGCGGGTGGGTGTAACTGCGACAAGGTTATGTCGTTCGGATTTTTTCAATTCCACCTGGCGACTGGCATTTTATGTAGACAGTGAGTATTTTATTAATAACTACAGTCAGTCGTTACATTATATTATGAGGGAATGTGTACTCACCCAGGATGCCTCGGGCACGCGGTAGTGCCGCGTGGACACGATGGTGCTGTGGTGCTCGTGGCCGAAGGTGGCACTGCGTGGGTGTAACACGCTGCGTTGAAGTAACGGCGATTAGTTTAGGTAAGATTCTGCTTACTTACTGAAATGGACAGTTAACTGTCTACAACACCGGGGTTGTAGGTTCACTACCCCATTTTAGCGCGATAAGATTTTGAGTATGATATATAGAAGTAAAACAAATCAAATTCAAATATTTATTTGTTATGTTCAAATGGCGGATAATACACCATTCACGCGGTCACATGGAAAAGTTACAATAATTACCTAATTGTTAGAAAGAATAAAAAACAATGAAGAAGAAAAAATTTCCTTCACAAATATAGAAACAAGAGAAATTCGACCTCATCCTAGGGCTCATAGCATTTTTGTGTGAAACTAGTGCATTGTTAAATGCTAATGAACAAAAAAAAAACAACTTCAAAAAAAAGCACTAAAAAGTAAAAAATAATTGCGTTGTTATTGTTGGAGTCGTTGTCAGCCAAGAAAACCCTACAATATACCTATTTTTACATCTCACGTTTACGTATGTATGTATTTAGGTAGTTGGCTGACACCGACTCCAACAATAACAATAATTGTACCTACATTATACTATCGTATAAGTTTTAGAAGAATATGCAATTATTTCTTTACTTTTTAGTGCTTTGTTTTGGAATACTTTTTTTTGAAGTTGGTTTTTTTTTGGTAATTTTTTTATTTATTTCTTGATTTTCAGTTGTTATTTATTTTATACATCGTAAAAGTATCGTCCAATTGCTCCTAAGAATTGAAGAGTTCCGTTACTTTGTCATGGATCCCATAATCAGAACCCAACCAAACTCTCATTAAACTACGCTTGAATATCCTTTCCAATAAAAAAAGAAGCATCGAAATCGGTTCGCGTGATATTGAGTTATTCGTCCATTTGTCGCGCATTTTGTCTATCTAGATTTAAGACTTAAATGATTTTCTCATGGATACCACTGTCTACTCGGGAAGTATCAGCTTTCAAATAAAAATCAATGATCAAAATCGGTTCACCCAGTCAAAAGTTATGAGGTAACAAACATAAAAAAACACAGTCGAATTGAGGACCTCCTCCTTTTTTTTGAAGTCGGTTTTAAATAAAAAATCACTTGAATAGAAAAGATTTATTTTTAATGTTTTCCTTGCAATCTTCTATCCAAACCCATATTAGACAGCATATACTCAATTGAATATCCGTCGATTTTTAGAAACAAGCTTAATCAGACGAGTGTTTTTTCACAACTCAAAAGCAAAAGACTAACAAGACCTACCTAGTTTTCTCTCTTTAGATTAGGAAACCTAATTTGAATTCCATTCGGGGAACCTCAGACTGCTTCGTTCTAATCCCACCTACTTTTCCTGAGCTCTAAAATCTGAAACTGACTTGAAAGGACCCGAATTTAGGGTTATAAAAAATTCAAACAGTCTGCGAGGTTTTAACCCGGTAAAACCACGGAGAATAAGGGTAGATTAACGGCATTATTTATTTACAGTAGTGGTCGAAGCTTCAGGTGTATTCTAAACGTTTTGTGTAGGTAAGGTTTTTTTATGTTTATTTTTAAACTGACCATAGGACCGGTGCTTTAGCGCAATAGGTAACGGTCCTGCCTGTAGTGTCGATGATCGTAAGTTTAAACCTTTGATGTGACGAACATTTGTGTCTGTTCTGGATGGATGGATTTGGAAGTATTTTATTTGTGTGTCTCTAAGCTGTAGAGCTTGTACTTTGGGAAAAATACCGAAAAATATTCACCCCTTGGATGGGTTTTTTTCTTAAGTTAAAAAACAACGAAAACAATTTCATTGTCAGTCGAGATCCAGAGGGCTTCAAGTGAAAAAGTAACCACAAGCTGAGGACTTACGTACTTACAAGTAAAGTTTGAACCGTAATTTGCTTAGAGTTAGATAATCTGGGACCAAGATTCAAGGTGTTAGTTAACCAGACAATATTATCATGTATTACCCTCGTAACCACGAACGCTAATCAAAAGTTGAGCACACCTCAAATTGATGCTGTCCTGTCACATATCAATAGAAATGAAAGGGACAGCTATACGTGTAAGGACTGGTCGCTCACTCTGGTCAGCTATGATTGACGTTTGTGTATTAGGGCGATAATCTTTAAAATTGATGTAAATTGGCCTGTTTTGTAACAATATTGTATGGGTGGGTGATTACCAAATGCAAATAGTTGCTCAAACCAGAACCAAATAATTTAATATTTTACTACAAGATGAAGTATTAGTAGGTAGGTATCATTTCAAACCGTTCAGTCATTCGTCCATAATGTGACCGGCAAAGGAATGGAACAAGTGTCCTGCAAATATGTTTCCGAAGTATTACAACTTGGACACTTCAAGAAGAGAGGGATAGGCATTTGTTAGGTTGGCATACATGATTGATTGGAATTATTTTGGAACAATGTGTTTGAGTATGAAAATAAACTGTTTCTATATAGCTAACACAGTCACAAATCGAATATTGTTTATTACGAAATAACATGACGTTTTCGCGAATCCTACACAATAGGTACTATAATTAAGTCAGTGTAAAATTGGAGCCCATATTCGTTATGCAAGCAGTCTTTGTTTCTTTCGCGTGTCATCGCTTGAGCTGATGGCGGCCATTTGCATTTATCCTTCTGCATTGTGCTACGCAGCTCGGGAGTTTGTAGAATTGCCTGCTTGCAGATAACTAAATTGCGTGGCAGGAAAAATAGGCCAGAACACGTTTACAATTTTTATAGCTATTCGCTCAACCGTGAAGTGTTTGTCAAAGTTCGAGCTTCTGTTCTAGTTAGTAAAGGAATTTTGGTATTAATCAACCATCCTGTATTAATCAACTTTTGTAGTCCAATAAGGTTGATTAATTATTTATTTATTTATTTATTTATTTAGACTCAAAAGCATGCTTACAGTATTGTTATTACCAATGCGCATACAATATAAATTTGCATTAAAACTAAATATCTAAACTAAATATCACTCAATTTCAATGTCAACAATAATAGCAATAAACTCCAGTAGGAAATACATTTTCTTAGATACAGTGTCTAGTTGAAAAGAAATACATAAAATTGATTAGAAACAATGTCAAAACTACGGATAAAATGAAAACAAAAACAAGAATAAAATAATACAAAGTCACAATAATCTTAGTCAGTCAGCATGTCGTCTATGATTGTTCGGAATCTATTTAGCAGACTTCCCAAACTGTCAGCGAACAAGTCAATTTCATCGTGCCGAGCGAGTATGTCACCCATCAGTCGCAATGTACGATTGGTTGGTGCCTGTGCTGCCCGTTTGGTGCGCGTTCTGGGCTGGTGAAGGAGGCGCGGCCTACGACGCGGAGCTACAGTCCCTGCCCCATCTCGTCGCAAGTACCTGGGCACCGTAAGGCCTACCCTCTCCACCACCGCTTGACTGTCAAGGTTTTGATGAATTATGGATAAGTAATGTGTTAATGCCACCATTACTCTCCTAAATTTTAGAGTTACCATATCCACCATACCCAAGACAAACGATGATGGATACAGGTACGGATAGTAACCATGAATTTTCTTGTAAAGCCATCTGGCAAACTTGCGTTGAATTTTTTCGATTAACATAATGTATTTTTCCTCATAGGGATTCCATACAACCGCAGCATACTCCAGTTTGCTACGAACGTACGCGTTGTATAACGTTTTGCAACTCTTATGTCATTAAAATCAGCAGCAGTTCTCATAACGAAGCCCAATGTCTTACTAGCCTGTTTACATATAGATGTCGCATGTTTATGAAAGTCAAGTTTGGTGTCCAAAATTAATCCTAAGTCTCGAATGTCACTTACTCTATCCAAAGGGGCGTCAGCTAGTTTATAAAATTTCAGAAACAGGGTTACGTTTATGTGAGAAAGTAATTACTTTACATTTATTTTCATTGAAAGGTAGACGGTTATCTTTACTCCATTCCACGGCAGCGCTGATATCTACCTGCAGAGTCTGAGCATCTGCTACATCACCAATCCCTAAACTCAATTTCAGGTCATCAGCAAACAGGAGAAATACCAAATTACCTTCACTCACTAGAAGAGGAGCTTTCATACTTTGACGACTATTGGCTCCAATTTAACACTGACATACAGACAACATCTGTCTGCCACAGAATAGCAAATATCCCTTGTTTTTTCTAATTTCGTTCAAAGTTTAGCAGCGGTTATCGCGTTCAAAATTCCTACTAGACAGCATAAATAAGAGAGATTTTTAATTATGGGTGTATTTTTTGTAATTCTGGGAGTAATACTGAAATTTATTATCGTAATATTGGTCTAGTAGTGTCAACAAACATACTAAAAACACAACCATGAAAAACCAGAAAAGTAAAGTTTTACAATAATAAATGCCGGCATTGTGTAATATAAATAATAAATAAATAAATATCCCTGGACATTATTCCACACAGCGCCATCTAGCCCCAAAGTAAGCTAATTAAAGCTTGTGTTATGGGATACTAGACAACGGATAAACATACTTAAATACATTTTTCTTTTGTAAATACATACTTATTATACATAGGAGACACCCAGACCAGTACAAGCAGACATGTTCATGCACACAAATGTTTGTACTGTGCGGGGATCGAACCCGCGACCTCTGGTGTAGTAGCCAACTTCTTAACCATTACACCAAGTCGGTCGTCAGTGTGTAGATAAGGTACTGTTACACTAATAAATTTAAATTCAATAACGAGTAGACACTTATGTTAAGTTTAATAGTAAATTATGAAGTCATTTTATAGTGAACTAGCCCAAGAGCGTGGCTTATGTCGTAGGAAATTAATGAAGTATGCAGGCAGCGTGCTCGAGGCGCTCTCCTTAGAATTTTCTATCAGAACTCTGACGCAGGGAACTCTTATTTACAAACTTCACCACGAAATCTTGCTCGAAAACATATGATTAGTTCTTAACGAGAGCAACGTGTAGAGGCGAAGGAAATGAGTATTTGAAGAGTGACTTACTTTACAGTCCAGAACTTCCGGCCCTTTTTACGTTTAGTGAAACATATCGCGATGTAAAAGATCGCGTTACTGTTTGTAGAGGGCTATTCTGAAAAATTCACATCTAATCTCGCACAGTAAATTTGCCTGGAGAGTCAAATTGCGCAGCCTGTAGAACTTGACTACGACAAATACTTACGCGCTTTACTAATGAAAATGTGATAATAAAGTAAACACACTTAAAAGACGTTTTAAATATAGAAATAATATCAATGCGTGTAAAGGAATCGTCGGTCACCTGAGTAAGCTTGAGTTCGAATATCAGAATCGGCCTGCAATGTTCTGCAGCTGAATCCTTCTGTACATGGCGGTACAGTGGCGTTCACGTTAAGCTTTACATAGGGGCACCGTTGCTGATATAAATAAATAATAAATAAATATCTGGGACAATTCACACCAAGATCATCTGACCCCAAACTAAGCAGAGCTTGTATTATGGGCGTCAGAGACTGATAAACATACTTAAATATTTCTAAATACATACTTAAATAGATAATAACACCCAGACACACAACAAACACAAATGTTCGTCACATAAATGTTTGTCATGGGTGGGGATCGAACCCACGACCTCCGGCGTCAAAGGCAGGATCGCTGCCATTGCGCCAACAGGCCAGTCAATAGTCTTATATAGTCAAATTTTAATATAAGTCTATAGTTGTAAAACAGCGGCTTGTAAGCCGGTAGTTACCAAAACCAGTGGCTAGAAACGAATAATACCCGCCGGCCGGGTCTACCCGGTAGGTTAGATACCCGAATTGAGCATCGAAAAACAATTGATTATTATTACATTTTTATAGTAAATCTCTTATTTTCATAATACAGTAGCACTAACTACTCGTATATACTGCTTTTTTGTTCTTTTTGAATAAACACGGAAGACACCGTTTATACCTACCAATTTATGAGTATAAGAATTTTGTGTTTTAAACTCTTAATACAGTCATCCTATACTTAGTCAATAAATCAGAACAAAAACAACTAAACTAACGACCGACTTGGTGTAATGGTTAAGAAGTTGGCTACTACACCAGAGGTCGCGGGTTCGATCCCCGCACAGTACAAACATTTGTGTGCATGAACATGTCTGTTTGTACTGGTCTGGGTGTCTCCTATGTATAATAAGTATGTATTTACAAAAGAAAATGTATTTAGGTATGTTTATCCGTTGTCTAGTATCCCATAACACAAGCTTTAATTAGCTTACTTTAGGGCTAGATGGCGCTGTGTGGAATAATGTCCAGGGATATTTATTTATTTATTTAATAAATAAAAATAAAAAAATCATGTGAATATATCAATGAAATGTAAGCAGCCGTTTCCGCCCAGTTTTAGAAATGACTAGTTTTGTCACAGTAGGTTTATTAATCAAAGGAATGACAAGGGAGGTATCTTATAATATGGATGGCATTATCTGCCGAACCTGCTGATTTAATAATGTACCGTTTGCGGGATCCTTCGCTATAAATAATGGAAGTGTTATTGATACTGACTTGGGTTTTATGGGTAGGGGTTTTTAATTCGCAATCACTGTGTTTGAGTCAAATTTCATTTACTTTTCGCATTAGCTCCGGTTGCCAGGTAATTAGTTCGTACAAGTATCTATCCTAGTTAATGTTTAGTCCACTTGCTTGGCCGTTATTTTAGAGTCCACTATTTTTCTGAAAAAATATTATTCATTTAAATAAGTTTCGAGTGTTTAAGCGATATAATAAAAAAAATATCCACCTACTTACTACATTTTGTTCCAACACGGCGGAAAATGTTGAAAAAAAAAACAAAATCTGAATTACAGTTCTATTAAGTACATAATTATCAATTAATCACAAAGCTATTTTCTCCATGTAGCAGTATATTCCACTTGATTCTTGACTAAGCCTATTTCACCTTTATTTTAAATCTGGAATTTCCGTATTATCGAAATATTTACAAGCGACATATTCATTAATACTCGTAGCAACTGCATAACAGTAGGTCCCTCTGCAACGTCCCCCTACTGAACTGACTAATTGCGCCTGGCAACTGCCCTGACCAACCTGCCGTAAATTGGATTGTGACATGATAACGGGCATGCTCATGGTATTAACAATTCCCAGTAGCATTTGCTTACATCACTACTGTGGAGATATGTTTGGTTTCAACATACAGCGTGTAAAGGAACATTAACATTTAAGGGAATGAAAACTTTTGTAGAATAACAGTCAAAGTATTTTTAGTGAAAACGTCATTACTTGTTCAATAATATTTACCCTTAGAAAGTACATAATTACAAGTCATAAAATTACAGTTATCCGTTAACTTTTTTGGGAAGAAGCTATTTTAGACGTTAAAGGATGTTTGAAACATAGTTTGATTTAAATCAAAACTTTAACATTGTTTTTTCAATAACACAACGACTTCATTAGTCTTTTACTGTTCCCTTTATTTTTCTCCTTTTTACCCCATTAAAAATCCTAAGAAGTGCAGATGATGTGATAAAGTTTGTAATGGACATTCAAAATAAGCGGCCTGGCAGTTTTACTCATGAGCTCTTGAGCATTCTAACTCTTCTTCAAGAGTTAGAATTAAAATATTTACTTGTGCAAAAAAAACATGTTAACAGAGTTTCACACAATTCACTTCAGTTACAGAACAAAATTAAATAACAGGGTAAGTAAACCAAGAACCTTAACTTTTAAATAAACACACACACACTTTTTCGTGTTCTCAGATATTTTTTTTTGCTACAATGATGTTACCGCATAATATTTAGTTACAAACTGCTTGTTTTTTAACTCTTTAATTGGAACGTATGGGCCATAGTGCTTTGGAAGCAATAAATAGATAGCAGTGCAGCAAATAATGTTATCCAGTTTCTTGCTAGTTTCTTGCCGGATTCTCGTTGGAAGCAACCCCCGAACCGGTGGTAGAGTCACATTATGTTTATGAATCAAATCAAATCAATCAAATCAATAATTTATTTGCAAGAATACAGAGTTACAAATAAGGTCTTAATATAATGGTATGTCATAAGTATTCAGTCTGCAAGCAGACGTGCAAATATTAAATTTGACGACCGACTTGGTGTAATGGTTAAGAAGTTGGCTACTACACCAGAGGTCGCGGGTTCGATCCCCGTACAGTACAAACATTTGTGTGCATGAACATGTCTGTTTGTACTGGTCTGGGTGTCTCCTATGTATAATAAGTATGTATTTACAAAAGAAAATGTATTTAAGTATGTTTATCCGTTGTCTAGTATCCCATAACACAAGCTTTAATTAGCTTACTTTGGGGCTAGATGGCGCTGTGTGGAATAATGTCCAGGGATATTTATTTATTTATTTTATTAAATTAAATTATGTTATATGAAATTTAAAAATCAATGGAATTAATTATGAAAAGTCAATTATTAAACTATACTATAAAATTCTAATTATTAAAAAAATACGAATATTTTTTTACACTTATTGCAGAAGTCAGTATATTCTTTAATGTCATAAAAGCAATTTATTAGGAGTATGCATGTATTTATTATTATATGTAAGTTTGTTATTACTATTATATTTTGTTTTGTGACCTATCATAAGTCCTTTCATGAATAAATATTGTATTTCATTTCGTTTCATTATCTCTGCTGAGCGTCGTCAACAGTGTGGCTTAATGGACTCCAGTTAGTCATTCCTTACGACATTGTTTTAGGGTCTAATTTCCTTAACATTGTGAGGAGTTATTCCTAGTCTGCAATCACCTTTACTCCGAGTATAACTGCTTCTTTGCTTTAGCGTTTCAAGACTATCGATAGTTCGACTATAGTTGCAACACTACTCCGCTTGTTGGCTGTTAATTCTTTTAAAAATAACTCCGATACAGTATCTCCCTGTAAAATCGTAGCATCAGTTGTTCTGAATCAAAAGAGCTTTACTAAACTCTTCAACCGTCCATTCCTAGCTTTGTTCGTAAAATGTTAACAAATTCCTAGCAAGCAGGAAGTTTCCCTAAAACCTGCATATCCGTGTCGCAAAACCGTTTATATTTCTTGCAAACCTTGGGACTAGAACTTGGCGGATTTCCCGAAGAAAATTCAGGAAATGAGTTGGCATGAGACTTGAAAATTTCGTGTACACATACTCCAAGGAACTTTGGCGAAACGTGATACTTTTTCGTAAAAACACAAATGAGAACTTGTCGCATTAGATAGCCAATGCAGGAACTTTTCTTGAAGATAATTTGTATTAAGAGTATAATAAGTTTGAGTTCGTAAATTAGCAGTGTTTTTCGGTAGGATATTATTATTAATTGCCTTCTTTTCAACCTTTAGCAGGAGGCTTATGGCTACTGCTGGAAGCCTCCCCCAGAGCGCGCCACAAAGCCAGTTTTCGCCATCTCAGTCACTGACGAAATTGCTCGCTACGCTCAGGGGCCCCTACTATGGTACAAAATGACGAAGTTTCGTGAAACTTTGGAAGAGTAAAAAGGACAGAAGAACTCGTATGTTTTAAATCGTTTTCTTGATTTTTGTACATCAAAATATGGTTTTCCAAACACCAAAAAATCAACACCAATTTCGACCGGAAAGTGTGTTATTTTAACGACTGAAATTTCCAGTTCGTAAACTCTCGTAAGTACGAGACCTTTGCATTAGATTACTTCATTTTTTGGACATTTATATTAGGAAATTACACAAAAGCGTTAGTGACTCCGATAAATTAGGTATTCATAGCACTGAATGTATGAAAACATCTTTAGAAATCCAAGTCAGATTTATTGGCCAACTTATCTTCATCTTGCGTCCCTTCCGCCTGTCACTGGGAATGATGTTCCATATTTTCTATTTAACGGTTCTTATTCTTCATCATTGTATTATTTTTAAACGTATTAACATAATAGTTAAATAACAGACTGTCATTATTAAATCGTAAACTGACGACAAATTCTACAAGTGCATTCAAAATAACAAGAAATTAATCAATTTTGAGTGAAAATACTTTCAGTAAAAGATAAATAAATAAATATCTGGGACAATTTACACCAAGATCATCTGACCCCAAATTAAGCAGAGCTTGTACTATGGGCGTCAGAGACTGATAAACATACTTAAATATTTCTAAATACATACATATATAGATAATAACACCCAGACACACAGCAAACACTCATGTTCGTGACACAAAATGTTTGTCATGGGTGGGGATCGAACCCACGACCTCCGGCGCCAAAGGCAGGATCGCTGCCATTGCGCCAACAGGCCAGTCAAAAGAGTCAGATGTAGGCTATACTTTGATCAGATCAAAATAAAACTCATTGAAACAAACGTTGATTCAACCTAAGGCTCTAACCCTAGACTGCTGAATTTTTACAACCACTTAGCAACCGGACATTCATGTATTACTACTTGTAGATCAGTACGTCTACCACGAGTTGCCACTTTGAATTTACATTATCGTTCGCGTAAGAAATGTATTGGGATGTGACATTGTCATATCATGGCATGTGTCATCCCAATACAATTTTATTACGCGACTGGAACGTAAATTTAAATTGGCAACTCGTGGTAGACGTACTGAACCCCTGACCAGCCGCGTAACGCGTGTTTATAATTCACGCGTTTTATAACATTGCACTTCTTGGCATACACTTGACAACCACTGCAAACCAGTGTCAATAAAATATCAAAACTGATGATCCTGGCACTTTTATCAGGTCAGTCCATGTAACATATCATAGCATTTAGTAGAGACGTTTTCCATCAAAAGCTCCTCATAACAGAAATTTTAATCATAATGACGTCATATTTTTTTGTGTTTATTGTAAAATGACATTTTATATTTCACTCGCTTCGCCCGCGTGAACTTCATTTTTCTTTCCCGCTTTTCTGTTGAAATTTTTCCTGAATTTTCTTTGCTATAAGCTCGAGATCTTTCCAACGAATGCAAAACCGTGGAAATCGGTTCGTGCGTTCTGGAGCTATAGCGTCAGGAAGGAAAACCCGACTTATTTTTATATAATAGATTATAATTCTTACTAAAGCCACACTGATTGATACTAGGGAAATGCTTTTATGTGCTAAGTTCGGGTTCCTTGCTCTTTCACCAGAGAACTTGGCCTAATTTAAGATAAAAGCTGCCTCGGTTCATTATCAATCCCTTTAATCAAGATTTGGCAAAAGCGTAAAAAACTGACAGGTAGGCAGTTTTTTGCGCACTTCGGATGTGAAATAATTATTCATTTAAATAAATAAATAAATATGCGCCAGACAACACACCTCTTGTCATGGTCTCGTAGTAGGGATAAATATCCCTGTGTTACGAGGTATCAGACAAGAAATAGGGCCAGGGGCGTCTCCCAGCACACCCAGACCCAAGCCAATTTAGAAAAGACCGTTTCCTGAATTGACCTGACCGGGGATCGAACCCGGGACACAACGGAATTCAAGGCGAGAAACCGTGCTACAGCGCACTACGCCAATCGTGTAACATTTGGTACTGAAATGAGGCAAAATTTTCTAAAATTAAAAATAATTCTCTAAAGATTGGAACAAATTGAAGATAAATCAATATGAACGGCACATTAAATGCAAAGTAACCCTAATAAAAAAGCCTTACAGCAAATGTGACTTGGCATCAACTACACGACATATTGATACCGTAAAGTGGTAGAACTTCTGCAGAAGTGCCGTCTTCGATGGTATAGTCATGTCTCACGGTCACTCACGGAGATCGGCAAACTACGTGGGTAACATATGTCTGGCCATGCCGCCTACCGGGTGCCGGCAGGAGAGGTCGACCCAAGAAGCGGTAGCTCGACGTCGTCAAGGGTGACATGAGTGCCAACAGGGGTTCACTGTCAAGAAGCATAAAAATTTTAAGCATAAAATAAGTTAGCATATTGTAATTACTACTAATTATAATTTCGCATAATACTAATAAGCACAACAGTTTTAAGCATACAATTTTTAGCATAAATGCAATGAGCATAAACATGATTAAGCATAAAATAATTAACCATAAATTTAAAAACCTGAAGGATTTCCGGGTGGTCATAAAAAAATAACCCTAACCTACTGACACCAGAAGGATTTCTGGGTGGTCATAAAAAATAACCCTAACCTACCGACACCTGAAGGATTTCTGGGTGGTCATAAAAAAAAATAACCCTAACCTACTGACACTTGAAGGATTTCCGGGTGGTCCATTATGCCTGAAAAAATTGTGCCAAAAATAATAATGCATAAATGCATTATGCTAAATAATAATTATGCCACAGTACATATTATACTAAAACCAAATTCGGTCTAAATAATATTATGCTAAATAAATTATGCCAATTTCATTATGCCAAACCATTTTAGGACAAAACACATTATGCCAATGAAAGGGATCCCGCCAACAGACTCACCACTAAGGATGCACAAGACCGCGCGAAGTGGGCCAAGAAAATAAGAAAGGCGGAACCTGGGACCCCACACACTAGTGTGGGTTCCCAACCGGGATAGACCGCACGAATGATGATGATGATCACAGCATAAGTTTTCCGTTAAATTCACCTTTGCAGTTGTGGCTAATATCAATTTCAATAGAGGCACCTGGACGCTGGTATGATTTCGTAGACAACTCCAGGCAGCTACAGCAGACGACGTCATCATCATCATGATTATCAGCCTTTGGAAATCTAATGCTGGACATAGGCCTCCTCCATTGAACGCCACAGCGAGCGTCTTTGAGCCGTACGCATTCAACGGCTTCCCGCAACCTACACCACTAAAGACGACGTGTCGCCGCGTAATTTCACAGCGACACGTTGTGACCTCATGTCGTTTCAGTCATAGTTCCTAACCCGACTGCAGGCGGCAACAATGTTATAGCTACACAGCGTCTGCGGCACTGCTGATCTGCGGTCGGACGACGCGTCGCAAGCTTCGCATCGCTAACTACTGATGGTATTTCATAGAAATACTAAAAACCAGAAGTGTCTATGAACTTGCACCTTTACAAGCATTTATAAGAGGAAAGTTTAATCCCCCAGTACGCAATGAGACAATATTGGGTTTTAATAAACGTCTACGTAAAGAACTGAGAGGGTGGTAAATTGGGAGCAAACCAATATAAGCGCCGTTCACAAAAATCTTTATGGCTTTGAGACTCGACCTTTTTGTTAAGGCTTGTTCACGATGGACAGATGAACATACTCGTACATGACTGTGTAGGTACATACTAACGCTAATTTCTTCTCACGGGGTCTGCAGAGGCCACATTTTTTTCATCAGAGATATGCTATGCTGCGATCGAGTAAGATGTGCCATGAAGATGCGCCGCCGCAACGTAGCTGTGCGAGGGAGATGCGCCGCTCGAGCTATGCGATGAATTGACAGTAGGGAAGGCACGCACAGCACGCATCTATAGCACGCATCCGCGGCGCGCATCCGCGCAAACATAGCCTAGTAGAACCCGTTTCCACCGGCGCTATGCTATGTAGACAAGTTAATGTAATTGGTGGATATCAAAACATTTGGGGAGTGTGAGGAACAGGGTGTGAAGTTCCTCATCCACCATTGAAAAGTGAGGATCCTCCGACCAGACGGGTGTTGTGTCTGGTGGGCTACTGCCCGACAGTTGTTGTATTTAGGTTCAATCGCTCGTATAACTTTAATATTACGATGTAGGATACGCTGGTTCTTAGTTCGTATGTGGCGAGATAGATGTCGCTACATCACTCCCCTCCGAGACCGAAGGTCGATAGTGGAACGTTCTAATGAGAGTCGGAGCCAGATGCCGCATAGTTCACGGTGAGTTGGAACTGGCTGCGGTGATGCCCCAGTGAGTCGGGGTGATGCTGCGAATGCTCCAGTGAGTCGGAGTGGTGCAGTGCAGCGTAGTGGCTGAAAAGAGAGAATTCTCCGACCAGACGGGTGTTGTGTCTGGTGGGCTACTGCCCGACGGTTGTTGTCGGGTTCTTGTATTTAGGTTCAATCGCTCGGATAACTTTAATATCGCGATGTAGGATACGATAGTTTTCAGTTTGTATGTGGCGAGATAGATGTCGCTACACACATCCATAGGAACGTAGCATAGCACATCTCTGGTGCAAATTACCTTGCTTTGCCAGTTGCTGAAGAGGAGAATCCTTCTGACATTCCTCTTCCGCACCGATTACACTTTCATAGGTGCTGCTTGATTCTGTATATCTGATCTGATCCAATCTACAATAGATAAATACCGTAGATAATTATACGGCTTCGTTTGCATTTTTTTCCTGTTTGCTGGCATTGTAATCATGTGACGAATTAACTATTATAAGTATGTATTTAACTATAAAAATATTTAAGTATGTTAATCAGTCTCTGATACCCATAGTACAAGCTTTGCTTAGTTTGGGGTCAGATGATATTGGTGTAACTTGTTCCAAATATTTATTAATAATTGCACAATATTTAAACCGATCTGCTAGGCTAGCCAAGAGGAATACGCTTCTTTCGTTACGATATGTCAAAATAAAAATGTTTGGCTCTGACATAAAATGTCTGCTTTGTAACTTTTTTTAGTCATCTCATAACCTTCATGAGTCTAGATGAATTCGCTTAGCCCGTGCTTAGCCCTAGAATCTCCCCTTACCGTGTAAAGGCTACCCACGTGACATTGGCGGAATTGTGGTTAAAAAAACCCAGAGAACGCCACATAACAAAAGAAGAAGAAGAACTTTCATGAGGTTTTTACTGTCCAAACTGAGTTGATAATTTTATTGTTGATGATTATGGATCATCTTCATCAATCATCATCGTGGTACTTACTTTAGTTTCTCCAACTGTTAATTTGCTATTGGACGATTTAGAATGAATTAATGAGTTTTTGACTGGAACGTGTCGTTAGAACGTCTCAATGAATATTTCGTACATTAGAATCTATTTCTAACATTTCTTTTCACCTTTTTAAGGACAATTTTTGTACACACTTGAGTACTTTTTTTTAAGTATGTATTTTATACTACACACGCTGCCTTTCGCGGATACTTAGACCAAGTTGATTTTCCTAGTGCTTAATTACAACATAAAATGAAAAAACAAAGCATAGTCAAGTGCAATTAGATGAATAATTGAAATAAAACAAGTTTACGGATATAACAAGCGGAAAGTATATTTTTTACATTTTCTAACCCTAAGTTTCGACTTTCCTTCCTTTTTATACAGTAGTCGTGATCACGAAAAAAATTAATTCCGCGAGTTATTCGTAAATTTCTTTTTTTTAAATGTGTAGAAGTAGTGTGGTGTAGTGTTCGCGTTAATTTCCAAAAATACAAAAACAATAAAAAAAAAATCCGTCTTATTTAATTTGACTTCTAAACTGTTAAAGAGGAAAAATGGTCACTCCATTCATCTGCGTGTTGCGCAAACGTTTACAATTGTTTACACGAGCATGCAATTTTCGTGCGATTTATTTTTATTATCCCTGCTATGAAGGTCGCAGAATAGAATGTTAGGTGAATAAAAATACAATTTATTTCAAAGTGACATGGGTTAGTGACGGTGTAACAACAGATTTGTGAAGCCCTAACTCCTATTGTGTGCAAACCAAAAGTTATCTTTGTAATAAATGTTGTCTTTTAGTATTCCGACAGCCTAGCCCGAAGGCAATGTTCCATTTTACTGGAATATAGCTTTTTTTTTTTAGCAACATTGTACAATGAACATTTTTTTTTGCACTTTGACCTCTATAGCTTAAAACAGAAACTACTTGTTCCATTCGTAATTTTTTTTGTCTGTTTTCGGCTGTGCGGTAATATTATGTTTCTTCCTTCTTCTTTGACTCAAAGTAATGTATTTTTTTACTGGAAAATAGATACGATACAGTCTGTATTGTACAATGGAATAAATAACTAACACGTCGCCTCATGTGATCATAAAATACGTTTACCTTAGTTATCTTTTCATCTTTGTAATACTTTTTTATTACATCGCGGAACGTGTCTTGAAGATGTACCGTTTGTTTTGTACAGGTAAGTTTAAAGTTTTGACAAGTTGCGACGGAGAAACTGAATACTGTTTTATACTTTAGAAGTTTACATTGTCAAAGTTTCTTGTAGCGGATAGGACGAGGAGTTTTCGCAACGAGGTTTTTATTTTATTTAGGGGATTAAATTACAGTTACTTAACTCAGTTTTATACTTGACTTATTATAAAACGGTATTTTAGGTATAGCTACACTTCAAAGCAAACGAAACGAGCCCATCCGATATTTTAGTTCTGGCCATTATTATTTTTGTTATATGTAATAACGACAAACCTAAAATGAATTTATGAAATGTCATCGATACATATTGCTTTGAATACGTAGGTACATCCGAAGTTTCTGTGTCCACTAAACGATTTTAAGAATTACCTTACGCTAAGTAAATGCTTTTTGACAAAAAAAAATGGTTCGAACTGTTTCAGTTGCATGTTTTTCCATATTTAATTTTTGGAAAAGCTGTTTCTAAATTTTACTAACCTTTATTCAGTCAGTTAATGCAGTGAATTAATTGTTTATAGAATTAACAGTCATTTGATAAAATAACAACGTAATTTAATGCATAGCCTCTCGGACAACGTTATTCTCCATTACCCCAGTATAATGTTCAATATCGTATTAATCAATTTAATCCTGCATTTTGTGTAAAAGACCAGTTTTCTAGACCCTTGAATTCTCAAAGCCGAAGCAAAATTGTAGGCAGGAAATCCATCCTAGAACATCTAAGAGGTCATTTTAAATTGGGAGTGCAAAAATTTGCATAGTATGATTAACCGTACAGATTTCGTTCATAGTGGCTTTTAGAAGAGTGAATTTCAATTTTGCTTTACATTGAAGCGATTAACTTTCATTTAGAGGCATTTTTCAATCTCAATTTGCAAATTGAGCTCATGAAAATTTTCGTGTGGTTTAAACCTAAAAATAAGTTTAAAAACTTTAAATTTAAAGTTTGTTTTTTAACGCCTCTGTGGCCGAATGGTAATGGAATGGCCTGCAATCCGGAAGTCATTCAAATTTGGTTCAAAGCCCAATCCCAAATTAAATAATTTCAATTCAGATCTTTAATAAGAGTGGCTGTTAGCAGCATAGTAGTATAGAGCAATCATAACATACATTTTCATATGTAGTAATAGTGTAATTTAGAATTCCCATGTACAAAAGGTAAATAAAATGTATACTTTCTTACCAGAGGAACCAGTTTAAAGCATCTTCGTGGCTACAAAGCAAATCCCATTACAAGTTTATTTTTATCGAGAATCATAAATCTTTATCCCGTCTTCGAAGCGACGGTGACGGGAGGAAGCAATAAAAATTAATTCACCAGCCTTAGGCTAGATTCTTGCCTTTTCATCCGAGTATTTTTTTACGGAAAAAACGTACTCGTATCTGTCTTAGATATAAATCGAAATACATTACGCGATCGAGTCTCTACATCTTTACCGACTAGCCTGTTGGAGCAATTGCAGTGATCGTGTCTCTAGCACAGGAGGTCATGGTTTCGATCCCCACCCATGGCAAACATTAATGTGACGAGTGTTTGTCTGGGTATTAATATATTTTCTATTTATGTATGTGTTAAATACAATGAGCATAATTCAGGCATTGAATACAATGTCTAGGCAATGTATACAATGCCTAGGTATTGTATAGAATGTCCAGTGGTCTTCCGGCAATGTGTGAAACAAATAGATTTTGCCTTTAATTATCAAGTTTTATTGAGATACTTAAACTCAAACAACGTAAAGCATAAATAAGTTTGACAAAATGCATTGCTTGGTAATTCGTTTTGTTCAATTTAACATACAGAAAACCTTTTTAAACCAAAAGTGTTTCGCTCTGTAAGAAGTGGGTTTATGGTGGGCGATGAGCATGTAAGGTTAACATGAACCAGCCACGAGCCGAGCAAGCAAAGCGAGCGTGCCGTGGCAGGGGCCGGCGAACGCCAGAAACGAACTGGCCTCATTTTATTTTTTGTCGTTTTATACTTTGATATTATAACTAAAGAAATTAAGAAAACATACCTATAAATCAGTTTATCTTTCCTACCCGAAATGTATGCGAAAAGACGATTCTGACAGTGATTTTTCTTTTTAGTGAACCCACAAAACACACCTTGCCGGCTGCGCATCCGGCATTGTATACAATGCCTAGGCAAAATATAAAATGAAGAATATTTCATACATTGCCTGAACGCTTTAGGCATTGGATACAATGCCAGATTATACACATTGCCGGTAACATATTAAGAAATATTTAAGTATGTTTATCAGTCTCTGTCACCTATGTTCTCTCAGCTCTATTTAATCTTGTGTCAGATGACCCTGGTGTGATTTGTCCCGGATATTTATTTATTATTATTTATAAAGTGCCACGTTTTTGACGGTTACTGTGACGTCACGATAGCTTCTTAGTGATGGGAATTCTCAACTACTTAATCAATTTAAGTAATTCTATTTCATTTTTTTTTTTAATTTGACTGGCCTGTTGGCGCAATGGCAGCGATCCTGCCTTTAGCGCCGGAGATCGTGGGGTCGATCCCCACCTATGACAAATATTTGTGTGACGAACATTTATATTTGTTGTGTGTCTGGGTGTTATTATCTATTTAAGTATGTATTTAGAAATATTTAAGTATGTTTATCAGTCTCTTACGCCCATATTACAAGCTCTGCTTAGTTTGGGGTCAGATGATCTTGGTGTGAATTGTCCCAGATATTTAGATATTTATTTATTTAATTTATTTGTGTTAAAATTGTTCTTTTTCTTTGTCATAAAAATGATGAATGTTAATAATCTATTTGATTTTGGCATCGTTTACCATAAAGTTAGGCAGAGCGCGGACTAGATAAAGCAAAACGTTATGACGACATGATTGGCGTAGTGCGCTGTAGCACGGTTTTTTCGCCTCGCTTTCCGTAGTGTCCCGGTTTCGATTCCCGGTCGGGTCAATTCAGAAAACGATCTTTTTTTAATTGACTTGGGTATGGGTGTGCTGGGAGACGCCCCTGGCTTATTTCCTTGTGTGGTACCTCGTAACACAGGGATATTAATCCCTACTTCGAGACTATTACAAGAGGTGTGTTGTCTGGCGCATATTTAAAAAGCAAAGTATAACACATACTCACGTCATCTACTTTGATTTAGTTCTGTAATATCATTAATCGAAACATGTTTTGGTTATAATCTGTAATACGTTAGACGAAAGAGGATTATCGCTCCAGGGCTGGCTGCCTGGCTTTCTCTTTTAGATAATATCTCTGGAAGTGATTACTTTTCCGGAAAGAAGGAAAATGGTTTGTATCAGAGATATAAATAGCACAATGGTTTACACAAGCGTGAGAAACGTGTTGTCCTAAGTAGAGGGTGTCCTGAACAAGCAGGGTAAGGATAGTAGTCAGTGTTCTTGTATTTTTACAACGACACGATTGGCGTTGTGCGCTGTAGCACGGTCCTCGGCTTGACATGTGGTTCCATTTTCCGGTCAAGTCAATTCAATAAACAATCTTTTTTTATTTGGCTCGGGTCTGGGTATTTGAAATTCTTTAATTAATATGTAAGGCAAATTTTCTATTTCGGTCCTCAGCCAATTTAGCTAATAATAGATACAATTTCTTCTGGCAATATATCTTCAAGACGAGTAAAGATCACCAGTAAATAAAATTTTCATGAAGACTGATAATTAAAACTATTACGAATTTTCTGTAAGTCCCCTGATCGAATTCAAATTATCCTTACACGCTTATACACAAGCTTAGATATGTGTGTCAGAATCGGAGTGCATAGTCCGCAGCAATGGCCAACAGCCCATGAGACCGAATTTGAATAAAAAATATTGATGAATGAATGTCAATACGTTCAGCGAGCGAGTGAGAAAAGTTACAACACGTTCCGTCCATTTGTCAACAAGAACTCAAATCACTTGCCCTGCGGCTCGCAAGCTGCTCGCATAAATCTGCAGTTAATAGGCAATTAGCACCGGACGCATCGCTGTAAACTCGACTGTTTGCTCAGTAGCTGCAAGCCTCGATTAACGAAACTTAAATATGGCCGCCACTCCTTGCACGCTCGGAATAAGAGGAAGCGGAAGTCAGATGGGTCAAAGTGACACTGTGAGCGGATTAAAAGAGCGAAATAGAGTGAAACAAAGCTTATCGGATCAAGAAGTAGATCAATTTAATAGTGCACTTCTAGCAATATCACTATAGTAGGTATACGATCAACTTCAATACAATTATACAATTAAGGAACTTCACAAGATATTTCACATATTTTTTAATTTGTTGTATAATCCGCAGTTAATGGGCCATTAGCTTCGGACGCATCGCTGTAAAGGCGGCTATTGGCTCAGTAGCAGCGAGCCTCAATTAGCGGTACTCAAATATGGCCGCCGCTCCTTACGCGGGCACGGCCGCTAGTGTTAGAGACCGCTCGGAATATTACGGGTAGCGGAAGTGAGTGATCTAGAAGCGAAATAGGTTTAGAATATTTAATATCAGACAAAGCTACAATATGTAGAACAATAATAGTCATACGAAGTACCTATACACTAAACGACCATACTAGATTCTTCATATATTTCATGATTGTATCAAAAGAATATAAAGAATCTTTATTATTGGTGGTTACAAAATCTGCAGGCTATTTTGGCGGAGGCATCGGCGCCGTAAACGAAATTCAAAGATGGCTGCCCGCTCCTTGCGCGAGAACGGCCGCAGTAGCGCAGATTACTTATACGTAGGTAACAGATCACACCCAAAGAAAAATGACAATTTTATTAATCCTAAATGCGTGCTGTCGTGTGACAGACATACCGGGTGATTATCAAATAACTTCCGAAAACGATATGGCATACTCACTAAGTGATGTAGAAACTATCTTAGCGAAAATGAAATTTATTTAACTAACTCTCATTTCAAGGTCGCCATACAAATCACTCGAGCGGTCAGGATTTTTTGTATGAAAACCTTAAAATAAAAGTTAATTGAAAAAATATAATTTTCGCTTATATATTTTAGTTACTAAATCACATACTGACGATGCCATATCGATTTCGGAAGTTATTTGATAATCACCCGGTATATTGCCAGGGCCACCTCTTTCGATATACCTAATTGTCAGTAGTCAGTACTTCCAGTTCGTCATCGCGTCAGTTCAACCGCAAAATTCGCGTACGAATGCTCTACGCGCCACAACCAACCGAATGCCAAAAATTTGTGATGGAATACCCGGCGGCTGTAAGGTAACTTTCGCGCGCAAGTACAGGCAGTGACAGAGGCCTGGTAGTAGTATCGAAAGTGAGATGAGGACTCTTCCTCCCCGAATCGGTGCGTTTTTGTTTAGGTACCGCCTCTGCACCGAATCTGTACAGATTGTTTACCGAGCGCATGTAATTTAATGCGAGTTTTCAGATCGACTCGTTTCGGTACGGTTTTTGTATTTGTCTAAGGATGCTTTTATTTTAGTGCCCTACACGGTTCATGTGCGCAATGATTAAAATAATATGAATATGAATAATATAGTATGGCGATTTTATGAATGTAATAAAAGGTTATGGTTCGGGGGCAGTTCCAAGATCAGTAATCATGTGAACAGATACTTAATTACACCAATAAAAATGAAAATACAACACGGGAGGTAACCAAAAGGTTGTGTTGCGAAAGTGATATATGCAGCACTGGGTTTCAACAGCTTACACCTTACTTAGCATTTATATATATACCGTACTATAGTAGGAAGGGGTGTTTATATATACATAAAATAACCTGAGCTCGTGACGAGCTGCCGCTCGAGCGCAAAATCAACAGGTTACGGCCGCGTCCGTGTTTGCTAAGTACCGCGGTATAAAGTTACGTTTTAATCACCGCCGTTGTTTCTAACGTCATTTCCATTGACATAAAGCGAAATCTAGGCAGACCGTGAATGTTCTTTGCGTGTCAATGAAATGTACTTAAGTAAAGAACCTAAAAGTCTTGTATTTTTTGATTTTATTAAACTTATTAGAGTATCTGATGATGTTGTCAAATAGGAGAATTCCTTTCCATACTATCGTGTCACATTAAGCGTCAACAAAGTTTCACGTTTAGTTTTATAAGTACCCACAATTTAGTACGGTACACCCCAAAATTCAGTCAAAACTTGCAAATGGTGTTAAAGGCATGAAAATCGGAACGATTGATGTTTAGGCCATTCGAATCAATTTGACCCATGACACGGTAGAAAAAAACAAAAAAATAGAGGAGTTATGGCTACATCTTTTTTTAGTATGGGAAAGTTTTTTTTGCTCTGTAACCTATCGTGTGTGGTATTTAATGAAAGGGCTTACTAAGCTAATTCTAATATCTCAAATCATTACATTTTAGCCACTTTTATTTAATTCACTTTATCTTCAAAACATACCAAGTTTGGGCTCCTCCAGATATGATACGGTTGAATCATCATATTTCCATTTACAATTTCTATCAATAATCATGCACTGCTAGCACTAAGTATTTATTATGGCGACACGATTGGCGTAGTGCGCTGTAGCACGGTTTCTCGCCTCGATCTCCGTAGTGTCCCGGGATCGATTCCCGGTCGGGTCAATTCAGAAAACGATCTTTTCTGAATTGGATCGGGTCTGGGTGTGCTGGGAGACGCCCCTGGCTCATTTCCTTGTGTGGAACAACGTAACACAGGGATATTAATCCTTACTTCAAGACCATTACAAGAGGTGTGTTGTCTGGCGCATATTATTATTTATTAGACAGAGAAATCCAAATAGTTAACGCAAGTTGACTAATTTGATTTATATCTCTGGTGATTTCTTCTTCAGTCGGCATGATTCGACAAAGCGTAATAAAGTAGCGCAGTAAACATTTTCATCAATCACTTGTAATAAAGAGAGATTAAATTTCCTGGTGGTCTTATTGGTTTCGCAATGTCTATTGGCCGCCATAATCAACTAGCATCAAAGCCAAGGGTTTTAAAAGCTCCCCAGCTCGGAACCCGTGTGGCCCCGAGTTCAAATCTGGCCGTAACCATCTTTGTGTATTGTTAAACCAAATAACATACATATAATAATACCATCACGTCATATGCTAAGAATACCATGGACGGCCCGCCTCACAAACGTCTCGATCCTAAAAGAGCTGAAGATAGAGGATGCTCAGCGCCTGTCTACAACCTGTTTGCAACGTAAAATGCAGTATTTTGGACATATTGCACGAAGGAATGACGACAATTTGGAGCGCCTGATAGAGACGGGAAAAGTTGTAGGTAAAAGACCCAGGGGTCGAAGTCCCAAGCGATGGGCAGACCAGGTGTCGCAGCAACTGGCAATCCCGGTCAGTGCTGCCCTACAGCAAGCAACGGAACGCAACCGATGGAAGTAGCTGATAGACAAAATCAGAAGGAGTCACGATCCTCAGCATTAAATTAAACGACTGAAGGGAGAAAGTATGATCATGTATCTGAATTCCGCGCCCAATTAAAAGGCTTCCAATTCGTCGCCGACGAGATCTTCATATTCTCTCCTTGCTTTACTCTGTGTTGTTCGATCCCCGGTCACCTCCTTATCTTAAGGAGTTGTACAATCTAAGATTATGTAATTGTTATGTTAAGTCTGATTTGTTGTACAATAAAGTATATTTTTCTTATCTTATCCTTTACGGTGTTGAAGTTTCCATAATTTTTGACCGATTTGACTATGGTATGTGTTAAAACCCCCCGAACCTAACCGCTTTCAAGATATTTGGCTTTCACGTTTTTCATGAAAATACAATTTACACAAATCAGTCAAGAACGAAGGAAACTACAACCCCTTCAACCTGAAACCCTGTATAGAATTTAATATAACAAGTTAAATAGATAATAATATGGTTGCGTAACAGCGCAACCCCCCCTCTCCCTCCTAATGCCAAACTTATAACTATAAATAAATATAAAAATAAGTTTATTTTGACACTTAAAATACACACACAGGTTACAACATACAAAAAATATTACAGTGTCAAATTGAAAAAACCTAGAAAAACTCACACTAGGCACTCTAAATCGGCATTTTGCTAATATAAAGTATGTACGTGCAGCAAATACCAAATTTTCATCGCTTAGAAAACAGCTTATTCTCAAACAATTTGACGAATCTCAATTACGAAAATAGTCCTTCAATCGTCCTTGGATCCCGTTTGTTCTTTTCTATGATGCACTATCGAAAGAGAACTGAGGAATAAGACAAACCACTCTGTGCTCTAGTTACCGAAGTGAATGCTGCGAGTTGTGTTACAAAAGAGTTTGTAGTACTTATATTGTTAACCAATATGCTTGTTGTATTATAAGTATCTACTTCTATTACTCGTATGCAGTTTGTATCGTTTGGCTCGTTATATTTTCGACACTTTCAAAATACTTAAAACATGACTCAAAATATCTTTATTTATTTATAGATCACAGTATACAAAGTCAAATAGTGCTGATCCCGGAACGCGACCTGACCGAGATAGGTCAGAATCACTTGGCGGGTTTTACACAACTGCAACTCACTGACTTATTGTCCGCAACTCACTATTGTCAGCACTAATAACAGCACGATAACAGTCATTATTGTGCTGTTTTTAGGGCTGACAATGGTGAGTAATTTTTCAGTACAAAAGGAAGGTGCGTTCTTCCATATTACACGATAAAAGAGCTTTTCTACTTGATAAAGTTGCATAACAGAAAATATGGTATGAGAAATCAAAAAGAGGGTCATGTTTACAGGTCGGAGAAAGATTAAAAGCAGTTGCCATGCGCCGCCGGGAAGGTCAACAAATATTTATTAAAGTTTGAGTTATTTGATGAAGAAGGCATCGTCAGACTCGTCAGTCCCAGTAATATAATATTCGCCAACTCTGATCCTACTGTGGAATTAAAACAGAAGTGAGCATTTAGCGAAAATGATTAGATTATTCGACCTGAATGCCAAATCAGTAGGATTAATGATGAATGGAATAAAATTATATAATACTCTTAATTCTGTGTTTTTTATCCATAGGACGACTCTACCCATCAAATGAAATGAAAATTGTTTACGGATTCTACTCGCATCTCGTTGATTTCTATTAATTATTTTCACCTTTTTAAATCAGTTGTCCTAGTTTATTAGCCCGGGTAACTTTTAGCTTCACATAGCCAAGTTAACATCCACGAATAAGTAGTGGCAGATTGAAGATATTAGCATTTTACCGCTCTGTGCGTGGGCGTTAATGGGCAAATTAAGAAAGGATAAACTTAATACATATAGATAACGAATTGATATCCTTCAAATATTCAAGAATGTTTAAACATAGTACGAGTATATAGAGGGCGGAATCTACCCTTTATTTTGGGATACATAGCAATTAATTATAAAAAAACATATCAATATTACGTAAATAAAGATTTTTTTAAAGAATTAGGTCCACGTGGACTCGTAGAACCGCTTGTATAGCTTTAAATAAACTGTACACATACAGATTCAGTAAATACGTTTTTGAGAGGGTTTGTTATTTCTTCCATGTTGACACTTGTATATTTATAGTACGAACTGAATATTGGAACGTATAGTTAGTTGTACTAATATACCTTACAAAACAAAAACCAATTTTGTACACAATCATAGCAGTAAATACTCCTTTATTTGATAACGAAGAAAGTAGTAAAATTTCATTGTATACATTCAATTTATTTCACCTGGAGGGCACCAAACGAAATTTCCCCAATTTATGGAAACATACCCATAAGTTTAATTGAATACAACCCTTATTACGTAGCGGTAAAGTTTACAGGCAAATATTCGAGGACTGGTACTTAATAAATAGCCGACTTCGAATGAATTATTCAAGGTAGCGAAACAAATACACGATAAAAATGACGTTGTTTAGTTAGGACCGGTATTATTTGCAATTACTTTTATTTTTAACTATTGTGATCAGTTAGACCTCATAAACACTACAGACTTTTATAACGAAAGGTGGATCAATCCTTTATTCATTATTATTTTACGACACGAATGGAACACGGCGCAGTGTGCGGTAGCACGGTTTCTCGGCTTGACTTGCGTGGTGTCCCGGGTTCGATTCCCGGTCGTGTCAATGCAGAAAACGATCTTTACTGAATTGACTCCAGTCTGAGTGTATGGGAGACGCCCTGAAACTCTTTTTCTCCTCTAAACTAACTGTCAGTGACTTCGTCTCTCCTGTCGAAATAGAGCCCAAATAAAAAAAAATAGCCCTTATCTCCCCGATTGAGTAGCTTTATATTGGTGAAAGATTTTTTAAAATCGGTTCAGTAGTTTCGGAGCCTATTCAATACAAAGAAACAAATCATTCCTCTTTATAATATTAGTATAGATCATTGGGTATCTTGTTCAGCCTCTGAGTACCTACAAGCAGTCCCAGATATTCATTTTATACCTTCGGCTGATTTAAACTTTGTAGTATGTAGCTGTGCTGCGCGAGTCCTACCACTGAAAAGGCTGACATGCGCTAACATGACTTCAGAAATTTGTATGCCATTTTTAGTTCCATTTC
Source organism: Udea olivalis (assembly GCA_947369235.1). Lineage (NCBI taxonomy): Eukaryota > Metazoa > Arthropoda > Insecta > Lepidoptera > Crambidae > Udea > Udea olivalis. Next base: position 4,149,652 of record OX376353.1, read on the forward strand.
TACTCACTAGGGGCGCTGTACCGGAATCCCATACAAAAACGTCAACGCGGTTTACGCGGACGCTAGCGGCTGTCATTGGTGTAAACTCATAGTAAAAATATACAAACCAAGAAAACAAAATACAAATCAGTCTGAAATGACTGAAATCAATTATAGTACATACAGAGGCGTACCGTTACAAAATGTGTCTTATATCAGTAGCTTAATGTGCCCCTTTGTAAAAGTTGATGTGAACGCCTTCATACATAACTACAGTTGTAAATTTAGATCAACTTAGTTAGACCTTCATCAAGATCAGATGATTTTAAAGTGAGATGTTAGTATTTTTGAAAAGGCCTCCTGTTATACTAAGTCTTTTGACTTTGACTTGATATTACGAACATTGTTTAGCTCAGACGAGTGAAGCCATACGAACTTCGAATTACCAATTATTTAGTACACTGTTGACTCATTAAATATTCATGAACATAGTATTCGTTCTCTTCAATACATCAGAACCGGGTAGTATCCAACTATCACATGTATTACCCATTTGATTTTAGGTGCATTTAGACCAAACGAGCGAATGCTCATTCTATCCCTACTTCATTAAATTCTCTTCGTGTAAACAGACACAGAACATACTTTCGAAGTTCTATCTATGTTCGCGGAGACCCTAGAGCACGAGCTAGAATGCTCATTCTTGATTCCTAGTACTTTTTTTTAGTGGTATAAATAAATAAATATCTGGGACAATCACACCAAGATCATCTGACCCCAAACTAAGCTGAGAAAAAAACGAAAAACGAATCATCATTGACACTAACGATGCGTTTACACCAAGCTAGCTAATGCTCATTCTATCCCCTCTCTCTCAAAGTCTCTTTGTGTAAACAGAGACAAATTACGTAGAATAGGCATTCGCTCGCTTGGTGTAAACGCATCGTTAAAGATCACGAAAGAACATTCTTGCTCTAGCTCTAGCTTTATGTTCGTTTGGTATAAATGCACCTTCAGTTGCAAGCGTGAGAATTCCACCTCGCTTTGTTTGTCGAGCTGATCCATCCGACTGTACGGTAGGAATTAAATCTGGCAAGTCGACCTCAAATGCCTTGCCCATAATTCACGAGTGTCTACGGATTGAGCGTGCCTGTTGTACAGTCATTCGCATAAAATTGAGATTAGGTTTGCAAGATTCTCAAACAAGTGGGAATTATTTTTCAGTGAATGAGATTAAATGTGATGACGGAAAATGGCTTGCTTGTTCGTAATCACCAACCCACATTTCACAAGCGTGTGACTTCTCACTAAATCCGCCCTGACTTGAGCATCGGGGCACCGCTGTCTGATGATATGGTATTTTTTCTGTTATATGTTTTGTTGTTAATATCTACTTCCTTTGTGTTTACTTTATAAATGTACCGATCTCCTCAAAGTTTTTCTCTTTCTATTAGCTGGCACGGGTGCAGTATGTTTTCTTTAATATGATATTCATGTTTTTTCACAGTGATATAAGAGTAAGGTTTAAACCTTAATCTTATATCACTCTGACTATTTATGAAAACCGCATTAAATCTGTTGCGTAGTTTGAAAGGTCTAAGTGCTAGACAGCGAGAAGTGAATTCGTTTTCTAATATGTAGAGAAGACGACATCTATCTGTACCAATACTTTAAAGAGGAAGGACTTGTTTGTTTGTTTGTATTGAATAGGTTCCGAAACTACTAAACCGATTTTAAAAATTATTTCACCAATATAAAGCTACATCATCAGGTAGTGGCTTTTTTTTTTTTTGTTATGGCCTCATCAAACTTGCTTTCACCGCACAATTGATTTCGCCAATATAAAACTCTTCCGTTTACTCACTGAGTGACTAACAGACCATGTACACCTGAAATAGGGGAAAACTAAGAATGGGAAAAAATGAAAATCCTTAAATTGCTAAATATTTAAACAGGCTTATTGTACAAAATTTGTACCGAAACAGAAGTGAGTCGAGCCGTGAATTCATGGCTAAACGTCCGCCTTCCTTTCGCTAATGCGACTCAGCTCCGGAACTCACTTAGTTTCTCTCTAGATATGTGCTAAGTTAAGTACTGCTCCTATCCGCACTCGAGGAACTAAACTTGAGACAGGATTGTTAACTGAGGTCAGAACTTGAGAGCCTATGCATGTGACTGTTGTACGTATAGGAAACAAAAAAAGTACTGAATGAATGAGAAAGAAAGACAGAAAAATATATATTCAGTGCACAACAAATATAAAATCAACAATATTTTTGCTATGCAACTGAAACGATTGCCGGTTGCTATGCAATGACGAAGGTTTTTTGTGAAACCTTAAGAGAAAGTTACTAACTATTGTTTGTAAGGCGTAGTTGATAAAATAACAATTGAAATAAAACAACATCATAAGTATCGTGTGTGTTGTATATGTGTTTGGGCTACACCCGTTTTTCAGGAAACGTCGTAATAGGTATTCTTCAGTACGCGAGTTATTCACAAAACTCAATTGTAAGAACATCATGGGACAGGAAATTTAGTACCATTAATGAGTGTTAGTCTGTATAGTACGCGATGCCCAGAACTAAAATGTTTATTGATATTAATTGAAATTGTCCACTGACAGCCAGCAAGATTAAATTACAAACTAGCACTTAAAGACAATCCCTTAAAGTTGATTTTCAGTTGGAGCCAGTTAAAGTTGAGTAAGAAAACCGACGGTGGCTGTCAAACTTACAAATGAGCAAACAACTACCGGTTCAGTACTCTTCTGAGGAAGTTTTAATTTTTTCTTTTAAAGTGACTGATGCTGATGCATACGTACATACCATCAGGACTATACACTGAGCAGGGTAGTCAGAGACAGGTTGACTGTTGCCGTCATGAAAGTAACACCCAAGAACCCACTTTTAGGTTTAAAGAATTTTTTATTTCTCATAAGAACAGAGTTCGTACAATTTAAAAAATTAAAATAACATTATTATAATTTTACATTTCATTTTCTCTCCAGTGATGACTGTCACAGTGTACTGATTAGAATATGTTCCAAAAGATTGCTTTTATACATGGATATATTGTCACATTCTTTTATGTCGTTTGGCAGGTTGTTGTATAGCTGTACTCCTTCCGATAAAATTGTTTTTTTCCCATACATAGTACGCGCATTGGCCACTAGTAGTTTTTGTTTATTTCGCTAGATAAGAGTGTATATTTTTTTACTAATGTGAATATTTGACTGAACAGAGTTGGTGGTTAAATTTTTATTAAAATGCAAGTGCAGTATGTGTATAGTTGTGTGAGATTCAGGATATTAGTTTTTTGATAAATTTCGTTAGTAGGAGTGAGATAGTGATAGTGAAATAACACTTTTATGATTTTATTCTGTGTTCTTTGCAAGCTGTTTATGTGGGTCTTTGCTGCTGATCCCCAAATTTCAATCAAGTAATTAAGATGTGATTTGACCGAAGAGTTGTAGATTATGGTGCGTACATTTTTAGGTATACAATTAGAAACTTTACGTAGCGCACCCAGTAATGGTAGTAATTTGGTTTGGACATGGTCAATGTGGTACTTCCATGTCAGTTTGTCATCGATCCACAGTCTCAGATATTTTTCTTTAATTGAGCGTTGCAATCAATGTAAAAATTTACTAAATTATCACTATAAAAACGTATATACTTAAAACAAAAAATGCATTGTATTGATAATACCTACATTGTAAGCACTTATTTCAAATTTGTGCGTTAATGACTCAAACCGCCTACACATAAACCCACTGTATGGGATTACAGTAGGTAGGTTTATACTAAAATATTGTAAAGTTTGTGATTTGGATAATAAATAAATAAAAAATCGGTATTATAAATGCTAAGAGGTTGGAAATTCGGTATATTTTTATTTTTTGCTGAGAAAATCATGTATGATGTCTTTGAGGTATTTATTGTGAGTAAGTTAAAGCCATTCGCGGAGTATATCGAGATCCCTTTGTGCCGTCGTTATGATGTCGTGAATCGATTTGTCAAAGTAAAACAAGCATGTGTCATCTGCGTATAATGTTAGTTGACCTGTTAGACCTATTTGGTTAATGTTATTAACATAAATTAAAAACATTAAAGAGCCAATGATTGAGCCTTGAGGAATCCCGCAGGTAATATTTTTTGCAGAGCTAGCGAAATTACCTATTTTGACCACCTGTTGTCTATTTTGTAGGTATGACGTGAATATGTTTAGGGCCGTGCCCGTGATACCTATATTATTTAGTTTTAGCAGTAATTTTTCTTGACTCACGGTATCAAAGCATTTTTTTAGTCAATAAAAATCCCGAGAGCAATGTTTTTTTTAACTACGTTACTTTTATTTTCGGAACTAAATCTATTGCGGCTGTCAGAGTGCTAGATTTAGGCCGAAATCCATACTGTTGATCGAATTAAACATTTCTTCTCAATAAATATGAATAAAGTCGTTTATAAAGCACTCGCTCAAAAATTTTAGAAAAAATAGGCAAAACTGACACTGGTCTATAATTACTAGGATTAGATCTGTCTCCCGATTTATAAATAGGACTGACCTTGGCTACCTTTAGTGTATCTGGAAAAATACCTGTCGATAAGCACATATTAATGCAGTGAGTCAGTTTTTCGACGATAGTATTCTTGAGACATTTCACTGCCTTTGCGCTAATTTCGTTACTAGTACTAAATTCCGGTA